>OY728138.1:1970029124-1972477572 GCA_963277665.1 Viscum album
AATAAAGGTGAAATGTTATATCATTAATCTTGAAGAGCTTATTATAAGGTGGTGGGATTTAATGATTTTTGGCTAATAAACATCAACCATTGATGTAGAAATACTTTAAATATATTTTTACAGAATAGTTCTATCCAAATTAGATGGTTTTAGAGAAGTCTATGGAGTTTCTCATCATTCTAAAATGATATATAAACTAGACTTGATTAAAAAAATGTTTTTATAAACATGTTAAAATTTCCTCTAAGGTATTTCTGAATAAGAAACAGAAGGCTCAAAGATTTTATATGGATCTTCAATATTATATCTAATATTATGAATCCATGCTGAAGGTTAACTATTATACAAATTTATAGAATAGTGAATTTATGGATGATATTTTACTAGATAGTAAGTTAGTGTTATCATGAGTTTATCCTAATTTAGTGGATTTTTTATTAGATATATTGAATAAAAGGGTAATCATGATGAGTATATTAGTGGATCATGATAGTAGGCATCATCTAAAACTTCTGCGGTGTATTCTAGATTCCGATTGACATTTTTTCAATGTAAAATTGTTACGTTTTCAAAGAGTGTTTATACTAATGAACAAAATATTTTTGATTAATGGGGTCTCTTAGGCCACCTAAAAATGATCTTTCATGCCTTTTCAAGCTCTCACAGTGGTACAGGTTCATCAAATCCTAAAGTTACTATATTTCAGTTAGATACTTCCATAAAAAAGAGGTTCCCACTATAGGCAATTAAAATGAAGCATTTTCATTTAGTGAAAGAGTCTCCAAAATAAGTTGATGTAGGTCCAATGATAGTGAGAGGTACCATCATTATAGCTTCATTTATAGTAGATGCTTTATTTATTATCAGGGTGCATCTCATTATTTCATGTTGACTTGTATTATAGATTTTCAATACCTTTCTATAGATCTTATGTCTTATGTGATGGATATTTCTACACTCATTAGAATGAAGAGTGAGCTAGGTCCTTATTTTTCTTTTTATAATGTATCTTGGTTAGACATCAAGATCACCTGAGACATTCTAGTTCTAAAAAAATCATATGAAATTTGTAGGAAAGACTGGATGATTTCCCATATTTCATGAATTGACTGTTCACTTTGGTGGGTATCCTTTACGTCAACTGAAGGGGTGTTCCATGTTTGGTAGACAGAGTGGGAATATTGATTGAGACGAGCCATACCTAATTTTCTAGAGTTGTGTTGGGTGATATTTGTGTTTTATTTTTATATAGAACAATAGTATTTGAGTGCTGATCTTCCTCTAGTGGTCATCGAGTTTCCTAGCTTGCTTCAATCCAAATTTTCTTGCCTCCATTAGAGAGGGAGATAGGGTGTTCTATTTACTTTTTATAAGCTACTCAGTCTATCTTTATATCCTGTTATAATATTGATCTATATAAACAGAATGATTTAATGACCCTTTATGTTGATTTATTAGATATATGAATCCTTCATCTGAGTGCGTTTATTTGGGTGATGCCTATTTTTTTCAAATAACGTTTATGTAAAACATCACTATTTAATTGATTACTGGAAATTTAATTGAACCATGATAACGAAAACGTATTTGTATCCATGGATTGATGATCTATTTGATCAGTTTAAAAGAGTAATTTGTTTCATGAATATTGATATTTTGTCTCATTTTCACCATCTTAGAATCAAATAATCTAATATCATAATTCCTATCATCTAGAGTGTGTATGACCAACATAATAATATTGTTATTTTTTTGTTTTAACTAATTCTCCATGTGTTTTTATATGACTATTAAATAAGATATTACATGAGTATTTTTATTACATTATGGTGGTGTTAGTGGATGAAAGCATTGATTACTCTAAAACCAATTTTGATCATTTGCATCATCTTAGAGTTGTTTTGGATATTTATAGATGTCACAATCTTTATGCCAAGATATAAAAATGTAATTATTGGGTTTATAATGTGATGTTGTAGGGACACAGAGCCTCAAAACATGATATTTTAGTCTATCTATATAAGGAGAAGGATGTTAGGAAACGAGAACAACTGTGAAATGTTTTTGAGATTTAGAGCATCATAGGATTAATAGGTTATTACCACCAAGTAGTTAATGATATCTCAATGTTTACCTCTTCAATGACTAATCTCACTTAGAAAAGAGTAATGTTATTCTAGGATTCAAAATTTTATAATTTTTTTATGATTTCAATTAAATTTTGACTTCCATTCCAGTATTGATTTTTCTAGAAATTGGTCATGGTTATATGGTCTTTTGTGACACATCAGGTTCATATTTGGGATATATTATCATATAGGGTGATCAAAAGGTGGATTATGATTTCTGTAATATTATTTCAATTGAAAATAAATTTCAAACACATGATCTTGAGATGTTAACATTAATGCATTCAAGGAATATTTGGTGACACTACATTTTTAGTCAACAATTTACTATTTCTTCATATCACAATATCCTATGTTATTTATTATATAAAAAATATTTTAATATCCATTATATGTGAGGAGTGGAATACATTAAATCTTTTGATTTCAACATTTATATACCCCATGTAAGGGGAATATAATTACGGACTATTTGAGTTGGAATATTCGGACCCAATATCAGAAAAGAAAATTTGAATAGTGCAATTTGATAGATCTATTTTATCGTATGATATTATGAGTTCAAGTGGATGAGACAGATATTGTCACGGAAAGTGTAACGTTGAAATCCTCTATTCCCGAGATAATTCCTTATGAACATCTTCTCGAAGATGTGTTTCATAACATTAGGGACTATATTTATAGTGGGAGACCATAAATGGTCAGTATTTATCTTTTGAGGGTATCCTATGTTTATGAAGGAGGTACATCATACCTTTGATAGTGGTAATGGATCTGTTGGTGGATTTCCATAATCCTAATTGGGTGGTACACTATAGAACCATGAAGTTGTTCAATGAAATGTGGTCTTGATTCTAGTGGACAGGTATGATATTATATATCACTAAATTTATTTAGTTTTTGTACTTATCAGAAGTTCACGATTGATCAATATATGCCTTTAGGTTTTCTTCATCCCCTTTTTATGCGGACTTTGATGTGGGATGAAATTATGATATATTTCTATGTGAGAATACCATGTACCCCTCAAGGGAAGAATGCAATATGTGTTGTGATCAATAAGTTTACCAAATAAGATCACATTATCTCCATTCATGATCAAATAAATGTTGAGGACTTGGTAATTTTTAAGGAGTAGAAGATCACTAGATTTCATGAGGTTTCATATGATATATTTTTGGATATGGGTCACCATTTCACTTCTCATATTAATAGAATCATCATGGTGGTGATGTGATTATAGATTATTTTGAGAATTAAATTTCATCCAATGATATATTTAAAAATGTAATGGGATATAAATATCCTCAAAGACATGATTTATAATTACATTGTCATCAATGGGGAAGATTGGGATAGCAACTTGTTACTGGTTGAGTTTTGCACAACTACCAGTCTTCCAACCGAATACCCCCCTTTGAGGTCTTGTATGGACATTTGTTTAAAACTCCGTTATGTTGGTTAATGATTGGTTAAACATACCTATTTGGTTCTAGTTTTGTTTAAAATATAATGATAACTATTCTAGTTTATTCATCAAAGAATGCCAATGAATCTGAGCCAGTATAAATCATACTATGATCATTATCACCACACTTTGGAGTACTCAGTTGGTGACCTAGTGTTTTTGAAATTATGACATTGGTTAGGTCACTTATGTCTTGGATAATAGGGAATGTTAGCACTGAGATACGTTGGACCATTTGAGTTTGTTTAATATTTTTGTAAGGTGACTTACCATTTGAATTTTCTACCTCAGTTGTCTCCAATTCATATTGCGATTCACATATCACATCTCATAATGTATCTATATGACCTATATCATTTCTTGAGATGGGAGGAACTCAATTTAGAACCTAATTTATCCCAAATTTATTATCCTATTCATATTGTTTATTCTATGTGATGTTTCTTCATGGGAATTCAATACCTTTAGATCATGGTCTTTGCTAGTATGGTTTTGATTAAAAAGATACTTAAAAGCATGAGGAACCAATGAAAAAAAAATTACTTCACCTATTTGACATGGAGTCTTCTTGATAGGACTTTTAAGTGAATAAATAATTTATGGTACGTATATTATAACAGATTATTACTAGATATCAAGTTCATATAACCCCTTATTTTCATCATCCTTAGTTTCAATCTTGTTTTGGGTTGTTTCTAGGGCCTTTTTGAAATTTATTTACGTTTTCAGGGCTATTCATGGTTCAAGGACAGTTAAAGAAAGACAAATTTCGAATTCTTGGAAACCATAAGAATTTTCCTGAATATTTTAAAGAAGGATCATAGTTATAAAAAAATAATGTTTCCTCCAGCTAAAACTGTGTGGTATGGAATAATGGGGAGATCATGGTTGGATCATAATCTCCAAAATCTATGGCCAAACTATTCATTCATTGTCTAATATCCCAGGATGGAACACATGGTTGGAACATGATTCTTATAACTGTACAATCTAACCATGTGAAAAAATCTAGAATCATGGTAAGGGATTATGGTTTGGTACATGACTATCCCAAATCGTGCAGCCTAACCCATGAAATTATGTGATGAGAATTTCTATTTTCCCCAAAATGAGATAAATGTTCTAAAATGAACTTTATAAATTCTAATCACTCGTTATTTGAACCTAATATTAACATTGGGAATTTTAAGGCTCTTTAAAGATTATTTTGGATCATTCAACCTCCTTAGTCTCAAATCGAAGTGTTAATGGATGAAATTAACTACGATTTGGTAAGTGAAATCTTCTTGATTTAGAATCCTCCTATTTTATATTCTCACATTATTTGAGAGCGGGACATCCTAATATTGTCAAGAAATCGACACCTTGTTTTAATTGGTTTTATATATCGGGATCCCACTTTTATCTTCCTCTCCTCTAACTCTACATTAGTGATTCATATTTATAGTGATTGTTTGATCGTGTGGTTAATGGTAGGTGGTTACATAAGACTTTTACCACACTTGAAGACCTTATTTTATTTATTTTCATGAAATTTAATTTTAATTGGTTTCATTTAATTATGTAGATTTTTTTTTCTGATTTCATAATGAATGGATATATGAAATAATTTCATTTTTCAATTTTTTGAATTTTTTGGAGGAAGTTTTTTAGAAAAGATAGATTTAAATGAATATTAATTTTTGGATGATTCTTAAAGTAAATGTATTTAAATAAAAGATTATTTTTAAATTCATGAACTTTATGAAAACCCTTGATTTTTTATAATTTAAATGGAATGTTGGATCTTGGTTTCAAGAATTTGTAACAAAAAATTAATTGAAATAAATGAATACCCCATGATTGATTGATTGATTAGTGCAAAGATCCTAGCGCCATGAACAAACATACCTCAAGGAATATAACCATGGTTCAAAATTTTGATTTTACTATTATATACCAATTTTTTTAAAATATATATTTTTTACATTCTTCTATTTTATTGAAATGTTCATTTAAGTTTTTTTATTTGATATACATTTCATAAACATGATTGGAAATCAATTTTTAATGAAAATGTGAAAAAAATTTACCATTAAAAATTTAGAATGATTCGTTAATTAATTTTTTTTTGTAAAGAAATATGTATAGAAAAGTTTGTGAAATCCTACTAGTGTATTTTTATAAGACCCAACATTTGATTGTGAGAATCTATAGATTATATTATTCCATGTACATGAAAAATGGAAAGAGCCACTTGGAGGTGGTTGGTGTGATTGAGTCACATGACCTTGGTTGAAAATGGAAACTAATGATGATATGATCTACTTATTACACATAGATGAAATGTTTTTATATTGATATATATTTTATTATTATTTTTGATGTTTATTACTTTAGAATTTTTATCCATCTACATGTGGT
Organism: Viscum album; assembly: GCA_963277665.1. Taxonomy (NCBI): domain Eukaryota; kingdom Viridiplantae; phylum Streptophyta; class Magnoliopsida; order Santalales; family Viscaceae; genus Viscum; species Viscum album. Next base: position 1,970,035,125 of record OY728138.1, read on the forward strand.
ACACTTTTCTCCTAGAAGATGATTTTGAATACTTACTATTTATTAATTATTCTTCATTTGTTGTAAATCATTTTTTCTGTTATTAGGGTCAAATATTTCATTAGTATTGTTTGTTGATTAACTGGTTCTTGTCTATAACAGGTGGGGATTGGAAACACCCTTTAAGCGATGTTAGCATTGGATTAGGTATCAATGTTCCTAGGTATTTTTGTTGGTTATTCATTCAACATAAAAATTTAAATCTTAAAAATAATCCTTTTCTAAAAAATGGGTTTTTATATGTGACATGGTATATTGTAAAAATTAAATTTTTTTAAACATACAATTTGTATTTGATAAAATGGATTTCATATTTTCAGTCATACGTCCCAAATTATGTAATAATGATCATTTTAGTTTTTGGAATAAATGACAAGTTAAGTTATGTAAAAACTAGTTATCGAGATAAAATGTAAAATGATAAAATTAAATTTTTTTAATGAAAATAAATTGAAAACATCTTTAAAACATGTGTGGGAATTGTTTATTTAAGCCTTCCATTAACATATCTTCCATATCTATTATTTCTCCTTTTTTGGGCTACATTATTTAAGAGTGACATCCCATTATTAGAAAGTTTTGGGTATTTGCATAGATTCTATCATTTTTTACTTAATAAAGTGGTTCTCCACTCCACACACCCCTTCAAACCAAAAAACCATTTAGTTCATCCAAAACTCGACCCAACCCACTCCTACATATTCATTTAAAAATTCAATCAGTTTTTATATTCTTATAATACCATACCATAAGATATTAACCACAAATGTAATGTCAATAAGAAAATAAATAAGGAGAATAAAGCATGTTTGATGAAGTTAATAGAAAAGGCAAGGGTTTCTAATCTCTAATTTCTTCCAATGAGTCCTATTTCATATTATAAATGATGTTTTATTTGAAGTAGTGTATATATATCCTATTAATAATTTTAAATCATTGTTCAATTATATTTCATGACATTAAAAGTTCTTTCTCTCATGGGGTCTTTGACTAAAAAAATTTAAAAAATATAACGGTTTTTATTAATAAACTTATTTATTAAGCCACAATAAATCGCTTTCAATATAGTTTTAAAAGATGGATTTATTTTATTTTATAATGATATAATAATTTCTCTATAATGGGGAAGACAATTATGTGATTAAAATCATTACCATGATAAATTTATTCTTAAAAAGTATATCATTATTGAGAATAATTCCCATCCTCATTAATGATGGTTTCCCCTCTTTCTCTATAATTTCCCACTCCACCAATGTTCAATATTTTAAATTGGATTCATAATTATTTGTTATCTCATATTGCCTTCATATTTCCCTTATCCTATATTCAAAAAAAAGTTTCATTACCCTTTTTACGATTTGGGATTTCAACTAAGGTGTTAATAAAACATAAAAAGGGAAACATTTAATTTATTATTCCATGATAGGAGCCATCTTTATAGATGTTTTTCATTGTGAAAATATTTTGAAAATCCTGGTTATTTTATGGAAAACCATCTTAGTTAAATTATTTTATAAATTGAAATTATATCATTTTTACATCCTTAAAATGTCCAATTATAATTTCAAAAATAATAACTTTTGTATTTTAATTTTTATTTGTACTTATCCTTGATCGTTATCATGAATTTTATTGCACTAGAACTCAATGTTCAAGAACGGTGACTATTTACTAAAATATAAACATAAAAATAAATGAATTACTTCTTATATTAGTAATCCTAATGATATTTCCATCGATTATTTATTCATGAAATATTATGATACCCACTCCTTCTTCATGAGTTTTATCATTAACATGATATATGAATGGTTTATTTTTCTCATGTGGAACACATATACATGTACATATTATGATTTCCATTATGTAATATGTGGTATTGGAATTTTATATCCTTATATTGCATTCGGTAATTTTTCCATCTCACGACATGTTATATATGAGATAATGGAGTCAACACAATCCACTATAGGAATTTGGGCATTATGTAATGATTCACTTAGGAGTGAATGTTTTAATATTATTATGATGTAATGTTTTATGTTGATTATACATGATAATTATTATAAAAACCCCAAAATATTTTAACTTATATGGGATTATTAATTTATTACATTGGTTTAAAACACAAGGGATCTCACCAGATAGGATCGATTAGTTTAGCAGTATTGGAAAAATAGATACACAAATGATTCCCATATTATATTGGAAAAATAAAAAAACATAATAGAAGAAACACTCTCTCATCATTTATATCATTCACATTATCCTTATTCATATACCAGGGAAGGGAAAATAATAACGGCTGGGCTTAGATTCTTAGTGAGGGTTGTTGGATCGGCTTATACTACATATACACAAGAGGGGGTGAGTTGTTTCTTTTACAAATTCTTTGTGAGATCATTTTCTGTCCTTTAACTTTAATAAGAAATATTAATGAAATAGTAATTGATATATTAGGGACACACGGTGTATAGTGGTTCAGGGAACAGAATGCCCCTAGACCACTCCACCAATGCTCTACTCCACGAGCTTAGTGATTTTACCTATCTGGTATCAACAGACCATTCCACAACTGAGTACTGGCAGTTGAAACCTTTACATTCTAAGGAAAAAAAGAGTCGTTTGGTAGAATCGTACAACCTACAATGCTTACTAATAGAAGTCAATCACTAAAGATAAAAAAGAAGTATTTGTTCATTGAAAATACATTCCCATTGTTCTTAACAATTGCAATAGAATAAAATTGACAGTAGATGGATCATCGTCTTTAGAAATAATTATATTCAAGTAAGAGTGGTTCTAAGTCGATCTTGTAACACCCCGAGATTTTATGAGAATTATTCTTTTTAATTTATTTGATTTCTTTTGTTTTACGCTACACCAAGATTATCTTGCGCTATATGCAACACCGTGTTAGCTTCTAATATACGAAACACTATTCTTAGCTTGCATTTCACGCAAGAGCAACCTTCCTCGATAACTTGCAATGTACGCAATATCGTGTTTCACTATACAATTATATGTTATTAAAATATTATATAAACATTCCATTATGAATTGTAATACCCACATTTTGATATTTTATAAATTAAATCTTTCAAAATTGTCTTCAATTTTTTATTCGGAATATCGAAATTATCCAAGGGTAAATTATTTGTATTTTTCTGAAAACCTTCAATTTTTGATGAATAGTGAAAATACTGAGTTATTAGTTAAAAGTGAATTTTTATTTAAATATTCATTTATTTTTATTTAAATTTATTTTAGGTTATAATAGATACATAATACCTATATAATTTCAATGTAATTCATTGGAGTCATTTTATAAACATTTTAGATATATAAAATTTTTATTGAACTTTTTACCGTCTTTTACCCACCACATAAGAGAATTTGAATATTTACATAAAACATAATTTTACCGCTTCAGTGAGTTGAATTTCATAAATCAGAGAGACATGGTTAATATCAAAGAGTAAAATTTTATTCAATAAGATAAAATAATTTTTGGTTAATAGTAACTTTTTACTTTTATTTACCATGGTTAAAAGTAAATAGGGTTATTAAGGGTAAAAATGATAATTTTATTAACCTACAACATGTCCCAATTCAATTGGATAAGTATAATTAGACCAGAAAATACTTAGGCATAATATATGAACCACTTTGGTCCACTTGGATTATATTAGGACACTTATTATTATTTTATTTAAAGAAGAGCTAAAAGAGTTAAGATCAAATTTCAATAACTAAAAAAACATTATATAGGGTTATACATAAGATATATTCGACTATAATTATTAATTATAAAGATAAAATAATTTCCTATATAATCGTATTTTATTTATATTTTTTATACCTTAAATAATTAAATGTATTTATGACACAATGATGGTGCATTAATTACCTTATTAATGAAATATTAACATAATTGATATTATAAATACCATATAAATGAAATTTGAGAATTTTTATGAATTAAAATAATTTTCTAGGATACTGTAACATTTTAGGATTGGTTAGATCAATTTTTCTCTAAGTAATAATGTTGTTACAAATTTACAGAAAACAAAATACCAAATAGTGTCAAAATTGACGTAAAAGAGTTTTTAAAACAAATATTATATTATTAATTGATATAATTGTCCTACAAATATATGGTTAGTCCCAAATACTTATATAATACTATATAGGACATTATTGAACCAATTAGGGCTCTATTGGAAATTTATAGTATGTTTATTAACCATATAGTGTAATAATACAAGAAGACACGGTAGGAGTTAAATTATATAACTTAGAGTTAAATATAAATGATAAGGTTAAAATGGTAACCAAAACTTTTATAAAACATATTAGTTGATTGGATTGATACACATACTAACCATATCCTAGAAATAAGTCATATTGGAGCCATTATAAACTGAATATGAATTTATTATAAAATAATATTTTAAGTTTTTCCTAACGTTCCCCACACCCCTCTTATAAAAGGGCATTCCCCCTTCTCACTAATTCACACCTCAAATTCAATTTGTCTTCGCCAAAACCTGCCCAAATACCCTATAAACTATCCTCCCTTAATCCTAGATTCCTTACATTAGTCCGAAATCAAACCTATAGAGCCATTTTGATCAAATCAAAAGGAAGAACCTGAAAACGAGTTAAATATCTGTCCACCTATTTCAAGTTCCTTTCTTCTTCCACATCCTTCTTTTTTTTTCATTCTAAAATAATAACTTCATTTTATTCTATATAATGTGATGTTATTATAAAAAATGTACATCAATATTATTTATTTTATCCATCCTATGAATGAAAAAGTCACTACACGTGCGTACGTACGGCTTACCGTCTCCACGTCGTGGTGTAGTTTGATAGTCAATCATTTCGTCATTTGGATGGGTACAATGATGAGTATAAATGTATAAATAATAAATATAACATTAATATGATACTTTATATATGATATACCATCAAATTATACATGATTTTAATATCAACAGAATGATATCATCGCTCGTGCGTACTTACGTACTACCGTCTCCACGAACGCGATGAGATTCATTTTCCTTGATTAACCATTCAAATATTATTATAAGTTATATATAATAAAAAATCAAGAAAGATATTACATAATAATGATACTATATTTATGTACATATATGTTTCATTTAATTAATTCTATTCAATTCAATAAGGAATCAAAAACAGCGTTCATGCGTACGTTCGACCCACCGTCTCCATGAATGGTGTATTTCATTCCGTTTATCGATCTATCATATATATTTATATGGTGAATATATATTCTAAATAAATCATGTTTTAAATTATTGAATTATGTAAATCATGATATATGTAATAATATCAGTAACAACAAGTCAAAACACCTACGATAAATGAAATGATTCTGCCCAAAACGTTATTTTAACCTGGAATTTACAAAAGAACGAGTAATATAAAGTCATAATTGAACCATATATGATATCATAAAAATGAATATTATTCTGTTATAAGTCAATGACATTATTTAAATCATTATAAAGGAGGTTTGTATATGTTCTAAGAATATCAGACCTAAGGTAAGGGATAATTTTTCAATCTCATTTTTATTTGAGATTGCTTATACATAAGTATTTACTATTTTTATATTTTTCATCCTTGACTATAAGAAATATGTTTTTCATAAAGTGTTTAATATTCTTCCATGTATTTTTAAAGTCATTTTTACCCCTCTTTGACTTTTACTTTTTGTTATGGAATGAATCATTCGTTTGTTTTCCATACGTGGTACTTTTTGATTTTTCCATTAAAAGTACGAGGATAATGTTTTTTTAACTTATACAACATTAACATATTTTTATAGTTTCAAAATTCCTGACTTTAATGAATCTTAATCTACAATATTTCAAGATAATTTTCAACAAAAATCATTTTCTTTTAAAATTTCATGGAATTTTGTGAAATTAAACTGATTTTGAAGAAGAAAGGATATTTTCATCTAAGATGAAATTATTTATTATGTTTATGTTTCAAGTATAATGTCTCTATTATTAACATGTTTTGATTATTCTTATGAAAAAATGATATCCCTTTATTTTATATGGATTGTTTTATGATGGGATGATTTTTATGAAACCCATTTTATTCTTTGGGTTATGATGAATGATTTATGTTTATTTTGTGGCACAAGTAAGAATGATTTCATTAGGAGATTGGTGGGACCTATATCTCCCTCCAATGCATTGGGTAAAGATTTATATCTCATTAGATACACATGGTTATAACGGAAAGTAAATTTGGTATAGTAATACAGGGCTGGAACGACAGGTTAACCTGATTCAGTACTGGACTTTGTCCACTATGATGGTCTTGGCAGCAATGTCGTGGCTACTATGGAAATCATATCATGAGCTTAATGGTTTCCACAATTACATGTTTTATTCCCATTGTATTCTATCTTGATTAATGATCCCTTATGATCAATTTCTTATGTTCTGTCAAGATTTATGTTATTACTCATGATTTTGATGTTTTTTGTTCATATTATTACATTCAAATGTTTATCGATTGTTTTATATTGTCATTTTTTACCCTTACAGAGAATTTGAGCACACTCTTTTTATGTTTTCTTTTACCTATGATATAAAATAAATTAGGTAAAAAAAAGGAATATTGTTATGGGATATGTTGAAGATCTTTTTCAATTATTAGAAGATTATGTTCTGAGTTTAAAAAGACATTAAACTATTACGGTCCTTGGGTGTCTGTTTTTGTTATGTATTAATTATTTTGCATCAGTAATATAATGTATATGTATGTAAATCTTTGGGTCGTTATAGTTGGTATCATAGGAAAGGTTTAGTTAACTTTTGGAAACTAGGATGCAGAAGCTTTATTGAGATCCCTAGATATATTTCTAAGGTATGTCAAGGGATATCCGTAAGGTTAAGTATAATTATAGGTTATAGTTCTTTAATTACGGTAACGATCATAGAATTAAACATAATATGTTATAGATTGGAAGTAATCCCCCTTGATTATGTTGTTATCCTAGTATGATTTTTTCATCTCTTACTATTCTTTTTGGGTTTTAAGAAATGGCAGGAAACAAGAGGATTCATGTTAATGGAGAATATGATGGAAAATGCAATGATATTCTTCATGAGAAACCAAATGAAACAGGATTTGGATGCCCCAACATCATTATTATGCCTAATCATAAATCTCATAATATGATCAATAAAATAAATTTTGCTATGTCTATTGACTCTGGTAATAATAGAACGATGGAGTTTCATGATGATCATAGAGGAAAGAAGGTTCAATTTTCCTCATGTAAATTATATGGGACTAGGCATCAAGAGAATGTTTCAAAGGAACTGGGAGATTCTTTCGGTGTGGAAATGAATGACACAAAGATATTAATTACAAAGGAAAAGGACCAGTTTACTCCATGGACAAGGATAATGGTATTGATAAGCCATCAACATTGGTTAAATGTTTTAAATGTGGAATGTATGGGCATTATGAAAACCATTTCCCTAAGGGAAAGTCTCATGAAGAGAATCAACATGGTCATATGGGTATTATTTATGTTGATGATGATGAATAGACCACACATGATATATGAGATAAAATAAGTTTTGAATCTCGGTCAATGGTTAATTAAGTTAGTGGAATGATTGCATGTTTAACAAGAAAAATGTATGGTACTATGGAATAATGAAACGTCTAAGGATTGATACACTATTGTTTTTCCTAAATAATCTAAAAGTATATGTTGAATGGTACCAGTGACCATGAAATGTGATTCAAATGTTTTTGGAAAGCAGATGATATGCACATAATGAAGGGATAAAGAGATAATGAAATGTTTGATGATATTAATGAACTCGTATAAGGACAAAGTGATATCATGGTTTGAGTATATAAATTTTTTGGGATTTTGGTATGTAGAAAGACTTTAATTTTGATAGAATTCATGTTTTTACAATGATTATATGGTAATACAGGTTTCAAAAGAATACATAATTAAGGAAATCACATGTTTGTATTGTGATCAATAAGATGTATCTTGCTATATATGAGGGATGAATGGTGGTATTCACATGCTTGTTATATGACCTTTCTAGTAATCGTTTTCTTTATAATATGAGCATGGACCCAAGTATTTTGGATAAGACTAAATATTGGAATGAATTAACTTAGACATAGGATAGTATTGTTTAAGGCTAGAACTTTTTTTGATATTATTTTAGGAATGTTATAATAATTTAGTTTTAGAAAAAGGGACAACCCGTAGGGCGGGCGACAACATGTCATGTCGGACAAGGTTCCAGGAATCGAACCCACAACCAAAGTGAGACAAGCCTTTATCTCTTACCGCTAGACAAGAATAAGTCCTTGGTTAGTAGAAACTAGTTTTATTTTATTATGCGGTATGATAGATAATGTAAAAGTCCATTTTTGTAATCATATACGATTAACCTCACCATAGATGGGATTATTTATATTTGATAAATTTTTCTAACCTTTTGTTTGAAACAGATGGAATGACCCATCTTTCTATCACATGATCTGTTAACACTTCACAAATGACAAATTCAACTTCATTTCGTTAATATATGAAGTGGAATTTTTTCATGGAACGACCAACAACGAGATTGTACCAAAATCAAGTCAGTATTTCTTCTAATTCAAAATTTTCAACTTTAAGGAAATGATATTGAAAACCAAAAACATTGTCCTAGCACCCTCATATCTGATGAATCAGATGCTACCTTAGATCATCACAAATTTATGGCTTTGTGATTGTTGTCTTTTTTGTAGCCATGTTCTCTACCACCCTCTATCAGAACATGATGGATAGCTTTCCCTTCCATATCCATATTTTAACCTATATTCTTCTATGTGGAAAAAACCATTGATGAGTTACTTTGGGAATCCGTTATGCTTCTAATGTTACTTTTTAAAATGACGTTTTAGTATTCCTTTTTACGATGTGGGTTTCTATGAAAGAAACATTCAAGTAGAAAACCATTTATATCCCCAATGAATTTCGGGGGTGAAATTCATTTTATGGAGGGTAGAATGTAACACGCCGAGATTTTAAGAGAATTATTCTTTTTATTTTCATTGATGTCTTTTGTTGTATGCTAGGAAGATTATCTGGTGATATAAGAAACATCGTATTAGCTTGTATTATACACAACACTATTCTTGGCTTGCGTTACATGCAAGAGCAACCTTCCTTGATAGGTTGCGTTGTATGCAATACTGATTTTCACTAAACAACTATATGTAATTAAAATATTATATAAAAAAGCCGTTATGAATAGTAATACCCACATTTTGATATTTTATAAATTTTATATTTCAAAATGGACTTCATTTTTTGTTTCGGAATATCTAAATTAGCCTAGGGTTAATTATTTGTATTTTTCTAAAAGCATTCATTTTTTGATGTATAGTGAAAACATTGAGTTATTGGTTAAAACCGAAATTTTATTTAAAAAATAATGTATTTATATTTAAATTTATTGTAGGTAAAATTCGATACATAATACCTATATTAGTTCAATGTAATTCATTGAAGTCATTTTATAATAATTTTAGATATATAAAATTTTTATTGAACTTTTTACCGTCTTTTACCCACCTCCTTGGAAAATTTGAAAATTTAACTAAAACATAATTTTACCACTTCTGTGAGTTGAATTTTGAAAATACGATAGACACGATTAATATCAAAGAGTAAAATGTGGTTCAATAAGATAAAAATTATTTTTGGTCAATAGTAACTTTTAACTTTTATTTACCACGGTTAAAAGTAAATAGGGAAATTAAGGGTAAAAATGCTACTTTTATTACCATAAAACATGTCCTAATTCTATTGGATAAGTATAATTCGACCAAAAAAACCTTAGGAATAAAATATGAACCTCTCTGGTCCACTTGGATTAGATTAGGATAGTTATTATTATTTTATTTAAAAATGAGTTAAAAGAGTTAAAATCAATGTTTAATAACTAAAACATTTTTAATATAAGGTTATTCATAAGATAAATTCGACTATAAATATTCCGTAGAAATATAGAATTATTTCCTACATAATGTTATTTTATTTTTATTTTTTAGACTTTCAAAAATTTAATTAATTAATGACACAATGATTATGCAATAATTACCTTATTAATGAAATATTAACATAATTGATATTATAAATACCAAAATAAATGTAATTTTAGACTTTTTATGAATTAAACTAATTTTATACGTTAATATAACATATTAGGGTCTGTTAGATGAATTTTGTTTGAAGTAATAATGCTTTTATGAATTTAGAGAAAACAAAATACCAAATAGTGTCAAAGTTGACATAAACAAGTTTTTAAAATAGATATTATATTTTTAATTGATATAATGGTCTGAATAATTTATGCTTCATCCACAATACTTATATAATAATATATATGACATTAATGAATGAATTTGGGTTCTATTGGTAGTTTATAGTAATTTTATTGACCATATTGTGTAAGAATACAAGTAGACACTGTAAAAGTAAAATTATTTAACTTAGAGTTAAATCTAAATGATATGGTTAAAATGGTAACCTAAACTTTTCTAAAACCTATTGTTTGAAAGGATTTATACCCATACCTACCCTATCCTAGAAATAAGTAACTTTGGATCCATTATAAATAGAATATGAATTTATTATAAAATAATATTTTAAGTTTTTTCTAAGTTGCCCCTAACCCCTCTTATAAAAGGGAATCCCCCCTTCTCTCTAATTCACTCATCAAAATCCATTTGGATCGTCCAAAACCTTCCCAAATACCCTCTCAATTGTCCTCAATGCATCCTAGAGTTCTTCCTATAGTCATAAATCAAACCTATGAAGCTCTTTTCATCAAATCAAAAGGAAGAACCCGAAGAAGAGGTAAATATCTCACCACCTATATCAAGTTCCTTTCTTCTTCCACTTCCTCCTTCTTTTTTTTCATTATAAAATAATATATCCAGTATCCTATATATACTGTGATTTTATTATAAAAATTGTACAACCATATTAGTTATTTTATTCATCCTATGAATGAAAATGTCAGCACACGTGCATACGTTCGGCTTACCGTCTCCACATCGTGGTGTAGTTTGTTATTCAAACATTTCATCATTTGGATAGGTATAATAATGAGTATGAATGATATAAATGATAAATATAACATTATTATGATTATATATATATTGTAAACTATCCAATTATATATGATTTTAATATTAAAAGAATGATATCCTCGTTGGGGCATACGTACGGACTACCGTCTCCACAAATGCGATAAGATTCATTTTCCATGATTATCAATTCAAGTATGATTATAAATTATATACAATAAATATTCATGAAATATATTACATAATAATGATACTGTATTTATCTACATATATTATTCTTTTACTTAATTATATTTAATTCAATAAGGAAATGAAAAGAGCGTTCATGCGTACGTAAGACCTACCATCTCCATGAACGGTGTATTTCATTACGTTTATCGATCTATCATATATATTTATATACTGAATATATATTATATATAAATCTTTTTTTACACTCTGTAATTAAATAACTCTTGATATACATAATAATATCAAGAAAAACAAGTTGAAACACCTACGATAAATGAAACAATTTTAACCAAAACACTGCTTTGATATGGAATTTACAGAAGAACGGGTAATATAAATTCATAAGTGACCCATATATGATATCATAACAATGAATATGATTCTGTAATAAGTCAATGTAATTATTTAAATCATTATATAGGAGTTTCAAATACGTTCGAATCATAACAGACCTAATGTAAGGGATAATTTTTCAATCTCATTTTTACCCGAGATTGTTTATACGTAAGTATTTACTAGGGTTATATTGTTCATCCATGTAAATAAAGAAAATGTTTTTAATAAAGTGTTTAATATTCTTCCTTGAATTTTTGAAGTCATGTTTACCCCTATTTGACTTTTACTTTGTGTTATGGAAGGAATCTTTCTTTTGTTTACCATACGTGGTACTTTTTTATTTTTCATTTAAAAGTATGAGGAGAATGTTTTTTTAACTTATACAGCATTAACGGATTTTTACAGTTTCAAAAAGCCTTATTTTCATGTAGATTACTCTAAATGGTTTTGTGATTATTTTCAACAAAAATCGTTTTATTTGAAAATTTCGTGGAATTTAGGGAAAACAAAATGATTTTGAAGAACAAAGGACATTTTCCTCAAGAATTCATTTCATGGGTTTTATCAAAACTATCTTCTATATAAGATGACATTATTTAGTATAAATATGTTTCAAGTATAATGTCTCTATTATTTACATGGTTTGGTTCTTATATGATGAAATGATATCCATTTGTTTTCTATGGATTATGTTATGATGGGATGATGTTTATGAAAACCATTTTATTATTTGTGTTGTGATGAATGATTTATGTTTATTTTGGGGAACAAGTAATAATGACTTCATTATAAGATGGGTGGGACCTATATCTCCCTCAATTCATTGGGTAAATATTTATATCTCATGAAATAGAAATCGCTATAAAGGCTAGTAAATTCGGTACAATAATACAGGGTGGGAATGGTAGGTAAACCCGATTCAGTAATGGACTTTGTCCACTATAATTGTAGAGACCCTAAGCTTGACGTACATGATCATTACATTAAGTTTAAGGAATACTTAATACATAACAAAAACATACACACAAGGACCATAATAGTTTAGTGTCTTTGGAAACATGGAACATAATCTTCTAATCATGGTGAAAGATCTTCAACATCTCCCATAAAGATCTTCCACTTTTAGTTTCCTGACCTAAAACCTTTCTTTTGATCCTGGGGGAAAATAAAAAATAAAAAGGGTGAGCTCAAACTCTCAGTAAGGGTAGGCTTGGATAAAATAAAACATACCATATACATTGGAACTAAAAAATATGAACATAATGTTTAAACATTAAAATCTTGAGCAACGACATAAAACATGGAAGTACATAAGGCATAGATCATAATGGAACATAAAACATGATAAAATAGCATGGGAATAAAACATGTAATTGTGGAATCCATTAAGCACATGTAATGATTTCCATAGTAGCCAAGGCATTGCTGCCAAAGACCATCTTAGGGGACAAAGTCCCATTCTGAATCGAGTTCACTCCTCGTTTCAGTCCTGTAACACTGAGCAGGATTAACTTACCATTCCAGCCATGTCTATCTCATGAGATATAAAATCTTTACCCAATGAATTGGAGGGAGATATAGGTCCCACCCATCTCATAATGAAATCATTCTTACTTGTGCCACAAAAAAACATACATCATTCATAATAACCCAATAAACAAAATGGGTTTCATAAACATCATTCCATCATCACATAATCCATATAAAAGAAATGGATATCATTTCATAATAAGAAAAGTGGAACCATTTAAATCATAGAGACATTATACTTGAAACATACACATATAAAATAATGTCATCTTAGATGAAAAATGTTTTTGATAAAATACTTGAAATGAATTCTTGAGGAAAATATCCTTTCTTCTTCAAAATCAATTTTTTTTTCACAAAACGTCATGAAATTTTAAAAGAAATAGATTTTGTTGAAAACAGTAATGAAATCATTTGGAGGAATCTTCATGAAAATAAGGCTTTATGAAACCGCAAGAATCCTTTCATATAGTATAAGTTAAAAAAGCATTCTTCTTGTACTTTTTTCTAAAAAGTCAAAAAAGTACCTCGTAACATATACAAAAGAAAGATTCCTTACATAACATGTAGTAAAATTCAAAAACTCAAAAATGGGTAAAAATGACTTTAAACATACATGAAAAAAATTTTATAAAACATGGACATGGATGATAGAAATAACCCCAGTAAATACTTACAAATAAGCAATCTTGGATAAAAATGAGATTTGCAAAATTTATCCCTTACCTTATGTCTGATATGCTTCGTATGTATCCAAACCTCCTGTATAATGATTTAAATAATTTGATTGACTTATTATAGAATCATATTTATTGTTATGATATCATATATGGTTCAATTATGACTTTATATTACCCGTTCTTCTGTAAATTCCATGTTAAAGAGTGTTTTGGGTAAAATAGTTTCATTTGTCATCCGTGTTTTGACTTGTAATTATTCATATGATTACTTAGATCACGATTACATAATTACATAATATAAAAAATGATTTATATATAATATATATTCAGAATATACAAATATATAATAGATCGATAAATGGAAAGAAATACACCATTCATGGAGACGGTAGGCCGTACGTACGCATGAACGCTGTTTTCGTTTCCTTATTGAGTTGAATGGAATTAATTAGATGACATACATAAATAAAGTATCTTTATAATGTCATATATTTCATTTTTATTTCTTATATATACTTTATAATAATTCTTAAATGGTTAACATAGAGAATGAATCTCATCGCGTCGTGGAGACGGTAGTCCGTACGTACGCACGAGCGATGATATCATTTCCATAATTACTGAATTTAATTGGAGTGGATGATAAAATATATCAGAATCAGTATGATTTTATAATAACTATGTATATTTATTCTTTACACAATTATACCCATCCATTTATGGTGTTGGTGGAAAAACAGATTACACCATGACGTGGAGACGGTATTCCGTACGTACGCACGCGCGGTGATTTTGTTTTCCGTAGGATGGATAGAAGGTGAAATGGGGTTGTTTGATATTTATAATAACAAATAAGTATATTAGTGATACTTATGTTATTACTTTATAGTGAAAAAACTAAAGAATAAGAAGTTGAAGAAGAAAGAAGCTTGAAAGAATCGGGTGAGGAAATTACCTCTTCTTCGATAGGCCTCTTTGAAACCTCCTCTTAGGGCACAAAGATTGGTCTTTAAAGTAGATAAGAACCTCTAGGATATTTCTAGGGAAGTGGAGAAGATAATTTGTTAGGGGTTTTATGTGTTTTAAGGATCAGATTGGTGTGAGGAGGAGAGGGAGGAGGTGCCCTTTTATAAGGGAGGAGAGGGGCACCTTTGGAATTCTTAAAAATATTAATTTATAATAAATATAACCCTACTTAAAAACCTCAAAAAATGACTCATATTCTAAATTTAGATTATATAGGGATGTAATCTCATCAACCAATCAAATTTATACATGTTTGGATCTTATTTTAAACCTTATCATTTTGATTTATCCTTATTTAATCTATTTAAGTTTATTTGTGGTAATAAAATTCTAATTTATAAATTATAACAAATAATTACTTATTTGTTGGAAATTTTCCATAATTGTTTAATTTATAAGATTATAGACTATATAAATTTAAATTTATAATTTTTAAATATTTTGTGATTTTTAAACAATTTTATAATATGTTATTTTTATAAAATAACAATAGTGTCAATTTTGACACTATTCATTTATTTGAATTTATATAAAATATATAGAGAAGATATGTTCAAAATAAAAGCTTTAATAGATTCATAAAAGGTCATATGTATCTATAAAATTATTGTATCACATTAAATAGTTCATATAATATTTATTTTATTATTTTTAAAACCATTTATTTGGTTTATCTCTTAATAAAATAATTACTGCAATATTTTTGTATAATTATTTAATATAATTTTTGTTGCATAAAAATATAATATAAAATCCTATGATGAAGATAAATCTATTACCTTTCACAATAATACATTTACTAGAATTTACCATCTTAAAATCACAAAATTTAAATTGTTATATTTATTAAATTATGAAGGTGACAACTTTGGAATCATTTAACCTAATAATATATAAGTGTCATAATCACTTTTATAAGGATCCAAACGGTTATATATTAGGTAATTGGATGATGAAGGTGTATATATACACTACCAATATGTTTTGGTCTGGTTTGTGGGCCTTTTAATGGGTATTATTATTTCAATAAAAACTATATTACTTATTTTCCACTTAATAAATAATTTCCGTATCATTAATGTATCACTATTAATGACAATTATTTAATCCCTAAAAATACTAAATAAAATATAATGATGTATATAATTTTATTATCTTTCTATAGACTATTCATGTTTGAAGTTTTATGATGTTTATCACTAAATTAAAATTATTATACATATATGATTTAAGAGCACATGTTGTCACTTTCTTTGGTTTTAATAATAATTAAATTATTTTCATGGTCAAAAGTCCATATAATGAATCTAATCCGACCCTTAGTTGATATGGGTTTACCTTTAGCCATCCAATAGAATTTTTTCATGTGTTAGGGTAATTTTATAATATTATATTTAGCCTTAATTACCCGATTTACCTTTAACTATGGTAACAAAAATTTAACGTAGTTACGATTCATAATTCCCAAAAATAAAAAGTAGCCTATTAACATAATTTGGACCCACTGATTCTAAATATGGAATCCATTTTTTCAAATTCAATACACATAATTTGCCGAAATTAAATTAAAATTAATCCCGTTGTCGAATGAAAACAGGTTTTTGTTTAAAACATTGCAAAAGATTGAATTGATTTAACCTATGAATTCAATGTAAAATCAATGCTAATGACATAAATTATATTAAATGGTAAAAATATATTCTATTTATACTTTAAAACCATTCAATATTATAATTTAACCATATAAATTATTACGATGAAAAAAGTTGTTTTTCATTAAAATATAGCGTGTTTTTACTATTCATCAAAATATGAAAGTTACCAGAATAATACGAAAAATTTATCCAAAGTAATTTTTTTCCTTGATTCCAAAGAAGAATTTTATTTTGTCAAATTGAACTTATAAACATGTCAAAAACTAGATTTAAAGTGGGTGCGCCATCAAAAGGTGACAAAACTGCATTTTTTTAAAAATACTTATTTTACCGAAAAAATTTATTTTGTTCTTATACCATGTTCTCGAAAATGTGTAAGATAAATAATAATGTTATAAAATTCAAAATGTTGTTAATACTATTCATAACGTCTAGTTCATAATAATATTATAATAATATATCGTTGTTTAGTAAATCTTGGTATTGCGTACAACACACGCTATCGAGGAAGGTCGCGATTGCGTGTAATGCAAGCCAAGTCAGGGTTGCGTGTTGTGAAATAATTTTCCGTTGTTTCGTATAACAGAATCCAATGATATTTCATTTATACATTGAATATATATATATATATATATATACTCAATGTTGCGTAGAATAACTATTATCAAAATTGTGTGTAATAGGATCGAAGAATAGTGTTGCGTATACTGCAAGCTAATAAGGTGTTGTGTATAGCACAAGGTAATCTTGGTGTAGCATACAACACAAGAAATTAATGAAATTAAAAGAATATTTTTCATAAAATCTCAGGGTGTTACATTCTACCCCCCTTAAAATGAATTTCACCCTCGAAATTCGTCGGGGTTATAAATGGTTTACTACTCGAAAGTTTGTTTAATAGAAACCCACATTGTAAAAAGCAATAGAAAAACATGGATTTAAAAACTAAAGTATGAAATGTAAGTGTTACCCAAATTAACTCATCACTGGGTTTCCACGTAGGAGATCATAGGTGAAAATATAGATATGGAAGAAAAAATTAACCATCAAGTTCTGATGGAGAGTGGTAGAGAACAGGGCTATGAAAAAGCCAACAATAAAAAAGCTATTGATTTGTGATGATCTAAGGTACCATTTGATTCATCGGATATAAGGGAACTAGGACATCATTTTTGGTTTTCAAGATCATTTCCCTAAAGTTGATGAATTACAAGAAATACTTGCATGATTTTGGTACAATCTCACTGTTGTTCGTGAATTGAACAATTTACACTTCATCCCTTAAAGAAATGAAGTTGAATTTGTTATTCGTGATGTGTTAGCAGATCATGTGATAGAATGATGGGTCATTCCATCTCTTTCGAACAAAAGGATAACAAAAGTTATAAGTCCATCTTATGGTTAGATTAATCGTATATGGTTCCAAAAAAGAACTTATACTTCATATATCATACCGCTTAATAAAATAAAACCAGTTTCTACTAACCAGGGACTTCCTGTAGGACAGTGGTAGGTGATAAAGGCCAGTCACACTTCAGTTGTGGGTTCAATTCTCACAGCCTTGTCCGACGCGATGGGCTGTCGCCCGTCCTGCAGGTTGTCCTTTTTCTAAAACTACATTACTATATCATCCCATCAATAATATCGAAAAAGGTTCTATCCTTAAACAATAGTAACTTATTTCCAACATAATCCATTCAAATCTTTAGGCTTGTCCATAATATTGCAGTCCATTGTCATATTATAGTGAAAATGATTACCAGAGATTTCATATAAGAAGCATGTTAATACCATCGTTGATCCTCATATATCATAATATATGTCTTGTTGGTCACATTACAAATGTTCGAAGGCCTTAATCATGTATTCTCTTGAAAAATCAATACCCATTGAACCTTAGTGAAAAAATGAATGCAGTTAAAAGTTAACACTTTCCACATTCCAAAATCCTCAAAATTCTATATACTCAAACCATGATATCACTTAGTCCTTATATTAATCATGAGCTCATGAATACAATCAAACATCTCATTATCTTCTTATTCCTTCATTATGCGCATATCATCTACTTTACAAAAATATCTAAATAACCGTCCATGGTTACTGGTACCATTCAACATATACTTTCAAATACTTTTAGGAATAATAATAGTGTAACAATCCTTAGATGATTCTTTATTCCATAGTACCATTAACTATACACCATAAATCTAGATAAACATACAATCATTCCAATACCTTCTAAAACAACCGACTAAGCTTCAACACTTCTTTCAACTCATATATCATTTGTAGTCTACTCATCATCATCCACATAAATACTACCCATATGACCATGCTGATTCTCTTCATGAAAGTTTCCATTAGGGCATTGGTTTTCATAATTCCCGTAAATTCCACATTTAAAACATCTAATCATTGTTAATGTCATAGCAATACCATTATCCTTGTCCATGGTGTTAACTGAACCTTTTCCTTTGCACTTACTGGCTTTGTGTCCTTATTTTCCACACCCAAATCATCTTCCAGTTCCTTTGAAAGAATCTCCCTGATTCCTCTTCCCACATGATTTACATGAGGGAAATTGAACATTCTTTCCTCTATGATCATCATGAAACTCCATCTTTCTCTTATTATCTGAGTTGGGAAACTTACCAAAGTTGAGATTATTGATCATATTATGAGATTTCTGATTAGGCATAATAATGATATTTGGACTTCTAGATCCCGTTTCATTTGGTTTCCCATGAAGAAAATCACTCCATTGTCCGTCATATCCTCAATTATCATGAATCTTTCTATTTCCAGCCATTTTCTAAAACCCAAAAAGAATAGTGTGGGAGGAAAAAATCATGTTAGGGAAAACAACATAGTAAAGGGGGAAAACCCTCAATATCTAACATATTAGGTTAAATTCTACAATCGTTACCATAGTACTAGGACTATATCCTATACGTATTCTTATCCTTAGGTACATTCCTAGACATACCTTAGAAATATCTCTAGGGATCTCACTAATGTTTTCACATCCTAGTTTCCAATGGTTGACTAAACCGTTCCTCTGATACCAACCGTAGAGACCCTAAGCTTGACGTACATGGACATTACATTACTTTTGCAGAATACTTAATACATAATAGAAACAGACACACAAGGATCATAATAGTTTAGTGTCTTTGGAAACATGGAATGTAATCTTCTAATCATGGTGAAAGATCTTCAACATCTCCCATAAAGATCTTCCACTTTTTGTTTCCTGACCTAAAACCTTTCTTTTGATCATGTGGGAAAATAAAACATAAAAAGGTTGAGCTCAAATGCTTAGTAAGGATAATCTTGGATAAAATAAAACATACCATATACATTGGAACTAAAAAATATGAACATAATGTTTAAACATTAAAATCACGAGCAACGACATAAAACATGGAAGTACATAAGGCATAGATCATAATGGAACATAAAACATGATAAAATAGCATGGGAATAAAACATGTAATTGTGGAATCCATTATGCACATGTAATGATTTCCATAGTAGCCAAGGCATTGCTGCCAAGACCATCTAAGTAGAAAAAGTCCTATTCTAAATCGAGTTCACTCCTCATTTCAGTCCTGTAACACTGAACCAGATTAACTTACCATTCCAGCCATGTCTATCTCATGAGATATAAAAACTTTACCTAATTCATTGGAGGGAGATATAGGTCCCACTAATCTCATAATGAAATCATTATTACTTGAGCCACAAAAAAACATACATCATTCATAATAACCCAATAAACAAAATGGGTTTCATAAACATCATTCTATCATTACATAATCCATACAAAAGAAATGGATATCATTTCAGAATAAGAAAAGTGAAACCATTTAAATCATAGAGACATGATTCTTGAAACATACACATATGAAATAATGTCATCTTAGATGAAAAATGGTTTTGATAAAATACTAGAAATGAATTCTTGAGGAAAATATCCTTTCTTCTTCAAAATCAATTTCTTTTCAAAAAACGTCATTCAATTTTAAAAGAAAGAGATTTTGTTGAAAACAGTAATTAAATCATTTGGAGGAAGCTTAATGAAAATAAGGCTTTATGAAACCGTAAGAATCCTTTCATGTCGTATAAGTTAAAAAAACATTCTTCTCATACTTTTGTCAAAAAAGACAAAAAAGTACCTCATAACGTAAAGAAAAGAAAGATTCCTTACATAACATGTAGTAAAAGTCAAAAAGTCAAAAATGAGTACAAATGACTTTAAACATACATGAAAACACTTTTATAAAACATGGACATGGATGATAGAAATAACCCCAGTAAATACTTACGAATAAGCAATCTCGGATAAAAATGAGATTTGCAAAATTTATCCCTTACCTTATGTCCGATATGGTTCGTATGTATCCGAACCTCCTATGTAATGATTTAAATAATGTCATTGACTTATTAAAGAATCATATTCATTGTTATGATAACATATATGGTTCACTTATGACTTCAAATTACCCGTTCTTCTGTAAATTCCATGTTAAAGAGCGTTTTGGGTAAAATCGTTTCATTTGTCATCCATGTTTTGACTTGTAATTATTCATATGATTACTTAGATCAAAATTAAATAATTCCAGAATATAAAACATGATTTATATATAATATATATTCAGAATATACATATATATAATATATCGATAAATGGAATGAAATACACCATTCATGGAGACGGTAGGACGTACGTACGCATGAACGCTGTTTTCGTTTCCTTATTGAGTTGAATGGAATTAAGTAGATGACATACATAAATAAAATAGCTTTATAATGTCATATATATCATTATTATTGCTTATATATACTTTATAATCATTCTTAAATGGTTGACATGGAGAATGAATCTCATCACGTCGTAGAGACGGTAGTCCGTACGTACACACGAGCGATGATATCGTTTCCATAATTATTGAATTGAATTGGTGTGGATGATACAATATATGAGAATCAGTATGATGTTATAATAACTATGTATAGTTATTCTTTACACAATTATACCCATCCATGTATGGTGTTGGTGGAAAAACAGATTACACCACGACGTGGAGACGGTATTACATACGTACGCACACGTGGTGATTTTGTTTTCCGTAGGATGGATAGAAGGTGAAATGGGGTTGTTTCATATTTATAATAACAAATCAGTATATTAGTGATACAGATGTTATTACTTTATAATGAAACAACTAAAGAAGAAGAAGTTGAAGAAGAAAGATGCTTGAAAGAATCAGGAAAAGAAATTACCTCTTCTTCGATACGCCTCTTTGAAACCTCCTCTTAGGGCACTAAGAATGGTCTGTATAGTAGACCAGAACCGCTAGGATGTTTCTAGGGAAGTGGAGAAGATAATTTTTCAGGGGTTGGCCGAGCACGAAGGCTCAAATTGGTGTGAGGAGGAGAGGGAGGAGGTGCCCTTTTAATAGGGAGGAGAGGGGCACCTTTGGAATTCATAAAAATATTAATTTATAATAAATCTAACCCCACTTAAAAACCACCAAAAATGACTCATATTCGAATATTATATGAGATAAGGTTGTAATATCATCAACCCCACTTAAGAGAGTGACATGATGTCACTTTCTTTGGTTTTAATAATAAATAAATTATTTTCATTGTCAAAAGTCCATAAAATGAATCAAATCCGACCCTTAGTTGATATGGGTTTACCTTTATCCATCCAATATAATTTTGGAATGTGTTAGGGTAATTTTATAAAATTATATTTACCCTTAATTACCCGATTTACCTTTAACTATGGTAAATAAAATTTACCGTAGTTACTATTCATAATTCCGAAAAATAAAAAGTAGCCTATTAACATAATTTGGACCCACTGATTCCAAAAATGGAATCCATTTTTTCAAATTCAATACACAGAAGTTGCAGAAATTAAATTAAAATTAATCCCGTTGTCGAATGAAAACGAGTTTTTGTTTAAAACAATGCAAAAGATTGAATTGATTTAACCTACGAATTCAATGTAAAACCAATTCTAATGACATAAATTATATTAAATGGTAGAAATATATTCTATTTATACTTTAAAACCATTCAATATTATAATTTAACCATATAAAGTATTACGGTGAAAAAAGATGTTTTTCATTAAAATATAGCGTGTTTTTACTATTCATCAAAATATGAAATTTACCATAATAATACGAAATATTTATCCAAAGTAAATTTTTATTTCTTGATTCCAAAGAAAAATTTTATTTTGTCAAATTTAACTTATAAACATGTCAAAAACTATATTTAAAGTGGGTGCGCCATTAAAAGGCGACAAAACTGCATTTTTTGAAAAATACTTATTTTACCCAAAATATTTATTTTGTTCTTATACCATGTTCTAAAAAATGTGTAAGATAAATAATAATGTTATAAAATTCAAAATTTAGTTAATACTATTCATAACGGCTAGTTCATAATAATATTTTAATAATATATCGTTGTTTAGTAAAAACCGGGTATTGCGTACAACACATGCTATCGAGGAAGGTCGTGATTGCGTGTAATGCATGCCAAGTCAGGGTTGCGTATTTTGAAAGAATCCTTCATTGTTTCGTATAACAGAATCTAACCATATTTCATTTATACATTGAATATTTATATATATATACTCAATGTTGCGTAGAATAACTATTATCAAAATTGTGTGTAACATGATCCAAGAATAGTGTTGCGTATACTACAAGCTAATACGGTGTTGTGTATAGCGCAAGGTAAACATGGTGTAGCATACAACACAAGACATTAATGAAATTCAAAGAATATTTTTCATAAAATCTCAGGGTGTTACAATAATGGTCTTAGCATGAATGCCTTTTCTACTATGGAAATCATATCATGTGCTTAATGGTTTCCACAATTACATGTTTTATTCCCATGCTATTTTATCATGATTAATGTTCCTTTATGATCTATGCCTTATGTACTATCAAGATTTATGTCATTACTCATGATTTTGATGTTTTATGTTCATGTTATTACGTTCAAATGTTTATGGATTGTTTTATGTTCTCCATATTTACCCTTATAGAGAATTTGAGCTCACCCTTTTTTTGTTTTATTTTCCCCAGGATATAAACAATTTTTATAGGTAAGAAAAAAAAATAATGATATTTATGGGAGATGTTGAAGATCTTTCACCATGATTTGAAGATTATGTTTCGAGTTTCCAAAGACACTAAACTATTATAGTCCTTGGGTGTCTGGTTTTGATATGTTTTAAGTATTCCACTAATGTAATGTAATTTCCATGTACATATTTCATTGGGTCGTTATAGATCTAGTTTCAGTATATATAGAAAAATAATTCGAAACATCAGTAGAAATATATTCACAATAGATCTTCGATGATGAACTGGTGAATCTTCTTTCATGATTCTTCTTCATTAATAAATAGTGTTTTTTCACTCTTCATAATTAGAGGATCTATAAGACTTGATTATCTCAATTGTATCAACATTTTCATGCAACAGATATTATATATCATAAGAGTATCTTCTCTCATGTTCTTTTTTCAGATTGTGTATGTTGTATATATTGAAATTCAAAATAGCACAAATATATCGAGTGCATTCTCTGCAAAGTCAGATCCACAAAATTCGCCTTCTGACTCGCGATATTCAAACATTTGAATTAATAGAGAAGTCATAACACCCCTTGAAATTCGGCATGAAAACATCATTTTAAATTGATCCTTTTAATCATAGATAAATGGATTTTAATTAGTCAAAGACGAGCTTTAAAATTATATTTTAATCAGGCATAAAATCTACCTAATAATTCGCTTGGAGACCATTGCATAAAAATATCATCTTTAATTATCTGACACCAAACATAATTTTGAACTATATATCATCAATCTTCTGAATGTAAGGTAGATCACAAACGTAAGGTTCTTGATGCATCCTTCAAAAATAATGTTGAATACAAAGATAGTGTTGATAAAAAACATAGGGTTGATCATCCATACTTTTCATTCCAACATTCAAACGTATGATAAGTGATCCATACTTTTATAAGATTTCAAACGAAAGGTACATGATATATAATTTTTTATGAAACTTACAGTTGTTCATAAAATGAAGTTTGATGAACCATACTTTTGTGAAACAAACGTAACGTTTAAAACTTACGTACGGTTCTTCTTCCATAGTTTTCAAATATCCCAAATGTATGGTTCCATCCAAATATAGGGTTCTTCATCCATTATTTTCCAATAAAATACGGTTGTTCAACCATACTTTTCTGATATCTCATAAAGTATACACCGTATTCCATCCTTATTTTATGCTTCTCTATGTAGGGTATAAAGAATGTTTCTAGAACATGCTTAAGTAATTCCATAATATGAATATTGTTTCCAGAACACGCTAATGCGAATACTTTAGCAATTAATTCTCATTGTTCAAGAATTTAAATATTTCTTCCAGTAATAAAAATATAATGAATAATACCATCCTGAAATAAAATTAAAATAAAATCATTTGAATACAATTAAGGGTATTTGTGATCATCAAAATCATCATAAAGAGATATATTATAGTTCTCAAAAAAACTCCCCCTTTTTAATAATATTAATATGTATTTTTGAAAACAACACTAGCTGAACAATCTCCCCCTTTTTGATGATCACAAAACCCATAAATATTAAATCAAATTAACATTAAATTATAATTACAGATAGTTTCTAATTTTTCATAGATAAAAAAATATTTAATTTTAATATGATTATTCCAAAAATAAATAAACATTGTGTTATCCCTAATCATAAAAATAAATTTCTCCCCCTTTATCTAAAGTGAAAAATAATGAAATAGAATAAAATTTTAAAATAAATAAAAATGTTTATCCAAATGTCTCCCCCAATAAAGAGAAAAAATTTCTCCATTAAATATAAATTAAATATTTTGAACAATTAAAGTACAATGTGAAATAGTTAAAATAAAATGTTTTGTTTATCCATATTTATCCCCCTTTTTGTGATATAAGAAAGAATGATAGAATATGGAATAGAACAAATTTTAATGTAGCACTGAACTTAAAGAAATTATATAATTAAATATTTGTCAATAAGTGAATCTAGATTACCGACATATCTAAACGAAGATAGTAAAATTAATAGAAACACACAAATATAGAATGAAAAAAAATTATTTGAAAATATGTAATTGTGACAATCATGATGGACATAGGAAGCAAGGTTTGGTAAGGGTATGAGATGGGGTCTAACTCCTATGAACTGTGGCCTTGATTTCTGTCAACTACTCCTTCAGCCTTCTCATCATGTCATCTCCCAGTTTGGTAATAAGATCCATATTCTCCTGAGTTATATGAATATCTGCTATCATATTTACTCTGAAAATCTCATGGAGCCTTTCTAGCTTCTATATAAACAGATCAAACTATGCTATGAACTGAGTCAGTACAGTTCTAATACTTGGTTCATTTTAGGTCAACTAGTCAACTAAAAACTTTTGATTATATAATAGCATTGATAAAGGGGCACTATTTTATTGATGGTCCTTAAATCTATCATTCATATTTCTCATTGCTGATGTGTTATACTGAAATCTTATGATTAAATCAGGTGAAGTACCTAATGTACAAGCCTCATATGGTCTGACAGATGAAGATTGTTTCTCCATGAAAGATCTAAATTCCATTAAATCTATCTTCATAAACATCACTAATTTCAACTTTTCCACGTCATTTAACATTTTCTTCTCAAAAACATCATCTTCCTGCTTTTAAACTAAACTAGATTTCATGTTCTGAAATTTCAAATGTTCTTTCTCTAAGTCTCTCCTCAAAGAAGCATTTCAGATTCCAAATATGATAGCTTCCAGTATAGCTCTTCTACTTTCTTATTCACTGAATCAGAGGAACCCTATGATTTATTCTCATCCTCAACTAGTACTTGATTCAGAAGCACTATAAGTAATGAATCTACATACAATTTCTTCTTATCTTCCTTTTAAGCAGGTTTTTACATTGACTTTTCCTCACAGACATTCCCAGACTCTTACAAAAAAAATCCTCATTTAACACCTCTGTCTGTACTTCATAAACATTCACATTCTAAATTTCAACATTTGTTGGAGGTTTCCCCTTATGAGCATCATCTGCATCCATTTTCTACATTGGGTTTTCTAAAAAAATCCTCTTGAATTACATGAGGTGTAGCCACTTCTACTTCCCTAGGCACGACGTCCTTCTCTTTTTCAGTTTCAGTTTCTACTCCAGCCTCTACAATAGATTCAACATCAGCAGCAACTATTACCTCTTCTTAAGCCTCTTCTCCCTTTTCTACTGGAAGAGACGTTATAATTCGAGAAGCTATTGGTTGAGAAGTGTCTTGTACTTCAGAGTCCTTAATGAATCTATAGCTCAGAATAGGTTTTGTTTCATCTTCGAGTGCTGGAGTGGTCTATTCATTATCTTGAGTCACTCGATGTCTTGACCTATTAAGTTCATTTTGATTTTACTCATCAGATGATGGATCAACATCTTTAAACTGTATCCTCCGTGATACTGCACTTGTTCTAGATTCAGCTACTATTACTTTTGGTTTTGTTAGTTGGACCTGGGAACTTTCTCCATCCTCTTCAGCTTCAACAGGCAGCAATTTGCCTTTTATAATACTCAAAAAACATCCAATTTCTCTGAAGGTACCAGCATTAATGATATTACTATGGTGGAATCTCAACCGAGCATCCACTGATCTTATCATATCTCACATAAACAGAATTTTCGAGATAAATCTTCCAAATGGATAAAAACTCATTCATTCCTCTGGTTGGAAATAGTAACAGAGATACCTCACTATGTATCTCGGAATTTTTAATTTCATATCACTCATCCGAAAAAATTAAATACATATATGGAGAGAGAATATTTTCTATTTTAGACATCCTGGGTGCAATCCCAGTTTTCACAAAATTATCCAATATATTCTGGTCCGGTTCCAAGTCCATTCTAAAAATAATTTGGATATTTTTTTATCCAAATAGAAACCACATAATATCCTCATATTTATGTGCACTATTGCCAATATTTTTCAAATTGAAATGATAAAATCCCTCATGAGGGAAGTTTATAATCTGAGCAACTTCTACAGATGAGATTGAAAAATCTATGTCTTCTATTTTTTCTATCATGGAATCATTATCTTCCCCAAACTAAACTAAACAGATTTGAAGAAATAAGGAATCTCCACCTCATATAAAAACTCAGTTTTCTCAGCATTAAAATTTGGTTCGAGGATTTGAAAAGTAAGATCCTGCTTCAGCAATTGGTTCATCTGATATAACCATTCCAGATCTATGAACATGCCTTGCAAAAAATTTCTTCCTTTGAAGTGCTTCCACTTGATAGTGCTAGTCTCAGCCTCATCGGTTCTCTTGGTCTTGGCCATTTCTGTTTTAAATCTCTGAAGGTTCGAAAAATTATTAGGGTTTCGAAGGTTCATGTTCAGAATGAAAAAGAGCAGTAATGCTTCGCGGGCTCGAAAGGGTTTTTGGTAGAAATGAAAGAATTTAGAATCTAAAAGGGCTTTGATAGCCTTTATTCCTATGTCATCAATAATAATTACATAAATTTTAAAAACAAATAAAATTGTATGCACAAATATAAAAAATCTAATAAAAATAAAAACATTATTCCGTTTGGAAAACAAATAACAAATTTATTTTGAATAGTTTAAAAAAACATAATCAAATAAATAAAATAAAACATTATTTAAAATTAAATAAACCTAGATCCCATTAATAAAATCAAACATTTTATTGGGAAATGGTTTAGTAAAAATATTAGCTAATTGAATTTCAGTACTTACAAATTCAAAGAATATATCATTTTTAAGAACATGGTCTCTTAGAAAATGATGACTGATATGTATATGCTTAGTCCTAGAATGATTAATAGGATTTTTTTGAAATACTAATTGCACTTTTATTATCACATAAAATAGGAGTATTATTAAAATTTAGTCCAAAGTCCATAAGGGTGTCTTTCATCCACAACACATGTGCACAAAAACTGCTAGCAGACACATATTCTGCCTCAACTGTTGACAGGGCAACTGAATTTTGTTTCATAATTGACCTTGATACTATGGATTTTCCAAAAACGTAACAAGTACATGAATTTATATTTCTATATAATCCAAAACTCCCAATGTATGAATCTAAAATGAAATTAAATTACAATCAGATGTTTTTGGATAAAGAATAGATTGAAAAACAATTACTTTTAAATATCTAAATATTCTTTTAACAGTAGTAAAATGGGATTCTTTAGGATTTGATTGAAATATTTCCCAAATAAATAATGAATAAATTATATATGGCCTGCTAGCAATAAGATATAATGAACTACCAATCATACCTCAATATAACTTATTGTCAGTAGATTTCCCAGTTTCATCCAAATCAGGTTTTATATTAGTACACATAAGAGTTGTATATGTTTTAATGTATGCAAGTACAAATTTATTTAGTATATAAGTAATGTATTTTATTTGATTTAAACCATTTCCAAAATCTTTTTGATAAATTTTAATTCCTATAAAGAAATATAACTCTCTCATCATACTCATTTCAAATTCTTTTTGCATTAGATTTGAAAATTCATGACAAATTGATTTATTAGTTGATCGAAAACATACATCATCAACATAAATTTAAACCATTAAAATATTAGAATTTATAGTGTTCTTAAATATTTTTAGATCTTCCATTCCAACAGAAAATACTTTTTTTAAAAGAAAAGAGCTTAATATTTCATACCAAGTTCTAGATGCTTGTTTAAGGAATAAAGAGCTTTAGAAATATTAAAAACAAAATCTTGTTTATGTGAATTTTCAAAACCAAGAGGTTGCTCAATATATACATCCCCCATTAAATAACAATTTAAAAAGGTAGACAGAACATCCATATGAAATAATTTAATGTTCATATGAGATTCATTGGCTAAAAGGATTCTATTGGCTTTAAATCTAGTAAAAGGAGCAAAGTTCTCATGATAATTGGTATCTTCTTCCTAAATATATCCTTTCGCTAATAGTGTTTCTTTCTTCCTAGTTATTATTCCTTGATCATCTTGTTTATTTCTGAAGACCCATTTCGTTCCTATAACTAGATAATTCTGTGGTCTTTTGACAAATTTACGGACTTCATTTTTTTAACAGGTTTAGTTCATCTTGCATTGTTATCATCAAACTTTCATCATCTAAAGCTTTTTCTGTAGAGTAGGGTTCTATTTGGGATAAAAAGGCAGAAAACACACCAATATTTCCTATGTTCCTTCTAGTTTTTATTCTTATTTCAAAGTATCCTATTACTATTTCTAAAAGGAAATTCTTTAGGTTCCTTGACTATCTAGGTAGTACAGTTATAGGTTCTTTGGTGTCATTTTCTTCAATATTTTACTGAATTTTATTTATATCTTTTTCAAATTCATCTTTCAGGTCCTCATGTCTCATGCTATCATTAGAATCAAGTTCATCTATTTGATCTGTCCTTTTCAATAAGTGATAATATTCATCAAATTTCACATTAAATAATTTTTCAACAATCATTTACATTTTATTAAAAACTCTATAAGATTTGGAAGTAGCAGAATATCCTAATAAAATTCCTTTATGATATTTTGGATCAAGCATTCCAAGATTATCCTTGGTCTTTATGATGTAAAACTTCCTTCCAAAAATATTGAATTAATTTACATTAGGGTTTCTATTATTCTAGAGTTCATAGGGTGTCTTTTCTAACATTGGTCTAATTAAAACTCTATTCATTATATAGCAGGCTGTACTTCAGCTTATTCCCAAAAATATGTACGAAGATTGAATTCATTTATCAAAGTCCTAACCATTTCTTGAATCGTCCAATTTTTTATTCAACAAATCCATTTGGTTGAGGTGTTCTAGGGGCAGAGAAGGTGTGTTTAATACCAATATTTGAGCAAAAGGAATCGAATTCTAGATTCTCAAATTCTCCACCATGATCACTTTTTAATGAAATTATTTTAAACCCATTTTCATTTTTAATAGCTTTGAAAAAACATTCAAAAAAATTAAATGCTTCATTTTTAAATTTTAAAAAGAAAATCCATGTAAATCTAGGCTAGTCATCAACTAAAACATACACATATAATTTACCAG
Source organism: Viscum album (assembly GCA_963277665.1). Taxonomy (NCBI): domain Eukaryota; kingdom Viridiplantae; phylum Streptophyta; class Magnoliopsida; order Santalales; family Viscaceae; genus Viscum; species Viscum album. The sequence goes on from OY728138.1 coordinate 1,970,066,024, forward strand.
CCAAGCTGTCTACTCTTGAAGGTCCAAAAAAATCATATGGATAAGTTCTAGAGGTTTATATGTAGAAATTTAGTTAATAGATTTGAAGGATGATTGGTGCTGCTTTCCAAGTTGACATGCCACAAAAAATCTTTCACTTTAAAACTTGAGACTAGGAAAATCTGAAACTAAATGTTTCTCGGATAACTAATGTAAAGAATATATATTGCAATGTCCAAGTCATTTATGCCAGATCTAGGATTCATTTATCATAGTAGTTAAGAAGTTTACTTGTTATTTACACAAGGAATTTATTCCAGGGTATACACATTATTAGTTATAAGTGATTTAAATTTAAGCACTTTATTTTTGAAAACAGAACAACAATTGTTTGAGAAATCAATAGCATAACCATCATCACATAGTTGAGAGATACTTATCAGATTGTGTTTCAACCCTTGTACATAATATACTTTATTAATAGAGAAAACTTTTGGATCTTCAACTATTCCAATGCTAAATATCTTTCCTTTGGCATTGTCACTAAATATTACTAGTCCACCATCTTTTTGAGTTAGTGTAGTGAAATTCAATTATCTTCTACTCATATTACTTAAGAAGCCACTATCCAAATATAATATGGCATATTTGCTTCTGTGACGTGCTTCATCATTTGTTTCTTCCATAATGCACATGTTGGCTATCATATTTACTTCTTCCTTATCTGATTCGGATTCTATAGAGATAATGGAGTCTTTGGACACACTCCATGTAGATTTCATTCCTTTATTCTCTTTTTTATCACATTCATTCATTTTGATGAACTTCTTATTCTTGTTATCTTTTAACTGAGGGATTTCAGGTCTGATGTGACCCATTTTCTTTCACTCACAACATCTGACTTCCTTTTCATCCTTTTTGAATGTTATTCCGAAGTTTTTCTTCTATTTGTATAATTTACTAATCTTTAGGGCTAGCTGATCCAGTTCTACATTAGAATTTGATAAATCAGAAATTTGTTTTCACCTTTACTTTCTTTTTCTTTGTCGTTCTGCTTTTAATTTGTGATGTCACTTTTAATGCAGTGTCATCTTTCTGGATAAAAACATTATACTCGTTTTCTTCAACTTGTTTCTTAGCTTCATATATCATAGGTGTTCCAATCAGCTCTATCATGGATTTGTCTTTGATAGGTGTTGACTGTCTGAATGCAGCATAGATTCCATTAAATTTAGTAGGCAATACTCTCAGTACTTTTAAAGCTTGATATTATTGTTTGATTGGTTCTCCCAATGCAGTTATAATGTTGAAACTCTCTTTCAATATTCCATTCATTCGAGTAATGATTTCACCTTCAAACAATATGAATGTATCAAATTTAAGTTTGGTAGTATCATATCTCATTTTCATGACAATTTTAGTTCCTTTATAAGAAATAGTTATATTATTCCACATCTTAGATGATGTCAGGCATTGAGATTCTTTGTAGAATTCATCAGGTCCTAGACCACATATAATTTTATTCGTTGCCTTTGATTTTATATCATATTCTTCTTCAGTATATGAACTCCATGTCTCAGTATTTCTAGGTATTTTATATGGAGTTAGAATCATAGAATATATTATGTATCCAAGGTGTTTCAGATAAATTATCATTCTTGAATTCTAGCATTCATAATTTTCTCCATTTAAGTACGGTGCTCTCACTATAGACATTATCTCTCTTGTATCAGTCATATTTCTCTTTGAGTGATCCTTAATCAATTTAATCTTATTAAGGATTTACCAGAAAGATCCTCATTGGATACCAATTGTTGGATCGGGTTATACCAAATATAAACAAGAGGGGTGTGAATTGTGTCTTTTTCAAATTCTTCATGAGATTTTTTTCTATCCTGTAACTTTAATCAGATAGATTAATGCAGTGGTAATTGAAATATCTCGGACACATGATGTATAGTGGTTCGGTGAACAGAAGGCCCCTAGTCCAGTCCACCAATGCTCTACTACACGAGCTTGGTGAATTTCACTATATGGTTCTCTTATCAACAGAAAATTCCATAACTAAGTATAGGCAGTTGAAACCTTTATAATATAAGGAAAAATCGAGCCTTATAGTTAAATCACAGAACCTACAAATCTTAGTACATGAAGTCGGTGACTCAAGATAAAAAAAGTACTTGTTCTTTGAAAATACTTTCCCGTTGTTCTTAACATTTTCAACAGAATGCAATTGACAGTAGATAGATCATCGTCTTCTAAAATAATGATGTTCAAGTAAGAGTCGTTCAGATTCGATCATGTTGAAGTAGATATAGAAATATGATTCACAACATCAGTAGTAGTAGATTCACAATAGATCATCGATGATGGATGGGTGAATCTTTTGTCATGTTTCTTCTTCTTCAATAAATAGATTTTTTTCACTCTTCATAATCAGCAGATCTGTAAGACTGTATTATCTCAATTGTATCAATGTTTCATGCAAAAGATCTTGTATATCATAAGAGTATCTGATCTCATGTTCTTGTTTTAAAGCTTATATGCTATATATATTTCATTCAATGGCCCGAATGCCTTCATTTTTTCTATTGATTTTTGATAATCCACCTTTCAAGGGGTGAGGTGGAACCCTTACATGGCTCGTAGGCATAATAATTACATGGCTCATAGGCCTTAGAGAAATTCATTTGCCCGTAGGCTTCAAACATTACATACAACCCAGACTAACTACTTGGAACTTCTCCTCCCCAGCGTCTTCATCGTGAAATCAGCTCTCCATGTTCGCATGGATATTCATCTAGGCATTCTTGTGCATTCACAGTCTTGTCCCAATGGCAGGTGTCATACCCTCTCATTCTTGCAATATTTTTACCTTCTGCTGTGGTGAAATATCCTTCCTCATCCTCCTTGTAGATCTTGTTCCTCGTAGGTCGTTCGGTTTGCATCTGCACTTAAGGTGGCCTGGAGGCCTTGAGGTGGCCCAAAATCCTTACTGACCCGAAGGCCTGGGGGTCCTGAAGGCTTTAAAGGACTCGGGGACCAAATCAGTGGCCCGAAGGCTCAAACTGGGGCATATTCCCGGATTCTACAGTGCCAAACAGTACCTGCAACAGTTCCTGCTACAGTACTACACAGTTCATGCTATAGTACCTGCTACAGTGCTGTTACAGTACCTGATATAGTACTACTACAATACTGCTACAGTACTAGAAATAATTTCTCTACCTAGATTTGATCTCGGGTCTCCTATATGCACTTGCAGAGTCCTTACCAACTGGGCTAAGTAAGATCCAGAAAACCTTCCTTATGAATCGAAATATTAAAACATTTGAATTAATAGAGATGTCGTAACTACACTTTAAATTCATCATGAAAAACTCTTTTTAAATTGATCCTTTTAATCATAGATAAACGACTTTGAATCATTCAAAGATGCGCTTTAAAATCAGCTTTTAATATAGCTTGAAATTAGCCTAATAATTAAATTGTAGACTGTTTTATAATAATATCGTCTTTAATTATCCAATTCCAAATGTGAGGTTGAACTATATATCATGCATCTTATGTACGTAAGGTAGATCAAAAACGTATGGTTGATGATGCATCCTTCAAACATAAGGTTTAATACAATCGTAGGGTTGATACAAAACGTAGGGTTGATCATCCATACTTTTCTTTCCAATAGTCAAATGTATGATAAATTATCTATTATTATATAAGATTTCAAATGAAACTTAAATGATCCATACTTTTTGTTGAAACAAAAGTTTTTTCACAAAGGTAAGGTTGATGAACCATACTTTTGAGAAACAAATGTAACATTTAAAACTTACATATTGTTCTTCTTCCATACTTTTCCAATATCCAAAAAGTAGGGTTCCTTTCTAACGTTGGGTTATTCTTCCATACTTCGCAGATATATCATAAATTATACAATGCATTCCATCCTTATGTTATGCTCCTTCACATAGGGAATGAACAATGGCTCTAGAACACTCTTAAGTAATACCCGAATATGAATAGTGTTTATAGAACACACTAATGCGAATACATTAGCAATTAATTGTTATTGTTAAAGAATTTTAATATTTCTCCCAATAATAAAAATATAATGAATAATAAAGTCCTGAGATAAAATTAAAATAAAATCATTAGAGAACAATTAAGTGTATTTGTGAGCATCAAAATCATCATAAAGAGATAGAGTATTGTTCTGAACAATCTCCCCATTTTTTATAAAAATATTATTTATTGTTGAAATCAACACTTGCTCATCAATATTTATGTTAAATATAATATATTATGAGTAATTAAGGAATATTCAATATTGAATGACAAATAACTGAAATCACATACCATTTTTTCAATGACTTGAGCATGAAATTAATCAATGGAAATTATAAAATTAGTAATATAATGGATAATAATAACTAAATACTCAATGAAGGAAAGGATTATTATTAGACATCATGATATCATTCATCACGATATCTTTTCCATAATGGTCTTGTAGTTAGATAGTTTAATTTATGGGTAGGTATACAAAAAACACCTTTAAAAAGGCTATCCAATTGGTTTTTATTATGATAAATATTGACTAATGGATAATTTATCTATATACAAGCCCCATATGTCACTTCATGGAAAACATATATTGACTAATGAATTTAAATCATCAACAATATGCCTTATCTAAAAATATTTTTATTGAGGAAATAATAAAAAATATCGATATTTCCCATGTCCATAAAATAGCATTCAAAGTAAAAGACCATATTTAGGAATGGAATACTATCTAAGAAATAATCATATCCATGATACAAAGAATATATATATTTAAGAGAAATGTAATGTACAATGTTTATAAGAATGTTTTTGTTTTATTATAATATTAATAACCAAAAAATAAATAAGATATAACAGATGAACATAAATTTATGAGAAATATTGGTTTTATAATAAATCCATGTCTTCCAGAGAATAAATTAAAATGGAATAAAAACATTAAAACATGTTTTCATTAATGAATTTTATTTTTAAAACAATGGTAAAATTGTATAAATCATTATGTATTGTAAAATAGTTATGGTGGTGGGAAAATCCTTTAACAATATATACTTGAAAAAACATTACTATTGTGTTTTTATAAATGAAACTAAAAATTGACTATTTCAAAAAACATTAGAATGCTTCCATAAAAAGAATTTAAATATAAAAAAACATAAAATTTCATTAATAAATCATTTTTGTAAATAAAAAATTACTTTTGTAATTTTTTTTGAAAAATAAATATATGGAAGAAAAATATACCCGATCAAAAATAAAAATAATGTCATGTTTTGTTTTAAAAATTTATTTTATTCATTAAATTGAAAAATTGAGGAAATTTTTGAATAAAACGTTGAAAATCCATAAATATTCATAAGATAATAAAATATATTGATTTTATGTAGGATATATTATTGAGAATAATTCCCATGCTCATTATTGAGGGTTTCCCCTCATTCTCCATAATTTCCCACTCCACCAATGTTCTCGTTTTTTAATTGAATTCACAATTATTTGTTTTCTCATGTTACCTTCATATTCCCCTTATCCTATTTTTATAAAAAATGTTTCATTATTCTTTTTATGATTTGGGTTTTCAACTGAGGTGTTAATAAAACACAAAAAGGGAAACATCAGATTTATTACTTCATGATAGGTGTCATATCTATAGATTTTTTTCACTATGAAAATATTTTAAAAATAATGGTTATTTTATAGAAAACCATATTAGTAAAAATATTTTCTAAAGTGAAATTTTACTATATTTACATCCTTAAAATATCCTTTTCTCATTTCTTGAAGCATCACTTTTGTATTTTATTTTTTATTTGTACTAATCCGTGATCTTTATCATGAATGTTATTGCAATAGAACTCAATATTCAAGACCCGTGACTATTTAAAAAACTATAAACATAAAAAATGATTGAATTACTTTTTATATTTGTAATCCTAATGATATTTTCATAGGTTATGCATTCATAAAATATTATGACACCTATTCCTTCTTAATGGGCGTTATGATTAATATGATATATGTATGGTTTATTTTTCTCATGTGGAACATGTATACATGTGCATATTATGATTTCCATTATGTAATATGTGGTATTGTAATTTTATATCCCTTTATATCATTCGGTAATGTTTCCATCTCATGAGATGTTATGTATGAGATAAGGGAGTCAACATAGTCCACTATAGGAATTTGGGCATTATGTAATGATTCTCTTTGGAGTGAATGTTGAAATATTATTATGATGTAATGTATTCTGTTGATTATAAATGATAATTATTATAAAAACCCCAAAATATTTTAACTTATATATGATTCTTAATTTATTATATAGGTATAAAACAAAAGGGATCTCATCACATAGGATCGATTAGTTTAGAAGTATTGAAAAAATAGATATACACCTGATTCCCATATTATATTGTAAAAATAAAACAACATAATAGAAGAAACAATCTATCACCCTTTTTATTATTCATATTATCCTTCTTCATATACTATGGAAGGGAAAAAATAACTGGTGTGCACAGATACTTAGTGAGGGTTGTTGGATTGGGTTATACCACATATATACAAGAGGGGGGGGGGTGAATTGCGTCTTTTACAAATTCTTCGTGAGATCATGTTCTATCCATTATCTTTAATTAGATAGATTAATGTAGAAATAATTAAAATAGAAGGGACACATGATGTATAGTGGTTTGGGGAACAGAAGGCCCCTAGTACACTCCACCAATTCTCTACTATACTAGCTTGGTGATTTTAACAATCTAGTCCTCTTATCAACAGACCATTCCTCAACTGAGTATAGGCAGTTGACACCTTTACAATCTAAGGCATAACCAAGACTTCTTGTTCAATGGTAGAACCTACCCAGCTTAGTACAATAATCCAGTCACTCAAGATAAAAAAGAAGTATTTCTTCTTTGAAAATATTATCCCATTGTTCTTAACAATTGCATCATAATGCAATTGATAGTAGATGGATCATCATCTTTATAAATAATGATCTTCAATTAATAATCATTCTAAGTCAATCCATTTGCAGTAGATATAGAAAAATAATTCCCAACATAAACACCAGTAGATTCCCAATAGATCTTCAATGATGAACGGGTGAATATTCTGTCGTGTTTCTTCTTCTTCTTCAATAAACAGTGTTTTGTTGCTCTTCATAATCAGCAGCTCTATAAGACTCGATTATCTAAATTGTATCAACGTTTCCATGCAGCAGATCTTTAATATCATAAGAGTATCTGATATCATGTTCTTGTTTTAGATAATTTTTTCTGTATATATTGAATATCAAAATATCAAAAATACATCGAGTGCATTCTCTGTAAAGTCAGATCCACAAAAGTCGCCTCCTAACTCAGGATATTCAAAAATTTGTATTAATAGAGAAGTCATTACTCCCCTTGAAATTTGGCATAAAAATATCCTTTTAAATTGATCCTTTGAATCATAGATAAATGACTTTGAATCAGTTAAACACACGCATTAAAATCAGATTTTAATCCGTCTTTAAATTAGCCTAATAATTCGCTTGTAGACTATTGCATAATAATATTGTCTTTAATTATCTGACGCCAAACATAAGGTTGAACAATATATCATGAATCTTCTAAATTTAAGGTAGATCACAAACGTAAGGTCGATGACACATCCTTCAAACATAAGGTTGTATACAAATGTAGGGTTGACAAAAAATGTAGGGTTGATCATCCATAATTTTCTTTCTGACATTCAAACCTATGATAAATGATCCATACTTTTATAAGATTTCAAACGAAAAGTACATGATCCATACTTTTTGATGAAACATATGGTTGTTCACAAAATTAATGTTGATAAACTATACTTTTGAGAAAAAACATTACGCTTAAAACTTATGTACGGTTCTTCTTCCATACTTTTCTAATATCCCAAACGTAGGGTTCCTTCCTAACATAGGGTTATTCTTCCATACGTTTCCAATAATGTATGGTTTTTTAACTATACTTTTTTGATATCTCATAATGTATACACTATATTCCATCTTTACGCTACACTTCTCCACGTAGGGTATGAACAGTGTTTCTAGAACACTGTAAAGTAATTCCTGGATATGAACTGTGTTTCCAAAACACGCTAATGAAAATACTTTAGAAACTAATTCTCATTGTTCATGAATTTAAATATTTCTCCTAGTAATAAAACTATAATGAATAATAAAGTCCTTAAATACACTTAAAATCATTATAAATTATTTAAGGGTATTTGTGAGCATCAAAATCATCATAAAGAGATAGAGTATTGTTCTCAACAATCACCCCCTTTTTTATAAAAATATAATGTATTATTGAAAAAAACACTTTCTCAACAAAGGTTATGTAAAATATAAGCTATCATGAGTAAGTAAGGAATAATCAATATTGAATGGTAAATAACTGAAACAACATTCCATTTTATCAATGACTTGAGCATGAAATTCATCAATGAATATTATAATATTAGTAATATCATTGTTAATAATAACTAAATTCTCAATGAGGGAAATGATTATTATTATACATAATGAAATTAATCATCAGGATATTTTTTCATAAAAGCCTTGAACATAGATAGTTTAATTTATGGGTAGGTATACAAAAACCCCTTTTAAAAGGATATCCAATTGGTTTTTATTATGATAACTATTGACTAATGGATAAGTTATCTATATGCAATCCCCATATATCATTGCTTATCCAAAATATATTGACTGATCAACTTAAATCATACCCAATATGGCTAATCAATAAATATTTTTATTGAGTAAAGAATAAAAAATATCTGTATTTCCCCTGTCTATAAAATAACATTCAAAGTAAAACACCATATTATGGAATGGTATACTGTCTAAGAAATAATCATATCCATGATACAAAGAATATATATATTTAATAGAAATTTAATGTATGATGTTTATAAGAAACATATTGTATTAAAATAATATTAATAACAAAAAAATATATAAGATATAATAGACGACCATAAATTTATGAGAAATATTGGTTTTATAAAAAATTATTGCCTTCCAGAGAATAAAATAAAATTGAATAAAAACATTAAAATAAGTTTCAATTAATGATTTTTATTTTTAAAACCATTGTAAACATGTAGAAAGAGCTATTTATTGTAAAATAGTTATGTTGTTGGGAAAATCCTTTAACTATATATACTTGAAAAATAAAAATTACTTTTGTGTTTTTGTAAAAGTAAATAAAAAATGACTATTTAAAAAAACATTAGAATTATTCCTTTAAACAAATTTAAAAATTAGATTCAAACATAATATTTCATTAATAAATCATTTTAGTAAATAAAAAAGCACCATTGTAATTTTTTTTTGAAAAATATGGATATGGAAGAAAATTATACCTGATCAAAAATAAAAATAAGGTCATGTTTTGTTCTAAAAATTTATTTTCTTCATTAAAGTAAAAAAGAGAGGAAATATTTGAAAATAACCTTTAGAATATTTAAATATTCATAGGATAATAAAATATATTGATTTTATGAAGGATATATTATGATAATCCTTCAATGAAATTATGAATAATCTCATAAAAATGTGATTGTAAAATAAATTCTTACCTCATTTGTAACATTTAAATTTTAACCCGTTGAATGATTAAAACTAAATTGAAACATTTTTCATCATTAATAAATATATATTCTAGTTAAATACATGAATATAGTATTATATAAACCATGTAATATTAAATAGATTTGTAACACTAAAAATGTCTTAATGAAGTTGAAATTGAGAAAAGATCTCTTTCCTCAAGTTCAAAATGCTTTGTAAATTATTTTAACCTACTAAATAATTAATTTTTTGATTTATTATATATACATAAATAAATATATACATATATTTAATATCATATTTGATAAATATATAATATCTTATCACCCATTTGTTAATAATATATATTTATTATCAATGTTTTGGTTTAAAACTACTTCAATTTTCTAGAGAACTTCGGTTTGGTAGTTCTAGTATATGTAATTTGAGTATGGTTATATTATATACTGAATATTATTCATTATATATTTATATAATATATAATAAATATATACATTTATTTATTTATTTATCAAAAAAATGTATAGAAATAAAAATGAATTACACCATTCATGAAGACGGTAGGTCGTACATACACATGAACGCTTTTTTTAATTTTCAAAGGATGGAATGAATGAAATATAAATAATAATTCACCATTAAATAATCATATATATATCATATATATATATTATGTATTCATTAAATCTATCTTCATTATTATCCATGTATACCTGAAATGATATACGAATCATATCACTTCATGAAGGTGATAGTCCATATGTATGCATGAGAGTCAATATCTTTTTTCAATGGATTTAATGTTAATAATATTGAATTGAAATTATAGTTACTGAATCCTAATTATTTCATTAATATAATATATATTCATCATTTATATATTCATATCCATTGACGTAATGTGGATATGAAAAAATAATGACACTACTGTGTGGAGACAATTGTGTGTTCGTATGCATGTGCGATGTTTTAGTTTTTGTAGGTTTTAAAAGAGATTGAAAATGGTTGTATCATAATAATAATAACAGAATATATTTATATTGATGATAATGGATTTATTATATAATTATGGAAAAAACTATTTATATGATGTAGAAGATGAAATAAACATAAAATGTTTTGTAAAGATGATTACCCCTTCTACGGTAGACTTCCTATAGAGCTCTTTTTAAGGACCCCAGGAAAGTTATTTTAAGAATAAAACAACCATTAATTAATAGATATATAAATTTGAAAGATATTTGGTTAGTTTTTGGACAATATATATATGTCAAAGTGGTGTAAAAAAGAGAGAGAAATGGATTCCTTTTATATACAGGTGTAGGGGAACTCTTATAATTTTTAAAAATATTAATATATAATAAAGTTCCATTCATGGACATGTTATTTAGAAATTACACGTATTCGAATATTGGGATAATATGGCACAAATATAGTCATAAAATTAAAATTATATAGGTTTATGTATAATATTAAACCATATAATTTTGATTAACACCTTTGTTAGCCATTTATAACCTTAATTGAGGTATAAATATTTCAATATTAAAGGGTAATGATAATACTTATAACCTTAAAATTAAATAATAAATGTACAAGGGATATAATATTAGACAATATATTACCCCATTGTATTATTTCAACATTTTTATGTATTTAAAAAATTTAATCAAATATTATTTTAATAAAATATCATTAATGTAAATTTTGACACTATTCAATTAAGTTGATTTTAAAGATATCAATAAAAATATTTAATTATAATATAAACATTAAAATAATATAAAATATATTATATTTATCTATAAAATTTATGGATAACTATAAATCACCCCAAAAATATTACTTTTAAACTTTTCAAAATCATTTACCTAATTTTTCTACTGCTTTCATAAATACTAAGTTGGTGTTGTGTAAGTATTTAAGGTTATTAATTAATCACTAAAAATTAAAAATAAATTAAAATGATAAAAAAATTTCATTAATATTTTAAATAGCCATTTAGAAACGAAAATAAGTCTTTTTATCTCTATAAAAATATTAAATATATAAATTAAAATCAAGATAGTGACATATTGATGTTATCCTTTAAAGAAATATTATAAAGGTATGAATAAAATATTAATGGGAAAAAGTTTGTATTTATGAATTTTGGATAATTATGGATACAATTAACTCACCCAATTAAATAATTACATGTTTTTTAATTAATATCAAACCTTATCACAATAGTTTTCAACAATAATTACTCAATTTACCTATTACTAACGGGACAAATTTGAACACTTTTACTAATCATAATGTCAAAAAATAAAAGGGAAATATTCACTAAATTTGAACATTGTGCTAATAAATATTGAATTAATTTTATAAAATTAAAATCTTATATGTTTAAAAATTTAATTTGAAATAAAATCCCAAAAATATGATGAAAACGAATTTTCCAAAAAAGTGTTTTTATGCCTAAAAATTGACTTATATCAAAATCCTATAAACTATTATTCATAATGGAATTAATTAAAATATTTAAAAAATATATATATTATATAAATTTATGTGCACAATATAATGGGACATTTAGATTATTTTATTTAATAAAAGAAATGACTATTTCACAAAAAATGTAATTTTTCACAATTCCCTAAAAATCAATATTTTTAGAAAAACCCCTAAAATTCAACATAATATAATAATGAAATGATAAAATTAAAAAATTATATAGTTTCACATAAAATTATATTCATATTATTTGATGGTATATTTAAACTCATTATTGTACATAAAGAAAATATCAAATATGTTATATTGATTTAAAAGGAAATACATCATAAAATATCGAGGGGTTACATTCTAACACCTTATAAGAATTTATCTCTAAAAAATTTATCACTCTGATATAAGAAAAAATGATAATTTTGTCTGATCACATATTTGGGTTCCATCATAGCTTTCTCAAACTTATGTTTTCACCACAAACCATCGAGTAAAATGGTGGTTCTATTTCGTAGCACATTCTATCGATGATCCAAAATCTCAACTGGTTGTTTCTCATAAGATAAATCTAAATACCGTGTTATAAACTCTAATTTCAGTTGATGTCAAGGATTTTGTGTGTAATTAATCGTGTGAGATACATGTAATACATTGAGATGTTCATATATATTTAGTGAATGTTCCAAGTGATAATCTACCATCTCGATACGATCGTTGGTGGGGTTATACCCTAGTGGTAAAATTAAGCTCTATAATCCTACACCCAAAGTCTAGGTTTGAGTCCTAGTAGAATTAAATTATTGAGGTCCTATTAGTGTTATATCAGTGTTGTGCCAATTGAAATATAGAATTAGAGTTAAATATATGTTGCAGAGGAGTCAAATGAGACCAACGACTTCAAAAGATGGTTTAACGAAAGTGGGAGAATGCGTTAACAATGGACTGATTCAGGTGATGGCCTCAGTGGTGGCCACTGATGCCAGAAGAGACATTCCTTGGAAAAAATATATATGGTCAAAGATAAGACCCTAGATGGTGTTGATGGATGGTGATATGGGTGATTACTTCAATGGAATATGGAGAATATAGAGGAAAAATGACATTCAGATACCCAAGTATAGTCCAAGATGAGGTCAAACAAGGAAGAAACTAACAAAAAGGACTACTGAATAATAAACCTATAACAAAAGTTTATAACTCTCTATATAGCCCAAAAAACCATGGGATATTAATTCATTCATATATCTATGAACTACAACCAAGGATTGAAAACACTATACCCATGGTTATAAACTGTGGTAATAGGTGTACACCACCGTGTCAATAACCTTATACACATGGTTCCGAAATCGTATTTATATGATTTTAAAAACAATCCTCCCATTAGATTCAATATCTAGACAAACTCTACCATAACCACATGCCTAACCAATACACCACATATGTTTATAATTATATAAATATATATTTACTTATATATTTATATATTTATAAATCGTGGCAATAAGTGGACAATTGTGGCAATTGGATTTCCCATGGAAAATTGTTTGTTCCCATGGAATTTTTTAACTATGCTTACAAGGGGAAGAAATACCAATCATTTACCAAACCATGGATATAGGTTCGACCTATATCCAAGGTTTATGGAGAACCGTGGGTATAGATTTTTAATAAAACCCTATACCCATGACTTTTGGGAAACAGTGGGTATAGATTGAACTATGACCACAATTTTTTGAGAACCATGGATATAGGTCTGGAATAAAAACATATACCTAGTGTTCTAAAAAAAATTGGGTATAAGTGTTATCTATACACATGGTTTGGCAGAAAACCATATGTATTGATCGAATATTCCTACTGATAACCATAGTTTTCCAAAACCGTTGGTATATGGATGAATTATACCCACTAATTTTTCCAAAACCAAGGGTATATTGTCATTTTCTAGTAGTGAAGGAAAATCATATTGGATGTATGAGACTCTATAGATTTTCCATCAGTACAAGGCCCGACACAGTTCTCTATAGTAATTTTCCTAATGAGAAGTATTGTAGTTTAGACAGTATAGACCATTTAAATTAAGAAACATCTTTGGTGAGATTTATATTATGTATCTAGTCTTTAAGCCTTCAATGGACAAGTATTAAGACAATTTTCATGGGCCATATAAGGTTACCAATCTACCTAAATAAAATGTAGATTATCCAAAAAATTAATAAGAAAATTCTTTTGGGCTTTTAGTAAATATGAACAATAATTCCAATGGAATGTCTATATCTAGGGTTCAAAATTCCCTTATATCCAAATGTCATTGTCTACATCTATGGAGAAAATTTATAGGAATACAATTTCACAAACTCTAAACTCTTGATCTCACCGATGTTTTTAAAAATATCTTTTTTTCAACTTAGATCTTCTCTTATGTATTGTTGAATGGATATATGATTTTCTATCCTTTCCATAGTTGGATAAAACCCTAATACCCTTATTTCTCATACATCGTCCCAACACATTGGGGTTTATTTATTTAATTCCATATAGGGATTTATAATGATCCATCTATATTCTCAAGGGAACACTATTATTTTATGAATATCATACCGCAGAAAGGTGTTGATCCCAAGGACATTTGAAATCCATAGGGGAATATCTGAAAATGTCTTGTAGATTTTAAATGGTCCTCCTAGAATATCTGTTTTATGAGGATGATAAAAATCATAGAAACTCATATTTGTATAGAATGTATCTTAAATGATTCTCTAAAACAACAATATAAACCTCAGATCTTGTAAGATTTAATTGAGATTGGGATTCAATAAAATTTCATAACTAACATAATATATAACTAGGTAATCCAATCAATATAGAAATCATATCTAGTTGTGATAGAATTTACGGATTTTTTTAATGATATCAAATATAACACAAACAAAATTATTTTATTTAAATTTTTAGGGGAGCCCAATGATTAAATCCTTTTTAATTTTTTTCCATTTCCATCATGGTATGTATAATGGTTGTTACATATCCTTGGACTTCTATATAAGTGTTAATTTTCTAACACACCTGGAATCATGATACAAGTTCTTTAATATCCTTTTTCAGGTAATCCCATAAGAAATAATCTTCTAGATCTCTATACATCATCAGACTTATTGGATGTATCATGAATAATTAATTATGAGATTTATCCAATAGATCCTTTATGTCTATTATTTATTGGAAACATTCTCAGTTTCTAAACGTTATCATTCCAAAAAAATCATAGTTAAACTCAAGACCATTCATCACCTTCTTTTGTAATTCGACATTTTCCTTATATGACTTCTTAATCCCCTCATGGATTGATTATTGAATATTAATCCAAGATAGATAAGATATGTTACATGTCCTCATGTTTTTAGATATATCTTTGATAAATACATAAATGCTGGATCTCTTTTAAGCCTAAATATTTCCAAAATGTCATGATCATTCTAACACAGAGCATCATCCACCATGTTCACTTTCTTAAGGTGGTATTGTATTAATAAATCATAATCTTTGATAAAATACAACCATATTATCTAGAAAATATTAAAAAATTTCAATTTAAATATATATTTATGATTTTCGGATTGTTATAAATATCCCAATATTCACCATATAGACAATTCATCCATATCTTCAATGAAAACATTACCTTTTCATATTTAAATCAGGGTATAGGTATATTTTCATAGCAATTTTCAATTAGAGAGATGCATAAAATATCACCATATCATTATGCATGGGGAAATATCCCATTCTAATATTTGATGAATGGCTATATATCATAACACATTTTCCACTACAGTGTATTGTGAGAATATGAGAACTCACATACCCTCTCATCAATTGTTTGAAATTATCCTCACATTCATCTGTCAATATGAACTTAACACCTTTCCATGTGAACTTGGTGAGTTTATTAGATAGTCATGATAAATCTATCACAACACGTCATTAGTATATAGAAAACATAAGAATGCTATAAATTTCAGTTATTGTGATTGTTCTTGTCCATTTTTCAATAACAACAATTATTGAAGGGTCTATGAATATATGACCGAAGAGTGAAACTTTTTATCAAAAGTTCACACTTGTTACATTAGTATCTATATTATCCATCTTCATGGTCTTTTGAAAAATTCCGAAATGTTCTTCATGGTTTTCCAATATCTTGGAATACTAATTAATTTTATCTATAAAGTTTAAAAGAAATTGATCAAGGTGATCTATAAATACTCAAATAACTAAATCCATGAAGATACCTGGAACATTGGTAAGTCAAAATGGAATTAATATGAATTCTTAATGAACATACCTTGAACAAAATTCTTTCTTGGGTATATCTTCTTGCATGACTCTTATATGATAATATCTAGATCAAAGATTAATCATTGTAAAATATTCAACACCTCGTAATTGATAAAATCAACCATTGATAGAGGGAATATAACACTTGTTCTTTTGAGGTTTTTTATGTTATCGATAATAAATGAAATGATTCATTGAATGATCATTATCCACTAAAAAATAATAGGTTCACCCCATGGTGAGGCACTTGGTAGAATGAATCTCTTATCTAGATTATCATCGAGTTCCTTCTTGGGTTCCTATAAATCAATCTAAGCTATTCTATACGGAGTATTTGAAATAGGTGTAGCACTATATATGAGTTTTATAGAAAAATAAACTTCACTAATTTAAGGATGACTGAGAAACCATTATGGAAAAATATCAAAAAACACTCATAAAATATGAATATCATCAACAATGATTTTCTAACCAACAATCTGAGATAAATAACACTCATGAATATGTCACAAAATGTATATAATGGTAGTAATTTCAATTGGGAGTTCTGGTTCATCCTTACACCAATAGACTATCATATGTTGTTTCTCAATATACAATATAACTTCCCTTCCTGAAAAATTGATATGGACCATGTATATAGAAAGGAAATCCTTGCCAAACATTATATCAAATTTATTTTGAGGAGGAATAACAAGATTTTTTGGAAGAAAATTCCAGTAAAAATTCATTCATAGTGTAGAAATAAACAAGAGATATGTTAATCCTGCCATTAAGAGTTTTCATTAAAAACGAAACATATAGTTTCTTAGGTGGTGATATGATAACCTTGGGAATTGATTCAGATATAAATGAGTGGGTAGAAACTGAATCTTGTAAAACATTTTCAATTATCTAGTGGATTCTAAGTGTATCTTGCCCCACATTTCATGGAACTTCCACGTTAGTTTTAGTAATTTCATATGATTAACATTATAAACATTAATTATTCAATGGTATGTTATTTTGATGATTTTTGAAATTTTTTGAATAATGTCCTATATCTTAATAGTGGTAGCACTAGATTTTAATGGTTTCTTTCTTTTCCTTATTTTAATTATCTAGATGACCCTTATATCTGCACTTGTAACAAAATCCTTTTTAATTGAGGGATTTTATACGGTGTATTTTTCAATTATTTTTACAAAATACAAGTTTATTCATTCCCTTTTCTTCTTTAATGTGTTACCTTTATTTTGGGGTTCAACCGGCATCTTCTTATCTTGATTTCTTATGATGATATTAAATCCAGATAATTATTTCTCAATATTAATATCACATAACACTATATCATCATAAGAATGAAACATTTTATAGACTTGTTCCCTTAAGATGATTAGATTAATCCCATCAAAGAAATGGTCAATCATCATTCTTAGATTACATATATATTTTGAAAAATGCATGAATAATGTTTTAATTTTATCCTCATACTCTACCACAATTTTTTCCTTATTCTACTTTAAAGTGAATAAATTCCACTCCATTTTAGATCAATGTTAATGAGGTAATTATTTCCCAAATAATATCTCTTTTAATATTTTATATTCCATAATTTCCCTTTCTTGAACCTCTTTTGTGTTCTGTGTCAATGAACCCTATTGATCAACATCCCAACTCAAAAAATATACTACCAAAGTATCCTTTTCACTTTCATTATATCTCAGTTCTAGGAATATATTTTTGATGTTCTTAATCCATTGTTCAACTACCAATGGATTATTATTTATATTTAGTTATGGTGGATTATATCAGATAATGTGATCCAATATTAGTTAATCACACTATGGAGCAACAAGTTTCTCTATACGAGCAAGGTTGTTCACATTACCTGATCTAGCTACCCTAATATAGCTATTATCTACAAATTTTAAACACAAAAAATATTGTATTCCAAAAATATAAATCCCTACTTTGAATATGGGTGTTCATTACCTTTATTTCCCCACGTTCCGTTATTAAATAATGGAACACACTAAGTTAACCCATAATCATCAAGAATATTGATCCATAAAATAAAAAATCCCCTAATAGTAAATCTTCTCAAATATTATAGGGTTATATCCTAATTATCATGTTGTTTATATTCATTTAAAATATACTTCCCAATGTTTTCAATTAAAATTATCTAATACAAATTGTAGAAAACACAAACTCTAGTATCCTGGAGCTAATGTTTACTTTATTACATTGTTAAAATATAAAAGGTATCTCAAAACACAAGATCCATTAGTTTATTAGTCTTGGCAAACTAGATAAGTACATGTGTACCTTATTAAATTGGAAAAATAAAAATAACATAACATAATACTTATTATATAATCCTTGATATTATAAATAACATCTTTTTTATATTTTGGTCAAAGTAAAACAAAAAAAGGGTGAGATTATATTCTCATTAAGGGATACATATAATAAAATCTATTAGGAATAAATAATGAAAAATCAACCTGGAATTGTAAATAACTTAAAACACATGAAATTTAATCAATAACAAGAGCATGAGATATATAAATGGATGATAAAAATATAGTAATCTCGTGAATAATTATAATTTAATTCTAAATGATGGAAATTCACAATGTCGGATTTCATGATATCAAACATGATGATATAATTCTCATTAAGGCATTGCAAAATGAAAATTTAATTTATAGGTTGGTATACACCAAAAACCAATTTAATAAGGCATTCCAACCAGTTTTCCTCAAGACATATGTCGATTCATAAATGGTCTATCTATAACGGCTCCCTCACAACATATCAAATGGATTACTCATATATTGAAGGATAAAAATAATTCATCAACCATATGAATTAAAAAATGTCTGTATTGAGTAAAGAATACCAAATGTCAATATTTCTCCACTCAATTAAATAACATTCAATGTAATAAAATGTATGTAGATATGGTGAGTATTTTTGGTAATAATCTTATCCATGATAAAAACAATATGGTTATTTTAGACAAATATAATTTCCAATGATCGTAAGAAATTTAATATTTCAATAGGATGTTAATCACTATAATATTAATATGTGTTAAGAGAATTCCATTAATTCATCAAAAGTATTTTTTTTTCAAATAAAATTATTTTTTCTAGATAATAAAAGGAAATTGAAGACAAAATTTAAAATACATTTTCATTAAAGAGTATTATTTTTAATACTTTTAAAACAAATAGAATAAGATAAGTAGCATAAGATGGATTTGGTGATAAGAAAATCCATTAACACTATATATATTAAGATGGAACTTTCCATTTTTAGACATTATAAATGAAATTAAAAAATTAAAATTTTAAATAAAATTATAAAAATTCGTTTGAAACCTTCTAAAAAGTCATGTATAACATACAATTTCTATAATAAATCTTATGAGTAAATAAAAAAGATTTTTTTTTTAAAATATAGATATGGAAGAAAAATATACCCAATTAATAAGAGAAATAATATTCAGTTTTTCTTTTAAAAATTACATTTCGTCATTCAAGGTAAAAAGAGATGAAAACCTAGAAAAAAAAAATTTAAACTCCATAAATTAAAAAATTATATGAATATATATAAAGTTTTTTAGGGATATATTTTAATACTCTTTCGATGAAAATAAGAAAAATACAAAAAATATGAGATTATAAAATAAATTATTACCACTTTCATAAAATTTAAATTATATCCCCTTGGATGATTAAACATGAAGATTAAATTTAAACATCATGAATAAATATTAAATCATATTAAATACCATATTATTGTAGTATATACACTATATAAAAGTAGATAGGCTTATATATCAAATATGTCTTAACAGAGTGGAAATTGAGATGAAATTCCTTACGTCAAGTTTGAATTTCACTGTAAGTTCCTTTAACTAGTCATATAAAAAATTTATACTTATTATACTTACACAAAAACCATATGGATATATATAATATCTTATATTATTAATTCATAATAACTTATAACCCATTTTTTACAATCTTATATTATTATCATTGTTTTGGATGTTAATTGTTTTTTATTTCATGAGAATTTTGGTATGAAAGGTATTGTTATTGTACGTTGATTATGTAATATTAACAATTATAATAATTATATAAATATATTATATATTCATTATATATATATATATTTATAGTCATCCATTAAAATCATAGATAGAAAAATTAATTACATCATTAATGGAGATGGTGGGCTATACATATTCACGAACATTGATTTCACATTTAAAATGATAGAATGAAAGGGAGGTGAATAATGATTCACCAATGTAGAATCATTATTAAATCACATATATCATATATATTAATTAAATATATCTATATTTATATCCATATAAAGCAATAATGAAAAACAAATCACATCACTTTGTGAAGGTGGTAGTCCACACATACACACATGCGACACAATTGTTTTCCAACGAGTGAAAGGTAAGAACATTGATATGATATTAGAAATACATAAGAATAATTATTTCATGAGTATCATATATATTTAATATTACCATATTTTTAACCATCCATTAAAAATGTTGATGGAAAAATAATTACACCACTATGTGGAGACAATACGCCATACATACACATGAGCGATATTTTCTCTTTTTATAGGATGGAAAATTTAAATAAAATGGTTTTCACAAAATAATATTTTAATTTACGTATTTTTATGATACTATATTTATTATTTTATAATGTGTATAACCTATTTATATGTTTTATATGAGGAAATAAACTTGAAATATTCAGTAAAGATGATTACCTATTCTTTGGTAGACTTCATTTAGATCAATTCCTAAGGTCTCCTGGAATAGTCTTTCAAGAAGACCATAACATATAAATTATTAATAAATACATTTAAAAGATATTCGGTAATTCATATTTAGTTGGATGTATTAATGTGGTGTAATTAGAAGAGAGAATGGGTGTTCATTTAAAAGTGATGGGATAAGTGCTCTCATAATGTAACAACCCACCCCCACCTCATTGGCTTGAGGAGGCGGTGAGGGTTACTTGGCCTTAAGAGACATTCCCAAGGAGCCAAAGGCTGGAAATAAATGCCGAGGGCTCCAAGAACAGTTGGGTAACGATTTTCCCTAGAGACAAAACGAACCAAACAACTACAACTATATGATGCATGTCAACAAGACCAAACTCATACATTACCCAAGACAACGAGATAATCCATAATCATACATGTCAACACAACCCAATACAACATCAGAGTATCATGTAGAAGACTTAATAAGAAACAACACAAGGCACGAC
Source organism: Viscum album (assembly GCA_963277665.1). Taxonomy (NCBI): domain Eukaryota; kingdom Viridiplantae; phylum Streptophyta; class Magnoliopsida; order Santalales; family Viscaceae; genus Viscum; species Viscum album. Next base: position 1,970,087,819 of record OY728138.1, read on the forward strand.
ACCACCACAGCTCCACTCCAGATCCACTCCATCTCCAACTCCATGCACCGCCAAGCATCACGAGGCACCGCTAAAAGATAGAGATGCCTTCCCTTTTCCCATGTCCTGGTGTACTATATCTGCAAATCCACTAAAGTTCTAAAGAAGGGGGTGATTACGACTACTCACTAGGATTTACCCAAATGACTTTCCTACACACACCACTAGGATAAACCATTAGCACATTTATATAAAAAAATTTATATAAAATAAATACATTTGAAAACTGATTAAATAATCCAAACATGCCACACATGGGAAATCCACCACAACAAAGACACACGCCGGTTACCATATTCATATTTCACTCACAAGCCCCATCCACAAACATCACATAGTCCAGTAATCAACCAACAACAGGGGTACCTTCTCGGCCAACCCATTCACAACCCAACAAGAGGTACTTTCTCAGCCACTTTCCTTGATGGTGGCCCTTCCAACCATTATCCATATGTCTCCCTAATTATAGTGGCACTTTCTCGACCACTCTACAACATCACTACCCATTCCAATACAACATCCCATCCATATCCACACAAGCACAATCCACACAAGCTCCCACATTATTTAAAACCCCATAAAATTCTATTATCATGATCATGTTCAATGTCATTTTAAAATCAACATTTTAAAATCATCCAATTGAACCCATTCTCAACAAAACCCATTTTTGCCCAAAAATCCCAATTTCATGCCAAAAAACCCCAATTTCTTCACCCATACATTTTCCCACAAATTTTCCACATGATTTACCAATTAAATTTCAAACAAACATTTTTATTTTTAAATGAATCACACAATTCCACCAAGTGGAGTCGAGAGAGAAGCCACCTACCTCTTAGGGTTTGGAGAAATTGACCTTTCGCCCAAATTCACCACAATCCGATAGAACGCCTACTCAAAAATTCCTCAAAACCCTTACCTAACATCAACGGGACCAAAAGTTAGTATCTTAGGCCAAAACAAGCCTAGATCTACACACAAAAAGTGTAGATCTAGAGAACCATGAAGGAGGGAAGAGAAGATCTGGAGGAAAACACCAAGGAACCATGGGAGGAGACTTAACAGAGAGAGATCGCCATCAAACCACCTTGAATCCTCTTCAAAACCCTCCCAAACCAAGTCGGAGAACCATTCTAGCCCCTGAGAACCGAAAATCCCTAGTGAGGCTCATGTAGAAGGAAGAGAGGATTGAAATGAGGGAATCCTGAGTGAGCCTGGGTTTTAAAACCCAAACATTATCTGGCTGCATGGTTAGCCCGCACGGTTTAGCAAACCTTGCGCTATCCATGTGCACTCCACTGACCCGAGAGCCAGAGTCTGAATGGTTTACTTGCACGGTTTAAAAAATCTTCCGCTAACCGTGCACAATCTCTTGTCTTGAGAGCAAGGGTCCACATGGTTTCCTCGCACGATTTGGAAAATCGTGAGTAGGACATGCGAACCCCACTACCTCCCTTTCACGTTTCCTGGAGCATCCGCACGGTTTACACTAACCGTGCTCAAACCGTGTACCCCTTTAAAAGCCTCCAAACTCTTCCAAATTCATTACAAACTCTCCCAAACTCTTCCCAACTCATTCTAATAACATTAAACACATAAAAAAGAATAAAAAAGGCTACATAACTCAAACCAGGGGTACTACATTCTCCCCACCATTGGACTTTCCATCCTCGGAAACTAGTGAACCCACCCTTTGCCGAAAGAGATCGGGGCAGTGTTCGGCCATTTCTTTCTCCTGTTCCTATGTTTCTTCCTATATCTAGCCATGTTGCCACCTAAACAGAACTAGACTGATTCTTTTACCATGCAAGACATTCTCGTTCCTATCCACATCCTGCACTGGCACGTGCAACAACGATGAATCCAGCTCTAGATCAACATGATCCCATCGAATAACATGGCACGGATCCATCTGGTACTTTTTAAGCTACGACACATGAAATACATTGTGTACCGCACTGAACCTAGTTGGAAAATCCAAATGATAAGCCACCTCACCAAACCACTCAGCAATCTCAAAAGGTCTAATGTACCTCGGAGATAACTTTCCCTATTTCCCAAACTGATGATGTCCCAACCAAGGAGAAATCCTCAAGAAAACATGATCACTCACCTTGAATGACAATGGTCATCGACAATGATCCACATAGGATTTATGATGAATCTGAGCCGTCTCTATCCTCTTCCTGATCAACTTGATCTTTTCTGTAGTCTGTTGGACAAGACTCGGTCCATCCATCGAAGACTCAACCATTTCCACCCAACATATTTGAGAACGACAAGGTCTCCCATAAAATCCTTCAAACGGAACCATCTGTATAGATGCTTGATAACTGTTATTATACGAGAAATCAACCAAAGATAGGTGCTCCCCCCACGAGCCACCAAAATCCATCACACAAGCACGCAACATATCTTCCAAGGTTTGTATCGTCCTCTCGGATTGGCCATCCGTCTGAGCGTGATATGATGTACTCATGGTCAACTTTGTTCGAAGAGATTGCTGAAAAGATTTCCAGAAACTAGATGTAAACCTGGGATATCTATATGATACAATCGAAGCTGGAACACCATGCCTCTTTACCACCTCCCGGATATAGATTTTGGACAGATCCTCCACCGTATGAGGTTCACAAATTTGGATGAAATGGGCTGACTTCGTTTGCTAATACACTCTCACCCAAATGGCATCGTGTTTTCTGACCGTTCTTGGGAGACCTGTGAAAAAATCCATCACTATCTACTTCCACTTCCAAACAGGTATAGGTAAAGACTGCAACATTCCCACTGGACTCTAGTGCACTACCTTGACCTACTGACAAGTCAACCATCATGAAACGAACTCAGCCACTCTTCTTTTCATTCCAGCCCACCATAACTGCACTTTCAACACCTTATACATCTTCTAAATTCTAGGGTGAACAACCCACCTGTAATGATAGTACGCCCTGAGATGATCTTCTTAACAATCCACCAGTACAAGTATTCGATTCTAGAATCCCAAAACTTATTCTTTACTCAGTTTCCAACCCTCAATGGTCTCCCCACCATCGAGTCTCGACCCCATGGTCACACATTCAAGATCGGATATCTGTGGCTCTCTAACCAGGCCAACCATGTTAGGAATCAACGTATCTGGAAGAAGACCACTCTATCACCCTGGTCATCAAATTCCAACCGCATATCGACTATAACTAGCATCAACTACCACCGGTCCGATTCCTACCTCACAACTTGAGAATATGATTTCCTACATAATACATCCACCACTAAATTTCCTTTACACGTTGTGTACATTAAGTCAAAATAAAGAATCTAGAGGTATTCCATCCATCTCCTTTGCCTCAAGTTCATACCCCTTTGTGAGAAAATGTGCTTCAAACACTTATGATCCGTGTAGACCGTGAATTTCTCACCGAAGAGATAATGGTGCCACATTTTCAAAGTATGGACCACTGCCACCAACTCCAAATCATGAGTTGGGTAGTTGTTCTCATGCACCCTCAACTGTCGTGAGCCATACATGACCACATGATCCTCTTTCATGAGAACACACCCCTTCCCTGATCCTGATGAATAACAATACACCACGTACCCTCTTCCTGGTTCTGGAAAAACCAAGATTGGTGCTGATGTAAGGCGACCCTTTAACTCTTCAAAACATTACTGACATTTTTCACTCCACTGGAATGGAGCATTATTCCTTGTCCAATTTGTCATCGGTGAAGTCAAACGTGAAAAATCACGAACAAAATGCCAATAATAGCCAGCTAGACCGAGGAAACTCTATATCTCAAACACATTCTTTGGTAGTTTCCAAGAGATAACTTCCTCTCTCTTTTCTGAATCCACTGAAACAACCCTTTCAGAAATCACATGGCCAAGAAAACAGACATTCTGTATACAAAAGTCACACTTTGACAACATGGCATACAACTGATGATCTCGCAATATCCCTAGAACTATTGCCAAGTGCTGCTCATGCTACTCACTTGTCTTCGAATACACCAGATTATCATCCACAAACACCACCATGAATGAATTCAGATATCTCTAAAATATCCGATTCATCAATGCCATAAACACCGCTGGTGCCTTTGTTAGACCAAAGGGCATCACCACATATTCATAATGTCCATATCTACTTCTAAAAGCTGTTTTAGGAATATCCCCCTTCCTCACTCGAAATTGATGATATCCTGACCTCAAGTCGATCTTTGAGAACCATTGGGGTCTGCTCAACTAGTCCAACAAATCATCGATTCATGGAAGAGGATATATGTTCTTTATCGTCACTTGGTTAAGTCTACGATAATCAACACAGAGCCTCAAAGTTCCATCTGCATTTTTCACAAACAACACCAGTGCTTCCCATGAAGATCTGCTAGGATGGATAAATCCTTTATTTTCTAACTCCTCCAACTGGACTTTAAACTCCATCAATTCAGCAGGTGCCATTCGGTAAGACTGAAGTGAGATAGGACTGGTCCCCAGAAGGAGATCAATCATAAACTCCACTTCTCTTACATGAGTTACCCTAGAGAATTATTCTGGAAAAAGATCCATCAAATGGTTGACCACTGATAGAAAAACACTATTCCCGACACCCTCTATTGATTCCAACGACAATACCGCCAACTGATACGATAACGTGCCAACTTCCGGTGCCAACAAGCCTGCTCCAACCTGCTTCTCATGCCTCTCTCCTCTAATGAGATTTCCAACGCCATCATGCATCGTAAAACTCACTATTCACGCATCACAATCGATGTGGGCCTTAAACGCTGCCAATCCATGCCCAAGATTTCATCATAGCCATCCATCTCAAGTACTGAGAAATTCCACACTATCTTAATTTCTCCATCAATGATACAACATGCTCTACACAAGAAGGCTCGACACTCTTTTCTACCCAGAGGGGTTTGAAGTTTCAGAACCAATGGCATCTTATATACTTTTAAACCCAGCAACTCAACAACGCACGCAACAACAAAAGAGTGTGAATCACCCGTATCAAACAATACATGCATGCAGGTAGAATTTAAAACAATCCTATGTTGCACCGTGGATGGTCCTAACTGATCATCCATCACAAGCTACTTAGCTCCGAACAACGCCTTCGTTGCCACACTCTGTTTTTTATATCCCTACTAAGGCATCATGGTATTCTGAGAATCACAATGATTAACCTTACCTTACTAACAAGGGGTATGCTGCTACCCCCGTCCTGTCGAAGCATATGACGATTGTAATCCTTGTGGAGTCTCACGCACGCTTGTCCTCAGAGCATTCCTACTATAGCACTAGAGGTTCCCCATCTGCATACAAATATAACATGCTCTGGGTTGTTCTTTGAATTCCTGCTTGATATGTGCCGAGGAGACACACTGAAATCACCCCAATTTAATTTGGGGCTTCAGAGGAAGGTTCACCGATCCGGTTGTCACATGTTGTGTCGTACCCCCAATCTTGGAATATGTGTCCCTCTTTCACTTGAACCCAGCATTAGAGGTCCCACTAGTCCCTATGGGTATTACCATGCTTCCTCCACCCAGAGTTCCTAGCAGATCTCACTCAACTACCGAGGCTCAATTTACCATTTCTATGTAGTCCCTGATACACAGTACCGCTATTTTAGAATGGATTTCCAACCCCATGCCCACATCAAAAATCCTTTCTTTCAGCGACGTGATACCCACAACCTCAGGTTCAAACCACACTATGCTCATAAACTTAGCGGCATACTCCATTATCGATATCTATTATTGCTTCAAACTGAAAAGTTCAGTTGTACGTTGAATATTGAATGTATTAGGGTAGAATTGTTTGTTAAAAAATTCCTCAATGGTTTCCCATGTCATACCATGGTCCATCCACGCTTGGACTACCCGCTCCCACTATTGAAGGGAAAGATACTACATCTTATATGTTGCTAGCTTGACCTTCATCTCGGCTGGGGTTCCAAAGATTTCAAAAATTCTATTTATTTTGGACAGCCATTCCTCTTCTCTTTATGGGTCCACATCACCCCTAAAAATGGGTGGGTTTTGCTTCTAAAACTAAGCCACATAGTCACCATGCCTGGGATCTTCCACTATATTTATACTTCCCACCGCTTGGAAAGCTTGGACTATACATTGCATTAACTGCCGATTCACCTGGGCTCAGGTGCAACTACATTCTCATCATCTTCTTCTTGTTGTTCTCTTCGACGCCTACCCAGTGCCATTTCTATAAACATAAAACAAACAAGCAAGTGTATCACTTCCATAGACATCACCAATCAGCCATGCCAAATACCAATTCATAATAATCAATCATAACCAGGCTTTCCATTCTTGCAGATTTCCCATGTTGCACCATTTTTGAAAATCAACCATTTTCAAAATACTACCAGTTTTCATGTTTCAAATTCTTCCGATTTGAAACCCAATTGAGATTTTTCAAAATCCACAGATTCATATCATACCATAAATCATTATACCCCAATAAAATATGCATCCTAGTGGGGAGTCATTTCTACCATGCATACAATTCTCATCTCATTGGCTATACCCACAACAATGAGATTTCTAATTCCTATAAGTGTCTCTAAAACACTTATGTACCCAACTCCCTGGTAACCTGATGTTCCGAATAAAAGGGTTAGCTACGTCCTTTAATGTTATACATTCCAAGTTCCAACAGTCCTACACCTTGAGACCATCCCGACTCAAGGAATAACCAAGAACGAATGTCAACTCCAAATCCGAGAATCTACTCCTTAGGACCAAAAAAGCTGATACCACTTGTAACACCCCGCCCCTACCTCATTGGCTTGAGGAGGTGGTGAGGGTTACTTGGCCTTATGTGATGTTCCCAAGGCACCAAAGGCTGGAAATAAATGTCGAGGGCTCCAAGAACAATTGGGGAACGATTTTACCTTGAGACAAAACCAACCAAACAACTACAAATATATGATGCATGTCAACAAGACCAAACTCATACATTACCCAAGGCAACCAGATAACCCATAATCATACATGTCAAAACAACCCAATACAACATCAAAGTATAATAAAGATGACTCAATAAGAAACACCACAAGCCACAACACCACCACAGCTCCACTCCATCTCCAACTCCATGCACTGACAAGCATCACAAGGCACCACTAAAAGATGGAGATGCCTTACCTTTGCCCATGTACCGATCTACTACATCTACAAATACACAAATGTTCCAAAGCAGGGGTTGAGTACAACTACTCAGCAGGATTTCCCCAAATGACATCCCTACACACACCACTAGGAAATACTGTTAGCACATTTATATAAAATATTTTATATAAAACAAATCCATTTGAAAACTGATTACATAAGTCAAACATGCCACACAAGGGAAATACACCACAACCAAGCCACACGTAGGTTACCATGTTCATATTTCACTCACAAGTCCAATCCATAAACATCACATAGTCAAGCAATCAACCAACAATGGGGGTACTTTCTCGACCAACCCGTTCACAACTCGACAAGTGGTACTTTCTCAACCGCATGCCTTGATGGTGGCCCTTCCGACCATTATCCATCCATCTCTCTGATTATAGTGGAACTTTCTCAACCACTCTACAACATCACAACCCTTCCCAATACAAAATCCCATCCATATCCACAGAAGAACAAGCCACACAAGATCACAAATTATTGCAAACAGAATCACATAACATTATCATGCTCATGTTAAATGTCATTTTAAAATGAACATTTTAAAATCATCCAATTGAACCAATTCCCAACAAAACCCATTTTGCCCAAAAATCCCAATTTCATTAAAAAAAACCCAATTTCTTCACCCATACATTTTCCAACAAATTTTCCACATGGTTTACCAATTAAATTCCAAATAAACAATTTAATTGTAAAAGCACCACACAATTCCACCATTTGGAGTCGAGAGAGAAGCCACCTAACTCTTAGGGTTTGTAGAAATCGACCTTTCGCCCAAACGCACCACAATCTGGTAGAACGCCTCCTCGAAACATCTTAAAAAACCATTAACTAACATCAAAGGGCCCAACCGTTAGCATCTTAGGCGAAAACAACCCTAGATCTACACACAACAAGTGTAGATCTAGAAAACCAAGAAGAAGGGAAGAGAAGATCTAGAGGAAAACACCAAGGAACCATGGGAGGAGAGGTACCTGGGAGAGATCGCCTTCAAACCACCTTGAATCCTCTTCAAAAACCTCCCAAACCGAGTGGGAGAACCCTTCTAGCCTCTGAGAACCAGAAATCCCGAGTGAGGCTTGAGTGGAAGGAAGAGAGGAGTTAAATGAAGGAATCCCGAGTGAGCCCAGGTTTTAAAACCCTAACTTTAAGTGGTCGTACGGTTAGCCCGCACAGTTTAGAAAACCATGCACTGACCCTGCGCACTCCACTGCCTCGAGAACCGGGGTCTGAATGGTTTACTCGGACGGATTTGAAAACCGTGCGCTAACTGTGCACACTCTCATGTCTTGAGAGCAAGTGTCTACACAGTTTCCACCGTGCACAGGCCATGCGAAGCTCACTGCCTCCCTTGCATGTTTCCTCGAGCATCCGCACGGTTTACACTAACCGTGCTCAAATTGTGCACCCCTTTAAAATCCTCCAAACTCTTACAAATTCAATCCTAACTATCCCAACCTTTTCCCAACTCATTTCAATCACGTTAAACCCATAAAAAAGCAGAAATGAAGGCTACATACCTCAAACTGGGGGTTCTACACATAAATTTTTAAAATATTAAAATGTAATAATGTCACATTCATGGAAATTTAGTTTAAAATTACATGGATAATAATATAAGGTGTATATGGTCCTAAAATAACCATGTAATAAATTTTATTTAGGTTTAGATATCATTTTAAACCATAATGTTTTTATTAACCCCTTATTCAACCATTTTTACCTTAACCTCAGTAAAAACTATTTCAATATAAAAGGTTTATAAATTTATTATCTGGTGATAGCTAGATCATAAAATTACCTGGGATGGAATATTATATTATATATTATCCACCATTTAGAAGTTTAAAATTTCTATTATTTATTAATAATTCAATAAAACATTATTTTAATTAAATATAACTGATATTATTTTTGATACTATTGATTTAATTTAAACTAAATACATGTAGAAATATATTAAATTCAAATATAAACCTTTAAAGATCCATAATATGATTTATATGTCAATAAAATTCATTTATGACTATAAATAAATCAGAAAATTCTTTTATATATTTTTTAAATTAATTACATGATTTTTCTACTTATTGCACAAGTAGTGAGTCAGTACTGTGTGAGACTTTTTTAACTATTTAGGCAGAAAAAATTAAAAAAAAATTACCATGATAAAAAAAATTCATTTTGATTTAAAATTAATATATATTATTTAACATATGTTGTTTTTATCCCTATCACAAAATATTATACATATTAAAAGAAATGGAGTGACATTTTTTACTTTATCCTTTACTTAAATATTATAAACATCAAAATCAATAAAAATAGAAACAATTTAATATTTCAAATCTTTGGATGATTATGGATGAAATAGTATCATATAATGATATCAATTAAAGTGATTTAATGAATTTTTCAGATATATCACATCTGTTTTTTACAATAATTACCTTATAAGCCCTTTACTGAGGTGATACATTTTACCACTGTGACAATTTTTAATATTTGAAAATAAAATCAAAATATTTACCAGATTTTATCCTCCTAATTAAAAATATTGAATCCATTTTATCAAATTTTAATCCAAAAATTTTAGATATTATTATAAAAATAACCCCGTAAAATTCGATGGAAAATGATTTTCTAGAAAAATGTGTTTTAAGCATAAGAATGTAATTATATAAAAGACATTTACATGGAAATAATAATGAAATTAACAAAAAATATTTTAAATGAAATGGATATCATATAAGATTAAATCAAAAACATAATGGGACTTTTAAATCACCTAATTTCTGTAAAAGAAATTATAGGTTTAAAAAATCTTTATTTTTCACTATTTATTGAAAAATAAATCCTTTTAGAAAAATTCAAAACATTTGAGTTAATAAAATATTTACATGATAAAATAAAAAAATATGTGATTTCATTATAAAACATTTCAATATTTTTTCATGTGTTTTTATTCTTAGTGTTATGTGTAAAACCTCTATCAAATAAATTATATTTTTTAAAGAGAAATATTTTATTAAATCTCAGGGTGTTATAATGATTCCATAAAATTATGATATCATTTACTTATTCCAAGTATTCATGCTTATATCGCACTATTATTTCATGGTGCCCATTTTTTTTATTTTAGATTATAGGTTCTTCCTTCGTGATTTATGGAAAACACTTATTGTCCAATGTTCTTTTTAATAAGACATTTAACCCTTTTAATGTTTTCTTATATTCTTATGATTTAACACATTATTAAATATTGATATGTTTTTTACCTTACTAAATATTTGATCTCACATGTCTCTTATGTTTATATTTCCCTAGTTATGATGACAACTATAAATTATGAAATGTCCAGTAATGTGTGTATAAGTGTTTAATTTTGGAGAAGTGTTACCAAATTTTGTAAAATAAGTTTTCTATGTAATTGGTCCCTAGCGAAATTAAAATTTTAATTATTATTATTTGAAGATTATTTTATGTGATATAACATTTGAATTATAAAAATTATGTTAAATAAATATTTGGATATCTTGATATTCTAATGTTGGTATCAGAATTGGGTTTGTTATTTTTTAGGATTAATTTTATTTTTTGTGGTATTAGGTTGAGAGAGAATTAGGTAAAACCCTAGGAATAAGTATATGTATTGAAACGCCCCGACCCTAGTTACCCAGAGTCGGTGCATTATTACATAACAATGGCATGATCACAAGAAAGATCAAATCTCGAAAAACCGATTGGTTTAGTAGCCGTGGAAACACTAGATATATTCATAAAGTTTTTCATTACATCATAAAGTAAAAAACTACTACAAAAACATAATGTCTCCATAGTCCACACTGTTATCCCCTCATAATATCCCAACAGGTCATTCATAACTTACTTCTTCACATCCTAGGAAAAATAAAACATTGAAAAGGGGTGAGCACAAATTCCCAGTAAAGATAACAATATAGTGGAAACTTTCCAAAATAAGAATAAACATTTAAGGCAATGTATAACCAAAACAGAAGCCTTTTAAACTTGAACTTCAACATATTATGGCAAAAGTAAAATGAAATAATGCCATTTACTTATTCACATGGATATTATACTAATTGAATAATCTCATTGAATATCAATAACCACTTTCATAATGATGGAATGCATATTGCCAGACTATCATAACCACATAGCCAAGGCCTCGTGCCAGGACTACAAATAAGATTTTGCCAAGGCCTTGTGCCAAGACACTAGTTTGTCTCATGAGACCTACCGATGCATCGAGGAGCTATAGCGGGCTCCACCCGTCACTTACTAAGTCCAATGCATTCTCATATGAAAAGGTTTAAACATAACATAAACATTTGTATTAAAACTAGCATACGAAATGTCAATACTTTCTTCATAAACCATGAATGGTATAAAAATAACACATCCATAGTCAAACATATCACAAAACCTTCAATACATTATGGAAGTTTTGTATCATAATAAATAAACTTCATATAATCATAAAATCCATCAAAGGATGTTGACATAGATGAAATCAAAACTATTTGAGAGAAATATCTCCTTTTTTTGAAATCATTTAAAAGTCACACATTTATAAAGGAAGTAATTAAAAAGAGATTTTTGAATCAAAGTGTCCCATACAACATTGAAACTTTTGAAAGGAATTAACATTTTTAAAAACATTCATGTCCATATAAATAAATCCTTAAAAACCATTTTGAATACACTGACATTAATTAAAAATATTTAGAAAGATAAATCTTTAAAATATTTAAAATTCTGATTTTGATAAAGAGTACCTTTCCGAAATTCTTAAAATATTCATTTTGAATTCATTTAAAAGACACATAATTATAAAATAAAACATTTACTTTGAAAATATCCTCTTATGCTTGTAAGGGGAGCTTTGACAATTTTATAACGACGATAAATAGCCTCACCCACGGTATAAGTTAAAAAAACATTCTTACCTTAATTTTGTCGAAAAGGTTAAAAAGCACCTTTTTTGGAAAACGACAGAAATATTCCTTTATAAACCTCTTATAAAAATTCAAACAAGGGTATAAATGTCTTTATCCCATATTCTAGAAAATAGAAAAAATGTTTTGAAATTCATTTTCAAGAAACATGGATGTGGATGATAAAGAGATCCCAGTAGATTATTACGTATAAACAACCTCAGATAATGAAGAGATTGTGAAATAAACATTACCTTGTACTTTTCCTTGTTTGGGGTTGGTTAACCTCCTGTATAATGGTGAAATAATTGTTATTAAATTATTCAATAATAATATACATTAATATGATATCATATATGATCTTTTAACATTGCTTTGTTAATAATATCTTATAATTATCGTCGTTTCGGGTGTTAACTTACACGTTTTATTTTATATGTTTTGTTACATAAGCCATGTTTGTCATGGATAGGTTGTATATTATTCATATATAGAATGATATCAAGTTCATAAAAATTATTTTTAAATCATTAAACAATAATTATACTTGAATGGATACGATGGAGAATGAATCTCATCGCGTTCGTGGAGACGGTAGTCCGTACGTACGCACGAGTGACAATATCATTCTTTTTATATTAAAAGAATATATAAATGGATGGTATATCATATATACAGAATAATTAACATGTTATATTTATTATTTACATGAGTTACATATCATTATTATACCCATCCAAATAATAATATATTGAATAACAATTACACCACGACGTGGAGACGGTAAGCCGTACGTACGCACGTATGGTGACATGTTATTCAAAGGGTGGATAGAATATTGAATATGGTTGTACCATATTTATAATAAAATCACATTATATATATGATACTGGAGTTATTATTTTAGAATGGTAATAACAAAGGAAGAAGAAGTGGAAGATGAAAGGAACTTGGAAAAGGGTGATGAAATCATTACCTCTTCTTCGGGTTCTTCCTTTTGATTTCATCAAAAGGGATCCATAGGTTGGTTTTCTGATCAAACTAAGGACTTTAGGTTGTAGTGAGGGAAGTTTGGAGAGTATTTGGTCAGATTTTGGCCTAACCAAAAGGCTTTGAAGGAGTGAATAATTGAGATGGTGGAGTGCCCTTTTATAAGAGGGGTGAGGGGCACCTTTGGAAAAGCTAGAAATTATAGTTTATAATAAATTCATATTCGGTTTCTAATGGCTCAAAATTTGATTATTTAAATTTTAAAATGGGTATGGGTCGAAAAAAACTCAACCAATAAAATTTATACAGGTTTGGGTCATTATATTAACCTTATCTTTAAGTATTAACTCTTAGTTAATTAGTTTCACTTTTACAATGTCTCTTTGTATTTTTATATAATATGGTTAATAAAAATAATATATACATCCAAGAGACCCCAAGTTGTCTGTTAATGATACCAATATCATGATATAAGTCTCTTTGCCGAACCTTATATTTTTAGGAATTTAATATCAATTAATAATATAATATTTGTTTTAAAAACTCTTTTATGTCAATTTGGACACTATTCAATAGTTGATTTTTGTGAAACTCATAACAGAATGATTACATCGAAAACATTTAATTAACTCATTAATAACATTTCATATTAACTTATAAAATTCGTGTAATTCATAAGAAGTATCAAATTATATTTATTTGTGTATTTATAATATCAATTAGTTTAATTTTTCACTATTATGGTAATTACTGCATCATCATCGTGTCATAACTAAATTAAATTATTTAATGTTTAAAAATTATAAATAAACTATAATTATGTATTAAATCGTTGTATATTTCTAATGAATATTTATAGTAAAAAATCCAACATATATAACCCTATGTAAAAATTGTTTTTCTAAAAGATATATGCTTGTGTCATTTTTGTATTCATTTTAACTTAATTAAAATAAAGTGTCCCTATCACCTACAAGTAGCTCCATGGGCTCCCAAAATCGACCCAAAGATGCCTATGGTCGAACATGTGTCAACCAATAATGTTAGGACACGTTTTAGGGTAATTTTGTATTATTATAATATTATTTTTTAACCCTTATTTACTGGATTTACCCTTAACCATGGTAAATAAAATATTTACCGCAGTAATTATTTAAAATGTCTAAAAATAAAAGTTACCTATTCACACAATATGATCCTCCTGATTCCAAATATGGAATCCATTTTTCCAAATTCAAAACACATAAGTGGCAGAAATTAATTTAAAAATTATTCCCGCTGTTAAAACAAAAAGCGTGTTTTTAAGATATAATAACTATCAAAAGATTGATACTTGTTTATGTTCGGTTTAATTGTGAAATTATGTCCAATGACCAACATTGTATTAAATGGTAAAAATATATTCTAAATATATTTTAAAACCACTCAATTTCATAATTTATCACTATTAATTATTTTGATTAAAAAAGTTGTTTTTAATTAAAATTTAGTAATTTTCACTATTCATCAAAATATTAAAGTTATCCAAAAAGTACCAAAATTTCACCTTAGGGTAAAATCGACACTCCGAATCCAAAAATGAAGTCCATTTTTAAATATATAATATATATAATTTCAAAAAGTAGGTATTACTATTCATGATGGCTAGTTTGATCGGTAGTGGTGTGTGTTAAAACTCGAAGTTGCGTACAACACATGCTACTGTATTATTCAAAGGAAAGAATACCGTGGAAGCATGGGATGTTTCATTTTAAATTTTTGATGTCCCCATTTAGTCAAAAAGTTTAAAATTTTTTATTTAAAAAGGGTTCACTATTAAAAGTTGATAAAAGTGTAATACTGAAAATGAATTTGTTCTTGCATTATATCTAAGAAACTCATAATATGGATTCTAAAATTATAAGGATTATATAAAGTTTAAAATTTAGTTAATACTATTCATAAACTCTTTTGAATGGAATTTTTTTTGGTAAGTCATGGTGAGATTGAACTTGGTGTTGCGTGTAGTGCAATTTATTGAATTACTTTGAAGAAATAACATGCTATGAAATCTTGGGGTGTTACATTCTCCCCTCCTTCAATAAATTGCATTCTCGCAATTTGAAATTGTTCTTAGAAAATAAAAGGTTGAAAATAGAAAATATATTTGTGGGAAAACCCACATCGGAAATTGGGTTACTAAAATTTAGTCTTAATATGAGGAAAAGTGAAATGAAAGGGTCACCACCAAATTATGATCTCGATTAGGAGAACATTGGTGGTAATTAGAGACATATAATTGGAGGAAAAACATAAATATTTATAGTTAGTGATTGAGGTCATCAATCACAAACATGTGTAAAATTGAGGTCCTTAAATTCATCAATCAATGATGATTTGAAATACCATCGGTTCAACAAAACATAGGGCATCAGGATAACACATTTTTGATGTTTCAAAATATCTTAGTTGAAATACCACATCGAAAAATGAATTAATGAGGCCTCTATTTAAAATAAAGAGGGGAAAGTATGAAAATTACCGAAAATAACACATACTAGGGTTCCATGTAAGAAAATATGGATATGGAAGAGAAATCTAACCACCAATTATCTGATGGAGAGTGGTAGAGAACATGGCTATGAAAAGGCCAACAATCCCAAAGCCATAAATTAGTGATGATTTAAGGTACCATATAGGACAACATTTTTGATCTATGTTCCTTTTCTTAATGTTGAGGAATTTATTTATGAGATTGGATAAGATCATAAGGAGATATACTTTATAATTAGAGTATTATACATTAATAAATATCTACCACAAACTCATCTTTCACTATAAAAGATAATAGAACGTAAAAAAATCTATTTATACTATTCGTACAGGGTTCCAAAATAAACGAATTTATAAATCATCTACCAGATCTTTTAAAAAAACTACATTATTTAATCCAGGAAATCTCATGGGCCAATGGTAGGTGATACACCCTTGTCGCCCTTCGGTTGCGGGTTCAAGTCTCACGGCCTTTCCGGTCATGACGGGTTGCCGCCCGACCTCCGAGTTGTCCTTTTATGGAAATACAAAATAATACAAACTAGAACTATCCAAAATACTTCAGTCCAAAATTTATAAGGAAGGTAAACACAATGAAGATCATTTTTTCCCCGTAATAGCATATTAATACCTTCATCGTGTATTCTTTTAAAACACTAAAACATCCTAAATTACCATAATCCTTATTGATTACATTCATGCTCCCTTATTCCATATAGAATGCTGGATATACTTCATCAATCCAAAAATGTTTTAAACCCCAACAATGATGGAATATAAAAATCTTTAATCAGCTTCAAGGTAGTCAATAATATCCAATATAATTTATCCAAATCAATCATGTATTATTCTAAAATCACTACGTTAGTGTCAGAACCATATTATGGTTTATCTTTCTCTCAACCATATATTTTCCAAAAATTAAACCTGCTATTGAGTCAATTTTCTTTGTTCCACACAATCTCAAGTCCTTAATGAAATAGTACTGCAGTACAATCCTTATATACTCCATAATTATTATAACAAGTACATTGTTGATACAACACTCAAATGACATAATCAACATAAGAACTCTAATAATTTCTCTTCATCTATGGTAGTATCATAACATGATTATTATCCAATAGATTCATTTGCAGCATAGTCTGATGACTGAGACATAGGTTTGTGTAGTGTCCAAACTCTTTGCAAATAAAGCATTATACATTTGAAACCATTTTCTTACCCTTGTAGTCACGTACTTTGTGACCTTTTCCTCCACACTTATAACAAACTCCCATTCCTTTCAGGCAAGTTCCTGGGTGTTTCTTCCCACAGTTATCACATATTGGAAAATTATTCTTTTCCCTCTTCCATTTATCCATCTTTCCCTCTTCCATCCTTTTCTTCTCTTGCTTTCCTTCAAATCCATAGGACTCATTAAACTCTTTACTTATCTTATCAACACATGATATTATTTCTCCATATGATGATAATACATGGGAGACTATTTCTCTTATAAATTATAGCTTAAGAAAATTAAAGATATGATCCTTCCTTCTATTTGGATCATGTGCATTGCTGGAGTTCTCATTCCTTCTACTGGGTGCCATTTGTAAACAATTTCATACACTAGATCAGTTTATGAATCAAAATTCCCATACTTACAAAACACTTAACATAAATTGAACTATTTTTGGATTTAATCCATAATCATAAGAATGTTTTCTTTGAGGATGTATGTACTCATAAACCCTTCATAATGATTTGTAATGAAAATGAGAGTTATCGTAAGCATATCCCCTGGGAGTGTCGTAACCAAGAGTGCAGCAAGGCCCGTTGTCGTGCACCAGTTCCCGTTCGAGTCTAGCTCAAAGCGGTGTTTTCGGGTTTTACCCCTAGGTACATCTGTGCCAGAGCCGCCTCTACCTGCTCGTATCCAGATAGGGATGTATGCACGGAAAACTCACAAAATCTCTAAAATACCAAAATTCTAGGATGTTCTTCTATACTAATCCTCAAAGTCCATCTTAAATCTATGTGCTCTAATCAGAGTTTATCTAAATCTAGCTTCCAAGGTTTGTACTAAACTTCCTCTGATACCAACTATAACGCCCCGACCCCAATTACCTAGAGTCGGTGCATTATTACAAAACATTGGCATAATCACAAGAAAGATCAAATCTCGAAAGAACGATTGGTTTAGTAGCCTTGGAAACACTAGATATATTCATAAAGTTTTTCGTTACATCATAAAGTGAAAAACTACTACAACAACATAATGTCTCCATAGTCCACACTATTATCCCCTCATAATATCCCTACAGGTCATTCATAAAATACTTATTCACATCCTGGGAAAAATAAAACATAGAAAAGGGGTGAGCACAAATGCCCAATAAGGATAACAATATAGCGGAAACTTTCAAAAACAAGCGTAAACATTTAAGGCAATGTATAACCAAAAAAAAGCCTTTTAAACTTGAAATTCAACATATTATGGCAATAGTAAAATGAAATAATGCCATTTACTTATTCAAATGGATATTCTACTAATCGAATAATCACATGAAATATCAATAACCACTTTCATAATGATGGAATGCATAACTCTAGACTATCATAACCACATAGCCAAGGCCTCGTGCCAAGACTACAAATATGATTTTTCCAAGGCCTTGTTCCAAGACACTAGTTTGTCTCATGAGACCTACCGATGCATCGAGGAGCTATAGCGGGCTCCACCCATCACTTACTAAGTCCAATGCATTCCCATATGAAAAGGTTTAAACATAACATAAACATTCGTATTAAAACTAGAATAAGAAATGTCAATACTTTCTCCATAAACCATGAATTGTATAAAAATAACACATCCACAGTCAAACATATCACAAAACCTTCAATACATTATGGAAGTTTTGTATCATAATAAATAAACTTCATATAATCATAAAATCCCTCAAAGGATGTTGACATAGATGAAATCAAAACTATTTGAGAGAAATATCTCCTTTTTTTGAAATCATTTAAAAGTCACGCATTTATAAAGGAAGTAATTAAAAAGAGATTTTTGAATCAAAGTGTCCCATACCACTTTGAAACTTTTGAAAGGAATTAACATTTTTAAAAACATTCATGTCTATATAAATAAATCCTTAATACCATTTTGAAGACATGGACATTAATTAAAAATATTTATAAAGATAAATCCTTAAAACATTTAAAATTCTGATTTTGATAAAGAGTACCTTTCATAAATTCTTAAAATATTCATTTTGAAATCATTTAAAAGTCACATAATTATAAAATAAAACATTTAATTTGAAAATATCCTCGTAAGCTTGTAAGGGAAGCTTTGATAATTTTATAACGGTGGTAAATAGCCGCACCCGCCGTATAAGTTAAAAAACATTCTTACCTTAATTTTGTCGAAAAGGTTAAAAAGCACCTTGTTTTGAAAACAACGGAAAGATTCCTTTATATACCTCTTATAAAAATTCAAATAAGGGTATAAATGACTTTAACCCATATTCCTATAAACAGTAAAAATGTTTTGAAATTCATTTTTAAGAAACATGGATGTGGATGATAAAGAGATCCCAGTAGATTATTACGTATAAACCACCTCGGATAATGAAGAGATTGTGAAATAACCCTTACCTTGTACTTTTCCTTGGTTGGGGTAGTTTAACCTCCTGTATAATGGTGAAATAATTGTTTTTAAATTATTCAATAATCATATACATTAATATGATATCATATATGATCTTTTAACATTACTTTGTTAATAATATCTTAGAATTATCGTCGTTTCGGGTGTTAACTTACTCATTTTATTTTATATGTTTTGTTACATAAGCCATGTTTGTCATGGATAGGTTGTATATTATTCATATACAGAATGATATCATGTTCTTAAACATTATTTTTAAATCATCAAAAGATAATTATACTTGAATGGATACGATGGAAAATGAATCTCAGCGCATTCATGGAGACGGTAGTCCGTACGTACGCACGAGCGACAATATCATTATTTTGATATTAAAAAAAACTATAAATGGATGGTATATCATATATACAGAATCATTAAAATGTTATATTTATTATTTACATGAGTTAAATATCATTATTTTACCCATCCAAATAATAATATATTGAATAACAATTACACCACGACGTGGAGACGGTAAGGCGTACGTACACACGTATGGTGACATGTTATTCAAAGGGTGGATTGAATACTGAATATGGTTGTACCATATTTATAATAACATCATAGTATATATATGATACTGGAGTTATTATTTTATAATGTTAATAACAAAGGATGAAGAAGTGGAAGAAGAAAGGAACTTGGAAAAGGGTGGTGAAATCATTACCTCTTCTTCGGGTTCTTCCTTTTTATTTGATCAAAAGGGCTCCTTAAGTTGGCTTTCTGATCAAACTAATGCCTCTAGGTTGTAGTGAGAGAAGTTGGGAGAGTATTTGGGAATATTTTTGCCGAACCAAAAGGCTTTTAAGGTGTGAATAATTGAGGAAGAGTGCCCTTTTATATGAGGGGTAAGGGGCACCTTTGGAAAAGCTAGAAATAATAGTTTATAATAAATTCATATTCGGTTTCTAATGGATCCAAAGTTGATTATTTAAATTTTAAGGTGGATATGGGTCGAAAAAAACTCAACCAATAGAATTTAGATAGGTTTGGTTCATTATATAAACCTTATCTTTAAGTATAAACTTTTAGTTAATTAGTTTCACTTTTAGAATGTCTCTTTGTATTTTTATATAATATGGTTCATAAACATACTATATACATCCAAGAGACCCCCAAGTGGTCCACCAATGATGAAAAAATCATGATATCAGTCTCTTGGCCGAACCTTATATTTTTATTAATTTAATATCAATTAATAATATAATATTTGTTTTAAAAACTCTTTTATGTCATTTTTGACACTATTCAATAGTTGATTTTTGTGAAACTCATAACAGAATTATTACTTCGAAAAAATTTATTTAAGTCTTTTCTAACATGTCATATTAACATTGAAAATTAGTGTAATTCAAAAAAAGTCTAATATTATATTTATTTGTGTATTTATAATATCAATTATTTTAATTTTTCACTATTATGGTAATTAATGCATCATAATTCTGTCATAAATAAATTAAATTATTTAATGTCTAAAAATAATAAATAAAATATCGTTATGTAGGAAATCTTTTTATCTTTCTAATGAATATTTATAGTCGAAAATCCAACATATATAACCCTATGTAAAAATTGTTTTTCTAAAATATATATGCTTGTGTCATTTTTGTATTCATTTTAACTTAATTAAAATAAAGTGTCCCTATCACATACAAGTGGCTCCATGGGGTCCCAAAATCGACCCAAAGATCCCTATGGTAGAACATGTATCAAACAATAAGGTTAGGACACGTTTTAGGGTAATTTAGTATTATGATAATATTATTTTTTAACCCTTATTTACCGGATTTACCGTTAACCATGGTAAATAAAATATTTACCGCAGTTATTATTCAAAATGTCTAAAAATAAAAATTACATATTCACACAATATGAACATCATGATTCCATATATGGAATCCATTTTTCCAAATTCAAAACACATAAGTGGCAGAAAATAATTTTAAAATAATTCCCGCTGTTAAAACAAAAAGCGTGTTTTTAAGATATAATAACTATCAAAAGATTGATACTTGTTTATGTTCGGTTTAATTGTGAAATTATGTCCAATGACAAAAATTATATTAAATGGTAAAAATATATTCTAAATATATTTTAAAACCACTCAAATTCATAATTTATCACTATTAATTATTTTGATTAAAGAAGTTGTTTTTAATTAAAATTTAGTAATTTTCACTATTCATCAAAATATTAAAGTTATGCAAAAAGTTCCAAAATTTCAACTTAGGGTAATTCGACACTCAAAATCCAACAATGAAGTCCATTTTGAAATATAAAATATATATAATTCTAAAAAGTAGGTATTACTATTCATAACGGCTAGTTTGATCGGTTGTGGTGTGTGTTAAAACTCGAAGTTGCATATAACACACGCTACTGCATTATTCAAAGGAAAGCATACCGTGGAAGTTTGGGATGCTTCATTTTAAATTTTTGATGTCCCCATTTAGTCAAAAAGTTTAAAATATTGTATTTAAAAAGGGTTCACTATTAAAAGTTGATAAAAGTGCAATACTGAAAATGAATTTGTTCTTGCATTATATATAAGAAACTCATAATATGGATTCTAAAATTATAAGGATTATATAAAGTTTAAAATTTAGTTAATACTATTCATAAACTCTTTTTAATAGATTTTTTTGGTAATTCATGGTGCGATTGAACTCAGTGTTGCGTGTAGTGCAAGTTATTGAATTATTTTGATGAAATGACACACTATGAAATCTTGGGGTGTTACATGTATGGAATATATCCTGATGATTTTAAGGTAAATATAGTGTTGTTCTTCAAGAAATTACATCCTAGTATGGATACTATAAGTGGATGCAGGCTCTTACACAGATGTACCTATAGGAAAAAACAATGGAAAATGCTTGTTTGGTATTAACTCAATCGTCACCTAGTGCATAGAAAAGTGGCCTCTAAACACACATATGTTGACACCTCTGGGGGATATTACATGGCTAGTCACATTATATATATGCTATATTATTTATTATTTATTATATAAAGTAATTAGGATAAAAATTATGACAGGAACCAGCCTAAGGAAACATAAAATGAACCAAGACAGATTTGGGTTGAACTAAAATCCAATGTGGTGGTTTAAAAGAGTAATACACTTCAAGTATTAGTTTTTCATGAGATAATATCTGATAATTATATTATTATTATTATTATTCATCACAAATATTAATCTTTTTTTAGTAATGTATGAATCCCAAGGGAACCGTGTTTACAATGGATGCCGTAGAAAATACAAATATTTCCCCAATAAGTAATGTAATTAATAAAGATATTGGGTAAGAAGTCATATGATTATTCTAAAAAATATATCATGAATTATTATTAACAACATTATCATAGTTCAAATGCAAAACAAACCAAATAAGAGAAGGATGTGGTATCATGGATGTCCAGGTGTCAAATGCGATGAAGGAATGAATTTCTAATTTCCTTAGTATCATAAATATGGGAAGAGGAACCTAGGGTGATATCTTTATGAAACTATAATTTTTTTATTTTTGTTAAAGTAACGATCATTGCAGCTAGTATTTGAATTTAAATGAAGATATTAGTGGACATTATGAATGGGATAATTATTTGATCTGAGGTAAAACTAACAATTCAATATCTTAAATATGTGGAAATTTTTCATTATCCAGTATAATTACCAAATCCAATATCTAATAATAATTATAGGCATAAAAAATTAATAAAAACGCTAGAATAATGGAGATCCTATGCAAGAATAATCACAAAATTAAATTATGAAAATAGTGTATAATGAGGAACACTAATCATAAACTCAAGAAACTGTGCGTGTTGTATTTTAATCTTAATAAAACCAACTTATTAATAAATAGAATGTATTAAAAGGTAATAAAATCATCAACATAATTAATTTATGTTTAAAAATTAATAGCAAAATATAGTGTTATTATTATTGTATCACAAGTTTATAAATCATCTCTAATAGATGTTTATAATAATGTGTTTCCTATAAATCCTTTTATCTATACATTAGTAAAATTTGATGTTCTATTAGTAAAGGTTTATACTTATATACATAGAGACGATGAAAAATTAAAATATGGGGAAAAAATTTAAAACCCTATATCAACCTGGGATCATTGAATTGTACAAGGTCGATTATAAATATCTATGAAAAAATATGCCCAATATATTAGCCCATTTAGTAAAAATGGTTAAATAAACTCAATATTAGTTATATTATGGTCATAAGAAAATTAGTTTATTATTAAAACATAATATAGTATGATAGAAATATAAATATACATAAAATCATGATTCATTTAAACATTTTAAAGTCCCTCCATTTTTTAAATTTTAATTAGTCATTAAAATTATGAGTATTCAATTTATTTGGGGGTGGAGAATATGACACAATAAGATCATAGAATATATTTTTCATTAAATAAAATTTTTATAGATAGATACTTTCACATAGAATACTAAACTAAAAAGAAACAATGAAATATAAAATTAAAATTCCGCCATTATAATATAGAAATTATATTTTCATTTATAAAAGGAAGTAAATATATTATGAAATCTATGAAGGAGTGAAATGAAATAGAGTAACATAAGTCTCCCTTATAAAAACATTTTTCTAATATTTTAAATGAGTTTGATTCACTATGGTTTTCTCATAACTAATCCCCATATAAAATTTATAAGTTGTCATATGAATGATATAATATGTTAGAGAAATTCAAGATCAAAGAAATTTCAAGGAGATCTATGCTAGATGAATCACCTCCCTTGACCACCAACGGAGAGTAACCAATGATTAGATCTTAACAAGATATATGTATGGGATATGAATGTAGAAATTATGTCAAAACATTTTAATATACCACACTCTTCCAAGTATTCCCCTCTTTAATATTTTTTTAATCTATTTTAAACTGGTTGTTTGTATTTTAGGATCAAACCATGGTTCTCTAGGAAGAATAGAGAGGCATTTGTGTTTAATTTACTATAGAAATAGGATTTTGTGGTATGAAGATAATTATTGAATCATAAGACTTGTGTCTTTGGCGTGGAGATCCCATTTATAGTTCAGTTACCTTGGAGGATGAAAAATGATATACTACCAATTCTGGCATAAATGCGGCGTGGAAGCTTATTGCGGTGTAGGCTAGTTTGGCACTACATAATATAGATATTAACTTCAGTGTAAGGTCCTTAAAGAAAAAAATGGTTGGTTTGGAACATTTTCACACCCCATTGGTGGGGAGGTAGTCTGTAGCGCAACATCTACCTTGGTAAAGCCATTCCAATGACATGGTTTCCTCGAATGCACCATAGAATCCCCCTAGGTGAGGAGGATCTATGATGTATACCTAAACATGTATCTCAATGTTCGTTAACCAGGGGAGTCTCTGACAGGGTCATTTGAGTTATACCTTATCATACACTATGTTAGGTGTTCCAACAATGTGGTCCATGGGAATTTGTGATGGCCTTCTATTTATCATATTATATATAAATACCCAAGAGCCCATCCTAACTTTTTTGGATCCCATCATTTCCACATGACACCCTAGGAATATGAGGAATGTTTTTAGTATTTTGAACACCCTTTTTTTTCAAGCACCACCTTATAAGGATCAAACCATGGTGACCTGAACCTCCCAATCTTTGTGTTCCAGACATTAAGGTTAATGATATGAATTCCAGATCCTCTTATTCATCTCATTCATTTATTTCCTATTGGTGAAAGCTTATTAAAATATGTCCTTATAATCAAAGAAGGGATGAGATAAGGAACGAAATACTATCTTTAGACGTTTGGAAATTGTATGTGTATTCTTCATTTTGAGGTGGGTGGTTTTCAAATTATCCACAATTGTTTTCAATTATACTATTATGTGAAATATAGGAAATTGTGAATTGAAACCATTCGCATGACCATACAAATTTATAGACCTCCAATTGGATCCCATTAGTAACCTTTCGTGTTTATACCAAGACATGCGTCCACTCAATAGGAGTGTAAGACTTGACCATGATTTATTTTATGTAAGATTGAACATTGATCCATAAAGAGATGTAGAACATAGATAATTTCTAGATAAATATAATGAACTCATATTAGTTTTTATATTGGTTTGATTAATTGATATGAGATCACACAAACTAATAATTAGTTATTTTTTATACTAATGACTATGGAAGTTTAAACAATAAATGGTAATTTGATGAAGTAACCATAATGTATTTTAATGGCATGGGTTATTCTATAATTATCATAGGGCTTGTCCGAACTATGATTAAATGCATACATGTCTTTTATTGTAATCCTATAATTTTTATAGTTCTTTTCTTTATTATGTTTTAATTCTTATAGTTCTTATCCTAGTTATTCTATAATTTATATAGGGATTTACCCAATTATATATTAATACCTATAGGGAATACCCCATCATATCTCTAATATATATAGAGCTCATACCAGTTCTATTATGATGAATTATAAGCTATACACTAGGCGGGTTATGATAATTGTTGGCATGGTCACACAACATGCTCAGAGATATCTAGCTTGGTGACGAATCGGGTTGGGCTAACCAAAAGTTTCAACTCAGAAATTGAGGGGCAATGGATTTATTTCAGGTGTACTAATAATTAATTTAGTTAATTCCATATTTATCACTACATTTCATGCTATATATATTTCATACTTTATTTTTTAGTCTTAATGGTGTTGTCTTACTAAGTTATAATCACACACCAGACATTTCTCAGATTGGAACCAGGATAGATTTCAATTATTTTTTCCTCTATTTAATTTTTTTTATTTTTTTCACTATTTTCTACTCTAATATAGATGGAATATTATCCAGATTAAATTTATAATACCCTTTCCACTAGTTAGAAGCCTCAAGCATATGGTGAGGTGTGCTTGAGGTCATGTAGAAAACATCCTCAGTCACTTGGGGGAGCATCGAGTTAGGTACCTTACAAAGTTGTATCTATGGAATGGTTTTCTTTTCTTTCACAATACTATTAAGGAAATGTATAAATGAGAGTATGATGTGTCGGTACTTGGTAATGAGAATATTCATTGGAGTATATAACCCATACACATGGGGAAATATGAGTTTTATGTATAGGATTGTTGTTCTTATTGTTCACTTGTTACATTTTTTATATTATTTCACCTTATGTA
The DNA here is from genome assembly GCA_963277665.1 of Viscum album. NCBI lineage: Eukaryota > Viridiplantae > Streptophyta > Magnoliopsida > Santalales > Viscaceae > Viscum > Viscum album. The sequence goes on from OY728138.1 coordinate 1,970,114,450, forward strand.
ATTTACATATTGTGTGATGTTATTTTTTATTGAAATTTTTATTCATGGACTAATATGGAACATGGTGAGTATGCATGAATAATTATTGGAAGAAAGGGATACATGTTTAAATGCATTATTTTGGCACCAAAATCCGTTCTGGGGATGGGTGAAGTATGGCCAACACCATTATGGATAATTATTGACCCTCACGGGGTTCAAAAATTCAACAAAGGGCCTAGCTGGTGAAGCCCCATCATGAAGCCCTTCATCACTACGAATGGCGTGAATCTGACCAATGTACCACTCTATAACTTCTATGAAGAAATGATGGTAACCTCCATGAGTTCAACAAGCATCGCAACCACATCAGAGTAGTGATGGATGCCTCCGCAAGTTTGATGGATCCACCTCGGATCATGAATATCTATATTCTTCACGGCGATCCTTAAAGCATTACAATCCCCATTCCCTATAAATAGGCAGGTCACCCCCATCCTAAAGGATTTTCACTCTGAACATTCACCTTATGAGCTATTATTTCAAGAATGTTCCCCTTTATTTATGAAACAACAAGAAAATGAATCACCCAAGTTATTTTATCATTACGAACCAATATTCCATTTGTTCCGATTTACCTCCACTTTAAGGAGCGATTCCCTTTGTGTGCATTCATCCTTCAGGAAGAACCCTCCAAGGACATGTATACTCCATGCCTTTGATGCATCTTCATACTTCACGAAGCTCCTCCCCTCATGGAGACCCCATTTACCATGCTTTGTGAATCACCCTCCTTTACAAGTGTCCTTTTCTTCACGAAGCACCAGATCTTTGTGATTCCCTTGTTGGCAAGGACATTGTCATCACAAACACCTCTCCTGTATGGATCTCTAGGCTTGTAAAAATTGATTTCATGTCCCCTCGAGTGTTTTTTGATGTTGAATTACTATGAATTATTCTTCATTCCATAGGCTTGATAAAATATATTACTTCTTCACATAACCACACTAACATGATCCCCTCAAGTGACCAATCCTCCACCTCACTATCGTTAGGCATTTCATGTAACTCCCCATCCCTGAGTGTGGGTAGGTAAAAGTTATATAAGTCCAGGGGATGAGGTGTGAGTCATCATCATTCGAGCTGTAGGATATTAAACTTCTAAAAAACATTTTCCCCAATAGATGACAATAAATTATGAGTTTCCATAAGCATGGAAAGAGTGGGTTGACTCAAAGGAGAAATAGCATGCACACTCTTTTGCTCCCCTCTCCCTTTTCACTTGGTCTCTATGTGGGCCTCGAGCAGTCTTCAAATAATCCCCACCACACTCATATAGGGTGTTCCCTGTATGATTTCCATATCCCCCTTGAACATCTTGACATCCTCCTCGAGCATCCCTCCAAGAGTAACTCTTAATATCCATCATCATGGGTTACAAGCTAGGTGTTATCCCCACACCATCCTTTGTGGTCACACCCTTTGTGACACATCTATCTAGTATACTATTATCTTCTATTTCTTACACCAAGCATGGCTCAGTTGGGATTAGAGTTTAACAATGACCATGACACTTCATTGGGATGCTAACAATGCATATGTCCCATGACCCTCATATAGTATGACGTTAAACTGCATCCTCTTGAACAATGTTGACTTTGATAGTTGTCTTCTAGACATGGTACGTAGGAATCCTCTTTGAGGTGTAACCCCCCCAATCCCCCCAATCCAATTGTTCCATACATTCCTCATCAGTTCACCTTTTTCCTGAATTTTGTTAAACTATATGACCAACGATCTATGTGGGTTTTGATTCCAAGTCTCTAGGATACACCAGAAGCCTCTTTGAGGTCAAACCCCATCCTATGGTAAACATCCATACTCCCTCATAAGGGATGTAACCTCCTGAGGTGTTACATACTTGTGTTGGGATATATCTCCCATATCTGCCTCTCTATGGTGTTCTGATTCCCAAGGGATGCTAACCATTCATAAGCCCCCACACAACCCATACTCCTCCAACCTAGAGTGCCCCTCTTTTGATGGGATGATAACCATACGTACTCCATTGGCATGCCTTTGGGTCGCTGTACTTTGTGTACACTCATATTATATGCCACATTCCTAAACTACATGTAATTTTATATACATCCAATTAAATTCGTAGGAAGCCTTTTTTAAGCTTCAATCCCATTATCCATGCCCCATCCTGGTCTTTCCTCCCAGGATTTGTGCCTCGAGAAGGTCATGCACCAACCCAAGGGGTTCAACTTCTTTCGGGCCCCTATACATGCACTCCAATCTCCCGAGTTCATTCCTTATCTATCTCATCACCCCCACCCAAACTACATATACTTTGACCCTGACCTTCATTATAGGATATGTAGGAAAATTCGTTGAGTCTCAATACTAACACCATCATTTTCATGTCGGTTCCGCCGTATTCACCCTCTTCATTCAAAACATACCACACAACCATTCTAATTTTACCAGGGCACCCACATCCCAATGAACTCATTCCATTCATATGGGTAGCTAACCATGTTTAAGCCCCAAAATGTTTCTCCACTACCTCACCCTTATCATGGTATGGTCGCATATTCAGAGATTTTTCTAGGACCTGGGTTGATAACCATGTGTAATCCATGAACCACCCCTTCTAACTATGTGGGTTTTGATCTCTATCTACTAGATAGGGAATATAGGAAGCCTCCACGAGGTTCAATCCCAACAAATGGTAAACCTTGGTGTCTTTTTTTTGGGACACACCTTCTCTGATCCACCCTTTGTGGTGTTCTAATCAGCCTTCATGGTGTGAAACCTTCAATTTTTTTGGAAAATTCCATCTAGGGTCTGTCCACACTGATGTTTTGAACCATAAAATTGATAAACCTTATAGTTTCTCCCTTCCAGGGACGTATCCATATGATACACTCTTATTAGTATAATAATCAGTCCAACCCATCTCCTCAAGATGTTAACCTCGCTACATACCCTGTGTTAAACATGGGAAGTTGAAGAAAACATCGAAGACATGCATATGGAAAAAGAGTCCCTGAATTTGAAATTTGATGCCTTAGGCATCTTCACCCTCAAGAAGTCCTCTAATAAGGGAGATCTCATGTGTACCTAGGTTACAACATCCATACATGCCACCTATTCCCAACATGACTACATCCCAAACTAAAGGTTTCTACCCAGACTAGACCCTTTGGAATATCCTAAGAGAAATAGTGCAATTAACAGGAGTCCACAAAGTTATCATACTAGGAATGGTTTCAAGAATGATTTCTTAATCTTTAAGGGAGTCCCAGAATAGAAAATGAGTTCTGAGATGAATCTATAGAAGGAGGTTATGACATCCCATCATCCTGTTTTGATCAAGGAGTAGGTATCACTGAAGAGGTGATTAATGACTCCTGCCTTTGGAAATCCTTAATGTGGGTTACTATGCATAGAAAAGATAATGTCAAAAAATGATTGAGTGGCACACCCCAACAGAAATTGTTAAAAACCCAAATGGTGAACCTAGTTTGAATATTTTCTCCTTAAACAATGGGGATTACAAGCATTCGAGACATCTTTGGAAAAGCATCTAACCAGATCCATCCATCCCGCGCCAGGACTATCTAATCAAATAGTGGGTCTCATGTGGAACTCCATATAATTTGGGGCTCTTAATATTTGGGCCTTCCATTCTGTGATATCATTAGTGTGGATTTTTTATCCATCCATGGAAGACTTAATCACACTGGGGAACTAGGAACTAATTTCCTACTATCTGTGATAATAGTTGAATCATCCTGCTTTGTAGTACCCAAGAAAAATGAACCAAGTCACCCCTACCCACAGACATAGGGTAAAGGGTAGTGCTAATGGGGAAATCCTACACTGCTCCACATTCACCACAACATCATCCAAAACCATAGCTACCAGGAACACACACACTATCTCACCCTCAGAGATTATCCAGAGGAGGGTGATTGATAATAATTTTTGATGATATGAAGAGGAAGGGGTCCTCTCAATAAGGGATATGACGTGGAATGATCTATATGCTTTTGTACCTTTCCAACACTGCAACACCCAAGGGTCGCGCAGGGAGGCGCTTCTCCCCAATATGATGTTCAATCATTTTTTGAGACTCTCCCTGGAATGCTCCTATGTTTCTATCCCCTATGATAATGAGGAAACTGATGTTCAAGTTATTTTCACTTTGGATATCACCTAAGAGATTCCATATAGGGATCCCATTAGGTCTCCACCATTTATATTTGGAGATGGCGCTAGGGTCTCGGGGGGAGCGGGTGCTTTGAGGCTATGGCTACTGCGTCTCTCCCATCTAGGGTTTTTCCCATGCCTTTCCCGCAATTTCTTCACTCTACTCTCGTGGCCGGAGACCCAGGCTTGACCTTGAAGGATGTTGCGACCGCAGTGAAGGTGTTGCATCCAGATGCGCGGTGTGGCGCTCGGACAGATCTCCGAGATCTGTTTTCGACGGTGGCCCCTTCAGATGTAGCTGTCGCATGTCGGGTTGTAGGTCTCCCAGATCTGCCGTCGGCTTCGACGGGGGCTCCTGCAAGTTTTCTTCATGCCTCAGTTGGTAATTCCAGATCTGGAGGCAGGGTTTGCAATGTGAATCGGGGAGCTGGAGCAGTGCGGGACTTGGCTTCGAATGGGTCTATGGTGAAGAGGGTGTTGCCGAAGAGTTTGTCCCCCACAATCATGTGTTCTGATCCTCTTGCGGAGAAGCTGAAAAATCCTTCATCGATAGCAGATGTCAATGAACAGAACCTGTGTGGTCAAGCGGGCCGTCCTGCTTCATTGCCTGTGTTTTCTTCATTTATTGATTCTCATTCAAATAGGATTCTTCTAAAGGGGACAACGACTCATGTTGATGTCAGTCCTGATATTTTTGATGAAAGGATTGCAATTGGAAAGAACTCTCTAATTTCGTGCCTTGTCTTATCGAAGGGTGTGATTTCATGGAATATTGATGACCTTGTTAGACGGGTTTCATTTTTATGGGGCTCATCTGATTGGAGGTGTGTCTCTCTTGGTCATGGATTCTTCCATTTCATTTTTCCAACAAATGATCTAAGAGTACATGCATGGAGCATTGGTTCCCTATCTTTGAAACCTGGCTGGCTCCACCATCATGAATGGTCCTTGGATTTTAATGCCTCTCGTGTAAGGAATGATTTCTCTCAGGTCTGGGTTCTGTTGCATGGTCTTAATTGGGTCCTTTGGCATCCAAATAATCTTCATGACATTGGCATGGCCATTGGGTCTCCTATTCACCTTGACAAGGAAACTGAAGTTGTTCGGTTTGGCCACTTTGCCAGAATGTTAGTGGAGGTTGATCTGAGCTCCACCTTAATTGATAAGGTAACTCTTTCCACTCCCACTGATAATATCAATATTGAGGTTGAGTATGAAAGGAAGCCATCTCTTTTGTACTGAATTCATGGATGTTGGGAACTCATTGGATTTATGTCGGAGGATGATCTATTGTGAGAGATGTGGGATGATGGGTCATTCAGCTACTCTTTGTAGAAGGAAACTTGAGGGGAAGTGTGTGGACTTGTCAACTCATGATAGAGACTTCCACTAGAATGTCTCTCAGGCTTATATGTCTTCAGGTAAATTTATTCCCTATGTGCATAATTTGAATGGGAAAAAACTGATAGTGTACAAGTCTCTGATGAGTGGTCCCTCTAATGTTAGAGCAGATTTCTCTAAGGAGATTACATCCAAGGATGGTTGTGCTTTTACTCCCACTGATTTTGTTGAGACTGGCATTACTCCTAGCCTCTCTACGGCTGGATCCCCTGCATGCGCTGACCCTCTAGATATAAGTGTGCATGGTAGTCCTGATGCAGGCTTGACATGTGATGAGATTATTGAGCTGGCTCCTGAATCCGAGCCTCCACAAAATGTTGATTGTCATCAGGAAAATCAGCAACTTCCTTCTAGGATTTCTGGGAAGTGGGGTGACATTTCTGAGGCAGAAGAGACAGCGGTGGGTTGCGGCGGTCCTAGCACTTTCAAGGATGCGCTTCTCTCTAGGAAATGGAAGGTTGATTAAGCCCTCACTCCTCCTCATTGGAAGCGACGACCACGGAAGGATTATTCCAAAACACCTCGGACTGTATGTACCCGATCTTCTAAACTTACCGGTAAGTTCAATTATGATATTCTTAAGATCCTCAATCAGGGTAAGTCCAACTCTGAATGGTAAACTGCGGGTGACTCTGACTATGGGAATGACATGTCTTATTATGATCTGTAATGTTGTGTTTGACGGCTGAGGGCTTGTTCCTTTGTTTGAACCCACCCGTCTCTTCTGTACCTTTTTCTTTTATTTAATAAATTTTCAGAAGCTTAGCTTCTGGCGTATCTTGCTTTTCCATTAGGTCGCACGAATTCCAATAGCTGGTCCCTCAGGTTGAGGAACATGTGGTTTCTACCCCTACATCATGGGATATGGGTTGGATGATAGGACATCAACATTGAGAGTAGGATTATGTAGACTTCCATCGGGTAGAATCATCTTCTACATCTTCAGTGTCCCATGCCACCACTCACGCGTACCATCACCTCCCTTTTATTTCAGATCGGGGGAACCTCTATTCTGATTGGGATTGAGACCCCATCAATCCCATGGGAAGGCAGGGATGACTCTTTAGGTCATTGACATGAGCATCATCCATCACAGGTCAACCCATAGCATCCAGATCTAGTATGAAGGTCCTCCTCATAACATCGTCAGATAGAGTGGAGGTCATCATCTCTCTCACACGCAGTATAGAGGTCCTCCCCATGCCACCAGTACCCATCCAAGCGAAACTCCTCCCCATATTGTTGATGTGAATCATGGAATTACTCCTTGTGCCCATGATCCTAGGTATGAGGATTATCCCCATATATAAGGTTATCAATGAGAAAATCCTACTCTCCCCATCACCCATTAGAAAATAGGTCATCCCTATTCCCAGTATGATTAGTTTGAAGAACCTCCCAATATCACCACTGCCAACCGGCATGGAGGTCCTTCCCCTGCGATAGGCATCCAACATGGAGGCCCTCCCCAAGTCTTTACAAGTACTTATGACTATGGAGGTCCCCCCAAGAATCTCATACCCAGCATGGGGGTCCTACTCATACCCAATCTCTCCCACATAGAGTTCATCCCTATCTTCTGTTCGACATCTTCTTGGGTGCTCCTCGCAACCTAGTTTCCCGAAGTAGAGGTCATATATTCTCTATCACCCAATAAGGATGACCTCCCCATGTCCTTCTCAGCACTCAAGGTGGAGGTCCTTCCTGATTCGATGACATTGGGAAATGTGGTTCCCCCCATATCCCTACCAACATAGGTGGATGACCTCCCTACTCTAGAACCATCCCGCACAAAGGTCATCCCATGTCAAGGATTCACCCTACCCTAAGGAACCACCTAGGGGAGTAAGGGATAACCTTCATCACTGATTGAAGAATCATGTGCAACACCACACCATTTTGAATCCAGTAATATTTTCAGATTATTAAGAATATTGTGATTCAATGATGGATCCTTCACCCCAATCCTCTACATCAGAGTCCGGGGCGGGAAACAAGCATATTAGGTTTGTCCTTTCGAAACGTGAAATTCACCAGATCATAAAAGGTGCATCATATGTAAATATGAGAGGAGGAATGTTGCATCATTTTTAGGGTATTAAAATGTAGTCATTTCAACAATCATCAGGATCATTCTATACCTCATCCCAATATTATGGATAATTGTTCTGGGGGCTGTTATACTATGACCATCTCCCATATTCATAACCAGCATCCACCACCCTCACAAATGAATTGATGGAAATCACTCCATCATAAAAGGATGTGGTGATGTGATCCATACCACCCTCAAGAGATGTGCTAGTATATAGCGTCTTGTCAGTCTACACAATGTTATCCCCACCAGATAGTCCTCCAATAAAGAATTCCATCGTAGTACCATTATCGGTACCTCAGCCACACCCAGTTTAACAATGGAAGAACCAAGTATTGAATCCTGATTCTGAATGAAGGGGTTAATGGTAAAATGTCGTACCAAACCACCTTCTTGAGATTTTTTAGCCAATTTATACTTCATACTTTGGCATTTCGGAGCCACCTACTAAGGATGAATTCATCTATTTCCACATGAACTTAGGGATGATGATATTTTGTCTCCATCATCGTTGGTTGGATTATCCAAAAGGCCAGAAAAATTATACTGAAATTGGCCAACAAAGCCACCTGGTCAAGTTAGCCATGATTCATATGGCTCGTCACCCTATATTGCCTAATTATCTCAAAAATCTTCAGTAATTATGCTTTCAGAGCTTCGATGTGCTCCATAGAAATATTGAATATTTGTATCTACACATCTAGTTTTGTGGATCAGGGTAGTATGATTCTATTCACTTTAGTCCTATCCTACATCAACCTAACATGCTGAGTGTTATCGAAGATATACCCCCCGACATAGTCACAATAATCATGGTTAACCTCATAGAGAAGGACACCAGGGAAGAACTGATTGAAGATAACCTACCCCATGGGGAAATGTTACTTTTGTTGGATCCCCAATGCTTTATCACTCACCATCAAAGATATTTACTTGACAATGATTCCCTTTAATGGTCATTTCCCAAAGGGTGGTACCCCAACAAGGGTAAAAGAAACAATGAGAATATTAAGACATCTGAACCATCTAGCTCAATGAAAAAAAATGAAAGATGACACTTTAAGGTCTATGTAGCTCTAACAGCTCACGGAATAGAAAAGACTCATTGAAAAGCTCCCTACCAAGCACGTAGCTGATCGCCGACCACACTATGTTGATCCCTGATATGATCCCAACCATCCCCCACCTGGTTAGTAAGGGCAGGTATAGGTTCACATGGGTCTCTTAATCCCATTGATCATGACAACCCTACATATCCCGACATGATAGAGGATATATCTTATGGAAAGCATCCATGGAATGAATCACCAAATCTGCTCGAGCTGTGTGAGAATCTTCTCCAAGACACAACACTACAGGCTGCTATACTAGTGGACCCTAAAGATTCTCCTCAATTCATCCCTCCATCATATCCTTAGGTCTTTCCCCTATCCACTCCATGAGCCATTGGGACCACTAATCATGTTGAATAACATTCAAACACACAGGTTGTCAGGGATCCTCACCAAGACAGGAACCCATTCCAAGATGATATGATGGCCCATCTCATTTCGCAACTTCAGGCCCTTGAAACCGAATAAGTGGTGATCCAACCTGGTGGAATGACATATCTTGCATGGGTGGATAATATCCCAGTGCCCCCAAGATTGAGGAATCCTACTCCCCCCATCAATGGGATAGGTGACCCCCTACAGCATCTGGTCCACTTTGTCTCAGGGTGTGGACCCATGCTGGGAACTCTAGTGCATTAATAGGATGCCAAGATCTAGTGCATCATACAGACACTAGAATGGAACATGTTCGTCTGGTTAATACCACCACCCATCGATTCTACAGCAATATGGGAGGGTCTTCACAGGAAGTTTTTGCATCAATTCTGCTCCACCATGTTGAAGAATAGTATTATTGACCTCTTCATGTTCATATAAAGGAAATATGAGTGTGTCGAAGGCTTCATTGCTAGGTGGAAGTGCCTCAAGTGTTCTATCAATATGACACTAACTCATTAACAGTTATTGAAACTATGTGTGGGGAATGTGAATACTGAACTGGTCCTTTCTCTTATCAACGGGAACTTCTTGGGTAGATTCTATGGTTTTTTAACAAGGACCTATGCTTAGAATAAGCCTTGTAGCAACATAAGTAGGCACACTCATTTCCACCCATTTCTCATGTAAGAAGATAATATATGGATAATACCAATTCTATTTAATAGGTAGAGGACCCCAAGACAGTGGAGTTGTTGATGATATAACCTCCTCCACAGCTTCACCAAGGGGCCCAACTATTAGGAAAGCCTTAGGTTCAACATCACCCTCCTCCTAATTGGTAGGAATGACCACATAATGAACCACCACCAACAAGTTGAGATAATCATGTTCCACATCATCATCGGGCTCCATCCCCTGATCATGGCCAGGCTCCTAGAGTCCCTTTTCTGGATAGGAGAAACATGGTCTACTCATTTTTATGAATCATTGTTTTCTAGTTATTTCCAGAGTTACATAGATTAGTGAATACTATAGTTTCCAGAATGTAAGAGACATCAAATGTATGATCTCACTAATCACTTCCATTAATGTACCTAACATAGGTTCCTTATATATACTCTAAAATAGTTGTATGTGTTCATGGATTGGATCTATGACCATGTTGAAAACAACATTATCAGGATGGGCCCTCCAGTCGTGAGTCTCAGAAGTACGATAGCTGGGTGGCTTGAATGGTAGTCGCTCGCGATGATGGTATAATATTTTCCTGTATGAATCATCCTGAGCCTTATAAAGCTACCACACCTCCTCCTTTAGCTACGGATACATCCATATCATATAATTATACCTCCTAGAATGGAAGGATCCAACGAAACATGGTAAATCAAAGCCCCCCACTAGTGCCGAAGTCGTCTCATATGTTTGGATATTTAATGCCCATCAAGGATAGGAATCAACCCCATGATCCACCCATCATTGGAGGATTAGTAAATATATGATCAGTATCATTATTTAGTGAATACCGTCAAGTAGGTGGACCCTTACATGGTTACTAATGATGAGGAGTTCCATAAAGATCCTCCCAATTTCCCCAGTTGATGCCATCATCGACGAAGCCGTGGAGACAAGAATCATCAGATTGCACCGTCCAGTTCCTTTATCCAAGATGTCCATACTACTAAGAATAGAAAGTAGGTTCAATAAAGATCTCAACACATGTATTCCTCTCTTCTAGTCTCTTAGATTCGCAACATCCACCGTTTGTACTCCTTGATCTGGCACAACTGCCCTGACCACATTATAATCATCCGTGTTCAGTTGTGGCCACACCTCATCTATTTGGTAGTTAGCTGGTAGTCATTTTACATGGTTTATCTAGTGAGAAATTAGATATTACCAATACAATCCAGAATCCACCGGTTTGACCAGAATATCCATCATACCACCTACCAAAGAACAATTCACTATGGGATAAAATGTGCACCTAGCATGAAAATATGATGTTATTAAGAACATTGTAAGGATTCCTAAAAATCTCTCAATACTAGAGGATATCCACCTATCTAAATATATGTGTGATTCCTTAGTGAATGATTTAAAAATCTCCCTCTAGCTCGAAACTATGTTAGCAGCCATAGATGCTTTCCATGCTGAGGAATCAAAGAATACAGAATGTTAGACCATCTTCTCATTCTCTAGAGAAGATGATGGTTCTACCATGTAGGGGGACATTAGCCCATTATACATCACTATCCATTTCAATGGTGTGGAAGTCCACCGTTGTCTTATCGACTTATGTTTTGGTATTAATATCATCCCATCCGAGATGATCTACAAAATAGGGCTATCTGAAGAGTATCTGGATCCCTCTAAACTTAAGATTAAAGGTTATGATCGGACTGATCATAGGACATGTGGAAAGATCCATCTGATGACCCAGTTCTCTGGCCTAATTTCCAGCACTGAATTCAATGTCACCTCGTAGGGAACCACCAACAATGTACTGATGGGTAGACCATGGCTCCATCTGCGCGTTGTAGTTCCCTCATCCTATCACCAATGCCTCATGTACATGCTTAATGGTCGAGTGGGAGGGGTCCAAGGTTATGCATCTACCTTTTCATCTTTTTAATAACACTACCTAGATGCTGGCTATTACAAGATTATGGATTACAAGGTTCATGAAAACAAGGTCGAGAACACTACTATTGCTCCTGACCTATCGACAAATAAGGATGATGCCTTCATCCTCCTGATTCACTGGTTTGGGGCCATGGACCCGGACTTGGGAAACAACTTTGTTTTCTCTATATGGAGTGAGAAGTGTGTTCTCAGGTACATGTAATGAATTAATATCACTTCGTACACCCAAATGAATTTGGATTGAGTCATACAAACTATCCGAACCCCTATAACGTATTGAGACATTCACCCCATGGAACAAAAATATTCCATAATTACTTGTTTCTCTAGGTTTGAATGAACCAAATTAAGATAACACACCACTATGTCATTGATATTATCATATGTGACCCCTTTGTGAAAGGACTAATGGAATCAGATGGACATATTTTTTCATTGTGGTTTCTACAATGCAATAGTATCCCAACGAAGATTCCACTACAACTCAGGTCGGCACTAGAATTCTTTTACAACAAGCTGAATTAAAATAGATACCTCCTGTAAATGATCTTCTCACTATGGATGATGAAGAGGATTTGGAAGAAACACATCCTTTATTTGAATAAGGAGTCTCCACCACCATCGATCTGTTGGTACAGGTGAATCTCGGTACCAATGAAGACACAAGACAAATCCTGACCATTAAAGAGATTTCTGTATAAGATAAACAAAATTATGTGTATTTATTAATGAAGGATTAGAATATATTTTCCTAGAGGGATGAAGAAATTATAGGACAATATGCTTAAGTCTTTTTCCACCATCTCGGTCCCCCAGAAAGACATCGTCGGTTCAAACAACCTCCCAGAAAGATACACCCTATCACAATGCCATATTCTAGGCTGAAGTTGTTAAGCCCATAAAATCGAAATTCATCAAGGAAGTACAGTACCCCAAATTATTAGAAAACATCATTACTGTCTGTAAGAAGAAAAAATAGACCAGAGTATTCATTGAATTTTGGGATCTCACCCGCCACTGTCCGATAGTCGATTTCTCATTCTCGTGACATAGCTGTTGATCAAATACACTACAAGATTCCAATATCTCTCCTTCATGGATGTGTATTCTAGATATATTCAAATCTTTGTGGCCCTAAGGATAAAGAATCCACTACCTTAAAATAACCATAAGGTACCTTTTATCCAGTAATTCCCTTTTGGTGTGAATAATATATGAGATACCTACCTATATTCCATGCACAACATGTTCAAACCGATCCTCCAAATATTGGTGGAATTCTAAATGGATGATTATGTGGTCAAATCCTACCAGTTTCAATACCATATCTATGATATTGAGAAAGTTTATCCTTATTATACTCTCACTATATGAATATGAACCCTTTGATTGATACCTTTAGGGTTACCTCTGTAATGTTCCATAGCTTTGTTATTAAATACAGTGGCATAAAAATCAATGCATAGAAGATCAAGGCCATCAGTCAGATGCCTCATCCAATCATCCTTTGAGATATCTTAGGCATTCAATGCCACATATCCTACATACATTTATTCATTGTAAATTTTGATTAAAAGTGTAATCCCTTCTCCTCACTCATGAGGAATGGTGTCATCTACCAATGGTATGAATAAGGTAAAACCTATTTTGAGGAGATCAAGTAGTATATACTAAAACCTCTGGTTATGATTGCACGCACATCCAACAATCATATTGTCATTTATGTGACAACCCTTGAATGATCCCTCAGTTACCTTCTAACCCATAAGAATAAATAATGGGAATATAACATTTTATACTATCTTAGTTTCATGATACTCTATATAGAAACTAGATATTTTTTTATCAAGAAGAGTTGTATCGTAATGGTTTTTGTAGTATAGATGTTCTGGAACTATTAACAACATCAAGAGATAAAGATGGTATATATTGTTGATATTTTAATGTATATTAGGATCCTCCATTTTTTTATAGGCCATCTGGCTTGGTGGGTAGTGATCCTTCGGTAGTTCGACATCAGGTTCAACCTATAGAAAGCTGTCAAGGGTAAGGTGCTGGCGGACATTCTTGCCTCCCATCCAGCACCCAAAGTGTAGTATATGGATGTTTTTCTTCTATATGAGTCCATTATATCAGTATATCAAAACATTTTATATGGTTAAATTCACTTCAATATCGCTTATTGAAGTCCCACTGGCAGTAGGCTCAATGATCCCAGACACAACAGGGTAGGCATGTGCATCATCTTCATCATGCCAATATAGGATGTTTCCCTATTTGTTCTTTTTGTCAGAATGTTTTCCCAGTAATAAGGAAGAGTATCAGGACCTCATCACTAGTCTAGTGATGGCCCTGAAGATTAATGTTCCCCACCTACATGTGAAGGGGTACTCCAAGCTGGTTAGAAAACAGAGCAATGTTGACTATGTCTTTAGGATGCTGAAGATTGTACCCCATATAGGGCACACTTGCAAGATGATGGACTAGTTCCCTTATCTAATGTAGGTCACTCATGTTCCTTGGTTTCATAATGATCAATCTAATTCCTTGAAAAACCATTCATCAACTCTCGTAGAGCCCAACCCGGATGATCTAATTATTCACATGGTGCATAGAATGGCCATCACTCCGGTTAGTTCGGAAAATGATGATATCCAGTAGGTATTTAACCTTACCACTGATGCCTCTTCACCAAGACCTCCATATCCAATAATGTATTATAATAGACCCAGATTTGGAAAAAACATTTTGTTGAGTACTACCAACATAATCATCTCTAAAGAGATAGAGCCGAGTGTGAGAAAATTTGTCGGCATGCAGTGCAGCTTACCCTCCAGAGTGGTCCCATCCTTAAGAAGTTCCTCTAAAAACATGGGTTAGATGGATTTATCCTCCATTTAATTCAATTATATGATATTTACCACGTCATTCTAGATGTCCATGACATTTCCTACAGAGCTCATCAGGCAGGGTTGAAACTATCCCACCAGATTCAAAGATTGGGATACTTCTCAACCACCTTGGTCCAAGACTATACCGAGTTTTCCATGAGGTTTCACGCATTCACGATCCATCCCAAATTTATTATTCAACCTATGTAAACCCTCCATAATAGAATTTACTCATTCCCCTTTAAATTTTGGGGACTCGATGTCATGAGACCATATCCACCAGCAAGAGCTCACCAATGCAGTTTTATCATATCTTCCATGAATTTCTATTCCAAGTGGGAAAAAGTAATACTACTCAAGGAATTAAAGGACAATTATATCATTATGTTTATGAGATCCAACATCATCCACCGATATGGAGTCCCTAATTCCATTCTCACTGAAAATGACACCATATTTTGATCAACTAATACAATGAAACTACACCCTAAGTACATTATCTAGTCTAACCACACTTCACGCTATCATGTGCAAGAAAATAGGAAGATCAATGAATTCAACAGACACAGTATAAATTTTTCTAGAAGTCAGTTAGT
The DNA here is from genome assembly GCA_963277665.1 of Viscum album. NCBI lineage: Eukaryota > Viridiplantae > Streptophyta > Magnoliopsida > Santalales > Viscaceae > Viscum > Viscum album. The sequence goes on from OY728138.1 coordinate 1,970,129,766, forward strand.
TAGAATAATAATATTTGGCTAGAAAATCTCCCCATATATCTTTGAGAATATCGGACAATGAATCGTAATTCCACCTAGGTGACCCTATATTCTATGGTGTATGGGATAGAAGCAGTACTTCCCATAGAGATTCAATTACCGTCACTCCGCATAGATATTTATGATCAATAGAATTCAGAAAATGTAGAATATGTCTATCTGGATGAGCTATAATCCCTCGTTGAGAATAGGCTCTGATCCTTGCACAATCTAGAGAGGCACACGAATAAGATAGCCATAAATGTCAACAAAATGGTTCAACTACATTCCTTCATCAAGGTGACAAATTATTGGCTTTGATGATGCCAATGATACCTAGAAGTAATCCACAAATGTTGTAATCCAAATGGGAGGGAACTTATATCCATCACAAGTTTTACCCCAATAATGAATACTCTCTAGTCACTATGGAAGGTGATAATATTACTCTTCTAACCAATGCCAAATTATTTAATAAGTACTTCACATGATGACAATCATTTTCTTCATCCGAACTTTAAGATGTATAAATTCCCATCATAACCATCCCACAAGATGTTTAATCATACCATAATCCTTACAAAACTACATTAAATAACACATGATTCAAGAACTACATGTGCCTTGATTCCTGCCCTAGTAGGATATTTTGTGACACCCAGACATTTTTTCATCAGGTCCATCCCCAGGACCATTGACCTCTCATTTCTTCATCCATGATGAAAAATATAAAGCTTCCCAACATCACCATCCCATAGGATGTAAAACTATACCCTTTTCTTTAACACACAACATTAAACTGCACGACATTCCCTTACTATGTGTGGCTGGATTCCTACCCTAGTAGGATACATAGTGACACAAAAACATTTTGCCTTCAGGTCCAACACCTATTCCATTGAACTCTTTTTTCTTCATCCAGGATGTAAGATGTAACACTTCCCAACATCAAAACACCAAATGATGTTAAACTGCACAACATTCAGGAACTATGTATGGCTTGATTGTTTCCGTCACATGATATGTAGGAACATTGAGACATTTTGACTTTAGGACCAACTCAGATTTGATACCCCCATTCTTATGGGGTGATATAGGGTGTGGTATGATAAATCATTGGTCCTCAATTACATTGGGTTTGTTACCTATCCATTTTATGTATATCCATTAGAAAACCCCCATTTTCCCTTTTTTACATCCTGCATGATGTTAAACTACGAGTCCCTCTTCACCTAGTATTGTATGACATTAAACTGCTACTACATCCTTAGCACATGATGATAAAACATCATGACATTCAATAACATTGTATGGTTTGATTCCCATACTTATGGGACATGTAAGAATGTTTGGAAATTTCATCCTTGGGTCCATCCCTGGGATCCGTAAATCCCATTATCTCTATGGCCTCTTATCCTATGTATAGTATCTTGGGATAACGTGGGGTGGTGTGGAATTCTTTGGTCCTCATTCATGTTAGGTTTTCAATTACCACAACACGTATCCCATTTAGGTGCCTCCCCTTGCAACTACGTACTTACTGTATGGCTTTAAAATACATGTCATTCTAGAATTATGTATGGTTTGATTCTCATCCTATGGGGATACTTAGGAATGGCTAGACATTTTGCCTTTGGGTCTAGCCTTAGGTTCCCTGAACTTTTCGACCATTTTTGTCCCTATATGGTCCATGTTCTATGACATTAATATAATATCCCTTTTACCCCACATGACATTGAAATAATGTCTATAACTTATAAGACATTAAACTGCATATCATTTATGGTTCTTTTGAGATGACCTTAAAAGGAAACTGCCCCTTTTCCCTGCATGACGTTAAACTACTGTTATGTCCTTACCACATGCCATTAAATTTAATGACAATAAGGAAATATGTATGTATTGACTATTATCCTTATGGGATACGTAAGAATTCCTAGCCATTTCTTCTTCGGGTCCAGCCCTAAGTTTCTCCCTTTCTCTCCTTGGCCCATGGTTCCCTCTAGGAGAACATTGTAATGACCCAACCCCAGTTTCTCAAAGTCAGTGCCCTATTTTATTACATTGGAATATAAAAAGAAAGATACATCCCTATGTAACAAATAGTTTAGCATTTTTCAAAAACAATATACAAACATTAGTTCAACATTACAAATTAAAATGAAATCCAACATATAAATTCTATTGGAATCATCCACAACTCCTATATTATCACAACAAGTAATTCATAATATATTTCATTACATCTCAGATAAAAATAAAACATAAGAAAGGGGTGATCTTAGAGGATAAATAATGGTATGTAATAAAGTAGAAGTAATCATAAACATAAACACAAGCATGGTGAGAAACTAAAAACACATTCCTTTAAACATACAATTGAGTATAGCACGGATGTAAAAAAAGATGAATGCATATTGACATAATAAAACATAAAATTGATATTCTACTAGTAGAATATTCACATGGACTATTACTTACTTGTTTCATGGAGATGGAATGCATAATGCGGGACATCATAACCATACATTCAAGGTATCATGTCAAGATCATACATAAACGGTAGAAACCCAAAATCATTTGTCTCGTGACACCTACCATTTCTCTAAGGGGCTATAGTGGGGCCCACTCATCACTTATTAAGTCCAATTAAGTCAAAAAAATGAATGGGGTGAAACATAAACCACATATAAATTCATATTGAAACGAACATATGAAATGTAAATCAGTTTTCCCAATCATTAAACATAAAACTAAACATTCAAATTTATATGGTGAATGGTTTCACGATAGAACATCCATAGTTAAAATAATAATAAACTATTAAATAAGATATGGTAGATGATATAAAAAATTATTTATCCAAATTAAACATATTAATAAAAATGACTATTGAAATAGATGAAAATACTCTTATAAAATCATCGTGTACACCTTGATTCAATGCCCCATTTGTGAACAAAATGGAATTTGATTCCCTACCACAGGGATAAAATGTATACTATTTGATGGTTTGATCCCATCATTCATGTCCCACCAAGGTATTTACTTTCAGCCTTTGTTCCTCTAGAAGATCATTCCCCAACCATGGGGTTCCACTTCCTTTGGGCCCCTATCCATGTGATCCATTCTCATGATCCACCTCCCCAGGTGTCTCATCACCCCCACCTGAAATATGTGGAATTTAATATTTGGATTCGATGTAGGGTATGTAGGTTACCTCATCTAGGTTCAATACCAACACCGTCATCTTCCTTTCGATTCAACCTCATTCACCCTCATCATTCGACAATTCATCCACTTCCATCGAGATTTATTCCGGGCCATCACATCCTCATGAAATCATTCCATTCATAAATGCATATATCCATCCATAATAACTGGTTATTTTCTCCACCGCCTAACCCTTATCACAGTAACATCACATCTTCATTGCTTTTTTGCATCACTCGGGCCGGTAACCATATGTAATCTTTAAATCACCCCTTCGAACTATGTGGGTTTTGATATCTATATCCTAGTAAGGGTATGTAAGAATCATAAATGAGGTTTAATCCCAACCAACTGTAAACCTTGGTATCCACTTTGACGGGACCAACCTTCTCTGATCCACCCATTTCTATGTTCCAATCAGCCTTTATAGTGTGAAAGCTTCTATTTTTGGGACACTCCATCCATGGTCCATCTGTATAGACATTTTCACCCATCCACCTAATAAATCTTACATGTTATCCCTCCTAGGGATATCTCTATATAATCCACTATCGTTCGAGTTATGATAAGTCCAATACATCACCCCCAAATGTCAAACTCATGGAATATACTGTGCTAAACATGGGATTTTGAGGAAATCCATAGAGACATTCATCTGCCATAACATTCCAAAAATTCAAAATGGGATGCCTCAGACATCCACACCCTTGATAAGACCTCTATTAAGATAGAATTTTGTTGTACCAAGGTTCTAGTATCCATACATTATAGTTATACCCAACATAACTACTTCCCAATCCGAAGGTTTCTACACTTAATTGACCCTTTTGAATGTCGTGACAAAATCGGTGTAATTAACCAACATCCTCAAATAGATGACTCCAATAAGGGATTAATGAACAACATCTTAATCTTTAAAGGATACCCAAACTAGTTTCCAATTTATAGGGAGGAATCCATAGAAGGAGGGATTAATATCCCATCCTCCTGTTTCGGTCAAGGAGTAGAAATCACTGAAGATGGGATGAATATTACCCACATTTAGAAAGATTGAATGCAAGGAAGTGTGTGTAGCCAAACAAACATCATACAAACTCAGATTGTTCACCCTGATAGAAAGTACCAGAAACACATTTTTTAGGATATAGAAATTTTTACCTCATGTGACATAGTTTCCTATATGAACTGTGAAATGAAATCACTTATTATATAAGATAAATGAAATAAAAGAAAATTTTCTTGTTATTTCAATTCACATTTTATGCCAAGTGTAGAGGAAGCCTATGTTAGTGGTTCTCTATTGTTACCACATGTGGATGTTGGTCTTACTGTGTCCTTCTGTTTTAATGATTTCATTAGTATTTTTAATGAAATTTCCTCTGCATCATCTTCAAGTTAGCATTAAGAGAGTGTTACTTAGAACAATCCTAGAGAATCTAGGATAAAAATTCTTGTATATTTATAGAATATGATGGAATAATATCTTCATGATTTCTTACTTGGGGACATGACATCCATGGAGAGTTATATTATTTATACCACACCTATTATTTCTAAGTTGATGAGAGAGTTCAATCTATATAATCCACCTATGTTCAATGGACAAGGATTCCCCATGCTATAGATCTCTAGATTGAGTACGTGAAAATGATATTCATGAACCTTATAACACCCACAGATTAGAGGGTAATTTTTATGCATATATTCTTTGAGGAATAACCAATCATAGGTGGGAAATCATTGAGAAATTAAGGATTCAAGAGGTAGTGTCCTACAATTATTTCAAAGTGATGTTTTCAACCCGCTTCTATCTAAGGATTTTGAGGGATGAGAAGTCTCATTTTTTCCAGAACATGACATAGAATGGTCTGCTAGTGATGGACAATGATGGATAATTTATATACAAATAGTATTATTCTCCATCTTTGATAGCTGATGAGGTATCCAGGGAGATATGTTTTTAGGATGGGATAAATTATAAGATTAGGTCAGATGTGAACAATGTTTCTTTGGGTTTTTTTGTTGGCATGATGAATCAGGATCTCAACATGGAAGGGAACCTGAAACCATTGAGTGGAAGTTTGGATGTTTTAGAATAATGATCTTGGACTCTTTCTTTAGTAGTAGGAATAAAAAATATTCAAGTTATCCTCATGGAAGTAGTGGGTATATTATCCAAGGTAGTGGGTATTCATCTTAATACCCTGATATTTGGTAGTGATTTTTGTGGGGAAGGGTTGGCCACAAGAGACCAATATGTCTATAACCCACTATATAATACCATTATTTTGGTAGTTTTGGTCATCGTTATTTATTTTTAGAGGGATATTGCAGTAGATAAATGGAAGGTGATCAAGATAGGAACCTGAATCAAGGAAGGGCTCAATTTCTACTCAATAGAATGGTATCCATAGATCCAATAAACATTTAGTATAATCCATAGGATGTGGTACAATTATACATGATTGAATATAATATTGTTAGGGGAAAATATAGTGGAGTCATACTAGAGTACAACGAAGAGGGCTAATTAAGCTACATGCTATGGAGTCTACACTATCTAGATTGGATGCATGACATTCTTTCATTAGAGGTATGCTTATTGTATCATCTACCCTTTCTTGAATTCTATTTGATATAGGATAATCAAATTAATTTTTATTTTATCAAATTTAAAATGATTTGGGTTAAGTTTTGGATGTAATGTCCCGAAATTTCCATGTATTGTTTTAAAATTATATGGATTATTTCAAAACTATGCACTAAAAGGGAACATGATTCCAAGGCTTGGGGTTCCTGGAATAAATTTTTGAACATTTTTTAATCACATGTTTTCAGTTTTAGTAACTTCTAAATTGGTGCCCTAATAAAAAACGCGAGGGCACCACTGCGTCCGAAATGATATCTTCACCTTAGGCGGGGCCTAACCTTAACCATCGTCGGTTGAGGGAAATGTTAATTTTTGTTTGTTTTATAGAAAAATAAAATAATCTTAAAGTATTTTATTTTATTTCTTGTTAAAACATGTTGTGATAGTGTTGTGACCCATAGACCAATCAGTCATTACCCTTCATAAATAAAGTAGTGTGGTGAAACTGTATCTCAGTGAAATAAGAACAATGAAATGCATTTATTAAGTTAATTGTTTTAGGGGGATGTAGGATCTGAGGTTGATCATGCATAATTCCCTTAATCCTCTAGAAAAATATCCTTAGTGGGTGATGAGTGGCGATGAATGATAGATCACCCATGGAAACAGAGGCATGGATCGATATTTCTCTTTAACGGATCTCCAATAATGAATCCCTGAAAGTGGAAAATCCAATACTAGATTGGGTTTCTAATTCTAGGGGATCCTTTTCCCCTTTCTTTCTTTCTATGATGAATGTTTGATCAACCCACCAATAGGTTGATCCACAGATTGATCGTTCGTGTGGGATTTCTACTATTGCTACAGGATTAAATGGGGTTATCACTATATTTTATTTCCCCTTATTTTCTAATGGTACGAACAAAGGACAAATGGACAAGGCTAAATTATGTTCCTTGGGTGTTCATGGTGCTCTCTCTCTCTCACTGAAGTTTTTCATCGATATACCCCCGTGGTTGCGTCAGATCCTTGTCGGGAGGTTCCGAACATGGATTGACCCCCATATCGATGGACATAAAATTTGGATCTCATGGAAATGGACACAACGACCCATGGATCACAGTGGTTCTCATAGTTTAGAAAATTGTCCACCATTAAGATGATGGAAAACTGTGGAAAGAGGTCCAGAAGTGGCAGCACTACCACCTTTTCCTTGAGCCACATCAGACGGGAGACCCATGACTCTACTATGGGTGCGAGCTGGCCACATGGACTGACCACGTGCCACACAACCTGTCCTCATGGAACCGGGTGATGTGGTCACTCGACTGTGCCTTCCAGAAGGGAGGGTAATGGTAGCCACCACGCTCTTTTGGATGAACCCACCCCCGATGGCTGGTCGGGTTGGGAAAAATTGTCCCATGTGGCCTAGCAGATTGCGGTCCAGCGGCCCAATGGGCCAAGACAGTTCAGGTTGGGTTGGGTCAGTCTGATCGGGTTGGACCAGACCCAAACCCAACTGATCCCTTTTAACTAAATTTCCTATAACATTCAATATATTTGTCCATTTGAAGAGACAATTTCAACGTTGGGAACCTCACAATGAGGATGTCCATATCAGATACTCTATATTGATTTTAGTGGAAGTTGACATACAACCTTTGGCTTGAGTAATAGGTTCTCCCGGAATAGTCATACTTCGAGTGGAATCCTATGGCTGGATGTGATGCAGAGAATATGTGAATGGATGTATACATGATTTCAAGAATAATTCTGTCCATGGATAGGTGACTCAATTGGTCTAAGTGACTCATCAGGTATTAGTGACTCATGATGTCTATGTGAATCATTGGGGCTGATAGTCTCATTAGGACTAAGTTACTCATAAATACAAAGTGTTCTATGATTATGTCTGGTAATATTTATTTTCAGGGTCTAGACTTATACATGTGTGACCTAACTATACTTCTATTGTGATTTCCATTGTGGAGTTTCCTTTGTGGTTTTAGGGCGTCCTACTGAGTATTGTTTTACTCACCATTGCACGATCTTTTACAATAGGTTTTGTGTCTTTTTTAGATGACCGATGTTTTCACATAGACATAGTTGGTCTATGATCGGGAGGTTCCCAGTGAGGTCAGATAAATGAAACATACTCCAACAGCTTCAGGAAACTGCCCTTTAGCTACCCTTCAAGTATGTTTTTCTGCAGATGATCTTCAGTATTTTCATTATAGACTCATCCTTTTTTTATCTTATATTATGGAATGGGTCTACCAATTGTACTTTACTTTTCTTTTTCTCTCTGGTTGTGTTATCCTTAGTAGTTTTCATGCATTTTTTACTAATTTTTTTACATTCATCATTGAGTATGCGCGTACATGTATATTGAAAATACCTCCCATGTTAGAGATATGCCTACTCGATTCTAGTCCCCAGTCCCTGGCCTATTGTAGGTGGGCTTGGGGAGTCAAGACATGGACCCCTTTGGGATGTATCAATACAGAGTGGTATCATTTTAGGTTTGGTTCTACATTGGAACTGAGAGTTTGTGAGGATGGTTTAGGGAAACAATGTTAAGTGTTTCGAGTTCGTCATTCTGGACAGAGACTCTAGTGTTTGTCATGCAGTTGGAATATCCATACACAATGACTATGGATACCTACTTTTTTACTCTTCACATGGAAGAACTTGTTTCAGGGAGATAAATGGTACATGCATCATATAATATTTTCAGCATGTCCTCTTGTCCTTCTTAAGTCAGCTCACCATTTATACTCTATTGGTTGTGGTTCATCTTGATCTGTTACAGGATGCCTCCATGCAGACAACCATCCAATATTATGTTGTGTAACGATGAATATTATACGCTTAGTGATGAAGAGTCAGTATAGGTTCCAATACCAGAGATAGCCCTACGAGGTGGTGCACCAGTTATACCAACACCCGTTGATCAGCAGTTTATACCAATACATCTGATAGAGGATTCACATTGGATCAGTGTATTACAAGAGTTCTAGAGGAGAGACCTCTTGGGTTTTGTGGTGAGAATGACACCATGGTAGATGATGATTGGCTGGGGACAGTTACATGCAAATTCTTCCTTGGGAGGACACCACCCGATCCGATGGAAGTACTAGCAGTAAACCTTCTTTTGGGATAAGTGGGATGGTGGTAGAGTTTAGTGATCTAGATGAATGATGAGATGACTCTCTCATGGGTTTACATTGAGTGCATTTTTATGTAGGATTTCTTTCCTGTGATTTTTCACACATCACAAATCGTGGAGATCCTGCATCTGCAGTAGGGTAGGCAGACCGTAGAAGATTACTTGGAGAGGTTTACCATGATTTCCTATTACTACACATACATGGTGAGAGACCCATTCTTAATGGCTTGGGATTTTGTGAAGGGACTATACTATGAGATCAAGGCTTCCATGGTATCTTTTAGCATCTCTACTCAGGATGGGGTACTAGGGAAAGCTATACTCATGGAGAGCTTCTTGGCAGAGCAGCCGTCAGCCGTGGGAGCTACCATTAGATTCCATGTAACAATGCCTTCACTAGGGGGTAGATGGAATCAGATGCAAGGACCCAATATGGTCAAGACTTGTAGGGGATGACCCAGATTACAGGGTTAGTGGTATGAGGGATCCAGGATAGAGTGCTATGGTTGGGGGATCATAGATCATGATTTCCCAACTCCCAATATAGATGAATAGTATATGATCGAGGGACCGCCAATGTAGAGGAAGAGGGTCGATTTGGGTGGTCCACATTGTGGAAGGAAAAGTAGAGGTGTAGGTAGAGCAACAAGTAGTGTGTGATGGTTTGAGGTAATACCACCACCACCCCCTGGTGTTCCACCATAGGCTCTGGGAGCCGGTGGATAGGCACATGCCCAGTTTAAGGTGATAGATGATTATGATCCTGTGAATCTAGGGATGATTAGAGGAACAATCAATGTCTTATATACCCATGATACAGTTCGTATATACATAGGTTCTATTCACCCTTCCCTTTCCAAGAAACTTGGTAGGAGCTTAGTGATTCTAGTGGATCCATTGTCTAGATCCTTACACTTAGAGACTCCGATGAGAGAATATTAGATGATCATGCACTAGTTCTGATAGTGTGATCTTACACTTGTAGGTGAGATTTTTTTCTCGGATCTTCTAGTAGAGACATCAAGGTCTTATGACATCATTCTAGGTATGGATTGGTTATCCACAATCCATGCTCATATTAACTATTTAAGGCACAAAATGTTGTATTTTCATAAAGATGGGACCATGTTTTCTTTTACTGATGAAAGGGGAATGCTTATAGTGTAGGACATAATTTATCAGAGGAGGGTGCAACCCATTACTCACCAATTGGCTAGCCTTACCCTAATTACATTGGATGATAGGAGTCTTCATTTTATGGTAGTGGTGGAAGAGTATGAGGACATCTTCCCTGAGGTTGTTTTGGGATTACCTTCTCAAAGGGAGGTTGAATTATAAATTGACCTATACCATAGGATGACACCGATATCTACAGTAGAATATCATATGTCTCCCATAGATAATTGCGAGTTGAGTGTATAGTTGGAGGAATTATAGAGGATTGCATTTATGAGACCCAACATTTCACCATGGGCTGCATCAGTTTTGTTAGACTAGAAGGCCAATGGGAGCTTGAGGTTATGCGTGGACTTATAGTGAAAAAACCAGGTGACCATGGAGAATAACTATCCTCTACTGAGGATAAATGACCTATTTGATCAGTTGAAGAGAGAAAGATGGTTCTCGAAGATATACCTCAAATTAGGATATCACCAACTTCATGTATGGGATGATGACATCTTAATGACAGACTTCAGATGTCGATAGGACCACTATGAGTACTCAGTGATGCCGTTTTGAATAAATAAATCTCCATAAATGTTCCTAGGATTCATGAATACAACATTCTAGCCCTACCTAGAATTATTTGTAGTGTTATTTATTATTGTTATCTGAGTGTACTCAGTATCTCAAGAGGATCACATGATACACATAATTATGGTCCTAGACTTACTCCAAAAGAACTAGTTTTATGGGAAGTTCTCAAAGTGTCAGTTTTGAATACCAAGGGTCCATTTTATAGGACATGTCAATTCATAGGAAGTAGTTGTAGTAGATCCAGTAGAGATAGAGGTAGTTCATTTTTGGGAGCCACACAATAACATTACCGAGGTGCAGAGTTTACTTGTATTGGATGAATACTATCAGAGGTTTGTACCCAACTTTTCTAGAGTAGAATCATCCATGAATTCCTTGAAATGAAAGGGGGAATCATTTTTCATGGATGAAGCTGTGACAAGAGTGGTTTCATCAGATAAGATATAGTTTCAAAAGGTATCCCATCCTATGAATTCTAGAGGAGGGTGTTGAGTATGTGGTGTTCTACGATGCAACAAGGACTAGGATTGGTTGTGTCCTGATACAGGGGAAAGTAGTGATTGCATATAGTTCATGAAAGTTCAGATCGCATGAGAAGAACTGTGCAACCCATGATCTAGAGCTGGCAGTGGTAATATTCACATTGAATATGTGGCAAAACTACCTTATGGGTGAGCTATTTTTCATCTTCTCAAACAAAATAATTCTTAGGTATATCATTTCATAAAAGGATCTAAACCTGAGACAAATATGTTGGCTAGAGTTCTTCAAAGACTATGATTTCGAGATAGTATATAATCTTGGAAAGGGGAATGTGGTGGAAGATTCTCTTAGCCAGATATTGAGTTCACAGCTACAGAATGATGCCTCAGAGCAGTTGTAATCACTTTATATATACTTCGTCGATGGAGATGAAACATATTATCTACAGATGACGGCGGTTACACCTACACTCTTACAACGTATTCAGGTGAAAAAGCAAAGATATATCATCTACAAGACTACACATGCTCATTTGTCCAAAGGGAATTCCCTCGATGGATATACAAAAGGTGGGGAGCACATCGTGCTCTTTAGAGGGTCCAAAGTTGTACCCGTGATGTTATAAGAGATGGTGTTGAGGGAGTCCCAAAAAACCTATTTGGATGTATATATAGGTGTGAAAAAGATATACCAAGAGCTCTAACATTAGTTTTGGTTTATAGGGATGAAGAATGTGGTGGTAGAGTTTGTCCCTAGATTCCACACTTGTTAGAAAGTGAAGGTTTATCACTAGGTTCCAACGGGTTTGAGTCAACCCCTGGAGGTGCTAGAGTGGAAGTGGGATGGAATATCAATGGACATCATGAAAGGACAACCATGTACATCCATAGGGAACAATATCATCTGGGTGATCATTGAGCGACTCACCAAATCTGCCCATTTCTTAATAATTTGATAACATGGGTTTGTAGGTAGCTTGGGATGCCTCTACGTACATGAGATAGTTTGACTCCAAGAAATCATGTACACTATAGTATCTAATAGAGATGCACAATTTACATCCCCTTGTTCAAGGGATTGTCAGTTTCATTTGGAACTCAACTACACTTGAGTACAACTTTCCACCCACCGACAGATGACCATACAGAGCAGACCATTCAGGTCTTGGAGAACATTCAACATGCTTGCATCATAGACTTTGGAGGTAGCTGAAAGGATCACCTACCCCTCATTGAGTTCATATAAACAAATAGATACCACTTCACCATCAGTATGACACTGTTTGAGGCCTCGTGTAGGCAAACCTATAGGTCACCACTTGGCAGGACTATCCCTAGAGAGTCAGCACTCATGGTCCCAGAGTTGGTAAATGCCACTATAGAGAAGGTTCATGTCATCTTGTAGGGGATGAAGACTGCATAAGGCTATCATAACTCCTATGATGATAGGAAATATAGACCCTTAGAGTTCATGGAGGGAGACAATGTGTTCCAACGAGTTTATCCTCGATGTAGGATACTGAGATTTTGAAAGGGTGGAAAGTTGTCTCCGAGATTCATCAATACTTTTTCAATTATGAGTAAAGTTGGTGAGGTGGAGTACCTCATAGATCTACCCCCATAGATGCATTAGGTGGATGTTATCTTTCATGTGTTTTAGTTTAGGAGGTATGTACATTGTTCATCAAAAATCATCAACTGGGGAAACCTAGATATTTAATAAAGGGTGACGTTTGCAGAATTCTTGGTGGAGATAGAGGATCGGTAGATGTGGGTCCTTCATGGATGGTTGATTTATCTAGTGTGCGTTCAGTGGAAGCACAAAAATATACAAGAGAAAACATGAGAGTTGGAGGCTCATATTCATTCTATGTATCCCCCTTTGTTTGTTTAGCCCATATTTTGGATTTCGAGGGTGTGAAGCCCCATGGTGGGGAGAATGTAATGTAATAGAATTTCCATGTATTTTTTTTAAATTATAAAGAATATTTTGAAACTAGGAAATGATATTACATGTGATTCTCAGGCCTTTGGTTCCCAGAATAAATTTTTAATCTTTATTAGGAATGCATGTGTAGTTTTAGTAACACCTAAACTGGTGATTAGATAAAAAATCTAAGGGAAATGTTGCCACTGGAATTTCGACTTTACCTTTGCTGAGGTCCAACCTCGACCAGTGTAGGTCAAGAAAAAAAGTTAATTTCAGGATGTTTTAATGAAAAATAAAAAATCTTAAATATTTTTTTATTATTTAATCTAAAACATCATGTGGAGGCACTATGATTCAATAACCAAGAAGTTGTTACCCGTTATAAATGAATTAGTTTGGTGATGATGCATCTCAGCGAAACAGCATTGCGGAAATGAATTTGTTCAATTAATAGTTTGATTGGGATGTGGGATATGAGGAAAATCCTTAATAATTCCCTACATCCTAAGGAGAAATAACATTGGCTGACATAGAGCAGCAACGAATGAAGAATATCTAATGGAAACAATAGTGTATATCGATATCGCTCTTCAACAAATCGTTAAAAATGTATCCACAATAGTGGATGGTCCAATACAAGGAATGGGTTTTAATTTTTTGTGACCATTTTCATCGTTCTTTCTTTCAACGATGAACACAGATAAACCAACCAACCGGTTGACTTGTAGATCAATCATTCATGCAGGATGGGTACTATTGGTAATGGATTAAAGGGGATTATAACCTTGTTTTTATCATTATCATTACGTTCCATATTTTTCTAATAGGACGAATGATGGATGAATGAACAAGACTGATGTTCATTCCATGGGTGATCATGGTTCTCTCTCTCTATTGCATTCTTCACCTATATGCCCCTGTGGTTTTGTCAGATCCTTCCAGGGATTTTTAAAATGTGGATGGACCTCCGGATAAATGGTAAAATAATTTGGATCTCAGGTAAGTGGAGATGGTGACCCATGTATTTCAAGGGTCATCACAGTTTAAAAAAGGGGCCACCATGGCACCGTTGGCATCCCACAGAAGGAGGGCCATTGGAGGCGATGTGCCAAGGTAGGAGGTTGCAGTGCCAACGGGATGTGTCTTTGCCGTGGGTGCAAGTTGGCGACACAATCAGACTTCATGCCACGTGGTTGGTCCACATGGACATGGGTGATGTGGTTGCTTGACTGTATCCCCTAGGAGGGAGAGGAATGAAAGCCGATGCACCCAGCTGGACCAACCATCCCGCATTGGGAAAAATTGGGTAGAAACTCTAGAATAGTTGTCCCATGAGCCCAATGGGAATGGGATTTGGGCTAGAATGGTTTTGGTCAGACCTGACCTGACCGAGCTGGGTTAGGTTAGTCGAACCAGGTCAGGATGGGTCGGTTCAGTTCGGTCCGCCTGGGTGACACCAGACCCAGACCAAACCATATCCTTTTCACTAAATTTCTCATAAATTTTAAGTTGTGTGTTCATTTGACAATCCATTTTCAGTTTTGGGAAACATGAAAATAGATGTTACTTTTGATACACTATATGTGGGTTTTAGTGGAATTATAAATACGAATTTTTTCTTAAGAAGTAGGTTCTCCCGGAACAAGCACGTTGCAAGAAGAATGTTTTGACTGGCTATGATGCGGATACACTATGACTGGATGAATACGTTATTTCAAGACTATGTCTCTCTGGGTCGATGTGATTCATCAGGTATAATTGAATAATTAGGTCTAAGTGACTCATCGGGTCTAAATGACTCATTTGGTCTAAGTGACTCATCAGGTCTAAGTGACTCATCGGGGCAAAGAGTCTCTTGAGGACTAGGTTCCACATCAGTACTATGTGTGTATGTGATTATGTATGGTAATATTTATTTTCATTATTTATCAATATACTTCTATGAACTGACTATAATTATTGTGTTGTTTTATTTGTGGTCTTTCCTTTGTGGTTTTGGGTTATCATACTGAGAACTATTTTTCTCACCCCTGCATGGGATTTTCCCACACATGTCATCTCTTGTGAAGATGACCAAAAAAATTTCAAAGACCTATGTGGTCCAAGACCAGGTAGTTCTAAATGTGATCAGATAGACATGGCATACTCCTACGACATCAGGAAGCTTCCCTTCACCTACCATTCAAGTAGGTTTTTCATCAGACGAGCATTAATATTTGTGTTACAAACTCTTCCATTTTTTTGGTCTTGTATTCTGGCCTGGGTCACCCTATTTTACTTTAAATTTCTATTTCTCTCTGTTTGTGTTATCCTTAATGGTTTTCATGCGTGGTTTACTTAGTGTTTTACTTGCAGCATTGTGTTCATGCGTACAGGTACATAGGCAATGCCTCCCATGTTAGTGATATGCTTACTCGGTGCTAGTCACCATCCCCTGGCCTATTGGAGGTGGGCTTGGGGAGTCACAGAATGGAACCCTCTTGGATGGGTCATTACATTGGATGTTTTAATGGAATTATGAACATATATTAACCATTGGGACTACGGTCTGTGTATATCAGTAGTTTCCAGACATAAACACCTGAATATGGTGGATTCTATTTCCATTAGAAACTATTTTTGATGGAAATGATAGGACTGTAACTAATTATTTGTATGGATTGTCTAGTTCCATAATAAGCTCATATCAACTATTATTAGAGGATATTTACCTTTTAATCTCTAGAATTTGGTAGCTATTCTCACTCAAGAAAGTTAGATCTTCAAGATGGATTTGTATGAAAGATTCTGTATAGATTGGATTGTCGCATGAATGAGATAGAAATAATTTTTATGGATAACAGTGACATATAATATGATTCCTTTCATATTTTTTGTGAACCATTTCTTGGATTTATTTCTCTAAGAATTTTCAGGCTTACCATCCAAGAAGGAGATCGAGTGCACAATATAATTGGTGCTGTGATCTAAACCAATTTATATACCACCATTATAAATAGAACCTATAGGTCAAGGTGGGTTGAATTGTTTTGGAAGACCTATATGAGAAAGTATTTATATAAAATAGCATATCTCTATTAGGTTATAATTTAATTTTTTCTAATATGGATAACAAGATATTGTGGTTATGTGTAGAGTATCAGAGACTGAACTAGATGATAATAAATAATATGTATCCCGTTCCACACATAGAAAATCTATTCAATTAGTTGATGGATTCGATGATCTTATCCAAGATAGGATTGAGGTTAGGGTACCATCAGTTGATAGTTAGACCATTTTACTTACCTCAGAATTATTTTATGAAGGTTGTCTTGTATGAGTTAATGGTGATATCGTTTGGTATGAAAAACTCAATGACTATATTTATTGACATGATGAATCTAATCACCAATCCACTATTGAATAAGTTTTTGGTAGTTTTTTTCAAAAAAATATTATCATACTCTTAGGTATTAGATGACCATTCCCAACATCTTGAGATAATTTTGAGTACACTGAGAGATTATTTCCTTTACACAAAACTATCAAAATGAAACTTATGGATTGATTAAGAGAACTTCTTAGGCTATATCAACTAGGAGGATAGATTAATAATGGACCATGATAATTTGGTTTCCATCGTATCATAAGAGTTACCTAATAATTTCTTCAACATTCATAATTTTTTAGATTTTGTAAGAACATTTCGATGTTTCATCCAGGACTTCTCTTGTTTTGTAGCACCGATGTCTGGGATAAAAAAGAAGAGGGGTGAGTGAATTTTGATCTGTATGATGCTTTTGATGGATATTTCTAGTTGTTGGAGAGTATTATAACCTCACCACCATTCCTCTTGTGGACTATAGTATGAAAATATTATACCATGCGTTATGACACATTCAATGTCAAACTTAGAACAATTATCATGTAGGAGGATCAAATTATTTCTTGTGTTTATCGAAATATGAGACTTCATGTGAGGAATTATCCTACTCACTATCTTGAGTTAGCTATGGTATTACACATACTTTTTGTTGGTGATGGTATCTATTGGGTGAGAGGTTGTGTGTGTGATTGGACTACACGAACCATGGGTATATATTTACAAAATGAGACCTGAACATTTAGAAGTGGAAATGGCTTGGGTATTTGTAGTATTTTATCGTTGAGTTGGAATAAACACTAAGAAATAAAAACATCATTGTTGAGGCCTCGATATGGAAGACATTGTATGAGGTAGTGTGGGAGTTTTATGATGAGTGACAGCCGATGAAACTCTTTATAGACATTAATCTCGATGTTTATAAGTCTATAAGGTAAATAAAATTGACTTCGACATAAGTTATACACATTATTCATAACTAAATAATGAAAAATTAGTTATTTGATCTAGTGGTATTAGATCAGAGAGAAAGCATTTGTGCTGTGGGCCTGTATTTGGATGGTCTCTTAGTATGGTTGATATTTTTTTTGAGGTCGAGTTTGAGTTCCTACGAGTTTTCATGAGAACATAATAACATAGTTTCATGGTTATAAATGGTAATTACTTCCAATTTTAATAAGGTTTAATCATGATCTATATAGGAAATGTAGGTGGACATGGATGAAAAATAATATAGTGGGATTCATAGAGATAGGTTTACCTTTTAATTTGGGGAATGATGAACATTATAGTCAGGTTGTGTTGTTCCAATCTATTCCAACTCCCGAATTGAATTGGGATAAAGAATATTTTGAATTAATGTTCATATTACCCCGGACACATTAATTTCCAAATAATATAATAACAACTTATGGGGGGGGGGGGGATGGAATCAGTTATTTACCTTTTTAAATATCAATAATTTTAAAAAAATTACCCTCAAAACCTATTAATGTTAACTTCCTTATCATAATTTAGAAAATAATCATGCATGGGAAAGTAGGAATGATTTTATACAACATGATATTTACAAGGATTTTCCTTAGTGTGAGAACCTATATCATTTACAAAGCCACTCCCATTGGTATAAAAAAATTCACAATAATGAAAAAGCGAGTAAAACATTCCCTACTCCCATTAGACACCATTTATCTCCTGATATAAATGATTATATGAAATGTCATCAGTTTAAAAATATTTTTTACAAAAACATTGATAAAAAACAATATAATAAATATTTTTTTCAAATATCTCCGCAAATAATTTATTCGTAATCATCAATCTGATGTGGCTGGGAATGACTCTCTCAGTCTTATGTGGTTCGGTCCAATGGGCTCAGTCTATTGAATTTAGTTGGATATATTTTGTAAAATGAACCCATTCTAAATCTGAATAACTAAAACTCTACTAAATTTATTAATTTGATATTCATCAATTGGATAAACAATAAATGCAGATGTCATACCTTCTAATGAGATCTTAGTCCAGAAAGATAACTCCGATATTAAATCTCTAACGGTCCCCCAGTAATGCTCATGAAAAAATTATTTAATGGTATGAATGTATTGTACTTATATTTATTAGTGTCTCAGAATATAATAGGTGGGAAATAAAAAAACATTGTCTAATTATTAAAATTTCAAAACTCCAAAAATGTCTCACATTTAAACATCAATTTTGACTTCTTCAATCCTTCTTAATATTTCAGTGAAATTAGTATTCTCAAACGTACAAATTTTTCTTTAGTCTGATGTAACTATATAACCTTCAATATGATGTTACTTTATTATAATGAACCTCCTCATCTCATTATGATAAAACATCCTCGGCTCATTCTAAAATGTCTATCCTCATCAAATTTATTTTGATTTGAATTTTCTCAAAAAATCAGCCTTATCAATTTTTCCTCTATCGACTCAGTCAGATTGAATTACTTTTTCAGAGTCAGTCTGATTGAGTTTCCATTGTAGAGTCAATCTAATTTAAATTCCTCATAGGAGTCAGTTTTATTGGACATTCCTCTATAGGCTCAATCAGAGGGAACTTCCTCATCTCAGTCCAGTGAAATTATCATTACAATGGAAGTCTTATTACAATGTATTTTTTAATTATGATGGAATGTATTTGATTGTAACTCCACTTATAAAATTTTAATTTCATGAAACCTCATTAGATATAACTCGCTTATAATTTTATAATGTGTTGGGTACTTCTAGATCCACTGAAAATATTTCCTAGATTTATAGAAATGATACAGGTTTTAAGATTACTCCATTTATTCAAAATCATTTATCATAAGAATGTTTCATGATTTATGAGGACTCCAAGATTGTAAAACCATCTTCCGACTTATGTTTATAATTTTTATGAAGTTTATAAATACTAACATCACTATATTCACTCAACTTCATCATCAAAATTCTAAATTTAGTTCACTGTATCTACAGAATTTTAAACAAACACTAAGTATAATGAATCTTCAAAGACATACCGATGGATCTATGATCGCTGTTCTGTTTTATCAATGACTTTAAATTTCTAATTAATCTTGTGATCAGTGATATTCAATCCAATACAATTCATCTTATGCATCTTATTCTGATCCACTATGTCAAGGAAAAAACCATTTTGAAAAAAAGACTCCCCCCCCTTTATGGTTGGGTGAGAACATTTAGAAAAATTCACTTGTTATTCAAAAACATTGTATTACAAAAGAATTGTTGTGACCAAATAAAAAAAATAAAACAAAACTTCACAATAATGATTCAATGACCCCCTTTGGATTTTTTTACAACTTTAATTAATAAATTTTTAATTTCTTTAATATTTTAAATATCCAAATATTGATACAACTCAAGGTTTTCAAATTTTATAAAAAAATGACATTTCTTAAAATAGAGAATATTTAATACACACTATGGGATAATGTAATATTTTTTAAGGAATTCCATCCCTTGGAAACATGAAAATATTATGTCCATGTAAAGATAAGCTCTACATGAAATTTATCTTTAAATATATTTCTTTTTCCCCCCACTTGATTTTTTTCTCGCCCATTATCTGATTACCAGAAATTTAGATTCATAAAATATAAATAATCAAAAACTTATTACAACGTAAATTTTTTTTACATTCCCTCCCCCTTTTACTACATAATCAATATTTTGGTGGGGGAATTCCTTTTTTAGGGTCATAAAATTATTCGATTAGGTAGAACATGAAGTTTTAATATCAATTCAAAAAACCATTCTTTTGGAATTTATATTGTGAAGATATCTACAATTTAATACTTTTTTAAGATATATATCAGCAATACATATACAAGAGAAACATTGTATTTTTAAAATTAAAGAATTTTATTAATGTGTTTTGATCACTAATGTTGGAAATGATTTTTATAATGATCAATTTCACTATGATTATCACAGACTATATTTAATATTTTAGAAACATTAAATCTCAAATATTACAGCAGAACATTCATCCATGACATATGAGTACAAGCTTGAGTATCTAGAACATTTTCTGATTCTATTGTTCTCATTTTTTGATGGACATTGTTTATAATTATTCCATCTTACACAAAATTCATCTAATAATAGTATATATCTTTATGTTGATTTCCTATCATTACAATATCTAGACCATTAAATATTAGTATAAACATGGAACTTCATCTCACAATTTATTTTGTATAACAACCAATGTGATGTTGTTCATTTGAAATATCTCATAATTCTCTTCAATTCCATCATATATTATTTTTTTGGATTATTTTTATAATTGGAACATAAAGTCACCACATAAAAAATATATGTCCTTGAGGCTGTTAAGCATCATATACTTCTTATTAGCATCTGAAAGGCTTTCTTATTAACACTTTTTGGGAATCATCTTTTCTCAACGTCATCCCCACTGAGATAGGAGTATAAATTGTTTTTCATTCTACCATGCCGAACATTAATGAAAATTCTCTAATATAATTATCTTGAGATAATAAAATGTTTTTTTTGAACATATAAACCAATGAAGAGTATTAATTCTCCTAATATTGACAACTAAATGTTTTTTTCATTTATTATTTAAATGTTTTACTAAAATATTCACTATCCAAAAAAATATTATTTCATGCAAATAAAAAGTAAAAATTTTATTTTAGGACCAAATATCATTTAAATATATTTTTCTATTAGCTTTTAATTTAAAAAAATTAAACATTTTCAAAAAAAATTCATGCTTAGAATAATATTCTTGTAGAGCTTGTTTCAGGCCATAAACAAATTTCATTAATCTAAAATCTTTTATTTAATCCTCATAATGTAGAAACCCACAAGGTTGTTTTATGTAAATGTTATCTTCAGTTCCTCCATTAAGAAATGCCGATAATAAAGTCATATAATAAACTTTGTAACTCTGGTTAGTATCCACTACTAGAAATAAACAAATAGTTTCTAAACATGCAATGGGGGTGAAGGTTTCATCAAAATATATACCTTCCAATAATTCATAGCCATTACAAATCAAACCAGTTTAGTTTCTTAAAACATTTCTATGTTCATTCAAATTGTTTATATAAACTCATTTTTTATCGATAAAATTTTAACCTTTTGGATGTGGAAAAAGTTTCCATGTTTAATTTTTATTAATGTCTTCATTCATATCATTCAACCTTTTTTTTATGTTGAAGACCTTTTGAAACAAATTTGGGTTCAATTTTTTAAGATGAGTGAAGTTTGATTTTCAAATCTCATATTTATTCATGTCTGAACTAGAGCCTTCAAATTCCAATGAATATTTTCTGTCTAAACCTTTTTTTGTAAAGTATGAAATTTTAGAGTTACTCTTCTGGAATATATTTTTCGATCACTCAATTCATCAGAATTTTTATGGACATTACTTTTCTTGCAATCATTTTTCATGGAAACATTCAATTTTTCTACCTCAACATTCTCAATTTATTTTAAGAAGTCAGATTATCTATAAAGTTCACATTGTATGAGTCCAAAAACAATGGTAAACATTTTTTCTGTAAGATTTATAACTTATTGTAATTAGTGAATAATCCTTAAAAGTTCCTTCTGTATCATTCAAATTAATCTTTCAAAAATTCCTATTTTTATTATAAGTAATCATGGAATTCCAAAAAACATTGAACTACTTAAATGTTGGTTTTTTGATTTACTAATTTTCATAATAAGTTGTGTTGGATTTTGGACTAAAGGAAAATATTCTTTGAACATATACAATAATATTAATAGATTCTATATATTATAACTTTAAAAGTTTTTATTTTTCTAACACACTTTTTTCATTTCCACCAAACATCCATTCTCCCTTTCTAATACTCCATTTTGCCATGGGCTATATAGAGCACTATACTAATGGTTAATTATATGTTTTCTCTAATAAGTTTTAGATGTAATGAATCATAATTCTAAACCATTGTATGTTCATAACATCCTTATATAAACCCCCATTTGTTTCTCAACATCTTTTATAATGAATCTACATATTTTAATAGCCTTTGAATTCTCTTTCATAAACATGAAGTTGGTCATCCAAGTGAAATTATAAATTGAGGTGATAAAGTAAATATCATAGTTTTTTTATTGACATCTCATTCGACCACATAAACTAAAATGAATATGACCAGGAGGCCTGGTAGACTGAATCTCAACTTTATTATGGATTTTTTTTATCATTTTCCCTTTCTTCAAGTGACACAAAAATATTTTTATATTATTTTAAATTATAAGGAATTTCTTACAAAATGAACTTTATAAAGTATTTTCATTCTTTTAATCCCATGGTGTTTAAGTATTTGGTGCGACAACCTATTTTCATCCTCATCAAATAAGTAATAGTAGTTGTTAAATTTTCTTATTTAGAAGGGACTCCCACTTGTTCTTTATTAATTTGTATTAACTTTTCCACCTTTCACAATTTGGAAAACCAAGAATATTTTCAGAAGGTCACTTATTTTCAATGATAAAATTTTTGACTAATACTATAGAAGTTAAGTTTTAGTTCATCAAAAAACAATACTTCCTTAGCTGCCAACTTTTTTGCTTCAATATCAGTCATTCTAATTCCTCTTATTTTTAGAGAATTATCATTATTAAAATGTAACAACACCTCTATCCTGATTTTCAATATGATTCAATATTTTAAATCACCTATCATATGTGGAGAGAAACCACTATCAATTATCCATGGTTCTTTATTTTTACAAGAATTCAGGGCAGTCTCATTAGCAAAGGCTCTTTCTTCAACTTTCTTATTTCCTTTTTCCTTTTATTTACATACATACAAAAGTTGTCATAGAAGTGTAGTCATATATTATTCAGTAAATTCAACTAGTTGGTCACATATTACATAAAATTTCACTATATAGGTAAAGTGATTCTTCTTTGGAAATTTTTTAACATCTTGAGAATTCAAGTTTTCATAGTTATATAAGTTAGTAATGTTACTCCTTATACGTTAACTATTTCTTCCAATATGTGAAATCCTTATTTCAGGTAGAGATAACTTGTGCCATCAATTATAACCCCTTTCTTCATTTATTCCACATTAATAACAAAAACCACTAAATCTTGATTTTTATAGAAGTAAGATCTTTCTCCGTGGAAACTTTTTTTAGGTTGATAACTTCTTCCCTCTCTAAAAGTCTCTAGATGTGAAAAATAATTCCTTCTATGTTAATTTTCATCTATTACAGGTTATGTAGGTTTATCACATATTTTTCTAACCATTCTTTACCTAATCATTTTATATAACCTGAAATGTTATAAAAATGTAATGAATCATTATTTTTCATGCGTGTGGATTTTACATGATTGTTGATTTGAGCTATCTCAACAAGTTTATAATTATCTTCATTTAATTAATAATCCTTAGTGATGTTTTCACTCACCTTTATTAAGGTATTTTTGTCATCAATAATTTTTTATGGACACTTGTTAACATCATCCTCTGTGGTATCTAACTTCTTTCTATGATCTTCAACCATATTTACCTGGTTAGAAATTCTATAATTGTATCATAAATTTTTATAAATGTATTATTCTTATTTCCTGAAAAAATAATTTTTCATAAAAAAAATTTCACTATCATTATTTATCATTCAAATTTATTAATTAAGATATCTGTTTTTCTCAGGACATGTATCTTGTTCTCTTCTAAGTTGATATTATTTGTTAGATTATTCAACTCCTTATCCCTATTCTTCATCTAAGGAATCATTTAATTTTCCAAATTTTAAAAATAATTTTTCGAACTTTTATAGTCATTCATTTCCAAAATAATTGTTTTCATTTGAATCAAATATTGATTTATTACTTAGAATACTTATTTTTTATCCAGTGAACTTATTCCAATAATTTTCAGATATATTCTCTTCTTTAGTGATTTTGTTCCCCATTTTCTATCAATGTTTTTATTAGAATCATCTCAATATTCTCCAAAATTCTTCTTGTGGAAATTAATATATTGGTTTCTAATTACCCCAAAATCAAAAAAATTGAGAGGATGTTTATTCCAAAATTTCCTCTTCCTCTTCAATATTTTTTGGATATAAGCAACATTATTTTTTCATTCAACTCATCATTCTATTTATCTCCAGAGCCACAAAGATAAAAATCTTAAATATATAGAATTTTTTTTTTCTAATAGCTTCAAAAGACATTACTTATTTTATCTACATTTTGAACATTGGGAATTGTTTAATTTCATAAGTAACAAGAATGTTATAATATTCATCAAGAGATAAATCACCTTTACCTTATAAAGAAGAAATTTCAGAATCAAACCAATCTAGAAAGGTTCTAATAAGTTTCTTCACAATTATAGAGTCCTCTATGAAATCATAAAATTCTATGATATTTCAAAAAAAATCATTTACTTTTGTGAAGTAGTCATTAATAGTTTCTTCATCTCTCATTGTTATATATTAATACTTTCTATTCCAAATTTGTAGCTTCACTTACATCACATTAGAATTTCCTTATAATCTACTATTTATCTTCTCTGACATACTCATTAATTCATTGAGACCCATCAACATTATATAAATATTTTATGATAGAGACATAAGGATTTAATTTATAGCCTTTCCATCAACTTTAATATTTTTCTTTTTAGAATATGTTATAGGAGTATATTTTTGAATAGGTGGAAAACCAATTTTAGAAGTATCAAAAACTTATAGGCGAAGATATAAGATATATGGAATCAACATGTTCTTCAAACCGTAATAATGTTTTCTATAAAATGTAGAAATTACCCTTATGTTGAAAAAATTGAGATTATCCATGTTAATGATTCAACAATGGACCCTTACACTAATACCAATTGAATTTCCAGAAGATCAAATAACAACTGAGGGGGAGGGGGTTGAATCAAGTGATCACTTTTATAAGTTTTAATAATTTTATAAATTTGAACCCGTTATTGTTCATATCCTTATCATCATCTATTATTAAATACTCATGCATGAAAATGTATTAAACAATGTAAAGCACATGGTATTTGTATAGTTCAACCACTATTTGAAAACCTAAATCCCTTCCATAGACACACCTGTGGGTCTGTGGAAATTCACTATAGTGAAGAAGTATAACCTGTTAGTCACTGAAAATATTCCAACATGAATCATTATACCATCTCCCATCAGTTTACAATTTTTTCATATGAACAATTTTACTAATCAAGAGAATAAATATATTTTTCAAATATCTCCACAAATTCCCAATCTAGAGTCCTTAGTATGATGTGGCTAAAGACGATTTTATTAATCTAATGGGTCTTGGTCCGATGGACTTAGTCTCATGAATTTAGTTTGATGGAATCAGAATGATTAACCCATTATCAATATTCACTACTAAAACTCAAATCAATTCGTTAGTCTAATATTATTTAGTCTGATAAACAAAAAAATCATATGTCTAACATTATAATGAGGTCTCAGTACGGAAAGATAACATAGACATTAATTATGCAGAATTTTTTTTTCTCTCATGTAAAAATGATTTCCATGTACAAATGTATAGAGTTATTATTTATAGGAGAATCATAATAGGAAAGGCAGGAAACTACACAAAATTTATAGATTACTCATATTTGAAAACATTGAAAACCACTCACATTTAAAATTCAACATTGACTAATGCAATCCTTCTCTAGATTTATCTAAAATAGACCTTCTTGAATTTACTAACATTTTTTTAATCGGATGTAACCACCTATGATTCAGTTAGATGTAAATTTATTATGTTGTAATTTTCTCATCTCATGATGGTAGAAAATCCCCATATCATTCCCAAATTACTTTCCACATCAATCTTTGTATTATTTGACTATCTAACAGAAGCCCAGTCTGATCAGAATTTCCTCCTCAGAGTATATCTGACTGAATATCTTCCTTAGTGGCAGTCATATTGGCATTCCTCTTTAAAGTCAGTCTGATTGACTTCTATACTCAGATTCTATTCTATTGGAGTTTCCTTCTTACACTCAATCTAATAAAACATCAAAATCTGAGATTGGTGGAATTCTCATTATTAGGTAATTATCTTTGTAATAGAATTTTCCCATTTTTATGAAAAGTTTTCTATGTTTACTAAAATTAGATCATCGAATTTACATAATCCTCATTAACTAAAACTCATTTAGACTTCTGAAAATTCTTATGTATGTTACTTATGTATCCAATACAAAATTTATCTTGATCCTTGGATCTGATACAATATTTATGATTCCTCTATTTCTTAAAAATATTTTATCAAGAGAATATCTCATGATTTATGTGAACTCTAAAATGGAGAAAGCTTCATCTGAATTAAGTATATAATTTTTTGGAAATTTAAAACTCCTGACATCACTATCCTCATTCAACCTATTTAGAAAAATTTTGAATTTTATTCACTACATCTATTGAATTTATAACAGACACCGAGTCTATTGAATCAATAATAACTTTCCATTAGATCTCCTCAAAATATTTGTTTTTATATTAAGAAAACACTTTAAAGGAAAAGTGGGAAACAATTAAAGTACAAAAAAAAATTGGTGGATCATAGATTGATGATTTTTATGATAAATAACTTTTAATTAATGATGACTTATACAATCGGTTCTACTCGGTCTGACAATCTACATCTGGTGCTGTTTAGTCTGATTATATACATCAGGAAAAAACTATCTCCAAAAATACCTTTTACATTTATTATGGTTCTCTTAAAAAACTCATCAACTTTCACCTATTTTCAAAATAAAAATATTTTACAAAATACTATTTGTTAATAAATACAAAACACTTTTAAAAACAAAACATCACAAAGGTTCTTCAACAACCCACAAGAATGATGTGGTATTGGTAATTATTGATCGACCAAAAAAGGTATCCCACTTACTACTTATTAGGGAAGTCTACATCATATATGATATGGTAGTCTTTATATATGTGAGATATTTTGACTTCTTGATGCACCGAGGAGTATTGTTTCTAAATGATATATAGTGTTATATATTTGTTCTGGCATGGTCTTCAAAAGGCTCTAGGATCACATGAAATTATGAGTAAAACTGATCATCCTCATACTGAAGGACAATATGAATGGGTGATTACAATTTTGGTGGATATATTAATAGAATTTTATGAGAATTTAGTGGGTATTGGGATCATCATTTAGCCCTCATGGAGTTTTCCTATAATAATAGATTTTAGACATCATTCCAAATAGATCCTTCCAAGGCCTTATTCAGAAGGTCATTCTATCAACCTCTTTACTACTTAAATGTAGGTTATAGATTACATGTTGGACCTATTCTCATGTGGGAGACATATTAGTATGTTATTTTGGTTAAAAACTGATTTTTCACCACACAAATCTGCCAGAAATTGTATGGTGACCAATGAAGAAGACCTCAAGAGTTTGAGTTTAATCATTATGTTCTCCATCATGTGTCACCCAAGAAGGGGAATGATTGAATCAATAAATTAGGTATTCATATAACAAAAAAAATTATAAAATAATAACATCGTATCTAGTATCACATGCGAGACACAAAAAAATATTAAACAACTGAAGAAAGATATTTCTTTAAATTTAATCTCTTCTATAGCTAATAGAAAATGAAATCCAAAGTATAAATTAACAGCAATATGATATAATATTATAAACATTCTATTACATTGGTGGGTATGAAGAGTAATAACTAAATTATAAAAATTAGGTTATATATGTATTAAATAATAAAATAATAATTATTAAAAATAAAATTAAATACTTTCTGAAAATTTGATTATTTTTCTAAAAGATGAATTAGTCATTCATTCCAAAAATAATTTAAAATTAATTTCTAACAAATTTTGAAATGTAATTTTATAAAATGAAATTTATTTTTTGAATAAACATATGAAATATATCATAGGTTTAATTTTTTGTGATCTTTATGAAATGATTCATTTTTTGTTAAGAAGTGAAAATTAATGATTAGTTTTTAAAACTGCCTTTTCATTTAACTAATTTAAAATGATAAATTATATTATAAATTTGTTTTAATGTACATTTAGTTCAATTATTCGAGAATATAACTAATTTATTCCATTTAAGTCAATTTTATATTAAATATTTATATCAAAATCTTCTGTACATATGATAATTTTCTCATTGCAAACCCAATTATTCATTACGTCTCTGAGTATAATTTTAAATTGGATATTTCCAAATCGGGGAAATAAATTTGAAAAAATGGATTCAATATTTTGAATTAGAATAAGTTAAATTATATAATAATTTCAACTTAAATTTTCTTCAAAAATGAACAGTGAAAGCAGTATAAATTAATTATCGTGTTTAGGGTAAAAATCGGTTTACCCTGGTTTAAACTAATTATTTATAAGTTAAATTGACATAGAAACATTTATAAAAAAATATTTAATGGACATATTTAGTCCTTATGATTTATAATTATCAATTAGAATCATTTTATTTTACCTTTTCGGCATGTGAAAATGTGTTTCCTCCTTTTTCTTTCTAAATATTACATGCGTGCCACTCACCTCGCTTATAAAAGGACACCCCTCTCTTCTCCTCTCCACACCTTCACAACATTTTTTTAGAAAATACCTACCAAAATCACTTCCAAACATCCATAAAATTCAAATGGAATCCTTTTTTTCTCCTGAAACCATTCAAGGAATACCTTATGAATAATATTAAATAGGTGGTCAAGTAAAATGTTAAATTCCAAATTTTGCGTGTTTGTATTATTTCATCTTCCATCTCCATGAAATATTATTAATTTATTATTTTATAATAAAACCATTATATAATGTATACTGAGTTTTTATTATGTTAATATAGTAATGAATATGCTTCTCCTCTTCCCTAAAATGGGAATCCATAATATCTCTCATTTATACAGTGGACTACAGCATTTCGAACCTATGTTAAACCTTTTACATCAAAACCTCTCACAAATAGGTATGAATAAGGATAAAAAGTATATATATTATATTTATAAAATAATTATAACTTCAAGATATTATATTATACATAAATATTTGCTTTTTATTTCCTAGGGGATATGATAAAGTCACTTGTGTGTATGATGAACTACCATCTCATGAAGTGATGTGATCCGTTTTTAACTGACGCATTTCATGGAAGGTAATAAGAATAATGTTAATTAATATATGTGACATAATTATTTTACTAATGAAATATTCATTATTATAAAATGATAATATATAATTTTATTTATAACTTTTTCTCTCACTAAAAGATAATAACGTCGTTCGTTTCCATGCGAACTACCATATTTTCGAACTAATGGGACTATATATTAATAAAAACCCCAAGTAGATGATATATAAAAGAATATTTAAATAAATATTAAGTTATTTATGATATTATTATCATTATTTAAGGACTAAACATTACTAACTTACATTCCATAAGGATCATTGAAAAATGGAAACATTACTCATGTGTACATACATCTTACCGTCTGCATGATCATAACACACTCCGTTGATCAAAAACATCATTCTTGATTGTTCAAAAAATTAAAATTGATGTATAATAAAATAATTATATCCTTATTATTCTTCTGGATATGATATAACTTTATACTCTACATAATAACCAGAACATACATGATAATGAAAAAATTAGGAAAATAAGGTAATTAACACCCGGAACAATCAAAATAAAACATTATTATTAATGAATGAGTGAAAAGATGTTATAAAAGGATAATAAATGAAATTATAAAATTTTATATAGTTTTATTATAATTTAATAACCTTATTAAAACCATTATACATGAGGTTAAATAACATTTAACCAAAACGAAGTGTGAGGTAAGAAACTTCATCTTTATTTCCCTTCATTGAGGAATATTCTATTATTGTAAACATATTACTTGTATATGGTTCACATAGTAACCAATTTACATATAATATCATGAATAATTTAGACTTTATGGTATTTTGATTTTAAAATAGAATCATTTCATCCATCTCGATTTGAAATGAATGTTACCATGTGGTAAATAATTCCATAACTCAATTTATTTTCATTGGGTTATGTTATTTATTTCTTTTCCATTGATATTCTATGATAATGAGTATAATGAATTTTGATAATATTTGGTTTTATTTCAACATGTTCTTTTTGGATTTACATTTTATACAAATAATAAATTCATTGATTAATTATCACTTCAACAATATGATCATTGTAATGCACCTCACCTCAACTTCCCTTCATTGAGGCAAATTTATTGTTGTGTGCCTAATTTATTTTATATGGTGCACATACTTCCCCTTTAATAAATAATATCATGAATAATTAATACTTCATGTTATTACAATTTTTAATTTTAATTATTTAAACAAAGTGGATTTGACATGAATGTAACCATGTGGTATAAAATTTCATAACTCAATTTCATTACATATATTTATATTTAATGTTAATTTTCCATTGATATTCTATGATTATGTGTATAATAAATTTTTGTTATTTTTTGTTTTATTTCATATTTTTCAACATCGTTTTAAATATTATACATATAATATATTTATTGATTATTTATCACTTAACAGTTATTTTCATTACAATGGATTTTGACTAAATTTACATTTTATGAATACGAATTTGTTAATATTTACCTATTCAATTTCATGTGGTGTATATACTACCCCATTGATGTAGTCAACATCAATACCTATTTATTCATGAGGTATAATGTTTAAATTCTAGTTTATCCGAATTATTTGTATCTAGTATATGAATATTACCTAAATCTTATACTATTCTTTCATATGGTGTTCACTTCGAATATTATTTGATTAATTGGGGATTTATTGATAAATCCATTTTCTTTAGTCAATGTTTTTATTTACTGATAAGACTTGTCTATTCTTTAATTTAACGGATTTTTTTTAAATAAAAGTAATTATTTCGATATATAGTGATGGGTGTGGACCCAAATTATATATCCCCTTGATGTATTAATAGTATCAGAAGACAAATCAGTAATATAATATTAAATATGCGTGAACATGTAGTTTTATACCATCTTGTGAATGGTCTTGAAATAGAGGTATAATGTGCCTAAGAACATTAAATCCAATTATTAAGAATTTCATTCACTAACAATTCATTTATTATTATACATGATATTATTGTAATGTTATTATCTCTGGATGCATTTAAATTATTAGGTTATTGGTTAAACAGATTATATTTTAAATTGTTCAAGTTTCCATATTTATTACGATAGTCATGTTAGTTAAATGGAATGTGTGTTTTAATATTTACCTTTGCATGTTGATTATGCTTATTGATTAATGATATATTCCAATTTACTTAAACTTTACTGAGCATTTGGGATCACCGTATTTTGTTTCTTTTCTCGATAATTAGTGAAGTGTACTATGATTGATGTGGAAGGAATTGATAGCGGGAATAATTGTATTGTTGAAAGAACTTATGTTGTATTTTTTCTAAAATTTAATATAGGATTTATGTATTTTAAAATCCTACCAAGACGACTAAATCATTCATTCCTTTGAAATGTGATTCCTTGTATCTTACAGCAGTTTAATATTTTAAGACTCCAGATCTGGGTTATTGGGGATGGGATCATTGTAGTTTGTATTAGGGTATGTTTAGAATAATCCATGGGAAATAAATTTTTTAAAACACATATTAAGGGTCATAAAACCATGATTTACTTTGACGGTAATTAAATAAGAACATCCTATAGCTTTGATAAGAAAGATATTATGTCATTTTTTATAGAATTAAATCTCTACATTTACACTAGAAGTGTACATGGTTATAGAAAAGTTGTACCTAGGGGTACTAACTATGAAAATGGATCATGGGGTTTTACATGATCATTATTTAGTTCATAATAATGGGCCTTACTGTACATTTTTTTGACCTTCCTAGTATAGTACCCTATAATTATAATTTTGAAATTTATATTCTATAGTGTGTATGACAGACATCACTATTTTCATAAAAGAATATAATTTACCAAAACATTACCATATATTTACTATTTTTAATAAATTTAATACAATTTATAACATGTAATGAATGAAACAACGTGTTATAATGTGTTATATATAAGAGTGATATTTCTTGGTAGCTTTTGTTACATGCAAGAGATGACTTCTTTGATAGCTTGCATTATATGAAATAATGGGTGTAACCAAACAATAATATATTATTAAAATATTAGTATTTAATATAATAATATATATATATCTTATTATGAAAAGTATTAAATAACTTAGGAAATTTATGGTTTATACAAATATTGAATGAATTAATTTGTCAAAAATTAATTATAAATAAAAAAATAAGTAATTGAATATAAATTGAATATTTTTTTAATAAAAACTATTTTATGCTAAAAAGTTATTTTACGCTAATAGATTAAATGAATTAAAATTAGTGGGTCATATGAATTCAATAGATTAATATTATATATTCAATAATATATTTTTGATATTAATCCATTAGTATTGATAGGCATAAGATAATAATAAACCATATTTCAGACATAAAAACCTATATTTTTAATAGAGGCAATTTTCACACATTTTAATAGAGAAACCATTTTAAATCATAATTTTGGCACTTTAATTGATTTAATATGTCAAAATAAACATTATATTTTAAATAAAAACATAATTATTAGGTTAAAGTTAATTTTCTATATTTTTTTTGAAGCATTCCATTTTTTTAATGTATAGTTAAAAATACTAAATTTTAGTTCAAAACTACATTTATCTAATTTATCTATAAGGATAAATTATACATTTAATTTTTTTTAATGGTTATTTAGATATTTTTTTATTAATATAATTTATGTCATTTTAATCAATTTCAAATTGAAATTTATTATAAACACATTGCATGCATTAATATGTTTTTACACTAAAAACACATAATGTATTTCCTTCACACGGAACTATCAAAATGAAACTTATGGATTGATTAAGTGAACATCTTAGGTTGTATCTTCTAGGAGGATGGATTAATAATGGAACATGATAATTTGGATGCCATTGTATCATGAGAGTTACCTAATAATGTATTCAACATTCATAATATTCTAGATATAGTAAGAAATTTTCGATGTTTCATCCAGGACTTCTCTTGTTTTGTAGCACTGATGTCTGGGATAACAAAGAAGAGGGGTGTGTGAATTTTGATATGTATGATGGTTTTGATGGATATTTCTAGTTTTTGGAGAGTAGTCTAACCTCACCACCATTCCTCAGGTGGTCTATAGTGTGAAAAGATTATAACATGCACTATGAAACATTCAATTTCAAACATAGAACAATTCTGATGTAGGAGGATCAAATTATTACTTGTGTCTCTAAAAATATGAGACTTAATGTGAGGTTTTATCCTACTCACGATCTTGAGTTAGCTATGGTAGTATACACCCTTTATTGTTGGTGAAAATATCTGTTGGGTGAGAAGTTGTGTGTGTTTTTGGACTACACGAACCTCAGGTATATATTAACACAGTGAGACCAGAACCTTTAGAAGTGGAAATGGGTTGGGTATTTGTAGTATTTTAACTTTGAGTTGGAATAAACACAAAGAAATAGAAACAACATTTTTGAGGCCTTGATATGGAATACATTGGATGAGGTAGTGTGGGAGTTTTATGATGAGTGACAGCCGATGAAACTCTTTATAGACATGAATCTCAAAGTTTATGAGTCTATATGGTAAGTAACAATGACTTCGACATACGTTATACACATTATTAATAACTAAATATTGAAAAATTAGTTATTTGATCCAGAGGTATTAGATCAAAGGGAAAACTTTTGTGGTTGGGGCCAGTATTTGGATGGTCTCTTAGTATGGTTGATATTTTTTATTGAGGTCGAGTATGAGTTCCTATGAGTTTTCATGAGGAGCTAATAACAGAGTTTCATAGTTCTAAATGGGAATTACTTCCAATTTTAATAAGGTTTCATCATGATCTACATACAAAATGTAGGTGGACATGGATGAAAAATAATATAGTGGGATTCATAGAGAGAGGTTTACCTTTTAATTATGGGAAGGATGACCATCAGAGTCATGTTGTGTTGTTCCAAACTATTCCAACTCCCGAATTGAATTATGATAAAGTATCTTTTGAATTTATGTTCATATTACCCCAGACACATTAATTTCCAAATAATATAATAACAACTAATGGGGGTGGAATAAGTTATTTACCTTTTTAAATTTCAATACTTTGAAAAACATTACCCTAAAAACCTATTAATGTTAATATCCTTATCATAATTTAGAAAATACCCATGCATGGGAAAGTAGGAATGATTTTATACAGCATGATATTTACAAGGATTTGCCTAAGTGTGAGAACCTATATCATTTACAAAGCCACTCCCATTGGTCTAAAAAAATTCACAATAATGAAAAGGCAATTAAAACATTACCTACTCCCATTAGACACCATTTATCTCCTGATATAAATGAT
Source organism: Viscum album (assembly GCA_963277665.1). NCBI lineage: Eukaryota > Viridiplantae > Streptophyta > Magnoliopsida > Santalales > Viscaceae > Viscum > Viscum album. The sequence goes on from OY728138.1 coordinate 1,970,164,872, forward strand.
TATATAAACTTTCATCAGTTTAAAAATATTTTCTACAAAAAAATTTATCCAAAACAATAGAATAAATATTTTTTTCAAATAGCTCCACAAATAATTTATTCATAATCATCAATCTGATTTGGCTGGGAATGATTCCCTCAGTCTAATGTGGTTCAGTCCAATGGGCTGAGTCTGATCAATTTTGTTGGATAGATTTAGTAAAATAAACCCATTCTAAATCTACATTACTAATACTCAACTAAATTTCTTATTTTGATATTCATCAATCGGATAAACAATAAATGCAGATGTCATACCTTCTAATGAGATCTTAGTCCAGAAAAATAACTCCGATATTAAATCTCTAACGGTCACCCATTAATACTCAAGAAAAAATTATTTAATGGTATGAATGTACTGTACGAATATTTATTGGTGTCTCAGAATATAAAAGGTGGGAAATAGAGAAACATTGTCTAATTATTAAAATTTCAAAACTCCAAAAATCTCTCACATTTAAACATCAATTTTGACTGCTTCAAACCTTCTCAATATTTCTGTGAAATTAGTCTTCTCAAACTTACTAATCATTCTATATTCTGATGTAACTATATCACCTTCAATATCATGTTACATTACTATAATTAACTTTCTCATCTCATTATGATAAAACATCCTCAGCTCATTCTAAAATGCCTTTCCTCATAAAATTTAGTTTGATTTGAATTTTTATCAGAAACTCAGTCTTATCTATTTTTCCTCATCTGACTCAGTCAGATTGAATTACTTTTCAGAGTTAGTCTGATTGAGTTTCCTCTGGAAATTAAATCTAATTTAAATTCCACACAAGAGCCAGTCCTAGTTGACTTTCCTTCGTATGCTCAGTTAGAGGGAACTTCATTATCTCAGTCCAATAGAATTATCATTACAATGGAATTCCTATTAAAATGTATTTTTTCATTATTGTGGAATGTATTTGATGGTAACTCCACATATAAAATTTGAATTTCAGGAAACCTCATTAGATATTACTTATTTATAATTTTATAATGTGTCTGGTACTTCTAGATCCGATGAAAACATTTCCTTGATTAAAAAAATGATATATCTTTAAAGATTACTCCATTTACTCAAAATCATTTATCATAAGAATGTTTCATGATTTATGAGGACTCCAAGATTGTAAAAACATCTTCTGACTTATTTTTAGAATTTTTATGAAGTTTCTAAATACTAAAATAACTCTATTCATTCAACTTCGTCATAAACATTCTAAATTTAGTTCACTATATGTACAAAATTTTAAACAAACACCGACTATAATGAATCTTCAAAGTCATACCGATGGATCTGTGATTGCTGTTTTGTTTTATCACCAACATTAAATTTCTAATCAATTCCGTGATTAGTTCTATGCAATCCAATACTATTCATCTTATGCATCTCAGTCTGATCCACTATGGCTAAGAAAAAACACTATGAAAAAAAAGACTCCCCCCCTTTATGGTTGGGTAAGAACATTTTGAAACATTCACCTGTTCTTTAAAAATATTATTTTAAAAAAGAATAGTTGTTACCAAATAAAAATAATAAAATCAAAACTTCACAAGAATTATTCAATGACCCCCTTTGGATTTTTTTTACAACATTCCTTAATAACTTTTTCATTTCTTAAAAATTTTAAAATCCAAATATTGAAACAACTCAAGGATTTCATATTTTATCAAAAATGACATTTCTTAAAATATATTCTATTCAATATATACTATGGGATAATGTATTATTTTTTGAAGGAATTCCATCCCTTGGAGACATGAATATTTTGTGGCCATGTAAAGATAAGCTCTATATGACTTTTATCTTTACTTATATTTCTTTTTCCCCCCACTTGATTTCATTCTCCCCCATTATCTGATAACCATAAATTTAAATTCATAAAATATAAATAATTAAAAAAAATTTTAAAGTAAATTTTTTGTTACTTTCTCTCCCCCTTTGACTGCATAATACAATTTTTGGTGGGAGAATTATTTATTAGGGTTAGAAATTTATTCGATGAGGCAGAAAATGAAGTTGAAATATCAATTCAAAAAACCATTCTTTCAGAATTTATATTGCGAAGATATCTACAATTTAATACTTTTTTGAGATATAATTCAGCAATACATATAAAACAGAAACATTCTATTTTAAAAATTAAAAAATTATATCAATGTGTTTTGATCATTAATGTTGAAAATGATTTTTATAATTATCAATTTCAATATTATTATCACAAACTATATTTAATAGTTTAGAAACATTTAATCTCAAATATTACAGCAAAACATTCATCCATGACATATGAGTACATGATTGAGTATCTATAACATTTTCTGATTCTATTGTTCTCATTGTTGATGGACTTTGTTTATAATTATTCCAACTTACCCAAAATTCACCTAGGAATAGTATCTATCCTTATGTTGATTTATATCATTACAATCTCCAGACCATTAAATATTAGTATAAACATGAAACTTCATCTCAGAATTTATTTTTTATAACAACAAATGTGATGTTTCTCCTTTGAAATATCTCATAATTCTCTTCAATTCCAACATATATTATTATTTTTGGATTAATTTTATACTTGGAACATAATGTCACAACATAAAAAATATATGTCCTTGACCTTGTTAAGAAACATATACTTATTATTAGTTTCTGAAAGGCTTTCTTCTTAACACTTTTTGGGAATTATCTTTTCTCAGCGTCATCCCCACTAATATAGGAGTATAAAATTCTCATCATTCTACCATGCCGAACATTAATGAAAATTCTCTGATATAATTATCTTGAGATAATAAATTGTTTTTTTAATATATAAACCAATAAAGAGTTTTAATTATCCTAATATTGACATCTAAATGTTTTTTTCATTTATTATGTAAATGTTTTAATAAAATATTTACTATCCACAGAAATATATTTTCATCCAAAAAAAAAGTTACAATTATATTTTTGGAGAAAATATCATTCAAATATAATTTTCTATTATCTTTTAATTTAGAAAAATTCAACATTTAAAAAAATCAAGCTTAGAATACCATTCCTATAGAGCTTGTTTCAAGCCATAAAAAGATTTCATTAATCTAAAATCTTTTATTTTATCCTCATAAGGTAGAAACCCACAAGGTTGTTTTATATAAATTTTATCTTCAATTTCTTAATTAAGAAATTCCGATAATAAATTCATATAATAATATTTGTAATTATGGTTAGCATCTACTACTAGAAATAAAAATAATAGTTTCTAAATTTGCAATGGGGGTGAAGGTTTCATCAAAATCCACACCTTCTAATAATTCATAGCCTTTACAAACCAAACCAGTTTAGTTTCTTGAATCATTTCTATGTTCATTCAAACTTTTTATATAAACTCATTTTTTATTGATAAAATTTTTACCTTTTGGATGTGGAAATGGTTTCCATGTATCATTTTTATTAATTTCTTCATTAATGTAATTCAACCATTATTTATTTTGAAGAGCTTTTGAAACAGATTTGGGATTAATTTTTTAAGATGAGAGAAGTTTTATTTTCAAATTTCATATTTCTTCATGTCTGAACTAGAGCCTTCTAATTCCAGAGAATATTTTCTGTCTAAACCTTTTTTTGTAAATTATGAAATTTTAGAGGTACTGTTCCGACATATATTTTTCTATCACACAATTCATCGGAATTTTTATAGACATTACTTTTCTCACAATCATTTTTGATGAAAACATTCAAATTTTCTACCTCAACATTCCCAATTTATTTTAAGAAGTCGGATTATCTATAACGTTCACATCATATGAGTCCACAAACTTTGGTAAACATTTTTTGTAAAATTTATAACTTATTCTAATTGGTGAATAACCCTTAAAATTTCCTTCCATATATTTCTCATTAATATTTCACAGATTAAGATGTTTTATTATTAGTAATCATGGAATTCCAAAAACATTGAACTACATCAATGGTGATTTTTCGATTTAACAATTTTCATAAGAAGTCGTGTTGGTATTTGGACTAAAAAAAATATTTTTTGAACATATAAAATAATATTAATAGCTTTTATACATTATAACTTTAAATTTTTTTTATTTCTAACACACTTATTATTATTTCCACAAAACATCCATTCTCCCTTTCTAATACTCTATTTTTTCATGGGCTATATGGAGAAATATACTTATTCTTAATCAAATGTTTTCTCTAATAAGTTTCAAATTTAATGAATCTTAATTCTATACCATTGTATGTTCATAACTTCCTTATGTAAACCCCCATTTTTTCTCAACATCTTTTATGATAGAACTACAAATTTTAATAGCCTTTGACTTCTGTTTCATAAACATGAAGTTGGTAATCCAAGTGAAATTATCAATTGAGGTGATAAAGTAAATATCAATTTTTTTATTGAAATATAATTGGACCTTATAAACTAAAATGAATATGACCAGGAGTCCTGGTAGACTGAATCTCAACTTTATCATGGATTTTATGAATCATTTTCCCTTTCTGGAAGTGACACAAAAAACTTTTTATATTCTTTTCAATTATGGATAATTTCTTACAACAAAAACTTTAGAAAGTATTTTCATTATTTTATTCCCATTGTCTTTAATTATTTGGTGACACAAACTATTTTCATCCTTATCAAATAAGTAATAGTTATTGTTAAAATTTCTTGTTTAGAAGGGACCCCCACTTGTTCTTTCTTACATTGTATTAACTTTTCCACCTTTCACATATTTGAAAACACAAGAATATTTTCAAAAGATCAATTATTTTCAATGATCAAAATTTTGACTTATACTATGAAAAGTAATTTTTAGTTAATCAAAAAACAAGACTTCCTTAGATGTCAATTTTATAGCTTTAATATCAGTCATTCTAATTCCTATTATTTTTAGATAATTATCATTCTTAAAAGGTAAAAACACCTCCATTATGATTTTCAATATGTTTCAATATTTTAAATCACCTATCATATGTGGAGAAAAAACACTATCAAGTATACATGTTTCATTCTTTTTATATGCATTCAGGGTAGTCTCAATAGCAAAGCCTCTTTCTTCAAATTTATTATTTCATTCTTCCTTTTCTTTTCATACAGACAAAACATGTCCTAGAAGTGTAGTCATACATTATTCAGTAAATTCAATTAGTTGTTCACATATTCCATAAAATTCCTATTGATAGTCAAACTGATTCTTCTTTGGAAATTTTTTAACATCTTGAGAATTCAAGTTTTCATAGTAATATAAGTTAGTAATGTTACTCCTTATACATTATATATTTATTCCAATATGTTCCATCCTTATTTCAGGTAGTGATAATTATTCCATCAATTATAACCCTTTTCTTAATTTATTCCACATCAAAAACAAAAACCACTAAATCTTTATTTTTATAGAAGTAAGATTTTTCTCCGTGGAAACTTTGTTGAGTATGATAACTTCTTCCCTCTCTAAAAGTCACTAGATGTGAAAAATATTTCCTCCTAAGTTAATTTTTCTTTATTATAGGTTAAGTTGGTTTATCACATCATTTTCTAACAAAACTTTTTCTAATCAATTTCTAGAACCTGAAATGTTATAAAAATGTAATATAACATTATTTTATATGCATGTGGATTTAACCTGATTATTGATTTGAGATATCTCAACAAGTTTATAATTATCTACTTTTATTTCTAATCCTTAGTGATGTTTTCACTCACCTTTATTAAGGTATTTTTGGCCTCAATAATTTTTTATTGAGACTTGTTTACATCATATTCTGTGGTATCTAACTTCTTTCTATGATCATTAACCATATTTACCTGGTTAGAAATTCTATCATTGTAACATAAATTCTTCAAAATGTATTATTCTTCTTTCTTGAAAAAATAATTTTTTAGAAAAAACACAATTTTCACTATCATTCTTTAGCATTAAAATTTATTAATTATGATATCTGTTTTTCTTAGGACATGTAACATGTTTTCTTCTAAGTTGATATTATTTGTAATATTCTTCAACACCTTATCCTTATTCTTCATTTGATGAATCATTTATTTTCCCAAATTTTGAAAATAATGTTTTGAACTTTTATAATCATTCATTATCAAAAGAATTGTTTTCAGTTGAATCAAATTTTCATTGACTACTAAGCATACATATTTTTTATCCAGTGAACTTATTCCAATAATTTTTAGATGTATTCTCTACTTTAGGTCTTTTGTTCCCCATATTCTATCAATGTTTATTATTAGAATCATCTCTATATTCTCCAAAATTATTCTTGGGGAAATTAATAGAATGGTTTCCAATTCCCCCAAACTCAAAAATATTGAGAGGATGTTTATCTCCAAACTTTCCTCTTCCTCTTCAATAGTTATTGGATATAAGAGACGTTATTTTTTCATTCTTCTCATAATTCTATTTATCTCCGGAGTCCCAAATATAAAAATCTTCAATATATATATTTTTTATTTTTCTAATAGCTTAAAAATATATTTCTTATTTTATCTACTTTTTTATCATTGGGAATTGTTTAGTTTCATAAGTAAAAAGAATGTTATAAAATTAATCAAGAGATAAATCACCATTACCTTCTAAAGAATAAATTTCGCAATCAAACCAATCTAGAAAGGTTCTAATAAGTTTCTTCAAAATTATAGAGTCTTCTCTGAAATCTTTGAATTCTATGATATTTCCAAAAAATCATTTACTTTAGTGAAGTAATCATTAATAGTTGATTTATCTCTCATTATTATATATTAATAATTTCTATTCCAAATTTGTAGCTTCACTTACTTCACATTAGAATTTCCTTATAATATACTATCTATCTTCTCTAACATACTCATTGATACTTTGAGACCCATCAACATTATATAAATATTTTATGATAGAGGCATAAGAATTGAATTTATAACCTTTACATCAATATTAATATTTCTCTTTTTAGAAGATGTTGTAGGAGTATATTTATGAATATGTGGAAAACCAATTGTAGTAGCATAAAAAACTTATAGGTGAAGAGATAAGATATATGGAATCATCCTATTCGTTAAATTGTAATAAAGTTTCCTATAAAATGTAGAAATTAACCTTATGTTGAAAAAATTGAGATTATCCGGGATAATGATTCAATAATGGACCCTTCATCTAATACCAATTCAATTTACAAAGGATCAAATAACAACTGAGGGGGAGGGGGAGGAATCAAGTGATCACTTTTATAAGTTTTAATAATTTTATAAATTTGAAACTGTTAATGTTCATATCCTTATCATCATCTAGTATCAAATACTCATGCATGAAAAAGTATTATAAAATGTAAAGAACATGGTATTTTTAAGGTTCAACCTCTATTTGAAAACCTACATCCCTTCCATAGACACAACTCTGGGTCTGTGGAAATTCACTAAAATAAAGAAGTATAACCTGTTAGTCACTGAAAATATTCCAACATGAATCATTATACCATCGCCCATCAGTTTAAAATTTTTTCATATGAACAATTGTACAATTCAAGAGAAAAGATATATTTTTCAAACAGCTCCACAAATTCCCAATCTAGAGTCCTCAGTATGATGTGGCCAAGGTTGATTTATTAATCTAATGGGGATTGGTCCGATGGAAATAGTCTCAGGAATTTAGTTTGATGGACTCAGAATGATGAACCCATTATCAATATTCACTACTAAAACTCAACTCAATTCGTTAGTCTAATCTTAGTTAGTCCAATAAACAAAAATATCATATGCCTAACCTTATAATGAGGTCTCAGTGTGGAAAGATAACATAGAAATTAATTATGCAGAATTTTTTTTTCTATCATGTAAAAATGATTTCGAAGTACAAATGTATAGTGTTATTATTTATAGGAGACTCATAAAGGGAATGGTGGGAAACTGTAAAAAATTTCTAGCTCACTCATATTTGAAAATATTGAAAACCACCCACATTTAAAATTCAACATTAACTAATTCAAAATTTCTCTAGATTTATCTAAAATTGGCCTTCTTGAATTTACTAACTTTTTTTTCAATATGATGTAACCACCTATGATTCAGTTAGATGTAAATTCATTATGATGGAAGTTCCTCATCTAATTACAATAGAACATCCCCAGCTCATTCCCAAATGACATTACTCATCAACATTAGTATGATTTTTCTTTCTCATAGAAACCAAGTCTGATCAGAATTTCCTCCTCAGAGTCAATCCGACTGAATATATTCCATAGTGCCTGTCATATTGGCATTCCTCTTTAAAGTCTGTCTGATTGACTTTTATACTCATATTCTTTCCTATTGGAGTTTCCTTCTTAGACTTAATCTAATAAAACATCAAAATCTGAGTATGGGGGAATTTTCATTATTATGGAATTATCTTTATAATAGAAATTTCCCATTTTTATGGAAATAATTTGATGTTTACTAAAATTAGGATCATTGAAATTATTTAATCCTCATTAACAAAAACTCATTTAGACTTCTGAAAATTCATATATATGTTACTTCTGTATCTGATACAAAATTTATCTTGATCCTTGGAACTAATACGATATTTAAGATTCCTCTATTTCTTAAAAATATTTTATCATGAGAATATCTCATGATTTATGTGAACTCTACAATGGATAAAGCATCATATGAATTAAGTATATAAATGTTTGGAAATTTCAAACTCTTGGCCTCACTATCCTCATTCAACCTATTTAGAAAAATTCTGAATTTGATTCACTACATCTATTGATTTTATAACAGACACTAAGTCCATTGAATCAATAATATCTTTCTGGTGGACCTCCTCAAAATATTTGTTTTTATTATTAACAAAACACTTTAAAGGAAATGTGGGAAAACATTCAAGTACACAAAACAATTGGTGGATCTGAAATTGATGATTTATATGTTAAATAACTTTTAATTAATGATGAATTATACAATCGGTTCTACTCAGTTTGACACTCTACATCTGGTGTTGTTTAATCTGATTCTATACATATGGGAAAAAATATCTCAAAAAATACCTTTGACCTTCATTATGGTTCGCTTAAAAAACTCATCAACTTTCACATATTTTTAAAATAATAATATTTTACAAAATATTATTTGTTGATAAATACAAAACACTATTAAAAACAAAACATCACAATGGTTCTTCAACACCCCACAAGAATGATGTGGTGTTGGTAATTATTGATCGACCAAAAAAGGTATCCCACTTACTGCTTATTAGGGAAGTCTCCATCATATATGATATGGTAGTCTTTATATATGTGATATATTTTAACTTATTGATGTAACAAGGAGTATTGTTTCTATATGATATCTAGTGTTATATATTGGTTCTTTCATGGTCTTCCGAAGGCACTAGGATCACTTGAAAATCTGATTAAAACCGATCATCCTCATACTGAAGGCCAATATGAGTGGGTGATTCAAATTTTGGAGGATATATTACAAGAATTTTATTATAATTTAGTGGGTCTTGGGAGCATCATTTAGTCCTCATGGTGTTTTCATATAATAATAGATTTTAGACATCAATCCAAATGGATCCTTAAGAGGACTTATTGAGAAGCTCGTTCCATCAACCTCATTATTTGTAAGAGGTAGGTTATAGAATACTTGTTGGACCTATTCTCTTGTGGGAGACATATTATTATGTTATTTTGGTTAAAAACGGATTTGTCACCGCACAAATCTACCAGAAATTGTACAGTGATCATTGAAGAAGAACTCTAGAGTTTGAGGTTAATCATTATGTTCTCCCTCATGTGTCACCCAATAAGGGGAATGACTGAATCAATAAATTTGGGAATCTTATAACACCAAAAATTATAAAATAAGAACATCGTATATAGTATCACATGCGAGACATAAAAAAATATTAAACAACTGAAGAAATATATATCTTTAAATTTAATCTCTTCGATATCTTATAAAAAATGAAATCCAAATTATAAATTAACAGCAACATGATATAATATTATAAACTTTCTATTACATTGGTGTGTATGAAGAGTAATAATGAAATTATAAAAATTATGTTATATATGTATTAAAAATAAAATAATAATTATTAAAAAGAAAATGAAATTTTTTATGAAAATTTGTTTATTTTTCTAAAAGATGAATTAGTCATTCATTCTACAAATAATTTAAAATTAATTTCAAAAAAAATTTGAAAAGTAATTTTATAAAATGAAATTTATTTTTTGAATAAACAAATAAAAATTATAATAGGTTTAATTGTTTTTTGATTTTTATAAAATGTTTCATTTTTTATTCAAAAGTAAAAAATAATGATTATTTTTTAAAACTGCCTTTTCATTTAACTAATTTAAAATGATAAATTATATTATAAATTGGTTTTAATGTACATTTAGTTCAATTATACGAGAATATAACTAATTTATTCTATTTAAGTCAATTTCATATTGAATATTTATATCCAAATCTTATGTACTTATGAAACTTTTCTCATTGAAAACCCAATTATTCATTGCGTCTCTGGGTATAATTTTAAATTGAAAATTTCCAAATTAGGGAATAAAATCTGAAAAAATGGATTCAATATTTTTAATTAGAATAATTTAAATTATATAATGATTTCAACTTAATTTTTCTTCCAAAATGTATATTGAAACCAGTAAAAATTAATTATTGTGTTTATGGTAAAAATCAGTTTATCATCGTTTAAACTAATGATTTATGGGTTAAATTGACCTAGAAACATTTATAAAATATATTTAATGGACATATTTAGTCCTTACGATTTATAATTATCAATTAAAATCAAGTTATTTTACCTTTTTGGCATGTGAAAATGTGTTTCCTCCTTTTTCTATCTAAATATTACATGTGTGCCACACACCTCGCTTATAAAAGGCCACACCTCTCTTCTCCTCTCCACAAATTCACACCATTTTTTTAGAAAATCCCTACCAAAATCACTTCCAAACATCCATAAAATTCAAATAGAATCCTTTTTCTATCCTAAAACCATTCAAGGAATACATTATGAAAAATATTAAATAGGTGGTCCAGTAAAATGTTAAATTCCTAATTTTGTGTGTTTTTTTTATTTCATCTTCCATCTCCGTGAAATATTCTTCATTTATTATTTTATAATAACACCATTATATATTTTATACTGAGTTTTTATTATGTTAATATAGTTGTGACTATGCTTCTCCTCTTCCCTCAAATAGGAAACCAAAATATCTCTCATCCGTATAGTAGACTATAGCATTTCGAACTTATGTGAAACCTTTTACATCAAAACCTCTCACAGATAGGTATGAATATAGATATAAAGTATATATATTATATTTATAAAACAATTATAACTTCAATAAACTCTATTATACATAAATATTTACTTTTTATTGCCTAGGAGATATGATAAAGTCAATTGTGGGTACGATGAACTACCGTCTCACGATGCGATGTGATCCGTTTTTAACTGACGCATTACATGGAAGGTAATAAGAATAATGTTAATTAATATATGTGACATAATTATATTTTTAATGAAATATTTATTATTATAAAATGATAATATATAATTTTATTTATAACTTTTTCTCTCACTAAAAGATGATAACGTCATTCGTGTCCTTGCGAACTACCATATTTTTGAACTAATGGGACTATCTATTAATAAAAACACCAAATGGATGATATATATAAGAATATATAAATAAATAATAAGTTATTTATGATATTATTATCAATATTTAAGGATAAAACATTACTTACATACATTCCATAAGGATCATTGAAAAATGGAAACATTACTAATGTGTACATATGCCTTACCATCTGCATGATCATAACGCACTCTGTTAATCAAAAAAATCATTTGTGATTGTTCAAAAAACTAAAATTGATGTATAATAAAATAATTATATCCTTATTATTCTTCTGGATATGATATAACATTATACTATACATAATAACCAGAATATACATGATAATGAAAAAATTATTAAAATAAGGTAATTAACACACGGTACAATAAAAATAAAAAATGATTATTAATAAATGAGTGAAAAGATATTATAAATGGATCATAAGTTAAATTATAAAATTTTATATTGTTTTATTATAATTTAATAACATTATTAAAACCAATATACATGAGGTTAAATAAAATTGAACCAAAACAAAGTGTGAGGTAAGAAACTTCATCTTTATTTCCCTTCATTGAGGCATATTATATTATTGTAGACATATTACTTTTATATGGTGCAAATAGTAACCAGTTTTCATGTAATATCATGAATAATTTAGAATTCATGGTATTTTAATTTAAAAATAGAATCATTTCATCCAACTCGATTTGAAATGAATGTTACCATGTGGTGAAGAATTCCATAACTCAATTTATTTTCATTGGGTTATGTTATTTATTTCTTTTCCATTGATATTCTATGATAATGAGTATAATAAATTTTGATAATATTTGGTTGTATTTAAACTTGTTCTTTTTGGATTTAAATTTTATACACATAATAAATTCATTATTTAATTATCACTTCAACAATATGATCATTGCAACGCACCTCACCTAAATTTCCCTTCATTGAGGTAAATTATATTGTTGTGTGCCTAATTTATTTTATATGGTGTAAATACTTCCCGTTTTATATATAATATCATGAATAATTAATACTTCATTTTATTACAATTTTTAATTTTAATTATATAAAAAAAGTGGATTTGACATGAAAGTAACCAAGTGGAATAAAATTTCATAACTCAATTTCTTTACATAGATTTATATTTAATCTTAATTTTCCTTTGATATTCTAAGATTATGTGTATAATGAATTTTTGATATTTTTTTGTTTTATTTAATATTTTTAAACATCGTTTAAAATTTTATACATATAATATATTTATTTATTAATTATCACTTAACCGTTATTTTCATTATAATAGATTTTGACTCAATTTACATTTTATGGATACAATATTTTTTCTATTCTCCTATTCAATTTCATGTGGTGTATATAGTACCTCATTGATGTAGTCAACATCAATACCTATTTATTCATGAGGTATAATGTTTAAATTCATGTTTATCCCTATTATTTGTATCATGTATATGAATATTACCTAAATATTATACTATTGTTTCATATGGTGTTCACTTTGAATGTTATTTGATTAATTGGGGATGTATTGATAAATCCATTTTCTTTAGTCAATGTATTTATTTATTGAAAAGACATGTCTATTCATGGATTTAATTCATTATTTTAAATAAATGTAATTCTTTGGATATATAGTGATGGGTGGGGAGACGAATTATATATCTTCTTGATGTATTAATAGTATCAGTAGACGAATCAGTAATATAGAATTAAATATTCTTGAACATGTAGTATTATACCATCTTGTGAATGGTCTTGAAATAGAGGTATAATGTGCCGAAGAACATTCCATCCAATTATTATGAATTTCATTAACTAACAATTCATTTATTATTATACATGATATTATTGTAATGTATTTACCTCTGGATGCATTTCATTCTTAGGTTATTGGTTAAATGGATTGTATTTTCAATTATAAAAGTTTTGATATTTTTTACGATAGTCATGTTATTTAAATGTAATATGTGTTTTACTATTTAACATTACATGTTTATTATGCTTATTGTTTGATGATATCTTCGACTGTACTTAATATTTACTAAGAATTTGGTATCACCATATTTTGTTTCTTTTCCCAAGATTTAGTTAAGTGTACTATGATTAATATGAATGGAATTGATAGAGGGAATAATGGTATTGTTTAAAGAACTTATGTTGTATTTTTTCTAAAATTTAATACAGGATTTATGTATTTAACAATCCTACCAAGACTACTAAATCATTCAATCCTTTGAAATGTGATTCCTTGTATCTTACGCCAGTTTAATATATTAAGACTCTAGATCTGGGTTATTGTGGTTGGGCTCATTGTAGTTTATATTAGGGTACATTTAGAATAATCCATGGGAAATAAATTTTTGAAAACATATATTAAGGGTCATAAACCCATGATTTAATTTGAAGATAAGTAAATAAGAACATCCTATAGCTTTGATAAGTGAGAGATTATGTCATTTTTTATAGAATTAAATCTGTACATTTACACTAGAAGTGTACATGGTTATGGAACAGTTGTACCTAGGGGTACTAACTATGAAAATGGTTCATTGGGTCTTACATGGTCATTATTTAGTGCACAATAATGGGACTTACTATACAATTTTTTTGACATACGTAGTATAATACCATAAAATTATAAATTAGAAATATATATTCTATAGTGTGTTTGATAGACATCACTTTTTGTAAAAAAGAATATAATTTACTAAAGCTTTACTATATATTTACTATTTTAAATAAATTTAATTCAATGTATAACTTGTAATGAATGAAAAAATGAGTTATAATGTGTTATATGTAAGAGTGATCTTTCTTGGTAGCTTGTGTTACATGAATGATATGCCTTCTTTGATAGCTTGCATTATATGCAATACTGGGTTTAACCAAAGAATGATATATTATTAAAATATTAGTATTTAATATAATAAGATATAAACAACATATTATGAATAGTATTCAATAACTTATGAAATTTATGGTTTATAAAAATATTGAATAAATTAATTTTTCACAAATGAATTATAAATAAAAATAATAAGTAATTGAATATAAATTGAATATTTTTTAATGAAAACTATTTTATGGTAAAAGGTTATCTTACGCTAATAGATTAAATGAATTAAAATTAGTTGTTCATATGAATATAATATATTAATATTATATATTCAATAATATATTTTTAATATTCATCCATTAGTATTGAAAGGAATAATATAATAATAAACCATATTTCACACATAAAAACCTATATTTTTAATAAAGGCAATTTTCACACCTTTTAATAGAGAAACCGTTTTAAATCATAATTTTGGAACTATAATTGATTTAATATGTCAAAATAAACTTAATATTTTAAATAAAAATATAATAATGAATTTGATGTTAATTTTTGATAATTTTTTGAAACATTTAATATTTCAATGTATAGTTAAATATACTGAAATTTAGTTCAAAACTAAATTTATCTAATTTATTTATAAGGATACATTATAGATTTAATTTGTTTTAACTTTTAATTATATATTTATTTTATTAATATAATTTATGTAATTTTAATCAGTTTCCAATTGAAATTGATTATTAAAACATAGCGTGCATTCAGACATTTTTACACTAAAAACACCTAATGCTTCCCACTTGTATGATAAATTTTAAATTAATTTATTCCAATTATATGATTATAATATGTAAAATAGAATTCCATATCTTTAATATGATTAATTTATAAATTTTGTTAACAAAAACATTATTTTGGACCAAATATCTTAGTGAAGGTAATTGCATTTAATTACAATTATTAAGTTACAATAAATCTTAATAACTAAGGAAACCATTAAATTACGGGCCCAAATGAACTATACACTTATCCAACACCCATTTTAGTCTATAAATATATAATTTACCTTAACTTTTTGAAGTTTTTTTTATTTTATATGAATTCACCAGGTAATAACAATTGTACACCTAACTTGATTCCCAAAATTCCAATTGAGTCCTTTTCATTCCCTATAAAAGGCTAGATCCTCTCACCATCCCTCACATATCTAAAAACACTTATTTTTACCAATATATGAACATATATATTTATAAAATACCTCTACTATACCATTAGGCCTCCACTTTTTAATTAATCCATTCGAGGAATCCGTTTGTATCCAACAAAAAGTTGTTACCCGATTAAGAGGTAACGTCTTCTCAAAAGTTTTTCAATTTTATTTTCATTATGCACACCAAAAAATATATTTATTTGATTATTAAATAACCAAAACCTTATACAAAATATTATAATATGTTTTATGTAAATGGTTCTACCTAAACATACACATAATTTCATCTAATGGGTAGAATACATTCTATTTATGTGTTTGGAGAACCAGTGCTTCACAAGATGATGACTGTTCATTTTTTCCTTACCACCTATCATGGTGGATATAATGATGGAAAATATGTTTTTATATGAGATATATGATATTTATTATGTCTTTATAATTTTTAATACCTTTATTACAAATATGTACAATACTTTTTTATATCAATATGATAACATCGTTTGAGGAAGTGTGGACTGCTGCCCACTCGAAGCATTGCGATTCGTTCACACTAAACATGGAACATATAAAGGATGGGTTTAATTAAAAATATGTACCATAAAAAATCTATATTATATTCATAAAATAATACATTTTTTAGAAATATATATATATGTATGTATATATATATTATTTTCTTTATTACTTTTTCACACAGTAAAAAAATTATTACATTAGTCATGGATGTGTGTACTACCACCTCCTCAACATGATGTGATAACATTAATATTAAAATTATTATATATATATTTATATATGATTAAATAACTATTTTTATTAGATAAGGATAATTTTTTAGGTATATGGTGTTACTTACCTTTTTTCCAACACGATCATTGAAAAATGGGAACATTACTCCGTATGTACGACCTATCTTCTCCATGATTGTAACATTTATTCATTTTTCATAATTGTATGTAATGATTGATTTATAAAGTTTAATTTATATATAAGTGTGATAATAGATTCAACATTATTATTCTATAGATATTTATTAATGAATACCCTGACCATAGTTGACCTACCAAAGTTGTTTTTGACACATAAACCGAATTTGATCAAAACACCCGATATAAAAATAATTGTTTAAGTAGTTGTATAAAACATAATAAAAAGTTAAATAAATGTAATTATAAACATGGAAATGTTTATCAAGAAAGTTTAAAATTATTATAATTTTATAATATAGGAATTAAAGGACAATCACTCAAAAGGAAACACATGGTAATGGATTCTCATATCACATTTTACCTTAGTGAGATAAATGACATGTTCAACACTAATATCATTTGTTTTGTTTATATACTACCCATTTTTATATATTATATCATAAATTAATATATATTCATTTTATTTAATTCATTCATTATGTATTATTCCTTTATGAAGTTTATGATTTAAGATGTTTCGAAGTTGTAAGGGACACTTCAGCATGTTTAAATTTTAGTTTCATCAAAAATAATTTTATTGATCTTCAATGATATTTAAATTCAAGTAAATTATATTACCATTGTTCAAAAAACCATTTAATATTCATATCCTCTTGTAATTTATTTCCTTCTACATGTATTTGTACCATTTTTCTACTCTTTAATACTCAAATTGTATTAATTTTTTTAAGAAAACCCAACATCATATATATTTATAGTCAGATAACCGATTTTCATCTATGAACAATGTTTTATTAAAATTATTAATTTTTTTAATTATTTGGTAAATAAAATATTACCGTTTTTTCATTTTCTAATTTTTTCAAAGGAATATTCTTGTCTCTTTCTAAACAAGTCATTTTTATATCCCTCTTTACCTAGAAAAAGGAAAGTTTCTTTTTACCTTATTTGACATGTAAATATTTATCTCACATAATTTCTCTGAATATTACCTACAACATTTAAAAGGATTTTTTAATAATTCTTTTTAAAAAACTTGAATTTAAATATAGAATTATTTTCATATTATTTTTCGAAACAAAATGATATTTTTCTCAAGAATGTTTCAAAAATATTTTTATAAATTTACAATTCATCAATGACAAAAACCCTTTATATTACTCAACATGGGGTATGTTGTATAGATAACATCCTTAATATTCTTTGTATGGTTTATAATTAATTTTTCCCGGTATTTTATTCACATTAACTACATTGATTTCTTGTGTCCACTTGAAATATTAAATCTCCAATGATCATTGATTTTTACCTAATTACCCATATCATTTATCATGGATATTACTATTTCCTAAATCGTATAGCATTTTACGTATAGTTTCTAATTTGAATTTTATATAATTATTTTGGAAAATATGGATTACTCCATATTCTATATTCAATACTTTTGTTTGATAAGAGACATTTCTAAATCGATTATTTGATATATGAGGAATGTGTTGGGCTCGTCTGACACGAATGTTTCTCATTTATAGATAGTTCTTTGATTTATCAGTAGTCTCATGTATAAATTCATTTGGCTAGATGTCTTAGATGTATTTTTACCTGATATTTTTTAAATCATCTTCTGAAAGGTCTTTATGTAAAAGGAACCATGTACCAAGGGAACATGAAATCCATTAAAATATAATTCCCCTCCTGTTAGTTTAAATTATTATTCATCCATGATATTTTATGTCGACATATATATGTATACATATCATTTTTAGTTATTTACATGTAATGTGTTTCAGTTTATAACCTTACCAAATTTATTTCTCCTTATCTTGTTATTGAATTTCTTTTTTTTTCAATTTGTTAACATTCCATATTGTTTCTACACATTCATTCAATTTATTAATTATGTGGCATGTGTGTTCATTTATTTACCACTCTATATTGACTATTCTCATTTATTATTTATTTATTTTGCAATATTTTTCCCTTAATAAGAATTTCATCTCACCCTTATTATGATTCATTCCCCAGGAATCCCAGTGGAATACTTTTAAATATATGAAAGGGTTTACTATATTAATTAGTGTTATCCTCGAAGATATGTATTTAGTAATATATGAAAATATATATTCTTATTAGTGTATTATATTCTCAAGTATGTATCTGGTTTAAAAAGGATACTAAACTTTCATTACTTCATGATTTGATTCCTTGTAATCATGCTAATGTAATTGATAGAATACACGGGCTCTGGATTATTTGGGGTTGGGTCACTATAGTTGGTATCCGAGGAAGTTTTTTAGATACCTTGATAATGAGATTTAGGAAAAATAGTTTAGAGAACATAATAGTAATTTAAGATAAGTATATAGGAACATCCAATAATTTCTGTTAGATAGATATAATGTGGGTTTTCTAGAAAGACATCCCAGTCTAGATACTACTAGTGGACGTGGTTCTATCACAAATGTACTTAGGAGTAATAACTGTGACAAGGTGATCTGAGCCTAAACTGGGGTATCTTGGTACATGAAAATTTTACATGATGTGAACCAAGTTTGACACTCCTAGGGGATATGATTAGGATAACCCCCCTTTTCTTTACAAATCAAAATAAATAATTTTTAGAATGACTTTCCTTCATTAAAAATAACTTGTTTTAGATTGAATAAAAAACGTCATGGTTTAGAAATACAATGGATGCTATTATGGATAAACCCTAGTCCATGGAAGGACCTATATGGAAATAAATTGATGAAGTATTGTTTTGTTGAGGATGTATTAAAAACCATAGTTAAAATGATATTTAGTGATAAACCGTCTTCCAAGGATGTTCATCATAGTTATTTTGAAAATTATAATAATATGGTTTCATAAAAGGAAAACCTGTATGCTGGGTGACAACCAATCAAATCCATCAAGGCCATGGGTCTTGAAGCCATGACCAGAAGTAGAAAAAGGTTTTAAACTGACCACTAACCTACACAATTTCATAGTTAATTACAAACAATTTTTAGTTACATAATTTGATGATGAAATATTAATAATGAACCAGTAGTATCACTTTTTCTAATTAGAGATTAATTTGTAAAAAATAATGTTTTTGGAAGATAGTTAGAGACAAATAGATAGAAATGTCTCAACTTTTTGTCCTTACTATCCCCTAAAAATTTCTTTTAATGCTTCATGCATTACAAAAATTATTATTGGGAATTAATTTTAACATATAAAGGAATGAATTAGAATTTTGTCAAAGTAAAATAGAATGACATGATTGATCATATGAAATTGAAACCTATCAAGTAAGAATAGTTCCTTAAATTATTGGTTAGTAAAATAATTACCAACAATTAGGAAAATTAATTCAAAATAAAATTTTGTTCAAATACATTAATTTATGTTTAACTGATGATCTTGAAAACCATCAAATATTTATGGATTTGAGGCCCTCAACTTTCTGTGGACCATTCACTTTTTTGGGATTAATGACCTCACCCACTTCCTATAAATATTTATTCTTTTTATATATCTATGTATCTCTAATTCCCACTGATTTTCTCCAACTTAGAGACCTCGTAACATGGTAGATCATGTAACCTTTGTACTTCTCATTATCTTTTATCTGGAGGATGTTTTACAAACCCATCTCATGAGGTGGGATTTTTAAAGAATATATCACTAAGATCGAGTTTAAATTGTGAGGACACAATTTAATTAAGGTGGAGAGAACGTAACATCGCAAAATTATAAAGTAAAAAATATGTATTCGATAGTATGTAGGACACACATCTCTGAGAACATAAGGGAGTATAACATCTTGAGACTGTACAATATATTTTCATTTTTAAATAAAACCAATACATTATATAGGATTCAATGAACGAAACATAGAGTTAGATTTTGTTACATGAAAGAGATACCCTCCTCTATAGCTTGGGTTACACGCAAGATCGACCTTCCTTGATATCTTGCATTATACGCAACACCGAGTTCCCCAAACAATGATATATTAGTAAAATTTTATTATTTTCTATACCAAGATAAAAAATAGATGTTATGAATAGTATTAAATAACTTGTGAAAATTATGGTTTATAAAAATACGAAATAAATTAATTTGTTAAAAATTAATTAGAAATGAATATAATAAGTAGTTGAATATAAAGTGAATAGTTTTATAGAAAACTCTTTTTATGATAAAATATTTGTTTTAAACCAATCGATTAAATGAATTAAAATTATTGGTTGATATTAAATTAAAATATATATTATAAATTACATAAATTAGTTTTTATATTTATCAATTAGCATTGATAGGAATAAAATAAGAACAACCCTTATTTTACATATAAAAACAAATAATTTTTATAAAGGAAATTTTACAACCTTTTAATGGAGAACCCATTTTAAATATAAATTTTTACACATTAATTATTTATTATTTAAAATTAAAATTCATATTTTAAATAAAAACATAATAATTAGGTTAGGGTTAGTTTTCTATATTTTTATGAAACATTCCATTTTTTAGAAATAGTTAAAAATACTAAATTTTAGTTCAATACGTACTTTCATCTAATTTATTTATAATGATAAAATATATTTTTAATAAGTTTTAAATTTTAAATACAAATTTTTTTATCACTTAATAAAATTTATGTAATTTTAATCAATTACACGTTGAAATTGATTATAAAGACATTGAAAACATTCATATGTTTTTACATTAAAAAACCTGCAATGTTATGCCCCATGTGAGATTAATTTTAAAATAATATCTACCACTTATGTGATTTGAATTTGAAAAAATGGATTACATATTTGTACTCCGTATAATTTATAATTTCTAATAATTCAAACTTGGTTTTTTTGGGCCAAAAATATTAGTAAAAGTATTTAAAATTAATTACAATAATTAAGGTATAATTAAGCTTAATAAATTACTAAACCTTTAACTTAAGGGCCCAAATGAGATAAAAATTTGCAAAAAACCCATTTTCTTCCCAACATTGGCCATTACAACTACATTATTGATTATTTTATGGGTTAGTATGACTTTTCGTTATTTAAAAACATGTGTACACCTAACATGATTCCAAAAATTCTATGAGAGTCCTTTTACTTCTCTATAAAATTCCACCACCTCTCCCCATTCTACACACCTCTAAAAACACATTGGATAGGCCAATATATAACACTATTTCCTCGTAAAATCGAAAACTAATACCTTAAATCATCAATTTGGTCATAAAACATTCCACAGAATATTTTTTTTCAAACAAAAAGTAGTAACCTGATAAAGGGGTAATGTCTTCTCTAAAACATTTTAATTTTATTTCCATTTTCCACCATAAAATCTCTTTATTCCATTATTATATAACAAAAAATATCTTAAATATACTAGTATTTTTTTTATGTATAGGGTTTGACATTCTGTAACGCCTGACCCTAGTTACCCCGATTCAATGCATATTTCTAATACATCAGCCTGATTAGAAGGAATCATGTCCCGAGGACCGATCAGTTTAGCTGTCATGGAAAATAGATTACATACATGAACATTACATTACACATTTTAGCATACCACAAAAAATTAATAATTCTATGAGAATGCCATTAGTCCCTTAGCTTAACCCTAAATATCAATATTAATACACTTCTTGGAATCCAAGTAAAATAAAACATAATAAAGTGGTGAGCTCCGATTCTATGTAAAGGTAAAAAATTCAGTTGAAGATATAAACATTATATTGAATGATTTATAATAAAAATAAAATCCTTTTAGACATACTACATGAACATAATATGGTAGAAATAAGTCAAACATTACCTTATAAACATGCACATGGATATTAAACTAGTCAAATAATAACGTGTAAAAACTAATTTCCTAATAAGGGAATGAATAATGTCAAATAATCAAAACCACATAGTCAAGGCCTCATGTCAAGACAATAAATAGAAATTTTGTCAAGGCCTTGTTCCATGACACTAGTTTGTCTAATTAGACCTACTGATTCATTGAAGGGCCATAGCAAGCCCTGCCTGTCACACACTACCTCCAATGCATTCCTTATATGAAAAGGTTGAAACATAACATAAACATTAGTATTAAAACTATCATATAAAATGTTAATAATTTAACGATAAATCATTAATTGTATAAAAATAGAACATCTATAAACATATCATAACTCATTAAATACACTACGTAAGATTTTATTATAATTAATCAACCTCAATAAAGAATAATATCCAGTAATGGATGTTGACATAGTTGAAAATGATTTGTAAAACTCTTTGAGAGGAATATCTTTTTTTCCTGAAATCAGTAAAAAGTCACCAAATTTATAAATGAAGTCATTTAAAAGAGATTTTTGTATCAAAGTGTCCCATACAACATTGATTTTTTTAATGTAATTAAAATTTTAAAATAATCATGGCCAAATAAATAAATCCTTAAAATCATTTTGAAAACAAGGATAATAATTAAAAATATTTAGAATAATAAATCCTTAAAACATTTGAAATAATTATCCAGTTTAATATTTTCTTCCATAAAACCATAAAATATTCCTTTGCAAAAATTATTTTGTATCATGGGCATGGATGATAAATATGTCCCATAAAATACTTACACTTAAACAATCTTGGATAATAATGAGATTGATAAATTAACACTTACATGGTACTTTCCTTTAGTCAATGGTATGTTTATCCTCCAGTATATTGAAAATAGTATGTCATTAAATTATAACTGAACCATATACATATATATATATTATATTAAACATGATTCATTCATTTATTTATACTACCCATTTAATAATAATTTCCATGTTAAAATAACATTTCTGGTAATAATTGATTTCTTTATCGTTCGTATTTTAACTTGTTATTCGTGTTCATTTCACTTATATCATGATATAATTGCTTTAATAATATTAATAATTATTTATGTATCATATATATTCAGAATATAAATATTTACAACAGATAGATATATGATATAGAAAACACAGTTTCAGGAGACAGTAGGTCATACGTACACATAAACGCAGTTTCTATTTGCATATCAATTTGAATAGATATAAGTGAATGAGGTATATGTAAATACACACACAAACACACACACACACACACATATATATATCCAAAATAAATATTATGTCATATATTACTTACTTATTAATAATATATATTATTATAATCATCATTGAATGGTGGATGTGGGAATGAATCTCATCATGTCGTGGAGATGGTAAGTTGTATGTTTGCACGAGTGATGATATCATTATATTGATGGTGAAATAGTATGAAATTGGATGGTATATTATATATAATGATTCATTAAAATGGTATATTTATTATTTACATAAATTATAATCATTATCATAACTATCTAAATAATGAAGTGTTGAATAAAAAACTTCACCACAACGTGGATATGGTAAGCTATGCGTATGCACAAATGGAGACTTTTTCATCTATAAGATGGATAGAATAATGAATATGGTTTGATTATATTTTCAATAAAATCTTATTATATAGAATTAATATGATTAATTATTTTTGTATGGAAAAAACAATGAATGTGGAAGTGGAAGAAGAAAAGAACATTGAAAGAGGTGATGAAATAATTACCTCTTCTTTGGATTCTTATTTTTGATTTGATGAAAAGGGCTCCTTAAGATAGATTTGTGAACAAAGTACTTCCTATAGGTTGAACTGAGGGTAGTTGGGAGCATACTTTAGTGGGTTTTGGCCATGAAAAATGACTTTGGAGGTTTTAATCTATGAGAAGGGGAAGTTCCCTTTTATGAGAGAGGTGAGGGGAATTATTGGGAAATCTTGAAATATTGATTTATTATAAAAACATTTTTAGTTTTTAATAGCTCAAAATAGATTTATATCAATGATAAGGTTCTTATGGGTCGATAACTTCCAAAAAAACATGTTTTAGACATATTTAGGTCACTATATTAACCTTATCTTTTATATTTAACTCTTTGTTAAATAGTTTATCTTTTACCACGTCTTCTTGTATTTTTATATTACATGATTAATATATTTACTATAAAATGACAAGAAAACCTCAAGAGGTACATTAATGAAATATATAAAATTATATAAGTCCATTTTCCAAATATTATATTTTTAAGAGTATTATAATATATAATAATATAGTATTGTTTTTAAAAACTCATATATGTCAATTTTAACACTATTTAGTATTTGGTATTTGTGAAAGTCATAAAAACATTATTAATTCTAAAATAATACATCGAATAAAAATTAACATGTCATATTCACCTATAAAATTTGTTTATGGAATCAGGAGATTCAATTTATATTTATTTTAATATTTATAACATCAATTATTTTAATCTTTCATTAAAAAAGTAATTATCGCATCATCATTGTGTCATATATACATTTAATTATTTAATCAATAAAAATTAAAAATAAAGTACCATAATTTAGAAAATATTTTTATATTTCTAATTAATATTTACAGTGTAATTTATCTTATGTGTAACCCTATATTAAAATTGGTTTACATATTAAAGTTTGAATTTATAAATTTTGACTCTTCTTTAAATAAAATATAATAAATGTCTTAATGTAACCGAAATAGATTAAAAAGGATCTTACTTTTATCCTAAGGTTGATTTTGGTAAAAATAAACTTTTCCAATAGAATTAAGAAATGTTTTTGGGTAATTGTAATATTGTTTTTACCTTTAATTTTCTTATTTACTTTTAACCGTGGTAAAAAAATTTTAAAGTTACTATTCACAAAAATCATTTTCATCCTATTGAGCAACATTTTACATAATGATATAAACTGTGTATCTCAAATTTTTTAAATTCAATTCACAAAATCATTAAAATTATGATTTAGAATAATTCTCTAATTTACATAGAATATGGGTAAATGTTCCTAGAAGGTGGGAAAAAAGACGTTAAAAATGGTCATTAAAATAATATATATCTAATCATATTATAAAATTACTCCAATGAATTAAATTGTACTAATATATGTATTATGTATCAATTTTTGAATTAAGATTAATTAATAATCAAAATAATTATTTAAATGAAAATGTCAGTTTTTATGTACTATGATGTATTTTAGACTATTCATCAAAAAATTTAATGTTTTCAGAAAAATACCAAAAAATCGCCTGAATATAATTTTGATATTCCAAATTAAAAACTTTAGTGTATTTTTAAAAATTCAATTTTTAGGATTCTATAAATGTATTTTTATTATTCGTCACAAAAGGAAATAAAAATTTTTCTTTTAAGAAAATAGATTTTCTAAATAAATAAATAGTTTACCATGACATATAAATTTCATTATAAATACATTTTATTTATGTGAAAATATTAAAAATAAAATATATATTTTATATTTCACTGTTCATATTTAACTATATAATTGATAAATAAATATATTTTTTAAATTATTATAATAATAATTTGTTGTTTTGCAAAAACACAATCTTGAATCTAACACAAGCCAAGTCATTGTTGTATGAAATATAAGATATTAAATTAAATTAAATACATAACTTACTATGAAATCCTGGGGTGTTACATTCTCCCCTCCTTCTATAAATTGCTTCCTCAAAATTTGAAAGAAAATTTCAAAAAAAATAGTGAAAATAAAAATAAATTTGTGGAAAACCGAAATCTGAAATAGGGTTAATAAAATATAGTCTTAATAAGAGGGAAAGGTAAATGAAAAAGTCACCTTCAAATTAGGATTTTGAATAGGATAACATTGGTGGAAATCAATGACACATAATTAGAAGAAAAACATAAATATTTATAGGGAGATATTGAGGTCATCAACCAGAAACAAGTGAATAATAAATGTAACATTGAGGGCCATAAAGCCATTAATCTATGATGTTTTAAAGTATCATCGGTTCAACAAAATATAAGGTATTAGGATAACCCATTTTTTAGATACTTTTTTTGAATAGGGGGGATTAATTTACTATCAAGATAAGAACTCAAGAAAACCTATTTGATTTCATTACCTATCATTATCATAATATCATCATTGGGTTGTGCT
Organism: Viscum album; assembly: GCA_963277665.1. NCBI lineage: Eukaryota > Viridiplantae > Streptophyta > Magnoliopsida > Santalales > Viscaceae > Viscum > Viscum album. Next base: position 1,970,191,605 of record OY728138.1, read on the forward strand.
TCAATATATTTTGACTTCATCCCTTACACTAGGAAATGAATGCTAAAAAATTGATTTTGTTTACCTCTCAATTGAATTTGATAAATCATAAGGGTAAAAAGTATTCCCTTTAATTCTATAAATGTTTATTGAAAACCAAAAGGTTACGTCAATGTATCCATAAAACCATACTTTAACCTCATACAAAAAACTTAGGTGTTCAAATTACTCAACCCTGACCATTAGATTTATCCAAAATACTTGTGTCAAAACTCACAGTCCAAAAATTTATAAGGAAGCTCAACATTACATTATAATGATCAACATGTAAATAACATTATCATATATTTTTTTAAAACTTGGTAACAATATGAATTACCATAAGACCTTATTTGAATATGTATGTACTTCTTTATTGCTTCAGCAAAACACAGAATACTGTAATACTCTTTAAATCCATAAATGTTGTAAAATCCATCAATTATGAAATATTCAAATCATTAATTTGTATCAATGTGGTCAAGAATATACAATATCATATATCCAAATCAATCATATATTATTCCAAAATCATTACCTATGTTACAAAACCATATTATTTTTTATCTTTCATTCAATTATGTATTTTCCAAAAAGTATAACATGATATTGAGTCACTTTTCTTAGACCATATAATCTCAAATCCTTAATGAAATATAACTTCAGAACAATCCTTACTTATTTTCATAATTCATATAACCTACACTTTCTTGATACAAAACTCAAATGATATAATTCTTTAATATCAACATTTGAACACTAGTCATTCCACTTCATCTGTAGTAGTATAATGACATTATTATTATCCAATAACATCATTTGGGGCATATTGTAATGATTTTGACATTTATTCGTGTAGTGTACCAACTCCTTACTGATGAATTATTATACATTTGAATCTTTTTTCTTACCCTGGAAATAATGAATGTGGTTTTCTTTTTTTTTCTACAGCTATAACATACTCCCATTATCTTCAAACATTTACCAAGGTGATTCTTTCCATAGTAATCACATGTGGGAAAATCATTATTTCCCTTCTTCTCTTTATCCATCTTTTTTTCCATCCTCTTCTTTTCTTGCTTCCCTTCAAAGACATATAACTCAACTTAATATTTACATATCTTATTAACACATGATATTATTTCTTTATATGATGAGGATACGTGGGAGACTATTAACCTTCTAAATGTTTGCTTAAGACCATGAATGATATGAGAATTCTTACTCTTTGGATCATTCATATTGCTAGATTTCACATTCCATTTACCAGGAACCATTTATAAATAACGACATCTACTAGGTTAGACCATATTATAATGTATAATCCAAAAACTATATAAATTCACTTGATTAATTAAATATTTACAAAAATATAGTCTCATAATGATAAAATTTGTTTCATTGCTAACATATTTTCTCATAAATCCTTCATAATGTTTTGTAAAGAAAATGTGAATTATTCTATGCATATCCCCTGAGAGTGTCAATCCAGGTGCGCAGTAAGGCACATTTTCATGTACCAGGATATCCCGGGTCAAGCCCAAAACTCCTCATTGGAGTTTTTACTTTTAGGTACATCTATGCCAGTACCACATCCACTTGTAGTATCCAGACATGAATGTATTGCTTGGAAAACCCACATAATAACTACGTTACAATTTTTTTTGGATGTTCTACTATACTATTCCTCAAAGCCTATCTTAGGGTGATTTTTCCTATTTAGAGATTATCTAAATCTAGTTTACACAGTTATTTCTAAACTTTCTATGATACCAAATGTAATTCCCCGAACCCATTTACATTGAGATAGTGCATTATTTTTATTCATTTACATGATTACAAGAAATCAAGTCATGAGGACCGATCATTTTTTAAGACTTGTCAAATAGCTTACATACATGAATGTTAAATTACACTTTCTAGCATACAAAATATCATAAATTATCCATTGATAATTCCATTATTCCCTTAGATTAGCCATGCATATCAATCATAATACACTTCATGGAATCTTGGGAAAATAAAACATAAGAAAGGGGTGAGCTCAGATGCTTAGAAAGGGTAAATAGTTCAGCGGAAGCTATAAATTTTTAAGGCAGGATGTATAATAAAGACATCATCCTTTTAAACATAAAACATTAACATAATATGGTAGAAATAAGTCAAGAATTACCATTTAAACAAGAACATGGATATTCTACTAGTTTAATAATCACATTTAATAACTGATTTCATAACGAGGGAATGCATAATACTAGAAAATCATAACAATATAGTCAAGTGCTCATGCCGCGACTCCAAATAAAAATTTTGTTATGGACTTATGCAAAGACACTAGTTTGTCTAAATATAACTTCTGATTCATTGATAAGACATATCAGGCCCCCCCCATCACTTACTATGTCCAATTCATTCTTCATATGAAAAGGTTGAAACACAACATAAACATTCGTATTAAAACATGCAGGTGAAATGTTAATACTTTAACCATAAACCATGAATGTTATAAAAATAGCATATCCATAAACATATCAAAACTCATTCAATAAAATATGGAAGACAAAATTATAATAAATCAACCACGATCAAGAATAATATCTAGTAATGGATGTTGACATAGTTGATGATGATCAGTAAAACTCTTTGATAGAAATATCCCATTTTCATGAAATCATTTAAAAGTCACAAAATTTATAAACAAAGTCATTTAAATGTTATTTTTGAATCAATGTGACCCATACCAATTTGATGTTTTATTATGTAATGATCATTTTAAAACAATCATGTCTATATAAATAAATCCTTAAAATCATTTTCAAAACATGGATATTAGTTAAAAAAATTTATAAAACTAAATATTTTAAGCATGTAAAATGATTATCTAGTTAAATATTCCCTTTATGAAAACTCTAAAAGATTCCTTTCGAGAAAAAACTTATAAAACATGGACATGGATGATAATATGTCCTTGAAAATACTTATACATAAACAATCATAGATAATAATGAGATTGAGAAATTAACCCTTACCCTGTACTTTCCTTTGCTCGATGGTCTGTTTAACCCGTTATATAATGAACATAGTATGTAATTAAATTAAACCACAACTAAATTCATATATATTATATTATAATTGATTCATTTATGTCTTTATACCACCCATTTAATACCATGTTAAAATAATATTGCGGGCAATAATCTCATTGTTTATCATACGGGTTTTAACTTTTTATTCTTGATCGTATCACTTATAGAATGATTTATTTTCATCTAGAGTATAAAACACTATTTATGTATCATATATATTCATAAGATAAATATGTATAATAGATAGATATATGAAATGGAAAAACCCATTTATGGTGACGGTAGACCGTACGTACGCATAAACAATATTTCTATTTTCATATCGTATTAAACAGAAGTAAGGGAATGAGATATATGTAAATAAATACAAAAACACACACATATCTATATATTTATAGTATAATTATTATTTCATATATTATATAATTTTTAGTAATATATATTTTCATAATCATCATATCATGGTGAACGTGGAAATGAATATCATCGCGTCGTAGATATGTTAAGCAGTACGTACGCACGAGCGACGATATCATTCTATTTATGGTGAAATCGTATGTAATGAGATGGTATATTATATATAAATAATCATTGAAATGTTATTTTTATTATTTACATCAATTATACCCATTATTATATGCATCTAAATAATGAACTGATAAATAACAAACTACACCACGATATGGAGACGGTAATCCATACGTATGCACATATTGTGTCTTTCTCATTTATATGATAAACAGAATAATGAATATGGTTGTACTGTATTTATAATAACATCTCAGTATGTATAAGTGTATGCAGTTATTATTTTTCTATGGAAACAACAATGAAAGAGGAAGTGGATAAAAAAATAACTTTGAATGAGGTCATGAAATAATTACCTCTTCTTCGGGTTCTTCCTTTTGATTTGAACAAAATGACTTCTTATGATATCTTTATGAACAAAGTAAGTCCTTTAAGTTGAATTTATGGTAGTTGGGGGGATATTTGAGTGGGGTTTTTTCAATTCACCTGGATTTGAAGATATGAATTTATGAGAAGGGGAAGTATCCTTTTATAAGAGAGGTGAGGGACACTTTAGGAAAAGATTGAAATATTAATTTATTATAAAATAATTTTCAGTTTTTAAAATCTCTAAATAGATTTATTTCAAGGATAAGGTTCTTAGGGGTATAACTCCTCACAATCAATAGTTTTTAGACTTTTTTAGTTCACCATATTAACCTTATATTTTAGAATCAACCTTTAGTTAATTATTTTTAACTTTTACCATGTCTTCTTGTATTGTTATATTACGTGTTTATATAGTAACTAAAAAATGCTATGAAACCCAAAAATTTGTTCATTAAGGACCTATATAACATTATATATGTCATTTGGCCTAATATTTTATTTCCAGGAATATTATATCATTTAATAATATAGTATTTGTTTTAAAAACTCATTTATGTCAATTTAAAGACTATTTGGTATTTTGATTTTTTAAAATTCATAAAAAGATTATTTATTAAAAAATAATACATTTAATCAAACCTAACATTTCATATTCACCTATAAAATTCGTGGATGGCATAAAAATGTTCAATTTACATTTTTTTAGTATTTATAATATCAATTATTTTAATCTTTCACAAATGAGGTAATTTTTTCATCATCATTGTGTCACAAATAAATTTAATTATTTAATGTCTTAAAATTATAAATAAAATAAAATGATATAGGAAATTTTTTTATATTTATATTGAATATTTATAGTTGAATTTATCTTAATTGTAACCCTATATTAAAAATTGATTAGTTATTAATGATTGAATCTAACACTTTTGACTCTTCTTTAAATAAAATATAATAAGTGCCCCAATCTAACCCAAAAGGATTCAAAAGGATATTAATTTTGTCCAAATGTGATTTTGAACGAAATATACTTATCAAATAGAATTTGGACATGTTTTGGGAAAAATTTAATATAATATTTACCTTTAATTACCTAATTTACTTTTAACTGTAGTAAATAATATTCAAAAGTTACTATTCATTAAAAAAAATTCATCATATTGAAACAAATTTTACATACTAATGTAAAAAATGTCTCTAGGATTTTTAAAATTAAATTCCCAGAAGTTGTAAAATTACCTTTTAGGAAAATTTTCAAATGTTCCTAGAAGGTGGGTAAATGTGCTAAGGAGGTGGGTAAAAAGATGTTACAAAGTTTAAATAAAATTTTATATTTCTAATCTAATTATAAAAACACTCCAATTAATTAAATTATAATAATATTTGTATTATTTATCTAATTTGACTTTAAGATAAATTTTAATTCAGAATAATTATTTACATATAAAATTCGATTTTTATGTACTATGTATTATTTTCACTATCCATAAATAAAATCAATGTTTTAAAAAAAATACGTAAAATTCACCTGAATATAATTATGATATTTTAAATTCTAAAATTAATTAATTTTTAAAAAATTCAATTTTTAGGTGTGTATAAAATTAATTTTATTATTTTTCACAAAAGGAAAGAAAAAAGTAGTTCTTTTAATAAAATATCATTTCTAAATAAATAAATATTTTAACAAAACTTATAAATTTCATTATAAATCTATATTATTTTTTGTGAAAAAATTATAAATAACATTTAAAATTTATGTGTCACTATATATATTAAAATATTTAATTTATAAATAAATATGTCTTTTAAATAATTATAATAACAATTTGGTGTTTCGCAGAAACTCAATCTTGCATTTAACACAAGCCAAGTCAGTATTTCATTCAATATAATCTATTTAATTACATTAAAGAGATAAATTAATAATATATATTTGGGTGTTACCAATTCACTTACTCAACATTGCTTCAAATTGGTAACAAGCATACTCTTTTTGTGTACGATGAACTATTGTCTCACGAAACGAAGACTGTTACTTTTTTCCTAAACAACTATCAATGTGGCCATTATGATAGAAAATATGTTTATACATGAAATATATGATATTTATTATATATTTATAAATTTTTAATCCTTTTATTACACTTACCTTTAATACATTCCATTTTATGTGAATATGATAATATCATTTGAGGAAGTGTAGACTACCGCACCATCAAAGCATTTTGATTTGTTCCCACTAAACATGGAACACATAATGAATTTATTTAATAAACATATGTGACATAAGAAAATATATGATATTTATGGCATAATTATATATATTTATATATTTATATATCATTTTATTTATTACCATTTCACACTACTAAGAAGTGATAACGTCAGTCATCGACGTGTGGACTAACACCTCCTCGAAACGATGTGCTGCCTTTTACATCATAAGAACTATATATATAATTATATGTGATTAAGCAACATGGTATTTATTAAATAATATTCATTATATAAGGATATATTGTTACTTACCTTCATTCCATAACAATCGTTGAAAAATGGGAACGTTACTCATGCGTACTTACGGCCTACAGTCTCCATGACTGTAACATTGATTCGTTTTTTTGAATATATCTAATGATTGATTTAAAAGGTATAATTTTTGTATAAATATGATAATTACGTCATGATTATTAATATGGAGATATTATATAATGACCTATTTCACCATTATTTACCCACTAATGTATTTTTTGACACATAAACCGAATTGGGTCAAAACACCCGATGTAAACTTAATTGTTTTAGTAGTTATATACAACATAGTAAAAATTGAAGTAAAAGTAATGATAAAAATGAATATATTTCCCAGTAAGAATAAAATTAACATAATTTTATTATATAGTTTGTTAAATGAAGTTCAACTATAAGGAAATATAAGGTAAGGGATTATCATCTCACTATTTACATCTGTGTGATAAATGGCATGTTCACTAATTACATATTTTTGTGGTATATCTACTACACATTTTTATTTATATTATCAGGAATTATTTTATATTCTTGATATTTATGGTTTTTTATATATTATTACTTCACTAGGTTTATGATTTAAAATTTATCAAAGTGGTATTGGACAGTTCAGAATGTTTAAAGATTATTTTACTAAAAAATAACATTAATGATCTATTAATAATATTTCCATTCAAGGAAATTTTATTACCATTGTTGAAAAATCCATTTCATTTTCATCCCCAATAGTAATTTATGACCCTTTTCAAGTATTAGTACCATTTTAACACTCTTCGGTACTCAATATATTTTAAAATACTTTTATAAAAACATGACTTCATTAATCATTTCAGTTGGAGAACATATTTTTTTTATAAAAAACATGTTTTATTAAAATGTTTTCAAAAATGTTTTTAAAATGAGTTGGATAATAAATTTTTACCATTTCTTTCATTTACTACTACTTTCAAAGGACTCTTATTGTCACTTTCCGAACAAGTCATATTAATAAACCTTTTACGATTAAAGAGGAATATTTATTTTCACATCATATGACATGTATAGATTTATCCACCTTTATTTCTATGAAGCCTCCCTATAAAGTTAAAACAGATCATTTTTAATTATTTTTTTAAAAAGGTATTTTTAAAATAAAATTATTTTCAAATGGATTTTTAAATCAGAGGATATTTTCCTCAAGAACATTTTTTTTAAATTATAATATTTCTATTCATCAAATACGACAACAGTTTATTTTACTTTACTTTGTTTATGATGTACTGATACAATCCTTAATCTTCTTATGTATGGTTTATGATTAATAAGGTTAACGATAGAATTCACAATCACTTATTTTATTTCTTATATCCCCTTTAAATATTCAATTTCTTAGGATTATGGATTTTTCCCTAATTCTTCATATCATTTATCGTGGATATTACTATTTACTATATCATATATCATTTTATAGATGGTGTCTACCTAGATAGTAATTTAATTATTTGTGGAAATATTGATAATTATGTATTCTTATTCAATATGTTTATTTGATAAGGCACATTTTTAAATCAATACATTCATATATGAGGAATTATTTGGACTGCTATGACACGAGTGGGGATCGATTATATATATCCGCTCGATGTATTGGTAGTCTCATGGGGAAATTCAGTTGGATAAAAACCTTAGATGGTTTTTACCTCATATTATGCATATTGTCTTATGAAAGGTCATGACATTAAAGGTGGAATCTACCAAAGAAACATCACATGCAAAATAATTAAGCATTTCCCTCAAATTAGTTTTAGTATTTATTATACCATGAGATTTTGTGTCGACATATTTATGGATACATTTCATTTTCAGTTATTTAGATGACATGTGTTTTAGTTTCTTTATATTACATATTTATTTTTTATTATTTTTTTATTTAATGGAATGATTTTCCATTCATTACCTTCCCATATAGTTTATGAACATTAATTCTATTTATTTGTTATGTGACATGTGTTTTTATATAATTACCATACCATGTTGACTATTCTCATTGATTCATTATTATTTCCACAAAAGTTATTGATTACTGAGCATTTTACCTCTCCCTTATTATGTTTCTTTCCAGTGGAATCCAAGAAGTGAAATATGAATTATATGTAAGGATTTACTTGATGTATTAGAGTAATCCTCGAAGTAATTTATTTTTTAAAAAAAAATTATACTTAGTGTATTCTTTTATCATTTATGTATCTTGTTTACCAAGACAAAATAAACTATCATTTCATCAAGATTTGATTCCATATAATCATGCCAACATAATAGATTATAGATACTAGCGCTGTCATTTCTAGGGTTGAGTCATCATAGCCAGGGGATATTCTTAGGAAAATTTACCTCTTCAATATAAAATTATAAATTTTTTAATTAGATGATGAAAATGAAGGTCAAAAGATAATCCTAAATAGTATTGTACTAATAAATCATGTCATGTTTGAAACATACTATAATTGATTATATGAGTTTCCCACTATGATTATTGTTCCTCACACTATGATTTATTGTTTTAGTCGATGGGTAGAACTTGAAAGAATTGTGTTTATATTGAACTTGAAGGAAAATTTGGAGACAATGAGAAGACAAATGGTATAATGATAGGAGTGAAAGATATCTGGATTATACCTAACTAATTATAGAGAAATATTAAAAAAACATATACGTTAATGAAATATCAAACTAAAAAAAATAGAAGGCTCGAGTTTGATAAGATATTGAGTGGTGGGGACCATGGAGGAAAGAAGGCTCAACTTCCATCATGTGAGAAATGTGGGAAGAGATGCCCACAAATATGTCTCAAAAAATCATGAAAATATTTTATTTGTGGAAAAAAGGAAATCATGAAAACAATTACAGAGGACAAACTAAGTGTTCAATTGATGGAAATTAATCTAATCCTACAGATCTATTTATTTTTTTTATTATATATGTAGACCCTGGTAATCATCCGAGTCAATTCCATATTCCAAATGTGAACCCCTACACCAAGTATTGAAATACGTTGAAATAAAATAGATAGATTATTGTTTTATTGGGATTCTAGAATAATTTTACAAAATTATTTTTACCAATGGTATTTGGTAAAAAGATTCAAGAAAAATTTAAGTGTTTGATTATATTTTAGAAGAACATGTGTCTTTATTTACATAATATCTATAGATATCATCAAAGGATTATTAGTTTAAGTATGATCATAATTTCAACATATTAAACACCCCTTAAGAAAATTTATGTGGTTGGAATATTACATGATTAAGGATATTCTTGGAAAACATTTATGTCAATACAACCCATTGGTCTACTATAGGTTTTAGTGAATATGTTATTTAAGGAAGAATGCAATTATATTTTTTTGGGTATAAGGTTAAAGGTTTTAGTAACTATTAGGTATTACTTTACATTTGATGGTTAGGTAATTATGGGTAATTATAGGTTGATAATTTTATATAAAATAATTAATATACATTTCGAAAATGAAAAATCCACCTTATGGGTGACAACCCGTTTCATCCGGAAACGCCGTAGGGATTAAAACCTTGACCCAAATATGATATGGGTTTACTTCCTACCACTGTACTATATCATTTTCTGGTTAATATGTCATTTCTTTTAGTTAAATAATTTGATGAATAAATATTCATGATAAAGAAATGGGGTTATTGGTGATGTCTATAAATTAATGTATTATATTGGAGAAGTTGGGGTACTTTATTGGATTTGGAAATAGTTAGAGAAAAAATGTCTAATCACTCTTTTATGAATTTTTTGATATGTTAAAAGTGAATTTTAGAGCTTAAGGGAAAAAAATAATTTTGGACATTTCATTTATTAATGTAAGTGATGAATTTGAAATTGATAAAAGCACATCCAAAGCAAGAAAATTATTATTTTCTGACAGAGACATATCAAGAAAGTATATTTCCTTATATTATTATTAAGTAAAATAATTCCACAAATTTAGGAAAAGGATCTTGAAAAAAATATATTCTATGACCTCTCTATAGAATGATTAAAATATACTTTTCAATCCTCATAGATAAATGGTTTTTTGGTCCTTAACATTCCATTGATCAGTCACTTTATTGTGATCAATGACCTCTATCACTCTTTTTAATTCATTATGGTTTTGTTTCATGTCCATATCTATACATAAAACCAATGTTATTTTACCTAGAAAAAATCTTATGTTTTATTCCATATGACCTTTTTTCACTATTTTCATTCTTACTAGGTGTATATTTTTTAAATCCATTTTAGAATGTGGTTATTGGACAATGTAATTTTAAAATACAAACCCCTTAATTTCTATGTACATCATAAAATTATGATGAAACAATTTATTTAATGTGGGAATAATGTTTCACCTCAAAATTATAAAATAAAAACATTACATTTAATATTTTTGTGACACATGAAACTGATGTTAATCAAATAATTAAATATATTTCATTAAATTTAATCTCTTTGATTGATTACAGAACACATAACCATGAGTCTAAATAAATCAAAATATAGTATACCATAATAAACTACCAATTAAATGGGTGGTTTTAGATAGTTTTAAATAAATTATAAAAGTTAAAATTATCTATTGATTCGAAATAAAATAATAATTTTTTAAAATAAACATATATATGTTTTTAGAAAATGTATTTGTTTCAAAAAGATGTTTTAATCGTGTTTTGTTCGCATAATTTAAATTTTATTGTCAAATATTTTGGAAAAAATATTTGTTAAAATAAATTTAATTTTCTAAATCAACATATCAAAATTATATTAGGGTTATTTTTTGGGATTTCTATAAAAGGTTTCTTTTTTCGATTAACTGTTGAATTACCAAATTTTTTTGAAAATAATTTTATTTTTAAATAATTTATAAGGATAAATAACATTTTAAATTGTTTTTAAAATAAAAATACTTCAATAATATTAAAATATATCTAATTTAGATCATTTTGTGCAATTTTATATTCAATTTGGATATTAAAACATTATATACTTATGATATTTTTCTCATTGGAAACCTGCTTTTTCATCCCATCCCTGGGTAAAATTTAAAATTGGATTATGAAAATTCCTTTATTTAAATGTTAAAAAATGGATATTATATTTTAATTAAAAAAATATTTTTTATAATAAAGTTAACATAATTTATTTTCCAAAATAAATAGTGAGAATAGTAAATATTAATTGTCACTGTTAAGGTAAGAATGAGTTTCTCAGGCGTTATGTTAAAAGGATAATGATTAAAATGACCTAAAAACATGTCTAAAATATATTTTATGGAAATATTTTGACCATATATTGTCTAATAATTTAAAATTATTCATTTTATAAACTTTTTTGTAAAAACATTTGGTACAAATTTTTCTTTTAAAAAAATAAAAGATTTCCACTTATTTCACTTATAAAAGACCACCCTATCCTATATTATTCACACCATATAAGAATTTTTTATCGGTAAATAACTACCAAAATTATTTCCAAACTTCATTCCCCTCATCCTAGAGTCCTTTTATCATTCATATTTTTATTCTATTAATACATTACATATAATCTTAATGAGTGGTCCGAGAAGTGGTAAAATTCATAAATATACGTGTTTGTTTAATTTCTTCTTCCACCACATTAAAATATTATTAACTTTAGATTATATAATGAAAATTTAATATAAAATATAATTATATATTATTTTTTTATGATAATAACCTATATCCATATATTATTCCCTCAAATGGGATATGATAACATCACTCGTTTGTATAACAGAGTACCGCCTTACGAACCGATGTGACATGTTTTTTTAATTACCGATCAGGATTGTGTATTATGATGGATATAAAGTATATATATGAAATTTACAATATAACTATAAATATTTATGAATAATACCATAAATAATTTTTAAACATTCCACTGCATTGGGGATACCATAATATCATTCATGTGTATAGCGGACTACCACCTCACAAAACAATGTAATTATATTTTAGCAAGTACTTTACATGTAAGGTAATAAGGAAAAATTTAATGAATATATGTGAAATTATTGTGATATTAATGGAATATTTAATGTTATTATAAGAAATTATATTTTTTTTATTTCTTATATTTTCACTCTTTGAAGGATGATAATGTTGTCCATGTACGTATGGACTACCACCTTCACGAAGCGATGTGACTATATTTTCATCAAGATAACAAATTTATTATATATTTCTAGGTATATTTAAATTTATAAAATTAAATTTATGATATTATTATCTTTTTCTAATTTCAAAATATAAATTTCTTCCATTCCATAATGATCATTGAAAAATGGAAATGTTACTCATGCACACATACGACATACTGTCTCTATGATCGTAACATTTTTATTTTAACAAAACCATCATTCATGAATGGTATTAAAAGTATAATACCTTTTTAAATATTATAAATATGTCATTATGATTATTAATGTGATGATAAAACTATATAAAATTCAAAATAACCGAAAATTTAATGACAAAGCATGAATGAAAAAACAAGGCAATTAATAACCAAAACAAAAAAAATAATAAAATATTATTAATGAAAAAGATATAATATATTATTAATGGTTCATAGTTGATATACTAAATATGATTATGGTTTTTTTATAAGTTATTAACACGTTAAAAAACACCATACATGAGGTTAAACCACATTCAACCATAATGAAATGCAAGGTAAGGGACTTCGTCTCAAATTCCCTTAATTTTGGAATATTATATTATTGGGAACCTAATTTATTTTATATGATGTAAATAATACCAATATTATATATAATATCATGAATAATTCATACTTAAAGTAATATTATGTTTTAATTTATTTATGTAATCCATTTGGATTTGACATAAATCAAACCATGCGGTAAATAATTTCACAATTCAATTTCTTTTCATTGGGATATATTATTTATTTATTTTTTCTTTGGTATTCTAAGATTATGTGTTTAATGAATTTTTTATTATCTTATATTTTATATTAAATTGTTCTATATGGATTTATATTTGATACACATAATGTATTCATTGATTAATTCTCACATCATTGCTATGATCATTGTAAAGGACTTCGTCTCAATTTTCCTTCATTGAGGAATATTATATTATTGTGTGACTAATTTGTTTTATATGGTTTACATACTACCCATTATACATGTAATATCATGATTAATTAATAATTTATTTTATTTTAAATTTTAGTATGAGATATTTCATCCAATGGGATTTGACCTGATAGTTACCAAGTGGTAAAGAATTTAATAACTCAATTTCTTTATGTTTTGTTATGTTAGTTCTTCATTTTCCTTTGATGTTGCAAGATTATGTGTATAATTTTTTTATTGTATTATTTTTTATTTAAACATGTTTTAATTGGATTTACATTTTATACAACTTATATATTCATTAATTAACTATTACATCAATGTTATGATCATTGTAAATGATTTTGTATCAATTTTAATTTTACTAAGATAAATTTATTAATATGATTCCATTCACTTTCATGTGGTGTATATGCTACCCTATTGATGTATTTAACATGGAAAAAAATTATTCATGATGTATGACGTTTCATGTATAGTTTCTTGATATTCATTGTATCATGGATATGAATATTTCTAAAACTATATAACCTCCTTATAAAAATATTTTACATTGAAAGATATTTGATTAATTGGGTAAAAATTGATAAATAATTTTTTTTTATAAATTTATAAATTTTTTGATTAGAAATATTGATTTAGTAATTAAATTTTTTATTGTTTATATGAGTAATTATTTGGAAATGTAGTGATGGGTGTGGCCTAGAATTATACAACTGTTGATGCATTTGGAGTCTCATGAGGTGAATTAGTAATCTATGATTAGTTGATTTTCAACCTATGGTTTTAAAATTTATTTTGAATGATCAAGATGGTAAATTTATAATATATCTGGGAGAATGATGTATAATTATTAATAATTTCCCTTATTAATATTTTAATTTTTATTATCCATGAGCTTTTTGTAATGGTATTATATGAGGATGCATTTTATTCTCAGTTTATTGATTAATTAGGAAATGTTTTTAGTTATTTACATTACCATATTGATTATGATATTCAATTTATTTAACTAAAATGTGTGTTTAGTTATTTAACTTTCCAGGTTGATTATGATTATTTATTCTTGATATCTTTCACTATACTCAACCCTCACTGAGAATTTGAGCACACCCATATTTTGTTACCTTTTCAAGGAAACCATAAAGTGAACTATGAATGATATGTAAGGATATACAAGAATGAGTAACACTACTCTCAAAAAAATTATGTTGTAATTTTTTTTAAAATATAATATGGAATCTATGTATTTATCAAATTTACCAAGACTATGAAACTATTCAGTTCATCGAGTTTGGATTTCTTATATATTATGAAAATTTAATAAGATAAGTCACCGAATCTGGTATAATGGGTTCAAATTCAATACAATGCATGAAACTAGGTTTTTCAAGAAATTGGAAATAGTATAATGGTTATGAAACACCCAAATATTTTATGGTATATCCATTATTAAATACATTTAGTCACTTTGATAGCTTATGTTTCACAGAAGTCTGAGCTTAAACAAACTCTTAAATATTGTTATTTTAACATAACAATTATAACCTATCCATTAAGTTGGAGTGAATAAATATTATTAACAACCTATTGATATATATAATTTTCCAACTCATTTTTAATTTATTAAATAATGCTTTGTTAATATGAACATATATTTTAGTATAGATATTTTATTAATCAAATATATGTTTTCGTCAAAAAGGGGTTTTTATTACTTTCTGTGAGAAAATAAATATAATTAATTTTTAAAAAATAGATAAAATGATTTTTATAATATTATAAAAAAATGTGGATTCATAACTTCAAAATTATCTTGGGATGATTTTTGGGTAATTTTCTAAAAAGTTTGATTTTTAGTGAATAGTACAAAAATATCGATTTTAAGGAACACTCATTTCATTTTTTAGTGATTTTATTATTTAAATTGATTTGAAAGAAATTTAAGTTCCATATAGTTAGATTTTATCTAATTAATTAGAATTAAAAAATCAGTATACAGAATTTCGCGTATAAGTACATTTTTGGCTCTAATTATTTTTCTAAAAAACTATTTTTCATTGAATTTTTACAGTTAAATTTTGAATTTAATTTTTAAAATTATGCGTTTTTCTCTTTAGATGCATTGAATATTTTAAATTCCCTCCCAAACCGTCTCATACCCACTCTTAATACATCAAAATTCTTTTTTTCTCACCCAAATACCAATTCGATGCTCTTAAAGGGATCCTCAAAGGAGGTGATATTTAAGAGGTAACTTCTTAAACAACCTCTATTAATTTATTTTCATTTTGTAGATTATCTTCAAATCATTCACCCATAAAATGTTAATAATTAATGTATCTATTATATAATGGAACTGTATATTTGTAATTTAATATCTCATATCCACCCCAATTCTTATCTCCTCTTATTTAAAGAAACAAAACCTTTGTCCAAATTATGGTGGATAACTATCTCCATGGATAATGATTTTTCATTTTCCATTACCACTTTTAGGCTAGACAGAAAAGAATTATTTTGGTTAAATCATATTGTAAAAGGTATATTATAACCTATTTCACATTTTGGAAAAAATATACAGGAAACATATTTTATAAAATAAATCTTGTTTATAAAGGTCATAAAAACAACCAAAATAAACTAAATATTTATAAATAACATTTTTTTGAAACGAATCATCCTCATGTATGAAAAAATTATATATGGGACCATTTATACTTATGGAAGTTAATTATAAAAATTTCATTTAACTTATAGCATTTTATTTCCATTTTACATGAAAATACATAACTATACACAAGTAGACTAACCAAGAGCCATTGAAATGAACACACCCAAAATAATGAGAAAATAATTGTTTTATTAAAAATGTTATTTTTATTGTTTTATATGAGAAAAAAATAAAAATATTTATTTAATCATGTTAAAATGAATTTCACAATAAGAACATCATTTTTGGATTAATCGTGTAAAAATTATATTAAGAAGAATTTTTTATAGTTTCATGAGAAGTTAAAATTTTTATTGAATAATAATAAATAATGATTTTTATAAATCTCATTTTCGATATATTTAAAATTATGTTTATGATTTTCAAAAGGTCTCCATGTAATTGAAGTAAAACATTTTATATATAATCTAATTAATTAAAATTAAACAATCTTTATATCATATTTTGGGTATATGTATTTTTTTCTTCTTAAATTTTTTTTCCAAAAAACGGATTTTCGTTGCGTTTTGATGGTTGAATAATGAGTGTAATTATATAAATTATCAGTTTTAAATTTTTTAAAATTTATTTCATACTTTTAATCAAGTGTTCCAAATTAGTTTTTAATTTCTTATTAATTTTTAGGTATAATAATGCAACTAGGGTTAAAAAATATTTACCCAAGTATAAGTAAAATAATGCAGTAGGTTAAAGTTGAAAAGTAAGAGTATAAAATAAAAAAAATTCTAAAAAACATAATAGCTGTTTTAAATATAGATTGAAATTAACTAGAACCAAAAATAAAAAGTATCATCAAAATTTTTTGTAATTAATTACATCCAAATTTGGTTTGTTTGAAATATAATATAATTAATATTTAATCACTTAAAACCACCCATACGCAAGTATAAATACCACACCTCACAACCTCATTTATCTTTAAAAAACATGAATATTTTAAAATATCTATGAAAAAAAATCTTACACACTCTCCCAATGTCTATGTTCCATTGGGCTCACCCATGTACCAATTCCATGTTTCATAAGGAGTCCACCAAAGAGGTGATATATAGGAGTTATTTTTCCCCAACAACCTCTTTTAATTTATTTTCATATTATACCTTCTATTCACCTACTCCGAAAACAATATAATAATATATACAATATCATATATAATATAATTATATAATTCTAATGTAATATCTTCGATACACCTCGTTTCTTATCTTATCTGATTCAATAAAACAAAACCATTGTCGTAATTATAGTGGTTACTCATCTCCTTGGATAATGATTTTTTCCCTTTAAGACCTTAAAGGGTGGTCATAATAGAAATATTATTGTTAATTTAGATTGTAAAGGTTATATTAAAACCTATTTCATATTCTTGAAGTAATATATAGGCATAAAATTAAATAAAATGAAACTAGTTCATGATGGTCTAAAAACTGCTAAAATAAACTAATCATTAATCATTGAAATTTTATCAAATGAGTCATTATTATGATGGAAAAAATAATAGATGGAACCATTTAATATTCTATAAGTTTTTGAATACCATTTAGTTTCAATTATCATGTTTTATTTCCATTTTACATGAAAATCTATAATTACACACAGGTAAACTTATTATAAATCCTCGAAACGAACACACCTGAAACAATGAAAATACTGAAATATTATTAATTAATGGGTGGTAATATGTTATTAATGGAAAATATATGGTATTATAAATATTAATATAATAATTTAAATAATTAATAACATTATTGAAGCCATTATAAAACATATTAATGTATACGAATCTAAAGGGGAGAATGATGTAAGGGTTTCTCGTCTACCTTTTACTTCTGTGAGATATATTACTTATTCACCACTTATTTATTTTATGATGTGTGTATACATACATTTAATGTGTCGTATAATGAATATAATTATATTCATGTTATTATAACATTAGTTTTAAAATTATTAATTTTATGAGATATATGATTCGACTGATTACAATGTAATATGGGATTTCCCAAGTCAAGTTCCATTCATTAAGTTAAACTTAAACTTCATAGATATTTTCTTGTTTTGATTATTTCTAAGATAAATTTATATTATAGTTTGTTTTATTTTGCCCATTTTTGGTGTATTTACACTTTATATACATAATATATTCATTATATGAATTCACACATGAATGATATGATATTTATAAGTGAAAGTTTTTTAGATTTTTTTAATGTTCTACTTTAAACGATCTTTTTATTCCGTGTCATTGTTTTATAAAATTATTTCTAATTTTTTAATATTATATTTTTATTTATTCAAGTGATTTTTACTCAGGTTTTACTTCTTTACAAGATGGTTTGAAATCACTCTCTTTTTTGTTTTTTAAACATGGTTGTTTGTGACATTTCTAACAAAAATATAGAAGAAATGTTTTTATTAAATTATCATAAATAATTTGATTTTACAACATTAATGAATCTTTAATGATTTTATATTTTCTTCAAAAGCTTAAAATTTCATTTTGAAAGGATTTGTTTTCCTTTATAATTGTGTTACTCTTTTAAAGGAAATGATTTAAAAATTGAAATGTCATTTTTTTTCAAGAATCAAGTGACAATTTAAAATTATATTCCATCAAAGATAATATTATTTAATGTTATATATTAATTAATGGTGAAATAATTGAAGGGTAATGTCGTTTTTCCTTTATGGTTAGTTTATGTTTATACTTTAATGATATTTATGTATCCTTTCTTATTTTGTATAGGTTATGCTATGATGAAATGTTTATGCAACCAAATTTATGTTCATGGAGTGTACTATGATTTATGTTCTTATGGAAGACATATATATGGTTTTAGTTTTATGATTAGTGGGACCTATATCTCCCTCCAATGAATTAGGTAATGATATTATATCTCATGAGATAAATAGGATTGGAATAAGGAGTACACCGGGTTCCGCAAGATAGGACTGAAACAGGAAGTGAAACCGGTTTAGTATATCTAATTGGTCAGACCTATATCTCCATCTGATTCAATGTGGAATAATATTTTCTCTCATGAGATAAAAAATAATGGAATTAAGAGTAAAATTTGTTTATTTTGACATGAGGGGAATGGGAAGTGAAACGATTTTAGTAAAGTAATTTTATTTATGATAGTATTAATAGTAAACCTTAGATACTATGATGGTTTGGGGAGTAAAACCATTCCACTATAAATATAGTTATTCCACTATAGATGGTGGTGTGTCCCTCCTAAGAATATTAGATTCCAATAGAGTGTCGTTATATGTTTTGTAAATGATCCCTTACTACTAAGGGAATGATTTTCTATTCTTATGTATATAAAATGATTCCATGTCTTATGTTATGATTTCATAGATTATATTCTTATATTCTTTTAAGATTTATGTCTTATGAAGTTTTATGATTTATTCCATTAATTATGATTATGATATTTGATATTTTGGGAGTAATTTTTAAATATTATGTTCATATTCGTAATCACTTGTACTTAGGTTATGATTGATATATCCCTTTCTTACCCTTACTGAGCATATGCGATGAACCATTCCTTATCATTATTTTTCCCACCTTAAGACGAAATTTATTAATTAAATTTCACATGGATTATATTAATGACCTATTATGGTAATAATTCTGGATATAGTGGGAAATAATGTTATTATTTTGGAACCAATTTTTAATGAATTCGAGTTTTTAAGAGATTATCCTAAATCTCTAAAACTATAAACCAAATAGGTCATTGGTTACGTAAGAAATCCAATAATTTTTTTTGTTGTTGTATGATTTTGAAGAAAAAA
This sequence comes from Viscum album, assembly GCA_963277665.1. Lineage (NCBI taxonomy): Eukaryota > Viridiplantae > Streptophyta > Magnoliopsida > Santalales > Viscaceae > Viscum > Viscum album. The sequence goes on from OY728138.1 coordinate 1,970,211,844, forward strand.
TTGGGTCACATTTATTAGTATCAAATCAAGATAATTATTATTTATGTTTTCAGCACCAAATTCAGAAGTGTGGATTCTAGGATATGACAAGGTCAGTCAGTGGAATACCTTTTATCCCTTACACTATAATAAAAAACCATGCATGATGCATTTCATGTGTGTTATATTAGTGGTATCATCCAAACAATTTAAAAATTCTATACACTGAAGACGTTAAGATGGATACTGATGCTTCCTTTGAGGAGAATATTATTAGTATTATAGACTGTAATGATAAGAATCACTAAGGGGCACTATACCTTTTGTTCGAGTCTAGTGGAAACATTAGTGTATTCAAGAGATTACCTCAGATAGGGAGTATGATATAAAAAAAATGTACCAAAATTTACTATATATACCCCAAAAATGTTATTAGAGAAGCTCAAGGATGAGAATTTTTTATGTTGAGGAGGTTTTAAGATACTTTATTTTTTCAGGGGCACAACCTTTTAATGTCTTTTTAATATTTTTGAAAATATTTTAATTTTTTTCTTGACAAATTTAGGTTTCTATTAGAATAAGAGGGAGGTATTTGTGATTAATTTTCTAGTTTTATAGGAATATATTCCATGGAGTTAAGGATTGAGCCATTAGATAGGTGGCTGAAACATGGGACACATAGTTTTAGTGTAGGGTATAAAGAAGAGAAAAATAGAATATATTGACAATTCTATTATAGATGAGATATGAAAGTGGGATGCGGAGTAGGCTATTTGAATGATAGGTAATTGAGATTCTATATGTGGTGTAAGGTTCATTGCGGAGGAATTTGTCTTGTTATTTTAAATTTACACCCATACAGTGTATAGGTAGGTTCCATCACATCCTCTTCCTTGGAAAAGGTACAAATATGGTGTGGTGTCCTCGAATATAGTGTGGTCTACGCCCAGATAAATAGGTTCTATGCTGTGTAAAATTGAATTTATCTTGGATTCACATTGACCAAGGGAGGTTGTGACTTGGTACCCTGGGTGATGCAATAACATACCTGATGTCAGGTGGTTCTGGAGCACTGTACAGTGGAATGCACCATTGTCCTATTTTAACATACTATCTATAAATACCCCGGAGCCACTAAAAATACAGGTTTATCCAATATTTTTCTCTCAACCCCAATGCACCATAGAGATATTTTATAAGGATTTTGGGCCTCTTTTTCATTTGATTCAGAATATTCCTTAGAGTGATAAAATAATGATGACCCAAGCCTTTAAATCTTTGTGTGACTAGGATAGAGTTTGAAGGAAATCTTTTTAGATCCCCTTTTTTATTTCACTAAATGGATTAATATTAGAGAACCCTTTTTGATATATTTAATTTTCATCAATGAAGGCAAGGGAGAAGGAATTGAAAAATACCTTTTGACATCTTGAGTTTATCCATGTATTCTTCATTTTGAGGTGGTTGGTCAAGAACACATCCTTAATTATATATTTATATTATAATGGTAGGTACAATACATGAGATTGAGCAAGCACACCATTCATATGACCTAAATAATTGAATTATCCTTTTTATGAGTTACACCTGTATATACCTCCCATTAGATCCAATTGGGTTATTTTGGTTTTGATAATGGTACATGCGACAAATTGATTGGTGTTAGATCCATGAAAATGCTTGAGATTTGGTTATATTGAACATACATGCTTGAGGCGGTGTGGAACATAGATGATTGTTTGGATAATATTATGAGATGACATATAATGTGATATTTGTGTTATTAATTTATATGGGGTTACACAAATTTTGAATTGGTTATATTTTATGTTAATGACCTTAGAGGTTTAAATGAAAAATGGAATATTTTTGAATAACCATAATGGAATATAATAACTTGTGTTATGATATTGTAATTATAGGCATTATCCTAGATATTCTGTAATTCATATAAGGATTTTCATTATTAATATTTAATATTTATAGGTCATGTCATGGTTTTTTATTAATACTTATAGGGATTTTCCTAATTATGATGTAATGCTTATAGTGCATTAATTGGTTATACGGTAAATATAATAAGGAATAACTTGATTATGCTATAATTCTTATAGGAATTGGATCAGTTGTGATGTTTTGATAATAGGGATCTACCGGGTTCTCTAATAATGATTTTTGTGATATAAAATAGGTTGGTAATTTTAATGGTTGATATGGTTCCATGACAAGTTTATTGATACCCGGATTGGTGCTATAGAAGGTTAGTGATGTCCCCAAGTTTCAACCTGAATCTTGAGTGTTAAAGGATTTATTTTCATGTGGATTAATAATTGATTAAATTAATACCCTATTTATCACATTATTAAATGAAAAATATATCTTAGACTATAATATTCTATACGTGGTTGTGTCTTCCTACCGAGTTTTACATACACGCTAGATGGACCTCCAATTGGTACCCACAAGGCTTTAATGGATACATGTCTATTAAAGGGACCAATTTGTTGATTAATTATTTGTTATTGTGTTAGATATTGGATATAGGACCTACATGGGGTTTGATACCATGATCCAAGAGTATTTATTTCAGTTTTCTTATTCTTTTTCTATTTTATTTTAAACACATCATTTAGTCACATTTCGACCAGTCATTACATAATTCAATTATTACTGGGATACTGGAGTTGATCGTTATTCTATTATGGATAACTTTTTTTAATTAATTTTTTTACAATATATCAAATATTCTATTATTATTCTCTTCTATATACCTACTCTATTCTAGATGTTATAGTCTCCCCACTATATCCCTTACACCAATATAACTTGTTGACAGCCTCTGGCGCATTGGGAGGCACATCTGAGGTCACATAGAAAACCCATCTCAATCTATTGGGGGAGCACTATATTAGGGAAATTACTCATAAACATGAAATTATTAATGTAATTAGTTATTAATCACGTATATTTCACGAATTTTACAGTTTGACTATTGAAGAAAAAGAATGTTTATTTTTATGTAAAAATAGTTTTTTCATATGTATCATATTTAAAACCTAATATTAATAATTTATAATCAGAATTATAAAAAAATAATTTCATTTTTGGATTTATAATTTCAAATATATCATAGAAAAACATTTTTGTATTTTTTGTGAAATAAATGGTATTTATGTGAAGAGTGAGGAGTATAGTTTTTACTGAAATCATAGTGTTTATTTCTATATCAAGATGTAAGAATAAATCAAAAACATTTAAAAAGCATTAATTATTAAATATATATTTATGGATTAAAAATTTAAATTTTAAAATTCCATTATGAATTTATAAAACCTTTTTTCAATAACATATATATATTTTACAGTAAATGTTTTTTTATCTATTCATTTAATTAAATATTATTTTGATAAAAATTGATTTCGGATAACATTGAATGTCATAGAACATTTTTTATAGAAAAAAAAATTGAATAATGAAAATATTATTCATGGAAATTTTTATTATATAAATAAATTTTAAGCCTAAAAATTATTTATAAAAAAAATATGTTTTTACAAGTTACATCAAATAAGGTTAAAATTAATCATTCATACACATAGAAATTTTAGTTGATAAAATATATTTTACAATTTTAATATGTAGATATAAATATGTAATAAGGTCCATTTTCTCAGAATAAGTAATAATTTACAGTTAGTATACAATTTTTACTGCTATAAAATCTAAAATGGTAAAAGTGAAAAATATAATGGTATTGAGTTGAAAAATGTTTAAAAAAATGAGAATAGGTTGTTGAGGCCTAGATAAGAAATATCTCTTTCACTATCCATTTCACTAAATATTTGAGTGAGTTTCTTTGACAGTGACTTCCACTATTAAATTGTATTTTTTATTTACAAGAAATTTCATCACTTTTCACTTACCAAAGGGGCTCATCTCTCCTCACATCACGTCACACCTAAACCCCCTTAGTTCTTCCTTGAATTTGACCAACCATATCAACCACTTTCATATACCCATTGAAGTGTTATATGTATTATTAAAATACTATCATTCATGGTATTAAACCATTTTAAAAAATATAATCCAAGAAGTGAGGAGGTTGAACTATGTTAGAGGTAGTTTCACGCTAGCGCTTCGTTGGGAGGAGGCGAAAAACTAAAATTTATAATCTAATTACTACTTAGGACAGTGGAAAGACATGGTAGAACCACAGGGAGGCCTAATTTTGTGTTTGGAGATCTAAAAAATATACTAAACAAAAAAACACACACACAAGAACAAGCAAAAGCATATGGTGATGGTGAAGTGAAGTGAGTGAGAATCAGTGTGTGAAGAAGTGAAGGTGAATTGGTTAGTGAAAGTAAAGTAGATAGAACAAAAATGGATCCTATGGTGAAAATAACCAATATATGGGTAGGGGAAGAAGGGTCACTGACCAATTTCAATATTGCATACCCTTGTCCATGCACTGAAGTTTTAAAAATATGGATCTGAATGAAAGTAACTGGCCAAATTTTTCATTTGGTCAGTTTGTGATTAAATAGCTCTAGAAGTCCTTCGATGACAAAGTAATTCCATCCAATGTAGATAACATGTAAGATTTCATTGGACTCAACTTGTTAGTTGAGTTCAATGTGTCTCTATCATTTGAGCATGACACATTTGTCAAAGAGTTCCCTCAGATTTAAACATTTTTCCTTAAAATTCAATCAAGATGGGTTTTCACTCAACCTTTTTGTTTTGAAAATAATTCTGTTCCACAAATAGTGAGAGAGACAATATAGAAAATAAGATAGTGCATGAATAAGAATGGAAAAATCTAATCAGCCAGCTTATCCACCCCTCTAAAGGGATTTAGCTGGACATAACGATAAGATTCGGTGCAAACAAAGAATAAAAATAAATGAAGTTCATATTGAAATAATATGAAGAAAAACAGAGTACAAGACAAATAAGGATGTTCATCTCGCTGCTCGAGCTCTCGAAAGTTATAACTCCTGCTGCTTGATGGTGGATTCAATTTTGGAATCCGCTCGATGTCTCACCCTGGGAATTGAGGTATGAAATGATCAGATATGTTGCTCTAGGTACTCCAATATATTCATGATTAACGATGTTGTATGTTCCTCTTTCTCTTCTCCCCCCAGTCTAGATCGATTCCATCCCCCTATCTTTCAATGATTTCCTACCCGTCACGAATGATAATGAATAGTAGAAGTCTCTGGAATCTCACCTGAGGGGCTCCTTGGCCTCCACGTGTAGCTTTCACTAAGCTGCTCCTCTAGCACTTGTCCCCAGAGCAGTTTCTCCAAACTGAATGAAAATAATGTGTATGTAGTGAGCTACAATCTTCCCTCTATAAATCAGAAAATTCATGTGGCGCACTTTTATGTACACGTCACTGGCTTTTTATTTAACTCTCTACAAGTGTATCATGCCCCCCTTTTTTTAAACAAACACCATATTTAATGCACAGACCACTTCCTGTTATTACCTCCCCTATGAGAAGCTCCCCTGCACTAAACAATAGAAAACACAAAATACGTTAAACAAATAGAATGAAAACTAAATGAGAATATATTAATATTATTACTTCGATTAGTTAATAAAAATAATTAATAATATATATATTTATATAATACATAATATCAATATTATTATTATATGTAAATATAATTTATTATATTTATTAATATTTTCCTCATTATAAAACAAAAGTAATTAGTTTCATATATATATATATATAATTATGTTTTTTGTATATAGTGTATTATATATATTATTATTAGTATATAAAAATAAAAAAATAAAAAAAAGAAAGAGAAAGAGAAATGGGGTGGGGGGGTTCGGCGCATGGGAGAGGAGAGAGATGTGGAGGCGCGGTCTCAGCACTGGGTCAGCTTGAGGGAGAAGGCAAGGTTGGGATGGGGACTCAACAACGAGATAAAGGAGTGCGGCAGAGTGTCTTTGTGTGGAGTAGATGAAGGAAGGTGGGTCATGACAACCATGCGGGCTTCGGCCAGCTCGCCGGTGAGCATGGGATGGCCAGGGCAGGCAGTAGTCTAGGGAGAGATAATGTTTTGGGAACAGGTTCGATTAACAGGTTTTCAAATGAACAAAGCAGAACATAAATAAGAGGTTTTGGGTTACAATGCCATAAGAATAAAAAATGACTTGAAGGATAGTAAATTGATTAGAGAGATTTACGTGGTTTAAACACATGGTCCTACTCCATGGAAAGAACACCACCACAATCTTTTATTATTATGAAAAATGAAACAAAAACAGAGTATACAATCTGGTAATGAACAAAGATAGACCACGCACACGGACCACCGAAGCTATCCGAGAACTAAGACTTCCGCACCCCAAGATCCAATGGTGAATTCAAGCTCGGATTTCGTACAGTACTCTTCAGAACTGGATGGACTCACGCACGCAACCCCGACTCAAGAATAAGATCAAAAATAGAAAACAGAACATACTACGCAAAGATTTCAAGAAAAACAAATGTGATCACAACAAAGAAGCACTGAAATCCATGAATCTCTGCCATGGTTGAGGTTATAATATTCATAATCATCTTTATAGAACTCACAAAATAGTTCTCCACTGGGAATCACCGGAATGACGTCGAGATGGCGGCATATAGGCGGCTGTTCATAGAACCAGCAGTGGTTCTCCTTCTCAGAGGGCTCTCAACATTAAAGAACCAGGGCGATGATGACTTGAAAACATAGCGGCTACTCAATATAAAGGAGGAGTAGAAATGAAGAGATGTCCAGACAGGAACAACTGACTAGGGCCACGTGGCAAGCATCAGACGGGCAAGAGATTCTCAAATCAGGCGGTAGCTCAACAAATCCCAAAAAAACTGGTACACGTGGATGGTTACAAACAAATGGGATGCGAAGATAAGATCACTGAAGTAACAAAAACAGAAGCACAAGTGCTGAGTAGAGAACTAGCCCAGCGAACAAACATGCCACAACGCAGAGGCCCAACAAACAAACATCCCAATATGCACAATAATAATATAATGAAAACAAAAATAATTTTTCATGTCAAAGCCAAAGAAATAGAAACGTTTTAATATTTGAAACCCCATTTTCACAAATCTCCTCATTTTCAAAATTAAAAAAAAAAAAGATGGTGTTCATGCAAACATATAACTACCAATAAAACTTATCACTAGTGCAGGTGGAATCTCTACAATAGAAAATCCTAATTATACAAATGTTCACCCATAATGAACATCACTTAGCATGTTCTGGTAGTGTCACATGTTCTACCCACACTACATTTCTACTATTAAATATATTAAACATGCTTAGGAATTTAAACTAAGAAACCAAAAAATAAACAAGATTACCCAGTATTTACCATTGATTCAACCCCGAACATTTGATCTGATATGCACCAACAACCTGAAATTCAAACATCCTTTCACGGGGGTAAAATACAATGGAAAAACATGAAATCAAATAAAATATTAAAAAAACAATGCATCATTAATCAAAACAGTAGAAAACAGAACATAGTAATCACAGAAAAAAAAACTAACAGGAGAACATCTTCCCCACCTAAGCCCGAACAGCTTAGACCATCCCACATAGACCTTTTTCTTTAATTGCGATCCTTCCACAAAAACAAGTGGAGCCAGCCCAAGGAAAGAAAGAAAAAAACTACAAAGATGCTTTGTATATTTCTAACGAAGGGTCTTCTAGAAAACTAAAGGAATTCTACAGTGTCAAAATAGGGACATACCACATTTACATGGGCCATACATTCCTTATTCTATAAATTAGGACAGTAACGTTTAATGTGGCCAATATCACCACACTCAAAACACCGAAATCCTATTAATTGGTTCTTATCTTTCTTATCCTTGTTATGCATCAGACTCTTTGTATATAATAGTTGGAGCTCACTCTTAACAGAACTAGACTCTTCTTTCAAACCATGAGTCTGAAGGTCACGGGGATAAGACAACTAATTTACCCTCCTCTAAGGTAATGGAATCCCGACCATAAATCATTGAATCTCTTAATTAATTAAAAGAATCATCAAGAGAGGTTAACAAAATCAAAGCCTGATCCTCGTATTTATCTTCAATATCAATATTTTCTAAGTCTAAGAGAATTTTATTAAACTCATCTATATGAACATGCACAAAAGTAGAAGCCGACATTTTAAAATTGTATAAATGCATTTTTTTGTACAGACGCCCCAACAGAGACTTGGTCATGTACAAATGTTCATGTTTAACATATATCGACTTAGAAGTGGTTTCATGTGAAACTTCACGCAAAACCTTATCACCTAGGGTTAACAAGAGCATTCAGTGAGACTTTTCCAACATAGTAGGGTCAACATCTACATAGGTAGTGGTGGACTGACCGTTAGTAGCAACAGTCACAATAGGTTTCTTATTACTGTATAAAGAATCAGCCAAACCATTATGAACAAGTAAAGCACACATTTTAACTCTCCAAAAACTAATGTCATTTTCTCCGTTAAACTTATAAACTTCAAATTTAACATACATTATAAACAAAAAATCAAATACCACCCTTTGATACTACTTTTTGTGGGAATAGGTTCGATTAATAGGTTTTGAAACGAACAAAACAGAATTGCAATAAGACATTTCGGTTTACAAAGCCAGAAGAACAGAAAATGGCTTATAGAAAAGTAAATTGAATAGAGATATTTACGTGCTTCGGACCACTTAGTCCTACTCAACGGTAAGAACACCACCACAATATTATATTATTATGAAAAACGAAATAGAAATAGAGTATACAATCAGAGAAGCAGCAAAGACAGACCACGCATGCGGACCACAGAAGCTATCTGATAACGAAGACCTCCGCACCCCAAGAGATAGTGGTGAATTCGGGCTTGGAGTTAGTGTAGCACTCTTCCGAACTGGATGGACTCACGCACGTAACCCCGACTCAAGAACAAGATCAATAATGGAAAACAGAACATACAAAACAAAGATTGCAAGAAAAAGAAATGGGATCACAATAAAGAACCACTGAAATCCATTAATATCTACCAGGGATGAGGTTATAATCTCTAGGATCATCATCACAGAACTTGAAAAAGAGTTCTTTGTTGGGAATCACTGGAACAGTGTCGAGATGGCGGCATACAAGCGGCGGGTCACAGAACCAGCAGTGGTTCTCCTTCTTAGAGGGCTCTCAACTTCGAAGAACTAGGGAGATGATGACTTGAAAACACAGTGGATACTCAACCTAAATGAGCAATAGAGGTGAACCGATGTCCTCACAGGAGCAACTGACTAGGGCCACGAGGCGAGCGTCAGTCAGGCAGAAGATTCTCGAAGAAGGCGGTGGCTCAAAAATTCCCGAACAAACCGACACACATGGATGATTACGAACAAATGGGCGGTGAGGATAATATCACCAAAGAAACAAAAAAACAAGCAGCAGTGTTGTAGGATCGGCACTCATCAACGGTCAACAAAGAGGCTTAACAACTGTATTGCCATGGTGGAAGGGATGCCAAACAACAAGCGGGCCACAACAAAGAACCAGCCCAACAAAAAAATATGTCGAGGCCTAGAGGCCCAACAAACAAACAACCAAATATGCACAATAAAAATAAAACAAAAATAGAACAAATTTTCCATGGTAAACTAGAAGAAACAAAAACGTTTTAATATTTGAAAACCCATTTTCACAGATAAGATTCGGGTGGAGGGTTTGTGGGGATGCAGACAATTCAGGATTAGGTGCAGCACTGAGAAGGACCAGGCATGACAGCTTCGGGCGATGCGGCCTGTGGGATCGAGGTGAGTTCTGCATATTGTGGGAGGTGATTTAGATCTATAATTTCTAGGTGAAAGTGTTTTTGGGTTCAAATTTTGATTTGTGCAACTGATTAATTCATGGAATTATTTAAGTTCTTTTTATCTATTGTGATGAAAATTGATAAGTGATGTTGTGTGATTTGTTGTTATGAATTTTTATTCTGTTGTTCTTCCAAAATTGTTCTTTTGATATTCTGTGATTCTTTGGATCTGTTGTGCTTGATACTGTGATGATGTTGCATTTTTTTTAATTGTTGTTCTACAGAGTGTGAATGCTATTTGGATAAGGAAGGAGTAGTGTAGTAGTGGGGGTGACAGTGTGGGGTGCTAAGAAAAAAGGAGGCACCGTGAAGGAAGAGTGAGAAATGAGGAGAAACAGTGTCTGAGGAAACGGTAAGATGTGACACCATGAAGACTTCTTTAGGTCTCACCTTGAGAGGGGGATATAGTGGGACAGTGGGTGTGGTACTAGTTGTGGGATATGGTTGTTAGAAAGTGGTGTCACCCTGAAGGCTACTCACAGTCACACTATATGGATGAACTGGTGGCACAGGACAGTGCGACCGTAACACCTACAAAAAAACCAAAATTATATTATTTAAAACTTTAATATACCTAAATATTATTAAATTAAATTTAAAAGAATATAATTAAATAATAAATAAATAAAAGAAGGTTAAATAATAAAATAAATTTTTCTTTATTTAAAAGAATTTATTTATTTGTATTAAAAATTATAAAAAAATTAATAAATGAACAAATTAAAAAATTAAAAGACATTAACATAAATTAATTAACCAATTAATTAAATAATTATTAAATAAAATTAAAAAATTAAATATATTAATTGACAAAATTTAAATTGTTAAAATTAATTTAAATATTAGAAGACTAAAAACTAAAATGATTTATTTATTTAAAATTTAAAATGTAAAGAATCAATTAATTTAATTATGTAGTAAATAAACTAACTAGAATGAAAAATTTGTAAAAGTAAAATAATAAATAAATAAAATTCAAATTCACTGGACTAATTTAATTAAAGAATTATTTTAAAAAATCAATAATGAATACTAAAAACACATGATTAAAAAAAATTATTATTTTATACAGAAAATTACAAAATCACTGCAATAATCAACTATTTAATAAAAAAATATTTTATTATAAAAAATTCAATAAAAAATCCAAAGGATGTGGAAATGAGTGTTAAAATTGAGCCACATCAGTAGTCAATATAAAAAGAAAGGGTTTATTGTCACAAATTTGAACCATTCAAACATATTTCATATTATAAATCATGCTTTATTTGGAATGGTGTGTCTACTACCCTTTAATAATTTTGAATCATTTTTATTATATATTTCATTATATTTAATGTTATAACCATTGTTCATTATATCATAGGCATTTTGATGAAAATATTTCAATGGCCATACATCAAAGTGTTCGCCTTGCCTCGGTAAACCAAACTGGGGAAATGAATAATGAAATTTCTTATTTTATTTTATTTAAGTCTCTTGGTGTATGTCGTAGGGAAAGTAGACCACGTGTGATGATATAAATTCGATGGATTCTACCAATCTCGGATTGGTTGATGTTAAATGTTGATGGAGCAGCATCGGGTGCACTGGGTCCAGCTGGTTGTGGTGGAATCTTCAGGACTACCCGGGGTTTTGTGAAAGGTTGCTACTTTCACTACATCAGGATTGGGCATGCAATTGAGGTAGAATTACGGGTGATCATAAAATCAATCAGGTATGTTATTCGTTATGGATGGCGGAAAATTTGGCTCGAGTCAGATTCTTCTGTTGCTGTGCAGATCCTGAAGGACCGTTCTAGGAATGTTCCATGACAGATGTCATATCCTTGGATAAAATGTCTTCAGCTAGCTGAGAAGATTTTTCTTGAGGTTTCTCATGTCTACAGAGTGGCTAACCAGGTTGTTGATGCTCTCTCCAAAAGGGTGATTATGGAGGTTAGATCTAGCTGGTCTTTTGTGCTTCCAAGTTATTGTAATGCTTTGGTAAATGCTGATAGTGCTGGTACTGTTTTTACAAGGCTTTGTAAGGCTCCACCTCTTTGAGTTGTTTGTACTGTTTACACTTTTCTTTATATAATTTTGTTGGGAGAAGGTTTACCCTGTCTCTCGGACCCTCTAGCTATAATCCCTCTCTATAGGGAAACTGACTTTGGTGATTCAAATATTTACCTAGTTGAATTTATTTCTCCGTATTATATAATTTTTGGGAATAATTCCCATCCACATTAATAATTGTTTCCCCTCCCAATCCATAATTTCCCATTTATCAAATTTTATGCTTGTTAATTAGAACACTACTTATTTTTTATCTCATTTTACCTTCATATATATCTTTTACTCTTTTTAAAATAGTGGCACATTATACTTTTAATGATAAGTAATTTCAACAAATGTGTTTTTAAAACTTAAAAAGGGATCCTCTCTATTGTTTTCATGATAGGTTCCACCTCTATAAAATGTTCTTCACCATGAATAGATAGTTAAAAAATTATAATTCTTTGTATAACCATCCTAATTCCATTATGGTATAAAGTGAAATCATAATCTATTTCATTCCATAATAGATCTGATTCTCATTTTGAAAAGTGTCAGTTTTCTGGTTCATTTTATTTACTTCTACTTGATATGTATCATTAATTATATTAAATTGGAACTAAATACTAAAGTAAAAAATTCATTTACTAAAATATGTACCTAAAAACTTCATTAAATCATTATTCTCTTTGGAATCATTATGATATAGAATTATGTTATCTTTTGAGGGAAGATAAATATACCCACTCATTTCTCATTGGTTTTATCATGCTCATTCATAATGCATTATTTCATTTACTCAAGTTTCACACATATGAATTTATAAATTTTGTTTTTAATTATATTGTATAAGGAAAAATATTTATACAAATCTCCAATGTATTGGATAATGTTTCCATCTCATGATATATCATGCATGTTACAGAGACAGTTACCTAAGATGAGTGTGTTATGTGATGAGTGGGATTGAAATTATTTATATCTATAATTAATTGGGTAGTGTTTTCATCTCATTATATGTTATGTTTTGGAATACAGAGATATAATAATCCACTATGAAACTTTTTTAACTTTTAAATGATGGTCATGGTAGTGAACTTTTACCTATTCTTATAATTTCATACATTAGGATGCCACATGTTTATAATTCCTTGATTTTATGATATCATTTCATCATTACAAGTTTTTAATTCTTAACTCACATTCTTATTATATGGTACATGATTATACTTTTGAAACAACTTGTATTCCATTTAATATTTATAGAAACTTTTATTATCCTATATTCTTTTTAATAATAAATTTCTCCAAGCCCATATTTTATAATTTACATATGAGCTTACTCTTGATAACACATAGATATAATTTTTTCCCTCATTAATTTTTGAGCCCAAGTATGTCTTATTTTTACTTATATATTTTATTAATATAGTTATATCATATGATAAGACTTCAATGGTGTCTACAAGTGTGTGATTATAGAGAAGTATTCAATAGTTTTGTAAAATAACTTTTTATGAAACTGGTCCTCAAAGACATTAAACCTTCCATTCATGATTTTATGATATTATTTTGTGAGATTTAATATATAAATTGTGTATATAATGTAAATAAAGATATTTTTATCATGGTTCAATATAAGGGGATGCCTATGTAAGAATAAATTCACTTAAGGAACAATTCGATGATCTAAATAAAAAATTTATTCATAAGATTGATTTTATTATACTCTTATTGAAATGACTTCAAGAAGAAGAAACAATAGTTAAAAAATAGCCATATGAAGAGAAAATTCCACAAACATTGATGTTTTCAATTTTCCTCAAAGCCATACCATACCTGAGGTAATCGAAAATGTAATGAATGTTTCTTCTTACTATGAATCAGAAACCCATTGATACCATTCCTGTAATAAAATTATTTTTTGTAAAAATGATTTTGATTTATATATATTAAAACCCTTCAATGACAATATTTCAAGGGGTCGAATGTGTAATATTAAAATATATATTCAATACGATAATGAATTTACTAAAAATTAAATTTTTCTAGGGATTCATGTATCACTTCATGTGATAACAAAGTTAATTATTCTCCTTAATGATATACATATTCACATGGTCAAACATGTATTGGATCATTCATAGCATGTCCATTAATTATTTTGAAAATACATGATAATAAAGACGTATGATCCTTCAAATTTATTTTTCATTAAAAAATATTAACAAAAAATGAAGAATCATGTAATGTTTTTTGCATATGGAGATAAATATGGAGAAATAAAAGCTAACATTATAATAAGGATCATCCAGAAAAAATTCAACAGACAATGTGAGAGTACATTTACCCTTTATATTCAACTACTGAATTTATTAATATACCATGCTCATGAAAATATAATGTTTAAGGACAATCTTTTTAGATTCATTGATATTGAAGAATAAAAGATAACAGTTCCCATTATAGAAAATATTTTTCTTGATAGTGTAAATGAAATTATAAATCATTAATAGATGGGACACTCAGTTTTAAATTTATACCTAGGGTGTGGTTTCTTATTTTTTTCCAATTGCTGGTCTATTATGTTATTTATAGCTAAATATTATTCTTTTTTTATATTGCTGTATATGTTAGTACTATGTGAAGGGAATGTACAGTGATAAAATTTTTGACTCATTATTCCCCACCTCACTTTTATTGAAAAAAGACATTATTAGAAGATAAATGCAAATAATAATAGGCCTAATCAAAGTAAAAGTTAAAAAGAAACAAATAGAAAATTAATTATTCATATTACAAACTATTTTGGGTTACTAAATTTATAATCTATTCATATAAATTTATTTTCATTCCATTAATTACTTATTCAATTTTTAAAAATAATTGATTTCATATTATAATCAATTTTGGCACTTCAAAGATTTTTTTTGGATTCATAGCATGAATTTCCTACAAATAAACCACACAAGATAACCCTCATTAATTTTTAATGCATGGCTTGCATTTTTTTAAAACTCAACATACAGATTTTGTATTATGTTTTAAAAAATATTTATTTCTATTAATGCAGTGATTCAATATACTCAATTTCATAGTTTTATGATGGTCTAAGAGCAGAATAATCATATGTGTTCCTATAAATGGATATGTATCATGAAAGATATATTAATATTTTACTATAAAAATTATAAAATTAAATTACTTATTTTTATCAATGTTTCTACAGTGTTAGAAACAAAATGATGCAAAAGATTATTATTATTAATTTTATAAATTTATGAATGATACCACATTCTATATATAACTAGAACTCCTGAAGTGTATTTCTAATGATAATTATATTTTTATTTAAAATATTTAATTATCCTTCAGTTATTTATATTGCTCTACTACTATCATGACATTCAATAGGCTACTAATTGAATAAAGAAAGTATGTTTGTTTAAAAATGAGTGGAAAAAATACATTGTGTCAGGATATTTAAAGAAATTATGAGGAATCTATTTCCCACTAAGTATTTAGTAAATATTATTATCATTTAATCTAAATAATTTTTAGTTAATCTTCTAATAAGATTTATTGATGAATAATTTATTTAATATTCATAGTGATTATAGAGTGGAGACTTCATGAATAATTAATTTGTCTTATATCATTATTTGGCCATCATCGGCACAAACTAATTAAAAAATTAAACTCTTACTGAAGTCTTCAGTAAAGATAATATATTATGGTATCGATTGTTTTATCCATAGAAAATATTGTTCTGTATTTAATTTTTTTGGTGTTAGTAGTAATGAAATTCATTCCATTTTGGCACCATGGCCATTTAATAATATGATTTCAAGGTAACTCTATGTTTTTATAATAAATACAAATACTATATATAATATTAATGAATAAAATTAATGTGAATCTAATACAATGTGTAACCAATATGAAACAGAGTGCATGCTTTCGGTTTAAAAATGATTTTTTTGTAAGAATAATGAACCACTTACTAAAAATTGGGAAAATAAACATTTATTTTCTTTATATATTTGGAAAAAAAATATATGTCACTTGTGATATTTAGGAATTAACTATTTTTCAATGTGAAATATAGTGCAGTTGTTATGATTGGAAGTTCATGTTCTTTAATAAAATTGATATTTCAGTTTGAAAAACACATGGAATACTCATTAATATGAAAACCACTTTAATTGTCTTAATAGTTTGGAAATAAAAGAATCATAAATCATTTTTGATGAGTAGGTATCAACCTTACATTAATATGATATAAAATTTGATATATATGACTCAATGTCTATGTTTTCAGTTTAAAAGTGATATTTTAATTAAAATCAAGCATAACTTATTACTTAAAAATAGAGTACACCTGAAGGGTCTTGATACATTAAGAGAATGATTTAAAAGTTATTTTCTAGATATATGAATCATCATCACATCATTAGGATACAATTTCTAAATAGGATGAATAATATGTTTTTGTATTTAGTAAAAAAATCAGATTTTTGTTTAAAATGTGTGTCCATGTTTAAAATTAGAGAAACCACACTCTAATTATCATGAAATTTAAAAAACATATCCATATTTTGTTTTTGATATGTAGGAATAAATCACATATTATTCTGACACATAGTGTGCTCAGTATGACTCAAAGTGGGAATTTTTATTTTAAAAGTGACATTTTAATTCAAAACACCCATCAATCATAAAAAACCTGAAAACATACTCTGTTTTAGTGATTCTTAGGGAAAAAATACATAATTCATTAGTAATGAGTTGGAATTGTCTACATGTTAACTAAACCGATATTGGACCCAATATGACTAAAAGTGTGCCTTTATCATTTAAAAATAAAATTTTTGTATCAGTTTTTTTAACTCAATGGAAAATGAGAAAAACATTTCCTGTCTTTATACTTTAAATAATTGATCCATATGTCAGTTGAGGACATGTAATAATCAACCACATGTCCATCCAAAAACATGGTGCTGATAGTATGACTAAAATTACAACTTTTTAGTTTAATTTTATTTAGTTCAAAATATGTCTCATTGCATAAAAACTCAAAAACAAATCACATTATATTTATAAATTTGGAAAACTATCCATATTTTAGTAATGGCAAGTAAGGTTAAACCACAAGTCCATCTGGCACACGTTAAAGTAGGTATAACTCACAGTAGGTGCTTTCAGTTGGAAATAATCATTATTGTTCAAACAATTAAACACTCAATAAAAATTTTAAAGAATACTTTGAAGATATTGTTACTTTTAGAAAATGGTATATAAGTAAAATTTTAGTTGGAGGAATTAACATCATGTACATGGTGGACCAGTTTAACTGAATGTGTTTTTTATTTAAAATTTACATCATAGTTCAAAATTGGCATTCCATACTCATTAATAAGAGAAAACATATTCATTATCATGATGCATTATAAAAATGATGATTTAATTTATATATAGGAACCACTGAAACAACAATATGAAACATGTTGTCCCCAATATGACTAAAATTGCATGTTTTCGGTTTAAAATGGAATCAATAGACGAAAAAATTCACCACACATTGAAAACCAGGGAAAAAACATGGATGGTTTTAATACATTAGGAAAATTATCCATGAGACATTTATGACATATAGGAATCAATCACTTTTCAATCATCTAAAATTTGTGTTTGGTATCACTCAAAAAATTTCTTTAAGTTTTAAAATGAAATTTTATTCAAAAACATATTTGTCTAACTACAAAAAAAAAATAACACTCACTGAAATTTACATGATAATTTATGAAAAGAATATATATTCCATTTTTGAAAAGTAGTAATAAACCACATATTAATCCAACACATGTTTTGTACAGTATGATTTAATGTTTTTGTTTTATTTTAACATTAACATTTTAGTTCAAAAAACAATTGACAGACTCAAAACTGAGCAAAAAAGGTCAAAATATCTTGATTCTTTAGGAAAATGATTCATAATTAATTTTTCATGTGTAGAAATTAACCATATGGTAATCTAACACATAATGTTCCAGGAAAGATAAGAAATCCTTATTTTCACTTTGAATTTATCATTATAGTTTAAGACACACATGACATACTTAGAAATAATAAAACATAGTCAGATTCTTAGGAAACCATAAGAATATGATACC
This sequence comes from Viscum album, assembly GCA_963277665.1. Taxonomy (NCBI): domain Eukaryota; kingdom Viridiplantae; phylum Streptophyta; class Magnoliopsida; order Santalales; family Viscaceae; genus Viscum; species Viscum album. The sequence goes on from OY728138.1 coordinate 1,970,229,917, forward strand.
TAAATCATTTCTAGTTTTTAGGAATCAACCATACATAAGTAGTAAGCATTGTGGTATTGGTATGATTGAAAGTGTGTGTTATTAGTTTTGAATGGATGTTTTAGATAAAAACATGTGTATTTCATTGAATATAGAGAAACATCATTCATATTTTTTGGAAACATTAGGAAATAAATCCATAAGTCATTTTAATTTATAGGAATTACCCACACATAAATCTGATACATGGTGTGATTGGTATGAATAGATGGGTGTATATTTAAATAATAAGTGAGATTTTTGTTAAAAACTCATTTCACTCACTAGAATACAAAAAAATTCCATGAAATGGTCTTGAACCTATATAAAAATATCCACACAACATTTTTGATGTGTAATTATAATCCACAAATCAAATCAATACATGGTATTATAATTATGACTAAAAGAATTGGTTTTTAGTTAAAAATGGATTTTTAGTTAAATCATGTGTTATTCACTAAAAACAATGAAAAAAAACTCCTATTTTATTGATATTTTTTTTAAAATGATCTATAAATAACTTTTTATGTGTAGGAATTGGACAGATGTCAATATGCCACACAATTTTTTCAGTATGAATCATATTTTATGTTTTTTTATAAAGATGAATTTCTATTCAAAACACCTATATCATAGTGAAAACATTTCATATTAACATTAATTGTTTTTATTGTTTAGAATAATGATCCAAAATTTATTTTTGATGTGTAGGAATCAACTGTATATGAATTCGACACAAAATGTTCACAATATGACTCAATGTACGTTTTATGAATTTACAAGTGACTTTTTATTAATTCATTGTTTAATATTTAAATTTAATTAAATTATTTATAGTATTAATACTATAAATATTATTTTTTAATATAAGAAAACACTTTTTTGGCATGGGGTGGTTTTTTCAAAAAATTATTGAATTATTTAGCTATTTAGAATGGTGTTCCAAAGACAATAGTATAGTGGTTTTGAATTTGTTGGAATAATGATAATAATAAATTATATATAAAAATTTAATTGTATAATATTGTGTTTGAATTTTAGTGTTCTTAAGCATTATACAATTTATTTATATTTTATTTTAATGTAAATTTATTTGAAATTAAATTCATTATTTTTTTCTACAGTGTAATGTATACTGGTGAAAAACAAATGCAATAATAATAGTTTTATTAGTGAAATTAATTTCTATTATAATTGTATATTTTATCATCCTTAAAAATTTTCAATGAATAAAACTCCTCAAATCTTCATAAAAATCAAAAAATGGACCCCATTATTATTTTTAAGAAATCACTAATAAAAGTCCCTACTTATACCGCTTTTGCCTGGGCGCGTACATCCGTCTATGGGGGACACATGGTTGTTTTCCAAAATTTCATCTTTCCAAAGGCGGTCAACATTCCCTCCTTCTTCGGGGGAAGTTTTCTCCTTGATCAAAATCGGATGATGGGATATCAGTTCTTCCTTCCGTGGATTCCTCCTCGGAACTCATCACTTAGTCCAGGTCTCCCTCGTAGATTTATGTCATGGTTCGTGAATCTCATTCTTGGTGCCATATCTTCATGGATAGTGGTTAATTACAATACATCTGTCAGGTCATTCCATGGGGTCTTGACCTGGTAGCATCCTTCGGTCGGAGTAGACGGAAAATGTCAAGCATGTCAGGGAATCTCTGGGTGCGTGGACATAGAGGAACCTGTATTATTACTCATAATAGGGAATCTCAAGGGTGTAGAACACAAGACATCCCACGTCGAATGTGGGGAATCATATTCCATAGGCATGCATCTGAGGTTTTCCTCAGCTTCCCATGTTTAACACATGGTATCGAGCATGTTTAATGTCTTGCGAAGACAGTTACGCCAAAGGTGTGTCATCTGGGGTTTTCCTCAGGCATCTCATGTTTATCATGAGGTAGGACACGAGTTTAATGTGTTGCGGAGACAAAATAAGAGTGATCAGAACGTCCCATAGAGACTGATTAGATTGATGCATCCCAAGGAGGGAACACCTAGAAGATGAATGGATCAGAACACCCATTGAGGACGGAGCCGTGGTGGTGTGCCCCAAGGAGGGGAGATGTCACACTACAATGGATGATCTGAAAACCACTAAGGGAAGATCCGAGAGTGTTCACCCTAGGATGGGGCACACCGTGGTTTACCACTGGATGTGATTTAACCTCATGGAGGTTTCCTACGTACCCTATGTAGACAACAGGGATCAAAACCCATGTAGTTCGAAGGGGGGATGAATCAGGGTATACACAGAGGACAACGACCTAAAGACATGCTAGGGCTTACTCGTGGATGGCTGCCCAGGCACTGCTAGGAGCACTGAGGAGGGTGGATGGCATGATCCCACCAGGATGTGGCGGCTCATGTAGGAATCAGGACGGATGGCAGGGGATTTCATGGAGTGGAGGGGGAATGAAATGGGATGCCATCATGGAGATGACGGTGGTGACGGGCTTGAGTCTCAGAGAGACATCCTACGTATAACTGTCGTAAGGAATCAAAGTCTGTATAGTTCGATGATATGGTGAGATACCTGAGGAGGTGGCCCGTGGGAATAGATGCATGGATGGGACCCTAATGAAGTGGAACCTCCGGGTTGTGGAATGACCTTCCAAAGACACATAGGATCGAGAGAGAGATCATGATGAGACATGAGTGATGATATTGAGCCACATGGAGTCTTCCTACATATTCCAGTGGAAGGGAATAAAACTCTGTGTAGTTCGGTATGGAATGAGGCTTACACATTGAGGCAGCCCCAGGATATGGGGTCGGTGAACCGACATTAAGGGACTAGGGGTCCGGGTGGGCTTGAACCTCATGGAGGATTCCTACGTACCATGCCTTGACACAGATCAGAGACCACGTAGTACAAATTGGATTTCGGGAGGCCGACATCAAGGAACCTGGGGTCCAGGTGGGCTTAAACCTCATGGAGGCTTCCTACATACCATGCCTAAGCACGATTCAAAGACCACGTAGTTCAAATTGGACGCCGGGAGGCCGACGTGAAAGGACTAGGGGTCCAGGTGGACTTGAACCTCATGGAGGCTTCCTACGTACCATACCTTAACATGGATCAAAGACCACATAGTTCATATTGGATTCTGGGAGGCCGACGTGAAGGGACCAGTGGTCCAGGTGGGCTTGAACCTCATGGAGGCTTCCTACGTACCATGCCTTAGCACGAATCACAGTTCATGTAGTTCAGATTGGACGCCGAGAGGCTGATTTGAAGGTCGACCAGGGGTCCAGGTGGGCTTGAACCTCGTGAAGGCTTCATACATACCATGCCTTAGAACAGATCAAAGACCACATAGTTCAGATTAGTCACAACGGCTTACCCTGGGACCGGAATTCAATTTAACATCATGTGGGACTAGGGTGAACCCTGACAAGAATAAACGAAGGGTGGTGGGCTTGAACCTCGTGGAGGATTCCTACGTACCATGCCTTGACATGGATCAAAGACCATGTAGTTCATATTGGACGCCAGGTGGCCGATGTGAAGGTGGACAGGGGGTCCAGGTGGGCTTTAACCTCGTAAAGGATTCCTACGTACCATGCCTTATCATGAACCAAACACCAAATAGTTCAGATTGGACACTGGGAGGCCGACGTGAATGTGGACCAGGGGTCCAGGTGGGCTTGAACCTCATGGAGGCTTCCTACGTACCATGCCTTAGCAAAGATCAAAGGACACATAGTTCTCCAGATGACGGCTTAACGCCGATTAGGGGTTTCAATGGCTTACAGCTGGATTGGGTCATAATGGCTTACTGCTGGATGGGGTGACAACTGTGGATGGGGCTTGCGCAAGGAAGCTACCAAGGTGCTGCTATGGAGCGACACTCGTGAATGGGGCTTACGTGAGGAAGCTGCCCGGGTGCTGCTATGGAGCGGCACTGGTGAATGGGGCTTATGCGAGGAAGATGCATGGGTGCTTCTATGGAGTGGCACTGGTGAATGGGGCTTACGCAAGGAAGCATCCTAGGTGCCCCTATAGAGCGGCACTGGTGAATGGGGCTTACTCATGGAAGCTGCCCGGGTGCCGCTATAGAGCGGAATTGGTGAATGGGGATTACGCAAGGAAGCTGCCCGGGTGCCACTAAGGAGAAGCACTGGTGAATGGGGCTTACGCAAGGATGGTTCTTGGGTGCCGCTCTGGAGTAACACTGGTGAATGGGGCTTACAAAAGGAAGCTTCCCGGGTGCCCCTATAGAGCGGCACTGGTGAATGGGGCATACGCAAGGATGCTGCCCGGGTGCTGCTATGGAGCGGCACTGGTGAATGGGGCTTATGCAAGGAAGATGATCATAATGTCTTCCTCATTTCTAGCCATGCGGGCATCCCAACTCACTGGTGGGTTGAGGACGTCACCTATGCGCTAGTGCACAAGAAGGATAATGCCAATGGGCATTTGAATTATGCCATTGTAACCATGGAATTAGGCGTCTTATACATGGATCATTAGGAATATCTTGTTTAATGCAAGAGGCATCTTATGATGGGCACATAGGGTGTACTACAGTTTATAGTCTTGTAGATAGGACTATGGGCATCTCAAGACTGGAGCATAATGCATCTCTTGTTGGGGGAAAGAGGCATCCTATCTTTGTTATATAGGGATCACTACAGTATATAGTCATGTAGATAGGACTATTGGAATCTCATTCTTGGATCATAAGGCATCTCTTATTTGGAGTAAGAGGAATCCTATGTTTGGAAAATAGGGAGAACTATAGTTTAGAGTCATGTAGGTATGACTATTGGCATCTCATACTTGGAGCATAAGGCATATCATGTATTGGTCAAGAGGCATCCTATATTTTTTATACAGGGAGTGCTACAGTTTATAGTCATATAGATAGGACTGTTGGCATCACATTCTTGGAGGATTAGGCATCTCTTATTTGGAGTAAGAGGCATCCTATGTTTGGAACATAGGGAGAACTACAATATAGAGTCATGTAGGAAGGACTGTTGGCATCTCAAACAAGGAGCACAAGGCATCTCCTGTATTGGGCAACATGCATCCTATATTTTTTATACACGAAGTGCTATAGTTTATAGTCATGTAGACAGGACTATTGGCATCTCATGCTTGGAGCATAATGCATCTCTTATTTGGAGTAAGAGGCATCCTATTTTTGGAACATAGGGAGAACAACAGTTTAAAGACATGTAGGTAGGACTGTTAGGCATAAGGTGCTTAGCAATGGATGGTGTTGGGTCCTACGCAAGGGAGTCCCTTTCTGGTTCAATTTGGCATAGGATCCAAGTGATTGGGTTTGGGGGAGTTGCTCGAGGAAGGGATCAACTCGAGGTACTCAGGGAATTGATGATGAGAATCGGATGTCACGACATGAGAATGAACCCACAAGGAATATGTCAACTCAAGGTGTTTCATGGTGTGTGGAGGAGTATCTCAAACCATGGTTTTCCATAGGCGGAAGGTGGGTGTGCATAAGGGAGTAATGGAAAATACCGACATCGCAGCCCGAAAAGTTCACAGTGCGACTCTCCATTTGTCATGGGGATCTATGACGGCAACAAAGGGACCAGCCCAAAGGGATAGGACCGTACACCGGTAGTGGCCCCAAGCGGGGCGGAGCCCCCGCCGTATGGACCGGTGGGCGCGAAGATCAGATCCATGCAAATGGACCGGTCTTCGTGAAGTATCTTCGCGGAGCAAAGAGACTCGGGGAGCATGGGGTCTCGCGGAGCATGAACTCGCAGAGCATATACTCGCGGAGCAGCATCGCAGAGCATCATCACAGAGCATGGGGTCTGGTGGAGCATGGCCTCACGGAGCAACATCGCGGAGCATGGACTCGCGGAGCATGGTCTCACGGAGCATGGCATCGCGGAGCATCAGCTCATGGAGCAACAACGTGAAGGAAGATGCTCGTGGAGTATCATCAAAGAGCAACAATTTAAAGGAAGCTGCTCACATAGCATGGCCTTGCGCAGCCGCTACTCAAAGGAAAGCGAAGCTCTGCGAACCGGGAGATCAGCCGCCCAAGGGGCGAAGTGCCTATCCAAGGGGTGAAGTGGTCATCCAGAATAGAGGGTCGAGCTGTGTATTTATAGGTAGGGGTCTCCACAAAGAAAAGCTCATGCAGTGCGAAGGGGGAATTCAGTTGCTTCGCGGCGGGTCGCGAATGTCAACCGGATTCGCGGAGCGTTACCACCTCCTTTGCTTCGCGGCGGGCTTGTGAACATCTGGGCGTTCGCTGAGCATTATCGCCTCCTTTGCTTTGCGGTGATTTCGCGAACGTCAGGGACTTTCACGGGGATTTACCATCTCCTTTTCTTCGTGGCGGGTTCTTGAACTTCAGGGGCATTCACGGAGCTTACCGCCTCCTTTGCTTCACGGTGGCCGCATTGCTTAGAGGGGCTCCGTGTCGGGGCTTCATGAGGCAGTTTTCCATCCCTACGTCAAATATCCATAACTCCTAATCTGTAGCTCCGTTTGGGCCCTACAACCTACCAAATCGTTGCTTGCAAAATGGAATACGATTTTGCATCATGTATGGAAGCGTTTGGAAAATTTTGGAAATGCATTTTCCGGTTCCAAAAAATGCCACCCCTAAGAACGAGGTCCAACGAGGATGAGGAGGGTGAGGCGGACCGCGTTCTGAGGAAATGACTGAGGAAAATGCGTGCATTCAGGTCCATTTTATCTCGATCATATTGAGGTGACATTAGACTAATTCTCTAAGCCTACGTGATCCATGCTCGGTGCGGGAAATAAGAGAAAATAGGAGCTCTTGCACAAGAGTGTTTAAACAATGGAAGGTGTGCATGGGACATTGATCACCACATGGGAGGATCCTGAAAGAGAGGGGTCACGACTGGAGAGCATTGATCTCTGGATGACTGCCCTGCTTCTCCCACTGTGCTCTAGTGCATGAGCGGGGTAACGTCAAGGGAATTAGAATCAATCCGAATAGAGGTAAGTGGAAGATGTGAATCACGATACACGAAATCTGGAACACTGTGGGGGTGGCATGATAATGAAGGACAAATCCTAACTGTGGTAGAAAAGCGGTGTCCTTACTGCGTTAGCTTGAGATGGGGACAACAATTGAGGGTCAACCATTGACCATGTTTGAAACACGGGACCATGTCACAAATGTTCTCGATCAATCCTTCGGGAAGTGGTCCAGGATAGTAGGTGGACTATAGGTCAGGCATCCATACTGTTAGGGGGTTCTTCATACATGATAGGGGACGAGAGTATGAATAAGGTGCATGCAAAGCATAGGAAGTAGAGTGATGGTTTTTTCAAAAAGAATCCAACACTCATTAAATTATGCCACCGTGGTGGGAGTACGCTAGATGAGCATATCTATTTGATCATGGATCATTCCTTCCTTCAAATAGGGCCACTCTGGTGAGGGTGTCTGTCGCTTACCAATATCATCTTGGGGCATCCTGAACTAGTCCAGGGCGGAGTTGTGGTTGTTCGGTTCCCTACGAGGGGTCCGGACAGGGGGCCAGAAAGGGGAAGAACAGGTTTCACAACTCCTAGGGGTTGGACCCTGGGAAAAATGTCCTGGTTTCTCTACGTATCCCATAAGGATGAGAATCAAGCCGTACGTAGTTCTGGAGGCACAGTTTAGCGTCATGTAGGACGATATGAATCCTAGTTGCGTCGGAACATATCCCACCATAACTACTAATCCCACGTGAGTGATACTAGATGTTGGAAATAAGAATTAATGGAAAACTTTACAGACACGAGAAGGGCCATGTTAGGGCGAAGGTACCTTCAGTGAATACCGGCCCAATGATATTAACACGACCATGTGGAGAATTTAGACGTGTGAAGAGATATATCTGAGTATATCTGAATTCCACATGAACACGAGGAAGTGGAAATGTGTGAATCATGATGCTCAGAATTTGGATCACAATGATGGCAGCGTGATGAGAGAGGATAACAGTTAACTGTGGAGGAAACGCTGCATCCAAATCACATTAGCCTAGAATGGGGACATACAAATGAGGGTCGACCGCTGAACATGTTCGAAACACGGGACCATGTAACAAATGTTGTCAGATGTCATTGGGGGCATTGTCCCTGGATGGTAAGTGAGCCAATACAACATGGGACCAGGCCGTTATGAGGTCCTTTCAGACATGAAAGACGATGGAGACTCGAATAGCGAGCACACGAAGCTTAGACATGGAACGAGGGGACGTCCCCGTGAAAATTCTTCACTCTAGGCTCTTTGAAGAAAATGCATCTGGACACGTTAATGAGAGTATTAGACCGAGGGAGTCGAGTCCCTCCCCATAGGGAGATTTTAGTTTAAGGTCATAGAATTCGGACCATGGATGGGAGGAAGCATGTGATACTCGTGGTGAGTAATTACAAAGACCCGAGATGAATGGGAACCATGGATGTGTAAGGGGCAGTGAACAACCCGATGTGAATGAGGAAATAACCTCACACCACAATGAACAACAAAACCTGTGGGAGAGGGTCTAGGTTAAGGGACCGAAAACTAGAGTTGAGCTGGGCCCGAGGCAAAGTGCACGAGCGTTCCTACGTACCCTATAGGGATGGGGATCAAGCTACATGTAGTACATGTGAGGGTCTTATTTTAGGGTCTTAGAACTCAGACCAATGATGGAAGGAAAATTAGGAGGCACATGGGGGGATAATTATAAATAACCGAAGTGAATAGGATCATGGAGTTCCAACCACCACGTGTTCCATAGAGAGGTTTTAGGTCAAGAGACCGAAAATGAGAGTTGAAGTGGGCCCGAGGAAAAGTGCACGGGCATTACTACGTACCCCATAGGGTTGGGGATAAAGCTACATGAAGTTCTTGAGATGCAAAGAGGAGTAATGCACTAGTGCAAAGGATGAGAGGTGTGCGCGGTTCTAGCCCTAGCACCAAGAGAAGTGGTATTTGATAGATCTTTTTTTTCCATTAAGGTGAGTGGTTTTTTTCTAAAGCAACAGGCTGAGGGCAGAAATCCCTGGTGTCGCCACTAGAATCAAGCCATTATAGGCATTCACAAATGGCATGAAACTTCACTAATACCCAACGTGATGTCCTCCATGATGAGGCCACCATAATGTAGTTCCGTTTTTTCATCGTGCGGCCAGGACGATAATGTCACAGTTTAGGGTCGGGTGATAGGACCAAGCATGAATTTTAACGTCACGTAGCATAGACATCGCAGAGGCGATGCTAGGAGGGGAATCTATACGGTTTCATGAAACACAACCAATGTGAATAGGGACATGATCCTGCATCACACCGTACGCCACTCCGAGAGGGATACCTCGAGCTGCGGGGCCTATGTAGAGGTAAGAGGTGAACCAAGGGGGAGAGACTAGCTCCCCAAATGGGCTGGACCCGAAGACGATATGTCCGAGCTGTCCTATGTATCCCATTAGTATGGTAATAAACATGTACGTAGTTCTAGATGTAGTTCTTAGTTTTTGGTCATAGAGCTCAGAACGTGGGAGCCCTGAAGGACACTGTATTGCAGCTTTATCCCCCTGACATGCAAAGGTGCACTGAGGGAGAGCGCCAAAAGTGTCGACATTCCACCTGGACACGATGGGTCAGAGTATAAGGTGAATCCTGCAACCAAAATTGATGGACTGAAGGTGATAGCATGATGATGGAGGATTATTTCTGACCATGTTTGCAACAAAACATCATGTCGCGTTAGCCTGAAATTGGGACAAACAAATGAGCTTCGACTGCTAACCATGTTCACAACATGGGATTTGTATCAATTTGTTGTCCAAAACCCTTGGGGGTGTTGCCCCATATCGGTAGGAGAGCCCTTGGCCAATGTATCCAGGCCATTCTTGGGGGTCCCTTTGGGTATGAAAGATAATGAAAGCCGGAATGAAGGGAAACACAAAGCTTGACAAGTGGAAGGAACTTGACCATGTTGAATCTGACACTCTTGGACCTAGAACAGATTACTTTTAACACATAGGAGAACCCCTGCAAGGGGTCGAGGGACACAACTTGAGGGCGGCCATGAGATGGTGGGTTCCCAGGAGAAGGGGGCATGGCGCCAAAAACCCTGTACCATACCTACATACCCCCTTCTTGGAGAGGGACAGGCCAAGGGGAATGGATGACCAGGATATCGGGAGACCTCTATGATGTGGGGCTGGACCTGAAGTCTGGACATTTGTGTGTTCATATGCATCCCGTGAGGATGGGAATCAAACCACATGTATTTATGAAGGGCGCCTTTTAATGTCATGCAGGACAGGGAATAGGAGGGCTAATTCGTAGAACTGGGTGCGCGTGGTGCAACTATTGAAAACCCGACATTAATGAGGACGAAATCCCACATCACACAACGCAGTCATGTAGTCAGGGTCCTGAAGGCATGACATAAGAGACAAAGTAGCATAACTCAAGTTGGACCCAATGAAAAGAGGTCCGGGCGTTCCTATGTATCCCATTTGGATGGGAATCAAGCTAGACGTAGTTATGAAGAGATCGTAGTTTATGGTCATAAAGGTCATACCATGGGTGGATGGAAACTTTCTGAGTAAGCATGGACCTCGACCCGGTCCCTACGCCCACGTGAGTTAAACTCACTGTGGTAAACAAGGGAGAAAGATCCTTATTTGTGATACCTGGAACGTCCATCCAAGGGGAGTCAGCAAAGAGCCCGGAAGGACACCTTTAATGTGACTTTGTCCCCATAGCGTGCAGGTGCGCACTGAGGAGTAGTACTAAAAGATTCGAAACTCTACTCTGACATGATGATGTGGAGAATGATGTGAATCATGTACCCAACATTTTGGTCTTAATGGGGTTTGGCGTGGCAATGGAGGATAACTGTTGACTGTGGCAGAAAAACAGTATCTATATCACAATAACCTGAAGTGGGAACAACAAACGAGCATCGACCACTGACCATTTTTGAAATGTTGTATTTTTATCGATTTTTTGTCTAAAAACCTCAGGGGTGTTGGACCGTATTGGTAGGAGAGCCCTTGGGCGTTGTGTCCATGCCATTCATGGGGGTCCCTCTGTGTGTGAAAGATGATGAAATCCCTAATGAAGGGAAACACGAAGCCTAAAACGTGGGAGAGGACATGTCCGAGTAGAACCCAGCATCCCAGGTACTAAACCAGTGTACCCTTAGGAACATTGGTGAACTGCCACAAAGGGTTGATGAAGCGGATCAGGAGGGAGAGGTACTTGGCTTTGTCATTACAAGCCTGACATGAATGGGGAATTAATTCCATAACACGCTATATAATTCCCTCTCCGGGGAAGGTTAGGCCAAGGGTCCTGATGGTTAGGCATTTTTTAGGAAGGCCTAACCAACTTTCAATTTAACGTCTTACATTGAGGAAGAGGGCCAGGGGCCCGAGGAGGCCAAGGGGCCTGAGGCTAGGCCTTGGCCAGGAAGGTCGGACCTGCCTGCAATTTAATGTCTTATAGTAAGGATGAGGGCCAGGGACCCGAGGAGGCCAAGGTGACCGAGGGTTAGGCATTGGTTATGAAGTCCTGACCTACTCGCATTTTAATTTCTTGTATTGAGGATGAGGGTAGGGGCCTGAGGAGGCCTAGGGGCCTGAGGGTAGTCCTCAGTCAGGAAGTCCTCACCAGCTTTCAGTTTAACGTCTTGCAGTAAGGATGAGGGCCAGGGACTCGAGGAGGCCAAGGGGCATGAGGCTGAGTCTCTGTCAGGAAGGCCTGACCATCTTGCAGTTTAACATCTTGCACTAAGGACGAGGTCCAAGGACCCAAGGAGGCCAAGGGGCCTGAGGCTGAGCCTCAGTCAGGAAGGCCTGAACAGCTTACAGTTTAACGTCTTGCATTGAGGATGAGGGACCGGGGCCCGAGGAGTCAAAGGGGCCTGAGGAAAGACCTCGGTTAAGAAGGCCTAACCTGCTTGCAGTATAACGGCTTTCATTGATGATGAGGGCTTGGGACCCGAGGAGGCCAAGGTGCCTGAGGTTGATCCTCGGTCATGAAGGCCTGACTAGATTTTAGTTTAACGTCATGCAGTAAGGACGAGGGCTGGGGACCCGGGGAGGCCAAGGGGTCTGGGGTTGATCCTCGATCAGGAAGGCCTGACCAGCTTGCAGTTTAACGTCTTGCAGTAAGTACAAGGGCCAGGGACCCGAGGAGGCCATGGTCCCTAAGACTGAGCCTCAGCCAGGAAGTCCTGACCATCTTGCAGTTTAACCTCTTGTAGTAAGGATGAGGGCCAGGGAACCGAGGAGGCCAAAGGGCCTAAGACTGATCCTCGGTCAGGATGGCCTGATGATCTTGCAGTTTAACATCTTGCAGTAAGGACAGGGGGCCATGGACCCGAGGAGTCCAATGGGACTGAGACTGAGCCTCATTCAGGAAGGCCTGACCAGCTTGTTGTTTAACGTCTTGCAGTAAGGATGAGGTCCATGGGACCAGAATGGCCGAGAGGCCTGAGGCTGGGCCTTAGTGAGGGGGTGTGCACGTTAGTAAAAACAACCTGATGTGAATGAGGATGTAATCTCACACCACATCATACACTCCAATGATAGTGGACCTGTGCTGGGGGGCCGAAAAAGTTCAATGTGACTGATAGTTGGTGGTTTGTTTAGGATGTCCTTCCTGGATTGCAGTTTAACGTCATGCAATAAGGACGAGGAGGGGAGTGTGACTCCCTAGACAGAGGAGGTGTACAACGTGATATGTAGCCTGACGTGAATGAGGACATAGTCCCACACCACACCATACACTCCGGGTAAGAAGTTGGTCGAAGGGTCCCGAGAAGGCCAAGGGGCCTGAGGCTGAGCCTCAGTCAGGAAGTCCTGACCGATTTGCAGTTTGACGTCTTTCCGCAAGGACAAGGCCAAAGGCCTGAAATGGCCAAGGGTCCTGAGGCAGGTCCTTTGGGAAGAACTGCATATGGCATGGCAAGCAACCTGACGAGAATTAGGACGTAATCCTACACCATTCCGTATAATCCTCTCATAGAGAGCCTGAACCAGGGGCCCAGAAGGCTGAGGGGCTTGAGACTGAGCCTCGTTCAGGAAGGTTGGACAGGTTTTCAGGTTAACATCTTGCAGCAAGGACGGGGCCAGGGGCCCGAAAATGCCATGGGGCCTGAGGCTGGGCCTCGGTGAGGGAGTGTGTACGGAATGGAAATCAACCTGACGTGAATGATGACATAATCCTACACCACACCGCACATCCCTTAAGTGAATCGGGGCCATAGGCCCAACCATTGGCACCATCTAGAGGGATGTTTGTCACTTCGGGATAGGGCAGAACGAATCACTGCACTCGATGTTTGGGTCATCTGGTGTGGACCTGAAGATCCAGGACACTGTTGACCATGTTCTAAACACAACTTCCCTATGGTGACCTGATATGGGAGAAAAAAATGAGCGTCGACCACTGCCCAAATTCGAAACACGGGACTTTTATTGGCTTCTTTCTTGGAAACCATGAGGGGCGTTGGCCCCTATCGGTAGTAGAGCCCTTAGGCGTAGTATCCAGGCCGTTCTTGGGGGTCCCTTCGAGAGAAGAAAGTGATGGAATCCCAGTTAAGGAGTGGGTGAAGCATAGTTCTACCCATCTAATAAAGAGGTGAACATCTCCAAGGAGGGGATGTACAGTCGGGTCAAGGCTTACTCGACGTAAATTGAGGGAAAAGTGTGCACCCTTCCATATATCTTATCCCAAGGGGAAGATTTTGTCTTCTGGGCTAGGCCAACAGATGAAATTTCCGGGCATTCCTACGTATCCCATGAGGATGGGAATCAAGACACACGTAGTTCTAGAAGGCCAATCATTTTATCGTCGTGCAGTAAAGACATGTGAGAATTTAATAATGGGAGTGGCCACATGGTGCGACCATTATAATAATCATATGAGTGGGGCTATGGAAGCCTATTCCACACCATGCGAGGACCCTCCGAGAAAACTATACCTAGGGGGGATAGTCATAGAGAAACTCACGGGGCTGGTCTCAAGAGAGGATGTCCGAGCGTTCCTAGGTATCCCATGAGGATGGGAAGCAAGCCATACATAGTTATAGAAGTGCAGTTTAACGTCATGCATGACGAGATGCAGTTTAACATCATACGGGACGGTAACAATCAGTTTAGTTTCATGAAGGATCGTGCAGTTTAAGGTCGTGCAGGACCATAATATGCAGTTTAACGTCATGACGGACGAAGATGAATAGTTTTACGTCATGCAGGATGATGATGCAATTTAATGTCATGCAGGATGATAATGATCAGTTTAACATCATTACAGATGATGATGAACAGTTTTATGTCATGTAGGATGATGATGCAGTTTAATGTCGTACAGGATGATAATGAACAGCTAAAAATCACGATGGACGAAGATGAACAGTTTACGTCATCCAGGACGATGATGTAGTTTAATGTCGTGCAGGATGATAATGATCACTTTAACATCATGACGGGCGAAGATGAATAGTTTTATTTCATGCAAGTTGATGATGCAGTTTAATGTCATCCAGGATGATAATGATCAGTTTAACGTCATGATAGATGAATATGAACAGTTCTACATCATGCAGGATGATGATGTAGTTTAATGTCATGTAGGACAATAATGATCAGTTTAATGTCATGACAGACGAAGATGAACTGTTTTACATCATGCAGGACGATGATGCAGTTTACTTTCGTGCAGGATGATAATGATCAGTTTACCGTCATGATGGAAGAAGAAGAACAGTTTTACATCATGCTGGATGATGGTGTAGTTTAATGTTGTACAGGACGATAATGATGAGTTTAACGTCATGAAGGACGAAGATGAATAGTTTTACATCATGCAGGATGATGATGCAGTTTAATGTCGTGCATGACGATAATCATCAGCTTAACATCATGATGGACGAAGATGAAGAGTTTTAAGGCATGCAGGACGATGGTGCGGTTTAATGTTGTGCAGGATGATAATGATTAGTTTAAAGTCATAACAGACGAAGATGAACAGTTTTACGTCATGTAGGAAGGTGATGCAGTTTAATGTAGTGCAGGATGATAATGATCAATTTAACATCATGATGGACCAAGACGAACAGTTTTACATTGTGCAGGATGATGGTGCAGTTTAATGTCGTGCAACTAGGAAATGGAAGTCACACAGTTTAACGTCATGCATCTGGGACATGAGACCACACAGATTGTGTCAGTAGAGGGATGGTCATCTCTACCCCATTCTTGGGGGTTGGAATGACAAAGGGTGTCACAAGGGTAGTAGGTATGACTACATTCCCTCAGTATGGAGGGGTGGAGAAGCCAGGGTCGTGGTTACGATGGGGAGATAGAGCCTGGAAGGCGCAGAAGCCTGAGGCGTCGGTACGACGGGGCAACGGAGCCCAGAAGGCAGGGAAGCCTAGAGCGTCGGTACTACTGGGGCGATGGAGCCCGATAGGTGTGGAGACCTGAAACGTCGGTACGACGGGGCGACAGTCCCCGATAGGCATGGAAACTTGAAGCGTCGGTACGACGGGGCGATGGAGTCCAGAATACGTGGAAGCATGAGGTGTAAGTACGATGGGGCGATGGAGCCTGGAAGGCTGGGAAGCCTGGAGCGTCGGTATGATTGTGGCGATGGAGGCCGGGAGGCATTGATGCCTGGAATGTTGATATGACGAGGCGATGGAGCTTAGAAGTTTTGGAAGCCTGGATCGTCGGTACGACGGGGCGATGGAGCCCGGGAGGCGTTGAAGCCTGGAGCATCGATACGACTGGGCAATGGATCCTGGGAGGCGTGGAATCCTGGAGCGTCGGTGCGATGGGGAGATAGAGCTCGGGAGTCATTGAATCCTAGAGCATTGGAACGACAAAGATATGGAGCTTGGAAGGCATGGAAGCCTTCAGGTCAAACAGTTGAGGTATGGGGAGCACCTCCATAGTGGCTGGTGATAGTAGAGCGGGGTCGACAAAGTGCCAATAGAGTTGGGGAAGGATTCCCCCATGCGTGGCCTCTTGAGGTGACAGAGTCGGCAAGGAGCCAAATGGGTCAGGTGGAAAATTCCACCTACGCAGCCTCTTGAGGCGGCAGAGTCGGCGAGGAGATGAAGGAGTCGGGTGGCGGATGCCACCTACGCGGCCTCTTGAGGAGGATGAGTCAACGAGGAGATGGAGTCGGGTGGCGGATTCCACCTATGCGGCCTCTTGACGCAGTAGAGTCGGCAATGATACGAAGGAGTCGAGTGGCGAATGCCACCTGCGTGGCCTCTTTAGAAGGTGGAGTCGGTGAGGAGTTGAAGGAGTCGGGTGGAGGATGCCACCTACGCAACCTCTTGAGGCGGCAGAGTCGGCGAGGAGCCAATGGAGTTGGGTGGCGTAGCCACCTGTGTGGCCTCTTGATGTAGAGGAATCGGTGAGGAGCCGATGGAGTTGGGTGGCAGAGCCACCTGTGCAGCCTCTTGAGGAGGCAGAGTCGGCGAGGAGCCAATGGAGTAGGGTGGCGGAGCCACCTGCACGACCTTTTGATGTGGCGGAGTCGGCGACGATCCGATGGAGATGGGTGGCGGAGCCACCTGCGTGGCCTATTGAGGCGGTGGGCTCTGTGAGGAGCCGATGGAGTTGGGTGGCGAAGCCACCTGTGCAGCTTCTTGAGGCGGCTCAGTCTGCGAGGAGCTGATGGAAATGGGTGGCGGAGCCCCCTATGCGGCCTCTTGAGGTGGTAGAGTCGGCGAGGAGCTGATAGAGATGGGTGGCAGATGCAACCTATGAGGCCTCTTGAGGCGGCGAAGTCCTCGAGGAGTCGATGGGGAATGGTGGTGGATGCCACCTGCATGGCCTCTTGAGGTGGCTGAGTCGTCAAGGAGAAAATAGAGATGGGTGATGAAGCCACCTACGCAGCCTCTTGAGGTGGCACAGTCGGTGAGGAGCCGATAGAGATGGGTGGCAGAGCCACCTGCGTGGCCTCTTGAGGCGGTGGAGTTGGCGAGGAGCCTATGGACATGGGTGGCGATGCCACCTGCACAGCCTCTAGAAGCGGCGGGAGTCGGTGAGGAGCCGATGGAGTGGGGTGGCAGATGCCACTTGCACGGCCTCTTGAGGCGGCAGGATCGACGAGGAGCTGAAGAAGTGGAGCGACGGATTCTACCTACAGGGCCTCTTGAGGCAGCAAGATCTGTGAGGATCCGAAGAAGTGGGGTGGCCGATGCCACCTGCGCGGCCTCCTGAGGCGGCGATATTCGGTGATGAGTTGATGAAGTGGGGTGGTCGATGCCACCTGTGCGGCCTCTTGAGGCGGCGGGATCGGCAAGGAGCTGAAGAAGTGGGGTGGCAGATACCACCTGCGCGGCCTCTTGTGGCGGTGGGATCTGCGAGGAGCCGAAGAAGTCGGGTGGATTATGCCACCCGCGTGGCCTCTTGAGGCGGTGGGATCGACGAAGAGCCGATGGACCATAGTCTTTAAACACAAGATGTTACTCATCCTCTAATATATAAAGGAGAGTGGATTCACATGGGTGATGCCTCAATTTTCCTGACACATTTGGTCTACTCGCTATTGAAGGAGAGGAGATTCACGTCTGGTTCACCATTTTTGTTTCCGACGCTTTCGCTGGGGTCCGCGTATCCTTCTGTGGGGGACGCATGGATGTTTCCCCACATTCCAGCTTTTTAAAGGCGGGCGACATTCACTCTTTGTAAAGGGACATTTTCTCCTTGATCGAAACGGGATGATGGGATGTCGGTTCATCCTTCCATGGATACCACCTCAGAACTCATCACTTAGTCCGGGTCTCCCTCATTGATTTATGTCGTGGTTTGTGAATCTCATTCTTGGTGCCATATCTTCATGGACGCCGGTTAATTACCCTACTTCCATCAGGACATTCCATGGGGTCTTTACATGGTAACAACCTTCGGTCGAAGTAGACAAAAAATGTCAGGCATGTCAGGGCATCTCTGGGTGCGTAGACATAGAGGAACCTGTATTATTCCTCATAAGAGGTAATCTCAAGGGTGTAGAACCTAAGGCATCCCATGTAGAACGTGGGGAATCATATTCTATAGTCATCCATATGAATTTTTCCTCAGCTTCCCATGATTAAAACATGGTATGAAACATGTTTAACGTCTTGCGAAGACGGTTACGCCAAAGGCATGTCATCTGAGGTTTCCTCGGGCAGATCATGTTTATCATGAGGTAGGCCGTGAGTTTAACATCTAGAAGTGATGAAATAAGAGTGATCAGAACATTCCATAGAGACGGATCAGATTGATGCATCCCAAGGAGGGAACACCTAGAAGATGGATGGATCGGAATGGCCAATGAGGACATATCCGAGGTAGTGCGCCCCAAGGAGGGGAGATGTCACACCGCAATGGATGATCTGAACACCACTGAGGGAGGATTAGGGAGTGTTCACCCCAGGATGGGGGACACCGTGGATTACCATTTGCTGGGATTGAACCTCATGGATGTTTCCTACGTACCATGTGTAGACAACATGGATCAAAACCCACGTAGTTCGAAGGGCTGATGAATCGGGGTGTACACAGAGGACAACGACCCGAAGACATTCTATGGCTTACACGTAGATGGTGGCCTAGGCACTTCTAGGAGTAGTGAGGAGGGTGGATGGCATGGTCCCACCGAGATGTGGTGGCCCAGGTATGAATCAAGATAGATGGCGGAGGATTGCATGGAGTGGAGTTGGAATGAAATGGGAGGCCGTCATGGAGATGACGGTGGTGATAGGCTTGAGTCTCACAGAGACTTCCTACATATCCCCATGGAAGGAAATCAATGTCCACATAGTTTGATGATACTGTGGGACACCTGAGGAGGCGGCCCATGGGAATGGATGCATGGATGGGACCCCGAGGAAGTGGAACCTCCGGGTTGTGGCATGACCTTCCCGAGACACATATGCTCGAGGGAGAGATTAGGATGAGACATGAGTGATGAGCTTGAGCCTCATGAAGGCTTTCTACATATCCAAGTGGCAGGGAATCAAATTCTGTGTAGTTCGGTATAGAATGGGCCTTACACACTGAGGCAGCCCAAGGATATGGGGTCAGTGAACTGACATGAAGGGACCAGGGGTCCATGTGGGCTTGAACCTCATAGAGGCTTCTGACGTACCATGGCTTCACACAGATCAAAGACCGCGTAGTTCAAATTGGACCTCGGGAGGCCGACGTGAAGGGACCAGGTGTCCAGGTGGGCTTGAACCTCATGGAGGCTTCCTACGTACCATGCCTTAGCAGGATTCCAAGACCACGTAGTTCAAATTGGACGCCGTGAGGCCGACGTGAAGGGGCCAGGGGTATAGGTGGACTCGAACCTCATGTAGTCCTTCTATGTACCATGCCTTAGCACGGATCAAAGACCACGTAGTTTAGATTGGACGCTGGGAGGCCGACGTGAAGGGACCAGGGGTTCATGTGGGCTTAAACCTCATGTAGGATTCATACGTACCATGCCTTAGCACAGATCAAAGAACACGTAGTTCATATTGGATGCCGGGAGGCCGAAGTGAAGGTGGACCAGGGGTACAGGTGGACTTGAACCTCATTGTGGCTTCCTACGTACCATTACTTAGCATGGATCAAAGACCATGTAGTTCAGATTAGTCATAATGGCTTACCGCTGGACCGGAATGTAGTTTAACATCATGTGGGACAATGGTAAACCCTGACGTGAATAAATGATGGATGGTGGGCTTGACCCTCATGGTGGAATCCTATGTACCTTACCTTGACATGGATCAAGGAACATGTAGTTCAAATTGGACATCGGGAGGCCGACGTGAAGGTGGAACATGGGTCCAGGTTGGCATGATCCTCATGGAGTCTTCCTATGTACCATGCCATAGCAAGGATCAAAGACCACGTAGTTCAGATTGGACACTGGGAGGCCGACATGAAGGTGGACCAGGGATCCATGTGGGCTTGAACCTCATGAAGGCTTACTACATACCATGCCTTAGCATAGATCAAATGCCACGTAGTTCTCCAGATGATGGATTACAGCCAATTAGGGGTTTCAACAGCTTACCGCTGGATTGGGTCACAACGCCTTACCGCTGGATGGGGTAACAACAGTGGATGTGGCATATGCATGGAAGCTTCCAAGGTGCCGCTATGTAGTGGCACTTGTGAATGGGGCTTACGTGAGGAAGCTGCCCGGGTGCTGCTATGGAGCGGCACTGGTGAATGGGGCATACACAAGGAAGCTGCCCGGGTGATGCTATGGAGCGGCACTGGTGAATGGGGCTTACGTAAGGAAGCTGCCTGGGTGCCCCTTTGGAGCAACACTGGTGAATGGGGCTTAGGCAAGGAAGTTGCCTGGGTGCCTCTATGGAGCGGCACTGGTGAATGGGGCTTATGAAAGGAAGATGTCCGGGTTCCCCTATGAAGCGACACTGGTGAATGGGGCTTACGTAAGGATGCTGCCAGGGTGCCACTATAGAGTGGCACTGGTGAGTGGGGTTTACGTAAGGAAGCTGCCTAGGTGCCTCTATGGAGCGACACTGGTGAATGGGGCTTACGCAAGGATGTTTCCCTGGTGCCGTTATGAAGCGACATTGGTGAATGGGGCTTATGCAAGGAAGCTTCCCGTAATGTATTCCTCATGTCTGGCCGTGAGGGCATCCCAACTCACTGGTGGGTTGAGGTCACCACCTATGCACTAGCACACAAGACGGATAATGCCAAGGGGGGTTTGAATTATTCCATTGTAACCATGGAATTAAGCGTCTTATACTTGGAGCATAAGGAATCTCTTGTTTAATGCATGAAGAATCCTATGATTGGAACATAGGGTCTACTACAGTTTATAGTCTTGTAGATAGGACTATTGGAATCTCATGCCTGGAGCATAAGGCATATATTGTTGGGGGATAGAGGCATCCGATATTTGGTATATAAGGATTACTATAGTTTATAGTCATGTAGAGAGGACTATTGGCATCTCATGCTTGGAGTATAAGGCATATCTTATTTAGAGTTAGAAGCATCCAATGTTTGGAACATAGGAAGAACTATAGTTTAGATTCATGTAGGTAGGACTGTTGGCATCTCATACGTGAAGCATAAGGCATCTCTTATATTGGGAAAGAGGAATCCTATATTTGTTATATAGGGAGTACTACAATTTATAGTCATGTATATAGGACTTTTGGCATCTAATGCATGGAGAATAAGGAATCTTTTATTTAGAGTAAGAGGAATCCTATGTTTGAAACATATGGAGAACTATAGTTTAGAGTCATATAGGTAGGACTACTGTCATCTCATACTTGGAGCATAAGGCATCTCTTGTATTGGGGAATAGGCATCCTATATTTCTTATACAGGGAGTGCTACAGTTTATAGTCATGTAGATAGGACTGTTGGCATCTCATTCTTGGAGCACAAGGAATATCTTATTTCGAGTAAGAGGCATCATATGTTTGGAACATAGGGAGATATATAGTTTAGAGTCGGGTAGGTAGGACTGTTGGCATCTCATACTTGGAGCATAAGGCATCTCTTGTATTGGGCAAGAGGCATCCGATATTTGTTATATAGGGAGTGATACAGTTTATAGTCTTGTAGATAGGACTGTTGGCATCTCATGATTGGAGAATAAGGCATCATTTATTTGGATTAAGAGGCATTCTATGTTTGTAACATAGGGAGAACTACAGTTTAGAGTCATGTAGGTAGGACTGTTAGGCATAATGCCCATGGGAATGGATAGTGTTGGGTCCTACGCAAGGGCGGCCCTTTTTAGTTCAACCTGGAATAGGATCCAAGTGATTAGGTTTGGAGGAGTTGTCTGAGGAATAGTTCGACTCGAGGTAGTAGAGGAATTGATGATGAGAATCTCAACTCACGACATGAGAATGAACCCAAGAAAAATATGTCGACTCAAGGTGTTTCATGGTGTGTTGAGGAGTATCTCAAACACTGGTTTTCCATTGGCAGATGGTGGGTGCGCATAAGGGCGCAATAGAAATTCACAACATCCCAGCCCGAAAAGGTCGCAGTGCGACTCTCCATTTTTTATGGGCGTATTTGACGGTAGTGAAGGGACCAGCTCGGACGGCCGAGACCGCAGGCCGGTAGTGACCCCAAGCAGGGGTGCGAGGGCGCAGGCCCTGCTGTATGGACCGGTGGGCGCAAAGTTCGGAGCCACGCAAAAGAATAGGTATTCACGAAGTAGATTTGTGGAGAAAAGGGGGTCGGGGAGCATGGGGTCTCATAGAGCATGGCCTCGTAGAGCATAGACTTGTGGAGCAGCATCACAAAGCATCATCCCGGAGCATGGGGTCTCACGGAGCATGGCCTCGTAGAGAATAGACTCGTGGAGCAGCATCGCGGAGCATGGACTCACAGGGCATCATCACGAGCATGGATTCGCAGAGCATGGTCTCGTGGAGCATGGTATCACGGAGAATCGGCTCACGGAGCAGCAACGCGAAGGGAGCTGCTCGCGGAGCATCATCGCGGAGCAGCAATGTAAATGAAGCTGCTCGCGAAGCATGGCCTTGCGAACCCGCTTCACAAAGGAAAGCGGAGCTCCGCGAACCTTGAGATCAGATACCCAAGGGGCGAAGCACCCATAAAAGGGGAGAAGTCGTCGTCTTTAGAAGGGGGGCGAGATGGGTATTTATAGGTAGGAGGCGCCATGAAGCAGAGCTCATGCAGCGCGAAGGGGGAATTCGGTTGCTTCGCGGCGGGTCGCGATTGTCAACCAGATTCGCAGAGCGATACAACCTCCTTTGCTTTGTAGTTGGTTCAGGAACGTCAGGGGCATTTGCGGAGCATTACTGCCTCCTTTGATTCACGGTGGCCGCGTTTCTTGGGGGGGATCCACGTCGGGGCTTCGCGAGGCAGTTTTCCATCCCAACTTCAAATTTCCATAACATCTAATCTGTAGCTCCGTTTAGGCCCTACGACCTACCAAATCGAAGCTTGTGAAATGGACTACGATCTTGGATCATGTATGGAAGCATTTGGAAAATTTTGGGAACGAGTTTTCCGATGTCAAAAGACCCAATTTATTGATGCTTTTTTTATCACTGATAATGGTATATTTTATAACTATTATTTCTATCACTAATTAATGTTAATAGCCTTTAATGGCCTTTAAAACATCATAGGTTTTTAGCATTGATAATATCTAATTATTCTTTTGATACAATATTAATATATAGTAGTGTTTTATTCATTATACACACTCTATATGTGTAATTTTGAAACTATGGAACATTTCTTTTTGGAGTGTTTTTTATTGGCCCTTTTTCAAACGAATACACTAGTGGGGGGGTGAATCAGGGAAATACTAATAAGAAACATGTCCCCATGAATTTCAATATGATCCCAAAATTTTATGATCCCCTCTTTTTATCTCCTAATTCTTCTCTACGAGCTATGAATGCATCAAAACACAGAAGAGATTAGTTTACTTTGTTCTCCCAAAAAGGGATAGTTCAAGGAACATTCAAAGGCTATGTTATTATGATCCAAAAACACTAGGGAACACTAATTCTATTTAGAGTAAAAAATGTATCAGTCACATTGTCTCTTCAAAATTATAATTCAAATGATTGATATGGCTCACTACCTTTCATTATAAATAGTAATTCACATCCCCATTCATGACAACCATATTAATCATCATGCGAAAATAATGTGGATGAACACCTACAAAGGTGTGTATCTTTTTCATAAATTGATGATGTTCTAGTTAGATAACCCTTCTAAACATAAATCATCTTTATTTTCATTAAATTTTATACCAAGTATGGATAAATATATTACATTAACATCAATATTCTAGAAGATATGTAGATACCCTACAATAATTTGAGTGAATGAAAAATTTATCATACTCTTTTTAGACGATTTTTTTATAGAATATTTTATATTTGTGTTTTTCCAAATGAGGAGTTCCTCCATTCCAAACATATTATTTCATGAGAAATCTAAACATTGTAATTGATGACACATAACGGATATGTCATAACATTTAATAACTCTTTAAAATTATGGTTATAAATTATATAATTACATTAATAACTGTGATGTGAATTATCTATGTCTCATTACCTTATATAGTAAAATAAGAATCCTAATAGGTTACTTCTTTAAATGATATCATTTCATATGTATCTCAATGAAATATTCTCCTTGAAAATCATAGATCCATGGATGACATGCCATTTTACCATGTGTTGGAGAAACCTAGGATGCTACTAATTTTAAACATTGAAAATATCCTTTTACATGAGCACCACTACACTAGTTTTCATCTTAAAATTTCTCACAGGTGGATTTTCAATTCAAAACTCCAAATAAAATTTCAAAGTATTATTCACTATGATATTGAGGACATATTCATTTACCACATAATATGTGTCCACTACAACCATTAAAATTCTCATATTGGTCATACCATTTTTATGATGTGGACTTTAGGAAACCTCACCAACTAAAATGGTGTGGGACACTTTGATTTTCCATTTTGGCTATCTCAAACTCTATATCTTCAAAAATAGTACAAACTCTAAATCACGACATCTACTTATAAAAAATAATAATTTTAGGAAATAGAATATCTCAGAGGTGATATTGTAGAAATATATTTCCATTAAAATGATGTGGTCATAGAAACTAATATTAAATCCATATATTGGGAACTATATAACAACATAGATTAATTCACCATGTTGTGGTCTATGTTCTAGTTCAGACACACATCAAAAGAATGAACAAACCTTCAAATACTAATTTCTTCAAACCACTTCTACATTTTGGGTAATAATCCTTTAAAAATATATCAATGAACATAACAAAATAATTTATCTGGGGATTCTAATAACTTGCCCATTTGGGTAGGTTTACAAGACCAATATTTTGAGAAACTCTATGTTTTATCAACTACCTTCAAGTGCATACATTAATGATTCAAAAATTTTAAAATATAATCTAACATGTGCCATAAAAAGGTGATAAAAATATTCTAATAAAAATATACTCCCATTTACATAATTTAACTTTCATGAAACACTTTACCACATTCTCCCCCTGATTAGACATCTAGATAATATGAAACATTAATGTATAATAACACATTTTATCAAACAAATTAGTTTGGATGCTTCTCCCCCATTTTCAAAAAATATAAAGAGATCACTAATATGAATTCTTATAGAATATTACACTAAATATGATAATGGAATATTAGAAGGTCCATAAATTAACATTGAATGAAATTTCTATAGAAGAGTGAGTGTTCCATCTCCAAGAAAATCAAAAGTAATTGATTTGATTTGAATATAGGAGCCAACTGCTGCCATTTTAAATAAACCATAGGTAAATCCTTTTTATGATGTGAGCTATTTTGTTCTACATAGGCACATATTGTAAATTCAAATCATTTTTTTCCACTTTCTCATTCAATAAAAGATATTTAATCTGAAAGTGTTTCATACACGAATGGTTAATGGTATTTTTCTATAGTTTATCTCACATGAGTTGTGACAAATGATTAGAATACAGATACCACATCAATTAAAATATCTTCAAGATGTTTTTTCATAAATATCAACTAGGAATAATATTTAGTTATGATAAAATATTATATATTTATAGTGAATTGTTTTGTTATTTATTTTTTTAATTTTCTACGAAATACAAGAGTTTCTAATGTGAAAACACCTCCCAAAGTGGATTTCAATCATCCATCGATCCTTCTTAATCGAAATACTTGATGAATACTTACTTTTTTTAGGATTTTATACAATAATATAGCCTACAATTAGTTTTTTTATATATCACAATATTCTCCTCATATAAAAATGTGATTTTACATTGTGTAAAGTCCTAAAATATTCTATATTATTACTTTTACACTACAATATGTTTAGTGGTTTGAGATAAATAGAATAATTTTATATGTTCTTTTAAATTTATTTTGTAATTTATAATTTGGGTTAATAATAGTTTTGTAAATTATTAATGTATTTTTAATGTTTTAATTGTTAATTTGGAATTAAATTTGTAATTTTATAATGTGATTCAATTTTTTTAGTAGTTTTTTAATGTTGTAAAAATGATAAGAAATTTTTTTCATAATTATTTATAGGTTTTTTTAATTTGAAATTAATAATTATTAAGGTTTCTCTTACAGTTAAACTTGTCCATACTTCTATGTAAGAGTAAAAATTATTTATAAAAGTTTATATAAGGGTAACATCTCATTTACTTATCTTTTATAAGGGTAATATAATTCCTTCCATTTGTTTATAAAGATAATGATAACATTTCATTCTATGAAAAAAATATAATTTAACCCCCCGTGAATTACATAAGCGTACCATAACATTCAAATAGTATATGAAAGGGTAATATCCCAATTTTATAAATATAAGCTTTGGTTTCCATTAGTTTCATAAAGTTAAAGCTTTTCTATGTAATGGAAGCATCAAATATCCACTTGCATATAATGGTATGTTTTCCATAGGTAAGGGTGCAACTACATTATGTAAAGGTAATATCTCATCATTCATAAGGCTAAGGGGGTGTTTCCAAGCATTATGATAAGTTTTTAGAGTCTTGTATAAGGGCTAAATGTTTTCTCAAGACATACATAATGGTAATGTGTATAGAGGATAAGGGTAAGATAGAAATTTTATAAGTTTCATAAGGGTAAGATCAAGATACCCTTACAAGAGCCTTTGAAAAACACTATGTGTGGTAAAAAATGTATCTAGTACACATTCCAATAACCATACATAAGTGTAAGGTGTAATTTTCAAAGAGTGCATAAGGGTAAGATCGAGCTAGCCTTATGTGAGCCACTCCAAGGTTCCAAATAAGGATGAAAAAAATTTACCCTTACACAACGTGTTTCTCTTATTAATGGTTGATGATTTTTACCAAGTTTTATATTTTCTCTTCCTCCCAATTTTCATCCTATGTGGACACTATTTTCATGATTCTTAAATTAAAAAAACATTTAGTTAAATTAATATATATTTTTTTAATAATGTATAACTCATTTTTGGATTATTTGGTTTGAATAAAAATTATCTCTGATCCACAAACCATTCAGAAACATTATTGGGGTTTTCAATGAATCATTTTCAGTTTACATGTAGTTAATATTTTCAAATACTAGAACCCTTATCATATTATTCTTATTTATTTTATTATCACAAAAAATACCCAAAAAACCTCTATTATGTGTAAAAGCTTAACATTCTCATAGAAACTCTTCCTTTTCAGACTCCTGGCATGGTCAAAACTTCTCTCTGTATATTCCATGGATTCAAGGGGGAAATAACAAGTAATGGATCATTTTTCTTTCTTATATTTGTATCATATAGGTAGGATCATTATTTTTTATCATTTTGGGGGATATTATGGGTAATCCTAATGAATATAATTACTTGGTTAAATTTAACTTATGTGAATGTGGATATTTTCCAATACATTATATGATTTTTTAATGTTGCGAGAATTTATTTTTGTAGAATTATTATATCTTGCATAAAATACCTTTTTTTATTGTTATAACAAGTTGTGTTAATTAAGATAATGAAAATTTAATCCCACAATTATAAAGTGATAATTATATAAATATAATTACTTTTTTTCAATGAAAATGGAGTAATAAAATTCTCTTACTTGTTTTTGAATATTTTTTTAATAGTTATCCATGTTTGATTCCTTTTTAAAAATAACAGTTTTTGGGGACCTTGTTTTCAAAGTGATTATTTTGTATCATGTTACCCTTGTTGTTATTTCTTCATTAATGTACCAATTCATTAAAATGATAGTCTATTATATTTGGTTAATGATATGGTTTCCCATGTAAATATGGATTTTTTATAAAATCCCATGATAAAGATGATGTGATGTTATGAAAGTCCTTAAACAAGATTTTGGTGAAAGTGGAAGTTTATGTATTTCATTATGTACTGATTTATGGATGTTGTGATGAGTGGTTATTTTATTGATATGGTTGAATTGTGAAAATGTATTCAATTATTTTTTGATATGATTATTGTAGGTTAGGGATAGAAATGCTAAATAGTAATTCAGATGATGATGATTTATTTTAACATTAAAATATGATAATATATGTTAAAATGGTTGGTAGTTGAAATGGTTAAATTATTACTATGAAATTGATGTGTATTTTCAAGATAAATATTTCAATGATAAATCAATGGGTTTTGATAATGTGAAATGGAATAGAATGGGTTGGAATGGATATTAAATTATTGAACTAAAATGGGAAATGTTGTTCAATATATTTATGTTTAATATTAAATGAATGTCCCTAATAAATAAAGGTGATTGATAATAAAAAGATATTGAAATTAGTTAAAAATTAAAGGGTTAATGTTTCTTTTGGATTGTGGTATTCGTTTTTGGTGTGATCCAGTTAGAAGTGAAAAAACAATTAGTGGATATTGTGAAGAATTTTTTGAAATATTGTGAGTGGGATCGTATCTTTGTTGAAAACACATAGGTTTGTTTTATGTGTGTTACTATTATATATTTTATTTTCATTTTTATTTCAATTCACACTCCAACAACCATTTCAAACACCATTTTCAATCTCTGAAATGTTTTGGTATTTTTTTAAAACATCCAAATGATGATAATGGATGGATAGTTACCCCCTCTTCCCCATTATCTCTTCTAAGAGAGGTAAATATGCATTTTTTATGAATACTTGTGTATTATTTTTGCTTCTGGTTGTGTTTTATGTGTAGAATAAGTGTTATATAGTGGGGGACATGTGTGGTTATAGGTTGGAATGGGTTGGATTCCCATAAGGTTCATGATAACATAAAATTATGGTCATGGAAGTGGTCGAGATGTGATGTGATGACCTATGTGTCTTTTGAAGATATATCATTTGATGGGATAGCTGTCTTCAAGAGATATGTTTTCTGATGAACTAGGTTTATTTAGTAAATATGTGATGTAGTGACCTAGGTGTGTTCATACAAGAGTATTATATAGAATAGATTAGAGTTTTATGATGTACGATGTTGGGGTGTGAGAGCGAAAAACTTGAGGGAAATTGGTGTGGGGTACCATTTTTTAGATATTCTTATTATAATTTAACTTTAATTTATGAATTATTTGGTCAACGTTCCTTGGTGAGGTGATATTGGTTATTTGAAATGTTTCATTTCTATTGGTATTAACATTTTCTCACTAGTTCATTAGTATTATCTTTTTCCATATGCATGACATACATTGTTCATGATCCCATAATGTATAATCGTATTCTCACCAAATGTATATAAATTCTTTTTTTGATTTGTATGATGACTTAGATAATTGTTATGGATATTATTATCTTAAGTGTTTGAGATGTTTTTGAGTTTCTTCTATATGATTATCTTTGATGTTTTACTTCGAAAATTTCATTTCATTTGTATGAAATTTTATTCATTGTTTATTTTTTTATTTTATCTTTGTTATGTAATAGAGTTGTTTTGTAGTTGATATCCTATCTGCTGGTCATACGTTTCTATCTGTTAATGGTAATTCCTCCAATATGTGAGTTATTATTTATACCCTCGCTTCTAGTAAAAAACAAGGGGCCTTTGGGGGTGGGACATGGGGGTCATTATCTCCCCCTAACTATTTTCATCCTAGATGGGGTAACTTTGAAGGGTGGGGTTCATAAATATTTAATTTGAAAGGACTTGGATGGAATAAAAGATGCTTTTTTGACTTAGGAATTGTAAGAATTTAATGTGTTGGTTGGTAAGAAGTTATATTTGATCATGGTGGGTGATATATGCTAGGGAAGACTGACTATTACATGGGATCCACTTTTGATCAAATTCAAGGACTCTGGGCCTACCAAAAAAACAAGTTAGGTGGTACTGTTTTCATGGTATAGACCTACGATATATACATGCATCAAGATTGATACCATTAAAGATTTAATGAGGTGGTTTTTTTGAGATAATAAATTTAATTTGTTAAATCATGGAATTTTATACATGTTTCTATGACTATTCTAGTTCTATATATTCTAATGAACTGTTATTGTGTGTTGAATTAGTTATACAATTTAATAGTAATGTGTAAAATGGTGATTATCTGTCTTGATCTATTTGAATAAATCCTTTTTGAGGCTTGAAAGTGTAATTATCTTTTCAATTGTATAATGAGACCCAATAAATTGAATCCTTATTTCTTTCATTGAATGTATACCATTCTATCTCATTTTCTAAATGATGAAATTTTTTACTGAAATATATTTAGTGTATTTTTTTCAGGAATATATGTTGAATATATTAAACCCTTATCAATTATTCTAACTTTTATATATTTCATACATCAGACTAAAATAATTGTTTTAAACACCTTTTTTATTTATATTCCAGTTTCCATGTTAGTTAGTATGTAATAAACTGCACGCTATTAATAATTTATCTTAAAAATCTATATGGACATATTATAAGGAAAGGATTTGGAAATTGAAACCTTGAAATTTATAAAAATGGAAACCTTGATTATTGATGATTCATATGAAGATTTGGAAACATTGATGTAAATAACATTCTTCTTCATTTTGTCATGATTTGAGTCCTATGGTCTTAAGGTATTAAAATTTTGTAAGAATGTGATTAAAATTTATTGGTTGGTGAGATATGGGAGGGGATTCTTGAGGAAGTGATGGTTGTATATGGTGATGATTATAATTATATTGAAATGAGATGTTAGATGTTTTGTTATGTGAAATCGAATTGGGGATGTAACAGGTATAGACCGGACAAGTTGAAACTAGGATTTCCCATTTTTATTATGCTAAAATCTAGGCTAATTACTCAAACACTAATATTATTGTATAATGATTATAGCTTAGTGTGATTACATCCCTCTATGGTATTTCACTCATATATTTTTACAATTTTAACGGACAAGAGCATATAAAGATATGGGCAATAAAAATATTGTTACACATTATATTAAGACACATTTTAAATCCATGATTGTGAGTAATTCCCTTCCAAGATGGATAATATCATGGTATGGTAGATGAGTTCTTTTGATTTTTATGATTGTATAAACATTGTTGATGTTGATGAATAAGACTATGGGAGAATTTATTTTAAAACTCTTAGAAGTAACAGAATACACCTATGAAAAATTTAAATTGGAATGTTAAATAACATATAATTTTTTCATGAATGTGTCTTTGGTGAATAAATAATTTTTTAAAGGATGGAAAATTTTATTTCTTTATAAAGTGGATTTTTTATACATCATTATTTGTTATTAATTCCTATCTAATGTTAATTTTGGATGTTATTTTTATTAATTTAAATTTAATTTTCTATATATTATTGTAGAAGTGTGTTACATAAAGAAAAAGTATTTGATGAAATCATATTATAAACTTCTCATAGTTATCAATTGGTTATAATTACAGTAGTGGGTGGATAAATTAAAGATATTTGTTGAAAATAAATTTAACTGAATAATTTGTTAACTAGTTTGATTTTATTGATTATATTTTTTGGGGGAAATTAATTATTTTGGGATCATATTTCATATATGATTAATTATATATTTCTATGTGACATGCTTTTATCTTAAAATTAATTTTGAAAATTATGTGGAACTATTTCCAAAAAATTTTGGTGATGTTTTTATCATCATGTTATGAAATTTAATGGGTTTTATTTTGAAATGTTTGGATAGATGTCTCAAAAGAAAGGAATCTTTTATAAATTCTGTTTATGTTTTGAACTCCTTCATGAGATGGATTTAATTAATTATTGATGGAATATATATGATTTCTAAAAAATTGTTACAAAATCATGATAATATACTTAGTTTATGGAATGTTAAGATTAATATATTTGGAATGTCATAAATTTAAATGACTATCGTGATAAATAATGACAAATAAAGTATATATATTCATATGATGGGATGCATAAGTGATGTTTTTAAATTAGAATATATGATAATTTTTTCTATTATATGAAGTTCTATACTTCCTATTTAAAACATTTTCACATGATTCATTATGATGTTTTTACAGTATGATGTATTTTGTTATTATAGTTGGCGATTGTTATATATAGATTGTTCGTTTTTTATGGGTATCTATGAATCCATGACCTAGTTAGAATGGGGTTTTCCTAATATTTTTCTTTATATTTTTTTGTATTCCAATTACAGAGGAGTCCTTGATAGGTATGTCATATGGTGGATAAATTATCTCCCATTCCTTTTCTCTCCCACTCATTTTTTTAAATTATCTAGGATGATATTATTTCGAGAGGGTTTTAATGTGATGATTCAGAATATTCCCATGAATTCTATTTCCATTCTGGATTGTCTATTGGATCAAGATAAATTTCATATATTTATAAGTTGTTATTTTAATGATTTTTTAAATTATAAAGATGATTTACAATGGGTTCATAAATTATGGATATAATATTAATGTTTTAATTTTTTTAATGGAATGTAATTTAAATGTTTTAAAAGTGATTGTAATGTTTTTATTTTTTTGGGGTTTTGAAATTGATAATAAATCCAATAAATAATTATTAATTTTAATTTTAATACATGTACATTATGAATTTTTATTGTTATTATCACCCTTATGCATGACCATGATTTTGAGTAAGGGTAAATAATATTTTTTAATGGTTACATTTGGGTAGCCTCTCATTTCGAAAAATTCTGTAAGGGTATTATTCTTATTTCGATTTCTATTTAAATGTAACTAAAACTTTTATTTATGTTTTTAAAGGTATGTTATGTTGCCCATGAGTTACATAAGGGTATCCAAGCTTTTGAAGATGTTGTGTAAGAGTAATATGATAGTTGTGTATGTGTAAGTGTTATTTTACTTTAGTTTTTTAAAGGAACCCATTTTATATGTAAGGGTATTCGTGAATTTAATCAATACATTCAATGGATAACCTTCCTCATATAATAGTGCCCCCAATTTGAGTGATGTTAATGTCTCACAATGTATAAGGGTAAGGGGATGTTACCATGCACCTCAAAAAGGTCCTGGAAGCATATGTAAGGGATAAATTGTTTCTCAAAACCTACATAAAATTAATGTGTACCATTCATAAGGATAAGATGTAATAATAATTGTTTCATAAGTGTAAGATCATGCAACCCTTACATGAGACTAGTAATAGTTCTATATAAGGGTAATAAATGTTACCGTTGTGAAAACAATATACCTTTCAAAAGGGTATGATGGAATTTCAAAAACATGCTTAAGGGTAAGCCTATGATACCCTTACATGAGTATTTCCTAGGAACCGTGTATGGGTAAAATGGGTTACCATTACAAAAATGTGTATCTCTTGAGTATGTGTAATAAATTTTACATAGTTTTTAGGGTTTTCATCCCACATTCCTTTTTTAATGCTCATGGACCATAATTCAATTATTTTTTATTCCCAAAATTATGAAATAAAATTCCCTTATTTTATTTAAAAATTTACATAACATTTATATCATATTCTGTTTGATCGACAATAAATATAGATCTAATAATATTTATAAAATTTAATGTATGTTTCCAAAATGATTTTCCATTTTACATATTTTTGCTATTTTAAAATTCCCAAACCATTCACTCTTTTTTCCCTAATTTTTTTCACTTCTAGATGATTCCATAAACCTCTCTTCAATTTGATGGTCTTTAAATTTTCATAGGAACCCTTCCTTTTCCATTTTCAGGTGTAGCATATCCTCTCTGTTATATATTTCATTGATGTAAGAGGTAAGTAATTTGTTAAATATCATTTTTTATTATTATAGTTATAATATGCAGGATTAATCATGGTATTTTTTCATTGGTATAATGGTATGAACAAAACTATTTAATATTATTAATTGGATAATAAAAATTGTTGGTAATAGTGAGATTTTCTATTACATTATATGATTTCATCATATTAGAAATATTTGTATCCATAGAATTTTTATCACATGAATAATTAATTATTATTCATATTATCACATGTTTTGTTGACTTAGATAATAAATATATTATCCTAGAAAGATAAATTAATAATCACATAAAAGAAATTAATTTTTTTATGGAATGGGAGTTCTCACATGCATTTAGTTGTTTTGTGATATTTTTTGATGGATTATCCATGTTTTCTATTTTGAAAATATCTATTGATGGGAACCTACTTTAAAATTGATTAATTTGGATTATGAGACCCTTTATGATAATTTTTTATTAACATTAGTGTTCATAAAAAGGATAATCACCTATAAATGATTAATGAACCTATTCAACATGGAAATATCGACTTTTGTGATAATATTCCATGATAAAGATGGTGTATTGCTATGAGAAAACTTAATCTAGATTATGGTGGATATGGAAGAGAAATATTAAATTTATTGGATAATTTTAAATGGTTGTGATGTGTATCGATTACATATAATGGATGAATAATGGAGATGTCTTGGATTATGTGGTTATGTGATGGTTGTCGGTTGGTGTTGGAAAAAATGAATAGTAAATGTGATAATGATGTTTAATTAGAATACAAAAATATGATAATAGATATAAAAATGGATGGTGATTAAATGGTTAATTGGGAAACTTGAAATTTATCTATGTTTTTTGAGATAAAATTATTAAATGATAAATGAATGGTTTGTGATAATAAAAAAGGGAATGACATGGGTTGGAATTGATCAAGAATTATTAAATTAAAATGGGAAGTGTTGTTAAATTGAATAATTTGTAATTTTAAATGAATAGGATTGATTAATAAAGGTGGTGGATAATATAAATATCTATAAATGGCCTTGAAAAGAATGTTTGAATGTGGCTTATAGTTTATTTCATGATTGTGTGGTGTAACACATTTTGAATTGTCAATGAATGTTTTTGAGGCTATAAGGCCTTCGTAGAGATGTTGTGATTGGGATGGTATTCTAGTGTAAAACCTATATGTTGGTATTATGCGAGTGACAATTAAATATAGTTTTTTAATTTTTTCTTTATGTTAACCCCTCCTCATTTATCAATATTTTCCGACACCCAAATTTTTTGGGGTTGTTTTCCCAATGTCCATATTGTGAGGAAAATTGGCTAGATACCCCTCTTTTTTGTTCCCACTTCAAGGTGATATTATTATTCACATGATATGATGGATTTATTATTTTTGTTCTATTATTGATGTGTTTTATTTGAGGATGATATGGTTCATCATTTGATTCAAACATTATAGGATGAATTCACGAGGTTGATGTCTTTCATGTTCATAATAAACTACTATTATTATTATGGAAGTGTTATGGATGTGGTGTGTAAGCCTAGGTGTCTTTGTTGGGATGTGATGTGATATCCCAATTTTATTTGGGAATGATGTTGTGTGATAGACTATGTTCATTCAGATGAGAAGTGAGGTGATGGACCAGGTGTCATTAAGAAGTATTACCATAAGTAAGGTATAGGTGCACTAGGACATGCGATGTTGTGGTGTAAGACAGGCACACTAGTGGAAATTTTTTTGGGGTGCCATTTTATAAATAAGATTCTTATTATGTTACTACATATGAATGTGTTATTTTTGTAGCATTCTATGGTAAGGATAGGATTAGTTAGTTGTCCTATTTAGGTTTTGTTGGTTCTGTTGTTTTTTCACGGCTTTATTAGTATTCTATTTGAAAATTTGCATGAGAGAATTTGGTTATGATCATAATATGTATACTTGTATCCTCGCACAATGTATATAAATTATTTTTGGGTTTCTAAGAAGACCTTCAAGATAGAGCTGTAATTACTTGCTTTTGCGTTAGAGTAGTTATTGAGTTGATTATGTAAGACTATATTTGATTCTTTTCTTAGAGTTTTTCCTTGTATTCTCATGAAATTACACACATTGTGGATATTTTGAGTTTTAACTTTATTCGGTTTTGTATTTTTTTAGTGGGTGATATCTTTTCCACCAATCATAATTTCCATTTTCTGGAGGAAAATGAATCCTGTATGTGTGACCTTCTTTATAACATTGGTTATAGTGACCAACACATGGCCTATTAGAGGTGGTACATGGGGTCAACATATCCCTTTATCCATTGTCATCCTGATAGTGGCACTGTTAGTGGGATGGTCCATGATAAAATGTAAAACCCCTAATATCAAGTGACACGACAAGTATACAACACAATTCATGGGAATATGGATATCATGTAATTAAAAAAACTAAAAATTCATGTATAGAGAGTCACATTAAATACCTCACCATCACCATCCATGTTTGAAAAATTTGAATACATTTTTGATACATTTTTTATTGAATAACATGTTTTTGTGATGTGAAAATGTTTTTTTAATGGGGGATTATTTAATATTGGGAAAATTGAGTAAAATGTGTCATTATTTGAAGATTACAGTAAAAATATATGGTTTGGAGGTGAAAAGATAAATAATTATTTGATTTAGATATCTTTAGTTTTAAGAAAAATAATATTCAGTATTTTTAGGTAATTTTATTTTAAATAATATTTTGAAGAGATTTTTTTGGATGTTTGATCTAGAATTTATTATTTTCAAAAATTCATTTTATATTTTTAAAATTTTTGTGGAATTATTTTCAATTCTAACCTCAAAAATTAAATATTTAACTATGCATCAAAGTGTTCATATTGTATGCTGAAGTGAAAATTATTAATTATTTATGTTTTCTATTTTCTAGATGTATGGAGATGGGTCAAGTGACTGAATAATTGCTATGTGGATGGGAAAATAACTAAATATGAAAAATGTGGAAATGTATTGGAGTGACTATAAAGATCATTCCAACCTACCATGACTAGTTGACTTACCATAACATACTACTCAACAACATTGAGAATGAACTCATGTAAACTGACCAAAATATGGGAAATTCATTTGTATGACCCTTCCCTACATACTAAATCTATAATCCAAACTATCCATGGAACACATGAACTATCCTTCCAACATATGATACTATCATAGACACACCAATAACCATGAATTACCATGAACTATCAACTGATAGTTCCTGTCCTGATTAATGTAGGAATTGAGAATCAATCTTGAGGGAGAAATAAAATGAGGATGATGATTTCCAATGCCATAAAGGTTTTATTGAAAATGAATCTTAATGGCCTAAAATAATATTTTTAGGGGATGATCATGTAAATGATGGTTATAAAATCACAATTGAATATATACCTCAATATTGTGCAATAAATGGAGAGGTAGGTTTATACCTAATGGGATCGATCCCCAGTGAAATCAATCAATAATTCTCTGATGGTTTAGTTGAAAATTTTGGGATAAAATCAATGGTCTCACATCTCATTCAGAATTGAAGAAGATGATCGATGCCCAAATACACACTAGAATGAATTCCATTGAATAATGATTAGTATGGATAATAATGGGAGTTATATGGATTATTTTTAATCATGAATAACTATTTAAAGTCATGTGTTTATGATCTTGAAGGCTAGAATTAAATTGACAATAAATCCAAAGTTAAATTAAAATTTAAGGGGGCCACACCCGATTATAAATGGGATTAAATGTTAATATATTTTGAGTTGGAAGAATATCCACTAAGAGGACATAGAAATTAAGCCTAATAAAGATAATATAAATATGGTTGTTATTATCTATTTATTGATGCGTCCAAATTTCAAATAAAGGAAGAAAACCTGAGCATACAGAATTCCTGAGATGGTGATATTAACATGGTTGATACTATAAATTTCATTTTTGATCACTCTTTGGTTTTACTTCTACAGATATGAATTCCAAATTAATATGGTTCCTTTGATCTTCTTTAATTCTATGGTTGTTGCATGGTAATGGGATGCACTCAATGTTATTAATGAAATACGAAAAAATAACTCAAACATGATTGATAATTCTATTAAGAAGATCTGAGACCATTTAAGTGAAAGAATATATGGATTCATAATAAAAAATATTAGAAAGGATCAACTGATTGAGATAACCATAAGAACAACTACTATCATAACATTCATGAGTCACATCCAAGATCGATTTTTATTAACCATTAGATCCAATGTTTCTATCGAAGAGAGTATTACAAGGGTAGTTTAATGTTGAGGAAATTTTGAACTGAGATAGAGTGTCTAGTTATGTTATGGGTGAATTTTATTAATGATATATCTTAGTTCATCAATGGTATATGAGGGGTTTTTTGTTTTTCCTTTACTATTTTTTAAGGTTCGATGAATTTAAAATTTAAATTCATCATCCCCAAAAGACTCAAATGGGAAATTATAAATATATAAAATTGAAAGGAACTACACAAAGACAGTGGAATTCATATCAATATTCTGAAATTGATGGGAGATACATAAGTAAACCCAATCATGGTAGGATTTAATCTATGATTATCATATTGAGTTTAATAAAATCCAACATTCAGGACGATCACATGCATTTTGGGGCATTTCTTGGGTTATTTGTATCGTGGTTGATCTATAGTGATAGGTTTCCCTTTAATAGGCCTTCCATAAGAAGGCTTTGGATGTTGTCTATGATGAAGATACTTTTTTGGGGATTGAAATGTGATTTAAGGAAGAATATTTCAGGATGGGATATAAAAAAACTATACACTCTAACATTACACCGAGATCTTTTGATCATTCAAAAACATTAGAGGGATGTGATCGGTGGTTGATTTAGATCATAGAATGGAGAGAAAACTCAGAGAAGGGTATTATGAGTTAGAACTAGTGGAAGTGGCAGATCACAATAAAAAATATTTATGTTATCCTCCCCATTTCCTATAATATTATTTCTAGATGATTATAAAGCATTATATTATTGAATCTTCTTTCATTCATAACTAAATTTCTTTGAGGATGGGTTAGAAAGATGGATTGAAATCATATTTTGTTCTTTCATCGACATTGTCTTAGAGGTATAATATACTCTATTAAGAGATATCATTTTTTACTCATGAGCTTCCTACCACTCTACTGTAAGTAAAAACAAGAGGCATGTTGTGTATCTTTCTCTATTATATCCAAAAATTAAGTATTAACTGGAAATGATTGTGGTCTACTCATCTCGATATAGATGTATCATGTTATTTAGTTTTATTAGGAATAATATTTCTGAATAGATATATCTGGTGAGGTTTTTTATCTAATGAAATTTATGTATTATAATCCTTTGTACCCCAGTTTAGAGCATTAATAACTAATTCAGGAAAGAATCAAACCATTTTCCACTCATTTTATTAATTATAATTTTTATAATTAAATAAATAGTCAAGCATATATCATGCTTATTATTTTCACCACTACATCCATAATTCCACCATCAAATTATTATTATACCTCTATATATGTGTTGTGTATTTTTACATTGTTTTTTCTGTCAAACATCATATTCTCTATGGTTTAAAACAAAATACCCCAGTACCAATATTAGTAGGTTTGTAGATAATTTATTTGACTCAGTTCATGTCAATTATTATCAACATCATAAATATTTTAGAATTATTTTCATGTAAGAAAATTGTTTTATGATATTAAAAAAACTATAAAAGACACAAAAAACTATAAAAAACATAAATTATATTTAAAAAACAATCCAATTAAAATATTTTTATGTAATCCTTTAAATATGTTTGTAATCAATGTACATGCACAATTGGTCTATAAAAATAGGACAAAATTAATTCATTATTGAAAATTAGAAAATTAATTCATACCTTAAAAAGAAAAGGATATCTAAAGTGGATAATCATAACATTTAAGGAGTAAGAAAAAATCAAAATCTTAATCCACCGTAACAACCTAATCTAAATAAAGAGAGACATAGAAATTAGTATCTTAAAAATACTACTATTTAAAATAACCCATATTCTATATAGAACTCTCCCATGCATAGAAACCATTAAATTAATAAATACCACCTCACTATGATTCCATCATTTCTCAAACCAACAAGGATTACCATAATCCCATTATAGATTTCTATAAAATCATGGAACTTTTACCTCTATGTAGGTTGAGTGAAGAGGATAATAGATTGAGGGTGTACCAAATATGTCTCTAGGGACTAGATATGTGTTGTCTAAATTTTTTTACGTAGAAATATTTGAAACTTGTGGGAAACAATATTCAATTTATTTTTTAAAAATTTTATGCAAGGAATACCACCATATAACAGAGGTATAAAATCAAAAGATTTGTTAAAGATGAGTTATAAATCTTTTATAAAACATGATATAGGTTAATATATTTTCTTAAATAGTTTCTGAACCACTAATTGAATCCCCATAATCTAATGGTAACATTTTACAACAACCTTACATAATACAATAAAAATTTTGTGGACCATTTTTAGAGGTGAATTTTCAGATAAGACACCTTAATTGATCAATAAATTTTTTTATATAATGTTCAGTTATATCAACGAAAAATTCACAATAAAGATATTGATTTATTGGGATAATTCATTCCTTTATGATGATTTGTTTTTCACAAAAAATCACATGTGGATTACATAATTCACTTTTAGAAGTATGTACAAACTGAAAACTATTTCTCTAATTTTGATCTTCTATACCAGATTGATAAGAGGGATATTATTTAGAGTATAGGGGTATAAAATATAGAAAAAATGATCCATTATCATTTTAATTTGACACTAGAAGTTATAACCATCTAAATATATATTTCAGAGAACAATAGATCACTAAACAATCGGCTACTGCCCATGGTATTTCTAACCCTTCATGACACAAATATTAAAATGTGCATATGAATTTCAATTCTAAAACTGATTTATAAGATATTATAATAAACCTGATTGAAAATATATAATTTTATTAATTTATAATTTAAAGTATTAATATTCAATTGGCATAAATGGATATTTACTTATGTTTCATAGATAAATGTAAGCTACAGTGAATAATAGTTTTGAAAACCATAGGGAATATCATGTATATCAAAACAAAACATGGCATGAAAAACCAATAATTATTTTTGAGTGAAACCTTTTGACGATTAGATATATGATTTAACTCATCCTAGGAATCAAAATATAGAACATGAAAATTCTGTAAACCTATAAATATAGGTCCAACCTTATCAAAAACATAAACCCATCACTAAAAAATATATAGGAAATGGTAAAATGAAGTGGTAAATTTTTGGAGAAGTAAAGAATAAATGAGGTCCATGGTGAATGGTTGGAAATAATCCAGTTCAATAACATTATTCCATTATAATTCCCTTTCCTACAAGATTTAATAGAATGATTATACTAACTATTTTAAATTCCTAGAGATGTTTAAAACCATTATCATCATTGTTCCCTTCTTTGAAGCCTTAGTCAAGATTATATTATATGGATTAATTTATTATAAGGTAGATCTATAACAAATATACTGGATGGATTATTCCACCAATTTAATAAATGAGCAATATAGTTTTGTAATTATGATAATGTTTCTCCTAAAATAGAATGATCCATGTAACGCCCCGACCCTAGCTACCCAGAGTCGGTGCATTACTTCGTAACCTTGGCATGATCACAAAAGATCAAGTCTCGAAAGACCGATTAGTTTAGCAGCCTTGGAAACACTAGATACATTCATAAATGTTACATTACATCACTAAGTGAAAAACTATAATAACATAGTCTCCATAGTCCACACTCATATCCTCTTCTGACAATCCCTGCAGGACATTCATAAAATACTTCTTCACATCCTGGAAAAATATTAAAACATGGAAAGGGGTGAGCTCAGATGCTCAGTAAGGATAACAATATAGCGGAAGCTTTCATAAATAAACATTAACATTTAAGGTGATGTATAACTAAAACAAAAGCCTTTTAAACTTGATCTTCTACATAATATGGCAAAAGTAAAATGAGATAATTCCATTTACTTCTTCACATGGATATTCTACTGGTCGAATAATCATATGCAATATCAATAACCACTTTCATAATGATGGAATGCATAATGCCAGACTATCATAACCTCGTAGTCAAGGCCTCGTGCCAAGACCACAAATAAGATTTTGTCAAGGCCTCGTGCCAAGACACTAGTTTGTCTCATGAGACCTACCGATGCATCGAGGAGCTATAGCAGGCTCCACCCGTCACTTATTAAGTCCAATGCATTCCTCATATGAATAGGTTTAAACATATCATAAACCGTAACATAATCGTATCACATAAAACATGCATAAAGGAAACATAACATTTCCACATTTCAATCACAAGATATAAATACAACACATTGATACAATAAAAACGCTTTCAAAACCATTTTCAATACCAAAATAAAAAAAAGTTAAAACTTTGTATTTATTTTTCATTAAAAAAAATGATGGCTTGTAGAGGAAGCTGAAACTCAAATAATGGTCACGGCGGCGGAGAAGTCGTTGTTGCCACATAAGTACGGAAGAAAAACATTCCCTTTTTGTCATTTAGTAAAACGCTTCGTATAAAAAAGATTCCTTTTGAATAAATGTAAAAGTCAAAGGGGTTTATACACCGTATAAAAGAAAGTTTTGTATAAAACCAAATATGCCTCAATGAAAGGGGATTGAGACGAAGTCCTTAAAAAGATCATTTTTTTAAATAAAGTACATCTATAATGTGTATTCACTATAAGTACACATAAAAAATGTACAAATACAATATAGGACATAATAATATCCTGACATAATTTGAAAGTAGGAGATTTACCCAAAGAGTGAAAATTGGGTTACGAAATTCCCTTACCTTATGTCCGACTTGACTCAACTGTTCTTTAACCTCCTGAATAATAAACTAGAGTTAATATATTCCTTATTAAGAACCATTTTCAATTTCATTATCCTTTTTATATCACTTATTACAATGTTATGAAAGTTATGTAATTATTTAAGTTAATAACGGTCGTTTTGTCGATCTTTGGTACATGTGTCAACAATAACCTTCTTATAATTACAAGTTGTTCATGTGGTGAAATATCCATTATATAAAGAATTATATTCATGATGTAGATATCATATATATCATATATATCCAGTATATACATTCATTCATAATATTACGTAACATTTAGAGGTAAGAAATGAAATGCACCGTTCATGGAGACGGTAAGCCGTACGTACGCATGAACGCTACTTTCATTTCTATTTCGTATTTAATGTAATGAAATCATAATTATATAAAGGTATAATATAGTTCCAGTATAATATCATATATAATATCATTTACTCCATCCTTTATACATCCCACATATGGCATTAACGATTCACATCACATTGAGGGGGCGGTAGTCCGCACTTCCTAAAATGAAATTATCGAGTTTTACCCATAATGGAAATCATAAATTATGCCATAAATGAGAAATACAGAAGCATAAGTAAAAAATAAACATATTATATATCATATATAAAAATAGTGACATCTTAATGGACACCTTTGAAGGTGTTATATGAGTGTTGAACAATCATCGTTTCGTGAGGCAGAAATTCTCCATCCACAGAAACCGTATGTTCTTTAACCATTAGATGTGCGTGTGTGTAATTGTAGCTCGAATCCATCTTATATCAACATCCTAGTATATTGAGGATACTGGTGTTGTTAGAAAAGAAATGAATAAAAAGAGTTTAGGGGGTTGGAGAAGAAAAACAAAACAAAACAACATTAGAGAAGACATTACCTCAAAATCGGGTAACTCTTTTTGATTTGAGCCAAAGGCTTCCTTGGGAAGAGTTCTGCCCAAAGTGAGGCTTCTAGGAGTAAGAGGGGGACGTTGGGAGAGTATTTGGGAAGAGGTTGGACGAGACAAATGGCTTGAATGTGTAAATGTGGTGGGAGAGGTGGGGGCCTTTTATAAGTGGAGAGGAGGGGCTCTTTTGGAAAGATTGAAATGTTACATTATTACACAATGCTTTTCGGATTCTAAAGGTCCCACACTTATATAATTCGAGGCTAAGGTGATTAGGGTTATAAATCTCCTCATCCAATTGTCTTTGGACAAGTGTAAGCCTTGTATTTTTCATTATCTTCCCATTTTATTTAAATCGTTAAATAATGAGGTCATAGCTGCATCATAATGATGTCATAAATAATTTAATTTATTTAATGTCTAAAAATTATAAAAAAAATACTATGATGTAGGAAATCTTTTTATCTTTCTAATGAATATTTATAGTCAAAATGTGGACTTGT
The DNA here is from genome assembly GCA_963277665.1 of Viscum album. Taxonomy (NCBI): domain Eukaryota; kingdom Viridiplantae; phylum Streptophyta; class Magnoliopsida; order Santalales; family Viscaceae; genus Viscum; species Viscum album. The sequence continues at coordinate 1,970,274,162 of OY728138.1, forward strand.
GTAACACCACTTAAAAACTGTTTTAGTAAAATAACTCATGTTTGTGTCAATTTAATTTTAACATTAAATAAATATATATTAATGTCATTTTCCAACTAAAGTGGCTCAATGGGGTCCCCAATTTGACCCATGGGTTGTCTTGGTCGGCCATGACTCATCAAATAGGAGTAGGACAAGTGTCATGCTCATCTCATATTATTAAAACATTATTTGTACCTTAAACTACACTAATTACCTCTAATCGCGATTAAGAACATAAAAGTTACTATTTACCAAAAAATTATTTTGATCTTAATGAACCAAATTTTACTTCTTAATGACAACCATGTATTTCAGATTTTTGAAAATCAAATCACAGAAGAGGTAATATTTCATTTAAACGAAAAATCAGTTATTTAACTACCACTTAGTGGTTTCACTATTCATCAAAAAATGATGTTATTCAGAACAAGGCCAAAATTTCACCCTAAGATATAATTGATATTACGAATTCAAAAATGATGTCTATTTTAAAAAATTCCAAACATATAAGTTGCATTAATTAATTTTATAATTAATTTCCGCTGTTACGACAAATAGCGTGTTTTTAAGAAACAATTTATATCAAAAGATTGGCAATTGTTTATGTCCAATTTCAATGTTAAATTAATTCTAATGACCACCATTGGATAAAATGGTAAAAATATATTCTAATTATACCTTAAAACCACTAAATAATATAACTTATCACTATAAATTATTTTTATTCAAAAAGTTTTTTAAGTATTTTTCACTATTCATAAAAATTTGGATGTTCTCGGAAAATTACAAAAAATTCAACATAGGCTAATTTCAATATTAGGAATACAAAAATGAAGTCCATTTTGAAATATAAAATTTCTATAATTTTAAAAAGTGGTTATTACTATTCATAACGGCTACTTTGATTAGTCGCGGTGTTTTAGAACTTGAAGTTGTGTACAATGCAAGCTATTGCATTATTGAATGAGAAGCGTATCGTGGAAGCTCGGGGTGTTGCATTCTCCCCTCCTTCAATAAATTGCGTCCTCACAATTTGGAATTTTTCTTTGAAAATAAAAGGTTGAAAAGAGAAAATACCTTTGAGGAAAACCCACATCGGAAATATGATTAATAAAATTTAGCCTTAATAAGAGGGAAGGGCAAATGAAAAAGTCACCACCCAATTATGATCTCAATTAGGAGAATATTGGTGGCAATTAACGACATATAATTGGAGGAAAAACGTAAATATTTGTACGGATTGATTGAGGTCATCAATCACAATCTACTGTCAAATTGAGGGCCTCAAAGCCTTCAATCTATGTTGATTTAAAATATCATCAGTTCAACAAGACATAAGGTATTAGGATAACACATTTTTTTGTTTTTATATCCCTTTACTAATGTTTAAGAATTAATTTATTCATTGAATAAGAGATAGGTATATATATATTTATGCTTGACAGTTAGAGTTTCAACCATCAACTCATCTTTCACTCAAAAAGATAATAGAACTGAAAAATATTATACTTAAACTAATTGTATAAGGTTCCAAATGTTAACACATACCATTTAGATTAGTAAAATTATTTTGTATTAACCAGGGACTTCCTGTAGGCTAGTGGTAGGAAATAAAGGCATGTCGCACTATGATTGTGGGTTCGATTCCTGCATCTTTGTCCGACGCGACGGGTTATGCCCCACCCTGCAGGTTGTCCTTTTCCTAAAACTATAGTATTATAATATTCAAAAATAATCTTCATAAATTTTTAACCTTAAACAATACTATCCAAAGATCAACTTAATCCACTCCAACCTTTATAGTTATCCAAAATACCTCTATCCAGACATTCTCTAAAAGGTCTCTTAATTCCAAAATCAATTTATCAGATTCCCCAAACAAAGTAAAGTTTCTATTATTGTCACATACTAAAAATATAAAAACCTTACTGAAATCAACAAGTACTGCAGTACAATCCTTATATATATATATATCTCATTATTCTAATATCCAGAATATAATCCATGAGTCCAGAAGCACCATTACATTAGTTATTCTGCTTCAACTGTAGTAACAGCATAAGATAGTCCTTGATCCCTTGGCCTTTTCTAAGGTATGTTTCCTTGACGCTTAGGACATTCATTTGCATAATGCCCCATTTCCCTACAATTGTAGCATTCAACTTTATAGCATCTTCCTTTCCCTTGCAATCACGAGCCTGGTGACCCTTTTCTCCACATTTATAACAAACTCCCATTCCTTTTAGGCAAGTACCAGGGTGATTCTTCCCACAATTATCACATAATGGGAAATCCTTCTTTCCCTTTTACCCTTTATTCGTCTCTTGTTCCACCGTTCTCTTCTTCTCTTGCTTTACTTTGTTGTCATAAGACATAGAGAATTCCTTTTCCGTCTTGATAGCACATGAGACAATATCTTCGTATGATGAGATGGATTGTGATACTAAAGCTCTACAGAGAAATGGTTTTAACCCATCAAAGAAACGATCAATCTTACTCCTTGGGTTACGTATATAATCGGTAGCATGTCTCGCTAACCTTGTAAAGTTAGCCTCATACTTTGCGACATTCTCATCCTCCTTCTACCTCAGACTCAGAAATTGCCTTTCCATATCTTCTCGATGGTCACGAGGAAAGTATTTTTCTATGAAAAGCTCTTTTAACTCCCTCCATTCCATATTCGATACGTCATCATCTTCCTCTGTGTTTTGAATCAGCGACCACCACTGATCAGCATCTCCCGTGAGGCGGTAAACTTCCATGACAACCTTGTCCCTTTCACTACTCCCCAAGGCATGGAATATTTTCTCTAAGGAATTTATCCATTGCTCAGCTACTATAGGATTTGTACTTCCATTGAAGGTTGGTGGTTTTTGCCTCATGAAGCGGTCTAACATTGATCCTCCACGTTGCGGATCAGGGTACTCCATACGGGTAAGGTTATTATTCATAACTTGAGTGAGTTGTCCCAGTATGGTAATAAGTTGATCAGAACCAGTTGTATCTCCAGCTCCACAATAATTATCTTGAGAAGGAGGTCAATCCCTACACGGAGTGCGTGCATTGATACAGTTTCCATTCCTTCCACTAGGCGCCACTTCTAAACAATGGCATAAACTATATTAGTTTATAAATCAAAATACATAATTCCATACTTGTAAGATACTTAACATAAATTGAACTATTTATGGATATAATCCATAAAAATGTTTTCTTTGAGGAAGTATATACTCATAACCCTTCATAGTGGTTTATAAAGAAAATGAGAATTATCCAAAGCATATCCCCCGGGAGTGTCGTAACCAAGAGTGCAGCAAGGCCCGTTGTCGTGCGCAAGTTCCCACTTGAGTCTAGCTCAAAGCGGTGTTTTCAGGTTTTACCCCTAGGTACATCTGTGCTAGAGCCGCCTCTACTTGCTCGTATCCAGACAGGGATTTATTTCTCGTAAAACTCACAAAATCTCTACAATAACAAAATTCTAGGAAGTTCTTCTATACTAATCCTCAAAGTCTATCATTGGGCTATGTGCTCTAATCAGAGTTTATCTAAATCTAGCTTCCAAGGTTAGTACTAAACTTCATCTGATACCAACTGTAACGCCCCGACCCCAGCAACCCAGAGTCGGTGCATTACTTCGTAACATTGGCATGATCACAAAAGATCAAGTCTCGAAAGACCGATTAGTTTAGTAGCCTTGGAAACACTAGATACATTCATAAATGTTACATTACATCACAAAGTGAAAAACTGTAATAACATAGTCTCCATAGTCCACACTCATATCCTCTTCTGACAATCCCTGCAGGTCATTCATAAAATACTTCTTCACATCCTGGAAAAATATTTAAACTTTGAAAGGGGTGAGCTCAGATGCTCAGTAAGGATAACAATATAGTGGAAGCTTTCATAAATAAACATTAACATTTAAGGCGATGTATAACTAAAACAAAAGCCTTTTAAACTTGAACTTCAACATAATATGGAAAAAGTAAAATGAGATAATTCCATTTACTTCCTCACATGGATATTCTACTGGTTGAATAATCATATGCAATATCAATAACCACTTTCATAATGATGGAATGCATAATTCCAGACTATCATAACCTCGTAGTCAAGGCCTCGTGGCAGGACCAGAAATAAGATTTTGTCAAGGCCTTGTTCCAAGACACTAGTTTGTCTCATGAGACCTGCCGATGCATCGAGGAGCTATAGCGGGCTCCACCCGTCACTTATTAAGTCCAATGCATTCCTCATATGAATAGTTTTAAACATATCATAAACCATAACATAATCGTATCACATAAAACATGCATAAAGGAAATATAACATTTCCACATTTCAATCACAAGTTATAAATACAACACATTTATACAATAAAAACGCTTTCAAAACCATTTTCAATACCAAAATAAAAGAAAGTTAAAACTTTGTATTTATTTTTCATTAAAAAAAATGATGGCTTGTAGAGGAAGTCGAAACTCAATTAATGGTCACGGCGGCGGAGAAGTCGTTGTTGCTGCATAAGTACGGAAGAAAAACATTCCCTTTTTTTCATTTAGTAAAATGATTCTTATAAAAAAGATTCCTTTTGAATAAATGTAAAAGTCAAAGGTGTTTATACACCGTATAAAAGAAAGTCTTGTATAAAACCAAATATGCCTCAATGAAAGGGGATTGAGACGAAGTCCTTAAAAAGATCATTTTTTTAAATAAAGTACATGTATAATGTGTATTCACTATAAGTACACATAAATAATGTACAAATACAATATAGGACATAATAATATCCTGACATAATTTGAAAGTAGGAGATTAACCCAAAGTGTGAAAATTGGGTTAAGAAATTCCCTTACCTCATGTCCGACTTGACTCAACCGTTATTTAACCTCCTGAATAATAAACTAGAGTTAATATATACCTTATTAAGAACCATTTTCAATTTAATTATCCTTTTTATATCACTTATTACAATGTTATGAACGTTATGTAATTATTTAAGTTAATAACGGTCGTTTTGTCGATCTTTGGTACTTGTGTCAACAATAACCTTCTTATTATTACAAGTTGTTCATGTGGTGAAATATCCATTATATCCAGAATTATATTCATTATTTAGATATCATATATATCATATATATCCAGTATATACATTCATTCATAATATTACATAACATTTAGAGGTAAGAAATGAAATGCACCGTTCATGGAGATGGTAAACCGTACGTACGCATGAACGCTACTTTCATTTCTATTTCGTATTTAATGTAATGAAATCATAATTATATAAAGGTATAATATAGTTCCAGTATAATATCATATATAATATCATTTACTCCATCCTTTATACATCCCACATATGGCATTAACGATTCACATCACTTTGAGGGGGCGGTAGTCCGCACTTCCTAAAATGAAATTATCGAGTTTTACCCATAATGGAAATCATAAAGTATGCCATAAATGAGAAATACAGAAGCATAAGTAAAACATAAACATATTATATATCATATATAAAAATAGTGACATCTTAATGGCCACCTTTGAAGGTGTTATATGAGTGTTGAACAATCATCATTTTGTGAGGCAGAAATTCGCCATCCACAGAAACCGTATGTTCTTTAACCATTAGATGTAGGTGTGTGTAATTGTAGCTCGAGTCCATCTTATAACAACATCCTAGTATATTGAGGATACTGGTGTTGTTAGAAAAGAAATTAATAAAAAGAGTTTAGGGGTTTGGAGAAGAAAAACAAAACAAAACAACATTAGAGAAGACATTACCTCAAAATCGGGTAACTCTTTTTGATTTGAGCCAAAGGCTTCCTTGGGAAGAGTTCTGCCCAAAGTGAGGCTTCTAGGAGTAAGAGGGGGAAGTTGGGAGAGTATTTGGGAAGAGGTTTGCCGAGCCAAATGGCTTGAAAGTGTAAATGAGGTGGGAGAGGTGGGGGCCTTTTATAAGTGGAGAGGAGGGGCTCTTTTGGAAAGATTGAAATGTTACATTATTACACAATGCTTTTCGGATTATAAAGGTCCCACACTTATATAATTCGAGTATAAGGTGATAAGGGTTCTAAATCTCCTCATCCAATTGACTTTGGACAAGTGTAAGCCTTGTATGTTTTATTATCTTCCAATTTTATTTAAATCGTTAAATAATGAGGTCATCGCTGCATCATAATGATGTCATAAATAATTTAATTTATTTAATGTCTAAAAATTATAAAAAAAATACTATGATGTAGGAAATCTTTTTATATTTCTAATGAATATTTATAGTCAAAATTTGGACTTGTGTAACCCCACTTTAAAACTGTTTTAGTAAAATAACTCATGTTTGTGTCAATTTAATTTTAACATTAAATAAATATATATTAATGTCATTTTCCAACTAAAGTGGCTCCATGGGTCCCGAAGTTGACCCATGGGTTGTCTTGGTCGGGCATGACTCATCCAATAGGAGTAGGACAAGTTTAATGCTCATCTAATATTATTAAAACATTATTTGTACCTTAAACTACACTAATTACCTCTAATCGCGATTAAGAACTTAAAAGTTAATATTCACCAAAAAATTATTTTGATCTCATTGAACCACATTTTACTTCTTAATGACAACCATGTATGTCGGATTTTTGAAAATCAAATCACAGAAGTGGTAATATTTCATTTAAATGAAAAATCAGTTATTTAACTACCACTTAGTGGTTTCACTATTCATCAAAAATTGAAGTTTTTCAGAACAAGGCCAAAATTTCACCCTAAGCTATAATTGATATTCCGAATTCAAAAATGATGTATATTTTAAAAAATTCCAAACATATAAGTTGCATTAATTAATTTTATAATTAATTCCCGCTGTTACGACAAATATCGTGTTTTTAAGAAACAATATATATCAAAAGATTGGCAATTGTTTATGTCCAATTTCAATGTTAAATTAATTCTAATGACCACCATTGGATAAAATGGTAAAAATATATTCTAATTATACCTTAAAACCACTAAATAGTATAACTTATCACTATAAATTATTTTGATTAAAAAATTTATTTTAAGTATTTTTCACTATTCATATAAATTTGGAAGTTCTCGGAAAATTACAAAAAATTCAACATAGGATAATTTCAATATTAGGAATACAAAAATGAAGTCCATTTTGAAATATAAAATTTCTATAATTTTAAAAAGTTGTTGTTACTATTCATAATGGCTACATTGATTAGTCGCGGTGTTTTAGAACTCGAAGTTGCGTACAATGCAAGCTATTGCATTATTGAATGAGAAGCGTATCGTGGAAGCTCGGGGTGTTACAATCCCGACAACGTTTTTTCAGTGTTGAATAAAATAAACAGGGGTACTAAAGTTCTTCTGTGATTTTGTCTCTATATTCAATTTGATTTCCCATACATTATTAAAAAACCTTGTTCTTAGGGACACGAGTCCAATATATTTTTCTATTTATCTAGAAAGTCGGCCAATAAATCATACCATGGGTGGATCATCTCACCATTTTGTTTAATTGGGGAAGCGAGTTTTTATAACATAGTTTTGGTGCATGAAATTTATTGTGCTAAAAAGGATCCAACAATTTTGGGTATAACCTAATTATCTATTGGTGGTACTATCATTTATATTTCTAATAGTAAAATTATCCTCCATGAAGTGGTTTATGGGGATAAATTTCTTGTTTTTGAAAAACAAAACCTGATGAAATTAACTACAAAATTAATGATGATTCTGATGTTGATGGATTAAAATGTTTGTTTTGATTTGAGTTATTTTCCCTTAATGGTTTAAAAACAATTTTTATGCCAAACCTTATAAGACTAACTTTCAGGTTTTTGGTCCACTACCATCCATGCACTAAAGAAGAATTTTTTACCACTAATCGCAATCTGGAGTCAGAGTCCCCACTCCTTCAAGAATTCCATAAAAATAATTATGAGATTTTAATATATAATAATTTGTATTTTAAGGTTACATTGACTATTTATAATTTTATTTATAAACCCATTGAGAAGTTTAAATTTTGTCAAGTTAAAGAAGTCCACTTTCTTGATTTTCACTCACATATTGTAATTAATAATAATGTTGATGATCATCAATATATTTTTGGAAACTATACTTCTTTTCAGGCATTTGAGGAGTATTAATGGTACATCATGATTGAAAATATTGATATATTAAAATGGAATCCTTCGGAGTAGTATGATTGGAAAATAATTTTAGTAATAAATTTTTTAAAGAATCAGTAGTTGAAACCACTATTGCATAATTTTATAAGATATTGAATACCCTAAGTGTATTAATAGTATGTAAGATGTTACTAGTGATATTATTGAATTTTATAGTAAGCTAGTTTCAATAGTTTACCATTTTTTTATATTATATGTATATATATAGAAGTTTAAAGCATCTTACACCAAATCTATTTGAAAATTTTGGGCACAAAATTTTTGAAGATAGACTTAAAAAATCTTGAGAGATGAAAATAAAATATACTTAAAAATTATAATACCATGACCATTAATAAATATTACCTATATAATCATAATTCCTAGATTATAATTTAGTTGTATGTCTAGAAGAGGAATTTATACATAGAACTGTAAGGGATGGAACCAATGATTTTAATGATTTTTCATTTAATTTTCTACAAAACAAATACATCTAATAATATTAAATTCTATCTCCTTACCTATCAAGCATGCCTTTTTCAACCATAATAATTTTCAACATATTTTAAATCTAATATGAGTTACAATACTAATAATTTATGAAACACTATCAGAAAATGAAATTCTAGGACTCCAATAGAGTATCATGGTATCTTCTACATGTGCAATAAGTGGGATTTCATTTGGCTATATCAAAATTGGTAAAAGTTTCTACATTAATAGGATTAATTTTTTTAATTTCAAAACATCTCAAATTATTTCCATACTCTTTTAAATTATTGTCATTATTTTTTATTTTTTGATTTTAATTTTTCTAAGGTGATAAAATGGATATTAAAAAATTAAAAAAGTTTAATGTATACTACTACTTTCTCAAATAAAATGATTCGCGTAATCTTTTGAATTAATTCTCATATTTGTGTCTAATAGATGATCATTTTGAACCATGAATTTAGGTATTCATCTTCAATGAAATTCTATTCCACACTCAATCTCTATTTAGTGGCTAATGGAAAAAATTTATAAAATTAATATGTAATCAATTACTTGTTATTGGTGGAAAAATCAAATTTCAAACTTCCTAGTGCCCAAAAAATTTACTTCTCTCTACTAATGTTCCAAATATATTTTGAACCAATATTTTTTTATTGTTTACTCTACTATATGATTCAATATTGGGGAAAATGTTAGGATTCATGTTTAAGAGAGTGAGTTTTTAATAGTACTATGCTACACATTAATGGTTGTAAAGATAAATTACCATATATTTTATTGAGAAAATTTCCCACATTTTAAGTATGTTTTAAATGATTTCAGAATATTAGTTTACGTCTATGTGTTAGGTAATTTGAATATTTTTGTGTCCTTTATGAATGATAATTTCATTCAATATTGGGCAATATAACTAATTCTCAATGTAAAAAATTTTAATGGATGTTCACTGAATGTGTCTACTAGTCTTGCATAAAATTACCCATGTTAATTTTTAAAGAGGTTACATATAGGGTATATTTGGTTTTCACATCCTAGGATACCAAAGAATAAACCTACATTAACCCATATTATATAGAGGTATTTTCGGTTTTGATGCGGCCTACATGGGTTTAATTTCATTGAAATACTATAACACTAAATGATTGAAGTGAAACAAATTAATGAGAATGGGTTTATCCTTGTTGTTTATAGGAGTTAATTGGATGAATTGATTTTTTAATAATATAAATTTATTATACTCGAAAGTGATTCATTCAATGATATTGAACCATCTGCATAACGTATTGGATTAATAACAAGATAAACCTAATCATAATCACCTATACACATGGAGGACCATTTTTAGGAATATTTAATGTTAAATTACCATATTAATACTCGAAGTATATGGCCTTATAATTCAATAAGTATGGGGAAGGATTAATACAATAAAACAGAAATATAAACTAAAGAAATAATACAAAACATGATGCAATAAGAAATAAAATAAAATCCAACCCCCTTATACTCACTCATATTAACCCATAATATGGTTACCCCTCCATTGATGAAAGTATCTGAATGGATGTTGTACGTAGAATCATAATTGTGTAATTAAAGAAGGGAATACAATGAAATAAGAAACACTCCACCATTATGTGAAGTATTTATCAATATGTTGTGTAAATAAATTGAAACATTAATGAAATTGTATAAATTTTTTAATTAAAATAATATAATATGATAATATTATAAAATTTTATTGAGAATAAGTGTTTATTCAAGAAACTTATATAGAAACAAAAATACTTGTGTAGAAAAATTGGCTGCGTAACATTACAATTGAAATATGAAAATTACTTTTTTTCAATGCTTTACCAAAATTTACATAAATAGGAATGTGAGGAACATTGGTTCAATCCTCCAACATTACAGGAAATATAAATTAATTATTATAGTCATATATGAGTGGAAGGATAATAAATAGTGTTCTTTTTAACCCTTACAGAAAATGTAAAACATTTTTTTATCAACCAAACAGAGGCACTTAAATGAGAAACAACATTGATTATTTTTTGTGGAAAATAGAGAAAAACATTTTATCCCAAGATTTATTATATATCCTATCAATGTTTCATCCCATTTTGACTTGTAATCATGGAATTTTCATAAACATAGTAGGATTTTATTCTAGGCCACTAAATCTAGAAACAAATTTCATTTTCACTTAAGCCACCTAGATCACCCGTGAATCCTATGAATTTTTGTTGTACTTTGTTTAATGAAATGCCCCAAATTATTTTTTCTATAAAAATTTTTAGTATAGGTTAATAATTATTGTATCATGGAATATATAATCATTTTAGCGGGCCAATTTTTAGGCCACTTCCCCCAATATTTTTGGAATTTAATATCAAATATGTTTGTTCACCAAATCGAATCATCATGTTCTCCATAAAGAGGAAATATTGATCAAACAATGTGGGAACTAACATTGAAATAATAAATTAAAATCAATACCAATGCTTTTTTTATAAGGTGATGGAAAAATATATTAGGTATTTGTGCACTTGTGGAGGAATTAAAAACATGATAAAAGAATATGTTCAAATTGGAAAATCCACTATTACTCGTTTTTATGAAAATTTCATGACATGAATAATATAATTTAATAAAGTAATATTGAAATATTTTTGTTGATAATCACACTACCCAACATGAAGTTTTCTAGTCCAATGAAAACAATTATCCCAAAATTTTGAAAAATGGGTTCCTATTTCTATACACATTTTAACATACAATGTTACCATTAATGAATCAAATAAAAAACCTTGACAACTATAAAACTATTTTAAAAAAATTATGGTTCTCCGGAGTATCCCAATCCCAAAATTATTTATTTTTTCAAATTCATCAATATATTTCATATAATTATAATTAAGCATGTTATATTTTTTTTGCATCATATTAGGGATAAGGGTTCATTTTTTAATGGGAAAAGTAGAATAACTTGGTATGTAGTCATAATATTAATATGATTATCAATTATTATAATTTTATTTATTTTTTCTTGTTTTTTCCATTGTAATTTAATTTTTACTCAATTAATTCAACCCATATTGTGAAACATTGATGATGGTTTCAAGGATCAAAGACCTTTGGGAACTAAGTGAATCTCAAATACTAGGGATTTATCTTGAGTTAACTTAATAAATTAAAAAAATATAAATTCCATGAATAGATATAAAATTATAAACCATGGTCAAAATTACAATGGAGTTAGGATCTCCAAGCACTAAAATCCCACATTAGGTCAATACATTTCTCTATGAAAAAAATTATAGTTTATTATACAAATTTTTTGTTTTACTTTTTTCTTTTTTAATATTCATATTTAAATTCAAATGATTACCAAACTAAAACTATTGTTACAGATCCCATGAAATCAACTAAAACACTACAATCCAAAGGACGTGAAAAGTGAAATTTTGAATAAATGGATAAAAATGTAATTGGAGAAAATTTTTATTTCAAAATCACAATTTAAAAAATCTATGCTCATCAATATGAGACCTTCATAAAAATAAAAATAAAGGAATGAAAATTTTTTGGTATGTAGTTTTAATGTTTAAAAAATATACTATATTATAAATTTATTAAAAAATTATTTTCCACTATCTCGGAACATTTTTACCATGGATTCAGACATAAATAATATTCATTGAAATAAAATTTTATTTTATTTATTTTCACCCACTCCACTTTAAATAACACTATCCCAAGTGTTTTTAAAGAGAAATATTATAAGGGTTAATAAATAGGGCATATGATTTCTAAAATAAAAAATAAAATTTTCTAATTATTAACATCTCCAATTCAAACATCATTTTTTTAAAATATCTTTTATCGATAATCGTGTGACCTCTAAAAATGATTTCATCACCCTATATGATAAGTACCTTATATTTCAATTTATCTTTCTTGATATGAAGGTTATAATCAACCACTAATTTATTATAACAAAGATCCTTTATGAAGTAATCTAGTTAAGAGTGCCCTTCTCGGGATAATTATTTCAACTTATATAAATTTTTCTTCAAATAAAATAATTTATATCATAATATTGAAGGATAAATATATCTTATTGGTCAATGTATTCTTATTTAAACCTCACCCTTTAGATTTTTTTATTTATAAAAAACACTCATTATGTTTATAACCTATTTAGTTGAGTTTATTTTGATTAAAAAGGATAGAATTTAAATTCTACGGCTAATGAATCAAAAAAATTGAATTTAATGAATAGTTTCAAGAGAATATAATACAAATGATTTCCACACATGATATTTGGAAGAAGAACATTAACCAGTGAATATTACAAGGTATAATCTCTCAAACAATAAGAGACCCACCAACTACCTGGATGAGTGTCAGTGACCTATAGGTGGAATTAAAGAGTATTGAATAACTTCTCAAAGCTATGTAGTTATTCAATGGAGTTATTTGAATACTTGGTGTGGTTTTTAGAAATCTTGAAACCTATGGGTATCACACATGCTACCAAATAGTGGATAGTGATTACCTAGTGGTGTCGAAATAGAAAATAAAATCAGGCATTGAATGTTGTACCACATTCCTGAACTCATCATAAAATGACATCATTTACTCCCATTCAATTATAAAATATTCTCGGATCCCTCAGATAATAAAAATAAAAATCTGGGAGGATTAGAAAAATATATATCATTGGAAAAGATCTCAAATTACCCCTGGTTACACTTGTGTTGTCAATTCCAATCAAAAGATTTCTCTCATTATATATTCATATTTCTCTCTATCTACCTCAAATTTATTGTTATTTATTATTGAGATATTAAATATCGTCTTTCAATGAGTTATTTCTAGAAACAAATCTACATCCTCTTCTCTTATGCTTTATTACATAACCATTGAAACCGGCACTTCTTTGATTTATTTTTATCCTCTACTCCAAAGAAAATTTCTATCTTCATCCAATTTATTTCCTTATTTTATCAATCAAATATGTATTTCTATTTTCGGGTTCCTTGGATATATCTAATGTGAAGGTATGTACATCATAAATCCTCAATAAATTGCAGTTTGACATGTAATGGATTATAATTGAATTATTCATGAACAACCATAAAAAATAACATAACAAATATTATCTAATTTATGCATACTTTATTTTCTAATTACATTATTTAAATTTAACAACTAATCTATAATAATGTCAATCAATTTTTTGTAAATCCGATATAAATCAGTTCCTCGCTTAATAGATTATGTTGTTTCCATTATGATGTTTATTTTTCAATATATATATTTAAACTCATAATAATATGATTATTTTAATTTATCACGTATTTACATAAATCAATTAGTTATTGTTTTTAAATTTATAAATAGTAAATTCAACATTCTCCTGGAATCATACTTTGGAAAAAAATTGGTATTGAAGGCGACCTTATTTTCAAATATTTCGTAGTTATTGTTTTCAAAACTTTTTTATACCTTGATTAAAAAATTTGTTTAGAACTTATTTTAAAAACTCTATTCTAAAATCTAAAATTATTTAAATGAACAATATTTAAAATATTTCTTCCACTTATTATACCAATGGTTCTCCAAATAAGATATATATGGGCCTTTTACCACAATTTTCTGCATGCATCTATGGTTATTTGAAATATTATAACTCAAAATGTCTTAGATGTATTTATTATTCTATAAGGAAACCATTCATTCCATGTTATAAAACTAATAGTGAAAAATATTGAAAATAGGGACCCAATTATATTTACACTTTTGAATTAGATGGTAAAACAGTTAACATCCTATATTGATGTCGAGAACCAAATGAACTTAATTTTATATCAACCTAAAAAAATACTCATGAAATATATAAACCCATGGAATTAACTCATGAAAGAAAAATCCAAAGTTAATGATACTATACTTGATAAGTATTAAAGATATATTGAATGTTTTAGTATACATAAAAATGAATAAATTAAATAGATATTTATGAAATTTAATAACATATAGAATTGTATAATATATATTACGGATACTATTTTGAGAGAAACATTAGTCATGAAAAATTATTAGGTTTTACCACAAAATTAAGGAACCAAATTTGATAAAAATATTTGAATCTAAACAGATAAAGAATATTACAATGAATGAGCCTATGGGATATCTCATGACCAATGAGATAACTATAAATGGATAAGTTGATAAAAAGTATATGGAAGTCATGAGCATTATAAACTAAATTGAATTAAAGGATATTAGTGAAGTTGAATTTTAATGTGATATTAAGGTTAAACAAATATCCATGAAATTATTAAATTTATGAAAAATAAGAAATCCTTCCACCATGATAAAACAAATAAACAGTGGAAGGTTCATAAGGTAAATTGTTATCAATGTAAAAAAGGGTGAAATTAAATAGAGTACCACTTATAAAAAAATATTGTGGAAATAATAAATGTTATAAATCTACCTAAATATCCACATATGGTTTTAATGATGAATCTCTTTCTTTATCTAAATCAAATGATGATAATATCAAATATCTCACAGTTGAAAGTGAGGTATGTGGTATGGTAAGATCTTACACATATAATTCTTCTAAATATTCTTATAAACTGGTAAATCTAAACTATAATGAAATTAAATTAAAAAATAATAACTATATTATGGATTTTTATGAACATAAAATTTTTATTAATTATCTCAAAAATAAATAAAATCAACTTTGTTCTGAAAAGAATCATATTTCAAAAGAAAATGATGAGTTATCCTTTAAATTAAAAGAGAATCATAGTATTGAAAATTTTGAATCAACAATTAAATATTTATATAATTTTTACTATCTTCTCACCCATGGTTATCAATATTTAAATTTTATTTTGTTGCCCCATAATTTCACGAAAAGTAATTCTAGAATTAATTTTTTAAAACAATATTTTATTTCAAAAAATTATAAAATACAACATTTGTAAAGGGATGTTCAAAAATAAAATATGTAATTTGTTTAAAAATTTATGAATCATATTAATGAATTTTATTTTAATAATTTTTAAATATGGTTAACAAAAAATCATTCATCTCTCATCTAATATATCTAATTGATTTTCTTTTGTAAAAAATTTTGGATTCTATTGTATTTATTATCTTATATTTGTGGTCTAAATTTTAGTGTACCAAATACTTTTGTCTCTTGATTATTTATTATAGAGTAAATATAAAGGGTAATTCATTTTGATATACATGATACATGGATATAAGTTTCTCAAGACACATGTGTGATGACTACTACATGTCCTACATAAAGAGAAAGATAATTAGAATTGGTATATTTAAAAATAATTCTACTGTTAAAGGTGTGTTTTTATATTTAATATATATTTTAACATCAATATTTTGTTTCCTTCCTATAACCCCGTGATTTAGAACATCAACATTATATTAAGGTGGGTTTGGTGTGGTTATTTTTTTCATTATGATTTTTATCATAGAATGAATTTTTTTAATTTTTTAATTTTTATTGTTTTTTTAAAATTTAGAAGGATCTTTTGATAAATTATATCCATTCAATTAGAAAGTATTTCAAATTTATATTCATTATCTCCCCTAATTTGATAATGTTTTCAATATTAAAACTAATATCTTATTTTAATATTTTAATTATTTCAAATAGATATTGATGTTATAAAAACCTTTTATATAAATTCTTAATCACATTAAATAATTCAAGGTTATATAAAATATTTTATATTTAAAAATCATTTTTTATCATTTATTATATTTAATGTTTTACACTTTAAATTGAATTAAATATTAAATGTTATGATATTTATCATCTTATATTTACATATTTAATGGACTGATAAATATATAACATTATTATCACACATTAATTATATATTTCTTGATCAAAATTTTAAATTTTCTTCAATATTGAAAATAGTTTTTGATGTAAAATTTTCTTTATATTTGTTTTACTTTGAATTTTTTTTACAGACTTATTTTGGAATATATTTCTCATTAGAATATTTATTTCCTAAATCCTTCTAATTGAGCTTATTTCTAAAATTCTAAATATTCATTATACATTACACATGATACCATTTTATAGAATTTTTTCTTCAGATAAAGGTTTGAATGATTTGGTTCCTCAAAATGGGGAAATAAATGTTTTTTATTGAGGATTTGAATTATACTTTCTTTTGAAATTTGTCTTAGGCTTATTTCATATAGATTTTTTTCAATTTCATCTTGAAATGATATCACAATTCTTTTATATCTTTGATTTATTTTAATTTCATTTATATTTTAAAATTATTTCAAATTCATTATATCATGAATGTTTTCCAAATTATTATTTATCTTGAATTTACCAAAAAATAATTTGTATCTTGAATTTATTTCAAAATATTTGATTATTCTTATTTATTTCATATATTCAATAATGTTTAGTAAAGTAATTAGATGCTTTAAATAGTACCATGGCTCATAATTCTACATTTTATACTATGTATGAAAGGCTTTTTTGATATTTAAATAAATATCATTAATATCGATAAGGAAACCAACCAGAAGGATGATGTTATATAAAAAAATATAATTATTGATAAATTTTTAATGATCCATTTTCATGTATTAAACTTTTGAAAAATATTTATTCAGTTGGTTTCTTAGGATTTTATGTATACTCATTTTTAGACCTAGAACTTATGAATTTTTTTAGTGATTTCGGCTTCGAACCACAATACACATTGAATTATACATGGTAAATTTAAATTATATACTTCTATCTATTTTCATGGAAAATATATCCCAAAATGATAAAAAAAAATCCAAGAGAATAATCTTATGCAGCTAATATTTGGATGTATACATTGGATTGATCCTTATTATTTTCTAATAGAAGAAATTAAATTTGGTAATTTAGGCAAAAAATATTTCTCAATGTTTCAAAAATACAATAATAGAATCTAATCATGAAATACCAAAAATCAAAATCAATCCCTAATGTATTGTGACACCTGATTTTAATTTATTTACAATATAATTCTTGTGACGTCAGCAGAAAAAATAAATCTTATTACGTGAACTTGGTATATAATACATTAAATATATAAAAATAATACCATTATTTCAAATACTGACTATGAAAATTTTAATATCATATATGAAGTTGGTGAAAATTATATTTTGGGAAAATTTCCCAAAGGTTCATGGCTCCCATCGATACAATAGGATGTGGAGCTCATGTCACAAGTGACAGTTTCGGTAAACCCAAGAATGGATTAGAGAAAGTATTCAATATTAATTTGGGGTTTTTGAGAAGTAATTTTAAGGTTGGATGTCAATATCAACTCTATGTTCAGTGTAGTCATAGTTTTTTTGTGATTGAAATTATCTTACTGTATAAGAACATTATTGTTGTCTCCAAGAATATCGTAGTTTTTTTTCATCAAAAAAGGTCACTATAGATCTATTATATGTGATACAATTTAATGATACTATTTATTTTAAATCTTATATTGATCTGAATGATTTAGTTGTCACTTTACCTTCCTTTGTAATCCAAACATGAAACATTACCTATTTTTTAATTTATAAACTTCACTGTATGGGGAATTCTTGGGACCAATATATTTTCTAATTATTTTTACGATTATTTCCTATATAGTATGAAATGAACTTATCAAACATAAATCCTATAAAAAATACATTTTATTTTATTTTTTATAAAATGTAAATTCCAAATATTTTATTCTATTTTATAAATATGTTTTACCTCAAATATGATATAAAATTAATTCTATGTATAGTAATACATTATTTGTTAAAAATAATGAAATGTATGAGTTGAGTAATTTTATGTTTCCATGAATCTTATTTCATAAAAATTAATATATCCCAATATGAGATGAAATAAATATTATATAAAATAATATGTCATTCAAAATAATAAAATTTACCTCAAAATTCAGATAATATAAATGTTATACAAAACAAAAAATATCTTATTAGAAAAACATTAACTAAATTAGATAACATTAACTTATAATGATACTTTTTTTGGAAATTAAAATTTCTCTAAAATGAGAGATTAATTAAAAACCAAATACCATGTAGTATATTTTAAAAATTGAAATTTATTAGTCTATGTGATGAGATAATATTCATGTTCCATGAAATATATTTTAAATAATGAAAACTTTCTATTTAAGAGATGATATAAATTTAAACTATTAAACAATGACTTTAAAAAATTAAAACTTATTACACATAATTTTCACACATTCAAGAGAATAAAATATACCATACGTACAAGATGTAATAAATTTCATCTACAATGATAAAACTTTTTATAAATTGAAAAATATATCATGTATAAGATGAGATAAATTTCATATACAATAATAAATCATCCAAAATGAAATTTATCACACCTAGGAGAAAAGAAAATTTTCATATGCAATGATACATATTTTATAAGTTTTAATTTATCTCATGTATGAGATGACATAAAATTCCCATGAAATTATAAATATAATTTTTATTCCTCAGATAGGATGTGAGATAATATTTTAAATTTGTGATATAAATTATTTAAAAAATATGAAATTTATTTGCTGTACAAGATCTGATAAATTTCACATTAAAATATTTATCTTTTAAATAAGATAAAAATTATTACATGTTCAAGATTATATAATATTCAAATTATATTAAACATTTTTAGAAAATGTAATTTATTTTATGTGTGATATGTGATAAATTATATGTCATATGGTGTATTTATAAGGCCCTATCCTTAAGCCTTATGTAATAATGAGTTATTACATGATTACACATTGAGGATCTTTTTAGGTTTAGAGTTTTAGAGAATTAGATCATGAAACTTGCATTACATTCCACATTTAAACAAAGTGGTTACATAAAAGAAAGTATTCATTCTTCCCATCAACGGTAACATATTGAAAATAAAACATGGATTCTTTCTTGACACATCCTTGACACTATCATCACATCATGTACCTTTCCCTTGACCTGTGAAAAACATTTCAAAAACATGGGATGAGCATAAAAAGCTCAGTAAGGGTTATAAAAATATGGAAAGGAAACATGAGTTCATATATACATAAGAATGAAATCATACTTTACCCATAAAACATAGGAACTTTAACATACCTCATCAAACCATGAATAAATCATAGAAATCATAAGATATAAAGTTATCTTGCGGCATTCATAACATTATTACGTAGGGAGTAACCCTCTTGGTTACGTTTGGAATACCCATCACAGTATATTACCTAAATCTATTCGGAGAAACCTTAACGTTTCACTCCTTCGCGTTACCCAATGCATTGGAGAGCTATATCGGGCTCACCCGTCCTTAGTGTATCACAGAACCACCCGTCTTCATAATAATGCCCAAGAACCTCAACATAAATTTATCACATAAAAAATGCATAAAGGAAACATAACATTTCCACCTTTCAATCACAAGATATCAATACAACACATTGATATAAAAACATTATGAAAACCATTTTTCAACACCAAAATAAAAGAAAATTAAAACATGGTATTTATATTTCTTTTAAAAAGAAGGTATGGCTTGTAGAGGAAGCTGAAACTCAAATAACGGTCATGGCGGCGGAGAAGTCATTGTCACCACATACGTACGACAAAAACATTCCATTTTGTCATTTAGTAAAATTCTTCGTATAAAAAAGATTCCTTTTGGATAAACGTAAAAGTAAAAGGGGTTTATACACCATATAAAATAAGGTTGTGTATAAAACAAAATATTCCTCAATGAAAGGAGATTGAGACAAAGTCCCATACAAAGACGGTATCCTTGGTTTAAGGATAAATCAATTACATAATTATGTATGAAAAATGAATACAACAAATATAAGTGGATATTAAGTGTAAAATAATCAAAGTTCATTCACACATATTCAAATGATGACATATTCAAAAACTACATGTTGAACCCAAAGAAATTGAAATTGGGTTAAAAAGTTCCCTTGGTAAAATTCGACAGCCTAACGGCATCACTTCAAAATTCAAAAAATGAGTTGATGAGAGATAAAAAGAGTATCTCATCACTTGGACATAAAATTTACATCAATAAGGATATATGATAACATATCTCAAAATAACAATATGTAAATTAAAAGGCCCAAAAAAATAAGTCTTTTAAAAGAGGAGGGTGAAAGGTTCCCTTACTAACTTGGGTATCTTTCAAAACATACACCCCATGAAAGAAGGACAATACATCATTGATGTAAATACTCATAAATGAAATTATATTACACAAAGAGTAGAATAATGGGTAGTAAATACACCACTCAAAGGAAATTGTGGCAAATGTAGCATAAATCTCATGGGAATAAAAGTAAGATGAAAAATCCCTTACGAAAACTCAGCAGCCTAACAGCGCCACATAAAACATCCAAAATGGATTGATGAGAGATAATAGGGTCTCTCATCACATGAACATAAAAATTACAGTATGTTTCATATAAAATAACATCCCAATAACAAGAAATATGAGATTATAAGGAATGACATAAAAGAGTGTACTTAAAAAGAAAGAGAGGAGTATGATCCCTTACCTCAAGTCCATCTTGTCTTGTTCGTTTATTTATATTCCTGAATAATAAACTTTGGTCAATTAATAATTATCTAAGTACCTACTTTAAATATTATTATTCAGTTCATATCACATTTTATAATGTTATAATAATTTTTTAATAATGTTAGTTCATATCAGACGTTTTTGCCGATGTTCGGTACATAAGTAAAAAATGAACATGTTTGAAAAAAAGATTGCCCATGTAGTTATAGGTAAATAATTTCCAGAATAGTATTAATGATTAAAATATCATATATATCCAGTAAATATTCATTTCATACTATTCCATATCATTTGTAGATAAAAAACGAACAGCACCGTTCATGGAGACGGTAGGCCGTACGTAGGCATGAACGCTACTTTCATTTTTTGTCATATTAATGGAATTAAAACAAAATGAGAGAGATATATATATGGTATAATTCCATAATGATATCCATAATTTTGATGTAATATATTACATATGTATCCATTATATATATGTACTTATAATATTACATAACATTTTGAGATAAGAAATGAAATGTACCGTTCATGGAGACGGTAAGCCGTACGTACGCATGAACGCTACTTCCATTTATATTTCATATTTAATGGAATTAAAACATAATGATACATAATAGTATTTTAATTACAGTATGGTATCATATATAATATCATTAAATATATCCTTTATATGTACCACATATGGTATTAACGAATCAAATCACTTTGAGGGGGCGGTAGTCCGCACTTCCTTAAATGAAGATATCGCGTTTACCCATAATGGAAACCATAAAGGTATGCCCAAAATGATAAATAAAGAAGCTTAGAGAAAACATAAACATATTATATATCATATATAAATGTAGTGTCATCTTAATGGCCACCTTTTAAGGTGTTAAAATAATGTTGAATAATCATCGTTTCGGGAGGCCGAAATTCGCCATCCACGGAAACAATATGTTCTTTAACCATTAGATGTAGGTATGTGAAAGTGTAGCTCTAATACTTCTTATAACAACATCCTAGTATATTTATGATACTGGAGTTGTTACAAAAGAAATTAATAAAAAGAGTTTAGGGGGTTGGAGAAGCAAAATAAAACAGAAGGACTAAAGTGAAGACATTAACTTAAAATTGGGTAACTCCCTTTGGTTTGAGCTCAAAGGATTCCTTGGGAAGACTTCTGCCCAAAGTGTGGCTTCAAGTAGTAATAGAGGGAAGTGGATAGACAAAATGGGAAGAGGTTGTCTGAGCCAAAGGCTTTGGGTGTGTGGGTAAGGAGATAGAGGTGGGGGCCTTTTATAAGAGGAGAGGAGAGGCACTCTTGGAAGGTAAAGAAAAGTCACTTTACTTTAAAATGGTATTCTTATTTAAGAGGCCCCACATTGATGAGTTTCTCAGATAAGGTGATAAAGGTTCTAAATACACTCATAAAATATGTTTTGGACATGTTTAGTTCTTATATATTACATTATCTTTCCATTTTATTTAAATCGTTAAATAATGAGGTCATCGCTGCATCATCATGATGTCATAAATAATTTAATTTATTTAATTCCTAAAAATTATAAAACAAATACTATGATGTAAGAAATCTTTTTATCTTTCCAATTAATATTTATAGTCAAAAATCCGATTTGTATAACCCCATGTAAATATAGTTTTAGTAAAACATTTCATGTTTGTCTCATTTTTACTTTAACTTTAAATAAAAAGATATTAATGTAATTTTCCAACCAAAGTGGCTTCATGGGGTCCCAAAGGTGACCCATGGGTTTTCTTGGTCGTCCATGACACATCCAATGAGGTTAGGACATGTGTCAAGTTCATTTCATATTATTAACACATTATTTTTACCTTAAACTACACTAATTACCTCTAATCGCGATTAAAAACTTAATAAGTTACTATTCACCAAAAAAATACTTTTATCCCATTGAACCAGATTTTACTTCTTAATTACAACCATTTATGTCAGAGTTTTTGAAATTCAAAACACAAAGATGGCAAAAAAAAATTTAAACGGAAAAATCAGCTTTTATAAGTACCACTTAGTGGTTTCACTATTCATCAAAAATTGAAGTTTTTCAAAAAAATCCCAAAAATTCACCCTAAAATATATTTGATATTCTGAATTTAAAAATGAAGTCTATTTTACAAAATTAAAATCATATAAGTCACATTATTTAATTTAATAATTAATTCCCGCTGTCAAAGCAAATAGCGTGTTTTTATGAAACAATATGTCTCAAAAGATTGACACTAGTTTAAGTCTGATTTCAAAGTGAAATTAATTCAAAGACAACTATTGGATTTAATGGTAAATATATATTCTAATTTCACTATAAAACCAATTAAAAAGATAATATAATCATATAAATAAATTAGATTAAAAAGAGGTCTTGAATTAAAATACAACATTTTACACTATTCATTAAAAAATGAACTTTATCGGAAAGATACCAAAAATTTAGACAAAGTAAATTTTGATGTCCTAATTCTTAAGAAGAGTTTTATTTGGTCCAATATAATGTATAAGAGTGAACCAAACTATATTTAATGACGGTTCGCCATCAAAAGGCGATAAGTGAACCTTTAGGGAAAACTAGGGCATATACGCCTAAAATTGAATTCATTCCGTATTTTAAGCCTTTATCTTTTATTGGCAAAAAGTAAAAACTTTTTAAAACATATATAATCATATTTTAGTTATTTATATCCATCCCCACCAACACAATGGATACATGTTAACTAACATTTAAAATAATATTATTTTATTATTAGAGTGCAACGTAAGATTCCCAAAAAACTCGTTGTTGCGTGTTGGGTACGCCGTCGAGCATAGCATCCCCTTTAAAGTCATATTAATATTTTATTCACAAATATGGATAAATATAAAGCTGTCATATTCTTTATTTACCTGGGGTGTTACAGTATTGTTTTAAAAGGTAATTTATCTCAAAAATGAGATTAGAAAATTTTTATTAATAATTATAGATCATTTAATAAATTAAATTCATTTCATGGTAGGAGAGATAAATTTTACATAGTAGGTAATATAATTAAAAAATAAAATTTCTCTAATTTATATTATGAGATAGATTTTATGAAATATATATTTTTTATAAAATAATATTTATCTAGTTTATATGACTAAATAAAATTTCCTTCGATTATATTTTTAAATAATGAATTATATTTATGTATGAGATTAGATCAATCTTATGTACTATAGTACCTCTTAAAAATAATGAATGTATGGCCATTTAGGTGGTGAAATAAATTTCGTGAAAAATAATATATCCTTTATAATGTAAATTTTATCTCAATAATAGGATAATATCACCTTCCAATTCAATAATAATTTTATAAAAATGGATACTCATCACATATATGTAATGTGATAAATTTCATGTTATATATTACATTATTAAAATAATAATATTTATCTCATGCATTAGGATAAATAAATTTCAGGAAAAATGAAAAATATTTTATAAAATTTAATTTATATCATGGATGAGATGACATGAAAATACATTGAAATAACATTTTTTAGAAATAAAATATAAATCATGCATTATATGAAATTAATTTTCTCTATAATTATATTAAAAATATTTATTTAATCACACTTTTTACATAAAATTCATAAAATATTTATTAATTGAAATTTAACTTTGGTACTAGATGAGATAATTTTAAACTATGATAAAAATATTTTCAAAAAGTAATTACAATTAGAATGAAAAAACCTAATTTTCTATGTCATAATGTTAAGGAGATAAAATTTATCTCATGTATGAGATAATAAAAATTTCATTTAAAAGGATTCATATTTTATAAAATGATATTTTTTACATTTATGAGATAAAATAAATCTCACCAAAAATAATATTTATTGAAAAAAAAATTATCTCAAACATGAAATTTAGTCGCTTTTATGATATGATCTTAAAAGTAAGTAAACTAACTAATTTTTCCTTAAATAGGATATGTGAAACACCCCAAGCTTCCACAGTACGCTTCTCTTTGAATAATACAATAGCGTGTGGTATACGTAACTTCACGATTCTAACACACACCACAACTAATCGAACTAGCCGTTATGAATAGTAATACCTACTTTTTGAAATATTATAAATTTATCTCTCAAAATGGACTTCATTTTTGGATTCGGAATATTGTATTTATCCAAGGATGAAATTTTGGTACTTTCCAGATAACTTTTATATTTTGATGAATACTGAAAATTAATAAATTTTTATTAAAAACAAAAATTTTAATCAAAATTATTAATGTGGTAAATTATGAATTTGAGTGGTTTTAAAGTATATTTAGAATATATTTTTACCATTTAATATGATTTTGTTCATTTAACATAATTTCACAATTAAACCAGACATAACCAAGCGCCAATCTTTTGAAATTTATTATCTTTTAAAAACACACTTTTTATTTTAACGACCGGAATTAATTTTAAATTAATTTCTGCCACTTCTGTGTTTTTAATTTTGAAAATTGGATTCCATATTTGGAATTATGATATCCAAATTGTGTAAATATGTAACTTTCATTTTAAGACATTTTGAATAATTACTTCGGTAAATATTTTATTTACCATGGTTAAAGGGTATATCTGGTAAATAAGGGTAAAACAATAATATTATAATAATAATAAATTACCCTAAAACATGTGTTAACCAAATTTTTTGATACATGTCCGACCATGGGAATATTTGGGTCGATTTTGGGACCCCATGGATCCACATGTAAGTGATAATGACCCTTTATATTAATTAAGCTAAAGTCAATACAAAAATGACATAAGCCTATATCTTTTAGAATAAACATTTTTACATATGGTTATATATGTTATTGTTTCATTAGAAAGATAAAATTATTTCATACATAATTGTATTTTATTTATAATTTTTAGACATTAAACAATTTAATTTATTTATGACACAATGGTGATGCATTAATTACCTAATTAATGAAAGATTAAAATAATTGATATTATAAATAACAAAATAAATATAATTTTAGACATTTCATGAATTACACTAATTTTATAGGTTAATATGATATGTTATAATTGACTTAAGTAACTTTTTTTGAAGTAATCATAATGTTATGATTTTCACAAAAATCTAATACAAAATAGTGTCAAAATTGACAAAAAAGAGTCTTTAAAACAAATATTATATCATTAATTGAAATTAAATTACTAAAAATATAAGTTTCGGGAAAAGGAATTGAATCATGATAGCTGTATCATAAATGGACCACTTGGGGGTATCTTGGATATATATAATATGTTTATTAACTGTATAATATAAAAATAGAAAGTGATATGGTAAGTGTCAAACTAATTAACCAAGAGTTAAAACTAAATGATAAGGTTAATATAGTGACCCAAACCTGTCTAAAACCTATTAGTTGAGTGGTATTCGATCCAGCCCCACCTTAACCTTTAAATAATCCACTTTGGAGCCTTTAGAAACTGAATGTGAATTTATTATAAAACACTATTTCTAGCTTTTCCAAAGGTGCTCCTCACCCCTCTTATAAAGGTCACTCCCCCTTCTCACTAATTCACACATTCAAAGCCTTTTGGTTCGGCCAACCCCTGCCCAAACATCATCTAAATTTTAATAAATTCAACCTAAAGGCCTTAGTTTGATCATAAATCCAACCTATGGAGCCCTTTCGATAAAGGAAGAACCCAAAGAAGAGGTAATGTTTTCACCACCCTCTTTGAAGTTCCATTCTTCTTCCACTTATTCTTCCTTTGTTGTTCCCATTCTAAAATAATACATCCAGTATCTTATATATACTGTGATGTTATTATAAATATTTTACAACCACATTCATTATAATATCCATCATTTTAATGACATGTCACCATACGTGCGTACGTACGGCTTACCGTCCCCACACCGGGGTGTAATTGTTATTCAATAAATTATTATTTGGATGTGTATAATAATGATGTATAATTCATGTAAATAATAAATATAACATTATAATGATTATTTATATATGATATACCATCCAATTATATATTATTTTAATATCAAAAGAATGATATTGTCGCTCGTGCGTACGTACGGACTACCGTCTCCACGAACGCGATGAGATCCATTCCCCATCGTATCCTTTCAAGTCTAATTCTCATTTGAGGATTAAAAATAAATTTTAAGGACTTGATATCATCATAGATAGGAATAATATACAACTTATCCATAACAAACATGTCTTATGTAACAAAACATATAAAAGAAGACATGTAAGTTAGCACCTAAAATGACGACAATACTAAGATATTATTAAAAAAGAATTATTAGAAGATCATATATGATATCATAATTATGTATATGGTTTTTGTATAATTTATTAACAATTTTTTAACTATTATACAGGAGTTTAACCTAATCTCAACCAAATAAAATTACAAGGTAAGGGTTATTTCAAAATCTCTTCATTATCCGAGGTTGTTTGTACGCAATTATCTACTAGGACCTCTTTATCATCCCCATCCATGTTTCTTAAAAATGTATTTCAAAACATTATTTCTATTTTACACAATATGGTTTAAATTCATTTATACCCTTGTTTTACTTTTTATAAGAGGTTTGTAATGCAATCTTTATGTCGTAGTCCAAACAAGGTCCTTTTTATCTTTTTCGACAGAATTAAGGTAAGAATGTATTTTTAAATGTATACGGCAGGTGCGACTATTTTCTGCTGTTATAGAATCTTAGAAGCATCCCTCACAATATTATAAGGACATTTTCAATGTAAATGTTTTATTTTATAATTATTTGACTTTTAAATGATTTCAAAAAAATATTTATTTCTCTCAAATAGTTTTGATTTCATCTATGTCAATATCCTTTGATTGATTTTAAGCTTATTTGAAGTTTTTTTATTATTATACAAAACTTCCATATTGTATTGAAGGTTTTGTGATATGCTTGACTGTGAATGTGTTATTTTTATACTATTCATGTCTTACTGAGAAAGTATTGACATTTCATATGATAGTTTTAATATGAATGTTTATGTTATGTTTAAACCTGTTCATATGAGGAATGCATTGGACTTAATATGTGACGGTTGGAGCCCGCTATAGCTCCTCGATGCATCGGTAGGTATCATGAGACAAACTAGTGTCTTTGAACGAGGCCTTGACAAAATCTTATTTGTATTCTTGGCACAAGGCCTTGACTCTGTGGTTATGATAGTCTGTATTTATGCATTCCATCATTATGATAGTGGTTATTGATATTGCATGTGATTATTTGACTAGTACAATATCCATGTGAATAATTATATGGCATTATTTCATTTTATTTCATCCATATTATTCTTATGTTCATGTTTTAAAAAGATTTTTTTAGTTATACATTGCATTAAATGTTTATGCTTATTTATGAAAGTTTCTACTACCTTGTTATCCTAACTGGGCATTTGAGCTCACCCCTTTCTATATTTTATTTTTCCTAGGATGTGAAGAATTATTTTATGAATGACCTGTAGGGATAGTATGAGGGAATAACATTGTGGAATATGGAGACTATATTGTTGTAGTTTTCATTTTATGATGTAATGTAAACTTTATGAATTTGTCTAGTTATTCCAAGGCTACTAAACTAACCGGTCTTTGGAGACTTGATACTTTGTGATCATGATAATGTTATGTAATAATGCACCGACTCTAGGTAACTAGGGTCGGGGCATTACAGTTGGTATCTGAGGAAGTTTAGTAAAAACTGTGGAAGCTAGATTTAGATAAACTCTTATTAGAGCACATAGACCTATGATGGACTTTGAGGATTAGTATAGAAGAAATTCCTTGAATTTTGGTATTGTAGAGATTTTGTGAGTTCTACGAGCAATACATCTGTTTCTGGATACGAGCTGGTAGAGGCGGATCTGGCACAGATGTACCTAGGTGTAAAACCCGAAAACACCGCTTTGATCTAGACTCGAACGGGAACTGGTGCATGACAATGGGCCATGCTACACTCTTGGTTATGAAACTCCCGGGGGATATGGTTAGGATAACTCTAATTTTTGTTAAAAAATCATTATGAAGGGTTTATGAGTATATACTTTCTCAATGTAATTTTATTATTATTATGGATTATATCCATAAATAGTTCAATTTATGATAAGTTTTTTATAAGTATGGAATTATGTATTTTGATTCATAAACCGATCTAGTTTATTCCATTATTTAGTAATGGCCCCTAGTGGAAGAAATGGAACCCGTATCAATGCACGCACTCCATATAGGGATTTCCCTCTTGCCCAATATAATTATAGTGGAGCGGGTGATGCAACTGGTGCTGATCAGATAATCACCATACATGGATAACTCACTCAAGTTATGAATAATAACCTTACCCGTATGGAGCACCCTGATCCATAACGTGGAGGGTCAATGTTAGATCCATTCATGATTCAAAAAATACCAACGTAAAATTGGAATACAAATCCCTTAGTAGCTGAGCAATGGATAAATTTCCTAGAGAAAATATTTCAGGCTTTGTGGAGTAGTAAAAAGGAAAAAAGTTAACATGGCAGTTTACCGCCTCACTGGAGATGCTGATCAGTGGGGGTCATTGATTAAAATCACTAAGGAAGATGATGAAGTATCAAATATGTAATGGAGGGAGTTCAAGGATCTATTTTTAGAAAAAAACTTTCCTCGTGACCATTGAGAAGATATGTAAAGGCAATT
This sequence comes from Viscum album, assembly GCA_963277665.1. NCBI lineage: Eukaryota > Viridiplantae > Streptophyta > Magnoliopsida > Santalales > Viscaceae > Viscum > Viscum album. The sequence continues at coordinate 1,970,304,268 of OY728138.1, forward strand.
TCTATGTCTGAGACAAATGGAGGATGAGAATATCGCAATGTATGAGGCTAACTTTATAAGGTGAGAAAGGTATGATGGAGATTTTATACGTAACCCAAGAAGTAATATTGATCATTTCATTGATTGTTAAAACCATTTATCCATAGAGCATTGGTCTCACAATCCTTCTCGTCATACGAAGACATTGTCTCGTGTGCTATCAAGACAGAAAAGGAATTCGCTAAGTCTTTCGACTTTAAAGCAATGAAAGAGAAGAAGAGATCTGCTGATCAATCTGGGAATGGAAATAAGGGGATTAATGGAAAAGTTTAATATCTATCCTGTAGTAAATTTTTGAAGAAACACCCTAGTTCATGCTTAAATGGAATGGGAGTCTGTTACAAGTGTGGCGAAACAATCCACCAAGCTCGTGATTGCATGGGGAAGAAGGAAGCTATCGATGTCCAATGCTACAATTACAGGGAGATGGGAAATTATGCAAATGAATGACCTAAGCGTCAGGGGAACATACCTCAAAAAAGGACATGGGATCAAGGCTATGCTTATGCTATCCCTACTACTGAGGTAGAAGCTCCGAAAGTCGTAATGCCAGGTAATTTAATGGTTTCCTCAAGTTTAGAAAATGCATTATTTGATTCTGGATCATCGTATTATTTCATATCTTCCCATTTTTATAAGAAAATTAGATATTCAAATTTTATTTAACAAGGGAGTTGTCCGATAAAAATCCTAAGGGAAGTATCATTGAAACAATGTTTTGTGAATCTGTCCCCATTAGAGCACATAAATGTTCTTTATCTGCTGATCTCACAGTTATACCTATGATTGAGTTTGATATAATCCTCAGTTTCAATTGGCTTTCAGACCATGATGTGAAGATTTATTTTAAGAAAAATGAGGTTATGTTTTTTGATGACGATGATAAGGAACACCTTATCTTTAGAGCAGAATCATCACCACCTAATTCTTATCATGATCCACCCCCAATAGCTCAACTAAATTCAATTATTGGGGAGGAAGATAATGAAATGACTGTGGGTGAGTAAATGAATGTTCAAATAGAGGATGTACATATTGTGAAAGAATATTTAGATGTGTCTCTGGAATATTTACCTGGACATCCTCCAGAACGAGAAGTTGAGTTTTCCATTGATTTAATTCCTGGATCAAGGCCTATATCAGAGACCCCTTATAAAATGTACACCGTGTAATTTGTTGAACTAAAGAAACAACTAGAGTAATTGAGTAATAAGGGATTTATTTTCCCTAGTTTTTCTCTATTTGGAGCCCCTTTTCTTTTTGTTAATAAGAAAGATGGATCTATGAGGTTATGTATCGATTATAGGGAGATCAATGATATAACAATAAAGAACATGTATCCCCTACCTCGCATTGAAGATTTATTTGACCAACTGCATGGATCTCATTACTTTTCAAAGATTGACCTTCGATCGGGATACCATCAGTTGTGTGTGAAGAAGGAAGACATTCTGAAGATAGCATTTCGAACAATGTACAAGCATTACGAGTTTATGGTAATGCCTTTTGGATTGACTAATGCACCCTCTATATTCATGGATCTAATGAATAGAGTTTTCAAGAAATATCTCGATGAATTATTGGTTGTATTTATTGATGATATCTTCGTATACTCCAAAATCTATGAAGATCATGAAAATCACTTGCACATTATCCTGAAGACTCTGAGAAGACATGAATTATATGGTAATTTTAGCATGTGTCAATTATGGCTTCAATAGATTTATTTTCCTGGCCATATTGTCCCTAAAGATGGAATCTTTGTTGATCCTTCTAAGACCAAGGCAATCCACGAATGGCCAGCACCTACGAGTATAACTGAGGTATGCAGTTTTATTGGTTTAGGAGGTTCTTAGTGACGTTTCGTCCAGAATTTTTCCCGATTTGGCTAACCCATTAACAAAGCTCGCACGTAAGGGGGTTAAATTTGTTTGGACAAAAGAGTGTGAAGAATGTTTTGAAGAACTGAAGAGAATATTTTTCAATGCTCATATATTGACTCTATCATCAAGGAATAATGGGTTTGTTATTTATAGTGATGCATCAAAGAATGGACTTGGTTGTATCCTTATGCATAATTATAGGGTTATTGCCTATGCATCACGACAGTTGAAAATTCATGAGAAAAACTATCATACTCATGATATTGAGTTAGAAGTTGTGATCTTTTCTTTGAAGATATGGAGACACTACCTCGATGGTGAAAAATGTGAGATTTATACTGATCACAAGAGTTTGAAGTATATTTTATCACAAAAAGAACTCAACATGAGGCAAAAGAGATGACTTGAATTACTCAAGGATTGTGATTGTACGATACACTACCACTCGAGGAAGGAAAATAAGGTGGCATATTCTTTGAGCAGAAAAGATCATCGAGTTTTGAACAATATGAAAATTTAAAGGGATTCAATTTTCATGGATCTAGTGATGATGGACATGGGAATAACTATGGAAGGTGAAACATTAGTGATTTCTCAAATTATTGCCAAACCATCATTTCTAGAAAGGATTAAGAGTTCTCATACTGATGATGAGGAATTTCAAAAGAAGATTAAAGATATGAATGATGGGAGATTGAGAGACTTTGTGTATGAAGAAGGAATTTTGAAATTCGGGAAGAGACTTTGTGTTCCCGATATACCCGATTTAAAAAGGGAATTGTTAGACTATGCTCATAGTTCCAATTTCTCTATACTCCTTGGGAGCACCAAAATTTATAGAGATTTAATGGAACATTTTTGGTGGGACAACATGAAGAGGGAGATTGCTAATTTTTTGTCAAGATGTATGGTTTGTCAACAAGTGAAAGCTGGAAGGAAACACCCTAGAGGATTCATGCAACCTCTTCCCATACCGTAGTGGAAATGGGACAATATTACGATGGACTTTGTCAGGGGGCTACCAAAGACTTCTAGAAGGAACAATGCAATATGGGTTATTGTTGATCATCTTGTGAAGTCATCACATTTTCTTGCAATAAGTGAAGATCTACCACTGGAACGTCTAGCAAGACTATATATTAATGTAGTTGTGAGACGTCATGGAGTAACCCTATCGATTGTTTCTGATTGTGATCCTCGTTTTATATCAAGATTCTGGAAAAGTCATCAGAAAGGCCTGGATATTGAACTTCGTTTGAGTACAGCCTACCACCACCAAACTGATGGACAATCAGAACGAACTATTCAAACCTTAGAAGACATGTTGAGATATTTCCCACATGACTTTCAGGGTATGTGGGATCAATATTTACCTCTGGTAGAATATTCCTATAACAATAGCTTCCATTCGAGTATTCTGATGGCACGATATGAAACGTTATATGGAACGAGATGTCGCACACCAACCTGTTTAGATGACGTTGGTGAAAGAAAACTTGTAGGCCCAGAACTTGTGGAGGAAACAATGGAAAAGGTAAAGGTAATCCAAAACCACATCAAATAAGCTCAAATTAGGTAGAAGAGATATGCTGATAACTTAAGATAGGATTTGGAATTTTAGGTGGGAGATCATTTTTTCATGAAGGTATCTCTATGGAAGAGAGTTATAAGTTTTGGCAAGAAAGGTAAGTTGAGTCCCAGGTTCATCGGACATTTCGAAATTCTAGAACGAACTTGGGCTATAGCTTATCATTTGGCAATGCCACCAAGTCTCTCCAAAGTTCACGATGTGTTCCACGTATCACTGTTAAAGAAATACATTCCTGACCCAATGCATGTATTAACCTATGTGGAATTAGAATTGGAACCCGATCTGTCTTATTGCGAAGATCCCGTCAGGATTCTTGATACAAGAGAACAAGTGCTGAGAAACTAGACGACTCGTCTGGTAAAATTTCTATGGGGAAACCATAAGATGGAAGAGGCAATGTGGGAACCCGAGGAACTTATGATGAATAATCACCTGAGTGTTTTTATGCAGTAATATTATAAGAAATTTTTAGGACAAAATTATTTGAAGGAGATGAGAATGTAACACCCCAAGCTTCCATGGTACGCTTATCTTTGAATAATACAGTAGCGTGTGTTATACGCAACTTCAAGATTCTAACACACACCACAACCAATCGAACTAGCCGTTATGAATACTAATACCTACTTTTTGAAATTTTATAAATTTTATCTCTCATAATGGACTTCAATTTTGGATTCAGAATATTGAATTTATCCTAGGATTAAATTTTGGTACTTTTCTGATAACTTTTATATTTTGATGAATAGAGATAATTAAAATTTTTTTATTAAAAACAACTTTTTAAATAGAAATAATTTATAGTGAAAAATTATGAATTTGAGGTATTTTAAAGTATATTTATAATATATTTTTACCATTTAATATGATTTTTGACATTTGACATAATTTCACAATTAAACTAGACATAAACAAGCGTTAATCTTTTGATAGTTATTATCTCTTAAAAACACGCTTTTTGTTTTAACGACGGGAATTAATTTTAAATTAACTAGTACTTACCCGTGCATTCGCACGGCAATACGTTCAATTCTTACTTTCTAGAAGAAAAAACTATACTTTAATATTAATAAAGAACATCAATACTATATTTATTGAAAAAAATAGTGAAACTTAATATTGAACTATAATTGGAGAAAATATATAGAATTGAAAACATAAGAAAAGAAGAAAAAGAAACCAGGTTACATGTTTCAATGTCAGATGAATCCTAAGAGATTCAATTTAGGGATTCTTACCTTTAGGCATGCAAACACCCATGAAATACCATAAATGAACCCAGATAGAAAGAACTACATTTAGTCATTAAACCAAACACAATCAAACCTAAAAACATACATGAGATAAAAATGTTTCCAGGATCACAGTATTACATAGTTAAAAATCACAAAAAGGAAAAGGAAATAACGGCTTTATAAGAAGCAGTTCCTCAAATAGTACTCTGTCTTGCATATGCTCATAGATATAAATCAATGGAATACACATTTATTTGTAATGTTGGGAAATAATATATATGAAGTAATAGACTTCTTGGTGATCAGAACTGGTCCTAGTGAGCCACTCCTTGGCAACTGGATTAATTTCATGTCCATCCTAAAACAATGTTGAAAAGAGTTAATTTGATCATAAATGCAAAATAAACTAACATGATAATGAGAGAAAAAACACATGTTTAAGGCATTATTAATGTCCACATTGATGAAAATGAAAATTGAATCTTTATGCATTCAATATAATACATTGATATACTTCACCAAGAAAATGTGAAAATGATCCTAAAAACAAAATCACGGTAAGGAGAAAAATAGCATTTTCAAAGTCAAAGCTATGAACAATATTTCAGTGTTTATTATCCCCAATTTCCCCCTAGAATTTTGTTAATAGGACTCATCCTTCCATCTACAAGATTATTTAGTTGGCTTCCCTCTTTAAAAAATGAATTTTCAAAGTAAGTATTTATGCTATCAAAACCACCAAAAAAGAGAAAATGAATTCCAACTTTAGCTATATATATAATATTCATGAAACAGTACAACCAATTAAGGGACAAATAGAAACATCTTAAACAAAACTCAGAAAAAAAATAGCAGAATGTCCAGATCATTGCAGTTTTCAACAAAAAAACTATTGTATGTAAAAAAAATTTGACAGTAATTGTGCATAAAACTGTTGTATGAAAAAAAATATTGGGTAAAATGAAGTATTCAAAAGAGCCTATTGACTGCATATGCGGGAGCTTACTGTTTGACGATGAGCTGCCTACGTTTACCACCCGAAATTAAAGTGAAAACCAAAATCGTTAATAAAATTGCATTTGGAAGAAGCTTCATCAAATAAATAGTATGTACATAACAGTAAATGAGAAAAGTGTCGAGCATAACCATAATTTCTAAACAATACATGTTGCAATAAGGCATAACAATACAGTTTACAGTAAAGAATAAGAAATTCTGGAACAAAACAGATGTTGGAACATTACATATTGTGGAATTACCTTGTTTGTTCAGCAGTATGAAGTTGAAGTGACATATCTGCAACATTCAACATCAAGTTATTTGTTAGTGATGAATATTTAGTAATAGCATGAATAGAGTAAAAGAGTTGAATGTTGAAGGAAATAGTCAATAAGTTCAGTTACGTTTACCTGTATTGAAAGAGGTGTTGCTGTACTGGAACACTGAAAAATAGGGCCTGAAAAAACAAACATGTCAATAGAAAGTAACTGGTTTATAAATCAATTCTTGACTAAAAAGTGAACGACATGTCTAACATAAGACAGTGATTATAAAAATAAAAACGACAACTGTGAAAATGAGTGAAATAAATATGATAAGATGAGAAAACATACAGAACTTAAACTGATGAAAATCAGTCTAGTGATACATAATGCTCCTCACGGGCCAGTGATACCTAATGCACCTCACGAGCCAAAAGTGCAAACAATAATTAATGCAACGATAGAATCAGATCACAAACATGGATATCTTTATTCTCATTTTTCTGATAGTTAATCAGCTAACAGGGCCTACAAAGTAAAAGTTGAAGATAAAATTGGTTCCAAATAAATGGTAACTCACGCAAGACAGTCAGAGCTTTGAAAAACCAGTCACACTCCATCAAAGTACACATAGTAATATACTCCTTTCCGAACTGCAAGCAATTACATCAGCTTCAAGGGGAGAAATAGAGAAAATGTAAAGGAAAAATCTGAAAATACCACTTGTTAATAGCACTGTGTAATGTATGTATTTATAGAAATATATGGCTATATTTATATAAATCTGTTTCAAACATGAAAATTACAAAATTTCTGTCCATACAGCACTGTATAAGTACTATATACTACCAGGACACATACAACCGGCTATGTGTACTGTATTCATTTGTATAAGTTCAATAATTATAAAACTTCACAGTGTATACAGCACTATGTACTGTAAGCAGTGATAGAAATTCATAAAAATCAATTATATAAATCTGTTGCAAACATGACAAATCTAAAAGGATTGGAATAGATAATATGAAATGAAAAATATATATTCTGTTTAACTTTAAATCCCATCAATAATATGTGTAGTAATTAATGATTTTAGTTAATGTAAACCACCTGTATGTTCAGCAGTTTGATGATGTATTGGCATAGCTGCATCATTAATCATCTAGTTAGTTGCTGCTGGTGAATATTTAGTATTATTATATAGAGTTAAAAAGTGTACTATTGGAAATAGTATGTCCAAGTTGACATACCTTCGTCATTGATTGCAGGATATATCTCACACATCATTGAAAGAGTAGTATCCATGTATATACCTATCATTGAAACTTGTTCATCAGTTGTTTCTGTGATGAGGATGCATAATTGGACCCCCTAATATTACATCCATCATAATGGTGTCTTCTCCTCAATTTTGTGTCAATGACCCTGTCATTAAACAATCTGATTGTTAGAAAATTGAATAATTCTTGAACATGAAGAATGAAATAAATTATGTTCTCAGTTGGGGCAGGCTGGAGGGGAGGGGAGAGGGAGAGAGGGGCTGGGCAGGTTGGAGGCAGGGGGAGGGGAGGAGAGGGTGATGGCAGGGGGTAGGGGGTTGCTGGGGGGAAAGGTTGGGCAGGAGGGTAGGGGAGGGGCAGGGGCTGGAGAAGCTGGAGGGGCGCGGAGGGGAGGGTGATGGTAGGGGGAAACGGTTGCCCAGGGGGGGAGGGGAGGGGAGAGGCAGTTGCTGGGCTGGGTGGGAGGGGAGGGGCAGGGGTTGGCCGTGCTGGCAGGGAGGGGAGGGGAGGGGCTGGGGAGGGCAGAGGCGGTTAGTGGGAAGATTTCCAAACACTCACCAGTTGCTGCAGTTTTCCAATATTAGGCGCGTCAAAAGGATGACCCATAGGTTCCCACCAATAAGTAATCATAGAAAAAAAACTAAATAGCATGTGATCAAACATTTTATACAAAAAAATTGAAATTTTGATGAATAATACCCTAGAGGTGGGAAGTACAAGAAGAAGATGCAACAGAAACATCACCTTCAAATCAGCAATGGTCGCCCCTAAAGGGAAACTGGAAGTCGTTATGCCCCGATGTTTGGATTGTAGGCCGTCTGACGAGATTAGCATGTCCAATTTATACATTACATGATCCCCTGCTCTAAAATACACGATCCACTACTATAAAGAATGATCTACTGGAAAAATCATGATCCAGTACCCAATAAACTGAATGTTACACTGCTTAGAGGGAAAACATGTTCCACTACTGAAGAAAAATACATGCTCCAATCTACTGCTCAGAAAATGTAAGATCCACTACTAAAAAAAACAATCCACTGGTATAATTAATGTAAAGTCACATTTAGTATAACTAAATGTAACTAACAACTCAAATAAAATACAATGATCATGCACACCATAAAATGACAGTAAACTTATGTTGTACCAAAATCTATTGAGTCCATGAAAATCCGATAAATTAGTAATCAAGAAGTGAAGAAAACCGTCCAACATATTGGGAATTGCAGAATACAACAAAATGCCCAGATTGAAGTAATGTCCAGCATTAAATCACCAACCTAAGCAATCTGTAAAAAACATAAGAAACAGTGCAGCATTAGAAACCTACAACATTAACTTCTAGTAGCAGAAACCTCAAGCATTATGATCACATTAATGGGAAGTATTTCATCAGTGTAGATATATGTTTACCTTCTATTTCCAGGATGATTTTTCAGTCTGTTTTTTAGGTTCTCTTGTTTATATATCCCTTCAGCATGCTCTGCAAATCAGTAGATGGAAATGTTGTAGGCACGATGTCTGGAAATGTCTGGACAGTATCTTCCACACCATTATCAATATCAAAAGAACGCGACAGATTTTTCTACAGAGAGGATTCATGTTAGAATAACTTGAAACTATAAAGTAGAGTAATTAAAAGTAGTGAAATTAAGAGTTGCTCAACCTGAATATGTAGACTATTTTTTATCAGGACATAGATGTAATAACTACGTACATCTATGACTTATAAATATTTAAAAATCAGATTGCACAACAGTAATGCATTGTGTTGTTATAGTAATGGAAATAATCTAGGAGTAATAGAAGATAACATATGTATACCCTAGTAGAACACGGGTTGAAGGGTGAAGTATGTAATCCTGTATCAGTGTTTAAAGTGCCAGGAGAAGACCCCACTGTTTGATGAGCCTACGAGGAAATGTAAAAGGAATCTATCAATAATCTGAAATCCATTGTTAGAAACACATAGTAATGTAATTGAAAAATAGTTACCTGCATATAATGATCTACACTACTTTCTGTAGAAGAAGAACTGCTTTGATAAGCCTGCATATTATTGACGAAAATTGTACGGTATTGCGAGGTAACTTCCTAGATTGGAAGCTATTTGGAAGTTCTATACAATATAGAATAGTCCCTCAACCAACAGTTGTTTGTACTTAGAGACAAGTTGACGATTCGTAATGGTACATTGAAGCTTGGTTCCCTGCATACAGTATGTTTCACTATTGGTTAATGAGGAATCATTACAAATTGCAAGGAACGATAACATTATATATATATATATATATATATATAAATGTTCTCATCGTAGGTGACAAACAGTGAAAATAAATAGTAATGTCTTATTGTAAGGAAAACTAACCTGGATGTCGCAGAGTACAAGATCAACAGCAACAACTTCATTGGAGTATTTGGAAGACGAATTGAACCACATGTTGAGGACACGAACTTGTATTCGTAGTGTTTCATCGTCGTCTGGGCTGATCTCATTCAGCATGGTTATTGAGCGTGACATATTTTTGACTGTACATAATCAGTAAGTGTTCAAATAATACATATTAATCATGTAAAAACCCCATGACAGTAAACAAAATAATTTTCCAGCATTGAATAAAGCACATAGAAATAATTTGAAATGATACCTAAGACAAATTCTGAAAGATTTCCTTGTAGACAATATTTTCTGTGTAACTGTTGGACTCAGGACTAGTACCTTCAACTACAATTTTCAACCCAGTAGCTGATGTGACTCTAGACACTGCAACATATAATTGACCATGAGAAAACACTGGTTTCCGAAGATAAAGCCCAACTGAAGACAGTGATTGACCCTGACTTTTATTAATAGTCATCGCATAAGAAACTGTCAAAGGATATTGTCTTCTTTGTAGTTTGAATGGCCATTTACTATCAGAGTGAGTCATAGTTAATCTTGGAATGAATTCTGAATTTCCCGAATGGCACCCATTTAATACTTCAGCGCCAACAACATGTTCACCCAAGTGTGTTACTATCATTCGAGTTCCATTACACAGACCAACAGATTGGTCCACATTTCGGAGTAACATAATAGGAACCCCAAGCTGAAGTGTAATTTTGTGCGCTGGTAACCCAGAGACGTTTATACAATTCAACATGTCAGATGTGTAAATATTTTCTGGTTTGTCTGTATCAAAACTTGCATTGCAAACAGAGTCTGAGATGAAGTAATATTTGTTTTCACCGCCAGTGAGGCTCAACATATATTCATTTACTTCTTGTACGACATCACGGGTTGGAGCTAAAATTGCACGGTCTTGTAGATATGATCTATCTCCATGTCTGCCAGGGAAACCCGGGTATGTATGGTTGACGATTGCAGCCATGGCATTAACAGTGTCTGTAAGAAGAAACATTGACGGAATTGGAATGAGTGCTTCACCATCATTTGGTTCTCCAATTCGACCTTCACCAATATCTAAGGTCCATTTTGCAAAATCATGTAACACAGCCACATCAGGAGTGCTAGTAGTACTATGCAATCTCATGTTTTTTGTAAGAGACAACACCCGATAGGGTTGCCGAAGAAACGATGACTTCACACTTGCGTAGACAATGTCACATCTATTTCCTCCCGGTATAACTGGCAGTATTTGCCTAAAATCTCCTCCGAGGACAACTGTTAATCCACCGAATGGAAAATTCTGAGCATTATCATTCCTGACAGTCATAATGTCCCTAACAGTACGGTCTAGAGCCTCAAAACAGAATTTATGAATCATAGATGCCTCATCCCAAATGATGAGTTTAGTCAATTGCAGAAGTTCTGCTACGTCACTCCCCTGCTGAATATTACAAACTGATTGTTCAGTAATGGAGATTGGAATACGGAACATGGAATGCGCTGTTCGTCCACCAGGCAACAGTAGTGAAGCTATTCCACTCGATGCAACTGCAAGTACAATTGATCCATGTGCTCACAGCAATGATGTTAATACTCTCCAGATGAACGTTTTACCTGTGCCTCCATAACCATGCAAGAAGAAGAACCCCCCTGAGTTGGTATTCAGTGAAGAGAGGATGGTAGACATAACATCTTTCTGTTCATCTGTAAGCAATCTTTGTAAACGGTTTCCCTCTTCTAGAAGTGTTTCTCTATTGTAATTCAATTCTTCTGCAATTAAACGATTTGCAGTGGCATCAGAATCTGAATCTGGAAGTGGCATAGGAGGAAATAAATGAAGTGCTCTTCCATTGCTCTGTAAAATGCGGTCTATCTCTCTCAAAGCATACGTTTGTATCTGGTGATCTGTGAGTGTCAAATCTACAATGTTGAGGAATAATGTTAAACAGTAGTACGAGTAACCACTAACGAAGTCATTACAACATCTTACATTTAATTGAATATAAGAAAAATAGTTGAAGCTGAAAAACGTTGATAGAAAACATCAGTACGGATGGCAATGTAATGTGAATAAAACACATAGGTTCTTTGAATTTATTAAATTGCAGAATATTTGTACAGATTCTTATATTGTAGTACAAATGGCACTGTCATCTGAACAAATGATATATGAATATGTGGATTATATGTACAGAATTTTACAGTTTAATATATATTCAAATTATATTTGAACACCAAGGCTGTAAACTCTGATGTACTGGATTATACTGAATAAAACATATATGTTTATTGAATTTAAAAAAATGCAGAATTACTGTACGGAATCCAATATTGCAGTACATAAGGCAATGTAATGTGAAGAAACGATATAAGTATATGTGCATTATGTGTACGGATTTGTATAGTTTAAAATATATTGAAAATATATCTGAACAGCAGGGCTGTAAACTTTGAAGTACAAGATTATATTGAATATAAACAAATTTATAGAAGTGATTAATTTACAATGAATGCATATTCAATTTACTACGAAGTATTACATGTTTTTTTAATGTTTGATGATGCAGATTATTTATACAGATTCAAGAATTTCAATACAGAAGGCTATTTAATGTTACTAAATTATACATTAAAGTTCCAAATATCTGTACAGCATCGTACAGATTTTAAGTATGCTAGAATTATTGTAATTGTATTTGAAAAGAAAGGCTACAATCTTTGTTGTCACAAACTGTGGACAATATACTTATGTGAATTAGTGTACTGAATTTTTTTTTGAGTGTTTACAGAGCAGAATAAATAAAGTCAATTGAAATATAAGAATGCTGACCAGAGGGCATAAATAATTAGACATTGGGAAGAAATAAAAAGAAAACTATGAAGCAGGAACATGACTAAATGTGCACCTGGAATTTCTTGGGTCCTTCTCTGTATATATAAAATGTCTTCTGATAGTATGTCTTTGGTTTCATCCCAGACCATATCTGGGCGAGATATGTTATTGCAGATTAACATGTTGGCGAATAGTCTGCGTACATGTTGTCCCATTCCCCAAGCAGACACTTCTTTTATTGCTTCAACAAACTCTCTGTCATTTGTTAGTAGTCCCATAGCAGAGAAAGCCTCTCGAAATGTACCATGCATGATGCAGTTTACAGTCCTGATATACTCAAAAGAAGTTGCACCTTTGATTTTTGTTAGAAGTATTCTCAAGTAGTAGAGTTCACCTGTGGTTTGAGGCACATAGTACAGTCTTCCAATACAGAATCCTAGTTTCCAGGGATGCCATTTTCTATCTTGAGAGTGGAAAACAAATCTAGTTGGATACTCTGCAAAAGTTAACCCTCTTCCTTCCGGGTAGTCAATATTTGCTTCGAACCAAGAGGTTAACATTGACTGAGAGCTGTTTCTATGATTCAATACATCTTCAATGATATCGGAGTCCAAGAAGGTGACACAATTCTGTTGTGGCAAATGGAAATGCAACCTCTCAACTAGTGGATATCTGTAATGGATATCATATGAAAAAATCCTCCAACATGCCTCACAATGAGATATGTAACGACAGTCATAATAAATTTTTATCTCATCTACCGTATTATGTGTGGATTGTTCGTTGTTTCCGTCATAGAGTGTTGCCGTTACCCGGTCATTTCCTTTGCTAATATACTTAAACAGGTATTTGATTGAAGACGACTGATTACAAACTTCAATGTTGAGATGTGCATGGTACTATAATAGAAACACCGGATTGTATGGGACTACATAGCGATTATCCAGAGGAATGTTATTTTTCAGAATAGTTCTTTTGTCATCCCTTCTCCGATAAATGACACAGGCATCCTCATCTACTGGCGTATTTTTAGCAAATTTTTTTGGAAAAAATTTAGCAAATTTATCATGTTTCATGCAAGGTGATGATCTGTTGGCAGCACCGCAGGGGCCGTGGAGCATAAAGCTCTTGACAACTTCATGTAGGTTTGGGCAGGCATCTTTATCCAGGATTTCAGCACTGACGTATTTGTTTATAGCCAACGGAGTGTCCACATTATTTTCACGGCCGAGGAATAATAAGATGTGAACGTGAGGCAAGCCGCGTTTCTGAAATTCTACAGTTCGAACTACTAAATGGAAACAAAAGTTCCATAGTCAGTAAGTGATGATAAAATTTCAAACTGCATGGAAAATATTATTTGATATATGCAAGTAGATGGTCACCTGCCCTTGAATTTCCAAAGAAACATCCTTCTCATAAATCTCTCATTAAATATTCAAGCTTCATATTGAAAACTCGAGATAGAATTTGAGGTGAGTCTACTGGTCGAAGGTTCTTGTATCTTAGATACCGAGAGATCTCAGGCCACATTGGGTTACATGTAAAGGTTAGAAACAAATCTAGATACCCTGCCCAATTACAAATAGATATTGCATCTTGGTAATTTTGGATCATATACCTTGGACCACCTGTGAAGGATGAAGGCAAAATGATCTGTTTGCCGCATGAAGAACCTTCTATGTCGCCTCGTAGAAATGCATCTTGCAAGCCGTTGTATAGATCTACCCTCAATTTCTTTTGATTAAAGCGAATGAATGATAGTCTCTGAGACTCTATCATCGTATAAGCATCAACAACAAACTGCTGCATAAGTCTTCTTGAATGTAGTAGTGTTGAAGATTGATTCTCACGGAATTGATGGTGGAAGGAGAAGTACTCTCTCATGGTAACCTTCTTAAATTTTGTACTTGTTGTGAAAGAAGTTGGGTGATGTAGAATGTTGTCGACATATCCATCACTGCCATCTGTGAATATCAAGGGATATTGCAATGGAAGATATAGTGGGTGCTGCTCATCAATTCGTTGAAAATCACCAGTTTTGGTATGAATAATTATATCACGCTCTTGGTTGAGATCTTCAACATCACTGATGATAAGCATTGCAATCTCAGAATTATTTGGTATGTTATATGTACTGGGATTAGTTTCTCTTCTCTTCAGCATACGTAGTTTCAAATTCTGCACACCCTAATGTTGAAGAACATCCCTTGCACTTCTGAAGTGTCTAGCTAAACCATTGTTGTCATGAAGCAGTTGTTGCAGGTTTTCGACTATGTCGTTGTCAATACGAGATTGGACATTCTGATTTTCTGAGCTGCAGGCAATAGGTATGTTAATACAGAAATAAGCCACAATGAGAAATAAGTCGACAATAGATAAATGCAGCGATACCTAAACTCGCGAACCCTATTCTGACATTCATGTGATGTGTCATACACGTATAGTTGTGCAAATCTCGATCGGTGACCATCTGGTGGACATAAACTTCCAATACGATGGTAGTTTTGTCCATTCAATCTGAATATACATGGAGATCCACCCTTGTTGATAGACCTATCAATCTTACCACCCATAGAAGTGAAAGAAAACATGGAGTTGTAAATATGTAAGTTTTCCTGGAATCCTCTTGCTACTGTGGATGTTGTATTGAAGAGAAACATTTCTAGATACGGTGGAGACGCTGGTATAAAGCTCAAAGAAATATTTCCCATAGCACAACATGCAGAGAAACATTGGCTTTGTCGGTTGCTACATTTTTTGTTTCTTTAATCGAACCACATTAAAGCATGACAGTACTGACAGACGTAAGATGGGTGACCAATGTCTAAATATCCTGGCTGAATAAAAATATATAGTAGCTGTCAGTACTTACAAAGTAGATAACGTGCGCGGTATTTGCCTCCAGTATTTTGTTACTATTAATGTTGAAAAAATTAGTACGATGACCTGTGTTATCTGAAATCACTTGTTGTACAGAGCAGCCTACAACAGTAACCCGTTTAATACCGAAATCACTTAGTATAAATAAGGTATTACTGTTGTTAGTATCTAGGGTTATTCGTTAAATACCTGTAGTGCTTCCTGTACGCTGTATTCCACCATTGATGTTGTAATTTGTTTCTGAACTGTTAGAAACTGCTCTTTGTGGATGAAACAGCACTGTACGATGGTCTGTTATTTTTTTTATAAAACAGTATAAGAAAAAAAATGTAAGCTAATTGAAGTGTGGGTGCGTGTGATGCTGTATATTTGTGTTAAATACGACGTTGAACCTGTAGATGGTATATTACTATATTCCGTGTTATTTGGTCGACTCAAACTGCAACAAATGGGAATGTAAATTGTTAATTTTTGAAGATTCCGTAATAGTTATAGTAATATTTAAATGCTGAATTACGTGCTTACATTGTCAACGATCCCGGCGATGAATTTGACAGATTGGTATCATCAGTCACGATCGCTACCGAATGTGTGAAGGAAATAGTTAGATGAATAATATCCCAGTATTGTGGTGTACAAAATGGTTTTAGCAGATATGTGTCACCAGACTTACAATATGGAATAGGAGTGTGTATGAGGGAATTTGTTCTTTGCCTTCGATTGTTTGCTCCCACGACGGATGATGTCGTACATAATGATTGATGTTGCACTGTAGACGAAGTAATTGAAGACAAGTAGCTTATGTTAGTAGATATAGTGGATTTGAAATTTATGTACTTACATACTAAAATTTGAACAGAAGTAACCATTGATAGACAGTGGTTGTAATGGCGTGTGTGTGACTCCATTTTCACCGCCATGTGTAGATGTCAATGAAGCACCCCGGTAGATGATGACATTGGCACTGTGTCATCAGTTCGTTATAATAATTATTGTATTATTACATAATTGAAAGAAGTATCGGGTGAAGGTATTAGTGAACTCACAATTGTGTTGTTCCCTCATGTGCAATCGTCTTTGGAACCTTGCATATCTAGAGGTCGACGGGCAGTGGAGGTTTTCGATCGTTATGAGCGCTATCGAAATTGTGAATGGAATAGTTAGACCATGTCTTGGTTTTCATGCGGTGTGCAGTATGAAAATAGCAGATAATGGTCATTATACTTACAGAAAGGGATAGGAGACTGTTTGAAGGCATATGATGTTTGCTTCCGCTTCTTTGCATTTGCGATAGAAGTTATCCCTGTATCGGACTGTTGTTGAACTGCTGACAAAGTAGTTAGAGAGTGATATATTCAATTAATATGCAAAGTTTTTAGTAAGTGAGCGATTTCTGCAGTGCAATGTAAACAGAACAGACCCGGTATAGACGCTGTTGTTAGTGGCGTTAGTGGGACTCCACCTGCACTCCCATTTGTAGAATGCATGTACTCAGTTATTATGAAGAGTAATAAAGAAAGTATAGATATAGATAATATAATGTAAATATAACAGACCATTGACAGATAATGGTGTTAGGGGCGTCCGTATGACTCCATATGCACCGCCATTTATAGAATGTGGTTCACTTGTTAGTGCAGAAGAGAGATTTGTAGATGTCATTGATGGACTTGAAGTTGTTGACACTGCAAGCGTGACAAAATTAGGTTGTCCATATGATGGAATAAAGCTATGAAAGAAACATGTACAAAAGTATGTCGACAGTAAACTCACAGTTCCGTTGTTCCATTGTTAGCACTCTTTTCTGCAACACATCATTCGTAGAGGTTGTCGAGGAGAGAATTGTTTGGTTCAATATCTATATATATTAATGTAAAGGAGTGTACTAACACTATTGTATGGAAGGAGAGCATTAAATAAATTGTAGTTCAAATTGTGATTGAAGTCTCAGAATTTGCTAAAGATATATGTGTGTGAAACTATATGTAACTGTCAGAAATTTATAAACAAAACATGCCTGTATGACTTTGTGGAAGTTGCTGGTTGCACTTATTGGCAAAGAAATTCAAATGGATAGAAGTACGAGGCCCGTATAATGTGTATGGTATACTCACATTGTGAAAATAAGCAGCAGCAGAAGACGGATCGTTGCCAGGAGGAAATCGTTGTCAGCTTACTGGGTAATACAGGATTCAGCGTCAGTTGAATGATGTATGTTGCATGATTTAGTCTACTTTAATAAGACTGTTACCTCAGTGAAAATAGGGTTGTCGGTTGTTCCAGTGCAAGCTGTAGTAGTCGCCGGAACACGGAAACCGCACGGCGCAAGTCGGTTTAGGAGCAAAACATTGTGCCGTTACTGGGTAATGCAAAATTCATAATCAATTTAATGATGTAGGTGGCATATTTCTGTTGAAAGTAATAATACTGCTCCCTAAATAGAGTATTGCTGTAAAGTCTATTCTTCCGAACATCCATTGGTTCTCCGCTAGCCGACGTAGTGGAATATAGTTGTAGGTTCTGGTAGTAGAAGGTGTAGCAGTGGGCTGTGGAATTTGGTGATGCAGTAGAAGTAATCGGGAATCCCTTATATACCGAGGAGTTGTACAACTCGAAATCTGGTAACCATAGTCGACATATAATAGCCTGAGACAATGAATGCAAATATCAAGTTAGTATTGGAATAAATCGATGTAGAATGATAATAAGGCTGGAGGAAGATGATGTTGAAGCGTTTGTTGTAAGGGAAGTAGACGCAGTCTCTCCGTCGTAGTCGCTGGAAGAGGTAAACCGGCAGCCTGAAGATGGGAGTTGGTAAGGCCGTCGTCGTAGGCTCGCTGCGGGACGAAGAAGGTCGGAGGTGGATACTGTAATCAGGGACCCACGGGATGAAGAAGGTCGGAGATGGATACCGTAATCGTGTATCCGATGGGAGGAATAAGCTGGGAGAATGATCGAAGGTGTGTTGCGGGACGAAGAAGGTCGGTGATGTAAACCGGAATCGGGGAGCTGCAGGAGGAAGATCCTAGGAGGACAAAACCCTAATGAAGCAACGACGTGAGTTATCTATTTGGTGGCGGAAAAATTTTCGGGGATAACCGCGTCGGGCATCGCGGTATCCTGTAGGATAGGATAGGAATTTCGGAGAAAGGTGGACGGTGTAATGGTAAATGGAGTTGGGTAAAGGGTGACGTGGGAGGCTGCTTGAGTGACACCTAAGGCTGGTTGTACCCAGTCTTAGTAAATATAGTGGATTTCTGCCACTTCTGTGTTTTGAATTTGGAAAAATGGATTCCATATTTGGAATCAAGATTTCAATGTTGTGTAAATAGGTAACTTTCATTTTTATACATTTTTAATAATTACTTCAGTAAATATTTTATTTACCATTGTTAATGGGTAAATCTGGAAAATAAGGGTAAAAAATAATATTATAATAATATTAAATTACCCTAAAACATGTCTTAACCCTAATGGTTGATACATGTCCAACCATGGGAATCTTTTGGTCGATTTTGAGACCACATGGATCCACTTTTAAGTGATAATGACACTTTATATTAATTAAGTTAAAGTAAATACCAAAATGACATAGGCCTATATATTTTAGAAAAACAATTTTTAAATTATGTTATATATGTTATATTTTAGACTATAAATATTCGTATAAAGATAAAAGTTTTTCCTACATAATGGTATTTTATTTATAATTTTTACTCATTAAATAATTGAATTTATTAATGACACAATTTTGATGCAGTAATTACCTAATTAATGAAATATTAAAATAATTGATATTATAAATAACCAAATAAATATAATTTGAGGCATTAAAAAAATTCCAATAATTTTATAGGTTACTTTGATATGTTAGAATTTATTTAATTACCTTTGTTTTAAATAATAATGATGTTATGAGTTTCACAAAAATCAAATACCAAATAGTTTCAAAACTGACATAAAAGAGTTTTTAAAACAAATATTATATTATTAATTGATATTAAATTCTTAAAAATCTAGGATTCGGCCAAAGGACGTGTGTCATGATAGGTGTATCATTAATGGAACACTTGGGAGTCTCTTGGATATATATAGTTTGTTTATTAACTATAGAATATAAAAATAAAAAGTGACATTGTAAGTGTCAAACTAATTAACCAAGAGTTAAAACTAAAAGATAAGGTTAATATAGTGACCCAAACCTGTCTAAAACCTATTTGTTGAGTTTCTTTAGACCTATCACCACCTTAAAATTTAAATAATTTACTTTGGATCCATTATAAACCGAATATGAATATATTATAAAATATTATTTCTAGCTTTTCCAAAGGTGCCCCTCGCCAATCTTATAAAAGAGAACTCCCCCTTCTCACTAATTCACACATTCAAAGCCTTTTGTTCGGCCAAAACCTAAACAAATACTATCTCAAATTCCCTAAATTAATCTTAGAGGCCTTAGTTTTATAAAAAATACAACCTAAGGAGCCCTTTTGATCAAATCAAAAGGTAGAACCTGAAGAAGAGGTAATGTTTTCACCACCCTCTGTCAAGTTCCTTTCTTCTTCGACTTATTCTTTCTTTGTTATTACCATTCTAAAATAATAATTCCATTATCTTATATATACTGTGATGTTATTATAAATATGGTACAACCATATTCAGTATGAAATCCATCTTTTTAATGACATGTCACCGTACGTGCGTATGTACGGCTTACCATCTCCCCGTCATGGTGTAATTGTTATTCAATAAATTATTATTTGGATGGGTATAATAATGATGTGTAATTCATTTAATAAAAAATATAACATGATAATTATTCTGTATATATGATATACCATCCAATTATATATTATTTTAATATCAAAAGAATGATATTGTCACTCGTGCATACGTACAGACTACCGTCTCCCCGAACGCGATGAGATTCATTCCCCATCGTATCGATTCAAGTATAATTCTCATTTTATGATTAAAATTAATGTTTAAGGACTTGATATCATTATGTATATGAATAATATACAACCTACCCATAACAAACATGGATTATGTAACAAAACATATAAAAGAAGACAAGTAAGTTAACACCCGAAATGACGACAATACTATGATATTATTAACAAAGCATTATTTGAAGATCATATATGATATCATAATTATGAATATGATACTTGTATAATTTAATAACAATGTTTTAACTATTATAAAGGAGGTTAAACTACCCTAAACCATATAAAATTACAAGGTATTGGTTATTTTAAAATCTCTTCATTATCCGAGGTTGTTTGTACGTAATTATCAACTGGTACCTCTTTATCATCCCCATCCATGTTTCTTAAAAAAATATTTCAAAACATTCTTTATATTTTATAGAATATGGGTTAAAGTCATTTATACCTTTTTTTTACTTTTTATAAGAGGTATATAAAGGAATCATTCTGTCTTTCTCCAAACAATGTCCTTTTTAACATTTTCGACAGAATTAAGGTAAGAATGTCTTTTTTAACGTATACGGCAGGTGCGGCTATTTTCTACCGTTATAAAATCTCAGAAGCTTCCCTTACAAGATTATAAATATATTTTCAAAGTAAATGTTTTATTTTATAATTATGTGTCTTTTAAATGATTTCAAAAAATAGATATTTATGTCAAATAGTTTTGATTTCATCTATGTCAACATCCTTTGATGGATTTTAAGCTTATTTGAAGTTAATTTATAATGATACAAAACTTCCATATTGTAATGAAGGTTTTGTGATATGTTTGACTGTGGATGTGTTATTTTTATACCATTCATGGTTTATGGAGATACTATTGACATTTTGTATGCTTGTTTTAATAATAATGTTTATGTTATATTTAAACCTTTTCATATGTGGAATGCATTGGACTTAATATGTGACGGGTGGAGCTCGCTATAGCACCATGATGCATCAGTAGGTCTCATGAGACAAACTAGTGTCTTGGCACAAGGCTTTGAAAAAATCTTATTTATAGTCTTGGCATGAGGCCTTGACCCTGTGGTTATGATAGTCTGGCATTATGAATTCCATCATTATGAAAGTGGTTATTGATATTACATGTGATTATTTGACTAGTAGAATATCCATGTGAATAAGTATATGGAATTATTTCATTTTATTTCTTCAATATTATGTTGAAGTTCATGTTTTAAAATGATTTTGTTTTATTTATACATTTCCTTAAATTTTTATGCTTATTTATGAAAGTTTCAAATATATTGTTATCCTAACTAGGTATTTGAGCTCACCCCTTTCTATGTTTCATTTTTCCCAGGATGGGAAGACGTATTTTATGAATGACTTGCAGGGATAGTATGAGGGGATAAGAGTGTGGACTATGGAGACTATATTGTTGTAGTTTTCATTTTATGAAGTAATGTAAACTTTACTAATTTATCTAGTTATTCCAAGGCTACTAAACTAATCCGTGTTTCAAGACATGATCCTTTGTGATCATGAAAATGTTATGTAATAATGCACCGACTCTGGGTAACTGGGGTTGGGGTGTTAAAATAGGGGACAGTAAAAAACTCTAAGGAATGAATAAAAATTATATGATAAAATATCAATAGACATATACTTTTCTCCTATCTATCAGGAAACATAATCTAGGATGATATAACAGGATCAACTATGAAGAAATACCACTTGTGTATACATAAAAATATCCCCAAATAAAATGTATACTAATCCAATGAATTAAAATCCAAAAGTAATGTTGGAATGAATATTGATGACTTGAATATGTTAATTACATTGAAATGGTGTTCTAGTAGATATAGAATCTACTAATCCTTTTTATCCTTTCAGATCACCATCTATCTAAGTTTACATATTAACATGAATAAATAGGTGAAGAACATGTGATTTTTCATGAAGGGTTGAGAAATAATAAATAATATTATTTTTCCAAGTATTGAGTCAACCAAAAGAACATCTAGTGCATACATTCATTAACCATGGAAAAAATATATATTCATCAACATCACTATATTTCATTATAATTCATAGAAATATTAATTATTAATCCTTATAAATCTATCCATAATGAATTTTAATAGTTCTTACCAAATAATAATGATTATTTATGTATGAATATTTCCGTTATTTTATAAGAATAATTAAATGGGACTCCATGGAATAAATCATGTTACAGTGTAACTAGGATCATATAGACTAATTTTATATTTATATCTATAGAGAATATCCCATGGATATACATCTATAGATATATTTGCAATATATTATATATGTTAGAACTCATCCTCCCTAGATGCGAAAGGTTGATATAAAATAAAAATTACATTATAAACTAATAATCTTTTGTTATATCATTTCATAGTATTTTTTCATTATAATTCACCATATGTTCGATAATCAACATACAAGAGGAAATAAACTTATCCATCCATCTATGATATGTAGATGGAAATAAATGTCTCAACACTATCAATGATATATTTTATGAAATACATATATCCACTTATCTCATACAAGATCTATAATGTTATATTGGGTCCTCCTAAAACCTATGTTGTGGGTAGAAGAGAAAAAATATAATACATCATTATCTGACTTTATCACAAAGATGTGGGATATAATGAGTTTAAAAACCTAGGTAAATTAGTACCTTTTATAATCTTATTGTTTTTTCTAACAAAGATAATGAACATAAAATGTGAAGATGGGTGAATCTTGTTATATAAATATTTCAAAAATGTACATCGCCAAAGATCTTGTTCTACTATTCTTAAGAACGATGTATCTCATATATAATATGATGAAAACAAACCAAGGGGAATAATAAAAAATTACATTTGTAACAAAAATTGGGATAATATATACCCAAATAAATTATGATGTGTCAATTAACCCAAATATCTAAGAACATTTCTTGTTTTTTATATTCTCAAGGAGTCGTACTACCCCACTAGCAGTACAACCATTATAGAAGAATATCTTAATACTCCAAACCACTCAAATATAACACTGACTCTCCGTTTTTTATTTTCTTATACTTTACAAATCAAAAGAGAGGTTACACTATTATTGGTGTATTGATATACTAAATTATAATCAACTTGATAAATTCTATGAATGTCAAGTGAAATGGAATCATGGATATCCTTTCTAAATTTCTAGTACTACTCAATCATTCCTCTATTCTATTTCAGTCACCTCCTATTATTCATTCTACTTAATTTAATGAATGATATGTCCCCACACATAAGATAACATCAAGAATTACCACTTAATTCATCATTAATTACACATAATTTTATACGGAAAATTTATTCAAAAACATTCCTAAAAATTGAGTGAAAATGAACCATTTAATTTTCAAATAAAATTCATTTAATAATTAAAATACTCAAATCTAAATCCAATATCTAAACTTCCACAAATTTTGAACACTACAATCAATTCATGAAAACTATTATCATATATTATAATGATCTCTAAGCCTATTAAATCTATAATGTGATGCTCTTATAATGTTACGTAATTAATATTTTCTAAATTCCAATGCATGAACCCAAAAAACACATATCTATGGAAAACATGGAATTTTTTGTTGACCAATGATCTATGGTGTAACTCTCCTCATCATGAAAATGTCACCAAGATTAAATTAATATTATCTCACATATAAATCCCCTCTACAGAATGGCCATCATCCATAGATTAATCACATATCTATCAACAAATAACACTAAAATATTTCTAAACCCTTTAAATTTAATAACCATACTCCCCATGAAAAGAAATGTTTTAGAAAGTGTATTCAATAATGATGTTCCCGATTAATAATCCATCACATATTCAATTATTTTTACATATTCCCATCTATGAGATAACTTGTTATGTGTGAATTATAACATGGAATGATCAATCTATCATCATTAACATACCCCCAGCATAACGCTCATGGGTTCTCTATAATGACATAAATTACTCCCCATGATACATACCCAAATAATAAATTTTCCTAACATAACCAAATCATAACTTGACCTATAATTATAAAATGTGTATCTTATCCTACAAAAATTACTACTACAGATTATTACAACTCCCTCTAAAAATACATTTTCCATATTTCAGCCTTTTTAATAAACTATGTAAGTCTAATCACACCAATGTTATCGATATACCCAACCCAAAAATACACGAATAGATTTTTTCTAACAACATAACCTCTGGTTTTTTTGACAAATATTATAAAACTAATTCATAAATTATTCATGTAAAAACATCTAAACTAACTTGAAACATATTATAATACAAATTCCATTTATATAGTGCATCAATGATTATGTAATGATCAACCATAATACCTCAAGAGTCAAGATCACTTTGAAGAAGAATAGTTCACTTATAATCTCCTTAATAAAAATATTCCATAATATCCATTCTCTTCAAATAATATAATCCAAACTTTCTCTCCTGAATTAAAATTCAACTAATCTACCCCTTCAATATAATAAAATTGGGATAATGTCCTATTTAATAAAATGTAAAACACCCCAAAACAACTTCCTCACTAATTACATAAGACTTATCTCAAGAAACTCAAGGATAAATTCTACCATGATACTTGGGGAAAACTCCTCCTGTTTATTAATGAACCCTTGTAGAACTTCTATAAATTTTTAAAAAATATAGTTAAATATCAAAACATTTAATTTAATCAATTCACCATACCGTGTTGTAATTGGAAATTCTATAAGGGGTAGGGGTCTATTCTCTCAACCATATTGTTATATGGATATGGTTTGACTCCAACATCCAGCCGATGTCTTAGAAAATTAGCCTTGGGTTATTATTTTATCATCATATCAGTATCCTAATTTTCTTTTGGAATATACTCTATCATTACCAATCCTAGTTAAAACTTATCTATGACAGATTAATAGTTTATCTCAGTGTGATAATTCTAAGAATTATAGACATGATATTTTTTATTTCATATTGTTATCATGTTTTCATGACTAATTTAAATAATTGATTTCAAATCAACTACAAATCTGTTTCTTCAACTAAAATAATTTAGCATATAATTTAGTGGATACAATATATTTATCCTTCATTGGGATAAGTGAAATATAATCATTTTTTAATTTTTATAAAATGAATGAAAAAACCCATGTTTAAAGCCACCACCCATTGTCAAATTTAAATCATCTATAGAACTAGTATAATCTACACCCATTTATCCAAAAAATATTTTTCTGATATTTCAAAATATAACTATCTGACGTCGATAAAAATTTTAATAAGAAAATACAATTTTTTCTAGTATGTTGAATTCATTAGGATATACCTATTTCCATGTTTCTTGAAATATGGACGAACAAATGTCGAGTATTGTCATTGTTTGGTATATTTATCTTCCCTAATTTACCTATATGTTTTCACATATAACTTTATTCTATTATCATCTCTTAAAAAATAATCTAATTAGTAATCAATGTAATTATGATCCACAAATACTCCATTACAAAAAACCAAAGTATCTTGATGTAATATTTTTATTGATAAATTAATGTATCAACATTTCCATAAGTTACATATAATATGATTTATTAACTATCCAATCATGGAGAGTTTTAATTTGTAGCACAAAATACATGAAACAAATTGGAGGCTATGACAATGCACAATGAATGTAGTTTTGAAAAATATATGAGGTGAAAATTCAAAATTTCTTTCAATAATTATTATTCATAATTTAGAGATTATGATCAACTACACCTTATGAAAATGAAATTTTTTTCAAGAACTGATAATTCCCAAAATACCAAGATATGTGTTCTTACTTCACCCCATAAAATTCATTTTCTCAGCCAACACACTTTTCATTCAAATCCATCTACATGAAAATCATATGCTTATGCAGTGTATACATCCACCTCTAAGACTCTATTGAGGAATATTGATTTAAGATCCATTAGGTAAAATTTTAACTTTCATTATATTGACATTTCGGAGAATAATTTAATTATTTACTACTGGTATGTGGGTGAAAATGTGTCATCAATATCATTTCATTCAATTTGGGAATAAAAATTAGAAACTACAATGTTTTTTATTTCAGTTATTCCATATTCACTAGGTTTATTATTAATATAAACTCCTATGATATAGAGATATTTTTAACTTACTACTTTAGGATAATTTTTCATGATTAATTTTTCTCCATTTATACAATCCATTCATGTATCTATTTGATCTAATTTCTAATATTTAGAGGAATCTTCCGAAAATGATCCATTTGTGATAAAAGAGTAGTTTATTAAAGTTTCTTTATAATTCATGTTTTCATCAGGGATTTCTGATCACCAATGGTGCTTACATCCCAGATTTAATCCATTCTACTTATCATATTCATTAACAATATGACTTCTTTAATTTTTTCATCATTTGAATTTTCTTATAAATCCAATTAAGCCACATGTATCACTACTAGAAAAATTATCTTTGTATCCCATTCTTACTAATTATCATTATTTTATAAAATACAAAAACTACTCATAGGGTTTATAAATCTACTCATTTTTTACAACAATTATGTCTTCAATTTTGAAGATTTTTCCTAAATTTTTTTATTGAATTTGAATGATTTTATTTTGGATAAATTTTCCTAAAAAATACCTTCACCTCCATGAGTTTAATTTATTTATTCTTATTATTTATATTAACTCACATTATTTTAAAATTTTTGAATATATTTCACTATATGATTCTTCTTCTACAACATCTTATAGGGTTATACATCCTTGATCAGAAAAAACAGATCCTTATTGGTGATATGAACTAACAAAAACACCTTTTCTTTTGAAAATGTCACAAATATGTCTTTATTGATAATCATTTTCAAGAAATTTTATTATTGATCAGGTTTCTTCTCTCAATAACACCAAATTTTTGAGGAGTATTCTCTATTGATACATTATTCCTTATCACATTATTCTTGAAAAATTATTAAACAATATTATTTTTTAAATATATAACATTATAAGTCTAGATTCTATGATTTTTTAGAGATTAAAATAAAACATGCCATTATATTGTAATCATCGATATATAGAACAAAATACTTGTTTCCATCCATGTATTTGTGTGATATTGGACCACCGATGACATTACCCAATAGATGGGAACCATTATTGGGAGGTGGTATTCTAAGTATCTCACTCTAATAATACCATTAATAAGATAATGGATGATGACTAGCACTTATTATACATTTGACATAATATGGTATTATTTACCTGGATGCACCTATACACAACACACAACACCACAAAGGACATAATAAAATAGAATAATCATATCAAACATACTATAAAATTTAATTCTAATATCTTCTTCTAAAATTCATAATAGATTATACAATGCATAATCTATAATGAAAAAGGGAAAGATACATACCCAAACACTAATAGGTAAAATAAAGCTAAAATAAAGTACCTAATTTAGTGTGTGATCACTAAGAAAAGAAGGGGTGAATCAGTGATT
Source organism: Viscum album (assembly GCA_963277665.1). Lineage (NCBI taxonomy): Eukaryota > Viridiplantae > Streptophyta > Magnoliopsida > Santalales > Viscaceae > Viscum > Viscum album. The sequence goes on from OY728138.1 coordinate 1,970,332,214, forward strand.
CATTTTGTTTTTAAAAAGTTTTTCTTTTAAATTCAACCTATATGGTAGGTTAAAACCTCAGTCCACAGTTCTTGTGTTTCTTAGCATCAACTCTAATAATGTTATAAATTTAATGGAATAAAAACCAAAATTTACATTGCTTAGAATAAATATTTACTTCATATCATGGTGGTTAGTCCCCACATCATGTATTCACCACTATATAAGATAGTGATTACAAATATTAAATGGTTATGCACCAAATTATAGACTAGTTAAACCCCCAATTTGAATCCCCCTTCAACAGTTTGTTGTATCCATAACTAAAAGTTCTTCTACAATGATTTTTAGAAACCCCAATCCAAACATTCTTACAACTGGTTGCACCACTAGCTGTATCCCTCTTAATTCAAATGGATTGATACACTGTATAATGATTTTTTGATAATCCTTCTCTACAAGCTTGTTGGATCACACTTTATAGTGTGCACATCAATATCCTAGACACATAATGAATCAGAGTTTTTAATATATTTCAATTATTCTTTTCTCCCATGTATTATTAGATTCCTCGTCATAGTAGAGATCGTGAAATTATTCCTTCATCTGAATAAGTCTTAAAATAACATTAATGTGCGTGAGTGATGCCCAAAATTTCTGAAATATTATTTTATATTAACTCAGTATTCCATATTGTATTATCAAATAGTTAACATATAATATACTTCTTACATGAAGATTAAATTTCATGCTAAATTTTATAAACCCTAGAACATTATAATATGTTATTTTATTCTCTTTTCGTGGGATTAGTATCCTAAGATATTTCATCAAGATTTATGGGTGATTATAGCCATGAAATAATTTTAATTTAATGTTCCTCATGAGACATCCATCATGAAATATCTCATGTATGATTCTCATAACATAAGAGTATATATATATGATACAACAAATTCCTTTGCGTAAGTAGTTCAAGATAAAATTATTCACATAGAATCCCTTATTGTTCACAAAAAAGATATATATATATATATATCCTCATGATTCTTTATATATGGGAATCATGTTATCCGGTTATGTGAACCTCCAATACTATAAATCCAACCAATACCAACGCATCTATACCAATGTTATGTACAAACCACTGGTATGGGTCTCGTTTCCCAACCGGTTTTCCAAACCCATGTTGAAAGGGTACGTTGACACCACTTTTCCCTACGATTTGGGAAACCGTTGGGAATTGGTGCACTTTTTCCAACTATTTTCCCAAAACCATTGGGAAAGAGTACATTGAGGCAACTTTTCCCAATGGTTTCCCTAAAACATTGGTAAAGGGTCTACTTTTCCTAACGGTTTTCCAAAACCATTGGGAAAAGGTACTTTGAAACAACTTTTCCCAACATTTTTTCAAATGTGTTGGGAAATGGTCCACTTTTCCAAATGGTTTGGGAAAACCTTTAGGAGAGGGTACATTGAGGCCAATTTTCCCCAAACATTTTCCCAAACTATTGGGAAAGGGTTGAATTTTCCCAACTATTTTTACAAAACCATTGCGAAAGGGTCTGCTTTCCCATTGGTTTTGGAAAACCATTGAGAAATGGTTCTTTGAGACCACTTTTCCCAATAGTTTGGGAAATACATTGGGAAAGGGTGGGTACCTATCCCAAAGGATCTCAAAACCACTGGGAAAGGCCAATACCAATAGTTTCTAGAACTGTTAGGATATGTAACCTTATTTTTTATGAGAATATTTATCAAATATCACCAAATAAATCAATATATAAATTACATAAATATATATATATCAAAATATATTCAGAAAGGCAACTATGGAAAACTGGTAAATTCATTGATATATAACCTGGAGGTTGAGGGTTCAAACCACTGCTTGATGTTTTGTTTTATATATACCTATCCCAACAGGCTGGGAAAAGTATTGGGATATGTTTTTTCCCGAAGAAAAATAACCCAACGGCTTCATAAATCATTAATATGGGCTATAACAATAGTTTGGGGACCTATACCAATAGTTCCAAACCCTTTCTATATGAAATTTTTCTATTAGTGCTCTGCAATATCTATTTTGGTATCAAGGGTTGTCTATGAGAGTCATCTCCTTCGTAGGCCTACCTTAGAGTCTTGTGGATTCACCTAAAATATTTACTTTCTTCACATAAGAAATGGTAGATTCACGAGGTCTAATTTCAATGAAAGAGTAATGTAAGGGTTTTCTCTCCTTCAAGAGAGTATGTTTTCTGATGGATCTCTATCATGTGATCAAATCATGCGAATGATATAATTATTGGGAAATAGATGCTCTCTAAAAATTAAAAATAACAGAAATACCAAAATCACCACCTAGATCTATTTATATATGAGAGTTTATATATCTTATATTGTCAATTTTATGGTTAACCCAAGATTATTTAACTCTCAATGATATCATCATATAAATTTTTTTTGAATGCTGAAACTTACAGCTTCATCATGAAATGCTGAGGTGATAATGAAATTTCATAATTACATTTCATGATCATGCGACAAGATGGTATTTCATTTGATCATGTTATTCATCATGTGATGCCTTGGTGGGAAGTATATGGACAATATATAATCAATTAATGAATTCTTTAGGCTATATAATCTATAAATGATAGCAGTTTAATGAGATGGGAGTTATGTATTTTTCATGAAATTATATTATGTCATTCGATGTTGACCGTTGACATGTATTAATGTGATGAAACTTGTTTTCATGATGGGTAATTTTATTATCTATATATAATTTTTAGAAAAATAGAACACCAGAAGGTGAATTTATGCAAGGAAATAATGTGAAGCTTGGATTATCCTCAGCCGAATAAGTTCTTTATGTAATGACATGCATAAAAGATAACGATTGTATGTAAGTTATCTTTTTGACTGCCCATGTGTATTAATCTATTTAGATTGCTAGTTAGGTTACTATTTTCTGTCTGAAGTGCATTTTAGGTTCGTCTAAGGCCAATGGGTAAAAAAATGCACAATATCAATAAGATGATCGTGATATGTTTGATTTAGTAGTGTCTTCTATGTACATATATTTTGGGATGAAAAACACTATATAGTTTATCCCATCCCCCATAAACCCACACCTCGAACTGCCTATCAATTATATTTCAATTCATGTCACTTCAGCCTTGAGATGGTACTGGGTTTAGGACCTGGGTACACTTCACACCCTACAAATGTGGTTGGCTAACAAAAATTCCCCACAGATACCTACATTCACACGTTTTGGGCCCTATGTTCCCACTATAATCCTATTTGTACTCCTTACTACCACGTAGGGGATGATTCTTGCTTGTGGAGTACTCAAAGGATCCCCATTCATGGTCGAGATTACTGTAATAAGATCTTTATTGATTTGGATTTGTTATCTTGTGTGTTTGAAATTTTTTTCTCAATACATAGATGATACCTTAATGAAATACTGTATATAAAAATACATGACTATCGATAATTTTTACTTATAAACATCAAATTCTTCTTCCATTTATCATGTAATTAATTTTTTTTATTCCTCAATTAAACATCAAAAATTAATGTATTAAATTATCAAAACCAAATTCCACTTCCATTCTTAATTGAAATAAACAATTTCATTCTCTTATTTTACCTCCTTATTGTAAAGAATATGCTACAGTTGGCAGATGTGTTTTCAATGAAGAATAGTTCAACAATAATCATGATATAAAAGAGAAATTGTAATTTATGAAATACAGTTCCATTAAATCAATACATAAAAATTCTCCAAGCATCACAAATTTAGGAGAATTAATTTAGGATGAAATACAATTCGATTAAATGGATCCATAATAATTTTTGAACTATCATCACTTAAACTCAAAAAATCAAACACATATTTTTAAATCATTGACAATATAATAAATTCTTTGGTTAATCTTAAAAAAAAGATGAATAGGTTCCTATAGTGAATAATTTTTTTACATTATCTATTTATTCTTATCACAACTCTAGAAACCACATAAATCTAGAAAAATAATGCCCACCATTGTTTTCAAGGAATTGTATTTCATATATAAATTTCATGAAATATATATGTAATTATTTCCATGTATGGGTGATGATACACATAAAAAAATATTCACTAAAATAGAATTGAATAACAAAAATAATAGTCATATAATAGAATAAAGGATAGGTGGAAATAATAACCCATGAGAAAAAATAAATACCATATCAGATTAAAAGAGAGAACTATAGATATAGGAGACAATCCCACTCCTAAAACCTAAACCCAAATAGAATATAAGATATGCCTTCAAAAATATGAGTCAACCATCCTAGAAACCCATATCTATTCTCCATAATTATATTAGGGAAACTATGACTTACCAAAGATAGGTATCATTTAAGGGAGTAACTAATCCTAATAAATTACCCACGGCACAACTATGCTAACAAATGAGGAAGTACATAAATCAATAGATAGATTACCCACACACCATTTATGTTGGGTAGTAAAAAACTCTATCTGATATGCGAGGGTTCATTCCATGACATAAACATAGTTCTAGTGGATTACACATCCCATGAATACTATTATCTACACACCTAATCCCCATTATTTTTCTTATGGATCTATTGAGACTAAATTACAGGTGTCAATTTGTGTCTAACTACTTATGAAAATGATATGTATACAATCTTATAATATAGTAAAACAAAATGTCATATCTTTAACCTCTTATCAATTCATAGTGTGGGAATGACCATGTTGGCCAGCGCATGGTGACCCATCCTGAAGGGGTCAATTGGGGAATCCCTTTACACAATTGCTGGTGAGCCTTCCCAAATCCAAAAATCATGATATCATTCCCTTCCCTATGACTTTTCCTATAAGTGATCAGAATTTAACTTTAGTTGTGGTATTCTCTACATCATCATGGCCATATGTATAGATAAATACTTATACAAGATGTGCATTATGAATTATATTTTTTCATATTATGAACAATAAACCACCAAACCATCACATCCCATTGTTAGGATGAGACATCCATCAATCACCATATAATATTACAATGAATCATTTTCCATACTATAATACTAGATTACCTACCAGATTATGTTGTTATTATTAACATCACTATTTGATAACCTGCTTGTATCATAACACTCAAAATAACTTTTCCATCATAGTCCTAGACTGTGAAGAGACGTAAAAAACTATTGATTGCTTCATTTATCACTATTTAATATCAATTAGTTGATTCCATATAACACCTCACCATATGAATTTCAAAATCAATGTTAATGGAGGCCCATCATGTGTAACGCTGATACACCTTGGTAAAAAATATATACATTCCTTTCATTGATCCTTTATCATCATCCATCAATATTTATTACTGAAATTTATTGTTTTATATCCAAATACAATGAACATGGGACCTAGATCTCAATTACATGTCAATTTGAATTTGATTTATCAAACCTCTAGTCATGAAAACGGACAATGAGAAAACCATAAAGAAGAAATGAAAAAAAGGATAATCAAGAACAGGATCATTTGTGTCTTGTGATATCATTTGGGAATTATTCATAGAGTGTATATCCTCAGTGAAAGATGAATATGAGGAAAATAATGTATAATAATGGGATTCAAAAAAGAATCAGAAATATGATAAATTACTGGTCCATGTAATATAGGAAAATAGTTCAACAATTAAATTTTAAGCTTGAAATCCTTAATAATTGAGTAATATAAATTAAAAATTAATTTTTATTGATTTGATCAACCAAGGGATTCATATCACATATGAGAAATGTTTGTAATTTTTTGATGAACACATTCATCTAATATCCGAGTCTTGATTTCCACAATAGACCCTTCCAAAACCTCTCTCCCTCTTAGTCTATGGTTATGAATACTAATACTTGTGTGGGGGATAAGGATGATAAAACTTTTTATTAGGCCAAACAATACAAAAATAAATTAATTATAACTTAATTAATTTTATTTAATTTTTTACTCACGCAGACGAGTCTGAAGGACTCTAGGTTGAATGATGTTTCTTCCACAGCTCCGGTAACCCCTCTATATAAAGCATAATAATAGTTTTAGTTTTCCCATATGAAACAAAATTTATAGGAAAATCATTATTTTACATGAACTCACAGAGGTAACATAAATGATAAAATGTTATTTTTTACATATTATCTCTACGTCCATATGGAAAAAAATGTAAGATACAATTAAATGATTGAACACAAAAATATTAATTAAAATATTATACATGTTCAAAAAAATAAAAACCATGATTCCAATAACTTACTCAACATTATGGATTTTTTCGTAGAAAATAACACCATACTTAAAAAGGAAAGGTTACTAATATCACATAATGTTATCATGGTCTCTCGAGCTCACTTTAACGTTCCAATTCCACCAAGGGACACACATGTGTGTAATTTCTCATCAATTCATATTCCACACCCACATGTCCTTGATCACCACCACATATACCAATAATGTTCCATCTCCCTTGATGTCTATATTATCCTAATCAACGACATGTTATGGGTGGAGAACATGTCTTCATAACTATGATACATGGAAGATGGTGTCCACCCGATACAATTACAGGGTTAGTTATATATGATAAGAATCCTCTATCAACCTATATCAAATGTGGAATAGACCACTGAACCTCAACAATAAATTTCATATTTGGTAGAATATCAATATTCCATGACATTTACTGACCTATTGGAATACACGGTCTCCTTACAAGAACTCCAAAGGAATATACTATTGGATTTCATTGGAATTACAGTAGGTCAATGTGGTCCTTACCAAATGTATTACCCTCAACTTCTTTTTCCTCACCCACACCTTCTCTATCCCCATCAAAGATGATTCTTCTACCTACATCCAACATAGTGGTTACCTATAAGGTCCCCCATAAAGGGGATCAAGAGGTGTTATTCCAATGTTATAGAGGTAACAATTATTATATGTATAATATAATAAAGAAAACTAATACTCTATGCAGTTTCTATAGTCCAATATATAGTCTATCATACTATCCCTAAGAACATGAATAGTTACCTTGTTATTTCAATTATTCTTAGGGTGGATAGTACACTCAACCATAAGTGAATCTTCAATGACACTTGTAACCACCTAATAACAAGGATTTATATTAAGAAAATTTATTATAAATGATTATAGAGGGTATCCCATCCAGTGAAATGATATCTCCTCATAATAGTATCCCATTATCATTACCATAATCTAATCAAGAATAGTAAAAAAGTTTAGTGGATTGCTTAGTCGATCGATGATCATTTAGATAAAATCTAGATATCATACTGATCATGGGGGTCCCTTCATGAAATAATTTTTTATGCCATCCCAATTTCACTTCAGAAAAGGGGATTGAACATACCAGCTATGAACTAGTTCTCTAATATCATCTATTGGCTAGTGAGGCATGATGAGATAATATAAACAAACCATCTTACACCTACACACTAAAACTAAGTGCTGTGATATTGTTAAATATTTTAAAGTCTGGGATATAACGATAAGGGTGAGATATGTAACTCCCCTAATAACTAATCATTTGTCAGAGCTGAAACTATTTTTTATCCCAAAAAGAGTATGATGTACAACCCATGTTTTAATTATCTTGTTGGGGTATTTCTTGAAGATATTTGTCATAAAAAAATTAAAAAATTTATATCTCCTAATGAGTATCCTGTACACATAGGAGAAGTCGTGGGGAAACTACCATTGATCAATGATAAAAAAAAATTTATCCATTATCTGGTAATGATAATTTCAATGATACCAAAAAAATTATATTCTTCCCTCAACAACTAATAATGTGATTTTATTCCAAAGTTATTAAACTAACATGTTCCCCATTCCCTAGGTATACAAAATTTATGTAAAATAGTCCTTTATGAACTCCATCAATATCCTTTATATTGAATTAATATATCTTTGAGTAAATATGTACATGGTACTTTTATGATATAAATAGAATATATATCACACACAAATATAATTGTGACTACAATCCATCAAGGATTATAATATTATTTCCAACTCTAGATCATGGGTTTCCCAGTTCTTCTCAAGGGGTATCAAATGTGTAATATCATATAAAACCACCACTTTCCATTACATCAGCACACAGAAGCCTAGATATTAAGGAATTGAAAAATATTATATACAGAAAACCATCACATGTAAATGTTATAACTCTAATAATCCTTAATCTATTATTCAACTTTTTGAGATCTCCCTCACATCATTTGGACTAAAGAAACAATTTCCCCTTCCATGTATTTGTAGTCATGGGGGATTAAATCCTAAATAAGTATAGAAAACCATTAAAAATATTTATTTATTTAAAATAATTTACCTAATATAAAAATTTCATCTAAAAAATAATCAAAAAATTCCAATAAAAATATATTGTTTATTTAAGGACTAATTACATTAGAAACATAATTTACATATCTTGTGAACCTTACTTTAGAATATCACTACGCAAAACCTTCTTATAAAAAACAATAAACTATGGTCAAACTCATAAACTAGGTAATGAAAACATAATAAATGGGTGATCTAAATGCATAGAAATTGAAACTTTTCAATGAATAATAAGGGTTATATTATAATAATAATAGAAAATGTAGACAATGGGTGAAAAATTTGATAAAAAATCCTATGAGGATATATCACTGGTGATGTCATCAAAGTTGAATAATAATCATATCATATATTTGAAGCATAAAATAATAATATCAAGTCTTGTAAACTCTATATACATTTTAAATATCACGAAAAAATGTCCCAAATAAATTTATAGGAAAATAAAATAAATTATTGATGTTGGCATCACGACTCGATTCCCATATCATAACATGATTATGATAATATCTTGTGTATCCTTTTTAGGATTGGGAAATAATTGGTATAACATTTTATGATTGGAAAATAACCCATTTACCAATTTTATCTTAGGTTATAACCCTTGTAATTCATAAGTCTTCGGAAAAAACTCGAGCACCTGTTTATGAATATTCTATAAGTAGTGTACCTCTTTACAGAGGGGATGCACCCGTTGTACCTTTTTAGGTTTATGATATAACTCTTTTAAAACAATTTCCTTTGAAAACAAACCATGTACCTCTTTATAATTATGATATAACTTGTGTACAAATTTATTTTCGGGATATAACCAATATACCTTCTTGAGATCATGATATATTTAACAACAACAAATGAATTAGAGGGTGATATATGAAACAAACCATTAATCATCCATACATATGTGCACCACATGAAAATAATAATTCATTATATTATAAAGAATACATGGAATGAATTATGGTTTTCACAATATTTTGAAATGGTATCATGAAAATTGACCTTAAGGATGTAAATGATTGATACCCCAAATTCATTCAACCGAAAATAGCATTTCATAAGAACATTTTTTGGGGGATTCATGAAAAGTTTTTCTAAGGAAAATAGAATTTTGGGACAAAGTGGAATATTACAAAAAAATTAAAATAGTTTTAAGATTATGGTTATAAAAATATCATAAAAGAAGAATAATCATATCACATATAAAATTAATTTTCGTTATGTTTATTGAAGTGTTTGGAAAAAAAATTCACTAAAAGGAATAAAAAATAAACATTAATTTAAAGTATATGTTTGTTATCAAAATTATCTTGGGGTAGATGATAAATAAATTTATTATTAAAGGATGATTTTTTAATATTTTAAAAAACATTTATTAAAAAACCACATTTGAAAAAAATGTCATAAAACAATATTTTGAAAAATGGTAAAAGAAAACCTGATGTTAACCTTTGTTAATACATAACTGGGTTTCAAAATATTATAGTTTAATATATTTTATGGAATTTTAAACAAGGTTATCGATGAGGAATCATCATTTTTAGAGTGTAGGAAGTATTCAATGAAAAGTATAAGTATATGAAAAATGGATGCATTCATGTAATGATATTTTTATTAAAAGTCATTTTCCTAGATGATATACATATAAACTATCAGATGAAATTATATATGTAATAACTTATATCGCATTGAAAAAAAAAATCTCAATAGGAAGCCTTAAAACTCAACAAAATATGTTTGAGTTACAAAAATTGATAGTGAACAACATTATTCATAATGAAATGTAAAAAAATAAGTATTTGTGGTTATAATGTAAATCCAAATTTTAAAAATCTAAAATACCTTATAATATAGTCCTAGGGTATAATTTACAAAAAAAATGTGTAATATGTTAATAAATATTAAATACAAGTCAAAGAATTTGAATCATATTAACAAAAACCATTACAACCTGATGAGAATATATATAAAATCCTAATAAAATATAGGGATTTAAATTAAACATATATTTACATTAAAAATTTATTTTGGGATATAATATCTCAACTAGTTAGTATATACAACACATTAACTGAATTAGGATAATAATTTAAATCATGTATCAAAAAAAGGAATTTGAAATCAAAATCATTACCTTATATGCTAACTTCCACAAAATCATTCTAAAATAGTGAAAAAATATAAGTATTAGTATCATTTATTTCAGAACCATATTCATAACTTTTAATATTTATATTAATAATCAATAATTAATCTCTACATCAATATTAGTTATTGTATACTTATTTTATAACATAGAGTAATTATAATTTTTATAGTTTATTCTAGATTTGTAAGAAAAGTGTCAACATTTATCAATGGAAAATTATTAATATATTATTAAAATTACTAAAGTGTAGGTTTTATAATGACTTATGTTTTTTTCAAATCTCAATCATGATTGGTTAATTCTTTATCTATGATTTAGAAATTGACAACGGGTATGTTTCAGTGACTCTTAATGAACAAAGGGTGTTTTACTAATTCATGATATGAATATTTATAAAAAATTATAGAATAAATAAATTAGAAATTTAATATTTATATCATATTATAAAATTAACTAATTTAATAGAATCATCAATGATATAATTTAATATCATTTTTCAAGTAGGTTGTTAACCCAAGCAAAAACTATACATTCCATTATTAATTGATGAATATGTTGTGGTTTAATTGTCTTATAATTATAGAAAAAGAATAATAATATTATTTAATATTAATTAGTGTCATATATCTATCATATTAATAATAATGAGAAGATTAATTGAATTTTAAAAAATTATATATTGTGAATAAATAGTTTTTCAATCATAGTTTTCTCATTTAATATGTTTTAATTTCATAATAAATTTTTATTTTTCATTTCATTAATTGGATAGTTATTTTTTAAAAATAAATAATTCATATTATAAAAATAATATTTATCCATTAAAACTATTCTTGAATCCATCAACGAGAGGTAGAAATGACAAATGGAATACATCAATCTATAAAGGTTGTAGTCCACATGTATGCAAAGTTGATGACTTCATTTTAAAAGAACGAGATAGAAGAGTGATATTTTTTTTCACTTATGAATATTGAATAGGATATGAATATCATAATAATTTATTGAATTTATTTTTTAAAGATCAATTTTATGTGGTGTAGGATGGAAAATGCTTTACATCGTGGAGGCAGTAGTCCATACATATTCTTGTTTCAGGTTTCATTATTCTAAATATAATATGTAATCAATGGTTAATGATTGTTACAAAATTATTATCAAATATTAGTATACTAGTTCTATCTAGGTCAAAATATTAAGATCTATTAATATAAATTTAGGAACAATAAGATCATATAAATAAATTGAAATTTGAAAAGATTGGTTCCAATTTTAATTTTTATAACATAGATTATATTTTTTACGAAGGGTCTTAAACAATTAAGGGATGAAATTTTGAGAAATAATATATTTTAACAACCTCTACGATTGTTTATTAGAGGGTTGGTAATATGTTTTCTAAGTTATGATGGTTTTGGTGTTATGGGAACTGAGGATGGGAGTGCCCCTTTTATAAGTGAAAAAAGGATTGAAGTTTCATAAATATAGAAAATTTATCAATAATTGGAAGTAAGTCTCAATGAAAGGGGATAAAAAAGTAAGAAATAATATAGAGGATATGAGATATATTATAGGAATACCACAAACACAATGTTAAAAATATTTTTGAATCATGTTTTAGGGTATTTAAAGTTATATTTTTTAATTTTATTATTTTAGATTTTATCATGGTAAAATTTTTTTACAGAAGCAACTTATCATTTATGAATAAAAAATTATAAGTGGTTTTATTAATAAAGTATAACATATATATTTGTAATTATAAATCCATTTAATTTGATTCAATATCTAATAATGATAAAAATTAATTTTAACATAATACGTTTGTAACCTATTTAAATCAATTTTTTTAAAAAATAACTTATGTCCAAAAATATCATATTTTGGTTTATAAATTAAAAAACATTTAAAATTATAATTTAACGTATTTAATATTTATTTAGTCTTTTTAAAATTATTAAAAAAAATTGTATTTTTATTATAATAATAGAATAATGGTCATGTTATTTGTATAATCGGTATTTTTCACTATTCTACTAAAAATCAAATTTTTAGAAAAATATTAAAAAAATAATATTAAGATAATATTTACATGATAAATATAAATATAAATTTATTTTTTAAAATTCACTCTTTAAAATATATAGACTAAAATTTTGAATATAATTATTAAATATTAAGAGTATTTGTTTATATTGTAAACTGAAATTTTAAAATATTTACCATTATTATTCTTATTTAATATAATTTAATAAATAAATTAGTTTAAATATTTATTAATATAAAAAATAATTTATCATCATTTATTATAAATTTATGAAATAAATACTAATATAATACAAAAAGTCATTTTTTTAAATACTTTTCTAAACAAAAAATAATTTATTATTCACTTTAGCTAAACTAATTTAATTTCATTAATATGAAAAGTAGATTTGATTTTTTTATAAATATAATTTTTAATGTTGTTACAACTAATAATTCATACATATTAATTTATTGGTTTTACATGCATACAAAATATTTATATTGTTATCTGAATATATCATGGGTTTGTTTTTGTTCGGTGTTTTATGTGGAGTAAGATATCGAATACATTTGGATCATTTAAAGTAATGCATATATTAAAATTAATGGGATCCAAAATAACCCCCATTAAATAAATTTCAAATTTGCAGTTTTAATTATCTATTTAAAATTACTTAAGGGTATCTGTAAGGTATTAATGTCTTGGGGTCTAAGCACTATTAATAAATGGAAGGATATCAAACTCACCTATAGGAATATCTTCTTATAGATTTTCCCATTAATTTTCTTTCAAAAAGTACCCACCATGGTTGGGTGTTTAAGGAATATTTATTTATCTTTGATTTTGTAGTCTGAATATTCATGATACATTGCCTGTTGTTGGAATGAAATATGATTACTTATTTAGGTAATTAGTTTTGACACAGAAGTATAAGCGTACCACACACATCCAGATCTCTCAAATACACTTCTTCAATATAATGGCATTGGTGTAATGTTGAGGATGAATGATGATTTTTATGAAGAATTCACCTCATCCCCATTAGGATAATTAAGATCCATATTTAAATCTCGTCCCACCATTGTTTGAGTGGATGACTTCACCACACTATCATACCCCCTCCACCAAAAGATCCCTCACTCAAGTCACCAGACTCAATTTAAAAGCACCAATAATTTTAATAACATGTTTCAACTATCCTTATACTATATACTCCATGAAGACCTCTTGACTGATGGTTTTTATTGGGCGGATGCTCCTTCCACATCCACTATAGGTGGCTCTTCATGTTCCCAAATTCGGGGTTCCATCTCCCAAAATATTTTCGGCACATGATGCATGGGCACATGTGATCTAGGGATTCAAACCAATTTCTCAACTACTTGTAGATTTGGGGAAAAAGGAAACCGACCACATGTTGTCCACAATATCGTCCCCATTGCAATAGTGGAAATGATTGGGGTTTATATTCTACTTCCAAAATTCTCATAGTGATTTTAAATTCTATTGATTCACTATATCATATATGCAGTGATAATGTATTGATGGATGAGGGTGAAGATGGTCCATTATTGTATATTGTAGTTGTATTGATGTTACGATCTCTCTACAGTGGTTTTGGGTTGTTGTCACCACCCTGATTCCATTTTTAGAAATGAATATGTTGTGGGTAATCTTACAATTATTCAGTGAATAATGATTTTTTATTTAAATAGATAATGTGACTTCCCATACCTAGATTCCACTTAAGAGGTTCCATAATACCAGTGGGCCACATAGACCCAACCGCATCTCTCGAAATGCCAGAGGCTACCGACTATCAGTGAGGGACTATGGTTTGTCCACATGGAGACTACGACCTCATTACCAGAGTGAGGTGTATGAAATAAAATATAAGATACAATGGAGATAAATAGTGGAAGAAATATAAATAAATATAATGCACAATGGAAGGAGGAAATTATATAATAACTGAAATAACATTAATAACATATAATAATTAATGATGATATATGTCTTGTCACTGAAAGGCTATAAAATGTGGATTAAAAGTAGGAGACATACATGAAAAACAAAATGAATGAGAAAAAAAATACATATAATATCCACGACATACCGAGTTATAGCTCAGTCATCTGCTACCGGCTTCATAATGGCGTAACTAGCAATCATGTATATGAAGCATTACGCTTTCCATTATCAATACTAGCATACTTGTAATCTGACCCAAGTACCAATTGTTCCTGGAAAGGGTGTGAGATAAATCTCATTGGACTGCCTCCAATGGTGTCTATAACATCCATCCCATGTAATGGAAATGTAACATGGTTTATGAATGCATATATAAAGTAGATTAGTACAATGTAAATAAATTTCCATGTACCTCCTCCAGCCCTTGACTGTTGTCTATAAATATAACAAACTCATTAATTGGTTGATTTAATTTTTATATAAACAATTCTCAGGAGGTATATCCAATAATGTCATCTCCTCCTAATAGTATAAATAGTGGTTCTTATATGATGTAATAATGGAACCATAATTATTAATTAATATTAAGTGGTTACATGGTGTTCCCCAAGGTAAGGCAGACCTCAGGTGATGCTAAAGAAATAGTAATTGAGTCTAGATAATGGATAAGGTTGTATTCCAAAGAGAATCATCCCAAGAATTCCCATAATAAATTTTCTAATGGAGCCCAAAGAATTTATCAAAGGTAAAATGGGAGATATGTGGTGGTTGGGACCAAGGATGTATCCAAGGAATCTCATGTCAGGGTTGATCTATGTTGTTTATATGAGGAATCCTATAATAATAAAATATGGATCCTATGATTCTGTACTAGGAATCCATAGATAAATAAGGATCGAGTTCTCGTGTATGTATCCCCCAAAGAAAACCGACATCCCTAAATCTGAATGACATTATCGAGTACCCATGACATTCCCTCAAGAATCCAAGATCTACAATGAGACAAGCCTTCTTAATTTGATTCAAATATCCATTTTCAAAAAAGTCCACCCTGCATTTAATTTATTAAAATTAATTTGTTCCTATGATAACTATGCCATTAATAAAGACACTTGGTTAAAGCCTTGAATTTCATTAATTTGATAAGGCTAAGTAGAATGAAAACATTATATTAAAACCATTTAAATATTTTCCAATTAATAAGGTTCACTCCTATGCCTTCCATAATCATGGAATGATGATCTATGGATGTGATACCAACACTTCATTTACATTTAATAACATGAAGTCATCTACTAAAGTGTGATTTCCATAATTTTATTTAATTTAGTCAATTACATTTAATCACATACCTTATGTGGTCCATGTGGAAGATATAAGGTACGCGACATAAAAAATTTCATGATTTAATATTAAATTAATATAAAGAGGAAAACCATTAGTCTGTTCAAGCTCAACCACACCCGAACGATGACTGAAGAGTTCAAAAATACTAAAAACCTAATTGTGGAATATCACCATACAAGGGGTGTTGGGATTTGGGGAATAACCCGCCAACAACGAATAAAATTTATTGAAAGTGTTTAACCATATAGTTATAGTGACTATAAGAGAAGTAATAAAATAAATAGATGATGCAAAATAAAATCAGTGGGCCCCACACATCAATTCCAAAATCAGTGAACTAGAGGGATGATTTATAGACCACACACATCATACTTGTATGAATATCCCCATCTAGTATCAATCTATATTTTTTCCCTGATCATAGTGGATCTGAAAAATGGGTATAAAATCATAAACCTTGATAACTCGGTTGAGATAAAGAGACACAAATAACGACTTAGTAAGAAATAATTTCTTTATTTTTCTCATGAAAATTAAAAAACAGATGCTCGATTAGATATTTTATGAAGGACATCATTCAATACCTATAACATGCCTCTACATAGCTAAAAAAATGAGAGAAATGGAGGTTCAT
Source organism: Viscum album (assembly GCA_963277665.1). Taxonomy (NCBI): domain Eukaryota; kingdom Viridiplantae; phylum Streptophyta; class Magnoliopsida; order Santalales; family Viscaceae; genus Viscum; species Viscum album. Next base: position 1,970,348,778 of record OY728138.1, read on the forward strand.
TTAGCTAGAATTCATATTGTAGATGAAGGGTTAAGTTAAAGAGATTATTAAGGGTAAAATATAAAATCACCCAAAAATTATGCCCTACATGGTTTGGCCTCACAGTTTTCCAAACCTTGTTCCCACCATGCCTGAGTACCTAGAGAAAAAGGGTCAGTCGAATAGTTAGGCCTTATGGTTTGGAAACCGTGTGCCAACTGTGTAGAATGGGATTGCATGAAAATGCAGAACATCATAACAGTTTAATCTATATGTCCATCATACTCACATGGTTTACTATAAACCATGTGAAATGAATTATTCTACTAAAAATATTGCTTTTAGGATATGAAGAATACCTAAAAACCCCTAAGATATTTGTGATCTCATTAAGAATCTGACAAACATCCATAAACCATAGTTGGATCAAATTTTAAAGGAACCCTGCCAGAGTCAAAAAATGGGTTCTAAAAGTCTTCCCCCTATAAGTAACTAATCTCTATGTTCACCTTCATAGGGTGGTGAAAAAATGTCTGAGAATAAATCTGGCCACTGAGCACATGATGCAGCCTCCCCCTACCAAGTCTCATTCTATACATGTTCATGCTACCTTAGAACCCATACTGGTGGGACAAAATGACCTTGGAGAGACTTTGATCTCCTATTGACGATGCGAATAGGATACTCCTCAAAAGAGGTATTATAATAAAGGTCCAAAACCGTATGATTAAAAGTATGAGATGAGTCATTATGATAATGGTGAAGCTATAAAACGTGGAGGTCATCATGAATAATAAGATACCTCTAAGGTAGTAACAACTGATAGGACAATGTACAAACTCCTTACAATATCTCTATCAATCCTACATAATGATGAAAAATATTTCCTTTATTCTATAACCATCTAAGACCTTTCCTAAGAAATATCCAAAGGAAAACATGTTCATTGACCTCAAACACTAGAGGTCATCGATGATGATCAACATATGATTTTTTTCTAGACTGAGTTGTAGTCACACACTGCCTGATTTGATGAACCTGCTTCAAAGTCTCATGTATCATATGATAACCTAGTTGGGATGCCTCATCTGCCGCTATCTCGGATAGGAATGAATTAAATGACATACAATATAAGCCTTTAAAAGGAGAAATATGAATTTTTTCCTAAAAGAAGTTATTATAGGAGAACATAACGAGAGGGATACACTTATCCCTATAATCTCCAAAATCATTGCCACATGCTCAGTTCATGTCCCATATAACCATTACCACCCATTCCATTAATCCATCAGTTTGTGGATGAAAGGATGTGCTCACAATGGCATGTGTACACATAGCCTTCTATGACCCCTACTAGAGCCGTGACTCGAAATGATAATCCCAATCAGAATAACTTACATGAGGGAACCAGTGTCGTCACATGATCTAAAAAACATATAGTGATCCCATCTCATCAGATGATACATTCTCCCATATACAAATGAAGTGTTCTACATTTATTATCCATTAAATAACTACCCATTCAACATTTCTATACCTCAACAGACTGGGTAATCCAACTATAAAATCCAATGAAATATATTCCATTTTCCATTCTAGGACTAGAAATAACAGTAACAAGAATGTAGGAATCTTTTTATACTTTTTCACTTACATGTATTTTGAACATATAGTGATAAATATTTCTGTATTTCATTTCATCTCAATCTTCCAATACTGGCATTTCATGTCTCAAAAAAATTTAGATATGTCTGGATGAACTTCCCACAAAGAAATGTGGGACTCTTAAATCAACACCTCTATCGTATCTATATGAACCAAGAAATTACCATGAATATGCAGGAATCCATATCTTCCAATAGACCAATCCAGAGGTGGGTCATCTTCTGATATACTCTCACATAAAACCAAGCCCTCTAGATATAAAAATTTCCATCCCTTCACCATCTCAAGGTGGAAATAGGTAACTATCAAGGTTGAGATGTAAGAAGGCTTATGACTACAATGAAAATGTAGACATACGTCATAAAAGTGGTGAATTAAATTCCATTAATCACTAGCTTCACATACACCATGTTCTTATGTTTATTGAATCAACACATTAGTGACTATATTTCCTTTTCCAAGCGTATAAGAAAGCTAACAATTGACTGACTGAAGATATTTGATCCATCACCACTATGTGAAATTCATGTCAAACTATGGTAATATATATTTGGGTCTCTTGTGATCTGTGTAAACCATATATTTCTCACCTAGTAGATAGTGTCTACATCGATGTAAGGCATGGTCTATTGTTAATATCTTAATATCATTTATTGGGTAATTTCTCTCATGAGGCCTCAACTATAGAGATCTTTAGTCAAAGACCTTTTCCTCCTGCATCAGCACTACTCATAAGATGATTCATGATGCATCAAAGAAGATGATAAAACCTCTTACAATATTTGGAAGATTCAGAATATGTTTCGTGAACATCCTCTCTGTCATCTCTTAAAAGTCATTATTTCACTCTTCTAACCACATGTACATAGCACCCTTATTTGTAAGACTAGTAAGAGGTGAATCAATGCATGCTATGTAACATCCTGAGATTTTATGAGACATATTATTTTTAATTTCATTGATATGTTTTATTATACACTACACCAAGATTAGATTATACTATACGCAACATTGTATTAGCTTGCAGTATACGCTACACTATTCTTGGTTCATGTTACACACAATTTCAAGTTCATTTTTTGGAAATTATTCTACACAACATTAATTATAGATTTTGTTTAAGTTATAAATAAAATAATATATGAATATATTATACACAACAAAAAACTGAGCTTTCACTACATGCAGCTTTGACTTGGCTTGCATTACACACAATCAAGACCTTCATCGATAGCGTGAGTTGTACGCAATATCAAGTTTCACTAAATGAGATATTATTAGAATATTATTATGGACTAGCTATTATAAATAGTAATACCCACCTTTTAAAAATTTATAAATTTTTCCTTTCAAAATAGGATTCATTTTTGGATTCTAAATATCGAAATTATCCTAGGGTGAATTTGTGGTATTTTTCTGAAAACTTTCAATTTTTGATGAGTAGTGAAAACACTTGGTTACTATTTAAAACCTGACTTTTTATTTAAATAATTATTTATTTTATTTAAATTCATTTTAGGTCAAAATTGATACATAATACCTATATAAGTTCAATGTAACTTATTGGAGTCATTTTATAATAGTTTTTGATATATATATATAAATTTTATTGATCTTTTCACCGTCTCTTACCCACCCCCTTGGAAAATTTGAAAATTTACATAAAACTTAATTTTACCGCTTCTATGAGTATAATTTCAAAAATACGAGAGACACAGTTATTATAAAGTAGTAAAATGTGGTTAAATAAGATAAAAATAATTTTTGGTGAATAGTAACTATTTACTTTTATTTACCACGGTTAAATTTAAATAGGGTAATTATGGGTAAAAATGAAATTATTATTACCCTAACACATGTCCAAATTCTATTTGATAAGTGAAATTAAACCAAAGACAACTTTAGAAATAAAATATTATCATTTAGGTCCACTTGGATTAGATTAGGACATTTATTATTATTTTATTTAAAGAAGTGTTAAAATAGTTAAAATCAATGTTTAATAAATAAACTATTTTAAATATGGGGTTATACATAAGATTAATTCGACTATAAATATTCATTAAGAAGATAAAAATATTTCCTACATAATTGTATTTTATTTATATTTTTTAGACATCAAATAATTTAATTTATTTATGACACAATGATGATGCAGTAATTACCTTATTAATGAAATTCTAACATAATTGATGTTATAAATACCCAAATAAAACTAATTTGAAAATTTTTATAAATGAAACAAATTTTTTTGGTTGATAAGACATTTTAGTATTGATTCAATTAAGGTTTTTAGAACTAATCATTCTTTTATGATTTTCAAAAAAATCAATTACCAAATATTTTCAAAATTGACATAAAATAGTTTTTGAAATAAATATTATATTATTAATTTTTATTCTATTCATAAAAATCTAAGGTTAGGCCAAATTACTTATATAAGGTTATATATATTAATAATGAACCACTTGGGGTTCTTTTTCCTAGTTATAGTATGTTTATTAAACATATAGTGTAATAAAATAAGAGGACACGTTAAAAGATAAATTATTTAACTTGGAGTTAAATCTAAATAATAAGGTTAAAATAGTAACTTATATTTGTCTAAAACCTATGGTTGAGAGGATTTCGACCCATACCCACATTAGCTTTGAAATAAATAAATTTGGAACTATTATAAACCTAATATGACTATATTATAAAATAATATTTTAATTTTTTCTTAAGGTGCCCCTCTCGTCCCTTATAAAAGGGAACCTCCTCCCTCTTCTCTTACACAATTTAAAGCCTTCAAGCTCGGCCAAAACATAACCATTTCCTTTATAAACATCCCTATAAATATTATAGAGGTTCTTGTCTCCTCAAAATATCAACTCTAGTTCCTAAAGAAGAATCTTAACAGGGGTGAATTGAAGAAGAGGAGGTTCAGATATGAACGATGCATATCATACCTAAGTTAAGGGATAACTTTTCCAATCTCTTTTTATCCGAGATTATTTATTAGTATGTATTTACTGGGGTTATATTTTGCATCCATGTCCATAAAAAGGTTTTTCATAATGTGTTTAATATTCTTCAATGTATTAGCCCTCTATTAATTTTACATTGTGTTATGGAAGGAATCTTTCTTTTCTTTACCATTGGAGGAGCTTTTTGAATTTTTCAGCAAATGTACGAGAAGAATGTTTTTTTTTACTTACATGACATGAATGGATTTTTATGGTTTCATAATGCCTAATTACCATTAAATTACCACTACAATATTTCAAGATTATTTTCAACAAAAACCTTTTCTTTTAAAATTGAATGGAATTTTGTGACAAGAAACTGATTTTGAAGAAGAAAGGATATTTTACTCAACAATTTATTTCAAGTGTTTTTTCATAACTATTTTCTATTTAAGATAACATTATTTAGTATGATTATGTTTCAAGTATAATGTTTCTATTATTTACATGGTTTTATTCTTCTTATGATGAAATGATATCCATTTTTTTATGGATATCATTATGATGAGATGATATTTATAAACCCCATTTTATTCTTGGGTTTATGAGGAATGATTTATGATTAATTAGTAGAACAAGTAAAAATGATTTAATTATAAGATAGGTGGGACCTATATCTCCCTCCAATGCATTGGTGAAAGATTTATATCACCTGAGATAGACATGGATGGAACGACAAGTTAATCTGGTTCAGTGATACAAGACTAGAACGAGGAGTGAACTCGATTCAGAAAGGGACTTTGTCCACTAAGATGGTCTTGGCAGAATTTCCTTGGCTACTATGGAAATCATAACATCTTTTTAATTGATTCCACAATTATATGTCTTATTCCCATGCTATTTTATCATGATTTATGTTCCATTATAATCTATGCATTACTTACTTCCATGTTTTATGAAATTGCTCAAGATTTTGATGTTTAAACATTATGTTAATGTTTTTAAGTTCAACTGTATATGGTTTTTTTTATTTTCTCCATGCTTACCCTTACTAAGAATTTGAGCTCACTCTTTATATGTTTACTTTCCCCCAGGATATAATGAAAGGTTTTAGGTATAAAAACAAAAGGGGAAGATCTTTATGGGAGATGTTGAAGAGCTTTCCCCAGGATTTGAAGATTATGTTCCAAATTTCCAAAGACACTAAACTATTACGATCCTTGAGTGTTGGTTTTTGTTTTGTATTATGTATTCCACAAAAGTAATGTAATGTCTATGTACGTCAATCTTGGGGTCTCTACAGTTGGTATCAGAGGAAAGGATTTGTTAACCATTGGAAACTAGGATGCGAAAACTTTAGTGAGATCCCTAGAGATATTTATAAGGTATGTCTAGGGATGTACCTATGGTTAAGTATAAGTATACGGTATAGTCCTAGAATTATGGTAACGATATTAGAATTTAACCTATGATGTTAGATATTGAAGTTAATCCACCTTGATTATGATTTTTTCCTCTCACTTTATTCTTTTTTGGGTTTTAGAAATTGGTTGGAAACCGAATGATTCACGATAATAGAGGATATGATGGACAATGGAATTGTATTCTTCATGAGAAACCAAATGAAACTTGATCTGAAAGTCCACATATCGTTATTATGCCTAATATGAAATCTCATAATATGATCAATAATATCAACTTTGGTAAGTTTCCTGACGCATCTAATTATAGGAAGATGGAGTTTCATGATGATCATGGAGGAAATAATGTTCAATTTCCCTCATGTAAATCCTGTGGGAAGAGGCATCCTGGAGAATGTTTTAATGGAACTGGAAGATGATTTGGGTGTGGAAAAGAAAGACACAAAGCCAGTAATTGTAAAGGAAATGGTTCAGTTAACTCTATGGACAGGGAAAATGGTATTGCTAAAACATCAACAATAGTTAAATGATTTTAATGTGGAATGTATGAGAATTATACAAACCAATTCCCTAAGGGAAATTCTCATGAAGAGAATCATCATGGTCATATGGGTAGTATTTATATTGATGATGATGAAGAGACTACAAATGATATGTGAGATGAAATAATTGTTGAAGGTCGATCAATGTTTTAAGAAGATAGTGGAATGATTTATGTTTTTCAAGATTTAAGTTTATCAGGAGTTATGTTGTATAGGTAATGGTACTATGGAATAAAGACACATCTAAGGATTGTTACACTATTTTTTTCATAAAGTATTTGAAAGTATATATTAAATGGCACTGGTATCCATGAATGGTTATTCAGATATTTTTGGAAAGTAGTTGATATTCACATAATGAAAGGATAAGGAGATAATGTGATGTATGATAGTATTAATGATCTCAGGATTGATATAAGGAAAATGTGATATCATGGTTTGTGTATATATAAACGTTTAGATTTTGGTATGTGGAAAGAGTTAAATTTTGACAGAATTCATGTTTTCACTAAGGTTATATGGTACTTCATACATGATTAATGTATTAAAATGTTTGGAATGTGACCAAAAAGATATATATTATGATATATGGGGGATAAATGATGGTATTCACATGCTTGTTATGTGACATATCCAGTAATTGTTTTCTTTGGACAGAAGTATTTTGGATAATCCTAAAGATTGAAATGGATTATGTTGGACATAAGTTAGTATTGTTTATGTATAGAAATTTTATTATTATTTATTAAATGTTATAATAATGTAGTTTTATAAAAAGTACAACCTGCAGGATGGGCGACGACCCGCCGCGTCGGACAACGTTGTGGGAATCGAACCCACAACCAAAGTGCGACAGGCCTTTATCACCTACCACTGGCCTATAGAAAGTTCCTGGTTAGTAGAAACTTGTTTTAGTATATTAAGCGGTATGATATATGAAGTATATGTCTATTTTAGGAACGATATATGATTAACCTCACTACAGATAGAATTATGTATATTTAATAACTTTTGTTATCTTTTTGTTTGAGACGGATGGATTGACCTATCATTCTATCGCATGACCTACAAACACTTCATGGAAGACAAATTCAATTTAATTTCTTTAAAATATGAATTTGAAATTGTTCAAGGCACAAAAAACAGTAAGATTGTACCAAAATCAAGTAAGTATTTCTTTTAATTCAACAATTCCTCAACTTTAGGGAAATGATCTTGAAAACAAAAAATGTTGTCCTAGTGTCTTTATATCCGATGAATCAGATGGTACCTTAAATCATCACAAATTTATGGCTTTGTGATTGTTGTATTTTTTCATAGCTATGTCCTCTACCAATCTCCATCAGAACATGATGGTAAGATTTTTTCTTCCATATCCATATTTCCACCTATGTTCTCCTATGTGGAAACCCAATGATGATTAAATCTGGGTAACCATTACATTTATTAAGTTATTTTTAAAAATTGAGAATTAGTATTCCTTTTATGATGTGGGTTTTTACTAACGAAGATTTGAAGTAGTAAATGATTTATAACCCCGGTGAATTTCGAGGGCAAAATTCATTTTAAGGTGGGCAGAATGTAACACCCCGAGATTTTATGAGATAAATTATTTTTAATTTCTTGGATTTATTCTATAAGACACTACACCAAGATTACATTGTACTATATGAAACACCATATTAGCTTGATGTATATGAAACACTATTCTTGCCTCGTGTTACACACAATTTCAAGTTCGTTTTTTGGAAATTATTCTACACAACATTAAGTATAGATTTTGTTTAATGTATAAATGAAATAAGCCTTGATTATGTTATACGCAACACCAAACGGAGCTTTCACTACACACATCCCTGACTTGGCTTTCATTACCTTCAATAAAGACCTTCCTCGATAGCGTGTGTAGTACGCAATGCCGAGTTTCACTAAATGAGATATTATTATAATATTATTATGAAATAACCATTATGAATATTAATACCAAATTTTTTAAATTTTATAAATTTTATCATTCAAAATGGACTTCATTTTTGGATTCAAAATATCATATTTATCCTAGGGATATTTTTTGGTATTTTTCGGAAAACTTTAAATGTTTGATGAATAGTGAAAACACTGGGTTACTATTTAATACCCGACTTTTTATTTAAATTACTATTTATTTCATTTAAATTTATTTTAGGTAAAAATTGATACATAATACCTATATAAGTTCAATATCATTCATTAGAGTCATTTTATAATAATTATATATATAAATAAAATTTAATGAACTTTTCACCGTCTTTTACACACCTCCTCGGAAAATTTGAAAATTATATAAAACAAAATTTTACTGCTTCTGGGAGTGGAATTTCAAAAATCTGAGATACAAGGATAATATCAAGGAATAAAATTCAGTTTAATAAGATAAAAATAATATTTGGTGAATATTAACTTTTTACATTTATTTTCCACAGTTAAAAGTAAATAGGGTAATTAAGGGTGAAAATGATATTATTATTACCCTAACTCATGTACTAATTCTATTGGATAACATTAATTCGACCAAAATAAACTTTATAAATAAAATATTATCATTTAGGTCCACTTGGATTAGATTACGACATTTATTATTATTTTATTTAAAGAAGACTTAAAATAGTTAAAATCAACGTTTAATAAATAAAATATTTTTAATATTGTGTTATACATAAGATAAATTCAACTATAAATATTAATTAGAAATATAAAAAGATTTCATACATTATGGCAATTTATTAATAATTTTTAGACATTATATAATTTATTTTATTCATGACACAATGATGATGCAGTAATTACCTTATTAATAAAGTACTAATAAAATTATTGTTATAAATACCCAAATAAATGTAATTTGAGACTTTTTATAAATTCCACTAATTTTTTAGGTTAATATGACATTTTATTATTGATTTAATTAACTTATTTGGATCTAATCATTCTTTTATGATTTTCTCAAAAATCAATTACCAAAGATTGTCGAAATTGACATAAAATAGTTTTTGAAACAAATATTATATTATTAATTTTTATTCTATTCCCAAAAATCTAAGGATTGTCCAAATGACTTATATAAGGTTATATATATTAATAATGAACCAATGGGGGTTCTTTTGTCTTGTTATAGTATGTTTATTAACCATATAGTGTAAGAAAACAAGAAGTCACGGTAAAAGATAAATTATTTAACTTAGAGTTAAATCTATATGATAAGGTTAAAATAGTAACCTAAATTTGTCTAAAACCAATTGGTTGAGAGAATTTCAAGGCATCCCCACATTAGCTTCTACATAAATAAATTTGGAACTATTATAAACTGAATATGAATTTATTATAAAATAATATTTTTTTGTTTTTTCTATGGTTCCCCTCTCCTCCCTTATAAAAGGGCACCTCCTCCCTCTTCTCTTTACACAATTTCGAGCCTTCATGCTCAGCTAACCCCTGCCCATTTCCCTTATAAAATTCTCTGTAAACATTATAGAGGTTCTGGTCTCCTCAAAATACCAACACTAGTTCCGTATGAAGAAGCTTAAAAGGGGTGCATCGAAGAACAAGAGGTTCGGATACATATGAAGCATATCAGACCTAAGGTAAGGAGTAACTTTTCCAATATCGTTTTTATTCGAGATTGTTTATTCGTAAGTATTTACTGGGATTATATTTTTCATCCATGTCCATAAAAATAAATTTCATAATTTTTTTAATATTATTCCATTATTAGCCCTCTTTTACTTTTACATTGTGTTATGGAAGGAATATTTCTTTTCTTTACCATCTGAGGAACTACTTTACTTTCCCAGAAAAAGTACGAGAAGAATGTTTTTTTAACTTATGCGGCATGAACATATTTTTACTGTTTCATAATGCCTAATTTTCATGAAGCTTCCTCAACAATATTTCATAATTATTTTCAACAAAATCCTTTTCTTTTAAATTTGAATGGCATTTTGTGAAAAGAAAATAATTTTGAAGGAGAAATGATATTTTCCTCATGAATTAATTTCAAGTGTTTTTTCAAAACTATTTTCCATCTAAGATGCCATTATTTTTTATGATTATGTTTCAAGTATAATTTATCTATTATTTACTTGGTTTTATTCTTCTTATGATGAAATGATATCCATTGTTTTATATGGATTAAATTTTTTTGGGATGATGTTTAGAAAACCCATTTTATTATTTTGGTTATTATGAATGATTTATGTTTAATTAGTGAAAAAAGTAAGAATGATGTAATAATGAGATGGGGGAGACCTACATCTCCCTCCAATACATTGGGTAAAGATTTATATCTCATGAGATAGACATGGCTAGAACACCAAGTTAATCTGGTTTAGTGATACAGGACTGGAACGAGAAGTGAACTCGATTCAGAAAGGGACATTGTCCACTAAGATGGTCTTGGAAAAAATGCCTTGGCTATTATGTAAATAATAACATGTTCTTAATGTATGCCAAAATTACATGTCTTATTCCCATGATATTTTATCATGATTGATGTTCCATTATGATCTATGCCTTATGTACTGCCATATTTTATGTCATTGCTCAAGATTTTGATGTTTAAAAATTATGATCATGTTTTTAAGTTCAAATGTATATGGTTTGCTATATTTTCTCCACGCTTACCCTTACTGAGCATTTGAGCTCACCATTTATATGTTTTCTTTTCACTCGGATATAAAGAAAGGTTTTAGGTAAGAAAGGAAAAGGGGATGATCTTTATGGGAGATGTTGAAGATCTTTTACCATGATTAGAAGATTATGTTCTGAGTTTCAAAAGACACTAAACTATTACAATACTTGAGTGGTAGTTTTTGTTATGTGTTATGTTTTCCGAAAAAGTAATGTAATGTCTATGTACGTCATGATTTGGGTCTCTACAAGATAGGTCCATTATTAAACGCACATAACATCGAGCCGGACCCAAGAAACTCTATAGAACAAAAATGATATTGGAATTTTCCCATGAAACCACATCACTATCCTTTTATGGGTCCACATAGACTCTAGATTCTAAGATAATATGACCCAAGAAGTGATATTTGTTGATCCATAAGTGGAACATTGAATGATTGGCATAAATTTATTCTCTGTCAATGTACTTAGAATGATCCCAAGGTGATTCTCATGGTTGGTGTGAGTGTGAGAATAAACCATGATGTTTTCTGCAAAGGCTATGAGAAAATAATCCAAAGGGGGATGAAAATACCTATTCATTAGAGTCCTAAAAATTTAGGGAATGTTTATAAGACCGAATGATTTAACGAGGTACTTATAAAAACCATAAATGGTATATAAATTTGTTCTAGGTATGTCTGATGGCCTGACTTGCACTTGAATATACCTCGATCTCAGTTTGATCATAGGGAAGATCTTATCTCCTCGTATTTGGATAGAAAGATCATCTATTCTTGCTATTGGATACTAATTCATCACTATTATACGGTTAAAACATATATTATCCTTGCATATATGAAGGGTAATGTCTGCCTTCTTAACATAAAGCATGGGAAAACCACAAGAGGAATTGTTGGTCTATATAAACCCTTTGGCCTATTGATCCTCTCACTGTCGCTTGAGATTCTAGAGATCAATAGACACCATATTATATGGAGGAATGGACATTAGAGATACTCCATTTACAATAGTGATCGTAGAATCTAACACTATTTTAAAAGGTAAGCCAAAAAAGTCATTGGAAAAGACATCCCTGAAACAATCTACTTCTGGAGGGAATTTAGCCTGGTCTAAAACATGATCCCACATAATGATTTTAGAAATATGGGAATTCACCCCACCTATCCCATGATGCTATGGTATAGTATTTCCTATCATAGATATCCCAATAACCATTATATAGATAACTTCATATCTCTGGTGACATAGATGATATCCTTCGTCAATAGCAGTATAAAAAAGAATGGTATAGAACCAACGAATCTATACCAAGAATCATATCAAATCCCATCGTCTCTGAAAAAATTTTGTCCCATAATAATGTTTAACCACTTACCTCAAGGGGAAAATCCCAACACTAGTGTACACACTCTGACCATACTACCAATGGTGTATCGAGGTTCATAACACCAAAAAACTGTATTTCTAGCCAAAGACTCTCAAAGATACATAAAGAGATGAATGATTCTGAAGAAACAATATCAAATAAAGAAGATAATTTTCTGGAGTCTATTAGAAGGTTACTATTTATTATAGATGGTCTTATAGCCTGGTCCTTAGGTATTGGATGTAATGCATGAATCTAGGTTGACCCACATTCCAGAAAAACAACTATACTACAACGATCAAAACTACTTTCCTAACATTCTTTGTGATCCAGGGTTCTGCTACCATTAACACTACCTCCTCCTCATCCAGTCATGCCAGTGCTACATCATCTTCCCACTTGACGTGGTGTAAAAAAATATCATCTTGAAGGTGGAGCTGTTATGGAACCTCTTCCACTAGATGATGATGGAATTATCCGAAAGAATCTCTACAAGATCCCTACATTTGTACAAGACTTGTACTTTAGTGGGTCTATATCATTCTGAGGATTTAGATTCCCCATACATCCGCACTGATGATATACTATAGAGGTACCAACATTGGTGCCCCAACTGCCACTACCCTAATGATAAAACTCAAGGGAACACTTCTTACCATGGGAAGAACTACTAGCATGATGTGACACTGGTCATATATGACCATTACAGTCACCCTCCCTCAAGATGCGCTCAATAATAAGATCCATATTTACTATTTTAGAGAAATTAGTTTAGTGGAAGACATTCACCTGGGTACAGTTGGTATACAGAAGACCATCCTTGAAGTGTTTAGTAGATGAAATCTCATCACTAGAATGAAATAGTTAAATTCACTATAACTAAGTGAAACAATACAAATACCCTATAACAGATAGAAAACCCTACTCTAGATTCAAAATGTATCTGATTCCATCATGTCACATCATCTAAGGAATTAACTGATTATAGAAGGAATTCTAGAATTCACCCATTCCATGTTCTATTGGAGACCAGGTTGAGTAATCACATCCCATAAATTTATGTCTAAATCATAGAGCATGTATGTTACTAGTTTGAAACTCCACTCTAGAGGCATCACCAAGTGATCAAGGATAGTCAAGGTGTATTTTAGTCAAGGCTCAGAAACATATGGACCACCATCCCTTTCGAATGTAAGAGGATGTTGCGGCTAATACTCATAGGTCAGATCTACCATCATGGGTTCATCTCGTGGATCACTATTCCTGGAATGCATTAGATGCTGGAAATTATCATGAATTTGAGAATCATTTCCCAATTCAGGTACAACAGGTGGTTCCTCATGTGGCACTCCTAGATGTAACACTAGCGGCTCAGGGCCCACCATTTATGGATCATGGTCATCTCCACCCTCCTGGAGCACGATTCAAGGACGGTGTGGTGGAATTGGTTTAGAAATTATTCAATAACACCGCTCATAAAAAGAGTAAAGAGACAGATAGAAAAATTTATGGAATATGAACATAAGAAATGGCTCAATATAAAAGGTATTCCACCCCAACTACCCATGTAGAAGTCCAAGTTTAGGTAAGTGTTAATTAATATGATTAAGGAGTTCTAATAGATGTAGTTTCAACAACACCATTCCAAATCATTTATTGGAAACTATTTCTTTTATTTTTATTTTTAATTATCAGTTTCACTGCTTTACCTTTCATAAGCATGACATGGTAGGATAATGGTGTGTAATCATTTCAATTTTATTTTTTCATTTTCTTTAACTTGTATCAATGTTCCTTAAAATAGACCATCATTACCAATGAACCAGGGAACATTCTCTTTTACACGGAAAACCACACACATTTTAATTTCTAATTAAAGGCTTTATTTACTAAATTATACAATCTAAGCCACAAGGTCCCATACCACCTCATGAATTGAAATGGTAAATTACATAATAATAGACCAAAATAATCATAGGTAGCTATATAAGTAAGTCTCACTCAACAATCATAGGCATATCAAACAATGAAAGCAGTGAAATGAATCTATATGGCATGGAAACCGACATGATGTGTAAATCTATGGTTCCTACGATTATGAATGTAACAATTCCCACTAAACTCATATAATTGGGACAAGTATGGAATAACATTCTCAATTAGAATAATAATCAAAAACACTATATTGCATGTTCATCACCCACTAGTGTAATGATATCAACTGCAATAAAGATAACTAGAACAACAATTAAAATTAATGAAACTAGAATTTTACCCAGAACATGGGTTCACTATGCCCATGAATGACTTATGAACAACTTCAAAGCATTCCTAATCTATTGAATAAAGTATATAATAATAAATAAATAAATGAATGACCTATGATTCGACTTTGTTATATCCTAGAGCTAGAATCCACTTAGGAGGTGCCCCGAGCCTTGTTGGACACATTGACTCAACCGAAACTACCTAAACAAAAGAGTTTATCAATTAGATGTGATGGCCCAGGGAGTGTATATGGGGATAATATTTCCTCATTACCAGAGTAAAACATAGTGAATAACACATAATATACAACATAGATAAACAATTGATGTAATATATGTAAATATAATGCACACCAGAATGAGACAAATCAATAATAATTAAAATAACTAGAATAACATAAAATAGATAATGATGATGATATGTTTCATGTCACCATAATGTTGGAAAACATGGGATCAAATTAGAATGACTACATGTAATTCAAAATTTTATGAAAAAGTAAATACAAAAACTAACCCATGAATTTTGAGCATCAGCTCGGTCATCAACCACTTGGTCCATCCAAGCACAGTGTGAAATCAAATTTCAAAAGAATTATGATTCCCTTTAACCACACATGCATACATGTAATCTTCCCCATGAGCCAATGGATCTTGGAGAGGGTGTGATATTAATATCAGTGGGCCACCACTAATGGTTTCTATAAAATCCAAACCATGTAATGAAAATGTAATAGTGTGAAAGAATGCATATACAATGAAAAGAAATACAATATAAATAAATTCCCAACAACATACTTCATCCATCTGTTGATCCTTGAACATTTAACCAGCTCATTAATTAATTCATTTCCAGTCTATATAAACAAGACTTGTGAGGCATGACCATCATTTACATCACCTTGTGATAGTATAAATAGTGAAAGTTCTTAGTTGTAAGAATGAAACAATAATTGTTAATTAATATGAAGTTTTTACATATTGTTCACCATAGAACCCTAGCCCTCAAGGGCTGCTAAACCAGTAATAAATATGTCTAGATAATGTTTAACAGTGTAATATATGGATCATGATCTGAGGCCTTCCTATAATAATGTTTCAAACAGATTCCAAGGAAATAATCCAGGGTAAAACATGAGATAATAGGTTGTTTAGAAAATGGATGTAACTAAGGAACCTCATGTCATGTTGGATCTAATAAGTGTATTTGAGGCACCCTTTAATAATAATTAAGGGACACTTTAGTATCATTATATGCATCCATTGGTAAACAATTATTGGGTTACTAGGTAGGTCACCCTCAAGGAAATCGTCCTCCTTGAATATGAATGAAATTTGTGAGTACCCCTATAATTCTCTAAGGAATCCAAGTGTTAACAAAAGGTAACCCTCTCCATAAATATTTAAAGGTCAAAGTGAAGAAATAGTCACAATAAATCTAATTCATTACAATTAATTTGGTCATATGATAACTATGTCATTAATATATTCACTATATTTATGTCTTTCCTTTCATTTGTTTGACAAGGCCCAATATCATGAAATCATTTAATTACAACCATAAAAATCATGTATAATTAATATGTTAAACTTCAATTCTTTCCTTAAACATGGAAATCTGTGTTATAGACATGAAATCAAACATTCATTTACATTTAATAAGGACAAGTATTCTACTTAAGTATAATTTCCATGATATCAATTAAATCAATCACTTACATTTAATCACTTACCTTAGGTGGGTCAAGTCGAAGCAAAATGTTACAATCCACTAAAAAATTCAAGATTCAATATGAAGTTAATATATAGTGTCTTTATAGTAGTGTGGTCAAGCTCGGTCACACATGAATGATGGATCAAAAGAATCAAAATAATAATACCCAATTATGGGATATCACCCAACATGGGGTGTTAGGAGGTATAGATGAAACCCAAAAAATCCAATCAATTTTATCGGAGTAACATAATTATACGGTTATAATGACCATAATAAATTAATATAAATTCAATCCATGACAATTGATAAAATCAGAAGGCCCCACAAATTAATTAAAAAATCTAAAAAAATATTAAAGGAAGAGTTTTAGACCACCCGCCCCATACTCGTATGAGTCTCTCCATGAAGTACAGACCTCTAATTCAGCTCAGATTAGAGTTGATCTAAAAAATGAGCATAATACCCTAAACATTGATAACTTGGTCCTGAAAAAGGGAAATTAAGAACGGCTCAAGAAGACTCTGTTACATGTTCTTGCACATCCAACGTGAAAAAATAATGATCAATAGGATCCCAGATGAAGGAGATACTTAAATACAAAGATTAGGCCGTTAAAGAGATCCAAAATGGGAGAAATGGAGGTTCATCCCACTAGAATTTAGATTATGGAAGAGGGATTAAGTTAATTAGATCATTAATAGTAAAATAGTAAAATCATCCATAAATTATCCATTGCATGGTTATGCCACATAGCTTTCTAAACCACAAAAAATTCCATGCATAGGTACCTATAGAAAAGGCGTCACTCACATGGTTAGGTTGCACGATTTGGGAAACTATGTGCCAAATATGCTTAATGGATCTGCCAAAAATGCCGAATATACCCACGGTTTCCACTAACATTAAGGCATAACAACATGGTTTACTTTAAACCATGAATCATGCCTTTTTCTCCAAAAAAAATTGAATTCCAAGCTCTAAACAAGACCTATGCACCCCTAATATATTTGTGAATTCATTAGACACCTGATAAAGTTCCATAAATAGGAGTTTGATTGAATTTTAAAGTATCCAAATTGGAGATAAAAACTGGTTTCTTACAGTTAATTATTTTCCAAAATCACATCAGATCTGTATAATGGAAGAATAATAAGATTAATATTTCCCAAAACATCAAATAGGGATATAATACCCTTGATACTATAAGATTCTTCCAAAAAACAAATAATCATACTAGTGATTTAATACTAATTTAAAATATTAAAGATATAATAGATTTCCTAGAATAAGAATCCACGAATTCATACAAATCTCTTGAGTGGAGAATAAATGTACCTTCTTCCCTTCATTATCATGACCAACTTCTAGTAGTAGGAGTATTATAGGTTTTCCATTATTTTATTAAACTTAGTGGTTACCAGTGTTTATTATCCTTGAAAGCCTATCATTCATTTCATTAAAACTATATCAATCATATAAGAACATATATCTTTCATAACTCAACCTATATAATTTCTAGTTCATCCTAGTTAACTATTTGATTTGGTCTTTTATTAGTTTTAATCCCTAAATGTTAATTTGAAATGTATATCTCATAGTTGTTCTTCAAGGGTAAATTATTAACCATAACATATCACTCAGATTTTCCAATCTAGTTGTGCAGTTATGGGTATTTATCGTGCACCATGTGATGTTTGAGTTAATAACCTAGAATCCTATTTCAGGGTTATTACCCCAAGGTATATCTATGATTGATAATTGATCTACTTTTAGTATCTAGGTAGGGATGTAATTTCTTGTAAAACCACATACTCAAAAGAATCCAAAACTTTAGGATGTTATCCTATACTTAGAATTTTCACATTTAAGTATCTCATGGGATTTCATTAATTTAATATAATCCTAATCCCTAAAAATATCTAAAATAATACTAAAAAAGAACTGAACTATACTCTAATAAAAAACGTAGACACCCAAGATAAGAATATATTTATTTTAATCCATTTCCAAAATTTACACATTGCATATGACAAATAATAAAACTATATCATGAATATAATTTTTAGTGTCTTTGAGGACCAGTTAACTTGAATAATTAATTCACATTACTTGTGAACAATAATTTATAATCTCACTTTACTATACCTTATTATAAATGTCTAAAAAGTTAAGATGAACCCTATAAACTAGGGAATGAAAACATAGTAAAGGCTTGATCTCAAACCCTCATTTAGGGAATAATTTCAATGAAGCATTACGGTTAGATAGAAATATTTGTGAAAATATGGATAATGAATGAAATTTATGAAAAAAAATATCACAACAGTATAAAACCATGAAAATTTCATCAATGATTCATATTAATAATATCTTAAATTTTAAACCTATAATAATAATTGTGAGTCATGTAATGATTAAAATTATTTAGAATGACTTTAACAAATTTGACAAACATAATAATATGAAAATAAAATTTCGCAATAGTGTAGAGATCAAAACCTAATTACTATGTCATTGTGATTGTGGGATAAAATCCCATGTACTATATTTAGGATAGGGTTAAAACCTGTGTAACCTATTTAATTTTGGGAAACAACTCATGTACCTATTTATTGTTAGAAAACATCCCATGTACCTCATATGTAATGGGCTATAACTCATGTACTTATATATGATTGGAAAAGAACTTGTTTACTTCTATTGGATTAGGATAAACATTGTATACCTCTTTAGGATTGTTTTATAACCCATGTACCACTATATAATTTTTATATAACATGTGTAACTATTAATGATGGGGAAAAACCCCCTGTATGTCTGTGGGAATTCAATAAAACTTTTACACCACTTTATTCATGGGATACAACCCATTTACATAATTAATCTCATGATATTTTAAACATTAACCAATGAATTGTATGGTTATATAGGACCCCACAAATCAATAATCCAAAGATATGTGTGACACATGAAAAAAATAATTCATTATATCCTAATGATCTTAGGTTAGGAAAAATTGGTTTCACAACATTTCAAAATGGTATCTACAAAATTTTCCTAAAGGATGGAAATGATTGATACCCAAAATCCAATCCTCAAATATGTATTTCAATAGAAAATTTATAGGGTTATTCCTGAAAAATAATTTCATTAGAAATAAACACTATTATGATAATGATGAAAAATTTTAGTGAAAACATAAAAGAGTTTCAAAAAAAACATTTTTTCATTGTCGTAAAATATAAATTTTATAAACACATTAAAACTAAATTTTATAAAAGATGAATGGAATTATTTTAAAAGTATTTTATTTAAAATTAATCACAGATAAATGTTCCACGAAATGATATAATGGTTTTTAAAATGAATTTGAATTTTATGACCAAAAAATTTATTATGAAAATTGGTTTTTTAAAATTTTAAATTACATTTGATAAAAACCCAAATTATAAAAATATTAATTAAAAAATATAATGAAAAAAGTTAAAGGTAAAAAAATATTTTAACATGAGTTAACACAAAATATGTTTTCCTAAATATAATAGGATAACATTTTTAGGAAGGTTGAACATGGAAATGGAAGGGAAATCGTCACATTATGGATATGATATAAATTCAAAGAATATTATAATTTTTTGAAAATTGAATTCATTCATGAAATTATATTTGTATTCATAATAATATTCCTTAGTTTTATACCAAAGATAATACCATATAAACTTTTATATATAGAAACATAGATATCTTAGAGGATATAAGTTTACGATGAAAAATTATAACTCACCAAAAGAAGATTGAGTTACCAATGTTTTGTGTGGGAAATAAGGTTCTTGATTTTAGAATATTTAAAAAGGGTTATTATGTGGTAATAATGTAAACAAAAAACAATAAATAAAATTAACACATTATATAATAATACATTATAATGTACCAAAACAATATGGAATACTTTTAATAAAGACATTTATAACTCAATGATTATGAATTGAGCTAACAATAACCCTTATAATTCGAGGAACATTTTAAAAAACCTACTCAAAGATAGTGACTTAAATTGAACATAAAAATACCTAAATAAATTTTTTATCTTGATAGAATTTAAAAATTATTCAATATTTACACCATTTAAATGAAATTAGGTTCATAATAATAAATATGTCTCAAAGAGTGGATTTAGAGATAAAAACACTTACTTTATATCATGAATTACACAAAGGTACTCTAACCTCCTATATGAAAAACATATCTACAATAATAAATAATATTATACCCATATTCAAACTTATAAACATTTATTAAAAACATATATAATAAAAATATACCTATATATTATTTTTTTTAACAATTTTCCTACATCAGGTTTTTATAAATTGGATATTATGTACTTGTTTTGTAAGTCTATTTCTTCTATTTATAACAAAATCACTATTTATTGATTATTTAGGGTACGTGAGGTGAGTTTTTTATGATGATTTAGTATGTTTCAATTTCCATTCATGAGGGTTTCAATCTATATCGTTGAAGATAAATTCTAAAATGATCATGTTTTGGTGATTCCTATCAAATGAATATCTTTTTTTAATTAAAGAGTTTGATATTTACATAACCTGTAAGGAAAAAATTACAATTTATAGGATTATATCATATTATAAATTTAATTAAGTTATCATAAACATTAATAGTGTAATTTATCAGTATTGTTCAGGTATGTTGTTTAACTGACCCAAAAAAAGAACAGAACATGATTTATGGATGATTATGAGGTGGTTAAATTATAGTAACATTATAATAGAGAAATAATGATATTTTAAATATTAATTATTCTTATTAATCATAATTATAAATAATTAAGAGTTTAATGGATGGATACAAAATACATAAATAGTGTGATTAATTTTGTTTCTTTCTATGTTATCTCGTTTAAAACTGTTAATTTTGTATTGATCGTTTATCATTCATATCATAAATTTTTTATTCAATTTTTATTACAGAAACTTTATTAGTGTCATAGAAATAATATTTATCCCTTAAAAAAATTGTTAAATTTTGACATGGATGATATAAATGAAAAATTAAATACATCGATATATGGAGGGGACGATCTGTACGTATGTAAAGTTGATGATTTTTTATAGAACATGAGACATGGATTCTATATTGTATCATTTAAGACCATAAAATAATATATATATATATATATATATATATTATATTTATAAATTAAATCCCATCTTTAACTTTCAATGTTAGGTGGTGAATGAAGATGATCGTTTTACTTGTGGAGTCGATAGTCCTCACATTGGAACATTTAACGATTTCATTTTTCACAGCTTAAAAGGGAAGTGGTGGTTAATTATTTTACCACAACAATAATAGCATCCCAATATACAATTGATAATTATTTTTTAATTATGAAATTTTGAAAATAAATTTTATGATGAATAATTTCTCTAAATGAAATATAAATGAGAAAGGAGTGGTCAGAAATTTATACCTCACTTCTTGGATTATTTTCTATTCTATGGGGGCGTATCATTTGAGAGATTATCTTTAGATAAGATAATGAACTCATTATGGTGAATATGATTGATTAATAATAATTTTCATAGAGTTTCTGCTGAACTAGGTGGGTTTTTTGTGAGGGGAAGTGAGGATAAGAGTTTCTCTTTTATAATTGAAAAGGGATGAAATTTTGGTAAATACCCAAAACCTTTCGATAATGGGAAATCCCTATCAAGGAAACTAGATCCAAAATTGGTAAATTATGGAGAGTGGAATAGATATGGAATATATATCACCCAGTTAGCTTTATTTTATGTATTTTCTAACCTTTATTGTAGTTTACCTTTTTCATTTTTTGTGTAATTCAAAGACGGAATTGGGAGGATATCTGTAATAGTGAAGTGAAGGATTTGTAGGAATTTTAATAAAAAACAATAGTTTTATCTATTGGAAGTGTATTTACATGGCATGTAATGGAAATTCATGACTTGTAATGGATTATATATATATATCATGAAATGGATACATATCAAGATAACTTTACACACCATGTAAAGGTTACACATCACATAACAGGAAATTATCATATTTTTAATAAAAAGAGAAGTGTTTTTTCATGGTATGTGGGAGATAAGGATTTCATGACATGTGATGGTTTTAAATTCCATGTATATTCCTAAGGGTTGGTTTTTATCTAGTGGTTTGGATGGAATTTCTATTTCATTCCTACAAGATTCCTTAATCTCAAACTAAAGGCTATTCCTAGGGGATTTCTGGTGATTCCTTACCATTTAGATCACTTCTTTTAGAATGTGATCCCTATTGTGGTTCAATTGATTCTCTCATGGTATGTAATCTATTTTGTTCTTATTATTTTTTTGTTAAGCTATGTTTTGGTAATAGTATTGTGATTGGTTAGTGTTTTTATCGATCCTTTATAGTTTCTAGGCATGCTTTGTATTATAAAGGATGTTCTCTTGGTTTTAGGTTTCTATTGTCAAAAGAATCCAAGTTAATACCACGCTTGAGGTAGTTGTCTTTATAAAATGGGTTAATTTGATGAATTAATTGTTTTTATTGAATAATTCAACTGGGATTTTTATTAATTTGATGTGATAAATAGTTTCAAATGATTCCTTAGGAATGAAAAATGTTTTCAAAAAGAGGGTTTTCTTTGAAAATTTATTTTATTGATTTATAAATGGGTTTTTAAACTCTTAATAAAATGGTAATATATTTGAAAATATTTTATTAAATTTTGTACAGGTATTTGAAAATTTATTGGAAAATTTTACATTGGTAACCTTTTGTGAATCCGGTTAGAGATAAAGGCAGTCTTAGTGTTTATTGCAACACAAAAAGGTAATTTGTTTGTGATATTGACTGGTATGAATCAAAATATTTTGGATCCAACATATGCCTATTTATTCTTGTGAGTGTATAGAATGAAATTTCCTATAGTATTGAGCCTAATATATGGTGTTTTTTCTTTTTTCATTTATGGTTAGTTATCCAATGATTGTTTTTATATAATTATGATTGGTCAAAACAATTTATATGAGGTTGTATCACATAGCTTCACATGATATGTGTATTTATGGATATGTTCTTGCATATTTACCTATTTATTCATAGATATTCTTTTTCTATTTTTATCAATTTTACTTTTCACATATCTAATTTGTTAATATGAATGGATTTATAAAAACCAATGGAATAAAAATGGAAAGATATTTATAAATGGGATGGATTTAAAAAAATTCAATGATAAATTTTTTTGTTTTAAAATATTAAATTATTAAATTCTTGATATTAGGCCTTATATAGTTAATATGGAGGTATACTACTGGGATTAGTCTCACACCAAAATTACTCCGTTGGGTGTTTGTAATTTTGTCATTTTAAGATTTAGGTAAAGGTAAGAGGGCCATTTATCATTAAAGATTCTATTATTGCTATATATTTCGGTTTGGGTTGGCCAAGAGGTGATTGTTAGTTATGTGGAGTTATGAATTACTTTATGGTTTAGCTTTTATGGCTTCGATAGTATGTTTAATTGGTATCATGTTTTTTTCATCTTCATACTTTGGTTTTATGTATTGTTTTTATATATTTATCACAGGTTTTTGTTATCCTCTTTTACCCATATCATGTGAAGGGATAGTTCAGGTGGCCTATCAAGTTGACTAGGGTTGGTTGGTTACAATTTGGTATATTGGGGTAATTTCTTCATGAATTTTCTTAGAACTACAAAATATTTGTGTTTTTTCATGGATAGATCAGATTTAATACCATTAGAATTTGGTAAGTAGGTGCATAAAGGGGCCTGCACAGCTCACATCCATGACTAAAACCGAGTTACCATGTGTGGGTAAGGACTTTTACTAGGATTGATATATGGAGCTTGAAGTTATGTGATTTAAATGTATGGGATGTTTATTTAAATAGACATGTTTAATTGTTAATTTAGTATTTCATATTTTATTGAAATTTTTATTATCTTATCTCTATGTTTTTAATTCAAAATGTATTCCCTATGGTTCTGGAATTTTCTCGTGTCTGAATGGTCTTTGTATTTTGATTGACAATGCTTTTGAGAAGAGATCTTCCAAATATTATAGGGATTTAGGCGTGATATGTGACACCCCGAGCTTCCACGATACGCCTCTCTTTCAATAATGCAATAGCTTGCATTGTACGCTGGTTCGAGTTCTAACACACTGCGACTAATCAAAGTAGCCGTTATGAATAGTAATACCCACTTTTTAAAATTATAGAAATTTTATATTTCAAAATGGACTTCATTTTTGTATTCGTAATATCGAAATTATCCAATGATGAATTTTTTGTAATTTTCTGTGAACTTCCAATTTTTTATGAATAGTGAAAAATACTTAAAAACAACTTTTTTAATCAAAATATATTATAGTGATAAATTATAATATTGAATGGTTTTAATGTATTATTAGAATATATTTTTACTATTTTATCCAATTTTGGTCATTAGAATTAATTTCACATTGAAATTGGACATAAACAATTGTCAATCTTTTGATATATATTGTTTCTTAAAAACACGCTATTTGTTGTGACAGTGGGAATTAATTATAAAATTAATTAATTCAACTTATATGTTTGGAATTTTGTAAAATTGACATCATTTTTGGATTCGGAATATCAATTATATCTTAGGGTGAAATTTTGGCATTGTTCTGAAAAACTTCAATGTTTGATGAATAGTGAAACAACTAAGTGGTAGTTAAAAAAACTGATTTTTTCATTTAAATGAAACATTACCACTTCTGTGATTTGATTTTCAAAAATATGACATACATGGTTGTAATTAGGAAGTAATATGTGGTTCAATGGGATTAAAATATTTTTTTTGGTGAATAGTAACTTTTAAGTTTAATTAATCACGATTAAAGGTAATTAGTGAAATTTAAGGTAAAAATGAAATTATAAAAATATGAAAATACCTTTAAACTTGTCCTAACCATATTATTTGTGTCGTGGATGAAAAACAAAATCCATGGGTCAACTTGGAGACCCAATGGAGCCACTTTGGTAGGAAAATGACATAAATAACTATTATTTAATGTTAAAATAAAAATTTCACAAACATGAGTTGTTTTACTAAAACAATTTTTAAATAGGGATATACAAGTCATTTTTTTACTATAAATATTCAATAGAAAGATAAAAATATTTACTACATCAAGATAAGTTTTTTATAATTTTTAGACATTATATAAATTAAATTATTTATGACACCATGATGATGCAGTGATTATCTCATTAATTAACGATTTAAATAAAATGAAACGATAATGTAAAATCTAAGAATTAAACTTGTCAAAAACCTATTGTATGAGAAGATTTAGAACCCTTATCACCTTATCCTTGAAATATATAAGTTTGGGACCTTTATAATCCGAAAAAGAATTTCATAATAATTTAACATTCCAATCTTTCCCAGAGTGCCCCTTCTCTCCTCTTATAAAAGGCCCCCACCACTACCACCTTACTCACACTTTCAAAGCCTTTTGGCTCGGCCAAACTGTGCCCAAATACTCTCCCAACTTCCCTCCCTTACTCCTAGAAGCCTCCCTTTGGGCATAATTCTTCCCAAGGAAGCCTTTGGTTCAAATCAAAAAGTGTTACCCGATTTTAAGGTAATGTCTTCTCTATTGTCCTTTTGTATTATTTTGTTTCTCCAACCCCCTAAACTCTTTTTATTAATTTATTTTGTAAAAACACCAGTATCCTAAATATACTAGGATTTTGTTATAATAATTATTCGAGATACACTTACACACACCTACATCTAATGGTTAAAGAACATACTGTTTCTGTGGATGGCGAATTTCTGCCTCACGAAACGATGACTGTTTAACACTCATATAACACCTCTAATGGTGGCCATTTTGATGAAACTATTTTCATATATTATATATATATATATATTATGTTTATGTTTTCCTTATGCTTCTTTATTTCTCATTTGTGGCATACTTTATGATTTCCATTATGTGTAAACGCGATAATTGCATTTTAGGAAGTGCGGACTACCGCCCCCTCAGAGTGATTTGAATCGTTAATGCCATATGTGGGAAGTATAAAGGATGGAGTAAATGGTATTATACATTATATTATACTGGAATTATATTCTACATTTATATAATTATAACATCATTCCATTAAATATGAAATAGAAATGAAAGTAGCGTTCATGCGTACGTACGACTTACCGTCTCCATAAACAGTGCATTTCTTTTATTACCTCTAAATGTTATGTAATATTATAAATGCATGTATATACTGGATATATATGATATATATGATACCCACATCATTAATATAATTACGGATATAATAGATATTTTACCACATGAACATCTTGTAATTTTAAGAAGTTTATTTTTGAATCAAGTACCAAAGATCGAGAAAATGACCGTTATTAACATAAATAATTACATAATGTTCATAACATGGTAATAAGTGATATAAAAGGAATTATAAACTTGGAAAAGGTTTTTAAGAGATTATAAATTAACTCTAGTTTATTATTCATGAGGTTAAAGAGCGGTCGAATCAAGTCGGACACGAGGTAAGGGAATTTCTTAACCCAATTTCCATTCTTTGGGTTAATCTCCTACATTCAAATTATGTAATGATATTATTATGACCTATCTTGTATTTGTACATTCTTTATGTGTACATATATAGAATACACATAATATATCTATTTTATTTAAAAAATGATCTTGGTAAGGACTTCGTCTCAATCTCCTTTCATTGAGGCATATTTTGTTTTATACACAACATTCTTTTATACGGTGTATAAACCCCTTTAACTTTTACGTTTATCCAAAAGGAATATTTTTTATACGAAGTGTTTTACTAAATTAAAAAAGGAAATGTTTTTGTCATACGTATTCGGAGACAATGACTTCTCCACCGCTGTGACCATTATTTGAGTTTCGGCTTCCTCTACAAGACATAACTTTTTTAAATGAAAAATAAATACCAAGTTTTAATTTGATTTTATTTTGGTATTGAAAATGGTTTTGATAAGGTTTTTATTATATCATTGTGTTGTATTTATATCTTGTGATTGAAACGTGGAAATGTTATTTTTCCTTCATGCACGTTTTATGTGATATGATTATATTATGGTTTATGATATGTTTAAACCTGTTCATATGAGGAATGCATTGGACTTAATAAGTTACAGGTGAAGCCCGCTATAGATCCTCGATGCATCGGTAGGTCTCATGAGAAAAACTAGTGTCTTGGCATGATGCCTTGACAAAATCTTATTTGTGGTCTTGGCACGAGGCCTTGACTACGTGGTTATGATAGTCTGGCATTATGCATTCCATCATTATGAAAGTGGTTATTGATATTGCATGTGATTATTCGACCAGTAGAATATCCATGTGAAGAAGTAAATAGAATTATCTAATTTTACTTTTTCCATATGTTGTTGAAGTTCATGTTTAAAAGGCTTTTGTTTTAGTTATACACTTCCTTAAATGTTAATGTTTATTTACAAAAGATTCGGCAATATTGTTATCCTTACTGAGCATCTGAGATCACCCATTTCAATTTTTTAATATTTTCCTGGATGTGAAGAAGTATTTTATGAATGACATACAGGGAGAGTCAGAAGAGGTTATGAGTGTGGACTATGGATACTTTGTTATTGTAGTTTTTCACTTTATGATGTAATGTAACTTTTATGAATGTATCTAGTGTTTACAAGGCTAATAAACTAATCGGTCTTTCGAGACTTGATCTTTTGTGAACATGCCAATGTTACGAAGTAATGCACCAACTCTGGGTAGCTGGGGTCTGGGTGCTACAGTTGGTATTAGAGGCAGTTTAGTACAAACCTTGGAAGCTAGATTTAGATAAACTTTGATTTGAGCACATAGCCCGAAGATAGTCTTTGAGGATTAGTATAGATGAACTTCCTAGAATTTTGGTATTATAGGGATTTTTTGAGTTTTCAGAGCAATACATCCCTGTCTGGATACGAGCAGGTAGAGGCGGCTCTGGTACAGATGTACCTAGGGGTAAAACCCGAAAACACCGCTTTGATCTAGACTCGAACGGGAACTGGGGCACGACAACGGGACTTGCTGCACTCATGGTTATGACACTCCTGGTGGATATGCTTCGGATAATTCTCGTTTTCTTTACAAACCACTATGAAGGGTTATGAGTATATACATCCTCAAAGAAAACATTTTTATGATTATGGATTATATCCATAAATAGTTCAATTTATGTTAAGTAATTTATAAGTATGGAATTATGTATTTTGATTCATAAACAAATCTAGTTTATGCCATTGTTTAGAAATGGATCTTAGTGGAAGGAATTGAAACTGTATCAATGCACGCACTCTGTGTAGGGATTTCCCTCCTGCTCAAGATAATTATTATGGAGCTGGAGATACAACTGGTGCTGATCAACTTATTACCATACTGGGACGACTCACCCAGGTTATGAATAATAACCATACTCGTATGGAGCACCCTAATCTGCAACATGGAGGATCAATGTTAGACCACTTCATGAGGCAACAACCACCAAAATTTAATGGAGGTAAAAATCCATTAGTAGCTGAGCAATGGATAAACTCTTTAGAGAAAATATTCCACGCCTTGGGGAGTAGCGAAAGGGAGAAGGTTGTCATGGAAGTCTACCGCCTCACTGGAGATGTCGATCAATGGTGGTCACTGATTCAAAACACAAAGGAAGATGAAGAAGTATCAAGTATGGAATGGAGGGATTTTAAGGAAATTTTCATAGAAAAGCTACTTTCTGCATGACCATCGAGCAGATATGGAATGGAAATTTCTGAGTCTGAGGCATAAGGAGGATGAGAATGTCGCAAAGTATGAGGCTAACTTTACAAGGTTAGAAAGGCATACTGCAGATTATATATGTAACCCAAAAAGTAATATTGATATTTTCTTTGATGGGTTAAAACCGTTTCTCCATCAAGCCTTAGTATCAAAATACTTCTCGTCATACGAAGATATTTTCTCATGTTCTATCAAGACCGAAAAGGAATTCCCTAAGTCTTATGACAACAAAGTAAAGCAAGAGAAGAAGATAATGGTGGAACAAGAGACAGATAAAGGGGAAAAGGTAAAGAAGGATTTTCCATTATGTGATAATTGTGGGAAGAATCACCCTGGTACTTGCCTAAAAGGAATGGGAGTTTGTTATAAATATGGAGAAAAAGGTCACCAGGCTCGTGATTGCAAGGGAAAGAAAGAGGCTATCAATCTTGAATGCTACAATTGTAGGGAAATGGGGCATTATTCAAATGAATGTCCTATGCGTCAGGGAAACATACCTCAGAAAAGGCCAAGGGATCAACGACAATCTTATGTGGTTACTACAGTTGAAGCGGAATAATTAATGTATTGGTGATTTTGGACTCAAGGATTATATTCTGGTTTTAAAAATAATGTGATATATATAAGGATTGTACTTCAGTACTTTTTGTTATCATTAAGGTTTTAATATGATGAAGGAAATCATATTTTTAGTATGTGACAATAAGAGAATCTTTTCTTTGTTTAGGGAATCAAATGTTACAATTGATTTTGGAATTTAAGGACCCTTTGGAGAAAGTCTGGTCGGAGGTATTTTGGATAAATATAAAGGTCGGAATGGATTAAGTTGATCATTGGATAGTATTGTTTAAGGTTAAAACATTTCTGAAGATTATTTTTGGAATATTATAATACTATAGTTTTAGGAAAAGGACAACCTACAGGGTGGGGCATAACCTGTCGCGTTGGACAAAGCTGCAGGAATCAAACCCACAACCATAGTGTGACAGGCCTTTATTACCTACTACTAGCCTAAATGAAGTCACTTGTTATTACAAAATAGTTTTACTAATCTAAATGGTATGTGTTAATATTTATAACCTTATAAAATTTGGATAAATAGAATATTTTTGAGTTCTGTTACCATTTGGAGTGAAAGATGGGTTTGTGGTAAAAAATTATTAAGGAATGAAAGTCTACACGACAATTAATTATATTTCCTTACGTTCTTAGAAAATAAATTAAATAAATTCCTCAACTTTATAAAAAGGTAACTTAAAACAAAAACGTTGCCGGTTATCTTTTCCAGTTGGGGATTCAATTACCGTTGAACCAATCACAAGTTTGTGATTTTGTTATGGTTAACTTTCTCCTAATCAAGTTTTCTACAAGTCTCCATCAAACCTTGATGGTTTGTTTTTCTTCCATATCCATATTTTCATAGAATCCTAGTATGGTCTATCTCGGGTGACCTTTGTACTTATCTTCCTATCTTTTAGAGTTATATTTTTATTAACCCTATTTCAGATGTGGGTTTTCTACAAAGGTATTTTCGATTTTCAACCTTTTATTTTCGAAGAACATTTTCAAATTGCTAGGACTCAATTTATTGAAGGAGGGGAGAATGTAACACCCCTAGATTCCATGATATGCCTCTCTTTCAATAATGCAATAGCTTGCATTGTACGTAAGTTCGAGTTCTAACACACCGTGACTAATCAAAGTAGCCGTTATGAACAGTAATACCCACTTTTTAAAATTATAGAAATTTTATATTTCAAAATGGACTTCATTTTTGTATTCTTAATATCGAGATTATCCAAAGTTGAATTTTTTATAATTTTCTGAGAACATCCAATTTTTTATGAATAGTGAAAAATACTTAAAAACAACTTTTTTAATAAAAATATTTTATAGTGATAAATTATACTACTGAGTGGTTTTAAATTATAATTAGAATATATTTTTACTATTTTATCCAATGGTGTTCATTATAATTAATTTCACTTTGAAATTGGACATAAACAATTGTCAATCTTTTGATATATATTGTTTCTTAAAAACAAACTATTTGTTGTGACAGCGGGAATTAATTATAAAATTAATTAATGCAACTTATATGTTTGGAATTTTGTAAAATAGACATCATTTTTGGATTCGAAATATCAATTATAGCTTAGGGTGAAATTTTGGCATTGTTCTGAAAAACGTCAATGTTTGATGAATAGTGAAACCACTATGTGGTAGTTAAGAAAACTGATTTTTCATTTAAATGAAATATTACCACTTCTGTGATTTGATTTTCAAAAATCCGACATACATGGTTTTCATTAGGAAGTAAAATTTGGTTCAATGGGATTAAAATAATTTTTTGGTGAATTGTAACTTTTATGTTTAATTAATCGCGATTAAAGGTAATTAGTGAAATTTAAGGTAAAAAGGATATTATAAAAATATGAAAATACATTTACACTTGTCCTACCCATATTAGATGTGTAATTTACGACCAATACAATCCATTGGTCAACATGGGGATCCCATGGAGCCACTTTGGTTGGAAAATGACTTAAATAACTTTTATTTAATGTTAAAATAAAAATGTCACAAACATGAGTTGTTTTACTAAAACAATTATTAAATGGGGTTATACAAGTCATATGTTTGACTATAAATATTAATTAGAAAGATAAAATTATTTCCTACATCATGATAAGTTTTTTGTAATTTTTAGACATTAAATAAATTAAATTATTTATGACACCATGATGATGCAGTGATTACCTCATTAATTAACGATTTAAATAAAATAAAAAGATAATGTAAACTCTAAGACTTACACTTGTCAAAAACCTATTGGATGAGTATATTTCGAACCCTTATCACCTTATACTTGAAATATATATGTTTGGGACCTTTAGAATCCGAAAAAGAATTTCATAATAATGTATCATTTCAATCTTTCCAAGAGTGCCCCTTCTCTCCTCTTATAAAAGGCCCCCACCACTACCACCTTACTCACACTTTAAAAGACTTTTGGCTCGGCCAACCTCTGCAAAAATACTCTTCCAACTTACCTCCCTTACTCCTAGAAGCCTCAATTTTGGCATAATTATTCCCAAGTAAGCCTTTGGCTCAAATCAAAAAGAGTTACCCGATTTTAAGGTAATGTCTTCTCTAATGTCCTTTTGTTTTATTTTGCTTCTCCAACCCCTAAACTCTTTTTATTCATTTTTTTTGTAACAAATAAAGAATCCTCAATATACTAGGATGTTTTTATAATAATTATTAGAGCTAAAATTACACACACCTACATCTAATGGTTAAAGTGCATACTATTTCTATGGATGGTGAATTTCTGCCTCACGAAACAATGATTGTTCAACACTCATATAACACCTCTAATGGTGGTCATTTTGATGACACTATTTTCATATATGATATATATATTATGTTTATGTTTTCCTTATGCTTCTTTATTTCTCATTTGTGGCATACTTTATGATTTCCATTATGGGTAAACGCGATAATTTCATTTTAGGAAGTGCGGACTATCGCCCCCTCAAAGTAATTTGAATCATTAATGCCATATGTGGGATGTATAAAGGATGGAGTAAATGGTATTATACATTATATTATACTGGAATTATATTATACCTTTATATAATTATAACATTATTCCATTAAATACGAAATAGAAATGAAAGTAGCGTTCATGCGTACGTACGGCTTACCGTCTCCATGAACGATGCATTTCATTTCTTACCTCTAAATGTTATGTAATATTATAAAATCATGTATATAATGGATATATATGATATAATTTATATCTACATCATGAATATAATTACAGATATAATAGATATTTTACCACATGAACAACTTGTAATTTTAAGAAGGTTATTTTTGAATTAAGTACCAAAGATCGACAAAACGACCGTTATTAACATAAATAATTACATAATGTTCATAACATGGTAATAAGTGATATAAAATGAATAACAGACTTGAAAGAGGTTCTTAAAAGATTATAAATTAACTCTAGTTTATTATTCTGGAGGTTAAAGAGCGGTCGAGTCAAGTCGGACAAGAGGTAAGGGAATTTCTTAACCCAATTTTCATTCTTTGGGTTAATCTCCTACTTTCAAATTATGTTATGATATTATTATGTCAAATCTTGTATTTGTACAATATTTATTTGTACATATATAGAATACACATAATAGATCTATTTTATTTAAAAAAATGATCTTGGTAAGGACTTCGTCTCAATCTTCTTTCATTGAGGCATATTTTGTTTTATACATAACTTTCTTTTATATGGTGTATAAACCCCTTTGACTTTTAAGTTTATCCAAAATGAATCTTTTTTATAGGAATAATTTTAATAAATGAAAAAAGGGAATTTTTCTGTCGTACGTATGCGGCGACAACGACTTCTCCGCCACCGTGACCATTATTTGAGTTTCGGCTTCCTCTTCAAGCCATAACTTTTTATAAATGAAAAATAAATACCATGTTTTAATTTTCTTTTATTTAGGTATTGAAAATGGTTTTGATACGGTTATTATTATATCAATGTGTTGTATTGATATCTTGTGATTGAAACGTGGAATGTTTATGTTTCCTTTATGCATGTTTTATGTGATACGATTATATTATGGTTTATGATATGTTTAAACCTATTCATATGAGGAATGCACTGGACTTAATAAGTGACGGGTGGAGCCCGCTATAGCTCCATGATAGAGAAAATATTTTCAATTAATTTATATTGAATATAATTGTTTTAAACCCAAAAAAAATGTTCCTCTAAGATGAATTGTTTCATTTTTATGATAATGGTGTTATTTTGAGCTGAATAGTAAAAATTGGCCATTTTTGGATTTTTTATAGTTTTAAAATATTTCCATAGTTTGGCCATAACATTATATAAAATGACCAAAATTGAAAAATTATTTCTTTTCCAGATTCTAAACATCCATGGCTTCATTTACTTTTTTTGGACTAAAATCTGAATCGTCTATATGGAAGCTCAAAAGAAGCTCACAAGTTGGCTCAAGAAAACTTTTTTCAGTTCTGCATAGTTTTGATGTGGGATCCATAAATCATCCAGTCTGGTCCCAAAGCTTGTGACATTCGGTGGGTGGATGCGCAAGGATTGTTGGAGCCTTTTTTATGAAGGAAGAACCGAGTGAATTGGCCATTTATTGGGTAATTAAATCACCCTAATCCGGAGGATTTCGTTTTGGAGAGTCTGACTGGACAGAATAAATGCTCATAATAAAATGGCCATAAAATTCGGAATTCATGTCCAAATCCGCTGGAAGTTTGAGGGGACACGGCCAATGGAATTATTAACAACATTCAAGAAGGGCTCAATGCGTGAAGATGTAATTTAATGGGGCTAAAACGCATATAAATTCGGGGGAAACATTCTGGCTATAAAAGGAGGAGAGCCCCACCCTCTCAAAGCATCCATTCTCCACCCCATTCCTTCCGGGACACCAAGAAGGAAAACCTTTCGGCTTTATTTTTTATTTATTATCTTTTTCATTTTTTTGTAATGCCTTCTTCTTCCCCATTCAACTCGATTACCCTTACCATGGTAGGGTAAACATTTGGAGTGATTGGGGAAGGGTTGGTTTTCTACATTGTAATGCTTGAGTTCTTGGACGCAATTGAATAAGTTTCTTTCTTCTTTAAAGTTGTTTTCAATTTCTAATATAAGATTTTATAATCAAGTGTGATTGTTCTGGAATATTAATTCCGTTATTGATTTTTGCCTTGGTAAAATAATCAATATCTCCCTCCACTGATTTCTGGTTTATATACGATGGAATAAACCAGGAATTAGTGGTGAAGTCATCGACGATCGTCAGTACGTGTAAAAGGTGTAGTGAATGTTCTTGAATTTTTGGGATAAACAAAACCCGATCGGGTATTGCCCATTTCAATTAAGGATATTCAATACAACTATTTTACACATGGAAGGAGAGTTGACCAAACCGAGATCTTGGTAAGGTTTTCTCTCACAATAACAATTTCACCAAGGAAGTGAGAGGAAACGATTGTGGAAACTCACTTTAATCAACTAAGAAGAAGAGGTTTGAATTAAATTGAACAAGGATAGAATTATAATTTGGAAACCGACCCCGACCTATTCACCCATTTTATTTCATAGTTTTTCAATCATTTGAATTTCAAATTTCCTTTCACAACATTTTGACCCTGTTTTAAAGTGACAAACCGTTTTGTGTGCACTACTCTTCGGGAGACATCCTAGGTCAACAACATTAATACATTTTAACTTAGGAAATAATTGTTTTTCCATGCCCTACGACAGGCGTGCGTCACTCATCGATGCATCGGTAGGTCTCATGAGACAAACTAGTGTTTTGGCACGAGGCCTTGACAAAATCTTATTTGTGGTCTTGGAATGAGGCCTTGACTACGTGGTTATGATAGTATGGCATTATGCATTCCATCATTATGAAAGTGGTTATTGATATTGCATTTGATTATTCGACCAGTAGAATATCCATGTGAAAAATTAAATGGCATTACCTCATTTTACTTTTTCCATATTATGTTGAAGTTCAAGTTTAAAAGGCTTTTGTTTAAGTTATACATTGCCTTAAATGTTAATGTTTATTTACGAAAGCTTCCGCAATATTGTTATCCTTACTGAGCATCTGAGCTCACCCCTTTCAATGTTTTAATATTTTCTAGGATGTGAAGAAATATTTTATGAATGACCTGCAGGGATGGTCATAATAGGATATGAGTGTGGACTATGGAGACTTTGTTATTTTAGTTTTTAACTTTATGATGTAATGTAACATTTATGAATGTATCTAGTGTTTCCAAGGATACTAAACTAATCGGTTTTTCGAGACTTCATCTTTTGTGATCATGCCAATGTTACGAAGTAATGCACCGAGTCTGGGTAGCTGGGGTCGGGGCACTACATGATAGGTTATATATGTGATCCCATTAGTGGACCATAATTTGTTAGAAGTAGTCATCCAAACTGTTCAGAGTCCAGGCCTATTTGGTGTCGGGAACCTAGGACGTGTAGTGGATCATGACTCAGAATTTACTAATAAGTATCCATGTGTCATTCATTGTGATAATGTACCCCAAGAATATGTGGAGTGGCTTGAGAAGATATAAAGGATATTCTTGTTCATGAGGACTCTTGAATACTATAATTTGGGTTATTCCACATATGTTATTGAGGGATTGGGAAGAATATAGTGGGATTACATTATGAGAGTTTTGTGTTATATTGATATTTACTACCAAAAAATAGGCTTCTAGAAGCACTAAAAAGGACTTTATTTTTACAAAAAATCATTTTTAATATAAGAAAATATAGGGGTCCCTTTTATCAGTGCTAAAAAAAGTGATGATAATTGGGTCCTTTATAACCTCTTTTGTAGCACTGATAAAAAGTTAAAAAATATTTTTAAGAAATCTACAAATCATGGAGGGGCTTCGCGCTTGACCCCCCCCCCCCCCCCCCACACCCCCTAGGCACCCCCACCCCATCCTTTATTCTCCAACCTTTAATATCTCCCCCACCCTTTACCAGTGCTAGCCCATATTCCTCCCGTATGTGCAACCTTTCTCCCCTTGAATTCGAACACGATACCTTTTTCTAGCCAACCGAACCCTTTACCACTCCACCATATTACGTTTCTCTTAATTTATTAATATATATTTTTATTTACATATATATAGTTATATTTAATCACATATTAATATATATTTAACTTAAAATATATATATTTATATAAATATATATATTTATATAAATATATATATATAGTTATATTAACATATATATTTATATAAAAATATATATATTTAGTTATATTAACACATATATATATATCAATATATTAATATATATAGTTATATTTATATATAGATATATTTTTTGATATATTAATAAATATTTTTAAAAATATTCTTAAATACATTTATTAAATATTCTTCTTTGTGTGTATTTATAAATAAATAAATACATATATACAACACACAGACACACACACACATATATATTATATGTGTATTTGTAAGTATAATTATACATATTCATATATATTTAAAAATATTATATATTAAACGATATTTGGTATGATAGGTTGTGGAGGTCCAACGGACTAGCAGATCATATGTTACAGCTGTTTGAAAAAACAATACACAGGAAGAAAGTGATAGAAATGGGGGCTTGAAAAATCTAACAAACAACAATGTCATTGAAACGAGCCTAAATTCTGATATATGTTTCCTTTTTAGCTCAATGACCAGTCAAACCGATGATCGTGGAAAAGACTATGATATAACAAGTTTTTGAAGCCAAACAGACACACAGTTCGATAGTTATAACCATTTTAAGAAATATTCGATAGGGTAACCGACATGGAAATAGATTTTTGGAGGCCTTATGATTATATTATGTGTTATTAAGGTTCAAGACATGACTGTAACCTCATTTGAGTCATTTTTCATCATACATTTTTCACATATTTTGTTTTGATATGTGGTAGAGCCAAAATGGACACCCGAAGCGAAAGTTATGGCCCTTTGAAGTTGGAGTTTTTTTAGAGTGGTATAACTGATATATCATATGTTTCTTTTATATTATCATGATTTTTATAGGAATTGGCCCTCACTCATCCCATGTGATTTTATTTGATAGGTCACGGTGCTCAAAAGGACACCTGGAGTAGATGTGATGGTTGTTTTAGTGAGATACAAGTTTCTTAGGTTTTTAGGCTCTAGGTGGGTTTCACAATTTCAAACAATCATAACATCTATTTTGTGTGCCCATTTTCACTCTACCACATATAAAATCATTGTTTGGAAAAATAACTACACTTTGGTGACCACTAAAACCCCTTCTCACGTTCTTCAAGGCCAAAAAGACCCATAATTCTTCTCAACAGTTACAAGTTCTACTTCGGGTGTCTGTTTTTTCATAACATCTACTCCAGGTGTTCGTTTTTCCTCTACCACATATCAAATCAATTCTTTTGAATAAACCTAAACTTCAGAGACCACTAGAAAACCTTTTAATATTCTTCAACGCCTATGAAGGTCCTTAATTCATCCAAATGGCCACAACTTATGCTCCGAGAGTCCTTTTTGCATCTACAACATATCAAATCGATCTATAACATATATATAAAATATATATATTATATTGATATTGATATAAATATACTTATATATCAATATATTATTTTTTATGATATATAATTTTTTTTAAAATATACACTATGTTAGTTCTAGGGAAAAAGGTGTTGATAAATCCCCCCCTTTCAGTGCTACTAGAAAAATCACAGATAAAGGGGGACCCTTTAAAAGTGCTAATTAAATTATTATAATGGGGTTTCCTTTACCAGTAATAAAAAAAGCTCTGATTAAGGAACCCCCTTTATTAGCACTTTTTCACCGATGTTAAAGGGTGGCACTACATAAACCATGTTTTGTGGTAGTGATTACTTAGGATTCTATAAAACTATCATTAAAAAGTGGCTCTATCCTGAGAAATTTCATATAGATAACACCTAGGATTTTCGAACAATAGATAAGGGGGTATACTGTTCTATATTATTCTTCCATTTTTGCTGATTTAGTGCATCTATAATGATATATATTCACTAATGAGTACCTGATGGCTCTTAGGTTTAATTTAGGACTTAGTCCTGATATTCTATTGATTATGATAATCTTGTACCTTTTGACATTTGTTGAGGTAGATAAAAAGGAAGATTTAGTTGAGTTAGACATAGTTATAATGATAGGTTTGGGTGTTGATTCATTTGGTTCAGTATTTAGCAATGGTGTATCTTCTATGGATAAAAGGAAGTCTATGAGTTGTTATTTTTCCTCTAGACTAGTCTTATGGGCTATGATGGGGAAACAAAAAGTCATATTTTACTAGATTAAAAGGATAGGTTATACAAAGAATAACAATGTGATGCCCTTCAAACTTTCCATCTTTGAGGATGATCTATCCATCAACAATTCTTTTGTGAAAACTTATCTTAGAGCAGTTTTGTGGTATCCAATATAACTAGGAGAATAGAGTTTAATGTAGATGAAATCAAGGGTGGTGGGTCCAATCCTTATTCCTATGGAGATTTTCATGTGTCTAATATAATTCAATCTTCTGTTGCAAAGTATGTGCTATAGAAATCATAAGTAGGTCTATTAATTGTTTGAGGTATGGTTTTTATATCATATTTTATGGTTTTAGCTTTCTTTGACACGAGTGATACTCATTCTTTTATATCGTTAAATTTTGTAGATGTTTTGTGATTATAATCAAAACATATTCAAATTGTGTTGGATATTTCCATGAATTTGGGGAAGCGGTCATAACAAGGTTTCAGTTGTCTCGTCTATCGGGTGATGATAGTCA
Source organism: Viscum album (assembly GCA_963277665.1). NCBI lineage: Eukaryota > Viridiplantae > Streptophyta > Magnoliopsida > Santalales > Viscaceae > Viscum > Viscum album. Next base: position 1,970,388,649 of record OY728138.1, read on the forward strand.
ACTTTGAGGTGGAGTGGGAATTCTTAGTTTTTGACCTTCAAATATTTGAATTGATTATCAACATGGATAGGATGATCAGTGATAACTCCTAGATAGATAATTATAGTAGAATGGTTTAGTTCTTATCTTCCAATGGTTTTAGTCATCTTTTCTAGGTTGTATGGTACTCTATATTATGAAGGGAAGGGAATGTTTTTCCTTATAATGAGGTTATCTCGAGTCGGTTTTCAAAGATGTTTCTTGACGAATTTTACCCATGTTATGGGGTTCAACCAATTGTAGTTGTGTTTTTGTTCCCTAAGTTTATTATAAATTCTAATTCATGTTTTCCACCACATATTTTGGTTGATTTTACTATTGACATGCTCCCTAATACAATTCATATTTCAATGACATCTTAATATATTGAAAATATTTACATGGTTGAACTTAATGTCTAGATATAGGAACTAAAGGATAATTGATTTCATTATCCTAGTGTTTTATTGTGGAATTATCTGATCCTATTTGATAGTAATTTATATGGGAGGCCATGAATTTTTTTATTATCGAAAGTCGAATCGGGTGACTATTTCACACTGGAATTGGGGATGACCTCGTTTGTTTAAGGTTCAAACATTCCAATCGGTTTCTAACAGGTTTGTTCGTAAAACCAGAAATATCCAATGATTCTATATCCATTTGGACCTAATTTGCAAAGGTAGGTGATCATTAGTTGTAGACCGATGAGGCTTAAGAATTTTCATTAGTCGAGAGGGTGGGAGGTTGGACTCATCAGACCTTTTTGAGGGGAATTATTTTATACTCCTAGACTCTCTTTATAGATTTAAGTTTTGTTCGTGAATCCTTATTACAATACCAAGTATAAAAATGATATTTCCATTGGATCTAACAATAAATTATTAATATGTATGAGATTTAGAGAATATTTTATATGTATTTGAGGTTCTTCATCGATAGAGAATCATCTTTATTTTTTAGAGATTCTTAGTCAATGGTATCCTTTAATAAATTATAGAGAGAGCTCTTGGTCATTTATTATAACCAAACTAGTTTTAAAGACACTCAAGGGGCACTTGATGCTTATTATCATTCAGAAGGACATGGATTATTTCAGAGTTAGGATCGTACCTGTAGATGGGCTACCTATGTATCCTTGTTTATAAAAGGAATCAGAACCCACATAGTTCGAGTAAAGAAGTATGAGGTTTATGCATGATTGATAGCTCAAAGAAAGATGCCATTATTACTGTTACACTCTAAACTCGCGTGAGTCATGATCGGTGTGAGAAACATAGGGTATTGGTAAAACCATACAATTGTGCCATGAAAGATGCAATCATAAAAAATGGTGTGGTTCTTATGAATTTATGACTACCCAGATAGATGAGGATTGGGTTTTATTCAGAGAAGAAACCGGGAACAGTGTCCATAAAGGTATATGTGCTTTATAATGTTTTGGATACTTAACTTATGGGTTACTACTGTGAAGGATTCCCAAATAAGAGGGGACTTATGATTGGGATTTACTTTTGAGGAGTAAGCCCAAATAAAAAGTAAATTAATACTGGTTAAGGGAAATTATGACTAGGGCTTATTCCGGAGAATGAGGCCCAGGTTAAAGGGATATTTGGAAGACTGGGGCTTACCACTAATGAGGAGGCCCATGTTAAAGGAATTTGAGAACCGGGGCTTATTCCTAAGGAGGCCGAGGTTAAATGGATCTGTGAAATGGGGCATATTATTGAGAAGGAGGCCTAGGTTAAAGGGATATTTGGGAACATGGGGCTTACTCCAAAGGAGGATGCCCATATTTGGGAACTTGGGGCTTACTCGTAAAGAGGATGCCCAATATTAATGGAATTTTAAGACTAGGGCTTACTCCTAAGGATGCTTCATAGGATTAAAGAAGCATATAATTGGGGCTTACTCATAAAAAGGATGCCCAGGTTAAGAGAACTTGGACTGGGGCTTACTCCCGAAAAGGTGGCCCAGGTTAGGGAACTTGGACTCGGGCTTACTCCTGAAAAGGAGGACCATTAATAGGGGACTTGGGGCTTACTCCTAAGGAGGATGCCCATATTTAGGAATCTGAGATTGGGACTTATTCCTAAAAGGAAGCCCATTTTAAAGAAATTAAGACTGGGGATTACTCCTTAAAAGGAGGACCAAATTAAATATCCCTTACTCTTAAATGATGAGGTTGAATGAATGAAATTACTAACCTTAGTGACATGAAGATATGTAAATAACTGGGTTTTAATAGATGTTCCACAGAATTCATTTCAGATAAGGACTCTAACAAATGAAACATGGCATAAATGGATTTGAAAAGTGGCATGATGTCTAAATCTTGAATAGGAAAGGTGTATTTGAATAAAATAAGTGAATTGGTAGGAGAGGCCCCCAAAAAAGAAAAAGTCGTGCAAGTCCTGCATGGGAGCGCAGGTCCTGGTTGCGCAGATATACCTGCGTGACACATAGGTACCTACGCGATGGTCAACCCATAGGGTAATACATGGGTGAGACATGGCTCAACCCATTAGTATTATCCCTAGGGGCTTCCAAAAGAGTGGCACACAGGTTCTTGTGAAGGGATATGGCAACATGTAGGTGTCTTCATTTTACTTAAGGGTTTAGACACTTAGGCGTGCAGGTGTTGATGAATTTAAACACTTAGGCCTTGTTTCCCCTATTTATATCTTCCATTCTAGGTAATAAATGACCTTAGAAGTGTTTGGAAGACTTCCAGAAGACACTAGGGTGCCGAGAGCTTAAATATGGATTTTTTAATTTTTCATCCTTCAAATGGGGGCCCACAAGGGGTATTTATAGGCTTCTGAAGACCCTGCACAAAAATCAAAAATTGCGTGTAGGTCACCTGCGCGCCCATTGTGTGGCGCGCTGGTCCCCTATGCGAGCATGATGAATGTTTCACAACCCAAGTGAAAACAAATCCTCTTTCATTCCCTTGTAAATTTTTTATGTTTCTTTAATGGATGAATAAATTTGTGTTAAGGTATTTTCTGCTTTCATTCGTTAGATTCTGTGATGGAAAAGATGCATAAAAAAAAGTCCCCCCTTAGTGTTGGATCCAAAAGAAGGAGGGTGTGACTCTGAGTTAAAGAAGAAAACCAAGGAAGGGAGGCGCACAAGTTTTGAGCGCGCAGATATCGGCACGCATGTGAGAGTCGCGCATGCCTTGGTGCACAGGGGTGTAGCCTTGCCAATATATATGCAGCCATTTCAAACACAAAGCAACCGGTTCTCCACAATTCCTTCTCTCACCGCGCAAGTTGCCTTCGTCGCGCAAGTGTCTTTCTTTCCACAGTTCAGTTCTTTTTTCCATGTCGCGCTGCTGTAGAGGTTTATTGACCTGTGTGGTGATACCTTCACGCCAAAAACCTGTGTGACACAGTTACACCTGCGCGCCAAAATTGGACTTGAGTTACATAATTCCTTATCCATTTTTTTTCGAATTTCATCACAACTTTTATGAAAAATCAACCCACTTAAGAGTTAATTATTCGACCTTTGTGAAGATTCAATGGCTCCTAGAAGAATTGGAACTGCTGATGAACTATCTAGCAAGCGTATTGGTGATATGAAGAATATTGTTGGCCATGATTACTATACTGTCTGTAACAACACTCTCCCATAACTGGCCAAGTATTTGATGAAGTATCATCTTACATATCTAGAGAGCATCTACTTGCCTCTTTATGGGCATGGTCATCTGCAAGATGTCATCATTCGAGAGGTAAAGAACTATCTCCCAATTTCATGGTTTCATAATTAAACTAATTTTTATTAAGAAAATATCTCATGTGGAGGAGAATTTGTAAACACTGGAATAGTAGGGAAGGCCTATATGATGCATCATAGTCCTTGTGCGCCAGATTACAAACCTCACAAGCCCGATCTTACACCACATTGTTATCCTTCAATCTTTCAAATTTCTTAGATGGATCAATCCAAAGGCTGGAATAATAGTTGGGCCTTCCATCCTAGAGGAAGTGTGAAGCCAACTTGGATGTGGGCATAATGGGTGTGACAAAACTGTGCAGTGTCTGTCGAGGATTTAAAAGGAGCTGTGATATATGAAGCCGTCTTGGCTAGGAAGACATATGTCTATAAGAATGATGAGATTGTGCTGGGGCTAATCAGACGCTGGAGCCCAGAAACCAATTATTTCCATCTGAATCATGGTGAAGTAGGCATTAGTTTGTGGGATTTCTACAAGATCTCTGGGGATCCAATTATGGGTGACATGTATGATGAATTCATCCTTCCTAAGGCGACTTGGAATGATTTGGAGATGAGTCCGGTTTTGGATAGGAAATTATTGAAAATTTTCCAGAAGATCAAGAGTTAGAATACATTGAAAACTCATTCCAGAAAGGATGTTCATCTAGAGGAGTGGATGGATATGTTTCTTACCAAGAAGGATGAGAAGTATTCGAAGGATAAGGGGCCCAGCTATACTCGTCCTACTACCTGCCCCAAAACAGATAAGAGGGGTGCTCTTGGCACATTATGGCCGAACCGGGAAGCAGGGGAATTTGAGAAGTGGGGTACGAAGTGAATCAATGAATCCCAAAAAAGTCCCATCTGGAAGGCTTCTTAGCCTTGTGGCTTAGTGTTTATCTTCTGCCTGTTAGGGATTCGAAGTGTGTCGTCAGGACATGGACCTTGGTTATGGCAGCCAAGTTGGCTGGGAAGAAAATGGTCGGGTTGGATACCATCATTTTGGAGAAGATTCACAGGAGCTTACTCCATGCATTTATGGGTAAGTCTCTTTTGAGAATAAGACACCATTCTATGTTTTGTGGGGATGGATCACCACTCATTTCAGGACATATAATGTACAGAACGGAGTACAGGTTCCAGGAGGTTCCTTCTGGCCATCAATGCAAGAATTTTATGGAGTACCTCCATTAGCTCTCAAAATCTATGATATTAAGTTGAGGCTGATCATGTACAAGGAATTAAATTTTTTTCCTTATAGAAACCCACCAACCCGGCAGTTTATTGACGATGGAAAAGCCGACCTGGAATTTTGGCCGTACATGCTGGCTTACAGAGATGGGGTGCTGGCCACCAAGATTGACTGAGATATTATATGCGAGGCCTTTGCTCCATAAATATTTGCACGCCAATTCAAGTTCTTACAACAGGATTTTGTATCCTCTCTTGTGCATGTTACGTCAGATCAGCATCCAATGGTTTCCCGACAACTATGGTTGCCGACATCTATGGAGATGACCGGGGTAGTGTTTGATCTACAAGTTGACAAAGCGACATGTAACTTGACGACATGGTATGTAGAGAACTGGATAGCATGATACCCTAGAGGGGTCCTAAATTGTCCGGTTTATCAGGTAGGGAAAAATAAATGAATAGTAGAGAAATAAAAACATCATCTGGAAGGTGATGCTTTCCAACCTGGAGCTGATTTTCCAGGATCCTCACCTAGGGCAGACTCATCGGATTCCCAAGATAGGGATGATGAGGTACAACATGCGGCAAAGCAGCCTCGTGCCAGATATAATCCTCCTGTCAGAATAAAAAGACCATCTCCATCAACTCCTAGTGAGTTACTTCATTAGGGAAATTTAATCACCATTACTTTATAGAGAAACAAGTATTATTTTCTTATTCTCTATCTGTAGTTGCAGGAGCTGGGAAGAAGCTGATGTCTAAGATTGTAGGACCCTCCTCGTAGCCTTCTAGTACACATGCTGAATATTTACGACCAGAGGCTATCCAAACATGGCGAAGTTTATATTACAATACAGAAACCGCCTCACGGGAATTATGCGAAGAGATACACATTCCTGGAAAGGGAATCTTCGGCCTCTTACTAATATCTGTTTCGAGGATAATCCCTATGAAGTGTGGGCTTATGTCAGAGAGCTGAAGATGCTCATATATGCCATCGATGATTCTATTCCTGTCACCAAGTGGGTGAAGGAAATGACAGATCATGGCACCACTGAGGGGACTGGTGGTTCCGGATATGAGGAGTGGAACGATTACGTGGCTCCTGAAGAAGTAAATATCTTTCCTTATTTTCTATGAAACATGATTTCAGTCTATGATTTGGTACCAAAGGAAGTTATTTTCTTCATCCTGCAGCTTTCAATGAAAAGAACTAATGAGGTTCCTTCACCACAGTATATCCCTAGTGGTATTTCCATCAGGGATAATGAATCTTCTCACAAGTCGGGCGAGGTATCTCCAAGATGAAAATCCATAGAAGAAGAGTTAGAAAAATATATTCACTCTCCAATACCTTTATTTGGAGAGGAGACTATCAATACTCCCAAAAAGCCAATGAATCAAAGAAATCAAAAAAGGAAGTCTATAGCTAAATGTTTCATCAGTAGTGGTAAGTCCTTCGTATAGTCATGATTATTAACCCATGAAAAGATTTCTCATACTTCTTGGGATTGCATGGGATTCTTCAGTTTCAACTTTGAGGGAGAGGATTTGGCCTCCTCTAAGAACAATTGATGGTACTGGTGAACAATCACAAGTTCATCCTGGCTTGGCTGATCCTGAAGAGGAACCAACATCTGTTCCTAGTATCACTCCTATTGCTACTGCAAGAAGAGAAGAACCTACTTATGGTATGTTAAAAATGATTTATATAATGACGAATGAAACATCAACTAACTTTCTATTCTGTGATACTTTAGGTTCAACCTCTGCACTAGAGATTTTGGCGGCCATTGCAACTGATGTCATGATTTTATCTGAAGAATCTGTTCAAGATCAGAGGCCGCAGAATGAGTGTCACCAAGTAGATACATTGAATTCTTTCATTGGTGAGACTAACTACGAATCCTAGATATCATTAGATGATATAGTGAAACTTGGCGCATCTTTTGAAGATATTTTTGATCAGGTTAAATTACCATGTAATTTAGAATATTTTGGACTGAGTGTTATCCTACGTCTTATTAAAATATATTCTTATTACATCTCTGACAATGATTGGTTAAAATGTGCAGTTCCATCTATGCAAGCTGTTGAACTGCCAATGCCTGAAGGGGGTACATAAAACCTTACTATTGCAGAGACGTTAGCTCAAGTGGAGATGAACCCGAAAGAGCTTCCTGAAATTCATCATGAAAATCTTGTTGAAGCTAGGAAAGATGGGGAGGATCCTTTTCATGTTGCTGATCTACCATTGGGTAAGGGAAAACAATATTTGCGACTGTACTTAATTTGAAAGACATCCAATCAACTTTTTTTATCCTTTGAAACTAACCAAAGCATTCAATTGATTATACAGGGCCATTAATTTTAGTGGCTAAATATGGAGTTGAAGCCTCAGCTTCCACCCCAAAGGGAAAATAAAGTGATGTAACATGGGCAAGGGGGAAATACCAGAACAAGGAACTTACATATGTGCAATAATCCTGGATTATATTCCCGCCTTTGATAGTGATGCTGAGTCAGACACAGAGATATAAAATGCACTCCAATTTTCACGACGCATCACATGGAGGAACATATGGAAGATCATATCTGAAGTTACTCTAGAAGAGCTGTTGTCGAGGATTCCCAGACTGTCATACCTATTCGTCATGTTGGGACTTTGGCGGTTTTGGATATCAAGAGATTCATTCCATGGTAAAACAAGTCATCTTAAGAAGGGAGAAGGAGAAAAATTTCAATCAAGATTTGACCAGGGTGAGGCTGTCAGTCAATATCAATGAATTTGAGGCTACTGTATCGCAAGATGATGCTGATTATGCTTCCAAGTTAAAGGATCTTAAGCATAAGATCAAAGAAAAAGTCGTCCAGCAGATGCATCTTCAGCAATAGTTAGATTTAGTTACTGGGGAACTTGACCAACATAATAATTCACTAGAGGGAGCTCAAATGAATGGTATGAAAGACATTGGTTATGCTAAGAAATCACTCCATCAATCCGAAAAGAGTGAAGTTGGTCAAGTGCATGAGCTTCAAGTGGCTGCTGATGAAGATCGGGATGCCATAAATCTAATGAATAATTATGTTGACAACCTTTTTTAATTCTTTGAAAAGAGAAGAGACTCCAATCTGTGGGTGTCCTTCTAACTCTTGTGCATCATTGATGAATAATTTCACCTTCAATCAATGTTCATGAATTTTCTTGGAACCTTCTTTAAATTTTTTCAAATCCAATGGTCCTAGTATACATAGTTTGATTTTTACTAGAATTTTAAAAATAACCCTAAAAACGTTGAATCTTTTTATTGCGCAATATTAACTAAAATCATACAAAATGTATGTTTAGTGAGCTGGGACGTCACTTTTTTCAGAGTTCACTTGTCTTTTGTGGGAAGTTTAAATTCATGCACATCAGACAAAAAAATGGATAATGTTTAAGGTTGAAATAGCTTTGACTGAATGGATTAAAATTGACTCAATTCCATGACAATTTATCTGAAAACATATTACCACACTCAAGTTTGAGTGAAAAAGTGTAAACTATGACTTATGAAATTTTGAATCTGAGGAAAGATATGAAAAATGACTGAGAGGAATTAGAATAAGTATTTCCTAAGAGCAAAGTTACCATTATTTAACAAACCTGTTAGGGGGTTGAATTATGCAGGGACGCTTAAGGGCATTGGCTGCATAGTCAAATAATAGAATTTTTTGGCGGACTGGTCTGTTATGAAGACTAGTTATGCAAGGCCACCTAAGGGCACGTGCTGCATAGTCAGGGAAAAGAACACTCAGAAATTTTCTTTTCTATTGCTAAAAATACATTGAATGTTTATGGAGATTTAAATTTTCCAAAGCATAGAGTTTTCTATATGGAGAGAGGTACTTGAAAATGGAGAGGATATTTCCAATCAAGATTATTTAAGAATTGGATTAATGTCACTCCTACGAAGGTCTGGACCAAATATAGGGAAGGGAACTATAAACCATAGACATGAATAATTTCAGATCATGAAAAAGAGTATGGGACAAATATGTTAAGGATGTCTATTTTTTTGTGGATCCCTACATGTTGTCGTTAAGACAACTAAGGAAAAAATACGTTTTCTTCCCATGAATGAAGTTACCATTATTTGAAAAACCCTTTATGGGGTTGAAATATGTCGGCCCACCTAAGGGCATTGGTTGGATAGTCAAATAATAGAATCTTTTGGGTAACATGTCTGTTATGTAGATTGTTTATGCAAGGCTACCTAAGGGCACGTGCTGCATAGTCAGGAAATAGAACTCTCATAAATTGGACATTTTGTGACCTGAAGTCAAGAAAAGGGTTATTGATATCTGGAAATATTTAAGGATAGGAGTATGACAAATGAAAATGGGTATTGTCCAATTCAGGAATGAGATACATAGACCATTGCTAAACATAATCATGATGTGGATGGATCCTGAATTGAAATGTTGGACATCACTATATATCCCATAAGGATGATAATAAATCCATATGTAGTTCATGAAAAAAAGTTTAGCGTCATTTTGGATGAATGTGTATGAGATCTAAGTTAAGGGTCATAGATCTCAGACCATTATAAGAAGTACAGAATGTGTGTTTTATAAACATGATGTGAATTAAGACCAGTGTTTTCATACGAAATTCATGTTTACACAGTGGGTCTTTTCAGCCAAGGGATTGAAAGTGGAATTTGGGGTTATGAACAAATACTTGGGGAAGGATTCGAGGGAAGCTCAAATGTTCCTACGTATCTAATAAGGATGGGAATCAAGCCACACGTAGTTCTTGAAATACCCTCTGTACAAATTTGGTTTGTACATATGAAGGGTGAAAGGGGGATTTAGTGCAATGATGGTTTCACCCAAGATAAAAGGTTTGGGAATTTCTATGTATGCACTTTTTCTTTAGAATATAACATGATTTGAGATCAATGTAAATAATGATTCCATCTCAGGTGATTGTGTCAAAGTATGTTGTAGTTTATTTTCATACAGGACAAAAGTGTTGTACAATTGTTTACACTCCATTACATCACAGAGTCTAAACGAATGAAAATTCAAATACCTTGAACCCAATGTGATTCATCCTTTGAATAAATGTCAAAAAATTGACAAATCCATGAACAAAGATTCATTTTCACATGGGTCGCACAAGTTCTACCAAGGTCGCGCATGTATACTTGCGCGCCGCCCAAATGGTCACCCAGGTGACTTACACACCCTCTTTGAAAATTTTCCCAGGGTCTTCGACAGCCTATAAAAACCCCCGTTGGGCCCCCCATTTGAAGGAGGTAAAATTCCAGAAACTCCGATTTGGGCTCCTGGTGCCCCAGTCTCTTCTCAAGGATTCTGAACAATTCTACGGTAATTTATTACCTAGAACGGATGATCTAAAGAGGGGGAGTAAGGCCTAAGTGTTGAAACCCATCAACACTTGCGTGCCTTAGTGGCCAACCCTTAAGGGAAATGGCCACACTTGCGCGCCGCCATACCCCTTCAACAGAACTTTCGCACCACCCTTCTAGAAGCCCATAGGTATAATACCAAGGGCTTGAGCCAAGTCTCACCCAAGTATTAACTTAAGGGCTGACTGTCGCTCAGGTACCCATGTGTCGCGCAGGTACACCTTCGTGACCATAACTTGCGCGCCCACACAGGACTTGCACTCCCCTCTCTTTTTGGGTTCCCTTATTACCCAATTCACCTATCTTATTCCTATCCACCTCTCCTATTTAATATTAAGCCTTTAAACCCCTCTTCAAAACCATTTATGTCATGGTTCCTTTGTTTGATTCCTTATCTGAAAGGAATTTGTTGGACTCGCCTCTTTTGATAATACCAAATCATGTTTAAATGTTGATCATGATATATTAAGTCACTTATGAATCTTTTTAATCTATAACTATATTGTTTATCCTGAAAAATTTATATTATTAATCTCATGAATTTGCTACATCATATTACAATTTACATTTATCTAAATATAATTTGACTGTTAAAGTCTACTGGTAAGAGTCTTTTGTTCAAAGTCACTGTTATAGCTCATTGTCACTCTAAGTCACTGATGCTAGAAGATCATCATTGATGATCTACTACCACGAGTATAAGCTATTCGTACAAGTTCAATGTCAAAAGTCTACCGTTGATCTACTTATCAATGATCACAGAAAAAGAGTTATGATCACAAAGTCACTGCTGTGACAGGGCTTCTGTTAGATGTTCACTATCAGAATCGTTCTCAAGTCTTCTATTGAGAACCTCATTGTTCATGTCTACAACTGGAAATTTCTACCGTTAGTAGAAGTCTACCACTATAAAATACCTATTGTCGAGATAGTCATCTATTTTTCAAAGTATAATGATGGACATACTCTACTGTTAATGAGATTACCTATTGTAATAGTCTATAGTAGAAAGGTCACTGTTGAAGAAGTCTGATGTTACAAATCTACAGTCAGAAGCTCACAACTGAATAGCCTACCTATGAAGTTCACTGCTAAGGAGATACTGCTACATAGAGTAACAACTACCATTACAAGACATCCACTGATACAAAGTCTGCTATTACAATCCTACAGACAGAGAGCCTACCGATGAAGCTCACAGTTGAATAGCCTATGGATAAATTCCACAGTTGGAAAGACCACAGTTTAAGTCTACTGTGTGACATGCATCTGGTACCATTCTAATGATATTCTATTATTTTCTTTACTAGTTTTATTATTATTATTATAATGGTCATGTCTGGAAAAATTAATTCACCTGACATTATTTAATGTTATTTGGAGGTGTATCAGGAAACAGTACGATATACGAGGAAGACCACAAATGGTTGAATCATTTTCCTGTCGTCCCCTACTGAACCAAACAAAATAGTGTGCATATATATATATGTGTGTGTGTGTGTGTAGAGACTAACAACATTAAGATGAATGGACACAGTGAATATACACAGAATACTCATATGAGAGAGATATACACAATCTGAAGAAGAACTCTCAATCACTCACTCTGAAGAACAGAGATCTTCACGAATATCCATTAAAAAAACCCTTTTCATGTTGTAGTGGAGTGCTACAAAGAGCTTTAAACCCAATGAGCTGATCATATGTACATATGATATTCAGAACCTGAATGTTGTGACACTCTATTTTGGAGGCAACTTGCAGGGAAGGACCAAAACATCATTTCTTTCATTCCAACGAGTCCAGAGCTGATCTTCCAAAAAAATAGAGAATTATAACCTTATTCCTACTATCTTTACCTCTACGTTGTTTAAGAATTTTACATTTGTGATTAGTGTGTTTGTGTTACACACACACTGAATCTTGTGCTTGAATTGAGGGATACTGAAAATCCCCATATCAAACTATCTTTAAACTTCTTTCCCACATATAACTGTGGAAGAATCCTAGTGTGGCTTGGTAGTTTATTTTCCCACATAGAACTGTGGTAGAGGTAGCCAAACCTGGACAGTTTTTGAAAAATTATTGTAAATCCCAATACAGGTTTTGTATCAATTTTTAATATAATTGCATGGTGGCAGGTGATCACCATGTGAAGAGGACTAGGTCTTTACGTAAGACTAAACCTCTTGTTTAATTTGTTGTGTTCATATTTCACTTACTCTGTTTTATTCTTATCCACTGTGCTTGTATTTGCAATGACAAAAAACAGTTTTTACATTCACTCTGATAGTTAGTTCTGGTTAGTGTGTATATCTAACTTGTTTAGTAAACTTGTTTCAAAAGTCGAATTAGTTCTCATACTGATTCAACTAAGGAGTATTCGACCTATGAGAAACCTGTTGAACAATAAGTCACTTATATCTCTACTACCTAAATTTACTGGGCTATTTTAATTAGGGGGATTTTAATCCTAAAAGTTTTTAACAGAAGTTTTAATTGGAACTCAATTCACCCCCCTATTGAGTATCCACTTTGACAGACATTTGGTATCAGAGGATGCATTTTTCTCTATAAAATGTTTTCAAACCCTCGATTTTTCAAACTGTGATTTTAGTTTTATCGTAAAGATCTTAAATTTATGTTAATTCTAAATTTTTTCTCGTTAATATATTTTATAAAATATAGTTATGGACAATAGACTAGAAGGTGCTGCTACTATCATGCCACCTTTATTTAATGGTGTGAATTATGCTCAATGGAAAATTTAAATGAAAATTCATTTTGAAAGTATTGGTTTTGATATTTGGTCTGCTATAGAATCAGAATATGAGATCCCCAAAACTTCTAGATATACCTGGGATGATGCTACAAAGTCGTTCTACAATAATAACTATAAAGCTATGAATTCCCTTTACATCTCTTTAGGAGATGAGGAATTTAACCAAATTTAGGCATGTAAAACAGCTCATGAAATCTTGGAAACCTTGGATGTTTCTCATGAAGGAACAACCAACGTGAAGGAAATGAGAATAAATACTTATACTATTAAATATGATAATTTTACGATGAGACCTAATGAACCCATTAATGAAATGTACCTTAGGTTTAATGATATTGTCAACACCATGAGTTCACTGGGAAAAGTTGTTCCAGAAGAGGACCAAATCATGAGAATATTGAGATGTTTACCAGACAGATAGAGAGGCACTTCTGTGTCTATCCAAGAGTCATGTGACATCAGCAAGCTACCTGTTATATAGTTTATTGGTAAACTAATGATTTATGAAGAAGAACTGAAGGAGAACAATGAAAAAGATGATAAAACCAAGATAAAATACGTGGCATTCAAGTCTACTGCTTCAAAGAGAAAAGACAAAGATAAAATGCATGTACCTACTGAAAGATCAACTTGTGAAGCTTTAGATTCAGACAGTGATGAAGAAATGGCTCAAATAGCTATTATATTTAAGAAGTTATATAGGAGGAAGAAGTTTTTCAGAAAACCAAACTACAAGGGTATGTATGATCAACAAGGTATGTGGAAGAAAGATTGGAAGAAATCTGACAAAGAAGATGACATAGTCTCCTATGAATGTAAGAGGAAAGGAAACATCAAGGCTGACTGTCCGAAGTTAAAATTCAAAAAGAAAAATGATTATAAGGACAAGAAGTATAATAAAGAAATGAAAGAAACCTGGAGTGCTTTGAAAGACAGCACAAGCGAATTAGAAACTACTGATTCTGAAAATAATCATGCCAACATGTGCTTCTTGACTAACATATCTGAGGTACCTATTTCTCATATTCTAAATGATTATTTTTCTGGATATAACAGTGAATCAGATAATGAAGAAAACATGTCTAAGGATGAACTGTTTGAATATTGAAATATTTCAATGAACATAAAGATAAATATAAATCTTTGAAGAAACAATATGCTTTGAATAGTAATTTTAAAACAGATATAAGTGTAGAAGAAGAAAAGAATGCTCAACTATTGAAAGAGAACACTCAACTCAAATTATCTAATGAAAAATTATGAAAGGATATTTAAAAGTTCACTACTGGTAGGGATACCTTGACATAGTTTCTAGGAAAACATATTGCTCCAAAATATACAACTTGTCTAGGATATCATCCTGGACAGAGACATATTAGCAAAACCAAATTTGTTCCAAAATATGGACATTTCGCTGCTAATTTTGGGTCATCTTTTGAGAAACAATTTTCTAAAGGACCTATCAAAGTATTTATGTCTCAAAATATGTTTATTGATTTCAAAAAAACTATAATAAAAATTTGGGTTCCCAATGTTTTATTGGATAACCTTTATGGACCCAAGAAAATCGGGGTACCAAAATTATCACATGCTTAATCTGTTTTGTAGGATAATTGCATAAAGAGTTCCTGTAATACTCTATGGTACATGGATAGTGGATGTTCGAGATATATGACAGGAGACTATTCTTTCTTCAAGAGTCTAATTAATATTGATGGTGGGCATGTCACCATTGGTGACAATGCAAATGGAAAAATCATCAGCTTAGGCCAGATTGGTAACCCTGATACAATATTAATTTCTAAAATACATTATGTTGATAGACTAAAGTATAATTTACTTAGCATATCTCAATTATGTGATGATGGCCTTAATATTAAATTTTAAAATTATTCATGCAATGTTGTTGATTCAAAAAATGATTTAGTTTTCACTACATGTAGAAATGAGAATGTATATGATGTTTATTTAAATTCCTTAGCCAAACAAAATATTTCCTGCTTAAATTCCATTCATAAAGAGTCTCGGTTGTGGCATAGAAGATTAAGACACTATAATGTGAACTCTCTTAGGAATATATCTATGAAATTTTTAGTTAAATACCTACCTAAATTTGAATTCCCAATTGATAATGTGTGTAATCCATGTAAAAAGGGAAAATAACACAAAGCTTCCATCAAACCAAACAAAGAAGTTTCAATAGATCAACCTATTGAGTTGGTTCACATGGATTTGTTTGGACCATCAATAGTTTCAAGTATAAACAGGAAGAACTATGTTTATGTTTTTGTAGATTACTTTTCTAGGTATACATGGGTATACTTTCTATCTCACAAAAGTGATGCTTGTTCATATTTTGTCAAATATTCCAAGTCTGTAGAAAATCTTAGTGGACATAAGATTAAGACCCTGAGAAGTGATCATGGTCCTGATTTTGAGAATCATGAGTTTGAATCTTACTTCTCACACAATGGCTATAGTCACAATTTCTCTACCCCCAGGACACCTCAACAAAATAGAGTTGTAGAAAGAAGAAATAGGACCCTTCAAGAAATTTCAAGGACTATGCTTAATGAGTATGACTTACCTATTTATTTTTGTGCTGAAGATGTAAATAAATATTGTTATGTGATCAACAGAGTTTTAATTAGACCTATTCTAAAAAGTACCCTTTATGAACTTTGGAATAATAGGAAGCCTAAGGTTAATTACTTTAGTGTTTTTGGATGCAAAGTATTTATTCTTAATACTAAAGATAATCGTGAAAAAGTTTCTCCCAAAAGTGATGAAGAAATTTTTCTGGGTTACTCTATTTCATGTAAAGCCTATAGATTGTTCAATAAGAAAACCAAATGTGTGGAAGAATCTGTTCATGTCAAATTCTATGATATTTATCCACATGAACCTAAAACCTCTCTTGGAAATCTTGAGGAATATTTGTCAAATCTGAATTATAATGATAAGAATAGTGAATCCCATGTAAAAGTATCTAGTTCGGGAAATTTTCTAAAATCTACACCTACCGATTCTGAACCAATAGACAATAATGATGAATCTAGTTCAACCCTTCCTAGAGGTATTAGGACTCTTAAGAATCATCCTCTAGATGCTGTTGTAGGTGATTTGAATAGGGGAACACAAACTAGAGCTTCTCTAAGAAACCAGGTTGAACATCACGCTTTTCTTTCACAGGTCAAACCCAGAAATATTAATGATGCTATTATTGATGAATTTTGGGTAATGGCTATGCAATAAGAACTAAATTTATTCTAAAGAAACAATGATTGGGAATTAGTTAAAATACATAAGGACACTTTAACCATAAGCACTAAATGGGTGTTTAAGAACAAAGTTGATGAGTATGGGAATATACTTCAAAATAAGGCCATGTTAGTTGCTCAAGGATATAGTCAAGAGGAAGGAATAGACTATGAGGAGATCTTTGCACCTGTATCTAGGTTATAAACCATTAGGATACTACTTTCTTATGCATCTCATTTGAATTTAAAAAATTATCAAATAGTTGTTAAAAGCGATTTTCTAAATGGGTATATAGTTGAGGATGTATTTGTTGAACAACCTCCTGGTTTTACAAATCCCCATTTTTCCAATCATGTTTTTAAACTATCTAAAGAATTATATGGTTTAAAACATGCTTCAAGATCATGGTATGACATGATCATCTCTTTTCTTATTTCAAAAGGTTTTACCAAAGGGATAGTGATCCTAATCATTTCATTAATTGGATTTCTAAAGATGTTTTGATAGTACAAATTTATGTGGATGATATTATTTTTGTATGTTCTAAAAATTCATTATGTGTTGATTTTTTAAAAATGATGCAAAGTGAGTTTGAAATGAGTTTAATGGGAGGACTCAAATTTTTTCTTGGATTTCAGATCTTTCAAAATAAAAATGGCATTGTTTTGAATCAATGTAAATATATTAAGGATCTTCTAAAACACTTCTCTTTTGATGGTAGTAAAGGTAGTGACACACCTACGCGTACCACCAGTAAATTGGATGTTGACGAAACTAGAGAACCAGTTGATCAAACCAACTACAGGGGTATGATAGGGAGTCCACTCTATCTTACAACTAGTAGACATGACATTATATTTAGTGTATGTATGTGTAATCGATTTCAATCCAATCCAAAATAATATCATTTAACTACTATAAAAAGGATTTTTAAATATCTCAAACATACTCCCAACATAGGATTATTTTATCCAAAACGACAATCATTTGATTTGTTGAGCAATTCAAATTCATATTTTTCCAATTGCATGTTGGATAGAAAAAGAAACTCTTGGAAATGTCACATTTTAGGCAAGTCACTAATATATTGGTGTAGTATGAAGCAGAACTCTGTTGCATTATCTACTGCCAAAGTTGAGTACATAGCTGCTGGTAGTTGTTGTGCTCAAATTTTGTTTATGGAACACACTTTACTAGACTATGTATATTAGTTCAATCATGTCTCTATAAAGTGTGACAATACAAGTGATATTAACATTTTCAAAAATCTAGTATCTCATTCTAGGAAAAAGCATATTTATGAGAGACATCACTTTTTGAGGGATCATTATCAAAAAGGTGATATCATTCTTGAATTCATTGGCAATGAATATCAATTGGCTGATATATTCAAAAAGACCTTGAATTACGAGAGGTTAAATTACATCAAACATAAGTTAGGTATGATTAACCTCAGCATCGGAGACCTCACAGATAGACCTCATTGTTAGACCCCACAGTTAGACCTCACAGTTAGACCTCACAGTTAGACCTCACAATTAGACCTCATAGTCAGACCTCCCTATTATAACTCACAGTTGCACCTTACCGGTGTACATCACTGGTACATCTCACTATTGGGTACCTTGCTGTTTGTCTTTATTTTTTTGCGGGAATTCGATCCGTTTTTATTCCTATTTATTATTTCCATTTTATTCTGTTTTAATACCTAAATGATAAAACCAATGGTAACGAACATATCTCAATCCACCTTCCTCTCTCAATCTTGAACCTTGCTCTCGAAATTCCTAAACCCTAATCCTTTACTTGAACCCTCGAACCTCCTTCAATCTCTATGGATAGATCTAAGAGACCAACGACTGTTAATGAGGATGCACCTAGTCCAAAGAGGAATCGAGCTAAATCCAGTGGAACCAGTAATACCCCGATGAGACCTGTAAGCCCGCATCTGACCAAGAGAGAGATCTATGCTGAGAATGAGTTACGTGATGAATGGCTGTTGTCGAGATATTCATTAGTATTGGAAGTACTAGATGCCCAAGGATGGACCTAATTTTTTTCCAACAACAATGGACCATACTACCCGAATCTTGTGAAAGAATTCTATGAATATCTGATGTTCAAAGAGGAAGATGATGTGAATAAGCTAATATCCAGAGTTAGTGGAAATGAAGTCAGTTTTTTATCTGCTGAGTGGGACGCCTGTTTGAGAGTTCCTCATGAAGGAATTTATAATTACTACACTGGAGTGGCTCCTCCAGATAGTGATATTTTGGAATATGAAAATGTTATGGATGAACTGACAGGAGATGAAAAATCATGGAGGATCATTGTAGATGAGATGAATGGAGAAGACATGCTTCTATTCAAATTTATTATGCATGTAATTAGTCCCATGAAAGGAGACGTTGTAGTACAAAAGTAGGAGGACATATTCTTGATGTACGTACTGAAGCTTGAAACGAAGATTAAATTATGTAGGTTACTGATGGCACAATTAGAGGATATGACTAATCCAAGCTCATGATCCAATGCCCTATTCTATTCCAAGATTATTTCAGTTATGGAAAAGGTAAAAGGTGTGGCTGGAAATTAAGAAGAAATGATAGTGGCCAATAACAGTGTTTGTATCTCCAAGGTGATTTGAAAATTCATGAAGATTAGCTGGAATCCCTGGAAGAAGTGATGTGTAAATGATGAAGGAAAGGTATATGAAAAATTTGACCCTACTACTCACCCATATTTGGCCAAAAGGCAAGAGAGATCTAGGCCTGAAGCCTGATTAGCTAGAACTGGATTATTAAGATTAAGAGGAGGAAGTTGAAGGTGTTGTGGACCCTAAAAGAGAAAACACCCCCATTGATGATGGGAGTGATCCTGATTTTCCACACAGTCCTATAAGGACAGTAGGTTTCAGAGCAGAAAGCCATCCAAAAGAACTGCCAAGAAGAGAAACTATTCTGAAGGACAATGACACTAAGACCACTGAAGAAGAAGAAGCTTATAAGAATGTTGTCAAGGATAACTCTGAAGAGGATGAGACTACCCACTCAGATCATTTTTCTAATAAGGCAGAGGAGAAATGTGATCAGGATGAAGGAAAATAGGATGTTTCTAAAGCTTATGATGAGGACAATGAAGAAGAAGAGCTCAGTTTGAGCCCTCTGATTTATAATACATACAAGTTAGAGTCTGGTCAGGAAGAAGGAGTGTAATATAATTCCATTTTTATAGAAGTCATTGATGATTCAAAGAAGGATATGACTCAACCAAATAGTGAACCAATATAGAAAACTATTGTTGAATCTACTGGAGTTGCAGAAGAGGCTGTGGAGTTACCTGGGGCAGAACAGATAGAGGAGATTCCTCAGGATAGAGCTCTAAGTGAGGGGTAGCAACCTGTTTCCCTTGGTTCAGGCTCTGTATTGTATGACATAGAAGGTAGGTCATCAGATTTAGGATACATGGTTCTTGGACTCAATTATGGAGATTATGATGAGGAAGTCCATCCTCAAAGTGATTATATTATCCTAGATGAATGTATTCTAGTAGTTATGTCTGACAACATGGAATCCAAGGAGGAACTTGAGTCATTAAAGGCTAAAATGAATGAGGTAGTGAGAGAATCAGTGTCAGATTTAATGAAAAACCTTGTTGAAGAGCTGAGGAGTGTGGAGCAATCCTTGGAGCTATCTCTGGGATGTGTTGTGTCTAGTCCATTTGAAGAAATGCTGAATGCGATTAATGTGTTCCATACTCAAATTGAAAGCTGGACATGAGCTATAGTTTCTCTGAGACAATCGCTTTCTTCATTGACTACCTTGAGCAATTCTCAAAATCATGTGAATGCTGAGATTCGATATATCAAACAAGTAGTCAAATAGTTTTTGGAATTTTTTGAGGCATTTAAGACATCAATCAAAGAACACCTGAACAGTTAGGATGCACTTGTTTAGAAGATAATTAGTAACATGACTCAATATTTCAAAGAGACAGTAGATTTCTCGGTCAAACCCCTTACATCATCTAGCACCTCTGTGAACATTGATCAGATCAAGAATGTGATCTAGGAAGAAATTTCTAAGGCCAGTCCGAGTGGCACCTCTAATTCACAGGTAATTTCAATCACTCAGGAGGTCAATAGTTATGTTTGTGAACACTTGAAAGCAGTTACTGCTGCTCAGGAAGCCATTAATAATAAGGTAGATTCTTATTTTGAAAAGATCTATATCAAGAACCAAATGACCAACCACATCAAGTTGTTGATAGAAAATATGAAGCTACCTCTAGTAAATCATGCATTTAGGGAGAAGGTCACCAAGATGAGAGAATTGACCCCTGGTTTGGATAAATTTTTTGAAAATAAATATGATTTGTTATCTGCTATGGAAAAAGGAGGAAGAATTATTATGGACTTCAGAAACCTACTTCTACCCTTTCTCTATGTGGACTGCACCCCTGTCATCATCCCTCTTTCCTTACCTGTATCTCAACCCAGTGGTTCTTCCCCCATGTCTCCTGCTGAAGCTATTAGAAGCCTTACTATACTGATACCTCAGAGAGCTACCCACTACAGACCCCCATGAGCTTCTGTTGCTTCCCCTCCAGTCATTCCTGCAACAATTCCTTAATCTACTGATCCAATATCTCCTCCTTCATCATCTTCTTCCAATGGGAAAGACCCCATACCTACGAATGTTGTGGATTGAGTCAGTTTATGTCTTTCGATGGGGAATGTTTATTCTTTTTGGGTCATGTAATGTACTTTCGTTAATACAAGCTTTCTCGGATCTCTATATTTGTGTTTCTTTTTTCTAATCACAATGGGGGAGAAATACTGAGAAATAGTTTTCTAATTCCAGAATATTAATGTGATTGGGGAGAAATGATTTAATATGATCCTATGTTGAATCTTTTCTGCCTTTCCCTCTGATACCATGTACGAATACTTTCTGGTTTTATACTCTTACTAATCTCTAATACTTGAGACTTTTTTAATAACTGCATTATATATGACATCTATCTTTAATACATACTGGAACAATTTGTGATTATCAAAAAGGGGGAGATTGTTGGACTCACCTGTTTTGATAATCCAAAATCATGTTTAAATATTGATCATGATATATTAAGTTTGTTACTAATATTTTTAATCTACTTTTATATTGTTATCTTAAAAAATTTATATTCTTAATCTCATGACTTTGCTGCATCAGATTATAGTTTTCATTTATCTAAATATAAGTTCACTATTAAAGGCTACTGGTAGGAGTCTTCTGTTCAAAGTCACTGTTATAGCTCACTGTCACTCTAAGTCACTGATTCTAGAAGATCAACATTTAAGATCTACTGTTACAAGTATAAGCTACCTGTACAAGGTCACTGTCACAAGTCTACCGTTGATCTGCTTATCAAAGCTCACAAACAAAGAGTCGCCATCACAAGGTCACTACTGTGACAAGGCTTCTGTTAGAAGTTCACTATCAGACTCTTTCTCAAGTCTTCTGTAGAGAACCTCACTATTCAAGTCTACATCTGGACATGTCTACCATTAGTAGAAGGCTACCTCTATAAAATACCTACTTTCAAGATAGTCGACAGTTGTTCAAATTCTACTAATGGACATAGTCTACCATTAATGAAATTACATATTGTGATAGTCTACAGTTGGAAAGGTCACTATTGAAGTAGTTTGATGTTACAAATCTACAGTCAGATGATCATAGTTGAATAGCCTACCGATGAAGTTCACTGATAAGGAGCTACTGTTACATAGAGTAATATCTACCGTTACAAGACATCCACTGATACAAAGTCTTCTGTTACAAGCCTACTGATAGAGAGCCTACCGATAAAGCTCACAGTTGAATAGCCTATCAATAAATTACACAGTTGGAAAGACCATAGTTGAAGTCTACTGTGTGATATGCATCTGCTACATGTCTAATGATATTCTATTATTTTCATAACCATTATTATTATTATTATTATTATGGTCATGTCTGGAAAAAATAATGCACCTAATATTATTTAATGTTATTTACAGGCATATCAGGAAACAGTACGATGTACGAGGAAGACCACACGTGGTTGAAACCTTTTCCTGTCGGCCCCTGCTGAACCAAATGAAAAAGTGTGCATATATATATATGTGTGTGTTTGTGTGTAGAGACTGACAACATGAAGAGGCATGGACACATTGAATATACATAGAACACTCGTAAGAGAGAGATATACACAATCTGAAGAAGAACTCTCAAGCACTCATTCTGAAGAACAGGGAGCTTCACGAAGATCCATTAAAAGAACTTTTTTCAAGTTGTAGTGGTGTGCTGCAAAGAGCTTTAAACACAAGAAGATTCTCATCTCTACATCTAAAATCCATGATCTAGAAGTGGCGACACTCTGTTTTGGAGGCAACTTGTAGAGAAGAACCAAAACATCATTTCTTTCATTCCAATGAGTCCAGAGCTGATCTGCCAATAAAACAGGGCATTCTAAACTTATTTCTACTATCATTATCTCTACTGTGTTTAAGAATTTTACATTTTTGATTTGTGTGTCTGTGTTACACACACTAACTATTGTGATTTAAATGAGGGATACTAAAAATCCCCATATCAACCTCTCTTAACACTTGTTTCCCACGTATAAGTGTGGAAGAAGCCTAGTGTGGCTTGGTAGTTTATTTTCTCATGTAGAACTGTGGTAGAGGTTGAAAAACCAAGATAGTTTGTGAAAAAATGTTGTAAATCCCGATACAGGTTGTGTATCACTTTTTAATATAATTGCTTGGTGGTAGATGATCACCAAGTGGAGAGGACTAGGTCTTGACATAAGACCGAACCTCTTGTTTAATTTTTTGTGTTCATCTTTCACTTACTCTGTTTTATTCTTATCTGCTGTGCTTGTATTTGAAAAGACAGAAAACTGTTTTTATATTCACTCTGATAGTTAGTTCGGGTTAGTGTTTATATTTTACTTGTTTAGTAAACTTGTTTCAAAAGTCGAATTAGTTCTCATACTGATTCAACTGAGGAGTAATAAACCTTTGAGAAACATGTTTAACTATAATTCACTTATATCTCTACTACCTAAATTGACTGGGATGTTTTAATTTCATGGATTTTAATCCTAAATGTTTTTAACATAAATTTTAATTGGAACTCAATTCACCCCCCCCCCCTTTGTGTATCCACTCTGAAAAATAGAATTCTATGGAACATCTCTCAAAACCTCGTGATTTACACATCTTTATATCACTAAGGTTAGATATTTCATTCATTCAACCTCATCCTTTCAAGTGAGAGAATCCTTAACCTGGCCCTCCTTTTTAAGAGCAATCCCCAGTCCATGTTCTCATTAATTTTGGCATCCACCTTAGGAATAAGCCCCAAGTCCCTTCATTTGGGCATCCTTTATAGAAGAGAGCCCCAGTCATAAATTCCCAAATCTGGGCTTCCTTTTTAGGAGTATGCCCCAGCCTCAAAATCTACAAATGTGGCCATCCTCCTTAGGGGTAAGCCCCAAGTCCCTTAATTCTAAAATTCCCTTAACCCGGGCCTCCTCCTTAGGAGTAATCCCCAGTCGTAAAATCCCATTAACCCGGGCCTCCTTCTCAGGAGTAAGCCCCAATCTTAATATCACATAACCAGTCTTAATTTACTTTTCATTTTGGCTTCCTTATCAGTAATAAAACCCAATCATAAATCCCTCATAATTTGGGCATCTTACTCATGAGTAATCCCCAAGTTAGAGAATCCAAACCTCCAAAAAAGCACATATACCTTTATGGACCATGTTCCAGAACTTCTTCATTGAAATATGTACTGATATAAATCTATTTGGGCAGTCATACATACATAAGACCCACGTCATTTCTTATGATTTCATCTTTTATGGCACAATTGTCTGGTTTTACCAATACCTCTTGTTTCTCAAACCGAGCATGACTCACGTGAGCTTAGAGAGTAACAGTAATTATGAAATATTTTTTTGGTCCATAAATCAAGCGTAATAATCATAATCCCTGACTTGAACTACGTGGGTTCCGATTCCTTTTCTAAATAATGGATACATAGTTAGCCCATCTGCGGGTACGATCACATCTCTGAAATAATCCATATCCTTTTGAATGATAATAAACTTAAAGTTCCCCAATGAGTGTCTTTAAAACTAGTATGGCCATCATAATGACCAAGATACTTTGATATAATGTATTAAATTATACCATTGACTAAGAATCACTAAAAAATATAGATGATTCTCTATCGATGAAGAACCTAGAATACATATAAAAATATTCTATAAATTACCTACATATCAATCATTGATTGTCAGATCTAAAGGAAAGCTCATTTTATACATGGTAATTTAATAAGGATTCATGAACATAACTTAAATCTATAATGAGAGTCCCGAAGTAGACAATAATTCCCCTCAAAAAGGTTTGATGAGTCTGACCTCTCATCCTTTTGACCAACACAAATTATTAAGCCTTATCAGTTCACAACTAATGGGCACCTACCTGTGGGAAGTATATCCAAATGGATATAGAATCATTGGATGTTTCTGGTTCTATGAAAAAACCTGTTAAAAACCGCTTGGAATGTTTGAACCTTAAATCAAAGAGGTCATCCCCATTTCTAAAGGAAACAAAATATGGTGAACCCGACGTGAATCCTTAACCATGTTGAAATGATGTTTTTACCTATTTGTTAGGCCCCTATTTAAACTCAATGAGAGGGAAAACAAGGAAATCAATAACATATGTGCTTATCCAAAAGATGTAGTGGTAAGACTTATCTTGATTTCGTCTGTTATATCAAATAGGCACTCTTTTACAAGATCTTCTGCATTACAGAAATGGCTTCTCTTAAGTTCATACCCATGAATACTTCTGCTGTGAATACTTCTGCTATGAATGCCTTTGCTGCTACTCCTACTGGATCGTCGTCCTCTCTGAGGACGACATAACCTACTTAGCGTCTTCAACGCTAGGTATAAAATGTGATGGTTAAGGAGTACCATAAAAAATTTACTATTCTGACTCTAGAGGCTATTCAACAAGCCCTATAGGTCAATATTTCACCCTGGTCGTCCGGAGAGCGACGACCAGCGATCAAGAAGAAGGTGGTTCCAACCACCATCTCCAACCATTTCGGGTCGTTATCCCTAGAACACAATCACCACTCCCTTCCATATTTTGGGGAGGTGAATGAGTAGGTCTTTCAGGGATTTAATTCAAGGATACATGAGTCCTTCCTGAGGGATCCCAAAAACAATCTCCACCAGACTTGTGCGGAAATGCGCCCTCATCATGATGAGGGTATCGTCTCCAGGCGTTCAGCTAAGGTTCCTCAAACTCGAGCAGGTAAGACGAACCACCAGAGGTGAAATCTGGTCAACAGTGAGCATGTTCTCATCTCTGCCATCTCAGGAGAAGTCCCCCAACCTAACTTAGTGGCAAACAACGATAGGGAACACACACGCATCCATTTTAATTCCGCTATCCAGAAGACTCGTCTGGCAGAAGCACACCAATCCCGCCAGGAAATTCCGGTGGAGTACTATAGAAAAAAACATACACCTGTTTATAAATTATCATATAGTCAATAGGAACTTCTGACTACATATGATGAATCCTGCCAACCCAATGTGTTGACAACTGGTAAACCGGCACATACACCTGCTTACACTCATCAATCCTGCCAGCTTCCTCGTCTGTCAGAATTGAAGGAAGCTCATCAACCACATTCGGCGTAGTGCAACCAGCAGGTACATAAACCTTCTAGTATTGATCAAGCCTACCAGTAGTCTCATTTGGTAGCATTCGGAGAAGTCAGTCATAAAGCTTCGGTGACAAACAAGCGGTATACTCAACTCTCTTCCCCCACACTTGAGTACTATCAGGATTCACTGACAGGAAAAGGAGGACAGTAGTAGGAACACACACCTACTCCAAGCATGGAATATATGTATATCCTTATTCCGGCAGCTGAAGTCACCAATCACATTTTTTAATGGTGAAAGGGAAGAGGAAAATCTCTTCTCATATTCTGGATGCCTGCTTGGATATTATAACAACTTCAACAGCATCACAGGGAAAGACAAAAAATATATCCCTACTAGTGGAGTGACACATCAAAATACCACTCCAGAAAAGAGACACACCTCTGATCTAGTCCAAGAGGGTTGTGGGGCGTACTCCCCCATATCATACATACAACCAAGTCAGGAATATACACCTGATTTGAGTGGAGATAATCAGCATAACCTGATCATTTCTCCAGAGCATCCACACACACCTACCCATAATGACCACTTTTATCAAAAATTGGTTCCTAAATTGAGTAAGAAGGCATCTAAAAAGTAGAACCACCTAGCATAGTCAAGAAATCAAGAGCCAATATGTAATAAGGCCTTGCTCAATGCTGGAGTTCTTGAATCCCTTAGACAGTTATCTGTGGGAAAATCAATATTCTACTCCCTCATTTCCCAATAGTTAGAATGTTAATTCTGAAGGTCTTCATCAGACACTTCCTCATGAAGGCTTTCATCATGACAGTTCGGTCAATCCCAAAGTTTCTCCTTCTGATGAGAGCCACAGGAACCCTCTGTGTGGCTAGAAGACAAAGGAGCAAAATGTTTCATCTATTTCTCTAACCAACCATAGTGGTCCTCCCCATTATGATGAATTTTACTAAGAAACTCCTCTCTGCAGTTATAATTCACATTGATTGGAAAATGCTCTAATGGAAAATGTAGTTACGATAAAGCCCTCTTATCTTGTGGTACTTGAAAATGTGAAGCCAGTCATGTCTGATACTTCATTGCTAGCAGGTGAAATACTTTCTCAATCAGAAGATATCCCGGTGTGTAGGTCATTATCCAAACCACCCCTGGGTCATTCTTCTTCTAGTTTCATTAGTGAATTCTCTACCGATCTTTTTGAATCCGATGAAGCAACAAAAAAGAACCAACTCTAGTCTAATCAGGTAGAATAATCCTCGTCAAATGTTAAAGAGTAAGTACTGAATATGAGAAAACAGCTGGCAAAAGGTGAAGTTCCAGTCATGTTTTGGCCTCTGGCTGACTGTCAGTATGACATTCCAGATATTTTAACAGAAGATGGAATTCATGATATTCGTCTCAACATATAGAAAACTATTTTCCAGTAGAAAAAAATATATTATCTTATGATGAATATGAAAATCATGTCAAGATAATAGAACAGTTACAATGCCAAATGACTTTGAATCTCTATTAATTTCTCCATATCTGAAGGCTAAAAAGCAGTAGTGATCCCTTCAACATTCATGTCTTGGCGCACTAAGAATATTGCATCAGTTAGTTTCCAATGCTCCATCTAGTATTCATATTAGGGGATGGGGAGTTCATGGAGCACTACATTTCAATGTACTCTCCAGTTAGAAAAGCCCTCCGAAAATGGTATCAGGCAATGTTATTTCCCATGGTCAGCCAAGTCAATTGGCTTTGTTTGTAATCAAAGGATTACCAGAGAACATGCCTCAACTAGTTCTTCTCAAAATAATGCATACATAGAACAAGTTGTTGAATTACTCCAATATCAAGAAAACAAGAATATTGAATAGGACTCTCATTTGGAGAAAGCACATACTCATGTGACAGAAGTGTCAGAAATCATCCAATGGTCTTTTGAGCCAGGTGATAAAAGTGGATGAAGGTTGATGCATCCAGCCAATTTTGGGACTAAAGACTGCAAGAACAAGAGAGAGTTTAAGAAAGTCTCCGATATAGCATGTCAAGAACCACCCTAGCTTTCCAGACTAGGGAATATTTTAACCCAACACTCAAAATCAACAAATTGAATTCGAGGAGTTGATGGGGAACAACAGGAACATCCCTAGTCCACCGAACAAGGGAATTTTTTAAATCCTCAATCTCTTCCTCAGACAATGTCAGTCTTCTCTTGATTAGGGAAGAATCCCCAAGAGGAAAGAATAGCCCAATTATCAGGAGATTCCCTCCAAATTACAGTTCATCAAAAAGTCCTTGAGGGATCAAATCGACAAAAGGAAATGTCTCATCAGAGACATGGAAGAAGACAATATCGCAGAAATACTAATAGAAAATATGTAATGAATTATCAATCAATTAATGTCATCAATTCTATTGTTGTTGATCCACCAAATGATGATCACTTAGAGGGATCAGATGAAGAGATTCATGTTGAAGAAGTTGTATGCACAGACATAAATGAAGAATGTGTGCGTACACGAAACAAAAGGCTTACCAAGAATCAAGTTGTTCCTTCTAGTAACCCACTTCCCCCTCTCCAAAAGGGATCCAACAAAAGGAAACGAAAGAATGATGTTACATACCCATCCTCTAGAGAATTTCAATCTCTCTCACTAGAGGAAATATTTTCACACTAGGAGGAAGAAATGAAGGAATTGAGGAGGATGAATAAACAACTACTTCTGGGTAGTCTTCCTCCCAAATGTGTTGGAGTCAATCATCCAAGGGAATTTGTTGCAGCTGCTGAGATGTATCAAGAATATCCTCCTTTATTAGTACACCCTCACTGGTCTAATCCTACATGTCAGGTGTAACAACAATCGGCAGTGCTACCACCGGTTGCAGTACCAGCTGCCATTTCTGTCCAAGCTCCAGTCATTGCACCTATTCAGGTCCAAGATCAACCAGTTGTTTGTCAAATGTTAATAACTACTATTGAGTCATTAACATCGCGGTTGGAATATATGGAGGGAAAGCATTCCCAAATTCAACCAGAAAAGAGAGATTACCCTGAATGGGTTAATGTAATTCCTCCCCATCAAATTTTGAAAGTACCAAATTCCCAATCATTAAGGGTTCGTCAGATCCAGAGAAATAATTAAAACATTTTGTTTCTCATTGCGATCCTATGATGGGAACCCCTCAGCCACAAGAAAGGTTAAGTTCATGTGTTTTGTACAGTCATTACAAGGCCCTGCTTTTGTCTGGTATACATGCTTGCAATCCCGGTGAATTACCGGATGGGAGGACCTTCTTCAACGATTACTTATTCAGTTCAGCTCATCATTTCCAAAGACAATAGTTTTTGATCTTAAAAACTACTAGAAAAGGGAGAATTAAAGGGTTTCATATTTCATTGCTCACTGGAAGAGGTTAACATATTCCCTGATCTTAGCACTCCCTCAAGAAGAATTGTTGCCAATCTGTGTGGCAAATCTACGTGATGAGTTACGCACACCGATGATCCCTGTGAAATACACAGGAGGGTTTCAAGAAAATACATCAATCACTAAATAGATTGACTATTTTATTATGAAGACTAATGAAAAAAAACTCATGTAATTTCATCAACTCCTGGAAGGAGAGTGGGTAAATTAGAGACTACTACACTTATGTTTAAACAAGCACATGTACCTGCTTCTACTTCAAAACCTTCATCTCCTCGATGGGCTCCGGCTCCTAAGTGTCAACAATAGTGGCCGCTTCGTCAAGATGATCAAAGAGATCAAAGAAGAAAACAATTTGAGGATTTGAAAGGAAATGTTTACTATTTCCGAAATGAACAAGTTCCCGGTTACTTAATTTTGGCTCTCGAAAATAATTTTTTCAGTTTCCATGGCCCAAAAAGCCGAATAAGGAAGGACATGAAGACCGTCTGAACTATTTCCACTTTCATCCGATATTGGGGAATCCCATGCAGGAGTTTTTTGTCTTCAAGGAGATCCTGTAAAAATTTGTCGACTAGGGACAAGTCAAATTGAAAGGTTCTTCAGCTCAGGTAGCATGTGTTACTACTACAAGTCCAGAGGAAGAAGGTGAGTTGAATGATTTCAAAAGCAAAAATGCGTAGAAATATGATGATTGGACGGTCATAAAAATGATCAACCGAACTCATGCCATTTTGCAAACGTAATTGAAGAAACCAAATGTGTCTTCAAATATGAATGCCACATCAAAACCCTCTTCATCAGAGGGAAAATCCTCAAAGAAACGACATAATTCAAAGAAAGAGGAACAATCAGAAGAAGATGAGATCATGTCAAAGCCCAAGTTGACTTTGACTCTGGAAGATTTTATTCCATCTACTTCGAAGCCACGGGCACCGTCCCACCAAACGGCACAACCTAAATTGGTTATTTAGGCAGAGTCTCCATCGGATGAAGAGTTAATCTTCGGTTCTGTTAATATGATTCACCTAACAGATCATTATGCCAGTCACAGTTTCAAAATCGATGAACCTAGGTTCTTTATATCAAACAGAGGAATCCGAGGGAGTTCTAGGGGATCAGGGTATAGGAGAAGACATGGATCTTTTAGAGGCCACTATTCCAATTCTACTCTACCTAGAACTTTGTATGTGACATAAACTTGTGACAGAGACCTTCATCGAGCTCAATAAGAACAAGAAAGTTCTTCCACACACGGAAGATTCAGTACTGGCGTAGTTATTCTGGAGGATTGGTTGGATGTTACACCTTCTTCCTCTCAGCATGTAAATAGACCTATTCAGTCTAATCTTCCAAATCTAGGAATATTACCAAATCCTACCCTGATACAAGAAGCATCAACTTCCAAGGCACCTGAAAAACCACGTGTTCTCGTTGGGAAACACAGAACTTTGGATCAAAAGTATGATGTATTGAAACACCTGGCCCAAGTACCGCCCAAGTTATCAATTTTGGATGCCTTGAATTTATCAAAGGATCTTCAGGAGGCACTCATTGAGGCTTTTTCAATTACTCGGGATTTTGAAACTGAAATTGATGCAGCTAAAGGCTACAATGTAGAGAATAATCCTGCAGAATTCTTGGCAGTGAAATATTTCATGGATAAAGATGAATATGATATCGTTCATGGGCATATTATACCTTTGTATTTATCTATCAACGTCAATGGTGTAGTCATCCGAAGAGATTTCATTGATAATGGTTCAGGAGTCAACCTCATACCTATTCGTACACTTCATCGATTGGGCCTCACGGATCATAATTTATCTCCTTCTATGATGATGATACAAGGATATGATAAAAATGAACAAGAACCACTGGGCGAGATTGCACTCAGAACTCACTTTGGATATCTTTTATCCAATTCAGATTTCATGGTTGTTGATCAAGACTCAGACTTCAACATCTTACCTGGAAGACCCTAGCTACATCAACATGCGACTCTCCCTTCATCATATCATCAATGTCTCAAATATAGTTTCGATGGTCAAATTGGGACATTGTATGGTGATAAGGCCCCGTTCAAGACATGCGAATCTCAATACATTGAGGCAGAATTCTATCACATGAAGGGAAAAGAAAAATCCACAACAAGGGCGATTACCAATGTTAATACTCCATATGGTTTGGAAAAGATTTCAGTAAATCCATTTACACATTTGAGTATAGATTATGATTTGTCTATCCGTCAAATTGACAGGATAGACCCAAATCCAAATTCTCTTATCGAAACTTCCATAATGTCAATCACGACAATCACGGCAAACAACATGGGAGACATTGGTGATTCACCAAGTAATGATGAAAGGTCAAATGGGGATGTCTCCATTTCATCAGCTGAAATCCAGCAATTCGATAGTTCGCCAACCAGGCAAGAAGAAGTTATAGCAATATCAGAGGTGAATGGTGATGTCGATTCTCAATCCATTATCTCCTCTTTATTATCTAGGGAAGACCCTTCATCATCAATCACGTTAGAAATTGAAGCTTCCTCTTCAAGATGTTATAATTTTATCATCTATTTTAATCATGGAAATTATACTCCATAATCTACTATGAAAGTAGAAACAGAATAAATAACACATATTGAAGAAGAAGAGGAAGATATCAGGGATGATCCTCCAGCATTTGAAGAGGGTATCTCTACCACCGTGGATGAACTCAGAGAAATAAATCTGGGTACAAAAGAAGATCCACGCCCCACATTAATTAGTTCGGCCATGAATCTTGAAGAGAAATAAATTTATATTTCATTTTTGAATCAAAATCGAGATATATTTTGTTTGGAACAATACAGAGATGTCAGACCTTGATCCCGATGTTTTTACTCATCGTTTGGGTTTTCCGGAAGAACATCGAGAATTCATACAAGCTACAAGAATAACACACCCAACTTATGCTACCAAAATTGAAGCTGAAGTGGATAAGCTTATTAAAGCTAACATCATCAGAGAAGTTCAATATCCTAAATGGTAGGATAATATTGTCCCTATGAAAAAGAAGAACAATCAAATTAGAGTTGGCAATGATTTTAGAGATCTTAATTGGCATTGTCCTAAGGATGATTTTCTAGTTCCAATCACAAAACTGTTAATTGATTCAACAGCTAGCTATGAAGCACTTTCATTCCTGGATGGATATTCTGGGTATAATAAAACCCTAATGGCTCTAGAAGATGAATAATATACAGCCTTCAGAGCCCCTGAGGGTGTGTTCTGCTATCAGGTAATGCCCTTTGGCCTAAAAAATGCAGGCGCAACATATCAATGTGCTATGCATCGTATCTTCAAACCCTTTTTAGGGAATCTTTTTGAATTCCATGTGGAAGATTTGGTGGTTAAATCCATGAAACATTCTAATCACTTCGATGATTTAGAAATCATATTCCACAAACTTCGACAACATAATTTGAAGATGAACCCCTTAAAATGTGCTTTTGGGGTAACCTAAGAGAAATTTCTTGGCTTTGTTGTACACCATCATAGTAATGAAGTCAATCATGAGAGGAAAAAGTCAATCCTTGGTATGTCACCTCCTCAAAATTTTAAATAATTGAGAGGGATTCAAGGAAACTTGGCTTATATTCGACATTTCATCGCTAATTTGGTAGGAAAAAGTTTACCCTTCACCAAATTGATGAAGAATAGAGTCACATACCAGTGGACTCAAGAATTTCAAGAAGAATTCGATATTCTCCAGATGTATCTCTTGAGTCCACCAATATTAGTGCCACCTGTTGATGGAAGAAAACTTATCCTCTATATGACAGCTTTAGAGCAATCATTGGGTGCCTTTCTTGCTCAGAAGAATGATTCTGGGAATGAAAACAGCCGCTACTATCTCATTAAGACTATGCTTGAAGTAGAAACTCGATACTCATGTATTGAGAAATGTTTCCTAGCATTAATATTTGATGTTCAGAAGTTGAGACACTACCTGCAATATCACGAGGTCCAATTGGTATCTCGTAATAACCTGATCAAATTCATCCTTAGTCGTCCAATGCTTACAGGACGTCTGGAAAGGTGGGAAGTTATTTTGAAGCAATTTGATATCCAATATGTGTCTCAAAAGGAAAAAGAGGAACAAGATCTAGCTGATTGCCTTACTGAACACCCTACAGTAGAAGATACATCTTTAGATATTGAACTTCCTGATGAGGAAGTCTTTTTATTCAATATAGTCTTCAAACATGGGAAATGTACTTTGATGGTGCTTCCAGAAGTCCAACAAGAAGGAAAATGAAAAATCCTAAATTAAAAAAAGTTGGGATTTGAATTGTTCTCATTTCGCAAAAAAAGGTAGTGTTACCCTATTCCTTCTCATTGTTTTTAGGCGGTACAAATAATGCAGCAGAATACTAAGCTGTCATCGCAGGCTTGGAGTTGGCACTTCAAGCACAAGTGAATCACTTAAAGGTGAAAGTTCATTCAGACCTGGTAATCAAACAAGTCAATATGGATTATTCCATAAGAAAAAAAGAACTAATCCATTTTTATGATTACATCATAGATTTAATGGCAGATTTTCCTTTAGAACCGAAATTTTCTTATGTCCTGCAGTCACAAAATGCCCATGCTGATGCACTGGCTAATATAGCCATAGATCTGAAAGATCCAAATCGGGACAAAATAGCCATCAGTATTTCCCATAGTTGTACAATTTCACCTTATGTTCACAGCATAACAGAGGAAATCAATGAAATGAGTCCCATTCCTCAATAATATGGTTATGATTCATGATGGATGACACCTATCATGGAATACCTTCAAAATGGAACACTTCCACCCGATAGAGCCGGGAAAGAACAAGTCCGGTGACGTTTGGTCAATATTACTCTTTATGATATCCTAGATCACCTAGAGAAAATTATCTACAAGTGTGGTTTTGATGGAGTTCTCTTCATATGCATTGATGGTGAAGTGACAATGGGTGTCATGAAAGAAGTGCATATAGGAGTCTGTGGTGCCCACCAGTCTGTACATAGATTATTTGATCAAATTCGAATGCTTAGATACTTTTTTCCTTAAATGATACAAGATTGTATTGATTTCACAAAAAAGATTCATTCATGCCATGTACATTATAACTTCATTCATAATCCCCCAGAGTTTCGTCAAATAGCTAAATACTCATGGCCATTTTCTACATGGGGAATGGATGTGGTGGGTCCTTACCCTTCAGCTACAGCCAAGTAGTTTAAGTATACTATTACTACTATAGACTTCTTTTCCAAATGGGAAGAGGTGATACCTATTAAAAAAGTTGTTTCTAAAAGCATTGTTAGCTTCACCTAGTCTAACATCATTACCAGATTTGGTGTCTCTCGTATCATATTGACGGACAATGGCACCAATTTTGGTTCATCCGAGGTGAGGAAATTGTATCAAGAATACAACATCAAATCCAATCATTCTTCTCAGTATCATGCAGCGGCCAATGGCCAGATAGAAGCCATCAAAAAGACTCTTTCAAACATATTTCAAATGATGGTGGATAAAAATAAGAAGTCCTGGCCTAAAAAACTCTTTCATACTTTATGGGCTCATCGGACCACCACCCGCACTACAATGCGGTCAACTCTATATTCAATGATATGTGGAACATAAGTATTCTTTCCCATTGATGTTCAATTACCTTCTCTTAGATTAGAAATTTGTGATTAGTCATCTACAGATGAACAATCTCAAAAGCAATTGGATGAATTGGAACAGATAGATGAGAAATGATTGCACACCCTGCACCACTTGGAAGTATATCAGAATCGAATAGAATGAGATTTCAACAAAACATTTCATCTTCGTTCATTCATTCAGTGAGAATTGGTATTGGTTCTCAGAACTCCAATTATACCAGGAAAGAAACCTCTCATGCTTGAACCAAAATCGGAAGGACATTACCCAATACATAAGGTCTATTCCAATGGATCATATTATTTAATCTCAATGGATGGAGAACTCATCACTACTCCAACCAATGCCAGATTTCTAAAGAATTATTTTCTATAAACACAAAATAAATTATCCAATAGTCCATGCATATGAACATAAACTATTTGCATCCCTTATGTCCAGAATGATGTTAAGTTGCACCATTATGGTCCATGCACATGACTTTAAACTATTTGCATTTCTTCGTCCAACATGGCATTAAACCGTGGTGTCCTTGCTGGAAGTATTTAAACTGCATAGTACCTTATGTCCAGTAAAACGTTAAACTTCACCATCATTGGTCCATGCATATGTCCTTAAAATATTTGGATTTCTTTCATCAAACATGACGTTAAACTGTGTTTTCTTAGCAGTAAGACATTAAAATGCATAATCCATTATGTCCAGCAAGACGTTAAACTGCACCATCTCTAGTCCATGCATATGCCCTTAAAATATTTTCACCATCATCCAACATGACGTTAAACTGTGAAAAATCTCTAATACGTCTTACATGACATTAAACTGTGTCCTCTATTGTCCTTACTACATGACATTAAACTGCACAGTCCCCCTTTCATCCAACATGATGTTAAACTGTATTGTCCCCATCGTCTTAGCTACAGGACGCTAAACTGTACATCATCCTTATCGTCCAACATGACATTAAACTATGTCTCTGAATACGTCCTATATGAAGTTAAACTATATTTTTTCCATGCTACATGACACTAAACTGTGCAGTACCAATAGTCCTCACTGCAAGACTTTGAACTGCATAGTCCCTTCATATGTCTTACATGACATTAAACAGTGCATCGTTAGGGTTGTTAATACCTCTTGTTTCTCACACTAAGTATGACTCAAGTGAGATTAGAGAAAACTTCAACCATAACACCCTCTATGGGATTCTAGTCATGCGTATGTCCCAACAAAATTTTTTAGTTCGTTGTCCCCAAAAACAACTTGATCACTAATTCATTCTTTAACTAAACTACGCGGACTTTGATCCTTGACTTCTATGCTGGGTTCATAGGCAACCTCCCAAGGTTAAATACCAAAAACAATCTCTTCACATTGGTTCTCCTCCATCTCATACGGTGTTGATTCATGAAACCGCCCCAGGAACCAATATCTTTACAATTGTTTACCTTTTTCCTTTATATATGACGTTAAACTGTACAACACTTTTGTCTGTATGATAATAAACTACAACATTCTTTGATACCCTCACCTGAGAGGGAATCATTATTTAAATTTATTTCCAATCATGATAAATTTCAAGACTACGTGCATACATCGCAATGCCTGAACCTTTTATCTTGGTTCAAACCATCATTGCACTAAAGCCCCCTTTCACCCTTCACATGTACTAACCAATTATGTACAGAGGGTATTTCTAGAACTACGTGGGCTTGATTCCCATCCTTATGGGATACGTAGGAATGTCTGAGTGTCCCTTGATTTCAGCCCAATGTCTTTTGGGCCTATCCCCAAATACCACTTTTAGTCCCCTAGCTGAAAAGTCCCTGTGAAAAAAACACACTGTGTATTCATTATTATGGTCCGAACTCTATGTCCCAAAACTAATATCTCCCATAATTTTGTCCCACGCGACGTTAAACTATATTTCAAGAACTACATATGGATTGATTCCCATCATTATGGGATACGTAGTAAAGTCCAGTATTTCAATTCAGGACCCAGACACAACATGATTATGGTTAGCATTGATCAATGTACCTCTAAATACATTAGAAAATACCCATTTTTATGTGTCATAATCCAAATATTAAATATTTTAAGATCTTCATAACCCTTTACTCAACTTAGGGTCCAAAAAATTTCATTTTCTGAGAATTATTTTGCTTGATTATGCCCCACGTGTGCTTAGGATGCCTTGCATATGTAGTCAACATAACAGACTTGTCAGCCAAAATAATGTAATTATTTAACTATGCAGCCAATTATCTTAAGTGGCCCTACATAATTCAAACCCCTAACGGGATTGTTAAATAATTTCAACTTCATTCTTAGGAATAAAACCTCTTTTCCCTTAGT
The DNA here is from genome assembly GCA_963277665.1 of Viscum album. NCBI lineage: Eukaryota > Viridiplantae > Streptophyta > Magnoliopsida > Santalales > Viscaceae > Viscum > Viscum album. The sequence goes on from OY728138.1 coordinate 1,970,426,273, forward strand.
TTTTTTAACAACAATATGCAGGGATCCACAAATATAGCCATCCTTACCATATTTGTCCCTTAAACTTTTTCATTATCTGAATGTATTCAAGTTTATGGCTTATATTTCTCTTCCCTATTCTTGGGTCAGACCTTCGTAAGAGTGTCATTTTTTCAGTTCTTAGACAATCTTGATTGTAAATATCTTCTCCATATTCAAGTACCTCTCTCCATACAACAAACTCTATGCTTTGGAAAAGTTGAATCTCCATAAACATTCACTGGATTTTTATCAGTAGAAAAGTCAATTTCTGAGAGTTATTTTGCCTGACTATACAGCATGTGCCCTTAGGTGGCCTTGCATAAGTAGTCTACATAATGGACCTGACAGCCAAAAGATGCTATTATTTGACTATGCAGCAAATTCCCTTAGGTGGCCCTGCATTATTCAACCCCCTAACGGGTTTGTTAAATAATGGTAACATCATTCTTGAGAAATTATTCTTATAATGCCTTTTATCCCTTTTTCGTTACATTCCTCATGTTCAAAATTTATTAAGTCATAGTTTACATATTTTTCATCCTACTTGAGTGTGGTAATATGTCTTCTGATAAATTTCCAAGGAATTTATTCAATTTTAATCAATTTGGTCAAAGATATTTTTACCTTAAACTTTATCCTTTTTATGTTTGATATGCATGACAATAAACTACCCATAAAAGATAGAATAACTCTGAATAAAAGTCAAGTTACAGATCACTAACCATACATTTTATATTATTTTAGGTAATATTGAGAAATAAAATGTATCAAAAGTTTTTAGGGTTATTTATAATAATCCTAGAAAAAATAAAAATATGCTTACTAGGTCCGTTGGCTTATGTAAAAAACTAAAGTAGGTAGAAAAATAATGCAGACAAAAATGATTGTAGGTGATTTTTTTTTCATTTTATGCACAAGAATTAGAAGGACTTATACAGATTGGAGTCTCTTATCTTTTCCAAGAAATTGCAAGAGGTTGTCAACATAAGTCTTCACATGATGTACAGTATCCCGAGCTTCATCAGCAGCCACATGATACTCATTCACCTTACAAACTTCACTCTTTTCATCATGATGGAGTGCTTTCATGGCATCTGCGATGGCTTTCATACCATTCGTTTGAGCTCTGTATACTGATTTATTGAGTTGGTCAAGTTCCCCAGTAACAACATTAACTGTTGTTGAAGGTGAATGTGATGGAAAAATTTATCTTTGACCTTATGCTTCAGCTCCATCAACTTGGTAGCATAATCAGCCTCAGATCGAGATACCGCAACCTCAAATTTTCTAATATTGTCTGAAAGCCTCGCCCTATTGAAATCTTGATGGTATCTCTGCTCCTGCTCCCTTCGTAAGATGACATGCTTCGCCGCGGTACGGATCTTTTGATATCCAAATCCTCCAAGTCCCAACTTGACAAACAAGGATGACAGTTGTGGGATCTTCGATGACAACTCTTCAAGAGGCACTTCAGATATGATCTTCCATATGTTGGTCCATGCGTTGCATCATGAAAATTGGAGTGCCTTTTGTACTTCTGGATCAGACTCAACATCAATATCACAGGGGAGGAATATAATCTGGGATTAATGCACATAGGGAAGTGCCATGTACTGCTCCTTCCCCCCTGACCTGTGTTTCTTCACATTCAATTCTTGTTGGGGCAGAGGCTGAGCCTTTACCTCTAGACCTAGCCACTGAAATTGATGGCCCTGCATAATCTATTGAAAGCTGTGGTTAGTTTCAAATAATAACAAACGTTGATTGGATGTCATGTATATTAAGTACAGTCAGAAAAAAATTGCTATCCCATACCCAACGGTAGATCAGTAACTTGAGAAGGCTCCTCCCTATCATTCCTAGCTTCAACAGGATTTTTAGGTTGAGTCTGAGGAAGCTCTATGGGGTTCATCTCCACTTGGGCTAATGTCTCTGCAATAGTAGGGTTTTCCGTACCCCCGTCAGGCATTGGTAGTTTAGCATCTTGCATAGATAGAACTACACATTTCAACCGATCATGATTATACATGTAATAAGAATTTATTTTTAATAGGATGAAGGATAACACTCACGTACATAATATTCTAAACTACATGGTAATTTAATATGATCTAAAAAATCATCAAATAATGCACCAGGTTATGTCATGCCATCCAATGTAATCTCAGAATCCTGGTTAATCTCACCATTGGGAGCATTCGATATGTCTTCTTGGAGACCTTCATCTTGCAGTCTCTGACCCTAGACAACATCTTCAGATAAAATAGTGGTGTCAGTTGCAATGGCCACCAAAATCTCTAATGCAGGTGTTGAACCTAAAGTATCACAGAATGGAATTCAGTCGATGTTTCATTCAACATTTTATGAAGCATTATTAACTTACCAAATGCAGGCTCCTCTCTTCTTGCAACAACATCTGGAGGGATACTGGGAATAGATGTTGGATCTTTTTTAGGAGTAGCCAAGTCAGCCTGAACTTGTGATTGTTCACCAGTACCCTCCATGATCCTTAAAGGAGGCTCAGTCCTCTCTCATGGAGGAGAAATTTAAGAAGCCCCTAAAATCCCATGAAGTATGAGTAATCGTTTCATGGGTTAAGACTCATGACTATCTAAAAGACTTATAACTGCTGATGAACCATTTAGTTGTGGAATTTTTCCTTAGATGCCTTTGTTTCTTTGGTTTTATGGTAGTTTTAAAAGTCTCCTCTACAGGTAAATGAATTGCAGAATGGAAAGCCATGTCCAAATCCTCATCCATGGCCTATTGTCTAGGAGATATCTCGCCCGATTCATGAGGAGATTCATTAATTAAAATGGCAGTACCACCATGGCTATACTGTTGTGATTGAAACCTCAACAGTTCCTTTCTTTGCAAGCTGCAGGTTGAAAATAATAATTTCCTTGAGTAGCAATGGTTTTACTGAAATCATGTTGCAAAGAAAATAAGGAAATAAACATACATCTTAAGGAGCCATGTAATCGTGCCACTCCTCATCTCCGGAACCACCAATCCTCTTAGTGGAGCCACGATCAATCATTTCCTTCACCCGCTTGGTGACAGGAATGGAATCATCAATGGCATATATGAGAATTTCTAGATCTCTGATGTATGCCCGAACTTCATCGGGGTTATCCTTGTAACATATATCTATAGAATCCAGAAGATTCCCTATTCTAGGGAGGTCTAGCCCCTCGCACAAATCCATCCAGGAAATTTCAGCACCGTAGTATAAACCCTTCTATGCCTAGACAACCTCTGGTCATAGATATTTAGTATTTGTACCAGAAGGCTGCGAGGAAGGTCCTACAATCTTGGACTTCATCTTCTTCCCTGCTTCTACAACTATAGATAGAGGAATATAAAATAAGACTTGTTTCACTATAAAGTAATGGTGATTAAATTGCCACAATGATGTAACTCACTAGGAGTTGATGGAGTGGGTATTTTTATTCTTAAAGGAGGATTATATCTAGCATAAGGCCGCTTTTCTTCTTGGTGTGCCTCATCATCCCTATCTTGGGAATCTGGTGAGTCAGTCCAAGATGAGGAATCCGACAAATCCGCTCTATATGGGGAAGAATCACCTTCCTCAGGAAGGGTTTCATTCTCTACAGTTCTTTTCCTTTTCCCTACCTGATAAACCGGGTTATTCAGCACCCCTCGAGGGTATGATGCTATTCAGTTCTTGGCATACCATGTAGTCAAGTTATTTACCACTTTATCAAATAGTAGATCAAACACTGCCCCTGTCTTCTCCCTAGATGTCTGCAACCATAGTTTCCGGGCAACCATCAGATGTTTCACTGACCTGACATGCATAGGGGGAGATACAACGGTCTGCAGGAAACACTTGAATTGGCATGAAAATCTGTATGGAGCATATGCATTGCATATAATCTCTCTGCCAATCCTGGTGACCAGTACACCATCTCTGCATGCCATCATGTATGCCCCCAATTCCAGGATGGATATTCCATCATCAACAAACCTCTCGGTTGGAGGATTTCAATAAGGAAAAAATTTAATTCATTATGGATGCTCAGCCTCTCCTTCATGTCATAAGAATTGAGAGCTAGTGGAGCAATTCTAGAGAATTCCTGCACTGAAGGCCTGAATGAACATCCATGAATCTGTACTCTATTCAGTACATTATACATCTTGAAGTGAGTGGCGATCCATCCCCACAAAACATGGAATGGTCCAACTATTCTCAAAGTATATTTACCCATGAAGACATAGAGTAAAATCCTGTGAATCATTGCTAAAATGGGGGTATCCCACCAAACCATTTTCCCCTCAACCAACATGGCTGCAAAAACGAAGGTCCCTGGCCGGACTCCTCCCTTCGAGTCTCTGACTAGAAAAAGATAAACACTGAGCCACAAGGCCAAGACGCTCGCCAGAGAAGTCGTCTTTGGGATTCTCTGATTCAGTTCATATCCCCATATCTAAAATTATTCTGCGTCTAGAGTTTGCCAGAATGTTCCAGGAGCACTACTATTCTGTATTTTGGGGAAGTTGGTAGGACGAGTGGGCCTCTTCTCCTTGGTTCACTTCTTCTTAGATCCCTTCTCCTTCGATCCCTTATCCTTCGGCTCCTTCTCCTACTTCTCGATAAGAAACATATTCATCCACTCCTCTAGATGAATATCCTTTCTAGAATAAATTATGGAGGTCTCTAAACTCTTGATATTTTGGATGATTTTCAATAATTCCAGAGCTAAAGCTGGAGTCTTCTCTGAATCATTCTAAGTCGCCTTGGGAGGGATGAATTCATCATACATATCATCCAAAATTGGAGCCCCTAAGATATTGTGGATATCCTACAGACTGATGCCTACTTCTCTATGAGTCAAATGGAATGAATTGGTTTCTGGGCTCCACTGCCTGAGTATATTCGGCATGAAGTTATCATGCCTATAAACCTATGTTTTCCCATCCCATACGGCTCCATATATCGCAACTCCATTAAAATCCACATCAAACTCTGCATAGGTTTGTTTCACCCAGTATGACCACATCCAAGTTGGCTTCACACCTCCTCCAGGATGAAAGTCCCAACTTATATTCCAGCCTTTGGATTGATCCATATGAGAGTTTCCGAAAATTGAGGGATACCAATGTGGTTGCAGATCGGGATTATGAGGTTTAAGATCTAGCATACATGGTCTATGATGCATTATTTAGTCCTTATCCACTGTTCCAGAATTTAAAAATATTCCTCCACTTCAGATATTTGCTGAAGAAAAATTTGTGTAATTTTGAAACCAATAATTTGGGAGATAGTTCTTTGCCTCTAGAATGGTGACTTCTCACAGATGACCATAGCCATACAAATGCAGATAAATGATTTCTGGGAAGTCAAGATGTTACTTCTTTAGGTACTTGGCCAAATCCGGGAGAGTGCTGTCGCAGACGGTATAGTAATCATGGCCAATGATGCTCATCATAACATCAATTAGCTTTCTTGCCAGTTCATCAGTCATTCTGATTCTCTTGGGAGCCATTGAACTTTCACAAAAGTTTAATAAATTAACTCTAAAATTTTTTGATTTTTCATAAATGTTTTAAAGAAATTCGAAAAAATGGCTAAGCCATTAAGGTGCGCAAGTCCCAAAATTGGCGTGCATGTATTAGTGTGGTGCCCAAGTTTCAGTGTGTCATGCATGTTTTGGCACACAGGTATCACCACGCAAGTCCAAATACCTCTACAGCAGCGCAACAGTAACGAAACATCGGAAAACAAAGAAACCTATGTGGCGAAGGTAACGTGCGCGTCGAGAGCTCGAAAGTCTAAAATCTGGGTACTTCGCATGAGAATGAACACATATATATAGGTCAGGCCTTATCCCTGCCCGCCTAAAGCCATCACACTCAACCCTTGTGTGCCGCCATCTGTGAGCTCAACACTTCTGCGTCGCATCATTCCTTGGTTATTTCATCTTAACCTCAAAGTCACATTCTCAGTTTTTTCAGATCCAACTCTTAGGGGGGACTTTTTTTGACACTCCTTTCTGTCATAGAGTCTAAACAAATGAAAAGGGAAATACCATGAACCCATAGTGATTCATCCTTTGAAGAAACATAAAAAAATTGACAAAGGCATGAACAAAGATTCATTTCCACTTGGGTCATGCATGTTCCACCAAGGGCGCACATGTATACTTTCACGGCACCCAAATAGTCATGCAGGTGACTTGCATGCCCTCTTTGTAATTTCACCCAGGGTCTTCACCAGCCTATAAATACCCCGGTGGGCCCCCCATTCGAAGGATGAAAAATTCCAGAAACTTCGATTTGAGCTCTCAGCACCCTTGCCTCTTCTCAAAGATTCTGAACACTTCTAATGTAATTTCTTACCTATAACGGATGATCTAAAGTGGGGGAGAATGGCCTAAGTGTTGAAACTCATGAACACTTGTGCACCTAAGTGTCTAACCCTTAAGAGAAATGGCCACGCCTACACACCGCCTTACCCCTTCAACAGAACTTCCACACCACCCTTCTAGAATCCCCTACGTATATTACTAAGGGATTGAGCCATGTCTCTCCCAAGTGTTTCCTTAATGGTTGACTATCGCTCAAGTACCCATGTGTCGCGCAGGTACGCCTGCGCGACCAGAACTTGCACGCCCACATAGGACTTGCACGCCCCACTCTTTTTTAGGTTCCCTTCCTGCCCATTTCACCTATCTTATGCCTATCCACCTTTCCTATTTAAGATGCAGCCTTCGAAACCCTCCTCAAATCCATTTATGGCATGGTTCCTTCTGTGGATTCCTTATCTGAAAAGAATTCTGTTTAACATCTCTCAAAACTTAGTGATTTACACATCTTTATGTCACTATGGTTAGATATTTCATTCATTCAACCACATCCTTTAAAATGAGAGAATATTTACACTGGGCATCCTTTTCAGGAGTAAGCCCTAGTCTAAGTTCTCATTAATTTGGGAATCCACCTTAGGAATAAGCCCCATGTCCTCTAATTTGGGCATCCTCCTTAGGAGTAATCCCCAGTCATAAATTCCCAAATATGGGCTTTCTTTTCTGGAGTATGCCCCAGTCTAAAAATCTAAAAATCTGGTCATCCTATTTAGGAGTAATCCCGGAGTCCCTTAATTATAAAATTCCCTTAACCTGGGCATCCTCCTTAGCAGTAAGCCCCAGCCCTCAAATCTCTTGAACCTGGGCCTCCTCCTCAGGGGTAAGCCCCATACTTAATATCTCTTAACCAATATTAATTTACTTTTGATATGGGATTCATTCTCAAGAATAAAACCCAAATCATAAGTCCCTCCTAATTTGGGCATCATCCTCAGGAGTAAGCCCCAATTAAGAGTATCCAAATCTCCATAAAAGCACATATAACATTATGGACCCTGTTCCCGGACATCTTCTTTGAAATAAGTCCCAATCTCTATCTATTTGGGCAGTCATACATACATAATCCCCACATCATTTCTTATGATTTTATCTTTCATGGAACAATTGCCTGATTTTACTAATACCTCTTGTTTCTCACACCGAGCACGACTCACGTGAGCTTAGAGTGTAACAGTAATTATGACATCTTTCTTTGGGTCGTCAATCTTGCTTAAACATCATACTCCCTGACTCAAAATACGTGGGTTCTGATTCCTTTTCTAAATAATTTATATACAGGTAGCCCATATGATGGTACGATCCCAACTCTGAAATAATCCATGTCCTTCTGAATGACAATAAACATCATGTGCCCCACTGAGTGGCTTTAAAACCAGTATTTTCATCATAATGACCAAGTGACATTGATATAATGTATTAAAGGATACCATTGACTAAGAATCTCTAACAAATACAGATGATTCTATTTCAGTGAAGAACCTTGAATACATATAAAAATATTCTCTAAATTTCTTACATATCAATCATTGATTTTCAGATCTAAAGGAAAGATCATTTTATACTTGTTAATTTAATAAGGATTCACCAACATTAATTAATTTAATAAAGAGATCCCTAGAGTAGACAATAATTCCCCTAAAAAGGTGAGATGAGTCCGACCTCCCATCCTCTCGACCAATGCAAATTCTTAAGCCTTATCAGTTTACAACTAATTAGCACCTACTTTTGGAATGTAGGCCCAAATGGATATAGAATCATTGGATCTTTCCAGTTATACGAACAAACCAGTTATAAACTGCTTGGAATGTTGGAACCTTAAATCAACGAGGTCATCCCCATTTTGAAAGGAAACACTATTTTAACATAATATTTCAAGGAAAAAGGTGAACCAATATAAAGATGTTGATTCTAGGGGTGGATTCATTAATCAACATCGTCTGAGATGAGGGTGAACCGATGTGAAGAGATTGTTTTTGGGATTGATCCTTTGGAGGTTGCCTACATGCCCAGCCTAAAAGGCAAGATCAAAGTCCACATAAATCAATTAAAGAATGAATTTGTGATAGATTTATTTTTGAGGACAATGATCTAAAATGAAAGTGTAGGGAATTACGCATGGTTAGTGGCCTAGAGAAGGTGTTATGGTTGAATTTTACTCTAAGCTCATGTGAGTCATACTCGGTGTTAGAAATAAGAGGTAGAAACAACCCTAAAAATGAATAGTTTATTTTAATGTAGGACATATAAGGGACTGAACACAGTTTAACTTCATGTTGGACAATGGGGGACTATGCAGTTTAATGACATGCAGTAATGACAGAAGAAGAGATTATGCAGTTTAAAGTCTTACTGTAAGGTCTTTGGGGACTGTGCAGTTTAACGTCTTGCAGTAAGGACAACACAGTTTAACGTCATGTTGGATGAAAAGGGACAATACAGTTTGACGTCATGTTGGACGATAGATCTTTGTACAGTTTAGTGTCAATTATTTAGGACATATTAGGGACTTTTTCACAGTTTAACGTCATGTGGGATGAAGAGGTGATCAATTTAACGTCATATAGCTAGGATGATGGTTATGTAGTTTAACGTCTTGCTGGACATAAGGGACTTCTATATAGTTTAGCATCATGTATTTAGGACATCACAGTTTAATGTCATGTGTGACGAAAAGGGAAAATATAGTTTAACGTCATGTTGGACGATGGAGTGCAGTATAGTTTTGTGTCTTGTAGCTTGGACGTATTACTATGCAGTTTAATGTCTTGCAGTGTGGACAATGGGGACATAGTTTAACGTCATATTGGACGAGAGTGTGAATATTTTAAGGTCATATTCATAGACCTCAATGATGTATTTGTGTTATACAAAATACTTCTTTAGAAATCTAGCATTGGTTGGAGTCGTGATGAGTTCTCCATCCATTGAGATTAAATAATAAGCTCTATTGGAGTAGACCTTATTTATTGAGTAAGGTGCTTCCCACATCGGCTCAAGATTTGGAGGTTTCTTTCCTGGAATCATTGATGTTCGGAGAACACATACCAATTCTCCCTGAATGAATGAACAAAGATGAACGTTTTTTTTGAAAGCTAATGCTATTCGATTCTGATAGACTTCCAAGTGGTTCTAGGTGCACAATTGTTTTTTATATAATCATTCCAATTAATCCAATCACTTTTGAGATTGTTCATCTATAGATGATTGATAAAAAATGGATTCTCTAAGTGAAGGTGATTGAAACTCAATGGGCATGACTCCTTATGTTCCATATACTAATGAATATGGAGTTGACCGCGTAGCAGTGCGGGTGGTGGTTCGATAAGCCCATAAAGCATGAAAGTGTTTATCAAGCCATGAATTATTATCTTTATACACCAAAATTTACCATATGACTTAATGAGTCTTGTTTAAGGATTCTATTTGGCCATTGGCTGCTGCAAGATACCGAGATTAGTGGTTGGATTTGATGTTGTATTCTTGATACAACTTACTTACCTCGGATGAACCAAAGTTGGTGCCATTTTCTATCAATATGGTATATAGGACACCAAATATGGTAATGATGTTATACTTGATGAAGCTAAAAATGCTTTTAGAACTAAATTATTTGATAGGTATTGCCTCTTCCCATTTGGAAAAGAAGTCAGTAGCAGTAAGAATATACATAAACTACTTGGCTATAGCTGAGGGGTAAGGTGCCGCCACATCCATTCCCCATGTGGAAAATGGCCATGAGTATTTAGCTGTATGAAGAAAATCTGCGTGTTGATGAATGAAGTTGAAACATACTTGGCATGAATGACACTTCTTCTTGAAATAAACACAATCATGTATCATTGAAGGCAAAAAATATCCAAGCCTTCAAATTTGATCCGATAGTATATTTCTAGACTGGTGGGCACCACAGACTCCTGCATGAACTTAATTCATTACACCCATTGTCTCTTCACCATTAATGCATCTGAAGAGAACACCATCAAAAGAACTTTTGTAGAGAATTTTTTCTAGGTGATTAGTGCTGTCAGAAAGAGTAAAATTGACCACATGTAGCCGGATTTGTTCTTTCCCAGCTCTATCAGGTGGAAGTGTTCCATTTTGAAGGTATTCCCTGAAAGGTGTCATCCATCCCATAGTATGACCATATGGTTCAGAAATGGGAATAATTTCATTGATTTCCTCTATTTTGGTTTGAACATAAGGTGAAATTGAATGATGGTGGGCAATACTGATGATTGTCTCATCTAGATTTTGATTTGTTAGGGTTGTGGCTATATTATCCAGTGCATCAGCCTGGGAATTTTTTTATTGTGGGACCTAAGAAAATGTTGATTTTGAAGGAAATTCCACCATTAACTTTCTGACGTAATCATACAAAGGGATTATCTCTTCTTTTCTGATGGAAAAATCCTCATTGACAAGTTCGATTACCAGGTATGAATTACCTTTAACCTTTAAGTAATTCACATGTTCTTGAAGTGCCAACTCCAATAATGCGATGAGTGCTTGGTATTCAACTTCATTTTTTGCATCGCCTTCCCACATTAAGAAAGAATTAGGTAGAACTACCTTTTCTGGAGAAATGAGCACAATTACTAACCCAAATTTTTTAAATTTAGGATCTTCCATTTTCTTCCCTATTGAAATTCTAGAAGCACCAACAAAGTACATTTCCCATTGATGAAGATTAAATTGAATAAAAAATACTTCTTCATCAGGATGTTCAATATCTAAAGATGTATCTTCTACTGAAGGGTGTTCAGCAAGGAAATCAGATAGAGCATGGCCCTTTATCACCTTTTGAGACACATACTAGATATCAAATTGCTGCAAAATAACATCCCACCTTGCCAGATGTCCTGTAAGCATTGGACGACTAAGGATGAATTTGAGGAGGTAATTATGAGAAACCAGTTGGACCTCATGATGTTGTAGGTAGTGTCTTATTTTCTGAACTGCAAAGATTAATGCTAAGAAGCACATCTCAATACTTGAATATCAGGTCTCTGTTTCAAGAATAGTCCGACTGAGATAGTAGAGGCTGTTTTCATTCCCAACATCATTGTTCTGGTCATGAAAGGCACCCAATGATCGCTCTAAAGCTTTCACATAAAGAATAAGTGGCCTTCCTTAAATAGGTGGAATTAATACCGGTGGACTCAAGAGATATTTCTTGAGAACATTGAACAGTTCTTGAAATTATTTAGTCGACTAGTAAGTGACTTTCTTTATCATCAATTTGGTGAAGGGTAAACTATTTCCTTCCAAATTGGCGATGAAACCCAAAATACAGGCAACGTGTCCTTAAATTCCTCTTAATTATTTAATATTTTGAGGAGCTGACATACCAAATATTGAAATTTTCTTCTTAGGAACGACTTCGATACCACGATGGCGTACAACAAAGCTGAGAAATTTTCCTGAGGTTACCCCAAAATCTCATTTTAAGGGGTTCATCTTCAAATTGTGTTGTCAAAGTTTTTGGAATATGATTTCCAAATAATCCAAGTGATTAGATCATTGTACGGATTTATCCACCAAATCATCCACATAACTTTCAAAAAATTTCCCTAAAAAGGGTTTGAAGATACGGTGCATGGCACACTGATATGTTGTGCCTGCATTCTTCAGACCAAAGGGAATTACCCGATTGTAAAACACACCCTGAGGGGCTCTGAAGGCCAGAGATTTTTCATCATATCGATCCATCCGGATTTGATTATACCCGGAATAACCATCCATGAAGTAAAGTGCTTCATATCCATCTGTTTCATCAATTAAGAGTTCTGTGGTCAGAACTGGAAAATTATCCTTGGGATAATGCCGATTAAGATCTCAAATCAATGCAAACTCTAATTAGTCTGTTATTCTTTTTCACAAGGACAATATTATCCAACCAATTGGGAAATTGAACTTCTCTGAAGATGTTAGCTTTGATAAGCTTACCCACCTCAGCTTCAATTTTGAAACCTTAAGTTGGGTGTTTTCTTCTTGCAGCTTGCTTGAATCCTCGATGTTCTTATGGGAAACCCAAACAATGAGTAGCAACATCAAGATCAAGGATTTGAATTTATGTATAGTTATAGGAAAATATATCACTATTTTTTTTCAAAAATGTTATATATATTTAATTCTCTTCAAGAGTCAGGGCCTCACTAATTAAAGTGGGGGCATGGATCTTCTTTTGTACCCAGATTTATTTCTTTGAGTTCATCCATAGTGGTAGAGATACCCTCTTCAAATGATGGAGGAGAATATCTGAGATCTTCCTATTCTTCTTCAACTTGTGTTATTTCCTCTGTTTCTACTTGTATAGTATATGAAAAAGCAAAATTTCTAGGATGAAAAGAGATTTTAAAATTTGAACATCTTGGAGAAGAGGCTTCCATTTCTGACCAAATTGATGATGAAGGGTCTTCCTTGGGTAATAAAGAGGAGATGATGGATTGAGAATCAACTTCATCATTCACCTATTAGATTTCTATAACTTCTTCTGGCATGGTGGGTGAAGTATAGACTTTCTGGATTTCAGCAGATGAAATGAAGACATCTCCATTTGGGATTTCATCATTGCTTGGTAAATCACCAATTTCTCCCATGATATCAAGCTTGATTTCTGTAATTGACATTATGGATTTTTACATAAGAGTATTTGGATTTGGGGATATCCTGTCAATTTGACTGATAGGCAACACATAATTTGTACTCACATGGACGAATGGGTTTACTTGAATCTTTTCCAAACCATATGGAGCATTATCCTTGGTAACCTCTTTTATTGTGGATTTATCCTTACCCTCCATGTGATAGAATTCGTCCTCAATGTATTGATATTCACATGTTTTTAATGGGACTTTATCACCATACAATGTTCCAATTTGGCCATTGAAACAATATTTGAGACATTTATGTTATGATGAAGGAATGACTGCATGTTGATGTAGCGAAGGTCTTCCAAACAAAATGTTGAAAGTTGTGCCATAACGAACAACCATGAAATCTTAATTGGATACATGATCTCCAAACTAAGATCTAAGTGTGGTCTCACCTATAGGTTATTGTTCACATTAATCATATCCTTGAAACATTAGAGAAGAATGAGATAAATCAGATTTAGTGAGGCCCAATTGACAAAGTGTACGAATGGAAATGAGGTTGAATCCTGAACCATTATCAATGAATGCTCTTTGGATGTATACATCATTGAAAGTGCTAGATAAGTACAAAGGTCTAATATGTCCATGAAAAACATCATCTTCATCTTCATTTGTGAACGATATCACAACATAGAATTCAAAAGGATTATTCTCTACATGGTAGACATCAGCTGTAGTAATTTCAGTTTCAAAATCCTGAGTACTTGAAAAATCCTCAATGAGTGCCTCCTGAAGATACTTTGATAGATTCAAGGCATCCAGAATTGATAACTTGGCCGATACTTGGGCCAAATGCTTCAAGACATCATATTTTTGATCCAATGCTCTGTGTTTCCCAACAGAAACAAGTGGTTTTTGAGGTTCCAAATATATTTATGCTTTGGAATAAGATGCATCTTGTATCGGGGTAGGAGTTAGCAATAATCCAGGCTTTGGAAGATTAGACTGAATGGTTCTATTTACCTACTGATAGGAAGAAGGTGTATCCTCCAACAGATCCTCCATAATGACTGTTCCAGGACTGAATCTGCCTTGTGTGGAAAAACTTTCTTGTTCTTGTTGAGCTCACTGAAAGGCTCTTCCACGAGTTTCTGCTGCATATACTGTTCTAGAAGGGGTAGAATTTGAATTGTGGCTTCTGGGATATCCACGTCACCATCTATATCCCATACCTCTGGGACTCCCTCTAATTACTCTATTTGATACAATGAACTCAGGCTCATCGAGATAGAAACTGTGACTGGCATAAGGATATGTTAATTGAATCATATTAACAGAACCAAAGAACAACTCTTCGTCTGATTAAGACTCTATGTGATTAGCCAGTTTAGGCTATTCCATTTGGTGGGATGGTGCTCGTGGCTTCAAATTAGATGGAATAAAATTTGCTAGAGTCATAGACAACTTGGTCTTTGACACGATCTCAACATATTATGATTGTTGTTCTTTCTTTGGATTATTCTATTTCTTTGAGATTTTTCCCTCTGATGAAGGGGGATTTTCTGTGGCATTCATAGAAGAAGACACAATTTTTTTCTTCAATTGTGTTCTCAATGTGGCATGGGATCGGATGATCATTTTTCTAACCATCCCATCATCATATTTCATGCATTTTTTCTTTTGACATATTTCCCCTCGCCTTCTTCCTCTGGATATGTAGTAGTAACACATGCTACATGAGCTGAAGTACCTTTCAATTTTACATGTCACGAGTTGACTATTTTTTGTAGGAGGTCCTTGAAGACAAAACACTCTTGAATGGGATGCCACAACCTCTGATAAAATGGTAAATACTTGGGACGCTGTTCATCTCCATCCTTTTTTGGCCTTTTCAGCCTTGGAAATTGAACCAAATTATTTTCCAGAGCCAAAATGAAGTAACCAGGAACCTGTTCATTTCAGAAAGAGTGAAATTTTCTCTTCAGATCCTCAAATATTTCCTTTCTTTGATCCCTTTGATCATCATTAAGAAACAGCCTCTATTGCTGAGCTCAAGAGATGGAGCCCTTCAGAATGATGAAGGTTTTGAAGTGGAAGCAGGTATAGGTGCTTTATTAAGCGTAAATATAGCATTCTATGCTTTACCTATTCACATTCCTAGAGCTGATGGAATTACAAAAGTTTTATTCTTAGTCTTTGTAAGAGTGTATTTGATCAGCTGATCGATCAATGTAAGGTCTCAAAACCCTCCTGTGTATTTCACAGGGATCAACAGTGTATGAAATTCATCAGGAAAATTTGCCACATCGATTGGAAACTACTCTTCTTGAGGGAGTGATAAGCTTAGGGAATATGTTAATCCCTTCCAGGGAGCAATGAAATCTGAAACCCTTTCATTTTCCATTTTCATAGAATTTGTAAGATAAAAAACTGTTTTCTTTGGTAATGTTGAGCAGAATTGAGGAAGGAATCATTGACGAAGATCTTCCTACCCAGTAATTGACCGGGATTGGAAGCTTGTATACCAAACAATGGCAGGCCCTTGTAATGACTATACAAAACACATGATCTTAACTGCTTCTTGTGGCTGAAGGGTTCTCATCATTGGATCACAACGATAAAAAAAATTTGTTATGTTCTGCTCTGGGTCTCCTGAACCATTAATGATTGGGAATGTGGTACTTGAAAAATTTGATGGGGGAGGAATTGCATCAACCCATTCAGGGTAAACTATATGTTTTAGTTGAATTGGAGCATGTTTTACCTCCATAACTTCCTACCGAGTTTTTAATGACTCAATAATAGTTATTAACTTTTGAGAAACATCTAGTTGAATTTGGACCAGAACAGGTGAAATAACTGGAGCATGGATCGATGTGGTGGCTGGTATAACAACTGATGGTAGCACCACCAGTTGTTGCTACACTTGACCCATTGGATTAAACCCGTGAGGGTATAGTGGTAGAGGATGATATTCTTGATCCATCTCAGATGCCATAAAACTTTCCCTTCACTGACTGACTCTAGCACACTTAAAAGGAACACTACCTTGATGTAGTTCTACATTCAACCTCCTCAATTCCTTCACTTATTCTTCATGTTGCATGAGACTTTTCTCTATGGAGAGTGATTGGACTTCTCTAGAGGAAGGTTATGTAACCTAATTCTTTTTTTCCCATTGATGGATTCCTTTCATAGAGGGGGAAGGTGGTTATCTGGAGGAATACCCAGATTCTGGGTAGGCCTTTGATTTCATGTACATACAGCTTCTTCATTTGTGTCTGTGGGTATAACTTCTTGAGAAAGAACGTATTCATCTAATCCCTTTGAGTGAGTCTGATGTTGTGGAGGATAAAAAAAATGGCATTGATGATACTAATTGATGCATAACGCATTGCATCCCTTCTATCGGAATTTCTATGATACTGTCTTTTTTCATGTCTTTGATGAGACATTCCCTTTTGTTGATTTGATCCCTGAGGTTCTTCTTGATGAACCGTAATTTGGAGGGAATATCCTGATAATTTGGCACTTTGTTCCTCTTGTGGCTTCTTCCCTAATCGAGAATAGATCAAATTTCTATGAGGAAGAGATTTATGACTTGAAAAGGTCACCAGTCCTGTGGACTAGGGCTGTTCCTGCAGTTTATTCTCAACACGTTGAATCCTATTTGTTGATTCTAAGGGTTAGTTGAAAAGAGTCCCAATTCTAGAAAGTGTTGTACCTCTCGTACCCCTCAAGGTTTAATTTTCATGATCACAATCACTCTCTTATTTATCTAATATTGTTTTAAGTGTTTTTGGATGATAGGCATGATTTCAGGTGGCCAAGGAATTGGGCCAACAAAGAAAGAAGGCAAAATAGACAGTTTTCATGTCTACTGGCCAACCGGTGGCTTCACCACCGGCCATCTGATGGACCCAGAAAGAAGGCTGAGCCACTGCCTCAGCACCAGCCATCTGGTGGCCTCAGCACCGGCCAGCCGGTGGCACCCAGCCAGAACAGTGTTTGCTACTGCCTCAGCACCGGCCAACCGGTGGCCTCCTCACCGGCCAGCCGGTGGTGCCTGAGCCCGAAGGCCTCTCCATTTTGCAAGCACCGGCCAACCGGTGGCTCTGCACCAGTCCGCCGGTAGACCCAGTCAAACTAGCCGTTGGGCCTTTGACCAGACCTGTCCACTTGCCTCCCAACGGCTCCGAAGGCCTCTCCAACGGCTCCGAAGACTCTCAAAGGCCATTTGAGGGTTCGCCCTCTATATATAAAGTACTAGGAAGCCCCGGAACACTAGCAAAGCATACGGAAGCCCACAGACACATTTTTGATCATTTGGTGAACCTCTGGCGCATTCCTCCAAGGAACCCCCAATTGCTCCAACACACTTCCACATCCAAGAAAACCACCAAAGAAGCTTGGGAGCGCCCTTCATCAACTCCAATCAATCCTTTGGCGCCCAAGGCTTCTCTCATTACGGTTTTTATTTTTTTATTTATTTTGAGCAACAAATTTGGTTTGTGCCTACAAACCCCATCTCTTTCTCTCATCCTCTCTCTTGGGTTTTCACACCACCTTCAAGGTGTGAAGAGGTTAGTCAAGCCTTCCCTTTTAAAAGGCTTGAGTCATAGGTGAGCTAGCCTTCACCTGTAAGAAGGCTAGTGGGTTCTTGCTCAACCAATAAAAGCAAGCTGTAATAGGTTCTAGACTAACCTGAAAGGTCTAGTGGGTTTCTTGCTAAAACCATTAAAAAGCAAGCAGTAGTAAATCTCTCAACGGTTGAGTTGGGAGCGGAGACGTAGGCTTGGGTTTAAGCCGAACTCCGTTATCAATTTTGTGTCTTGCCTCTTTTATTTCTGCTGCACTTTTAACTTTGATTTTAAATTGTTAATTAATTTTTAAAAGGCAATTCACCCCCCTCTTGCCATCACTCCTTTCTTTCTCCGCCCAACAATTGGTATCAGAGGAAAATTTGAGTAATACCCTAACCAGTTTCAAATTTTAGATCCTTTGTGATGGCCTCAACTTCTTTCGCCCCCGAAGGCTATTCTTTGGGTCGTGCTCCATTTTTTGATGGAACCAACTATACCTATTGGAAAACCCGCATGACCACTTTTCTTAGAAGTATAGGTTATCCCATTTATAAAATTGTCATGCATGGTTACTCCCTCTCTTCTCCCGATGAATCCAAATGGACCCAAGCCGATATAAAAAATTTCGAGCTTGATGGCAAAGCCATGAACACTCTTCATTGCGGCCTTGATCGTAATGAGTTCAATCGAGTTTCCACATGCACCTCATCACATGAAATCTGGAAACTATTGGAGGTTACCCATGAGGGGACCAACAAAGTCAAGGATACTCGATTGGACATGTTCCGTCAGGATTTTGAGTCTTTTTCCATGCATCCATCCGAATCTATTTCTGAAATGTTTACACGTTTTACTGACGTTTGCAATGGTAGAAAGTCTCTTGGTGATGATGTGTCTGCAGAGACGATGGTCAAGAAGATCCTTTGGATCCTACCAAGCTCATGGGCACCGAAGGTCATGGCAATCCAAGAAGCAAAGGATATCAAGAACATGCCGGTCGAAGAGCTCATCAGATCCCTCATGTCCTATGAGATCACCATGAGGAGGCAAGATGAAAAGGAAGGCAAACCGATCAAAGTTCCAAAGAACATCGCCTTCAAAGTTCAACATGAAGAAAGCTCCTCCTCCTCATCATCTTCCTCTTCAAGCGGCGATTCGGAAATGGAGAATCTTTCCCGCAAGATGCACAAATTCATGAAGAAGCACAAGAAGAAGAAATCCCGCAAGGCTCGAAAGGAAAAACACGACGAAGAATCCGAGCCCGAGGTAACATGTTACGGGTGTGGCAAGAAAGGCCATTACAAGCCCGATTGTCCACTCAACAAGAAAAAGTCCAAGAAAAAGGAGAAGAAGAAGTCATTCAAGGCCACCTGGAGTGACAGCTCCTCATCCTCCTCCTCCTCCTCAAGTGAAAACGGTAACAAATGCCTAATGGAATTCCATGAGGTAACCTCTTCCGACTCCTCATCCTCCAGTTCTTCAAAATCAAATTCTTTCAATCATTTATCTTATGAGGATCTCCAACATGATAGAGATCAATTGGAGGAAGGTTTTCACGAACTTTCTTCCAAATTTGTTGCTTTAAAAAAGAATTTCAAAAAACTCTCCTCCGAAAAGGAACAACCTCTCAAAGAGAAGGAGGAGTTGTCCCTCAAAATCCAAAACCTTCCCGATGTTGAGTCTATGGAATCAACAATCAAAGACTTAAGGGAATCTTTAGCCAAGTTCACCCAAGGGGAACAAAATTTGACCGAACTCCTAGGTTCCCAACGCGTATCTAGAACCACTGAAGGGATTGGCTATTCCAAGCAGGCTTCCTCTTCCCATGCTCCAACTATTTTTGTAAGGGGGAGCTCTCAATTTAAATTTTGTAATTATTGCAAAAAACCCGGGCACTTAATTTATGAGTGAAATTGCAAAAATGCCCGGTATGGTAGGCCCAAAACTTTTTTCTTCAACGATGAATTTTATAGGAGAAGACCCGCCACTAGACAAGTATGGATTGAAAAATCCCTTTTAGAGAGTCTCTCCGGGCCAAAATTTGTCTCGGTTTCAAAATCCTCTCCCCGGTGATTTTTTGTTTCTATTTAGGGGGGGTTAGGTTTGTTTAAGCCTTTTTGTGTTCTTAATTTCAAAACTTTCAATTCAAATTTTCGATTCAAAACATTCAATTCAAATTTTCGATTCAAAACTTTCAATTCAAACTTCAAAAATTTCAATTGTTTTAAAAACTCTATCTTGTTTTTCAAATTGTTCCCTAAATCAAGTTTTATACCCCGTGCTATTTTAATAATCACAAAGGGGGAGAAATTCTTGGTTGATTGGGGGAGAAATCTTTCTCTCATTCTTTAAAGGATAAATTTAAAAGAAAACAATTTAAAGCATGCCTTTCATTTCATTTTTACTTTGTTTGTTTTGGTGATTGTTATCATCAAAATAGGGGGAGATTGTTGTACCTCTCGTACCCCTCAAGGTTTAATTTTCATGATCAAAATAACTCTCTTATTTATCTAATATTGTTTTAAGTGTTTTTGGATGATAGGCATGATTTCAGGTGGCCAAGGAATTGGGCCATAAAAGAAAGAAGGCAAAATAGACTGTTTTCATGTCTACCGGCCAACCGGTGGCTTCACCACCGGCCAGCCGATGGACCCAGACAGAAGGCTGAGCCACTGCCTCAGCACCGGCCAACCGGTGGCCTCAGCACCGGCCAGCCGGTGGCACCCAGCCAGAACAGTGTTTGCTACTGCCTCAGCACCGGCCAACCGGTGGCCTCCTCACCGGCCAGACGGTGGTTCCTGAGCCCGAAGGCCTCTCCATTTTGCAAGCACCGGCCAACCGGTGGCTCTGCACCGGTCGGCTGGTAGACCCAGTCAAACTAGCCGTTGGGCCTTTGACCAGACCTGTCCACTTGCCTCCCAACGGCTCCGAAGGCCTCTCCAACGGCTCTGAAGACTCCCAAAGGCCATTTGAGGGTTCCCCCTCTATAAATAAAGGACTAGGAAGCCCTGGAACACTAGTGAAGCATACGGAAGCCCACGGACACATTTTTGATCATTTGGCGAACCTCCAGGGCATTCCTCCAAGGAACCCCCAATTTCTCCAACACACTTCCACATCCAAGGAGCACCACCAAAGAAGCTTGGGAGCTCCCTTCATCAACTCCAATCAATCCTTTGGCACCCAAGGCTTCTCCCATTACGGTTTTTATTGTTTTATTTATTTTGAGCATCAAATTGGGTTTGTGCCTACAAACCCCATCTCTTTCTCTCATCCTCTCTCTTGGGTTTTCACACCACCTTCAAGGTGTGAAGAGGTTAGTCAAGGCTTCCCTTTTAAAAGGCTTGAGTCATAGGTGAGCTAGCCTTCACCTGTAAGAAGGCTAGTGGGTTCTTGCTCAACCAATAAAAGCAAGCTGTAATAGGTTCTAGACTAACCTGAAAAGTCTAGTGGGTTTCTTGCTAAAACCATTAAAACGAAAGCGGAAGTAAATCTCTCAACGGTTGAGTTGGGAGCGGACACGTAGGCTTGGGTTTAAGCCGAACTCCGTTATCAATTTTGTGTCTTGCCTCTTTTATTTCTACTGCACTTTTAACTTTGATTTTAAATTGTTAATTAATTTTTAAAAGGCAATTCACCCCCCTCTTGCCATTACTCCTTTCGTTCTCCGCCCAAAAGAAAGATGGGACGGTTCTTGAGCTACTACATCTAAGACTTTATTAAAAGATCTTCTGATCTTGTGGACATTAGATTGGAAATTGGTTGGATGCATCAACCTATATCCACTTTTATCACCCAGCTCAAAATAACGCTGGATGATTTATGACACTTATATCACCTGATTATGCGCTCGCTCTAAACGAGAAGCCTGTTCAATATTTTCATTTTCTTGACAAAGGAGTAATTCAACAACTCGTTCTCTGTATGCCTAAATTTGAGAAGAACTAGTTGAGGTCTTCCCTTGAGTGAGCCTTTGATTACAAATAAAGCCAATTGGTTGTGGTCGGCCATGGGCAATAACATTTCATGAGACCATCCTCGATGGGCTTTGTTGACTGGAGAGTACAGTGAAATGTAGTTCTTCATGAACACCCCATCCCCTGATATGAATACCAGATGGGGCAATGGAAATTAACTGGCACAATATTTTTAGTGTGCCATGACATCAACGCTGAAGGGATCTCTGCTACTTTTTAGCCTTTGGATATCAAAAAACTGAGAGAGATGCCAAATAAATTTGGCATTGTAACACTTATATTATCATTACATGATTTTCATATTAATCATATGATAATATTTTCTTTTTCAATTGAAAAATATTTTTCCACATGTTGAGATGAATATCCTGAATACAATCATATGTTAACATTTCTGGAATGTCATACTCAGAGTTAGATAGAGGCCAAAACATGACTGGCACTTCACCTTTTGGCAGTTTTTTTCTCATATTCATCACTTCCTCTTTATCATTCGATGAAGATTATTCTACCTGATTAGACCAGATCTGGTTCTTCCTTGTTGCTTCATGAGATTCAACAAGATTGATATAGAATTAATTGATCAACCAATAAGATGAATGACCCATGGGTAGTTCAGAGAATGACCTATATCCCAGACTATATTACGATTGAGAAAGTATTTCAACTGTTAGAGGTAAATCATCAGACATGACTGGATTCAAATTTTCATGTGCCTCAAGATAAGAGAGCTTTCTCATTACTACATTGTCCATTGGAGTATTTTCCAGGAAATGTTCATTACTACTGTGGAGAGTGATTTCTTAGCTAAATTCATCATCATGGGGAGGACCACCATGGTGGGTTACAACAAAAGATGAAACATTTTGCTCCTTGGTCTTCTAGCCAAGTAGAGGGTTCTTATGGATCTCATTTGAAGATGAAATAGCTAGATCGACCGAACTATCATGAAGCAAGCCTTCATGAGGAAGTGTCTGATGAAGACCTTAGGAATTAATGTACCCACTATTGGGAAATTAGAGAGTAGAATCTTGGAATCCAACAGATAATTTTCTGAGGGATTCAAAAACTCCAGCATCGAGCAAGGCCTTAT
Source organism: Viscum album (assembly GCA_963277665.1). Lineage (NCBI taxonomy): Eukaryota > Viridiplantae > Streptophyta > Magnoliopsida > Santalales > Viscaceae > Viscum > Viscum album. The sequence goes on from OY728138.1 coordinate 1,970,448,932, forward strand.
TACAAATTGGATCCTGATTTGTTGACTGTGATGGGTGGGCCTTTTTCTTAGATGCCTTTTTACTCACTTTGGGACCCACTTGTTGATGAAAGTGATTTTTATGGGCAGGTGTATGTTCCTACTAAGGATAAATGATCAGGTTAGGCTGATTATCTCCACTCAAATTAAGTGTATGTTCCTAACATAGTTGTTCGTATGAAATTGGGGAGTATGCCCCACAAGCCTCATGGAATGGAAGAGGTGTGTGTCTGTTCCGTAGTGATATGTTGATGTGTCACTCCACTAGTAGGGATATATTTTCATTTCCATCCCTATGATTCTGCTAAAGTTGTTATAATATTCTGAAAGGCATCCAGAATATGAGCAGGGATTTGCTTCTGCTATTTCACCATTGACAGATTGTGCTAGGTGTCTTCAGCTGCTGGAACGAGAATATATGTCCTTTCCGTGTCTGGAGTAGGTGTATGTTCCTGCTCATGTCCTCCTTTTCCTGTCAGTGAATTCTGAAAGTACTCAATTTTGGGGGAAAAGAGTTGAGTCTGCATCCTATTTGTCATTGGGGATTTCCAGTAGACTTCTCCAGGTTCTACAAAACGAGACTATTGGTATGCTTGATTAATACTAGCAATTGTATGTGCCTACTGATTGCACTCCGCCAAACGTGGTTGATGAACTTCCTTCAATACTGGAATACGAGGATTCTGGCATGATTGATGAGTGTAAGCAGGTTTATGTGACTGTTTACTAATTGTCAACACATTGGGATGGCGGGCTTCATTGAATGTAGTCAGACGAACCTTCTGACTAGCTAATTATTAATAAACAGGTGTATGTTCCTATCTAAAGTACACTGCTAGAATTTCTTGGTGGTAATGGCGTGTAACTACCAGACAAGTCTGCAGGATAGCGGAATTAAAACGGACGGGTGTGTGTGCCCGCTCGTTGATTTCCACCCAGTTAGGTTAGTGGACTACTCCAGAAATTGCAGAGATAAGAACCTACTCACTGTTGACTGTTCGTCACCTCTGGTGGTTCATCTTTCCTTCTTGGGATCGAGTAACCTGAGCCGAACGCCTGGAGACGACACCCTCATCATATTGATGGTGCACTACCGCATGAGTCTGGCGGTGATTATTGGTGGGAGTCCTCAAGAATGACTCATGTCACCTTGAATTAAGGCCTTCAGTGAGCTTCTCATTATCCTCACCAGAATATGGGAGGGACTGGTGATTGCATTCTGGTGATAACGACTTGAAATGGTTGGAGGTGGTGGTTGGAAACCACCTGCTTGTTGATCACTGTTCATCGCTATACGGACAACAAGGGTGAATTATTGACTTGGGGGGCTTGTCGAGTGGCCTCCAGAGTCATAATAGTACCATTTTTAAGGTATTCCTTAACAATCACTTTTGATACCCAGTGTTGAAGATGCTGAGTAGGTGATTCCATCCTCATAGCGGACGATAATCTAGCAAGAGTTGCAGTAGAGGCATTCACAAAAGAGGTATTAATAGGTGTGAACTTAAGAGAAACCTTTTCAGTAACACAGAAGATCTTGGAAAAGTGTGCATGTTTGATATAACAGACATAATGAAGATAAGTTCGGCCACTAAATCTTTTGGATAAGCACATATGTTTCTAATTATTCTATTGGCCCTCTCATTTAGTTTAAATAGGGGCCTAAAAAATAAGTTGAACATTATCTTAACTTGGTTTGGGATTCATGTTGGGTTCACCATTTTTTGTTTCACATTGTAATTTGGGATGACCTCATTTGTTTAAGGTTAAAACATTCCAATCAGTTTCTAACGGGGTTTTTTTGTAGAACCAGAAACATCCAATGATTCAATATCCATTTGGACCTACATTCCAAATGTAGGTGCTCATTAGTTATGGACCGATGAGGCTTAAGAATTTTAATTGGTCGAGAGGATGGGAGGTCAGAGTCATCACACCTTTTTTAGGGGAATTATTGTCTATTTCGGGACTCTCTTTGTAGATTTAAGTTAAGTTTGTGAATCCTTATTACATTAACAAGTATAAAAATGATAATTCCTTTAGATCTGTTAATCAATGATTAATATGTATGAGATTTAGAGAATCTATATAATTTATTGAAGGATACCATTGACTAAGAATCTCAAACAAATATAGATAATTCTTTATCGATGAAGAACCTCAAATACAAATAAAATATTCTCCAAATCTCATACATATTAATCATTTACTGTCAGATCTAAAGGAAAGCTCATTCTTATACTTGGTAATCTAATAAGTAATCACAAAAATAACTTAAATCTATAATGAGAGTCCCGAAATAGACAATAATTCTCCTAAAAAAGGTGTAATGAGTCCGACCTCTCATCCTCTCAACCATAGAAAATTCTTAAGCCTCATCGGTCCACCACTAATGAGAACCCATCTTTGGAAAGTAGGTCCAAATGGATATAGAATCATTGGATGTTTCCGGTTCTACAAACAAACCCATTAGAAACCGATTGGAATGTTTGAACCTTAAACAAACGAGGTCTTCCCCAATTCCAGTGTGAAAAGTGACCATTAATAATAAATAACCCTTAGTGAGGATTTATGATCTCATAGATTAGCTAAGAGGTGATCTTTGGTTTTATATAATTAAACATCAATTAGGGTATCACTAGTCCAGAGTATGTGACATGGATATACATAAGTTAGAATTTAAGATTTGATATTGATTTTTTTGGTTATTCCATTCTATCTCACTAGTGCTCTTTTTGTTTTTATGACATTGAAAAACCAGATGATTCATCAATTAATAGACTCTATTGTTATTTTTTTATGATATTTCTGTGTAATCTTAGTCATATGAGGTTATATGGACCATTTGGATATCATTATATATATATATTTAAAAAACATCTTCTGTATGGTAAGATTTACAAGTGTGAGTTCTGGATCAGAGAGGTGAAATATCTGGGGTATGTGAATTCTATTATGGGTATCTCAGTATATATTAAAAATATACTTCATGTTTTTCTTAGGAGTAGAAAATAAATGTGCTTGATATCCAGAGGTTCACGGGATTTGTAGGTTAGTATTGATGGTTTATTAATCACTTATCTAAGCTTAATTCTTCTATGAATCCTTTAATCAGTAAGGGATTAATGGTTTAATTTAATGAAAAGTGTCATCGATATTTTAGGTGATGAATATGTGGATGACTTCAGCACTAGTTTTCATTCTTTCAGAATGGGGATCCGATTATGGTGTTCTCTATAGTGCTTTCGGTATGGATTTGGGAAGTATCAAAATGTAGGGGAAACTACTTCTCGATTATGTATCATGCGAGTTACACCCTTATCAAAATAATTACACACACCATGATCTTGAGTCTGCATCTGTAATGAATACACTAAAAATTGTGCTTCACTATCTCTTTAGAGACAATTTTATGGTATATTATGATCATAAGATCCTGAAATATATTTTTCATCAGAGGGATCTAAATTTTAAATAAACAAATAGGGTAGAGTGTGATTAGATTTTTTATTTTGATATTTATTATACCCTACAGAAATGAAATGTGGTTTCTAATGAGTTGAGTATAAAATTATCTATATAAGTCACGAAGGAATGGATTAATAAGTGGTGTCTTATTAGTTTGTTTCCATATACGAGTTTGGGGGTGGAAGAGGTTTGTAGACTTGTGTTCTTTGACTAGATAAATTTTGAATCATCTTTTGATATGCGAGTTCAGATAGTGATGGTTAAAGACACTGATTTCCAATGATTTCTTGAAATCCATTAATGTGGTTATACCTTGGGTGGATGGTCTTGATCTCCAAATAGAGTGTTGTTCTTCTGTAATAGTTTAGTTGTTTTTTTTCCTTGAGACAAGATTAGTTGGATAGTAGAAACCATTATTATTGGTTTATGATCCCTACGACTATCATGATGTATCAAAACATGTGGTATCTTTTTTCGTGTCTAGGGATGAGATAGTTAATAACATATTTTGTTTCATGGTTCCTTAATTTAATATGAATTAAGGAAGAGCACCATAGACCTATAGGATTGTTGCAACCACTTCCCATTCTAGTATGGTAGTGGAATGATATTACCATGGATATCATTATTGGTTTTAAATATAATATTAATGGGAAGTATGAAATTTTAGTTATCATTGATTGACTCATAAAATAAATTCTTTTAATACCTATCCATGAGGCATTGAAAGTGTAACACCTTGGGGACTTGTATGTTTGATAGATTGGAAGAGTTGATAGGGTGACTACTTTTGTTATTTCTTATATGGAACTGTGGTTCAAATCTTGTTTTTTGAAATGTTTTCTAGAGTCGATGGGCTCTCAGATTAAGTTAACCAAAAAATATTATCAGCATATGGATAGACATATAGATAAGGTTATCTGGGTTCTGTTAGATATTCTCCATGATTGTGTTTTTGATTTCATAGGATATCAGGAAAATCATTTCCTATTGTTCAAGTTTTCCTATGACATCTGTTATAAGGTTTCAATAAATATAACTCCATATATGAATTTTTATGGGTTTCCACATATATGTCCCTTATGTTGGGAAGCTTTAGAGAACATTCCTCTGTGGGGACAAGTGTTGTTCAGAAGATGAAAGATATGGTGCAGTTAGTTCTGAGTCATTTGATCATGGCACAATGTCATCAAAACTACTATATAGACCATGGGATCCTTCCATTGAAGTTTTAGTTTTGGTATCATGTCTTTCCCAGAGTTTCAACTCACCATGGAAATAATATGATGGGTATGAAGGTAAAGTTGTAACTGAGGATTGTGGCACCCTTTGAGACTATTGGATGACTTGTAAGGGTGTACTATTGGTTTCACTTATCCATTGGATTAAAATATATAAGTGATATGTTTCATGTTTCCTAGTAAAACAGGTATACACCAGATCAGTCCCATGCGATTAAAAGGGATGACGTTATTCTTGGGCCTGATACCAATTTGTTTTAGAATCCAGTTATAATTATGTATTACAATGTTATGGTAGTGCATGGTAAAATGATCCCCCTGGTCTTGGTATTTTGGTAGTGAAGATAGGGTAACTAGGATATATTGGAGTGGGAGAAATTGATGAGGAAGTATAGGCCTTCTATTTTTTGAATCCTAGATCCTGAGGGATTTCGAGGGATATAAAGAATTAATGGTTGAGAGATTGTAACAACATTTTAACATTCTTTCTGGTATGTTTTAAACTTTCATTAGGTTTCAATTTTTTTAGTTATGTAATGTTGAGAATGAATTTGGAGGATACCTAAAATGTCAATGTCACGAATTTCCTTGAATTAATAAAAACAGTAGCTTCTACTATTAAATCGATTCTTACATGATGTTTAATGATAATACATGACAAGTAAATGGATCTAGATAAACACATGAAATTGATATAAAATGTGAGAACTTCACACATTATTTAAATGTCATAGGACATGTAACAAGAAAATATTTCGTGTTTTATAAAAACTGATTTTTTTAGTATGTTGGAGATGACGATTACAAAATTTGTAATGGGGTTACATATAGTGTAAATTCTATAGGGTTTGTTTTTATCAATCTGTTTGGATGAAATTTCAATTTTATTCCAATAGGGTTACTTTCACCCGACCTAGAGGCTATTTCTAGATGATTTTGGGTTAATCCTTCCCATCAGGATAACTTCATTTAGTGATTTTTCAACATTGGGGTTTTATTGTTTCTCTCTAACTATGTAATCAATTGGGTTATTCTACGGTTTTTGTTTCTTCTATTTTTTTCATTGTCGGTTTGTGACAGGAGGGTGTTTTATATCAGTCCACTTCGGTTTCATTGCGTACCATTCCTTATAAAAGTCATTCTATTGGTTTTTGATAAACATTATCAAATTAACATAGATTTATACAATCTATGAGGTATCTATTTCTATAAAATTGGTTACTGTTATGAATTTCATTGTGTTCTTGAATAATACTTTTCGTGTTTTCATTGATTTGAAGAGAAAAATGGGTTTAACTGATTTATAAGAAAAGAAAAAGTATTCAAAATGGGGTTTTTCTTTTAAAATGGATTTGATTTATTTAGAAATAAGATTTCAAACATTGAACTAGATTGGAATGCTTATTAAAATTATATATGACATTTTGAGCATGGTTTTGAAAATTTATTATAAAATTGAATATTGGGAACCTTGGGTGTGTCACAATAGACACACATGTAGCCTTAGTGTGAGTAACACCACTAAAAGGAAACTTTTAATGATATTGATAGGTAGGACTTCATATCATTTGGGTCCAATGTATTCCTATATATGATTGTTAGTATCTAGTACTTAGTTCCCAAATAGATTAAGCCTATTATGATGTTCTTTGTCATTTATAATTTATCGTTATTTATCGTATGATCGTTTTTATATGATGGATGATTGCTCACATGTTTTTATATGAGTTGTATCTCATAGCATCACATGGTAGGATGATTAATGGATATGTAATTACTTATATACCACTAGATAAATTTATATGTTTTCCATTTTTATTATTTATACTTAGAAAATTTGTGGTATTAGAATATTAAAGGATTTATGAAAACAAAAGGAAGAAAAACGGAAAATCATTTTTAAATGGTTTGAATGTATGAAAAATATTTTTAAAACTATTTTGTTATAAAATCATTAATTTTTTCATTATTGATATTATAAATTATATAGAAACAATGGCGGTATTTTATTGGGGTTTGGTTAACACCCTACTTATTCCTTTTGGTATTTGTAGATTTTGTATTGCATGATTCAGGTAATGGGAAGGTCATCTTGTAACATTTTGGCCTCACTTGTTGTTGTTTCTTTTGGTTCAGGATGGTATGGAGGTGACTGTTGGTCAATTGGGGTTATAAATTATATTCTATTTTAGCCAGTTTATATTGGATTTTATATTTTAGTGTTATCTAATATATTCTTCCCTCGTACTCAGGTTTTATGTTTGGTTTTACATATATTGAATATTTGTTTCTATTATCCAGCTTTACCGATATCATGTAACATCTGAATTTAGGTGGCTAATCTATTTGACATAGGTTGGTTTGTTAAAGTCATTAAATGCCTTAACTAGGCAATATCACATAAGTTTTAAACATTTTTTATGTTATTTACCCATAGAGTATCACTTTTATTTTTTTAGTTTTTACAAAATAATAAGTTTTTACCTAAGTAACTTATCCTTTATTCATAAAAAATAAAATGAATCTTATTATATAATTTGGTCCTAATGAATTTTTTTTAAATTTAATTTAATTTTAATTAAAATTTAAATGTGATAAAAATTATAATTTTAATAATAATTATATAATGTATTTGAAACTTTTAATTGAAAATTATAACTTCAGTTCTAAATTGTCATATATGGGTTTATAAATTTAAACCAACATTTTTAAAATTATAAATCCTCTTATAAAATCATATTCTGTCTTAGAAAAAGGTTTCAATAATTTTCAATACATATTTATACACTAATAAAGGCATAAATGTAATGTAATTTATAAAAGTGTCATTTCTCACAATTCACCTAAAATCTATTTTTGGATATGTAAAAAATCACCATAATTTAATATTTCCATGATTAATGAAAATATGATGTTATTTTTTAAAAAATAAAATTCTGAAAATTATAAATTTTGAATGATAATATTAGTCATTTTAGGTAAAATAAATAAATTTCATATATATCAGAGGTATATTTTAATTTTTATACATATATTTCAAATAGATTGTTTTCCTATTATTTCATACTAATTCATTGGCTTGGTTTAAATGGTCGTAAAAAATATTGATATGTTATCTAAATATATTGAAATTTTGGTTTAGTTTGGTATTCCATGTAAAATATTATATCAAATTAATTTGGAAAATTTTAAAAAGTAATATATACAATATAGTTGTTGTTACATGAAGTCTTCGACGAATCTATGGTAGTACCACTCTAACCTATGAAATCTCTACACATCATACCAAGTCTTAGGTGGTCCCATGTTATCACTACCATGATCTTTAATGGGACATCTAGAACCACATCCTCTGTAATGACATGCCCCAAGAATTGGGCCTCCTGAATCAATTTCTTATACAAGAATATCATTCCATATAAATAGGTCTAAAAAATAATGTCTACTATAATATTTAGATTCTCAACACGATCATTCTCTTGTACTTATTGAACGATGATCTCCATAATAAAAATAATCACAAATCTGTACAATAATGGTTTGAAGATCCTACTCATATATCCTTTGAATGTAGACAGATAATTTTTTACGTTAAGGAAATTACATTAACCTTATAATTGTTATAGAATAAATTAAATTCCATCATCATAATATACTCTTTATGAACCAAAATTTAGTGATAACATGACCAAAGATATATCTTTGAGACCTAAGTATATAATAATTCCAACTCTAACAACACAGAGCCAATGTCTACTTTATTACAATCATATAATATATAAGGGTTGAAATCACCAAGGATAAATCCATTTAGTGGTCTTTAATAACCAGATACATACATGATTTCCATTTTATAATGGAAAAAAATACAAAACATAGTAAAAGGAAATAATATTGATCCTTGAAACACATTGAACAAATTTTTAACATCCTAGGGAGAGGGAAAAAATAACAGTGATTTCAAATTCTAATTAAGGGTCATGTATTGTATATGAAATTATGTGTTGATATGTCATATTAAATATGAAAAGTTATATAACAAAAAATCAAAGCAATTTAATCAATAACTTGAGCACTAAATTCATCCCTGGATCATATTAGAATAGTAATTGAATAATAATAATTAAATTTTCAATGAAGGAAATGAATAATACTCGACATCAAGATCAAGGCTTTGTTCCTTGATACATTCAAATATGGGTACCTATACATGAGACCCCGTTTAAAAAAGCTATCTAACAAATATGTCTGATGAGAGCAGTTGATGAATCAAGAGGCTCTCTATATGTAGACCCTACCCATTAATTCATGCCCAATAATTTAATCATATATTTAATGACTATTTTCATTGATAACCAATATGAATTATCAATAAATATTCATATTGTGTAAGTAATATGGAATGTTAAGATTTTTTTAGTCAATCAAATAAATTTCATTTTAAAAAATAATTTTTATAAATATTATATAGATTAAGAAATTAAAATATCAATGATACAAATAATATAGATATAGATCATAAGTATAATGTCTTATGAAATATGATCATTCGATGTTGAATGTTTCAATCGAATATAAATACCTATAAAATTAATATATTATAATAGATGAATATCAATTCATATTAAATATATATATATATTAATTAAATAAATATTTTTTAGAAAGAATAATATGTAATAAATACATTTTAATTGAATTTTAATTATGTAAATTTCATAGAAAAATCATACAAATTTTTTTAATAAGTTAAATAACATAAAATTCTTATGGAGATGAAAAAATACATTGACACAATATGAATTAAAATGAAAGCTTCATTTTGAATTTTTTGAAATAAATTGAAAAGTAACACTTTTAGATAAAATTGGATATATCAATTTCAAACCTATTAAAGGGAATAAAATATGATATACTATTTCCATAGGAACTATTTAATAAAATATGGATATGGGAGAGATTATACTCAATCAAGAATAGAAATAAGATCAAATTTTCTTGTAAACATTGATTTATGTGATTCGTTTTAAAAATAGTGGGAAAGTTGGAATAAAACATTGAAATTCATTGAATATGTATAGGAGAGAATATCTAAGGGATTAGAAATGATATAATATAATATTCCTTTAATGAAAAAATTATAAATCCAAAAAATGATGTTGAAAAAATATATTCGTACAACTTTAATAACGTTTGAATTATAACTCCTCAAAAGTGAAAATATGAATTGAAAAATTAAATACCATTAATAAATATATATTAATGTAAAATATATCAAATGGGACGTGTATAATACATAGAAAATTAAATATGCGCATAATATAAAATATGTCTCAATGAAGTGGAAATGGAGACATAACTTCCTAACCTCCTGATTACACTTGGATGAAAATGTCATCACCCATTGTATAATGGTTCAAAAGTGTTAATAATTTATTATGGAAAAATATTAATATTAATATTAATTTAAATATATTATCATTGACCTTTCATTAAAAATTATTCATAAAATAAATCACCTTGTGTAAACTATTTAGTTTTATCACGCATGTTTCATCATATAATTTAATGTTATTATTAATAGGTTGTCGTTAAATCATCATAAGAATGAGATTAGTTTTATAGATAACATGTTATTTATTTAATATCATTTATATATAAAATCCATATGAGGAAATTAGGATAATTGAAATGCATCAACTTACATGGCAGTGGTATGAAAGTACGAACATGCGATTTTTTATTCTCAATTTGATGGAGGATTAAACGAAAAAGGGTATTATTGTAAACACAATAACATTAATTTAAGTAAATTATATTATTTTAATTATATTATGATTATTAAATAATATTTAGAAAATATATAATACTAAATGAAGGTGAAAAAATTCAGTTATTACAATTACATCTTCTTTGTAAAACCCATAATAAATCTTTTATTATGAACTGGAATGTTGATTTTTTAAGAAGATAATCACATATAAAAATTATATAATAATATTTTTGAGATATTTCTTCATTATTATTTTCATCTATATTGCTCAGTGTGGTGTAAACAATATAGGATATGTGGTATCCTTTTACAGTGGAGATAGGAACACAATTAGAATTACATAAATGATTTAATTATAATAAATCAATTTTCATTAATTTTTTATTAACTATTACATATATTGACATTAAAGAGATCAAGACAGTAATAAAATTCATATATAAATCATTTTACAATCAATAATTCATTATTATTGATCAAAAATAATGCGAGACTATAATTTATCAAAATAAAATTTTATTTAATGTTTTGAAAATTAATGACTTATATTTTTCTACTCCTTGAACAAGCACTGTGTCATCATTCTATAATAATTTAGGGAAGTCATACCATCACTAAAAATAAAAAAAAATTCATAATAAAAATAAAATAAAATTAATGAAATTTAAATTTAGATTAATTGTTAACATCTTCTTATCTATATTTGAATAAACAATAAAAATTAGATGTAAGAGACTGTCTTTTTTGAATCTTCTATTACATAATATAATATAAAGGTCTTTATTGAAATAAACTTAGACCAATATTAAATTGTTCTGAATATATGGAGGTTATAACAAATTATTCTCATCTAATTCAATATAGAAATGTCCTTTGATGATTTTTTCCATATTTTATAGTTTTAACCATGTTTATCCTATTTTACCCTTATTAGAGGCGATACATTTTACTGAAGAGTCCATTCATAATTATTATAAAAACTTAAATATTAGACAAATTTTAATATCCTATATACAAATTTTTAATCCATTTAATCAAATTAAATTTCTATAAGAGTAAGGAATTAATTTTAAAATATACCCACATAACGTTATGGAAATATGTTTTAGGAAAATTCATTTTTTAAGAATATGATGATCTTACATTAACTGTATTTTTAGCAATAATAATTATATAAATTTAAATTCAAAAAGATTTATATAATATATACATTTCATATAAATCAATATAAGGATTATATTAATTAATTTAAATCAAAAAAAAATTATGTACTTAGAAACTATTTTAAAAAAATGAATCCTTTATAAATCATGATGATCATCGGTTAATTTATATCACATTGATAATTACCATATTATTAATTATAAATATAGTAAAATATTGTAATAAATAATATTAATATTTGTTAAATAATTTATTTGTAAATATTTATAATGGCATATTCCTAAGAGAAATTTATAAATTTATGCTTGGATTATTTTGACATAGTATGTTTAAAAATTGATATTCATCCAATAAAATTAGAATTTTGGGGCCATAAAATATTGAAATGTGAATTATATGAAGAATTAATTTTCACTTACTATAAATAAATAATTGGTGTTAAATTCTTCCCACAATCAATGATTTTATCTATGAATTTTTCATACATTGGTATTTTTAAATAAATGAATATATCCTGTATTCATAACATCCTTAGGTTCCCATGTTTCTTCCTCAATTATTTGATATCTCTAAACTAACTTTATGTGTTGAGTTATCCAATTCTGTATAAATTTTTCTCTAATGTCAAAAATCTAGATAGGATCTTCAAATGATGATAGATGATTACACAATGTGATTTATTAATAAGTGATGACATGGATTGGGTCTAATATATACTTTTTTTATAATTAGATATAGAACATATAATGTAATTTTGAGAGGATTGATGGTATTTTAATGTTGTGAGATCCAACAAGATGTCTGTCCCAAATTTCAAAATGTATGATATACTTTGGGATCAGTCTTCCTTTTTTAAATAACCTTAATACTCTATTCCTTTAAGATATTTTCATTAAAATATGATCTCACACTTGAAATCAAAAATACATCCTTATATTTTTAGAAAAACTGAATTTCCTACACTGCGAGACTTTAAGATAGGTCCGGATTGTCATTATCTTCATCATTGAATTCTTAAAAAATTGTGGGATAAGATGTTTCCATTTACTAAATTCATAACAACATGTTGGATTATTCCATAAATGTCTATATAATACTTTATACAAAGCCATTTTAATACTAGAATGGAATCTATTATTATATAAAAACTATAATAAAGGTAAATATAGACCCAATATACCATGAAATCAATGTGATCATGACTTAAATATGTCCTCTAATGTTTGAATAGTACTTTATGAATTTCCATCAGTTTTTTGATGATAGGATGTACTCAAATAATGCTTAGTATCTCATGCCTTTTGAATAATTTTCCATAATTTCTATGTAAATAATGGATCATGATAAGATATAATCAATATAGTTGCACACGGAATTATTATAAAATCAAAAATATAAAAATTTGAAATATTATTAACTGGAAAATCATCTCTTATTATTTGAAAATGTGTGTATTTGTTAATTATATAAATAATTACCCGTGTAACATCAATCATTTTAGGAGTATTTGTAAATTAATTAATAATAACTATAGGGATATAATCTCATTTATACCTGAGAATAAGTTGTTATTAAATGAATAGTTGATGATGTTGACTATAAACTGTTACCTATTGTTAAACTAATAATCTTGATACATAATCAACAATTTACTTAATTTTATCATATCACTAAAAATGTTCCTTTAGATCCCCATACATCATGGTGATACTTGGTGCAAAAGGAAATTCTATATATTTTTATCATCTAATAATTCATTATTTTTATTATTTTATATAAGGAACACATAAAATCATTCAAAATTTTAGAACCCCATCTTAACTAATGAACTCTTTCAATTTTCCATCACTCAGTACTTTAATTTTATTTTGAAAATTACCATCACCAAGCTAATAATTTTTTATCTTTTCTAATAGGTATGATTTGGAAATCATTTAGAAATGGATTTATGATCCCCCTTCTAATATAATTCCTAAATTGGTCTTTACAACATCTTTGAACATAAGATCCTTGTTAATCCGCATTTGACTCATGACATCATGATCATTTTTCATTAATACAATAGTTACCTTTATTTCCTTCACTAGGTTGTATTTTATTGATAAATCATAATCCTTGAGTATCTCGATCCATATCCTTTTACTCACATTGATATTTTTATATAAAAGATGTATTCATGACAAATATGATATATTGATATCACACATCATTCACAATATGGATAGTTCCTCAAAAAAATATAAGAAAATATTAAATATTAAAAATCAATATCATGTGTTGTATAGATTTTTTAATGATTCATTAACATCTGTGAGTAATGAGAAATAACTTTATCATTCCAAAACAAGACACACATGAGTGTTTTCTTTGATGATTCACTATATATCCCAGTTACATCCATGCTTGATGGTAGAAACACTATTGAATCATTCAACAATATGTAATTTAATTCATTAAAAGAATTTGATCATTTATGTTTTCATATAAACTTATCCCCTTGTCATGTTATCTATGTTAATGGGTAACCCAATTGGGAATGTTATTGAACAAATCATCAATTTTAACCTTCTAGTACATGTAAATTATATATATACATTTCATTTCTTTAAATAATAATCCCTGACAACCATTATCTATAAAATATTGACTACGATTCCATCACTAGAGACAATATGGATGAGAAAAGAAACATTCAAAAATCATAATGAAGACATTTAATATTTTCCAAATTACACATTTTTGTAGGATTATCAAGAAATATTCTCACATGGTTATCATGGTCCTTATATATATTAGTGTATAAAAAGTTATCATAAATAAATACCATAAGAAAATATCATGATATTCTTTGAATACTCTATTTACCATATCAATAATAATTTAGGGTTCATTTTTCAATCCAATGGGAATTACTATAAAGTCATAATGTCTCTTCCCCATATAAAATGATGTATTTGGATTATATTCCATCATTACTCAAAATTTATGATACCCATAATGAATTTCAATCCTTTAGAAATATTGATATCTTTTAAGTTGATCAAAAATCCGTCAATTATTGGTAAAAGATACTTGTTATTTATAGAAATACCATTGATTTCTATATAATAAATGATTAAACAAATATATTTAAATATCTATATAATAAAGAGTATATAGGATACCCTTGCTGTAACACTAGGGAATACAATTCCTATATCACAAAAAACATATAGTATTCTATTTATTTCAAGTAATTATACTTTTTTTATTCTATTAAATTAATTTGATATATGTCCTACATAGGGGATTAAATCTATTGAACACTCGGTGTCAATATCTGGTGGATGTTCATGTAATTACTTTAGAAGCAATTTTATATATACTTGTACAATATCTGAATCATGATTCGAAGATTTCCATTCCCATCAAAAGATGTATTCTTTTATTCTTTCCTAAGAATCATATTTCAAAGGGATACTAGAGGTGGATAAATTCATGGACCAGATTCTAGAGACCTAGGGTTAACATACATGGATATTAAATCATTTTAGACTAATACTAAGCACATTAAAAAAATACATATCAAAAGAAGGTAATTTTAAAGAGCCTTTTGAATCTAGGAACAAAATCTAATTACATAGTGAAAGATCTTCAATGTTTCCCACAATGATATTCCCTTTTATTAATTCAAGTAAAAACCTATCTTCATAACCAAGGAAAGTAAAAAATAAGAAAAAGATTAGATAAAATTATATATAAGGGTAATAAAGGGAGATATATAAGAAAAAACATGATAATAAAGGAATGATAATGTGATCATGACATTAAAATATCATATCGTTTATATCAATGATCATAAACATGAATAATGGTATAAATATTTGCAGTTCATAAAAAAGGAATAATATGGGTGATAAATCATCAAAAAAAATTAAGAACCGTATGATCATGTTATATAAGTTTGGTACCATAATACACGTAGACAACTATTTCATATGTCAAAGTTATCTTCTAATACTGTCAATATATTGGATTATGACACACCTCTTTCTTATAGCGGGTTAGGACACACCTGTTTCTCAAAGTGGATCAAGGCACACCTATTTCCCATTGTAGATCAATCCTATTGAATTGTTTCCCATAATTATCTCATGATATATAAATCATTTACCAATTCATTGGAGGGAGATATTGGTTCCACCAATCATATAATGATGTTTTACATATGTGTTCCATAAAAAATTAATGTTATCATGACCCATAAAAAAGATGGTTTTCATAAACATCATATAGTAACCCATGAAATGAAATGGGTATCATAAAAATTCAATCATATCAATACCTAGGTAAAATAGATAGGTTTTGTAATCATTACATCCTTTAATGGCCTATGAAAGGAACGTGGTTTCATAAGAATTTATCATGGCATAACCCGTTGGAGACAAATGGCTTCATAAACATCAACCCATCTAAACATAGACCATTTAGATAAGTAATGTGAATGGAAATATTAGATTATATCCCTTTTAAATCATAAAGAATGAACATGGATTACTTCTTACATATATAAGGATTTTAAATGATCTTTTGGAAGAAATATTTTCTTCCAAAAAAATTTATTAATACATCTAAAAATATTAAAATCATTTTCCTTGAAAACACTTTGAAACCATATAACGGAATTTGGAAAAACCATTTGATCATTTCCTAATGAAAATATCATTTATGAACTAAAAAATGAATGGCATTTTAAAGACCATTTTCTATGAAAATTTCCTTGAAAAAAACAAATAAGCATGAAAGTTTTTAAAAAACATTTTTCTTTAAATTTTTTGAAGAAACATGAATTTTTTTGAATAAAATATTCATTGAAAATAATTTTAAAACAAATTAAATAAGATTTGATATCATTTAAATAATTTAATTTGGAAAAAAAATTTTAAAAATAAATATAGAAAGCTTTGAAATTCATTTAAAAAAATTTTAATAGTAAAACAATTAATGAAAACCCATTTGATTAGAAAAATATTTTAAAATAAAATTATTTCCATAATATTTAGATATAGTTATTATTTTTAAAAAAAATATTTAAACATACAAAAGATTTTTGTAAGTAAATGATGATCATGATTGTGGGAATGTCCATACATGACAAACATTATATTTTTACATTCAATGTTTAGAATAGTTACTTGATCGAAAAATGAAAAGAATATACATTTTGAATATTTTTTTTAAAAAAGTTAATACATGTGTAAAATTTATATTAAACATCAAAGGATAATAGTTAAAAAATTTAAAACATATTTAGAAATCACTCTTTTGGAATAACATAGATTTCTGTCTAAAAGAAAAAATGAAATTATATTTTCATAAAAATATTTTGTTAATTATGTTATGTACCAATGAGTGGAAAAATGATACCATTACTTTGATATAACATGAATAAGAAGTGGGTAGGTGTAAGATCTCATTCATCATGGAGGTATTTCCGAGATTAAATTTTGGTTTCAATATATTTTTATGGTCAATGAAATGTTTCCCAAGAATATGAGGGGCCTTGAAAATGTTTTGGGGGTTCAAGACATGAAAGTAAGGAAAAATAGGCAAACTTATACAAGGAACATAGTTGGATCACAGTTAAGTAAACTACACGGACATCCCAGAAAAACTGTGCAACCTTGGATAGTTTCATATCACATAGTTGGCACATGGTTTGAGAAACTGATTGTGTCCCTCTAGGTAACCATGCAACGTAACCACCGAGTGGAAGTGGATTGAACATGGTTTGGAAAATCATACAGACAAACCAAGCTCCCCTTAACAACTCAGATAATTTAAAATTTATTAAACTCAGGTTTTTTTAAGTTTCACCAAATTTTAATCCCCTTTATTCTACCACCAACCCATGTTATGAACATAAACATCGGAGATCTCCCAAAGATTTATCTCCCTCATTTTTAGTATTTTTTTGTGCACCAATGGTTGTGTATTGATGTTATAGGTTATTCTATTCTTCCTATTTCTTATCTCTTCTAGATTTGGGCTTATAAATATGGTAATATTCTTCCAAAAGCCTAAAACCCTCTTTTAATGGAATCTAGATTGAGGCTTCAAGGGGATTTTAATTTAGAACCAAATCAATTATTTAGAGTTAGTTCATCAATGGATTCAAGGAAGGAGGTCTCTATGTTATATTCCATAGTATTTGTGTGGATTGGAGCATGTTTGGTTATGTTCTCAGGAACAACTTGTTGATTTTTGATTGAATTTTTTATATTTTGTAAAATTAACATCTAAATGATGATTTTAACCCCTTGTGATCCCCTTGGGATGCATTGATGGCGATTTTGCCGATTTAGGGCCACCCATGGGGTGAGCCGACATTCCCCAAACTAGGAATTGTCAAAGCCTGGTTTTTAATTGATGTGTGATAAGGTAGATACCTTTTTTATCATTTTAAAATGTTTATCTGAGTTGAACATGGAATATTTATAGTTGATCCTAGGTTTGATAAAGACATAAAGAGTTCTTTTCCATTTCATAGAAAGGCATTGATTGAGTTAATTGAGATTGTTCCAAATGACTTATCAATTATGTTGAAATACCAAGAGGTTTAATGTACGTGGGATGATAGAAATGTTAAATTGGTTATAGATTGATAATAGATTAATATTGAAATTGGATTAATTTAAGATAATTGTAGAATTTAATAATGGGTTGGGGTATGAGAATGTGAATTTGGATAAATGGGCTATGTACTATAAAATGTCAATGTGTTAATTGGGTATGGTATAAGATTGTTTCCCAAATTTATTTTTATGGGATAATATTTTTATGTATAATGGTTGTGTATGGTTTGTGATATGGTGTGTGTGATGATTATATATATATTTACAAGCATGTGCACATAGCTTTGTAGTGTGGGATATTGACCGATGTTCTATGACTATGGGTCGAGTTAGAATGATGTTGTAAACTCCACCAAAAAATGCATGTATTAGGGATGGGGATGAAACTTAATTCCCTTAACTATTTCATCTCACCCAAAATGAAGCGTCGTTGTAAGGAAAATGCTTTTATTGATTTTATATATCTAGTGAGAGAATGATGTGATTTATTCTCTTATTCTTAATGTTAGATTTCCTTAAACCCTTGAGTGAATAGTGTACTTGGATATCCAATGGAAGACATGACAATATTGGATTATGTAATTATGACGATGTGAATGATAAAAAAAGAACTAATGTTAGAAATAGTTAATGCAATGATAATTAAAAAATGGAATAAGATCTTCTTTTAATTTTCAGATCACCTATTTAGTATTTTCATGCACTATCTTCATGGATTGGATATTCTATAGATCCCAGTTTTTATAGCCTACTATGTTGTAATCACACCCTGCTTAGGCGCCATTGGGTAACTGGGTAACATTCTTGCTTTTAGGACATGAAAAGGGAAAAAGACCAATGATTTAGAGTTGAGTTGGTCTTGGGATGTTCATGGATGAGGTTCTAGGCTTGGAGTCGGGACTGATTTGTGGATTATATAATTTATATTTTTTGGTATTTGTTCTCTTTGGTCTTATTTAGCCTATCATGACATATTAATTGTTGGTTGTGGTTTGTACACAATTTTGAGAGATGATTGAATAGGTTTGTTTATTGGTTTTTGCATATTTTTTCCTATATTTAATTATTATATAGTGTGGATTACTCTATTATAGAGGGTATAGTTATTTCAAATGCCATATTTAAACCGTAAATAATAGTTGGAAACCTCCAGTGTATGTGGAGGCGCACCTGAGTTTATGTGGGAACTCGGATTGAGGCATTGTTTAGTGGATTCTTATCCTAGGATGTTAAAAAGTGGAATCAGATCTATGTAATTATATGTGTTCTTATAGTTTGTGATAGTATAGAGGAGAATAGGATTTGATGGGCCTTGGAAATGAGCTCATACATGGTAGTAGATAACCCACGTATAAGGGAATACCGAGGTGCCTAGGGTGGGAATTGTTGTTCACATGGTGCATTGTTACATTTGACGATATTTCATCATTGGGATTTTCACTTATTCTGTGATGTGACTATCTTATGATATTTTTCTCTTGGAATTGATGGCATCGGGTTGTGAAGTCATGAACCATTATAGGAACCTAGGTATATTTATTTTATCCATCAAGATAAGAACACATGGGATGGGTGTGTGGGGTATAAAGGGTGGAATACACATTACATCATCAGAAACAAGTGGAAAATAGTGTCTAATAAAAGGATGCATATGGGTAGAAAAAGTGATGAAATAAAATTTTGGTTAATGAATTGGATCAAATGAAGGGTCGTATGTGAGATAAAATGTTGGGTGTACCAAGTTGAAAAATGGGGAATATGGGAGGAAATGATTACTTTATAATAGTTCAAATAGTTCTGAAATAGTTTATAATGTGATACTTTTAACCATTTATGTTGGTTAAACCATTTTATCCATGGCCCTCAGTATGGATGGCCAAGGGTAGTGTTTGGGATGTGATGATGACCTTTGGGATAGTGTATGCAATGGGTTGTATAGGACCAGTACATATAATTCTTTTATATAAAATATTGAATCATTGTGTTATGTATTCTAAAACTCATGTTTTTCATTGTATAGAAATTCCACAATGAAGATGTGTGTCAGCGAGGTGACAAGTGGATGTTTCCAAGATTTCTCCCCCAGTAGTGAAGAAAGAAGATCTGATGATTTCAGGAAATAGAGAAGAGATGTCCTGTGAAAACTTCTCTTGTTTTATCAAGATGTTGGGATAGAATTCAGGGTGGTTTGTGCCTACTATGTTTGAGCTGACAGATGAGTTTCATCTGCCAAACCCTTCGAACATTACCTAAAAGGGTAGTCCAGAAGCATCCATGTTTCACATAGAGTCTGTCTATATAATTCATAACAATTTGGAGGATCCATCCAAGAAGTGAGCAATGTTATATGCATATATGTTTTGTGTATAGGCAAAGAGTTGGTGGGACATCATGGTTCAGACTAATAAGGATGAATGAATTATATGGAATGATTTCTAAGATAATTATCTCCAAAACATATATGAATAATCCTTGAGGTAGTAGAATTCTCCAGAGTTTATGAGTTTTACCTAAGGGGATGTGTTAATGATGAATTAATCTAGCTGTTTCACTGACTATTTCTACATAATACTAGCATTGGGAGGTGATGAGTAAGTTATGCAATTCCATTTCTAGGATGGTATTGGACACGAGATCACGTATCCGGGAATAGCTTCAGTTTGAAAATGTTTTTAGTGGAAATATATCGGTGCCTTATCTCAGAAGGGAAACTGAAAGGGGATCTAGGTAGTGGACTTATGGTGTTAGTTGGGAAATAGGTGATGCAAACTCCGAGGGAAGAAATCATCATTTTGGGAATTTCCATTAGGCTGGCAGTGTGCATGGTAGTCAGAATAGATGGAAAATCTAAAAGAGTGGTGATCAGGTGTTATATTACTAGTGTGGTAGGTTAGGGAACATGTGAGACCAGTGTCCCCAACCACCAGTCGAGTGTTGGTGGAGTGGAATAGAAGTACATGTAAAGAGTTTTTGTCGGAACCCTTGATAGCTAGGCATAGATGGTGGAAAGAGGCAAATGCCTAGTGGTGAAATGGGGTTGGTTATCCCATATTACGCATGAAGTTGGACCTCGATGGGCCGTACCGATATGGTTAGTTGAGGTGGGAATCTTGGGTGAGATTTTCCATAACATAAGGGTGGTCCATTACAAGGTACTCGGGATAGATCATGGGGTAGAGGGATAGTTCATCTTCATGTAGTTTAGTCTACATATATAAAGGGAAAGGCTAGACCATATACAGTTTGAGGTACAATTTTTATAGTTTCAACTCTTTCTAGAGATCTATTTTATCTAGGTGCCACATATTATTTTATTTCTTCTTATAATTTAGTTATCATGGGAATAATCGTGGTATGTGTGTATGGGGTTATGTCAATTTATACTCCCTTGGGGAGTGAGCAGAGGATATATGGCATTTCAAGGGATGTGATTTGTAGGTTAGTTGTTACCATTTTCTATGGTCATTTTTCACTTCCTTGATACGTTAGGTTTTGGCCAAATTTTGGGTATGGATTTGATGGTGTTGTACCAAGCCCATATTGACTATTACCATAATCAGGTAGTATTCACATCTCTTATGGGAGTTATTTATGTCCATCGTGGTTAGTGGGATGTTCGAGTGGGCGGTGTAGGGCATGTCTTCCAATAGTAAGTGGCAAGTATTCTTTTTGATAATGGAGGGATAGTGAATTATTCCTTCATCTAATTATGGAACAATTTTAAGATGTGTTTTCTGAGGACTTATTGGGTCCACCACTCAAGAGATTTGTTTATATTTTGATTGAGTTACTATAGTGGGTGGAGTGAGTTTAAATTTCACTATATTGAATGGTACTAGTAGAAGTTCATGACCATAAATATTATTAGGAGGAATTCAAGAATAGAGGGTTTCTTCAACCTAGTACGTCACCATGGATATCTATTGAGTTTTTTTCAAAGAAGGATGATAGATGATAGAGTTTATGTGTCAATTACAGAAAGTTAAATTAGATAAATGTTAAGAAATGATACCCTAAACAAGGTATCAATGGTATTTTTTAATAGTTCAGGGTTTAATTTGTGTTGTACAAGATTTATTTGATGTTAGGTTATCATTTTATGAGTTTTATACCTTATGGTGTACCGTAGACTACATTCTAGATCATGTACAAGTTGTATGAGTTTGTGGTGATTCTGTTTACGTTGACCAATGCACCAGATGTGTTTATGGATTTAATGAATTGAATATTTCACCCATATCCATATCAGTTCGTAGTTTTCTTACTTGATGATCCCTTATTGTGATCTATATCTCATTATGATCATTCCAGACATATTTACATCATCTAGAGTATACAATTAGATCATAAAATCTACTCCAAGATTTCAGAATTTCATTTTTGGATTCATAAAGTGAATTTCTTGGGTCACATCATCTTTGAGGGAGGTTTGTCGTTGTATCCAAAGAAATTGAAGGCTATTGTGTCTTGGGAGTAGGCCAAGAGTGTTTCTGATGTTTTCAATTTTTTTGGGATAGAATGGTTATTATTGAAGGTTCATTAAATATTTATCCTCTTTAGAAGTGCCACTTTTGAACTTAAGTAAGAAGGGTGTCATGTTTTAGTGGTCTGAGGCATGAGATAATTATTTTCCAGAGTTTAATAATTTGTTGACGACCACACAGATCCTAATCATAACTGATCCAGGTAATGGATACACCGTGTTCCATGATGCATCCAGTGTTGGACATGGGGTAGTGTTGATGAAATATTATCAGATAAAAGAATATTGTTCAAGGTAGTTGAGGTCTCATGGATGAAATTACCCCACTCATGATATTATGTTTGACACCATGGTTTATTCCTTAAAGAGTTGGAGGCATTACTTATTTTGAGATTGGTTTATAGTGTTTTCCATCTATAAAAGACTTAATTACATCTTCTCTCTGCACGATTTGAATCATGAAAAATTAATATTGGTTGAATATAAATATTCATTTTCATTCTGGTTGGTTTACACATCAGTAAATGGGAATAGTGTTGCAGATTCTCTGAGTTGGAAGAATCAGAATCAGGTGGTTCAGGAATCCAACTGCATGAGGAGAATTATAACCATGTTTGTTGAGATGCACATGGAGGTGTATAATGGGTACAATAAGATGACCATTATGTCCATATTATTTTAATTCATGATTTTTAGCTCGGTCAAGGAGAGTCCACATGAGGATCCAGAGTGTTTGGCTATAAAGGAAAGTATTAAAAGTGGGGATTCACCTTCTAGTTGGGTTGTTAATGTTGCTGATATTGTTTGTGTTCATTGCTTTATTTTGGTTCCAATAAGTAAGAAAGAAGAGTTTATGCCTAAGTCTCTTGCATCATGGTGGTATGTTCATCATAGTTTGAATAATATGTTCCATGATCTTTTTACGATGTATTTCCGGCCAAGAATGAAGAAAGGGGTTGGGGGTTTTGTGGCGCGATGCCTCACCTGTCAGTAGGTGAAGGCTAAGAAACTATTTATAGGTGGTTTTTTACAAAAATTTCCCATTATTTAATAGATATCGGATGATTTAATGATGTTTTTAGTGGTTATTTCGAATATTCTTCATAATAATGACGTAATATGGGTGGTTTTGGATTGGGTAACGAAAGTGACTACTTTTTAATTGATATGGTAGACTTTCACCATTGATTTGTTGGGTTAGTTATATGTTTGAGAGATAGCATGATTTGATGGATTTACAAGGAATATTGTTTTAGATTGGTATTTATGATTCATGTAGTGCTTATGGAAAGGATTAAGATGGAGCTTAGTACCCATTTTTTTAGTTTGGATTTTCACCCCCAGAAGGATGGATAGTTAGAGTGGACAATGTTTGTGTTAGAAGACATGATGCGGGAATGTATCCCATATTTTGATGGATCATGGGAGACACTTGTCTATTTTTGAGTTTTCCAACAAAAAAAGTTTCCCTGATAAAATTTAGTTGGAACCATTTGATGAGCTATATGGGATGGCATGTAGATCTCTACTGTGTTGGTTAGAAGTTGGAGAGTCTGAGTTATTGGGACAGAGTCTGGTGCCTGATACGTCAAAATTTTTAGTTTATTATAAAATGCACGGAAATGGATTGGAGTTTGAATTAGTCATATGAAGATATGAATCATCAACATCTAGTGTTTTTTGTGGGTGATAGTCTATTTATTTGGGTGTTTCTGAAGTTTGGTCAACGTAGAATTTGGAAACAGGGAATGTTGGCACTCCGGTACATGACGTTGTTTGAGACTGTAGAGAGGATCAGACTGATGGATTTCTGATTGGCTCTTAAATAGTGATATAATAGTATACATGATGTTTTTCATGTTTCATAGCTCTGAAAAAAATCACTTTGAACCAACCAATATGATTGATGTTTAAGATGTTGAGCTCAAGGCCGATGCATCCATTGAGGAGCATCCAGTTCACATTGTGGATCAAAGAAAAAATGTTTTGATGGTAAATTTCACAAAATTAGTTCGTGTTATATTGAATAATGGAAATGATTAAGATGAACCATTGGAAATAGAATCAGATGTGCAGGTACAGTGGCTCGATATCATTACATTAGAAGTTAGTGATGCTATAGAATACGACTTGAGGATGTGCTGTTATAAGGTGAAGAGGTTGTAATATCTTGAACATCATGGAGTTGTATCCTTGTTCAAATTTGTGTTTCATTTTATTTTTTTTAATTAATGAAATAATTCACATAAATATTAACGGAATCGAGGGTGTTACAGTGGTCTGGGACACAATATAAAAGAAAATCGGGCTAACTTTTTAATGATCATGGTTTCCACATAGTTAAGTAAATCGTGCGACCTTCCCATGAAAATCATCTAAAATTGGGAAGTGGAATATCTAATGGTTGGTGCATAGTTTTTAAAACCATTCATGTAACCATAATTGACCATGTGACTTAACATCTTTTGGGTAGGGGCCTGCACATTATTTTTTCATGGTTTAGAAAACGTTTCGTACAAACCCCATGCCCCATTAATAGTCTGAAAATTTACATTTTTTCTATCTTATTACTTTAATGTTTCACTTGATTTGTCTCCCTATTAATCTACATACAGTCCTTGTGATGAACCTATTCCACCATGATATCCCAAGAATCGAACTCCCTTATTTCAAGGCCATTGGGAGAATTTTTTATTGCAGATCGAAGCTCGAGGTAAGTCTAATCTTCCTATTTATTATATTTCCCTAACTAGGTCATGTAACTTATGAAATCTTTTTCTAAAATGTGAAAAAATATTTTTCCATTGGAATCCATGTTGGGGATTCAAGGGGTGCTTGATTATAGTCTTAAGGATATAATTAAAAATGTTTTCATCAAAGGATTCTAGGTAGGTGGTCTGCAGCTCATATCCCATTGTCATTGTGTCGAGTTGTGCATGTTTGGTTTCATTCTCAGGTACATCTTATTTTTCATTTAATTCCTTGGTGAGATTTTGAAAAATGAGAATATAACTGATTATTTTAATCCCTCACAGTCCCCTTGGGATGATTTGATGATTATTTGACAGATGTAGGGCCACCCATGGGGTGCACCAACATTTAAAAAACATAGTAATTGGTAAAGAAAACTACGGAATTGATATGTGATAACATATATCCCTTGGTGAGGATGTTAATATGGATAGTTGAGTTGAAAATGTAATATTTATAGTTGTTCCTTGCTTTGATAAATGCTTAATGGGTTATTTGGAATGTCATAGTATTGGGTTAATTGATTTAATTGGGATTGTGTGAAATGGATTATGAATTACAGTGAAATTTATAAGAGAGTTAATGTTTGGGGAATGATGAACATATTAAATTGGTAATAACTTGTGGATTGATGAATATGTTAAAGGAATAAATGTAATGGTATTATTTAATTTTAATAATGGGGTTGTGTAAAAAAATAATAATTGGGATAAATAGGCTATGCATTATAAAATGGTATCATGTTAATGGGTTATGGAATAAGATTTTTTCTCATGTTGATTATTATGGGTTGTGATTATTATGTGTATTGACTATGTATGGTTTGTAATATGGTATGTGTGGTGATTATATATATATATATATATATATATAATAATGTGAACATGTTTTGGTAGTGTGGGGTATTTAAGAGGTTCAAAAACTACAGCTCAAGATAGACTAATGCTCTAAACTCCACCCCACAACTCACATGTTAGGGAAATAGAAAAATCAAAATTCCCTCTATTAGTTTCATTCCATCCAGACTGAGGCTTCGAGGTGAGGATAATGTATATTTTTGTATACATAGTGAGAAAGAGATTTTAGTTATTCCCTTATGACTAATGTTTGATTTCCATGAACCATTATGTAAATTGGGGTAATTTTCCTATCCCATTCAACACATGATGATATTAGATTATGTAATGAAGATGATATTACTAATGAAAATAAAACTAATGCTAGAAATGGTTCAAGTAAATATAATTAACTAATGTCACCTGAGATGTATTTTATTTACTTATCATCAATTTATTGTTTTCATGAACTATCTGATCAGACTAGATATTTTTTTTGACACTATTGGTGGTGGCCTACTGAGTTTTACTCACACTCTTATAGGGTTTCGTTGGGTACCTGAGCCGATATCATGCTTGAAGGACAAGACAAGGGAAAATGCCTAATGCATGGTTGTTGATTTAGACATGGTATATACATGGATGATGTTCCAGACTTGGATTCAAGACCAGTTTGGGGATTCAACTATTTGTATTTGGTTTGGGTTATGTTCTATTTATAACTGTATAACATGACATGAAATATTTATTATTGATTGTAGTTTGTACATAGTTTTGGGAGATTTTTTATTATTCTTATTCATTGTATGGTGCATGTTGTTTGTTCTATTGAATTATTATTAGTGATGGGTTACTTTGGTATAGAGTATATAGTCTCCCCACATGACTTATTTTGACACTCACTACTTGTCGGCAACCTCTAATGTATGTGGAGGCATGGTTGAAGGAATATGGAGACCTAGATTGGTTAATTATTTGGTTGATTCTAGGTCAAGAACGTTACAGTAAGAAATTTCATGAGGGTTATTAAGATATGGGTCAAAATATTCTTTCAATGGAAGTATAATCCTAAATAATCTCAATAAACAATGAGATTGTAATAATAAACTGTTACCACTTTGGTAGCATTAAAACATAATAAAATGGAAATTAAAACATTAAATGAAGATTAAAATATCCTGAAAATAAGGAAATTCATGATATAATGTGCCAAATTTATTATATACACCATTTATAAAAATATAGGCATATAACATGACATGTGTCTCAAAGAAGGAAAATTGAGACAAAATTACTTTTCCAACATTGTATCTTAATACAAATAAACCACATGAAAGAAATATCATAAAATAGATATTTAAATTCCAATAAATTTAAGTATAATAATAATGGAGTATATCAATGGGAATTATAGACACCATATTTAATAAATTATAGGAGAACATGTCTTCTGTCTCACGAAAAATAAAAGTGAGATGAGAAAAACCATACCTTAAGTCTTGTCTTTATGCTCACACATTAAAACATACAATATAATAAATATAATTTTATTATATATCTAAAAAATAACCATTTTATTATTTCTAATACCATATATTATTTTTTTATTAATTTATATTACTCATTTTTTATCAAATATCTATTAATGTTATGTTTTCAGTAATATCCTCTATGATTTCTGTATATGTTTTGGATTGTTATTCTTGATCCTTTTATAGAGATCGTGATTTTCTTATTTACTGAACGTAAAAAATGATATAGATATCATATATATTCATAATATATGTATTTATAATATTCAATAAAATAAATAAATTTGAAATGCAATACACCTTTCATAGAGATGGTAGGTTGTACATATGCATGAACACCTTTTCATTTTATTGTCATATTGAAAAAAGGAATGTAAATGAGAAATATGTATATATATATATGACATAATTACAGTCTCCTTATTATCTCATGTATATAATATAATTTCACTAAACCCAATCTTAAACCATTC
Source organism: Viscum album (assembly GCA_963277665.1). Taxonomy (NCBI): domain Eukaryota; kingdom Viridiplantae; phylum Streptophyta; class Magnoliopsida; order Santalales; family Viscaceae; genus Viscum; species Viscum album. The sequence goes on from OY728138.1 coordinate 1,970,477,285, forward strand.
CCTGTAATTTTTCAACAAATCACATCGCTTTGAGGAGGCGGTAGTCCACACATTCACAAAGTTGTCATATTTACATAAAATGGAAACAATGAAGGTATGTTTTATATAATAAGTTCATAAGAATAAATAAATCATAAATTTAATTTATATCATATAAAAATAGTGTTTCTATAATAATTACCAACCATGGGATGTGTTAAAGGAAAAATCAACAACATCGTTTTGTGAGGTTATAGTTCGTCGTACACAGGAACGATAAGTTCGTTACACATTAGATAGAAGTGTGCGTAATTGTTGTTAGGAACATTATAATTAAAACATATAAATATATTAAGGATAACTTCATTGTTATATAACCATGGAATAAGAATAATTTTGGTGGTTTAGAATGAAAATAAAAGACACATGCTTTAGGATTGATGTTACATCATTTTTGTTAACAATTATTATTTTTCACCAAAGTGCTTCCTTGATTGGAATTATACCCAATGGGAGGATTATATGATTAATTTATGTATTTTGGGAGATTATATTATCATATTCTCAGTTATTAAAATGTCTTGAGAGGTGTGAATAATTCAGAGTAGTGAGTTTTTTTTTATACTGGAGGAGGAGTGGAATTTTTTGTAAATTTTTAAAAGAGAATACCACCAATGTTTTTACAGTGTAAATTGGATCCAATAATTGTAAATATTATAACCATGGGATTATATGGTATAAATATGAATATCCAATGGATTTTTTATAAGTTTCTAGGTAATTTTGGGTCTTATGTTTAACGTTTAGTAATTTGTTAAGTTAATTTTTCGGTTAATTATATAATTATTTTTAATCACTTTCAGTACTATTTTTGGTAAAATAGTAAACTAAATTTATAAAAATTTTATATTATTAATATTAAAAATATGTTATAAAATTATCCAAATTAAAATCACCGAAGTACCAGAAATTAATTTTAAAATAATTCGGCAAATGGGACGACAAACCATAATTTTTAAGTAAAAATGTTCAAAAGGATTCTATTTTTTATATCCAATTTCTATGTGAAATTTATTACAGTGAAATAAACTATATTAATTAATATAAAATTTATCTTTTTAATTTTTAAAACAAATAAAAATACATTTTAACCTTATAAATAATTCATAAAAAAACAGTTTTAATTAATATTCAATGACTTCACTATTCCTCAAAAAAATGATATTTCTCGGAAAAATATCAAAAATTCACCCAACATTAATTTTGATATTCATATTAAAAAAATGAATTTTATTTTCTTAAATAAAAATTATAAAATTCCAAAAAATAAGATTTAAAATAGGTGCTCTAATGATAGATGGTAAAATTACATTTTAGAAAAATACATATTTTTATTCATCAAATTGGATATATTATGATCACATACCTATAAAATATATTGGGTGAGTATAAAAAAGTTTTTAATTAATATATAAGATGTAAATTTAATTTAAAGAATTTATTAAAAAAAATTAGTTAAATTTATTGATAAAAAAAATTGTTTCTACGTAGGAAAATAGTTTCTAAGAAAAGTAATTTCATTATTTCCAAATAGTTCATAAATTAATTTATAAAAAAATGATAACAAATGGATTAGTTTTATAAACAAATTTAAATCATATTTTCACAAATTATTCTATATTATTCATATATTCCCTTCCAATATAATGGTAGAAGCTATACTGATATTTTAATAATCATGAAAATTGTATATTAGAGTTCGATAAAACTCAACGTTTTAGGAAACAAAAGGTATCGAACGGGCTGAGTATTTTGCCTAAAAAAAGACAAACATAGTATTTTGTATACCAAAAGCTAATATATGGGTCTCTTGTGGTGTAATATGAACTTGGCGTTTCATATAACAAATAGAAAACTTAGTCATTTTAATAGAAAACTATATTCAGTGTTTCATGAAATGAAAAATATTAAAATATTAAATTCATTTGAAAGAAAATAATTCCTAAAATCATGTGGTGTTTCATTATAACCCCATTAACAAGAATTTTACCCTCATAACTCATTTGGTATATTAATGATATTATACATTGAAGTTACACTCATAGAAACCCACATCCTAATGGTGAATACTAAAACATCGTTTAAAAAATGGAATGTTGGAAACGTAATGGTTACTCAAAGTAACACATAACTAGGATTCCACATAATATAACATAGGTGGCATGTGAAATCATAGACATGGAATAGAAATATAACTATAAATTTTGGATAGAGAGTGATATAGGACATGGTAAGGAGAAAGTTAACGACCATAAATCCATAAATATGAGATGATCTTAGGGGCCATTTGAATAATCAAAAATGAATATACTAGGAGATTTTTTTTTAATAATTCTTTTTTCAAAACGTGATGAAAATTTAAAAGAAGATATGCTTACTTGATTTCATTTCCTTATTTATTCTTATTCTAACCCCTTGATTCTACCATGATCCATTCCAAATCCATCTCTTACTCTAGAGAATGAGGTCGATTTTTTTGTCTTAAGGAACTAAAAAATCATGATATCAATAAATATAATGATAATTAATTCAAAAATTAATTTAATATCATAAAAAATGTTAGTATATATTATCCATATACATAAATTTTTATGTGTTGAGATAATACTTTAATATCTCAAACATCATCTGAAGGTTAAATCAAATAATCTCCAAACGTTTAACCATATAACTATTTTGAATGATTAAAATAGAAAAATATATAAACAAGGTCATGCCATCATCATAAAATTGAGCCCCCATTTATCACAATCTAGATCATAGTTTTTATATTCCTAAAATTTGAATACCATCATCGTATATTAGCTAGAAACATGGTAATTACCTAAATTACAATAATTTTTTTTTAAAAAATGCATGCTTACTTATTAAAAAGATTACATAATATATTCTTTAAATCCATGACACTGTAAAATTCATTCATGATGACACATAACACATTTTCTACAAATCAATAATAAGTTCTAGGGTAATTAGTACTATCTCATTTACATTGCCCATATCAATCATATCATTAATTAAGATACTAAAATTTGTCAACATCAAGGACACATTAATAGTAACCTTCCCTTTATCAAAATTCCACATTTATTCTAAATCCCTTTATTAGTTCATCATCACCACTAAATTTTTTCTTTGAAACTTTTTTTGGAAGCCATATACTTCATGATTCATATAAGTCAATTCATGAATTCCTATATATATGCAATTTCATTTTTCAACATTATTCTTAAACTATTATTCAGGATTCATCATATTATCCCTTAATTCCCTTTTCTGAAAATATAAAATATGAATCATTCCTTAAGTCTCCTAAACCAGAATATAATCACTATTCTTACATTTAATGTAAATAATTCTTAAAAAACAACACGAAACATTGACATTCCATTTTCAATCTCAGTATCTTCAGTAATATAACCAATACTCATAGACCTTCTTGATTCTCTTCAAGGGATTTCCACTTATAAAATTTATTATCATCAATCCCATACATTCCACAAATGAGAAATTCAATGTTATCCATTCTTTATTTACCTATATTGACTAAAACTATAATTAATTTGTTGAGAAACAATTATCATAGTAGAAAACAACATAATTATGAAAAGTTAACTATAATATGTATAAATAATGAAACATTATTCTTTAAATTGTGACATCATAGGTTTATCCTAGGTAATTCATAATCATATTCAATTTAAATCCTTCATAATGGTGCACAATGAGTTTGTGCATTAACAAATCATATCACACGTGAGTGTCTAACTAGGTGTGCATAGGGCCCATTGTCCTAGACCAATTCCCGATCATGTCTAGCTCAATATGAGGTTTTCAGGGTTGTTACCCCTGTATAAATCATTTTGATATCCAGACTCACTTATTGTAGGTATACCAAGATTTATTACTAGGAAACTAGTTGTTCTATCCTTTAACAAAAATCCAAGGACATTTTTTGTACTTTTACTCACCATTAGACTCATCGTTGTAGACATCCACATACATATCTTTATAAATATAAATAGGTATTTTACTAAAGGTTTCTTATAATAGTTTCTAGATAAACAAAAAACATTTCCTATTATACCAAATCTAGATACCCAGGCTTAACATACAAACATATTAGATAATTTTATATTAATATCGAACAAAATATTCTTACAATGTGAAAGATATTCAATATTTCCCATTGAGATCTTTCCCTTCAATACTTCTACTTTAAACCATTCTTTATAAACTAGGGAAAGGAACCATAAGAAAGGGGTGTGCTTAGATGCTCAGTAATGGTAAAAAAGGAATATATGTAAGAATAAACATGAGATTAAGTGTATGATAATGTGATATCGTTATTATAAGATCATACCCTACATATCAAATATCATAAACATGAATCATGGAATAAATAAAGGAAGTTCATAAGACCTGAATGACAATGGTGATAAATAACCATAAGTTAATCCTGAACTATAATATCATTTAATATAAGAGTGGAATAATCAAACATGTATAAAACCTTTTAATGTTTCGTGGTTAACTACCTAGACCCTCAAAATATACGATCATGGCACAAAGTTTTCCCATAGTGGATCAGGATTCAGCTATTTCCAATTCTGGATAAATCTCTTATACATGTTTTCCATAATTATTTAATTATATATAAATCATTACCCAATTCATTGTAGGGAGATGTAGGTGCCACCCATATCATAATGAAGTCATACATACGTGTTCTACAAAATATTCATCTTATCATGAACCATAAAAAATATGGATTTCATAAATATCATATAATAACCCATGAAATTAAATGGGGATCATATACATTTAATAATATCATAACCTATGGAAAATAGATTTTTCTCAAAATCATTTCATCATATATAATCTTATTAAAGGAAGAAATTTTCATTAGAATGTATCTGGGTATAACCCATTAAAGAGAAATAGCTTCCATTAAAATATATCCATCAAAACATATACCATTTAAAGAAGCAATATGAATGGTATCCTTGGATCATATCCCTAGTATATCATACTCTATAACCAAGTATTTCATATTATATAGAGAAGGATTTTGAAATATCACTTCAAACATAAATTTTATTTGAAAAACACATTTAAAAACCACTAGCATTTTTGAAATACTTTTTCATGAAACTAGTTTGAAAACATATAAATAAAACATGAAAAAAAATTAAATATTTATTGAGTAAAATATCATTTATTCATTGAAAAACATAAAATATTTTGATGTCAAATTTCTTCGAAAAAAACAGGAAAAATTATAAAGAAGCGAGAAAAAAAAAATAAATCATATTTCCTTTGAATATTATAAAAAAGACATGAAAGAAAAATCAAAACCATTTTACATTAAAATAAATTGAATACATAAAAAATAATTTTAGATATAACTTAAATCACTTTCATTTTAAAATAAACTTTTGAAAACATGTAGAGGAAGCTTTGAAAATCAGTAAAAAGCATTTTAAAAATAAAACAATTATTGAAAAAAAATTTGTAAATTATTTTAAAATAAAAAATTTATATAATATTAAAAATAAACATCATAAAAATAAAGTTATAAAATTTCAAATCATCATGTAAATGATTGTCATAATAAAGGCTAGGTCCATACATACCTAACTCTCCTTTTCCCCTTAATTGTTTAGAAAATTACCTTTTTCAAAAATTGGAATGAAGATTTCTTTAGAAACCATTTTTGAAAAGGTAATACATTGGTATAAATTTCATTTAAACATCATATGACAAGATTAAAATATTCTCTATCTTTTTAGAAAATGATATTTTGAAATAAGGCTATTTTCTTATCGAAATTTGATATAACGTAAGGTTTTCATAAAAAAATATTAACTATATTAAGAAACAAATATTGAAAATGTAACCATTATGTGGATATAACATGAATTATATATCGTAAAAAATTTCATGATATTTCTTGAGATATGTTTAATTATATTTCCTTAATGGATGCTTGATCATAAATAAACTTAATAAAAGGTGATATTTTAAAAATAAACTATCACCAATTTCCTAATATTAGATGATAATAAAATAGAAATAATAACTTTAAATGAAGTATAAAATATCATGAAAACAATTATATTCATGATATAAAATTTCAAGGTTAGTATAGTTACCTAAATGAAACATATAGGTTCATAACATGGCATGTGTCTCAAATAATGCCAATTGAGACAAAATTACATTACAAATATAGTAAATTTTGAATCATAAAAACCATGATAGAAAGATAAAATATTGGAATGGTAATTACACATAAATTTATGTATATTAATCATATAATACATAAATAGGTAGTATAAACACCACATATAAGAAGTAGGTGGTGAACATGGGTTGTGTCTCATAGAAAATAAATGTAAGATGGGAAAAAACATACCTTAAGTCTTGAATTTCTCCATACACCATCAAAACTCTTATATAATAAATATTATATAATTATAAATATACCACATAAACATGTTATTATATCTAACAACAAATGTTATTTTTTATGACTTTATAATTAATTTTTATTAATAAATCCATGTTTATGTTACATTTTGGGTAATAACCACTTTGTTTTTCATATTTGTTTTTGATTTTAATTCTTGATCATCGTACATAGAACACACTTTAGATATATATAGAATTTAAGAAATTATATAAATATAATATATATTAAGTATATATGTGTTTATAATAATGTAAAAAATATATTAATATGAGATGGAATACACCATTCATGGTGACAATAATCAGTACGTACGCATGAGCGTTGTTTCTATTTTATTGTTGTACTGAAATAAAGAAAATAAAGAATATATATATATATAACATAATTATATTAGAATTATTATAAAATATATATATCACATAATGTCACTAAACCCATCCTCAATTCATTCTATGTAAATTGTGAATGAATCACATCTCTTTGAGGAGGCGGTAGTTCATGACCCCAAACAAAGTTATCGTATTTACAAAAAATAGAATGATTGATGGTATGATTTATATAATTATTAAATTATAATAAATAAATCATTAATATTTTAATATAATATAAAAATACATTCTTTATTCTAATTACCAACCATTAGTGGCGGTAATGGAAAAATGAACTACACCATTTTGTGATGTGATAGTTTGCCAACCCCAAGAATGGTATGTTCGTAACACATTAGATTGACGTCCGTGTAAGAGTTGGACAAAACCTCGGAATAAAAACATATTATTTTATTATGTATATTAATTATATTATATAATCATTTTATTGGAAGAATTTAGTTGGTGGATAATTAAAATAAAACAAAGGAGCTTGAGGATGGATACTAACTCTTCTTTGGGTAACTCCTTTTGGTTTTCACTAATGGGATTCCATGGATGGATTTATTTTAAAATGGAGAATTTTAGGTTGAATTTTGGGATTTTGGGAGATTATATTTTGTAGATTTTGGGTGATCAAAATATCTTGATATGTGTGAATAAGTGGGAGGGGTGAGTGCATTTTTATAGTGAAAGAGGTGCGACATTCTCATTATGTTTTTAGAAAGGTATTTCACCAACGTTTTTCCCATGTAATGTGGCTCCAATAATAGTCCATATTTGATAAAAGGGAGTATATATTTCAAATACGAAAATAAAATATAATTTGGACATGTTTATATGTAATTTTAGTCCTTAAGATTAATGTTTTGTTCTTTGCTAAGCTAATTATCTCGTAGTTGTTGTAATAACTTTTAATCACTTTGACTAATATTTTTGATTGAAAAATAAGTTTAAATTTTTGAAATTATAAATTATGATGATTAAAAATATGTAATATATTTTTCTAAATTATAGTCACAAAGGTGGCATAAATTATCTTAAAATGTATCCTGTAGATGGGACGACAGAATGAGTTTTTAAAGAAAATATAATCAAAAGCTTGCATTATTTTTATGTTAAATATATATCAAAAATTTATTATAATAACATATATTTGATTAATTAATGTAAAATTTATCTAATTAAACATTAAAAACAATAAATTATAATTTATCCTTGTAAATAATGATCAAGCAGTTTTGAATTAAAATTCAGCGTTTATCAATATTTGTCAAAAAAATAAATTTATTTAGAAAAATAAAAATAATTCACCCAAATAAATTATTATATTCTGGTTCTAGAAATTAATTTTATTTTTTCAAATAATAATTTATATATTTTTCCAATATCATATTTAAAATGGGTTCACCATTAAAAAAATATGAAATTAATTTTTTAGAAAAATATATCAATTTATTCATACACATCGATTTTTTATTATATTATACCTATAAAATATATAAGATGAGTATAAAAAAATATTTATTGAACATATAATATATATATTTTATTTAAAGAAGTAATCAAATATTTTTTTTTAATTTATTGAAATAAATTTTTGTTTGTACATAGAAAAATATTTTTTTCAAAAAAGTAAAATATTTATTTTCAAATTGATACTAAATTCAATTATAATAATTTATAACCAATATATTCATTTTATATATATGTTTAAATATTATTTTCATATTTTAATTAATATTATTCTTTACATCCATTCCAACATCTAGGTGGAAGCGATAATAATACAATAATAATCACGTTATCATTATATTATAATTCAGTAAATCTCAGTCTATCTTGTATAGAATGCTACCGAATGGACACCATATTTTGTCTAATATAATCCAGACATAGTGTTGTGTGTACCAAAAGCTAATATAAGTGTTTGATGTGGTTAAATATTAAATTGTTTTCATGTATAATGATAGAAAAAGGTTTTTCTTTTATAAAAAAATATATTTACTGCTGTGTGAAGTGAAAAATATCAGAAGATTAAATTATTTAGAAAAATAATAATTCACAAAATCATAGGTTGTTACACAAATTATGATGTATCCCCTATAAATAAAAGAGAATATATATCTCCAAAATGAATCATAATCTCCTATTAGAAACAATTATTTTCATTATAAATTAAAATATAATCATTAAAAAGGATTATATCAAAGTCAACCATAGGTATGATATTCATGACATAAAATAGGTTATATTTAAGTGTCATAATGGGAATTAACTGTTACATTATTAATGTGGCAATAATTCCACTATATGTGTTGACTAATAACTCCCTTCTTTATAAGATAGAAAAAACTTATTTTTCTTAGAAAACATGGAAGACATAAATATTTTTTGATGATTTAGTATCGAATAAATTATAATATTAAATTTAAGCTATGATTAAAGTACCTACCAAAAAATTTATAGAAATATCAATCACACTTGTAGCATTATTCTAAACATAGATTTCAAACATTTTCAACTTATTCGGCAGGTTCACTTAATGCATTGTATATTAGTATGTATATTACCAAATTTATCAATAATCGAAGCACGTGACAATAATGGTTTCTTTATTTCAATTACATTAATTATCTATGTGGCCCTTATATTCACACGAGTAACAAACTTCCATGACCATTAAGAATTTTCCAATATTTTTGTTTCTACAAAATTCACGTGATAGAAAATTATATATTCACTTATTCTATTTTGATTCATTTCATTTTTATTAGTTCTCATATAGCCACTTTTTACCTTCATTTCCTTTGATTATATAGGATATGGAAATTTATTTCTCTTAAGATGGAGCATAATAATATTTCTTTATATGATGATTATTTTGAGAAAATATTTCCTTTTAAATTTTTCTGATTTATATTTTATATTAGATGGTCAATATTGGTTTCAAAATTACGTATTTAATTTTAAATATATATATATATATATATTGAATTGTAAATTTTACATCATAACAAACAAAACGTTCCTTTTCCCATTACATTGAGATGATGAACTTTTTTTCCTTTAAATTCTATTTTTAGAAGGGGAATATTTTTCACAGAATGATACTTTAAAATATCCCCATTAAATATGTTATATTTCTTATTCCTACCTTGTATTATGGATAAAAAATAACTATTGATCATCATATACTTTAAACAAATACACTACCAGAATAAACTTCTCTCTTTCAATGCATCCAAAGTTTAGAAATATATTCTCACATGACATAATACATTTATTAGGTATTGATGAATTTGATGTTCCCCTAAAATATAGAGTATTTTTAGATGATATGATCCAATATAGGTGTATAATTTCCTAGAATATAATGATTTCAAATATGTGTATGTATAATATTAAAAAATGGGTTAGATGTTTTAATATTACCATGACATGCTCAACTCCAACACCAATTACATTTTCTTAGTGAACAGGTTAATCTATACATTGCCCATGAGTATTTATACCATTCTTTCCACTATACATAATTTGTATAAAATGTCACAAATTTAATTATCCCTTTAAATTATGAATTAAAAATTATTTTTGATAATTATAAATCTATTTTAACAATTAACATCAATTGATAATTCAATCATATGTAATCTCAGAATAAAAAGATTTGTTTCTTTGGTAATATCCTCAATTCATAATTTTTTTTCAAATCATTCATAATATGTGTATATATCTTTTAAATAAAAAAATAATATCCCTCAAGAGTCTTTATTTAGTTGTTTATTCATAAACCCACTCATCATGAAATGGTGATGATCTAATTAATAATTAATCTTCATATTTCAATTTTGTTACCCTAAATCGCATCGGTGCTACAACCACATCCACTTTATAATATTTAGATAGTAATGTATTATCTTCGAAAAACATAAAATATCTAATTTATAAATGTTTTATGAAATTACTATATATATAAAAATATCTGTGGAGTGTATCATATGGTTATGTTCTTGGTTTTAGGATTTCCTAAATCTAGTTCCCAAGGGTCTTAAAAAACTTAATATGATACCAACTTCAAGATAACTAACTCCTGTATCCTAGATTAGATGTAAAATTTATTGAATTAGTATAATATAAATAGGATTTCGTTTATAATGATCAATCTATTTAGTAGTTTTTAATAACCATATACAAGAATTATTCCTTATTTACATTTTAAAAATTCAAAACATTGTATAATTAAATAATATTAATTCCTAATACTCATTAAAATTTTTATTCATTATGTCCTGGAGAATGGAAAACAAAATAATTTTATAATCAGACACTCACAAATGGTTGTGTGAAGTATAATATAACATCAGTAAATAAGGATTATCCAACATGGTAAACTATTTAAGTTAATAAAACTACCATTTAATAAACACATTGATTTTATAATTCATTCATGGATAATACAAATGTAGTAATCTCATTTTTAAAATATTAGAATTTACAATGATAAAAAATAATACATGACATTCTGATCCTATATTTCTACCAAGAATATTTAAAAAAATGGCTACACATACAATAAAACCTATTAATAATGCTAGTCAACAAGAATGTCTCCTGAGTTATGTCAATGAATCAAAGGAAAATCTATAACCAGTCCCCACAAAAACGCTAGGTCTAATGCATTCATATTATATTAAATGAACAATTTAACCCATAAGTAATATTAATTATTTGAAAAAACCATATTGAGTCAATAATATGGATTATCAGTAATTCCATATTCAATCAAATAACTTTCATAACAAAACATGATATATATAAATGTTTTATAATTTAGGTAATAAGAATTTCCATGCTAAAAGAATATAAATATGGAAGATAAATTTAATTCCCAATGAATAAAGATCATAATAAAGTGAATTTCAGAATATAAATTTAATGATTTTTTTATAATTGATTAAATATAACCATCAATTCAAAAAAAATATATGTTTTTAATAAAATAATTTACTTTGGAGTATATTAAAAAATCAAATAAGAAATTTTTAAATAAGTTTTCATTGATGTTTTTTGTTATAAAACCTTGGGAAATATGTTGAATAATCTAAATATATTAATATGGTTATGATAATGGGTAAAGATATTATCATTTTATACTATTAAAATAAACATTAATTATGAATATTTGAAAACAAACTAAAAAATGAAACCTTCATAAAACAATGTGAATATTACATTAATTCCATGTAAGAGAAGTCAAAAATGGCACATTATGTGATAAATAAATATTTTAATTAAATATAATGGGATTTAGTAAAAAACATTATTTTATAAAATATTGATATGGAAGAAAATAGGCTTGATCAAGAAAGAAATAAGTTAGAGTTCTCTTTTTAACATGTAGTTGCATGATTCAATTTAAAAAGATGGTAAAAGTTGGAAGAAAACAATACATAAATATTTAAATTTTAATAGTATATAAGTTCATTTTAAATGATATATTATATTTATTACATTAATGAATATATATTAAATACCAAAAATGATATTGTAAAAATAAATTATCACCTCTTTAGTAAATTTTAAATTGTATCTCCATGAAATATTAAACCTGAATTAAAATTTAAAATATAATATATAATAAATAAATCATTTTAAATATGAAAAGTGGATTTATATACACCACATTAATGGAACTAAGTTCATAATATAAAATACACTGCAATCAAGTGGAAATTGAGACATAAACACAATACCTCATTCATCCAATTATTTAAATTTTCTTTGAAATATTGTATAATGTAATTAAACATATAATTAAATCATTATAGTAACAACTTCATATTTTTATTAATTTATATATATTCTCATTTCCCATTCATTACAAATTATTTTTAATATTAACAACTTGAGTTAACTATTTAATTTTTCTATGCACATTTTGTCATGTTAGTTTCGGTTCTTGTGTATAGGTTATAGTTTAATATTCTATAGAATCATATTATTTTTAAAAATATGATATTATTTATTTAATTACACCTATTTATACTATCTATTTGAGGTGGTGAAAAAAAATTTAATATAGAGACTCGTTAGGTGGTAGTCCACATGTACGCACAAGCGATGTTTCTATTTTTCATTAAATGGATAATTATTTTTTAATGTGTAATAAAATAAACAAAATGAACTAATTTTAATACATATATATTTGATTTTATATATTTTTATGGTAAAATATGATTCATAATGGGTACGAGTAGAAATGAACTTGATATGGTTAGGTAAATACATCATCCCCTTCCTTGCAGATCCATTCTTATATCATTAATTATTGACCCTAGGGTTGGTATTTTGAGAAGCCTAGAACCTCTAGAATGTATATTAAGTTATTTTGGAGATGTTGATTTTTGTTATTTAAGGTATGTTTCACATTTTTTTGTCAACAATAAAGGGTTGGTGGTGTCCTTTTATAATGATGCAAATGACACACTTGGAATTACATATATTTTTTAACATAATAAACACATTTTCATATGAGATTGGAACACCAAATAGAGAATTTTTTAATGAAAATATAAGGTATCGTTGAAATAAGTTCATAGAATAAAATTCAGATACATTTATAAGGAATTTTAACCTGGTCGTTTGGTTTATCCTTCTGGTTAATGAATTTTAACCTTAAAGGTTGTAACAATATTTTCATTCTTAATGGTCTATAAATTTTCATTTAATGTTAAAATTGGTCAAAAAATATTAGGGGACAAATATTTTGACCATATCCCTGCCCAATTATCCTATTTCAATATTTTTATAATTTAAAAATCATTTAATATAATATATTTTTAAAAACAAAATACAATTAATGTCATTTTAATATCTACTAACATATTTTGAATTTATAGACATCCTAAAAATAATTGAATTAAAATATAAAATATTTAAAAATACAGTATAAATTTTTATTAACTATAAATATCATATGATATCATAATCCATAAAAAAATATTACTATTTATGTGTTTAAAATAATTTACTTTGATTTTATTCCATAAGCAATATATAAGAATTATGTAAGAATTTAAGGTAATTATTTCATCAAAAAAAATAAGAAATTTATCAAAAAAAAACTATGTTAGTAATATTCAAAATAAAATATTATATTCATTCACTATATCTTCTTATCCCTTCTTAAATTTATTAGAAAAATTTAAATCAAGAGTGTGACATTTTCGAATTTTCTTTAATATAAAATAATATAAAGGACTTCATAAAAAATGGAAACAAGATTCCATTTATTATAGTATATGAATTGGAGGTTGAATTAATGTTATTCTATGAAATATAGGTAATTTTATAGATGATTCAAAGACATAATCTATAGTTTAAAACTTTCTAATCCCATTTTACCCTTTACAAAAGTGATATATTTTACCACAGTAACTATCCATAATGACTAAAAATAAATGGAACTATTTAAAAAATGTAACCACATGATTTTAAATATGGAATATAATTTATTAAATTATATTTCTATACTTTTAAATATTTATATTAAAAATAAACCCACAAAATATGATGAATTATTGTTTTTCAGGATAATAAATTGTCAATAATAAGATGATATTACATTAAATCTATATATATGAAACATCAAAAGATTAATTTAAATTGAGATAGAGATATATAATATATAAACTTAATCAAAACCATTAATCATTTATGATTATGTTAATTAATATAAATGGAATAAAATTATGCAGCTAAGAAAAGTTTTTTTAAAAAAATATATCTTTTTACAACCAAAGGATCTTGTCTTTATTTATATAATATTGAAAATTTTTAAAATTTTTATTATAATGTTCTAATAAATTATTATAACTAAATGATAGATTATTTAAATAGTACATTTTTAATTCATCATAAAATAATATTTTAAATGGAAAATTTATAGAATTCATTTTAAGGTTATTTTCACATGGTAAGTTCAAAATAGGCATTCATCCTATAGAATTAAATTTTTTCTCCCATGATATTTTATAATGTATATTTTATTAAGATAAAATGGTCAATACCTATAATAAAATATATAGGGTTAATAATTCACTCTTTTAACAGCACGAAGAGGTCATAAACCATCTGTAGAGGGTACTAGTTCTTGAATTTCACCTAATTCATGGAGTGATAGTCAATACAAGGATTAATTCCCCCATAATCCTTTTTAGTGACAAACACCATTTATTCCTATGGGATACACTGGGTTTGATGAAATGTTTCTCCATAAGTCCCTCTTATAACATATTTATCTTTCTATGATTAACTGTGGTGCTTTAATAAGATGAGGAAGATATGACAAGGGTTTTTAGCTAATAGATAAATGCTTAAGTGGAGATCTATATTTTGAGGAAACCAAGAAACATCCATGGTAACAACATCAATATACACATTTAAAAATGTGGAATCTTACTATTCAAGGAGTTTGTTTCACATAGATACAAACTCATCAGTTGATTTGTGATTAACAATAATTTTCCATGCATATGACTTGCTCATCTCAACTGAAGGTCCCACTCTTCTATAATAGAGAAAATAAGTTCATCAGCATAGTAGAACATCCGACTACTATGGTAGAAATATTTTCAGTAGAAAATCAACAATTCTATTATATATGAATGATAATGAAGTAGGGGTAAATTATAGCCACTGAATGGTCTCATGAAAACCTCACCCCACTAAGTGGAATATCACGTCCTCAGTACATGTTGGTAGGAATGTGGTAACTTCTTGTAGGATTCTCTATCCACATTATTCAAAAATTAATCTATACCAAAATCTATATTTTTGATATAGGTATAAACCCAAAAAAGGAATGTCATTCCCCAAGGTCTACGATTTGGGGTGCCAATTTGATTCCACATACCCACACTCCCAGATCTAGTTTTATAAATATTGTCAAACATATTGAGTTCAATAACAACATTATATTCTCGAGTATAACTATCACAAAATTACACGACTATAATAAAATATTGAATTAAAAACATTCTTAAGAAATTATTGGTTTAGATATTAATAAAACATATAAAATAGCCAATCAAATTAAACTCATGTCTTTCTCATCTAATGGTCGTATTTCATCAAAATAATAATATACATAATCTATAATAAGTTTTCAACATATTCAAAAAATTATTCCACACATTATATCCTTATTATCATATTTTGTGTACTATTGTTCTTTAGATCCAAGGGAATGTAATAATAAAATAGGGATGATATTTAATGATTATTAAGGGAAATATATAACCAGATCTCTCAAGAAAATATTGATATTAATAACATAAAATAAATAAATAATCTAAATATTTCCATTTTCATCTAAAACATAGATCATTATATATCTATGAAAATAAATTAAAACATGGATATCAATAATATTGATCTTATACAGATAGTATGTACAATTTTATACATCAGAAACAAATATTAAAGGCCATTTCCGAAGACATTATAGTAATATAAGGATAGGTATACTCCGAAAACCAAGAAATATTTTCTTATGAGACATGTTGATACAACACAGTGCTATATAATTGTGGTCCCTTCTTAGAACTTGTTTAATTCCAAAACATTCACCACAAGAGTCAACAATATAGTTTATATCATTACCTATATAACCTCTAGATGAATAAAAACAAGGCTATCCATATAATGAAAAATTAAAATTAAAATACATAATTAACATAAATTACTAGTCAATATTCAAAAAAAATGTCAATACATTTCCCCGTATAATGAAAAGGGATAATAAGAACATACCACATCCAGATAAATGAGGTGGATGGTTGAACAATACATAGTGAATTTAAAAATCCAATACATTTCCCATTAAGATATCTGGAGTAATATATCAGATGGATTCAAAATAAAACATCCCTAGAATAACAAAGGAAACATAGATTCATTTTGACATAAATGAAAATACCCTCAGAAAAGGAATGCTTCAAATTGTATTAAAAAAATAAGGGATCAAGGATAAAAAAAATTTATACCACATGTTGAATCCCATGAATGATAAATATATATTAAATGATTAATCATGATTACTAACCTCTAATAGGTAAATTTTTTTGAAAATTATAATGTCAATTGAAATAAAAACATAACAAATCTATTAAAAACACATTTAAAAATGGATATAAAAAAATTACATGTTACCTTCAAAGGTATCTTTTTAAATGGTGATGTGAAATATTTTGAGGAACATTAATTTTAAAATTAATATCTAGTAATATATTCTTGGTTAAAATAAGATGGAAATAAAATACATTAATGAGAAAGGAAAAAATATTTTTATTGATGTTAAAATCTCAATATTCAAAACTCACTTTATAAATGGAGTAAAAAACATTCTCTTATATCAAAATGTATTTCTCCTCATATAGGTATATTAATTACCATATAATGATATATTAGGGTTAAATAATTTAACACCCCAATGTTTTAAAAATAAATTTATTATAGAATGCATTCAATACTGATTGTATGAGAAATAAACACTTTGATCTTTATAGGATATAGTTGTAACCTGTAACGCCCCGACCCTAGTTACCCAGAGTTGGTGAATTATTACATAACATTGGCATGATCACAAGAAAGATCAAATCTCAAAAGACCGATTGGTTTAGTAGCCTTGGAAACACTAGATATATTCATAAAGTTCTGCATTACATCATAAAGTGAAAAACTACTACAACAACATAATGTCTCCATCGTCCACAATGTTATCCCCTCATAATATCCATGTAGGTCATTCATAACTTACTTCTTCACATCCTTGGAAAAATAAAACATAGAAAAGGGGTGAGCACAAATGCCCAGTAAGGATAACAATATAGAGGAAACTTTCAAAAATAAGCATAAACATTTAAGGCAATGTATAACAAAAAAAAGCCTTTTAAACATGAACTTCAACATATTATGGAAAAAGTAAAATGAAATAATGCCATTTACTTATTCACATGGATATTATACTAATCAAATAATCACATGAAATATCAATATCAACTTTCATAATGATGGAATGCATAATTCCAGACTATCAGAACCACAGAGCCAAGGCCTCGTGCCAAGACTATAAATAAGATTTTTCCAAGGCCTTGTCCCAAGACACTAGTTTGTCTCATGAGACATACCAATGCATCAAGGAGCTATAGAGGGCTCCACCCATTACTTACTAAGTCCAATGCATTCCCATATGAAATTTTTTAAACATAACATAAACATTTGTATTAAAACTAGCATACGAAATGTCAATACTTTCTCCATAAACCATGAATGGAATAAAAATAACACATCCACAGTAAAACATATCACAAAACTTTCAATACATTATGGAAGTTTTGTATCATAAAAAATAAACTTCTTATAATCATAAAATCCATCAAAGGATGTTGACATAGATGAAATCAAAACTATTTGAGAGAAATATCTCTTTTTATTGAAATCATTTAAAAGTCACACATTTATAAAGGAAGTAATTAATAAGAGATTTTTGAATCAAAGTTTCCCATACCACTTTGAAACTTTTGAAAGGAATTAACATTTTTAAAAACATTCATGTCCATATAAATAAATCCTTAAAAACCATTTTGAAGACATGGACATTAATTAAAAATATTTAGAAAGATAAATATTTAAAACATTTAAAATTATGATTTTGATAAAGAGTACCTTTCCGAAATTCTTAAAATATTCATTTTGAAATCATTTAAAAGTCACATAATTATAAAATAATACATTTACTTTGAAAATATCCTCGTATGCTTGTAAGGTAAGCTTTGACAATTTTATAACGGCCGTAAATAGCCTCACCCGCTGTATAAGATAAAAAAACATTCTTACCTTAATTTTGTCGAAAAAGTTAAAAAGCACCTTGTTTGGAAAACGACAGAAATATTCCTTTATTAACCTCTTATAAAAATTCAAACAAGGGTATAAATGACTTTAACTCATATTCTAGTAAATAGTAATTTTTTTTTTGAAATTCATCTTTAAGAAACATGGATGTGGATGATAAAGAGATCCCAGAAGATTATTACGTATAAACAACCTTGGATAATGAAGAGATTGTGAAATAACCCTTACTTTGTACTTTTCCTTGGTTGGGGTAGGTTAACCTCCTGTATAGTGGTGAAATAATTGTTATTAAATTATTCAATAATAATATACGTTAATATGATATCATATATGATCTTTTAACATTGCTTTGTTATAAATATCATAGAATTATCGTCGTTTCGGGTGTTAACTTACTCGTTTTATTTTATATGTTTTGGTACATAAGCCATGTTTGTCATGGATAGGTTGTATATTATTCATATACATAATGATATCAAGTTCTTAAACATTATTTTTAAATCATAAAATGATAATTATACTTGAATGGATACGATGGAGAATGAATCTCATGGCGTTCGTGAGACGGTAGTCCGTACGTACGCACGAGCGACAATATCATTCATTTGATATTAAAAATATATATAAATGGATGGTATATCATATATACAGAATCGTTAAAATTTTATATTTATTATTTACATGAGTTACATATCATTATTATACCCATCCAAATAATAATATATTGAATAACAATTACACCATGACGTGGAGACGGTAAGCCGTACGTATACACGTATGGTGACATGTTATTCAAAGGGTGATATAATACTGAATATGGTTGTACCATATTTATAATAACATCACAGTATATATATGATACTGGAGTTATTATTTTAGAATGGTAATAATAAAGGAAGAAGAATTGGAAGATGAAAGGAACTTGGAAAAGGGTGGTGAAATCATTACCTCTTCTTCGGGTTCTTCCTTTTGATTTGATCAAAAGGGCTCCTTAGGTTGGCTTTTGGATCAAACTAAGGCCTCTAGGTTTTAGTGAGGAATGTTGGGAGAGTATTTGGGTAGAGTTTGGCTGATCAAAAAGGCTTTGAAGGTGTGAAGAAATGATATGGAGAAGATCCCTTTTATAAGAGGAGTGAGGGGCCCCTTTGGAAAAGCTAGAAATATTAGTTTATAATAAACTCATATTCGGTTTCTAATGGCTCCAAAGTTTATTATTTAAATTTTAAGGTGGGTATGGGTCAAAAAAACTCCACCAATAGAATTTAGACAGGTTTGGGTCATTATATTAACCTTATCTTTAAGTATAAACTCTTAGTTAATTAGTTTCACTTTTACAATGTCTCTTTGTATTTTTATATAATATGGTTAATAAACTTTCTATATACATAAAAGAGACCCCCAAGTGGTCCATTTATGATACACCTATAATGATATAAGTCTCCTGGCCGATCCTTATATTTTTAAGAATTTAATATCAATTAATAATATAATATTTGTTTTAAAAACTCTATTATGTCAATTTTGACACTATTCAGTAGTTTATTTTTGTGAAACTCATAACAGAATGATTACTTCGAAAAAATTTAATTAACTCATTCCGAACATGTCATAGTAACTTATCAAATTAGTTTAATTCATAAAAAGTCTCAAATTATATTTATTTGTGTATTTATAATTTCAATTATCTTAATTTTTCACTATTATGGTAATTACTACATCATCATTGTGTCATAAATAAATTAAATTATTTAATGTCTAAAAATTATAAATAAACTATCATTATGTAGGAAAGTTTTTTTATCTTTATAATGAATATTTATAGTTGAAAATCCAACATATATAACCCTATGTAAAAATTGTTTTTCTAAAAGCTATATGCTTGTGTCATTTTTGTATTGATTTTAACTTAATTAAAATAACGTGTCCCTATCACCTACAACTGGCTTCATGGGGTCCCAAAATCCACCCAACGATGCCTATGGCCGAACATGTATCAACCAATAAGGTTAGGACACGTTTTAGGGTAATTTAGTATATTATAATATTATTTTTTAACCCTTATCTACCGGATTTACCTTTAACCATGGTAAATAAAATATTTACCGCAGTAATTATTCAAAATGTCTAAAAATAAAAGTTACATATTCACAAAATATGAACATCTAGATTCCAAATATGGAATCCATTTTTCCAAATTCAAAACACAGAAGTGGAAAAAATTAATTTAAAAATAATTCCCGCTGTTAAAACAAAAAGCGTGTTTTTAAGATATAATAAATATCAAAAGATTGATACTTGTTTATGTTCGGTTTAATTATGAAATTATGTACAATGACAAACATTGTATTAAATGGTAAAAATATATTATAAAGATACTTTAAAACCACTCAAATTAATCATTTATCACTATTAATTATTTTGATTAAAAAAGTTTTTTTAATTAAAATTTAGTAATTTTCACTATTCATCAAAATATTAAACTTATCCAAAAAGTACCAAAATTTCACCTTAGGGTAAATTCGGCACTCTGAATCCAAAAATGAAGTCCATTTTGAAATATATAATATATATAATTTCAAAAAGTAGGTTTTACTATTTATAACGGCTAGTTTGATCGGTTGTGGTGTGTGTTAAAACTCGATGTTGTGTACAACACACGCTACTGTATTATTCAAAGGAAAGCGTACCGTGGAAGCTTGGGATGTTTCATTTTAAATTTTTTATGTCCCCATTTAGTCAAAAATTTTATAATATTGTATTTAAAAGGGGTTAACTATTAAAAGTTGATAAAAGTGCAATACTGAAAATGAATTTGTTTATGCATTATATCTAAGAAACTCATAAAATGGATTCTAAAATTATAAGGATTATATAAAGTTTAAAATTTAGTTAATACTATTCATAGCCTCTTTTGAATGGGTTTTTTTGTAATGTCATGGTGTTATTGAACTCGGTGTTGCGTGTAGTGCATGTTATTGAATTATTTTGACGAAATAACACGCTATGAAATCTTGGGGTGTTACTTAACCTAGCCATTAGAATTAATTTTCCAACTTCTGTGTTAAGAATTTTGAATAACTAATTTACATGGATGCGATTAGTAAGATATATATTTTTTTATAGGATCAACCTAAATTTTTGGGGAAAATTACCTTACCCTTATGAACAGTAAATTACCCTATTGAATTGTAACCTCACCCATGTATGTATAAATAAAATTTAGGCACCATATAAATGATAGTGAATATTTTAAAAATTAATAATTAAGTGTTGGTATTTTTGGGACTAATAAATATATAAATATAATTATAAATTAATAAATTAATTAAAATTAATATTCACTTACATAAAATGTATTATTCAAAAAATATATTGTTATTGTATGAATTTAGGATAATTGTATGTGATCATAGTTATTTTTTAAAAGGATTATAAAATTAGTTTTAAATTCAAAATATGTATTTTTCAAGTAAATAATGATTTTATTAAATCTATATTGTTAAGAAAATATATTGAAAAAATTAAGTTCATTTTTATATTATGTGCTTCTATAAATGGTTAGGGTTATTTTTTGGGTTTTTTTGAAATACTTGAATTTTTTGAATAGTAAAATTTATAATATTTGAAATATACTAAATAAATGAATTCATGTATCATGATTCAGCCATGGATGATGTAAATGACCATTGTTTTGAACTCACATGGAATTATTTCTATTTAGAGTCACAATAATAAATACAATTCATATTCTTGAGCCCAATTAATAAAATAATGATTAATATATTGATTAAAATAAAGGAAATACCCTCTTCTCTTCCACTCTAAATACCACCCCTCACACCATCTTCCCTTTGATCATATAAGCCTTTAAACATATCAATGTTCTACCCAAATACTCTTCTCTAGTCTCACCCCACATTCCAGAGACCTTGGTCTTGCCAACAGATAAAAACCCCTTCTTTTAAAGAGGTTCTCAAAGAGAACATTTCAAGAGATAAACCCTCTAAATTTTTATTTTCATGTCATTTTCATTTAATTTTCTTTTATTATATTCTCCTGACCTCCTCTATCTCAATGATATTGATAAATATACTATCATCTATATAGTATAATTATATCATGTTAATGAAATATCTTTCCTCAAACTAATATCTCTCCCACTTTTATTTTATAAACAAAATCATCTTCTTTGATGTGTGGATTTAGAACCTCCATGGATGATGAACCTTAGTTCATCAAGTTATACTTGAAGGATGTCCATTTATACATTTTTATTGTTGAAAAACGCTCTAATAATGTATAATAACCTATTCATTGTTCTAGAACATGTATATATACATAATACTAATTCATACGAAAACTAGTTTGTAATAATCGAGATATCTCCAAAATAATATAAATGGTTATCATGAATGTTATTTCTAATAAAATATCATCATAAAATTTAACCAAGATATATTTATAAACATTTAAACTTATTAATTTTCATAAATAATATATATTTTTAATTCTGGATAATTATATCCATTCCTCAAAAATTATTTTACTTATAATAAAGAAAAATGATCATGAAATCAAGGAAACAGACACTCTAGAATGACAAAATACAATATTTTAACTTATCAATAAGGATATCAATTAACATAATAAAACATTAATGAATAAAATAAATTTATATATGGTTCATAAATAGTTTCTCAATTCATTTAGTTTGATTGTTCTGGACATTATGGTCAAGTGAAGAATACATTCAGACATAATTTTATGATTTTCTACTCGAACCTCCATTTTCAATTCGGTTGCTATTATTATCTACTTACCTCAATGAAATTATTATTTATTATTATTTAATCCTCATAAATTCTATTTTAATGTTCTATTTTTGTGTACCAACCGAAATCCTTCTTTAATTTATTGGGATTTACATTCATTAAAATGGATATTTCAAAAAACATTTCTAGAAATACATATTCATTTCATGGGAACTTCTCTAATTCTTACCATTACTCATGAAAAATATATAATATATTTGTAGCTACTATTATTTTTATAAAATCAATAATTTTATTAGGACAAGACTATATTATTTCACTTCTAGGTTTATATAAATATTTTACCAAAAGAACTATTCTTTTCAAAGTAAAATTATATACATATCAATAATTACTCGATGATTTTTTTAAGACCAATTTTATCTATTTCAACAATCATGTTGAATCTTACGTATATTTGGGACTGATATTTTCTTATATTATCTACCATATTTTATTTAATGTAATATTATTATATTGACTAGGATTGTAAAAACCTGAAACCATTCACCATATTACTCCGAATGTTTAGTGTTTATATTTGGGGAAAGTTTTTTAAATTTCATATGTTAGTTTCAATATGATTGTGTTAATTTTTCATATTTATCCCCATTCATATGAGAAATTAATTGGACATAGTAATTTAAAGTTGGGGAGCTCTATATACCCTCAATCCAATGGTAGT
The DNA here is from genome assembly GCA_963277665.1 of Viscum album. Taxonomy (NCBI): domain Eukaryota; kingdom Viridiplantae; phylum Streptophyta; class Magnoliopsida; order Santalales; family Viscaceae; genus Viscum; species Viscum album. Next base: position 1,970,501,582 of record OY728138.1, read on the forward strand.
TATCATGAGACCAAATTTATAAGGATTTAGATGTGGCCATTTCCATTTTCAGATATGGTATTGGCTGAGGGATTAATCATTCTTAGATGTCTTGGATGAGGCCTTGATGGTATATTTCAGAATGTGTGAAATTATGCCTTTCCCTCATTATAAAACATGTAATTTATAGTTCATGAGGTCATTCAACTAGTTGACTACCCATGATTATGATTTATTATAAGAATACTTATTCACCTGGTATTCTTTCTATATTATGATCAAGTACATTTTTAAAGAAATTTGTTTTTATTAATTCACCATTTTTAATTTTTATGTTTATGATATCTTCTTCTATATTGTATTCCCTTATAGAGCATCTGATATCACCTTTTTATTATGTTTTATTTTTGTAGGATGTGAAGAAGTAAATTATGAATTACCTTTAGGGGTAACCTTGCAATTATGGTTGTTTTCAATGGAATTTCCATATTTAATTTCATTTCATGGTTCAATGATGAACTTATATATTTATCTAGTCTTCCAAAACTAAAACAAATAACTCATTCCCTTAGGATACAACTTTCTTGTAATTATGAAAATGTAATGAGATAAGGCATTAGCTCTGGGAAACTGGGGTCGGGTACATACCATTGGTATTAGAGGAAGTTTAGTAGAAAGACATGGAAAATATATTTAGTAAATTTTGATCAAGGAAAAACCATATGATTGACTTTCAGTATAATTATACTAAAACATCCTATAATTTTGGTAAATAATAGGGTAGGTGGATCATCTTAAAAAATGAATCCTTATCTTGATAGTAGAATTGGACATGGTTCTAGCATAGATGCACCTAGGAGTAACAACTATGACAATATGTTTTTGTCTTGACCCAAGGTAACGTGGTACAAATAAATGAGCCTAACTGCACACGTGGTTTGAAACATCTAGGGGATATGCATAGGAAAATTCAAATTTTCTTTGCAAGCCATTATGAAGGATTTAAATGTATGTTTTTCATAAAATAGGTGATGTTTATGATTGTGAGGTTATATATGCATAGGATGTAATTATTTTTATTTATTTTGAAATTTGGGACTATATATTATGATTCATAACCTAATATAGTGTGTTCCGTTATTTAAAAATGGCACATAGTGGAAGGAATAGAAACTGTATCAATACATGTATCCTATGTAGTGATTTCCCTCTTATTCTAGATATTTATCTTGGTACTGGATCTACGACTGTTGCTGAGGAACTTATATCTATACTGGGAAAAGTAAATCAGGTTATGAACAATAACATTACCCTTATGGATCATCCTGATCCACAATGTGGAAGAGCAATGTCAGAAAACATTATGCGATAATAGCCTCCATCATTCAATTATACAAGAAGCCCATTAATAGAGGAGCTATGGATAAGTTCTTTAGGGATGTTATTTATCACTTGGGTATGTAATGAAACAGAGTATGTGGTCATAGTGGTTTACCATCCATCAAAATAGGTGGATCGGTGGTGGTCCTTAATCCAATACACAAATGAGGAGGAAAAAATAGAAGAAATCGAATGGAGGTATTTCAATGAAATTTTCCTAGAAAAATATTATCATTGTGAAAAATGAGAAGATATGAAAATAAATTTTTTGAGTCTCATAATGAAAGAGGATGAAACAATCTTGTTTAAAGGGAACTTCATGAATTCATAACTATGTTCATGTACACTCTATCATTCAGGTTACACTTATTCTCCACTTTCCTCAATAAAGTTATTATTTATTCTTATGTATTCCTCATAAATTATGCATGGATGTGTGATGTATGTGTACAAAATTTAATCAATATTTCTTTTATGGTGATTTAAATTCTTTAAAATGACATTTCAAAAATATTTCCTAAAATACAAGCTCATTTCAAGGGAATGTCTCGAATTCTTACCTATGTTCAAGTACGATCAATAATTTTGTTTAGACAACATTATTTTTATAAAATAACTCATTTTATTATGATAAAACTATATTATTTAAATTATAGATTTATAAAAAAGTTCAAAAAGAATTCTTTTTTTCAATGTAGAAGTGTTTTTTATAAAAAATACTCAATGATTTTATAAGAGTAATTTTAACTATTTCAATAGTTCTATTGAATCATACATATAATTAGGGCTAATATTTTTATGTCTTCTAAAATATTTTATTGAATGGTTTATGATTAGTTTGACTATAGATGTTCTATCTTGGAACCATTACCAACATTTCCCTAAATGGTGAGTGTTTATGTTTTGGTAATGTCATTTACATTTTATATGTTAGTTATAGTGTGAATGTATATACTGTTTATGTTTATCCCTATTCATATGCGTAATTAATTGGAATTAGTATGAGACAGGTGGCACAAACTATAGAATCTCTATTCATCGATAGGTCTCATGATACATAAATATATGGACTTTGTTGAGGCCTTGCACATTTTAAGACATGATTTTTACTGAGGGATTAGTCATTTTCAGATGTCTTGGTCGAGGAATTGACAATAAATTTCAGAATGTCTGAAATTATGCATTTCTCTCATTATAAAAAACATTATTGATAGTTCCTGATGTTATTAAACTAGTAGAATAACTATGTTTATGATTTATTATAGAAATATTTATTGAGAACTTATTCCTACCGTATTATGTTCAAGTTCATTTTAATGGCATGTGTTTTTAGTTATTCACCATTTCTAATGTTTATGTTTATGAAATATTCCACTTTATTTCTTACCGTTACCAAGCATATGATCTCACCCCTTTCTTATGATTTATTTTACCAAAATGTAATGAATTATAATATGAACGACCTAAATGGGTAACCAATGATTTATAAATGTTTTCAATTTAATTTCAATATTGTTTTTCATTTCAGGTTATAATGTTTAACATCTATAAGTATGTAGTTTCCCAAATAACAAAAAAAAATTCATTATTTTGGGATATGACTTTCTTGTAATTATGCAAATGTAATTAGATAAGGCACTGGATCCAGGAAACTAGGGTTGCGTATTTATAAATAATTTAATAATTTAATAATGACATCCATTATGAAACAATATAACTAAATGAAATTATACTTGAGTTATCAATATTCATTAAGAGAAAAAAATTTCACCATTCTTGAAATATTTTAAAAAGTTGAATTATTTGTGTAAAATTTTATTTTCAGTGAAAAAATAAAATAAAACATATCATAATCAAATTGATAAATTTACCCAAATTTATTGTCCAAAAAGATGATAATAATTGAATAAATGGAAATTGTGTTACGAAAAGACTTACAATTCAGGTTATAATTGAGTTATAACACATTTAAAGAAAAAAACTAATTTGGATCATTATACCCCATGGATAAAAAATATCTGATAAATATACATCCATGGGAAGTTAGTATATAAATTAATTTAATATATGGCATATAACATAATCATGTTTTCTAAAATTAGAGTTTGAGATAAATAAACCTAGTATCTTGGGTGACATTTTAATCAATTTCCCCTGAAATTTGCCTTTAAAATTGAACCTAAAATACCATGATTAAATTACAAATAATTTTATGATATCCTAAATATATAGTATATACAAAACAAAATTGAAATTAGGTATATAATATTACTGATATCCCAAAGTGGGAAATTTGTGATGAAATCCATTACTTAGGTACTCATTCATTCTACACTAACAAAAAATATCCTGAATACTTTAACATTCATAAAATAAATAAAAAGAAGATAATTCATAACAATACCTATTTGTAATTTTAATTTATAAACACACACACACACATATATATATATATGTTAGTTTTTAACTATTTTCAATACTCGGTGTATTTAATATTTACCACATTAAACTAGTTTCATAAAAGTGGCATTGTTTTATATTGTTTTCTAAAATTACATAATTATTATATAATTTATGGAAAAAGAATTTATTTTTAAAAATATTTTAAACTTGTAATTTCATTTCATGGAATTTTTTATTACGATCCATGATGAAAAAATTGGTGATGGTCCTGTTTTGTGGATTCAAAATGAAAAAAAGATATTTTCCTTATTAATGAGTTAAATATTTATATAAAATTCAATAAACTATTTTCATATTCATTTCATATTGTAATAATAAATGAGTTATCATATCCATAAATGATATAAATATATAGCATTGTCCATGTATGTGTTTAAACCGACCCAATCATGAACATACCATGATTAATGGATGATTATGAGATGGTTTAGTTATAATATCATTATAATAGAAGAATAATAATATTATTTTGTTCTTATTAATGTTATATATCATAATTTCAAACAATTATAAATATTTTATAATTTTTATAAAGGAATTACCTAGAAATAAGACACGAGTTTCCTATTACTATGATGATTTTAAATGATTGAATTAATGATGTTTATTTATTTATCATATCATTAAACTGTTAATAATTTTTTCATACCAGATCAATAGTGAAATAAAAAAAAATATTTATTCTTTAATACCATCTTCATGACCATACATGTATGGAATTTATGAAATAAAGAATGAAAATAAATCTTTCTAGGGAGTGATTAGTCCATATGTACAGATGGTTGATAGTTATACATTAAATAGAAATTAAGAAAGGAGTAGTATGGTTTATTATTTTCAAATCATAAAAATGTTATAAATATCATTGTTATTTTTTGAACTATAATTTTATAGTATCTTTGTAAGGTGGATAAGTAAAACAAAACGTGTTGGGTCATGAAGGAAGTAGTTCGTAAAACATAAGAATTGTAATTTTGTTTTCTATAAAATAAAATGTAAATATTATTAATCATTATTACAATATAATATTAACAAGTATTTTTAAACAAATATTGATTTAAAAAAATATTGAATTGAAAAATAGGATTTGAAAAAATATAAAACAACGATGTTATGTAAAAATGATTACTCACATTGAGAATATTGAGATTGTTTTGGAAGATCCCTTAGAAATTGATGGAATAAGATAATATATTTTGGCCATAATATCAGGAGGGTCAAATTTTATTATAAGATTAAAAAATGTATAGGTTTTAGGAGTAAATATATATTTTAGTATTTCTTTGATTGGGTTGTGAGAGACCCCTTTTACCAGTGTTGATAAAGGCAGATTCATATGTATTTCAAATTAATATAATGGGATCACATGTTAAACATGACAAGTGACTCCAAAATTGAAAAATAATTTAGTTTGGATGATATAATGCTTTTAGAAAATTCATACACTCAATTAGGGATAGGTTTCTATCATGTTTCAATCCCTTTAACCCTTGAATTATTATTTTACCATTTCATCATTTACTATGGATAATGATTTTTACATAAGGTATATTGTACTTTATAATAAACATAATGTGGCCATTATTAGAAAATTTGGACCAAATGATTCTATATTTGAAATATATTTCATTTTTTTCATTTTATTAAAGGAATAAAAATTATTTTTAAAATAAAAATGTTTAATATAATAAATATTTTGGATACAACATTATATAGGTTCTAAATTATCAAATTTATGCTTGTAAATTATAAAAACAATTTTAAAACTATAAATTCACATATAAAAAGAATATTATGTCTTATAAAAACGTTCTATTAATTTTTAATACATATTTATATTGTCACAATAAAATAAAATTTATGTTATTTGTAACAATGATATTTTTTACTATTAACCTAAAATCATTCTTTTTATAAAATTCACCAAAATACAACATCATTAAATTATTATATGATTAAACCCAAAATAATTTTTAATTTTTCAAAATAAAATTATAACATTTTTTAATTTAACTTTTAAATAAAGACATTAGAGATAAACAAAAATATTTTACGAGAAACTAACTTTTTTAGAATATAAACCATTATCTTCTAGATTTCCAATTATATAATAATTATGTTATTATTAAAAAATTATTATTTTAAAATATATGTTATCATAAATAATCATAAGTTTCTTGAAATTAAAATTCAAATCACATAAAACTATAGTTTTTGGAAGATACATTTCTTAGTATAAAATGATTATATTGGAATTTTTGGCCATATTAATAGAAATTAATTCATATTAAAATTAGAATTTAATTTATTTTTATAAATATTTTTTGAATAGGATAGTAAAATCAATTTTCTTTAATGTTTTGAATAATATTTTTCAATCATACTTGATATTTATATTTTAATTTAAATATATTATTGTTTTACTTTAGTTATGTGTTTTACGTGGAAAAACCCATCAAAATAATTTTTCACTTTTAAAGGAATTAATATATGAATATCATAAAGTTTTATAAACAAAGTAGCGTAGACATACATTAAACACTGGAAGATTCCATACCCTTCATGGTTATAATTGTCTGTTGTCTACATTTAGTGGTATCCAGAAATTCCATATCCCTGATTTTGGCGTAGACCACATAAGTGTAGTTGTGGTGGAAGTAAATTATAGTGATTTCCACATCCTCTTCCTCCTCATCATTAATCCCAAAATCACCTCTAAAAATTAACTTCTTGGTGAACACTTTTTACACTACTATGAGGCCTAATATCACAACTCTTTCGCTTATGTGGTGGTCCATCAACTGCATGACTTCCATCTGATGAACAATGGGTAGGGGAATTACATTCTATATTTCCTAATCCATAAAACTCATAATAATGTTTCAAACATGTTTATTTGGACCCTCTACACTACTCTTATGCTACTAATCCTTGCGTATGAGACATGAAATCTGAATTTATCCCACATATTGAATATGGTTGTAATCAAACCACTAGTGTTCAAAAGCTACTGGATATTGACCTAAAAATTACTCAAATTCAATATGTTTTCTTTCAGGTGAAGCCTAATATAGGGATACTTATGTACTATCTTGAGATGATTTAATATATTATAATAACATAATAAAGTAGCTCAAAATACAAACCAAACAACTAATATTTAAATTTATTATCATTCATTCAATACATTTTAGTTTAAATTTAGGATCTAGTTTTCTATCTTGGGATGATATTTGAGCTCGATATTAAATTCAATATTGATTTTATAAATAAAATCATCTCAACGAATCTGAATCAAATGAATTAGTTCCAAATGCAGTAGTTCGATCGAACACATATATAGCTAGAGCTTGATTCTATGCTATAAAATTGATACACGATCAAGAAATGAGCTGATCTCAATCACCAAGTTCAAGTATCAAGTTCAAGCATGAGCATAGAGATAATAGACTCATATTTTCTAAATTAAACACCTAATCATGATCTTGATCCTTGATATTGTTTGGTCACAACTAATGTCTGTACACTTTGATGACCACCTAAATCACATGCTACATACTATCCCTCTTCTATGATGTTTCCCATCACTAGGTCCTTCTTTAGAACCCCAGTATTGGGGTGGAAATAGATAGGAACAAATACACTACATATGTATCTATTTAGGCCATGATCATACTTCTATGATTCTTATAATCAACTATGAATCATATTGTTGGATTACCACAAGAGATAAGTTAATCTCAACACCTAATTAGAAACTGATTTTGTACCCTACAATAACACTACAAAATCTTGGATACTAATTGACCTCAATAACATCATACTATAATCCCATAAAAAATTACCCAAACTCCAACAATGGATGAGTCTCCTCATCATGGGTCTAAATGATCAATTCCCACCAGTGGCTCACTGAACCATGGAGAATTTATGATGGTGGAATTACATGTGACTGGTTGGAATCTAGACATGAAATAATACCCAATAAATATTCTCAAGACAACCCCCATCCACTTTAGGATAAATACCACCTCATAATATGGGAAATATCTATCACCAGAACTAATTTATATCTCCCAACATATTAATATCCCAACATTGTCCTACTACAATACGTCTACACCTAGTGATTTGAGGAAAATAATCATTCACTAAAATATGTGATTCCCCTCATAACACAACTGGCAGAATTATGATTCCCTACATGCTTGGTGGAACCACCTCATTATTTAGTCATTGGATGAAAAACACATTTCTAAACTAGTTTATAATAGGAGACTATATTGTTGGGGGGATAATTTTAGAACCCTATCATGGGATCTTAGTTGTATATCAACATGAAGTCATCATTCAATTTAAAAAGATAATCCAAAATTAAAAAATAATATCTATGATGTTGAATTGAAAAGGACATGAAAATCAATGAAATATTAATATATGATATATGTAAAATTAATTTCTACACTATAACTATAATATCATTATTCCAAGTTGAAAATTAGATTATTAGAGTCATTGTTAATAGATACTTATACCTCTTCTACAACACTCGTTTCCCACACATAAAAGGTAATCTTTATACCCATTAACACTACTGCTATAAATTCCAAAACTAATTATCACTAGAAAAGCATTACCAATATATGTATGCATGGAACAGTAATATGACCCAACCAATTTATAACCCTCTTCGGTATAAGTAAAAGAGTTTTACAACTTAATAAAATATCAAATATATTAGGGTATGTGGCTAGAACTCTGTAGGAATATAAATCATGATGGGGACCATAGCTTGATGATCTTATAAAGAATCAACCCCACAAAAAGGAAATAATCATGAAGTATAGATAAATAAAACTAACATTAATATAAAATGAATTGGAAAATTACGAAATTCCAAAATAGTGTGACATATGTATAAATAAAAATTAAAATGTGAAATATACATGCCCAAAAACCCAAATTTAAAACCAATTGAAACATATAAGGTAAAGATTTACCAAAAATAAACTAACTCTAGAAATAACAGTGGTCTACCATTCAAACCTCTAGGAAACACTAATACCCCCAACACCATAACTACCAAGTCCACTATGGAACTATCCATCATACTCAAAATAAATGAATCAAATAGGTCATGAAACCCACAAAAGAGATAATATATAGAAACCTAGTCTAACACTATCAAAACCTCAAATGAATAATAATAATACCAGTCAATTAAAAACTAAAAAAATAAATAAATAGGTAATATTGCTTGATTGAAAACAATTTATGCTTCAAAAGAGAAAACCTAGGAGATGTGAGAGTGTAACGATGTTGTTTTTTATGGATTAGGCCTTCGAATATTTTCATGTATATATATTTATTTATCATTAGAGTCATAGTGGTATTTGAGTACATTGGGACCCTAGAATTAATATATTAAAAATAATAATATATTTTGATTCATGAAGATACATCCTTTGAGTATAAATGGTTTTACCTTTATTTGATACATCAAATGGGAACTATCAAAAAACAATTATTTCATCAACACTGGGTTTACCCTATCTTCAAGATAAGGTTGGTCAATATCAAATGGCCTAAGAGAGGTGGCCATTTTCAGGTGTATTTAATTAAAATTAATACATTATTTATTAATATTATATTAAATTACCTACTTTTCTCTTTATAAATTCCATGTAATAAAAAATTAATATGGTTAACTGCACATTCTTGGGAGGACTTGAGAGTATGAGCAATGTTCTTCATTGGTGGTTCATGATTAGACAATGAAAAATGATTAGATTGAGGTGGATCGAGAGGAAGGAAGTGAACACAACATATATTTATCACTAGAGAACAACTTATTAACCACCAATAAATATTAAAAAAAAGATATGAATCATTATTTTTTGTTTTCATCTTATTTTATTTAGTAACCAAGGATTTTTGTTATCTGTTTATTTAGTTTTTTTATTAACAATACATTTCATGAACCAATTACATGTTAAATTATTAAGAACTACTTTATATTTTTAGTTAAATGATTCAACCCTTTCTTACACAATTTAAACCATTTTTACATGGTTATATATACCTTTAATTTTTATCACTTTATTCATGTTCTTTTCCACCATTATTCATTTTAGGCTTCACCATTGGACCATGGGATCATATATCTACATTTTCGGGGTGATATCAAGCATTATCGAACCACATAATTTGTGGTATTGGAACAAATGACATATTGATTAATAGTTATTTAATGCATCAAGATGGATTGTGGGTAGTGGGTGATTAATTAATGGATATGGGAACCAGTGTGATAAATGATGGAATTATGGGAGGTGTCCGAGATTGATTCATGTTTACCAGATTCATATTTCCTGCCACTAGTGGTTCTGATTCAATGTTTGGGGTCATTTCTATCTATGTCACAGGGTGGGGGTGAAGTTTAGTATTTTGTAGGAGTAAGGGAATATCTAGAGTCTAGATGATTCTATTCATTATTCCTTTGAAACCCATGACAACATATTGTGTATTCTGGAAGAACATAAGTCATGTAGTACCCAAACTATGATGTCTATAATTTCAGGTGAATATAAATCTCACACACCATGGGGAATGAAGACATGTTCTGTAACCCTATGCTACCATATCGACATTTACTATATAAGTACATGGGAATATGAATGACTTTGAACATGGGCATGCATAGAGTACATGGGAACTTTAATGTACATTGACATGGACATGATACCATAACACAATCATGACAACTATTGTGCTTTTAATGTATAGGTTATTATTGGAATGTGATAGGTCATCTTAATATTAATTATAAATTTTGTTTTTAAATAAGTATTTTATCCACTTTTCGTGTTGAAAATGTAAACATCACTTTCCCCTTGACAAATGATAATGTGTCAACAATGTATCAATCGTTTTTTTTGAAAATTAATAAGGGAAATGGTTCAAACTTTTTGTTTAAGAAAATTGGATAGACAAGAATACTTTTTTATGTTGTAGTTTTAACTTGATGTTGATGTTTATTGTTTTATAAGAAGTGCATTGGTAATAGATTATTAGTTAGACCTGTTGAGTTTTAATAATCACACCTATTGTTCTCTTCAATTTTTAGCCCTTTTGCAGGTTTTACTTTGAGTTTCATCTCCTTTTGAAATAGTTGATCTTCGTTTTGGAGAGTGACCCACATGTTCACATGGAGATATATTAGTTTTAAGGTTTTACTAGTTTAGTTGTATCGATTAACTGTCATTTAGATTATTCTATAAATGATGTTCAGTTTGGTTTCATTTATATAATGGGTTGTTTGTATTCTTTCCTATTTTGAGTTTATTTTATTTTTACAAATAATTCCCTATTGTACTATGAGATTCCCCTTGTGCTTGTCACCTGCCCGAGAGTATCAGGAATGCCTCTCAGGCCTTACCACAAATCAACTTGATGAACCGGACCTAGGTTGGTTCGTGAAAATATGGTATTAGAGAAGGTTGGATCATAAAATTCAATTATTTTCAGATCACTCTTTTCAATTTGGGGATGTCGATGAAGATATAATCGGACTTGAGGGGTAGTTCTGAGAAGAGCTTCATGAACTCTTGTTTGATCCTCTAATTCCCATGGAAAGGCAAGTTTTATTAGTTACTTTTCCCTTTAGGGATGTTTTCTGATTGGGATATGAGAAGGGTTGTTGGGAAAATAGTCCTTGTGAGCACACATGGCCTGAAAATCATTGTGGATCTAAGAGAATGGTCATCAAAGTCACCCTGTGTCAGAGGTGTGTTTAACATATGGTTTCCAACCATATGGTCAAGTTACCCATCGACACTAAGTCCCTTTTAGAGTTGTATGGGTATCCTTTGAATTATTAGAAGTGTTTGAATAAGATAATTTGGATTTAAAAATATTTATTTGTAATGAAATATTTGATTTGGAAGGAACATGATTTATAAGATAGTATGAATGGTTCATTTTTGGAAAATGAAGTTGCCTTGTTTTGGCCTTTCGTGTGTTCATGGGTTCTCACATGCATGGTGGTATGTCTATGTCTATATGGGTGTTATGTATGGAACAAGGGATGGATTATTGGTGGTATGAAAATATTAATGTGAGTGAGACATGATGAAACACCATTAATGAGTGTGAGAATCCACTAAGTTTGATATATCTTATTTTCAAATGTGTTTTTAGATGTAAATTGTGGTGTTTTGTATAATATTGGTTATGTTTAGTTTTTCTAATGTATGAAATTTTTTTTAATTTTTTTAACTTTGTAATGACTTGGAAATGATTCACCTATTGTATCTTGGGATGCAATCTATTTGGTGACTCAGTTTTGGAGTAGTGTTTGTGTATTTTTAGTTTTCATGTTTCATTATGTTTTACTCATAGGGGATATGATGAATTTTGTAGTATAGATTTGGGTAGATCTCCTTTGAAAATATTTTAAGTTTCATCAACCTAATAATTTCTCAAATGAGTTTTAGAAGTTAAATCCACATCCTCAGAGGATACCCCGACCTGTCTATTTGGAATAGTTATTTTTTTAGGCCCTATCTAGGTGATTTCTTATTGAGGAAATTACCTCGGTTGTGGATGTTGTGCTTGGAGGGTTTTATGGGTTTAATTTTAATTCTTTTTCATTATACTCCTAGTTCAGAGTGAGAGATAATGGTGTTGTATATATCTTAGTTCTTGTTGGAGTGAAGGGTGTGTTGTTTAAAGAAGTGAATTCTGTGGTGTGTTATAATCCGTTTTTTTTTCTGGGAATTCTATGAAACGTAGTGTGGAACTAAAATAAGAAATTTCGGTTAATGGATTAATAGTTCTATACTTTGTGTTTGTATATTCTTCAAACATCTAGGATATAGACATAGGCCCTATAGTGAAGCTAGTTCATATTCAAGAATCCTGAAGAAAAAAAGGTACTAGTTAAATTTGTGCCTCTACCATTGTGGTGAGGTTGTTATAGTGTTTATATCATGGTTTCTCCGTCACTGAGGATTCCCTATTACCATAAAGAGCATGGTGGACTTACCCCTCACATGGTGACTATGGATAAGCTATCTTGGATGTGAATTTAGATCAATGTTCAAGTGGTAACTACCCATGTGAATCATGTGTGGTCTTGGATTTTAAACATTCATAGGAGAAGAGTGGTCGTTGATTGTCGAATATGGTTTGAGAAGTCCAATCGATGGACACCTTCTCTTTCTACCGCATGTGGTTGGGGATTTGGGTATGAATGAGGAGTTTCAGTTTAGTCCTTGACCCCTCTGTTTAGGAGTGGTTGGTTTAAATACTCAAGTTTAGTTTCTCCTAGATTCAGTGGGTGGGTTGTTGTATGGAAGTCTTGGTTGACATATGTGGGAGAGGGATATTTCATAATTGTTTTGAATCCTATTGTGGTTATTCCTAGTGAGTTTAATAATGGTTGGGAATCCCACCATGAGTCTCGTTGAGTTTTCTCCTGAGAAGTATAAAGTGATATCTATTTTCTAATGGTGGGGTGTTTTTTTGGGCCTCCCCTATAGTAGTGATCTATTTCTGGTTTGGTTTCAATTTGATTCTGTTTAATTAGGTTCTTTTAAAGGTGATGATTTTTTAATTTCCTTCTCTATTTGGGTTAATGTTGTGATTCATGGTAAAAGTCCCAACTTTCTTGTTTTGGATTGGTTTTGGATACAGTTGTTTGACCTTTTTTGTTTTTCTCAGGAAGTGGTTGTCTGTTGTTGTCTGATTACAGGAAATGAGGCTATGTTCTGTTGGTGGTCGGTGAAATTTCCTCAGATTGAGGTGTTGGATCATGTTGATGTATAATTCTTAAGTGTTAATCAGTAGACAGGAATGTTTTGTGCCGTTCAAGGTGTCGAAAACATTATAATGGGAAGAATTTTTAAACCTTTACCTTATAATTATTTTATTTTATTAATTTCATGGATTTGAATAATTTTTTGGGGTTCCAGTTGAGGTTTATTGTAAATTCTTGAGTTATTATTGAAAAGTTTGTGTATTGGGTTTGGAGGAATCTAGCGTATGGGCAGAGCACAGTTTGGAAACTGTGCTACTTCTCCTAGGTAAGAATGCAACTAACCCATCTTAGAATAATAAAATAATAATTAAAAGAGGAAATAATATTATTAATGAGAATATTATTATTTTTATAGTTATCATTCTTAATATTAAGAATAATATCATTAAATTATATTACTATCATGATATTATTATTTTTGTCATCATATTATATTATATAGTTATTATAATCATTATTTGGATTAATGTTTTTAATATTATTGGGAAACATTGTTGGTTTTTAGGACAGTGTATGGGGTATCACCCGGATAGCAGGTATCTTGCGGTCAGACCCAACACATGTGTGGTTGCTTTTGGAGTAGTCAGATGCTACTGCATAGTTCACACGATATTGTTTGAGCTACGCACGGACCGCGCGGTTGCCCAATTTTGAGAATAAAAAAAACAGAATGAGAAATAAATTTAGACCCAAAAGACTGTTTAATAATAATTGTAATATTCATATTATAATTGTAATGTTTATTTTTTTGTATTATTATTATGATTATTATGAGTAAATATTGTATGTAAAATTAGTATTAATTATTACCATCATTAAGTATTTTTATTATTAATATTATTAAAGTTGTTAATAAAATTAGTAGGAATATTATTATAATTATTTTTAAATAAATATTATTACTTTAATTTTTATTATCCCATTATTATTATTATTATTATTGTGTATTTTTAATATGTATTATAATTATTAATTTTCAAGTTATAAGTATTATTATTGTTATGGTATCATTTTAATTATAATTAATGAATTAGTTATTTGGGTTTACTTTTCCCTAACTTCCCTCTTTATTCTCCCCTTTTCTATCCTCTCATACAACCTATCCCCTCCACTTGTTGTATGTCATGTGGCCTTGCCCCTTTCCCAACTATTCTTTCTAGCGGACCCCTTTGTCTGACCTCTCTCCAATGCGCACAACCTCCCTAACTCCACACCGCACCAGTGTGACCCCCTACTGCTACACCTCCCTTTTGGTGATCCTCTTTTAGTGGCCCACTTCTCTATAATGATCCAACTAGTGTTGACCCCACCTTTAGTGACCCATCCTAGATAGCACGATATCCTCTTGCGCTCCCTCTTATCTTGTGGGACCCCCTCAAGCTCTGACCCTCTTGCCCGATGCACCCCTCTTCCGGCTATCCTTCTTGTGGGCAACCATCATCCAACGCCCCTTGTTATATAACCTCACACAATCCCTGCAAGATACCCCCTTTCAGTGGCCTGTTGAGCCAACACCACTACCCCTTCCAGTGAGATCCTATCCACTAGTTGCTTCTGATAGCCTGCATTTGGCGTGCATAGCCCATGTTGGTTCATGCCCTACCAGTACCCTCCCTTCTAGCATACACATCTCCTCAAGTAGATTCTCCTCCCTTTTTTCTTATTTTCCTCTTCATTTTTTTCTTTTTTTCATTAAGGGTTTCTCATCATTGATTTAATGTTTTAGAACCCTCATTAAGTGATTTTGGACATACGTTGTCATCCCTACATGGTTCTGATATATGTTCCCCTATTCACATCACTATTAATATTAGAACCATTAATTTCATGCATTTTCACCAGCCATGATTATTAATTAGTGGTATTTTATCCTAATTTTTTTTATTTTAGTGTGGAAATAATCTTTGAAGCCATACATTATGATAACAGGAATTGTTCCATTAAAAATTTTCACACCGTGTGTTTAGAAATATTAATGTCCAGAATTTGAACATGGTAGGTGTTACATAAAACAGTATTTATTAATTTAAATAAATTTTGGCATTCATATTGGAGTTCGTACTTTATTGACTGTTAAATTGAAATTGTTTTTATTAAATGTTTTATACCTTGCATTCAATTGATTTCCCGATTGGATTTTATGTCTTAACTATGTTATAAAATGTTTTTTTTGGAATTTATAAATATATTGAAAGTGTGAAAAATGAATTTTTTGGGATATTTATAATATTTTAAAATGTTTTTTCTTTTATAAATGGATGTCGTTGGGTTTTATGGTGTAATGGCATGTTCCACTGATAAGTGGACTATTTTTTATTTTGTAGGAAATGTTTTGTTTTGATATTTTAATGAATATGTTTTAAGGAGTTTTCAAGGATTGTTTAAAATAGAGAATGATGTTTTTTCATCGCACAATAAGTAGTGGAATTTTTGGATTTGAGAAATATTGTGTCAGTAAAATTATGAAAGGATAATTTGGAATATGTGTGTAAAGGTTTAATGTATTTAATTATGAAATAATTATTTGTATGTTTCCCATGACTTATATGTGTATATAATGTATGTTACGCACTTACTATGGAATCCTTGTGATCGATTATTAGAGTGCATCATGTTGATCTAATTATGTTTTGTTTATCTTATGGTATGAGATCTATCCTTGGAATGGATATGGGTTAAGCATGTTGTTTTTTATTTATTATATATATATATACATGTGATTTTATGCTCGACAGGAATTAGTTGGATCATCCACTTTTATATTCATGAGAACTGGGAACATGGCATATTGAGGGAATTTTTTGAGAACAATTTCTGCACTGGTAGTTGATGTACCGACCAGTTTCCAATAGTAGGTTGATATATTTGGGTTTATGGATATTAGATTGGGCCCCTTGGTCTATCCTAAGTTAGTGTGGCCAAAAAAAATTGAATTTTTATTTTATCGTGTGTGGAATTCTATCGTGGTTGGAGCATCATGTATTAGTACGTTCTAGTTTGTTCTTGACCTCTTGGGTTCACCTATATATATTGGCTTTTAGTTACTTGCATTGTTGATTGCGATACATGTATGATTATTTTGCATTGCCCTTGTGTGTGACTACTGTAATGAATTTCCGGTGTATATTATTATTATAATTTGATGGGTGGTCTTAATATGTCTTTTGATAAATGTTTTTGAAGAAAAGTGTTTTATCCTCTCTGTGAAAGTTGAAAATAAAAACATCACATTCCGCTTGAAAAATGATAATGTATCACTAATGGATCATACATGGTTTGTAAACTGAATAAGGGAAATGGTTAGTAATTTGAATTTCTGTAAAACAGATAGGAAATAATACTTATATATAATTTAGTTAGATCGTGAAGTTGATGTTTCTTTATTTTTATAGAAGGTGCATTGGGAATAGATTATCAGGCTGACCTACTGATTTTTAATACTCACTCTTATTGTTTTCTTCTATTTTTATCCATTGGTTATGTTTCATCATGAGTTTGATCTCCTTGGGATATAGTTGATCTTTGTGTTGGATAGTAACACAAGGAGTAACAGAGAGATAGTTTAGTCATCCGGTTTGACATGTTTAGTTGAATCAATCAGTTGTACTTTAAGATTCTTGAATAAATGATGTTTAGTTCATTTTCGCTTATATATTGGGTTTTCTTATTCTTTACACTTTTTATTTTATTGTTTATTTATTGGGATAAATTGGTCCCTTGTGCACTCTGTTATTCCCCTGGTACTTTTCCCCATTCCAGGAGGATCAAAAATACCTCTTGGGCCTTGCCACAGATTGGCTTGGTGGACCGGACCTTAGTTGGTTTGTGGAAAGCTTCTACCACACATATCACCTTCTTTTGGACTAGGATGATATTTTTTTAGTAGCATATATTGAGTTTTTTTCACTCATAATGTGATGGAATCCTTCATTGTGAAATACAAAATGTGATATGGGTGTTCCTTTTTTAACACTTCTTTGGGCAATGCTTGCCGATAAAAGTGAACAAGCTAAGATCACTGAAGTGATGCTCATGTCCGCACCACCAGACACACTAGGGAACATGCCCTCCATTCTCCTTACAAAATTAAATTTCGTACTACCCCCAAAATATTTTTGGGTGAATTCCCTATATCTATAGAGTGGTATTCCTCCGTTACTGATCTCTAGTGGGGTGCAAGTTCTCCACAAGAGTTCTGGCTAGTTCAATAATAGAGTGTATCTAGGGGGGGAAAGCCCATGCACCATGATTCTTATGAAGTAACTTGCAATGCTACGAATTAGATTTTTAATTTTTGAGTTACATCTAGAATCATCATCCTTAACTGGTATATGAAGATAAAGTTCTTCTTTCTCCCTCACATGGGTCTCTTTGTGAGAATATATATGTATTGGGGTTTCGTTTCTTTCTTTTATGGGATGAGGTGACTTATTTGGTAGATTATTAATCAATTGGTTGTTTTGGGGAATCATAATGGGTTAGTATATAGTAAAAACTACGTGGGTCTCTCCCACATATTTAGTTTATTATGTAGATGAAAAATGTATCAACAGTTAAAAAAATAGATCTTAATGATTCTTGGGTGAATTAACCTTTTATGGTGTCCAGAATATGTGACTCGGATCTAGGATCTCTTCATGTTTACTTAATTATAGTAATTTTTTTGTTGTTACTTAATTTTTTATTAGGTTTTAATTTGACCATTTTATGGGGTTATACTATTGTACACAAATGTTTTCTATATAAGTTATTGAATACATTGTTTTAATCAAGATGTTTATGTATGTTATTATTCCTCTATAAATTTTCATAGATACGGTTTCTTGTATACATTTAGGTACATTATTAATGTCCTCCAATTTCATTTATTCCATCTCAACACATTTTTCCATCACCTATCCTATTTGAGGTGGGCTTAGAGTTGTCACACCTAGAATTCTACCAACTAGGTGGGCCCCGTTAGGTTGGGTATGGAAACAATTGTATAATAGAGGTTCATACATGGGCCAATGATAGAGTGAGAATTATTATGGGGATTGTTTTAGGAATTAGGGTAATAGTGTTGGAGTTTTTAATTTGTAGATTTCTGGCTATGTAACCCTGTGATGGTGAAACGACCAATGTATCCATTCATAATGACACTGACTACAACCTTTTTAACTCGACATATAGAGACATCAGTTGCAAGGAACATTGATACAAGCATCATAGAGGATTTAGTCATTTAATTTTTTTAACTAAGACATCCATCTACAAATATATTCTCATAAAATTGTGTTATATTATAGGATTCCACCCCGAAGACATCTACGTTGGTTACAGATACATGATCCATATTATGATCTGTTTGGTGATGTTGCCTCTATTTAGAGGTCATCGTATAGGGATTTTCCACGAGGTGGGAATGGAGAAACAAATATTACAATCATGTAGTATATTGGAAAACTAGGAAAAATTGATGGTTCAGAAGGTATTATGGAACCATATGAGTTATATTGTTAATTATTATTGAGGTTATCCGGTGAGATAGATCCTCAGATTTTATTATATGGGCTTGGGATGACGATCTGAGACATAAAACATGTTCAAAACCTAATTCATCAGATGGAAATGATGAAATATGGTATTTTATATGGAGTATAAGGGAAAAGGTGGAGTCTAATGATGAAGAACCATGAAAATTGTATGATCTCATGGACATACTTTCAGAAAATGATTCATGATGAATATTACCTTGTGTGCTTCCACTTCATGACGAATTATAAAAAACTTTAGCTGCTATAGGGTGATATGGTGGTAGTTGATAACAGTGTGGGGTTCATTATCCTCGCATGTTACACTCTATATATATTGAAGGAGGGTTTCATTAGGGAACATATGTTTCATTAGGGATAATGATATCCTTGTGATGGGAGGGGTCAAATAACATTTGATTTCAAAACCTGTTGGGTTTATCAAGATAAGAATACAATAGATATATTACCATGATAGAGGAGGTATCACCATGATTAGGGATCTCCTAGGTATTATTAGGGCTTCCCCTAGAGACGCAATGTAGATAGGTGAGAAATTAGACATTTGAATATAGGAGATATTCTTGGAGGGAAATTCTATGAACTACATCTGTCCCCACCCCAATTTCGACCACATCAGGCATAAAGAGATCACAGTTGAGGCTGTGTGAAGCAAAATACTTTGGGGGTTTATGAAAAAGATAAAAACGATATGATTCAATGTATGATATGTTTCTTTATACAATTTTTTTGTACTAGTAGAAATAACCATGATCTATTCCTTTATCTCCAAATCCACTGGGTTTGATATAGAGATTTCAGTTGAGGCTTTATCCCAATACATATTTCTAGAGGTTCATATAGTGAGTTAGTATTCAATATCACATATCCACCAGAAGTTAGATCTAGAACTCGATTAGATGGTTTCTTGTGTGTCCTCTTGATAGTCATAATGAAACCACACAACATAATACGATGTACATACTGTTTTTACATGGTATAGGGCCATACTGATTATCATCATAGATGAGTCAGATGCCTTCAATAAGATGTGACAAGATTCTCCTTTAAAATATTGATAGATCCCAATTCTAGGTGAGTGGTACTTTTGAGAATGAATATACAACCCATCATCCATTAAATTGTGATTTTATTATTGGGAGCAGTGGTCTCATCAAATAGCTGGGTTCCTTTGGTAGTGAGATCATATATGGACATATTCCTCAAGGATGGTTTGGGAAAACCAATTCATAGAGAGATTTATTTTTTTCATTGACTTATATAATGGGTCCACATCAATATATGTTATACCATATTGGATGGCCCCTACATAGCATTACGAGATGAGGGTGTAGTTAGAGAAACTTTGAGAGAAGGGTTTTATTAGACCATGTGTGTCCCCCATAGGTAGATATAGTGTTTCTTATGAAAATGTTGGATGATATGTTGAGCATTTTTTACTAATTATCATCACCTAAACTAGGTACTAATTATATAACAAGTAGTCCACTCTTAGGATCAGAGACCTATTTAACTAGTTGAGTGGTGCATGTTTTTTTCAATGATCTATCTCAGGTCAAACTACATATAGTTGAGGGTTCATAAGTATGATATTATGAATATAATATTCTGATATAATTATGGACAATATGAGTTCCTAGTGATTCCTTCTAGTGTGATGAATTTCCTTCGCTGTTTGTTTCATATATTAACTAGATCATCCATACATAATTGGACTATTTGGTTCCCATCTTCATTGATGAAATAATCATTTACTCTATGTTAGTTGAGGATCATTCAATGAACTTGTGAATGTTCCTAGACTTACTTTGGGAGATCCAAAATTATTTTAATCCACTATGTTCTAGTTTTTTATTCATGAGGTTCAAGTTTTGGAACTTTTCAACTATGATGATTGGTTAGACATGGATAGATGAATATTGATCTGGTACTTTCTAGAGAGACACAAAGTATCATATTAGATATGAAAATATTTCTTTGTTTTGTTGTAGTAATACAGGAATTTTTTAGAATAATACTAAAATATTATAGGCCATTTGACAACCCTGATGTGGAAAGTGGAGACATTTATTAAGACAAATAATTTTTATAAATTCTTATAGTATTTGAGAATATGACTAACCAGTGATTATGTGTTCTGGCTACCAGAGGAGGGCATGGAGAAAATATTTTTATATAATGCCTCTAGATATAGGCTTAGTTTCATGTTCATGAAGAGTTAGGTAGTGATATAATATGGGTTGACGTAGTTGATATCCTATGATAAGAACTACAAAACTCATGATCTAGGGTTTGAAGTAGTAGTATTCTCTCTGATGATGTGGGATAACTATCTTCTAGGTGAGTGGGTTGTTTTTTTTACATTGACCACAAAGGTATCAGGTTCATATTCACTTAGATATATATTAACTTGAGATAGAGGTAATTTTTGGTGTTCCCATAGGAATATGAAATGAAGATAGTATATACTATTGTAATGAGAAACATAGTGGTGGATTCCTTATTTTGGAAGTCTCATACTCGCTTAGTGGAGGTTTTATACGAGTAGTTAGACTCATTGTGAATGAAATTGTTAGAGGAGAGGGATGGCTGTTTTCTTTATTCCATGGTGGTGACTCATCTTCCTTTATAATGTGTGAGAGGTGATATATTGGGAGAAATTAATTGTCAAGTTCTATGTGACTAGATATCCTCTATAGATGCACTAGATGAATTTTATAAATGAAGGGAGCATGTCATCCATTAACTGGATTTTTTTTTGGTTCTTGCCACATTTTCTTGAGGAGGTGATGGAGGAGTTCTAGGCTTCCCCATTGACCATACATACCCGTGTTTAAAAGATGATCAATGACCAGTAGTTTTAGTTTTGATTGGATGGTATGAGGTAGAGGTTTTCCAAGTTTCTTCCTCGATGTCTCACATGATAGGAAGTGAAGGCTGAGAACTAGACTGTAGAAGGTATGAATATTACTCTTCATAACCCTTAGTATAAATGGGATAGAATATCCATGGACATTGTGATAGGACTCCCATTTATAGTGAGAGTCCACAATCCTATCTAGGATATTGATGTCAAACCTAACATGTCGGTACACTATATTTCCATATATGTGTCGAGTCCTATTGACTAAGTGGGGATGTTGTACATGTGGTACATTGATAGATATCATAGAGTACCATCAATGATTTTATCTTACTACGATTCTTAATTTAAAACATGGTTGGGTAGAGTCCCGTAGGAAGATTTTGAGACCCAGTTGCATATAAGTACAATATTTCACATCCATATAGTTGACCATACTATGTGGAGTATCTGGGTATAAAAGTATATGATGAGGGAATGTGTGTTGGACTTCGACTGGAGGTGGGAGGATCACATGAAATTGTTTGACATTTTGAATACAAAAATTTATCACTGTAATTTTAGTATGCCACATTTTGAGGTCCAGTATGGGAGACCATGTATGTCCCCATTATTCTAGGCAGATATTGGAGAGACATCTCTTTTTGGGCAATATATGGTGTAGGAAATCACGAAGAAGGATTATTTGATCTATGATTCTATGAGGACACACCATAGTAGGAAAAAATATTTTGTATATTGATATCAATTCCATTGTAATTTGATCATGGAGAGTATGTTTTTCATAAGGTCTCTCCATAGTGGGGATTTCAATGGTTTGAAAGAAGAGGTATGGTATCCCTATAGTTCCTTGGTCCATTAATGATCCTATAGAGGGTTGGCATGGTTTCATACCACGTGGTAATTCCATTCATAGTTGGATAGAATGTATTCCATCTTCCTAGTGTCACAACTAAGAAGGTATACACATGATCATGTTAATGTTATTCACTTGGGTGAGTAGGACATCAAGGATGGATAAACCTCCATAGAGTACAATTTGGTAATTAATAATTAGTTTGAGAGGATCCTACAATTAAGGACCTTACATTTGGTTTTTGGGATTTAGTTTAATGGGAGTCTGCAGAAGAGATCATAGGTGTGTGAGACATAGATAAGGACTCATTAACCCCACCTTTTTTATTTACATCTTCTCTTCAACGGGAAATGACTTGAATGAGTAGAAATTGTACTGAGTATAGTTTTTATAGATTATTCCTTTGAATAATTGTAGTCATATATCTCGATGTATAATATTAGTTGGCATGATACATGGTATTATCTAAACCCCATAGTTTATATTTTAAATTTTTTAATATATGTTAATGCACACACATGCATCATTTTAGCACTAATGGTTTTATATTTTTTAGATACCTCATATAATAAATTTAAGAACATGGTTGATTCTAGAACATGGGTTTTAACATAGGCATAACCTAAGGTATATTAGTAGGAGAACTTCCATGAGATATGTACATTAGCAAGTGAGTTCAGTTAAAATAAATAAATATTTTTTTTACTTTAAATAATATACTTCCCTCTCTATAAATTCCTTATTATGGAAAATAATTAGTTTTATTTATATAACCATAGGTGAATATTAATGGCGGGGTATTTTTAATCATTATTTGTTCAGGATTAGATGGTGAATGATGATCAGATATAGGTGCATCGTGGGGGAGACAATAGACACAATGAATCATCATCATTGTAGAATTTGTTCTTCAACAACTACTGAACCCAAATCAAGGTTAGAATCTTTAGTTGTGGTTTCCACATTATATTTTCTAATAAGCATGGATTGTTGTTATATTCATATTTTGTTTTGTGATTCCATTTCCATCACATTATTTGATTTCAAATTTAATTGTTAAAAACTAGTATTTATTTGTTATACCAAGATTCACCCCTTACATACACACGTTATGATCATTGGTCATGATCACATCATCCAATGATTATTATAATGTTTTCCATGTGTTTCTACCCATTATTCATTACATTTTCCACCATTTTCTGAAGGAATCATGGTTTACTATTTTTGGGGTAGGATTGAGTGCAACTGAACCCCAAGATTTGTGGTGGTTGTGTGAAAGACGTGAAGATCAATGGGTTGAAGTTAGATCAAGTTAGATTTTTTGTATAATATTATTTCATAATGGATTTGTGATCTAGTGTGATATGGGAGGCACAATAAGAGGTGTTATTTCACAATTAGAGTTTACCAAATTCTGATTTCTAACTGTTGGTGTTTGGTAATCAACCGATAGAGATGTTTTCTTCATCTTTGGGGTGGGGGTTAAACAATAGATTTTTCTACAGAAAGGGTGATTAATGAGTCCACATGATGATAGGATTATATACCATTGAAAAACATGACTATAAAGAATGTATTCCTAAATAATACATTCCATGTAGTAACCCAGATATCGTAGCTAGGGTTTTAGGTGAATGTAAATATCATATGCCATATAGAACAACCACACAACATGTGAACCTATAATAGAGGCTCAGTGTGTACATTATGAGTACACATGCTTGGAAAAAGATATACATATGACATTGATAGAGAAAAAAGGAAACAATGTGTACTCGTACATGGATAGGGTACCCGGGCATGACCATTTACATGGGTGTGGGTCGATGTACATGGGAATGACAGAAAGAGCATGGGAAGCCCCTAGGTGGCTTTGGAATATCATGTTAAACTAGTTAATAATATTTGGAGTGACATATATTTTCATTATATTTCTATTTGAGAACACCCCAAGGCGATGAGGTGAGGTCACATGCTGTGTGACCCCATATACAAGCCATGTACAGTTCCGTGTAACAACTATATTTCGCAAATCCTTATTTGGAAACTGGATGTTGGCCTATGAGTGTCCAATACAGAGTGTTTTTTAATCATAGAATGATATAGTAGTATTCTCTCTATTACACTATATATGTTGTGAGGTTTTCAAAGCATGATGGTTCTTCATGCGATTCTTTATGATTCACGTAATCAATATAGGATCATTAGAGCGGCGTTGGGGTCAAAACCCCCCTTGATCACTAGGACATAAGTCCCTATTACACATTTTATTGGTTGAGTGGGTACTCCCCAGACAACAAAAGTGTGTAGGTGCACGATCCACAAAGTGATACTACCCCTTCATGAAGATTTTTTGAGGTGTAGGTCTTCTATAGTAGATATGGATCCCTCATCTGTGGATCATAACAGTGAAGGACATTCCCCTCTACATATATTCTTTTGAGATTGAGCGTAATGAAGAACATCATAGATCGATTTTTGGAGATGTAGGTTGAATCATATTTCTTGTATGTGTTATGGATATTGATATCCCTTTTCTCCCTTGTTTGAAATTCTTTATGAGAATATATATATATATATATATATATATATATATTTGGATTTAATTTCACAATTGATATGGGCTAAGAAGACTTTAGTTATATTTTTTATTTCTCCCTTTGTGGGTTTGGAGTAATCCTAGTTGGTATATATATAATCACCCCAAAATTGGATTTTCCCACACATGGAATGTCTTTATACAAACAATAGAAAGATCAGTAGTAGAATCACTTGAGTATAGTTATATATGGGGTGCATTGACCATGTATGGTGGTCAAACTAAGAGTTTAGGAACTAGGGTCTCTTCCAATTTATATTATTCTAATTGATGTCTCGTTAGTCCAGTATTTTGGTTTTTACTTGTATTTTAACCTTTTAATGAATTATGATATCATACTCTAATATATTCCCTATAGTTTGTTGCATGTATTATTTTATTTTATTTATTACATTCTTATATTATTCCTCTGCACTTTTACATAGAGACTCTTGGGTGAAAGAATATCGAAAAATTATTAAAAGGCCCCCCATTTCAGTTATTCCTTCTCAGTTCTTGTTGATGAGCCATATTCTATTACAGGTGGTCTTGGGTTTGTTACACCCCACTATCCACAAATTAGGTGGACCTCGGTGGTCAGATCATGAGAGAGTGAGTCTATCTATTCAAATCCAACCATAGGGGAATTTAAAAAGATGTCATAGGATGTTGAATCACCTAACATAGAAAATAGTGTCACCTCTTTAGAATTATAGTGATGGAACCACACCATATAAATGGTTTACATCAGTTGAGGGAATAAAAAACACAAATAGAGGACCCCGGTCCTACCCGATCTCATAAAAATTGAAGAGCCTAACAACAATGATATTGGTCACTCACACGAGTATAGGGGAGAGTGATGAATGCTATTTGAGATATAGCGGAATATTTCCCCCAAAAAACATTATTTTATGGGATTCCATGCCCTTTGAATGATATAATGACCACACATAATCAATTTCACCAGAACTATGATGCTAAATAGAATAAACCCCTTATATTACTTTACACATCACCTCTTTTTACATCAAGAAGTATACCACCATAGTTCATGTGAAAGGAAACGTATTTCACACTAATGCCCTTGATGTAGATTATCATGACTTGATCATTTTGGTCATTCCATGATGGCCCATCCTGATGAGGTCTTAGGAGGTGACACCTTTATATACAACTAGAGATCATTTCCAATTGTAGTACATATTGTCGTGGAACCCTATGTCACACAATTTCCTCTCATCCATCACCCTTTCCAACATGAAATGTAATCCTCCTATAATATATAAACATATTTATAGATAAATACTTATACATGTCGATTGTAATGAATTATACTTATCCATTTACAACACTATAGTCCTTCATAATATGGTATCCCTTCACCATTACTGGACATGTAATGATTATGTAGATTCTATTTCGTGGATATTATGCCAAGTTGTGATAATGGATCATAAAAAATATCATGTATTTATTATTTATGAAATTTAAAGTGAACCTTTTATATATGATTTCATATAATCATGAAACAATTACCATTATTAGCTTTGATGGAACATGAAACACTATCAAATTCCCAATTCATTACCGTCATATCTCTAATAGCCATTCTCAACCAGGAATCAGGAGAAAAATATATTATATATGATTAAAAATCATCAATGATTCATGAAAGAACATTTAAACTAATGAATCAATTTCTCTACACCTTCTATTGGGCATTTGTCATACTCCATCAATCTTTTATTCTAGGATCACTACATTCACATCCGTTTCCATTTACTGTAAATCATGGATCTCAATTTATCATCAATCATGATCCAAAAAATTGAGTTGGTATCCATGAATATGGATGTTGAGAAAATTATAAGATTATATTGAAAAATAAAAGGGATATTCAAGAAATAAGTCATTAGTGTATGGAGAAATGGTCTAAGAACCATTCATTGGGTACAAATCCTCCAATGATGAAGAAATAAAGTAATGTAGTACATAGGATTATGGTTTATAAATTAATTAGAATATAGATAAATCATAGTGCGACAAAATTTTATGAATATGTTAAATAAGTAATTTCATTTCTTAAAACAATGGAAAATAGATAAATATAATAAAAACAATGTTCATTCTCTTAATTGGATTAACGGGTGAAGTGTTTGAAATTCAATAAAAAATATATTGCCGACTAATTGAAGATTATGACATTTTGATATCCATGAATTGATTAACTCAATGGACACTTCCTATATATATCTAACTCTATTTTAGGGATTTATGGAGACTAACATTCATTGGAGGTGGGTATGACATCCAGCCTTTTTATTACATAACATTTCATTACATTCTACAAACAGATGATATTTAATGTTTAGCGTCATAGAAATAAGGTACATAATACATTAAAAAATAAGTCATTATTCTAATACAATTTAATGGCTTAATTATAGGTAAATCTTAAGTACAATTAATGCATATCATAACCTGGGGGAATACATCAATGTAAATGATGAGAAGAAGTCCCAGTAAGGGTAAACAAGAGACCCAGTTTACTTGTGATATCAATAAGAACATGATGAAATACATAAAGACATAAGAAATGGGAAAGGGTAATATCATAATAAAACAAAAACTAATCATAACCTGAATATTTAGATATAAGATTATTTTTTACATTCATAAGAATATCACCAAGGTCCATGCCCATGGTGTCATAAAAATTACTAAGGGTGTTCAACAAGGAATCATAAAACAAATCATTTCTAGAGAATAATTTCTTTAATAATTTCATTGGATAACTAAAATGGAACACCCATATTATATATTTTTTTCCATGTGATCTACATAGATCATAATCGAAATTTCATAAATAACCCAAAGAAAATAAAAGAAATGGGTTTCATAGAAAAATTGAGACCTTTTAAGAAGTGCATAAAACATGATCATTATATCATTTATAACCCATGTAAAGGGAATAAGGGTTTTATGTATATCAAGTATATAATAAAATATACTATTTTTATGTATTTATAAATAACCCTATAAATTAAATAATTTTTGGTATTCAAATAAATACAATACGAGAATTTATTGATAAAAAATATAGATTTTAAGTTGAAAATTATGCATCATAGTGGCTATGAAACATTGTTTTAGAAAACATTTAAAAGAGAGGATACATTTTATCCCAATAATAAATATATCATAATATAGTATAGCTACCGAATAAAATAAAAATAATAATATGGTATGAAAATGTTAAAGGCATACAATATAAAAGATAACTTCAAAGGAAAAGAGAAGTTTGATAAATCCCTTTCCTTGAAGAGTAACTTCTAAAACTCAAATATCGGGACCTTGGGGGATTAAGGGTACCTTTGGAGGACTCTTTGGGAGGTAATAAAACCTCAAAATAGTGGTTAATGATTATTAATGGAATAAAATTAATGAATGATTCTGTATTTGAAGCAAAAGGGAGGGAATAATTTATTAATTCCAAAGGACACCTCATTAGTGGTATTGGAAAAGCCATGGGCTGGCCCATGGTATTTTCCCTTGTGATTACCCACTTGGGACACCTCATATTATATATTAATACATTAGAGTCTGCTAACATCTTATCTTAGTCATTTCATAATTATAACATAGTTACGGTGTCATTAAACTTACTGAAAATTCAATGCTGTTTTTTACTATTCATTGAAAATTCAACTATTTCAGAAATAACCCAAAAATTCACCATAACCATTTTTCGACTTGTAGAAGTAAAAAGTGAACTCCATTTTATAAAACTGAATTTTATTTTAAATTAAATGAAATAAATAAAATACAAATACTTAACTAATAATTTCTAAAACATTTATTTACGTATACTGTGATATAATTATATCACATTACCACTTAAGATAACTAAAAAATATTTATATTTACTTAGGTGATGTTACTATATCATTGCTAAAATTAACATTCATAAGGTTAAAATTACTACTCCAAATTTTATTTTTACTATTCACTAAAAAAATTATTTTGATCTTATTGAACTACATTTTTCACCCTGATTACAACCACGTATATCTGATTTCTGAAAATCATTTTCCAGAAAAATATATTTAGAAAAAAAATAATTTTTATTTTTCACAAAAAAAAATATTCACAAAATAATATTTATCAATGAAACTGTATTCATTAAATACTATTAATCAAAACCTAAAAAATTAAAACTTCATAAGAAACATTTAAAAAATCATCCTAGATTAATTTTGACATTTGAAATTGAAAAAATATATATATATATTAGCATCACAATTCTCTATGTATAAGAAATATAAAAAATTACAATTTATTACTTCTAAAATAAATTTATCAAAATTTTCTAAATTAAACATTTACTTTTTTATGAAATTATATTATTAAAACATGAATGATTAAATTAAAATTCTATTTATACCAAAGGATTACAAAATATAACTAAAGACTCACTACATAACCCCTTATAACACCTAAATAGGACATAAGATTAAGGTGCGATATGGTGATAGAATCTTGGGGTGGCTTAGACAACATTTCCCTAGAGGTTGTTTCTATCAATTTGAACTTCTCCAATAAGAGATTATGTTCAAGATTAATTTGTTGAAGTTCTTCTTGGGCTTGGTCCACAGCGAAGCCCAATGACACCACCTCTGAACTAACCTCCGAAAAATGGACTTCTTATGGCACGAGAATAGTAGATGATTCCATTGACACTTCGTTATTCAATATATCCATTATTATTTCTATTTATAATCACTAATCTCGACATTATTTGTATAGTTTCCAACAACCATATTGACTAACGATCATATAATAGTCACAACCCAACAGTATCATTTCAATTATACTCACTTCATTAGTAAAGGTATATAGTTTTGTTGAGTAAAAACTAATATAACATAATTTTTCATGAAAAATATTACATTAATAAATATTGGGTCGTTACATCCCCACTTATGAAATTTAGTCCCGGAAATTTCAACTCTTACCCTCAGAAGAGAAATGGTGTGGGTTCTTCTTCCTCATAGTCTCCTCTAGTTCTCATGTGGATTCTTCATATTTATGGTTCCTCTATAACACTATAACAAGGTGGGTGGCCTTGTTGTGTAGAACATTATCTCTAAGATCCATGATCTCCATAGGCTTCTCCTCATAAAAGAGGTCATGTTCCCGTTGCACCACCTCATGATTCTGTACATGTGAAGGGTTAGGTATGTACTTACTCAAGAGGGATACATGGAATACATCCTGAACATGATCTATATTTGGAGGAAGTTCAACCCGATAGGCCACTACTCCCATGCGATCATGGATTTCATAGTGTCCAATGTACCTAGGGACAATCTTTCCATTCATTCCAGATCGCATGACTATATTCCATGGTGAAATTCAACATATGAATTTGTCACCAACATCAAACTCCAAGTCCCTTCAAATTTTATCGGCATATCTCTTCCACTGACTCTGAGTAGCCCTAATGTGTTACTATATGGCATGAACCTTTTCTATCATCTATTATACAAGATTTAGACCAATAATAATTCCCTAACAAGATTCATCCCAACAAGTATGAGTTCTATATCTCTTACCTTATAGAGATTGTAAGGACCTGGCCTTTCAGTTATATTTGTTTTCCAAATTTTGTGTGTTATTTTATTATATAATGAACAATAACATTACCATTAGTTAATGAAGTGGGTATAATTAAAATGAAACCGTTTGGTTTCAAATGATTTATGACAATTGGAAACTATAATCTTAAAGTTTTTTATATAAATATGGTTATCTTGGTCAATAATACATAAAGAAGATTGAAAGGCCACATCCAGTAGACTCGAGCCATGTGAATCCCATCTGTCGGAGCATGGGAAGGAGGTAGCATCACTGGGATTTGCTATGAACCAAGCCCAAGCCGAAATTCATCATATGAAGCATGAACGGAATTTCCTAAGGGAGAAGTTAAAGCTGATAGAAATCATCACTCGAACAATGTTGTCTGAGCCACCCCAAGATTCTATCACCATAGCACACCTAACACTTAGGTCATATGTTAGTGTAATAAGGGGCTATGCAATGAGACCTTATTTGATTTGTATAATCCTTTTATATAAATAAAATTTTTATTTCTTTTTATGGAAAATTTTGTGAATTTAAAATATCCAGATAAAAATAGGATGTGTATTATTTAGGAAAAAAGAGTATTTTAAAATATTATTTGTATTATTTAAATAATTGATAATATGAAATGATTTTCAAAAAATGGACTTCAACAGTTGTGATCAGTGGGAAATTTAGAGTCTAATAAGATCATCTTTGTTTTTAGTGAATAGTAAAGTAGGAATAGTAACATACCCATATGAATAGTAATGAATAGTAATTTGACCAAAAAAATAGAAACTTCACCCACGAATGTATAAATACATGTTAGAAATCATAAAAGTAAAAAAAACAAAGATCATAGATTATGTTTTGGTATTTTTGTATGCCATAAATATTTTATTTATAATTTTTTAACTAACATAATAATTTAATATAGAAATGAATTTTCATAAAATTTAATCAGAAATTGTTAAATTATTGTATTATGGTTATATGATAATTTTTTGGGACCTTGATTATTTTTTTTAAGGTGTTACAAAATTAGTAATAGTTTTAAAGTTGTATTTTTTGAATAAATAATGATTTTATTTAAAAATTAAATTAAAAATATTTAGAAAATTATTTTCATAAAATGGAATTCATTTTTGATTTCAGAGAACCAATATTAGTTTAGGGTGATGTTTTCTATTTTTTCTGAAATAGTTGAATTTTCGGTGAATAGTAAAATGTAGTTTTGAGTTTTGAGTGTTTAATGACATCATTAATGATGTAATAATGATGTAATATTTTTGGATTACTTATGAATAGTGATATATTCTATGATGTGTCCAATGTGGCCTATACCATTTCAAAATACCATGGGTAAGCCCGTGGTTTTTCCAATACCACCGATGAGGTGTCCCTTGAAAATTAATAATTTATTCACTCAATTTCCCCATAAATACCAAGAACTTTCCCTCAATAATTTCCTTCCAAATTCATCCTAAACGAATTTATGGTCTCCTTACCTCCCATGGAGTCCTCCCAAGGTGCCCTAAAGCCTCTCAAGGTCCCAACAATTAATCATTCAAAGTTACTCTTCAAGGTAAGGGATCATTTCACCCTCCTCTTTCGAGTCATGAATTCCTTTAGGTTGTGTCTTCTAGTATCCATCTTTTTATGTTGAGGGTATGTTCTTATAAGTTTTCATTACTGTAAACTTCATGTCTAATTTTTGATAGACCCTTTATTCTCTCATCAATTTGTTTACTGAATTTTTGAGTGACGTCGTTAGGCTGCCGAATTTCTTGTAAAAGAAATCACATCTTCTCTTCCATTTCATGTTTCCATTTATTGTGGTAGTTCATTCAAAATATCTATACCATGTTCTTATATCGATGTTATTCTATATTTATATTTTAATATGAGTTATTTATGAGTGTTTTTCCCTTGTACCCTCTGTTTTTATTATTTTCTAAAACCCTGTTATATAGCCGTTATGTTGCAGAAATTTCATCTCAAATTTTCTATCTATTTTTGTCAAGAAATTACTTTTTTTATTTATGTGAATACCCAAACCTATTTCGTTTCATTGGGTGTTAATAAATATATAAAAAGGATTTATTTAATTCTGGGATGGACATACGTATAACCCTCATTCCGTTTCCATGGGTTATAAATGATATTATGATCTTATTTCTAAGAACATTTAAAATGTCACAATTTTGAAATGAAACCCATTTCTTTTATTCTCTATGGGTTATTTATGAAATGTTTGATTATGATCTATGTGACTATCATGAAAGTAAATACATATTAGTGATGCGCCCTGATAGTGCTCTAATGCATTGGTTAAAGAATTAATCTCAAGAGATGACATGTTTCACGATACCTTGGTGAATAACTTTGGTAATTTTTTGACACCTTGGGGATGGACCTTGGTGATATGTTCATTAATATCTAAATGAAATGTTGAAGAAACATATTCAAGTTACGATTCAAGTTATTTTCATTGTGATACGCCTATACTTCCATTTATTATGTCCTTATTTTTTAATTCATGTTCTTATTGATGTCACAAGTAAACTGATTCCCTTCTTTACCCTTATTGGGCCTTCTGCTCACCCTTTCATTTAAATTTATGTCTCCAGGTTATGAGATGCAGTAATTTTACATAGGATGAACCTATTATTAAGCCTTATGAGTGGTTTTGAAGAATTTTTTATGTTGTTTTCATGTATTATGATCCTGATTTCCAAGACACTAGATGTTAAAGATCCTCTGTTTGTAAAATGTAATGAAAAGTTATGTAATAAAAAGGTGGAATGACATAGAGATTCCAAGGGCTCCATTTGAATTCTCTAGTGGGAGCTATTATTTTAAGAGAACTATACTAATTGTAGATGTTTATCCCATCCTCCATTAAATTACATTGGGAAAGTTCTATGAAAGTCCTTGAGTGTATGAATAGTCCTTTTAGATTGACTATTAGTTTGGGGATGATAAGACGTACTGAAATTCAATTCAGTACCCTGAGAGTATTAAAGTCTTATCCAAACTTTTGATGTGATCCTTGGGTCATGATCAGATATGATGGAGATTGGTACCTTATATAGCCTTACCACCCCCCTCACGTAATTCTTTGCCAGTTGAAAAAGAGGGAAGTCTTCCCGAATAGATATTAAATGAGCATTCAAGGTGAAATAGTCCACTATAACCCATAACACATTGTTTCCTTGGGAAGTTCTATGGAGACCAACTAAAAAGTAAATAGTGATATTTTCCCCCTTCCATGATGGAAAGGGTTGTGATTATAGTACCACTTTAGGAAGTTGTCAGTATTCCTTCATTTGCTAACATACCAGACACCTTATAGTGTATTTAGAAATCCCTATATTCATGTTATACCACCAATATTGATCATGATGGTTCCTATACATTTTCATGCTTTCTTGATGTATAGATAATGTATATCTATGGTAATCATCCATCATCACATAGTTTATTTCCATAATAGATGGAAAACATAGTATTGTACAAAATTTTAGTACACCTTCTTGATCAATATTGAACTCAGGATCCTTCCCATTATTCAAATCCTCAAACTTCTTATATAACAAAAGATCTTATTTTTTAGATTTATTGATCATAACTATTAATGATGGTTGAGAAATAATTTGGGATATCATTGATGATTTCCCTTCCCTTATGATTCCCATGTCCAATTTTAGTAGGTCATTGATCAAAGGATATATTTGAATCCTCATCGTTTCCAGCAGAATTGGGAATTTCCTACTTAATAAATCAGCAACGTTGTCTTCTCTTCAGGGATGATAATGAATTGAACAATCATAGTTTTTAAGAATTTACTACCATATCCTTTGTGTCATGTTCAATAATTTTTGTGTGAAAATATAGTTCAAACATTTATGGGTTGTGTATATATCATACTTTTCCCCATAATCATAGTGCCTCCATATATAAAGAGTAAAAACAATCGTATCTAGTTCAACATCATTCATAGGATAGTTATACTCATTAGTCTTCAACTTTAGATATGTATAAGAAATAACCTTTTTATTTTTAATGAGGACGCACCCAATCCATTTTAGATATGCATATCTAAAAATAATTAATCCTTCTTTGCTTGAGGGAAGAGATATCATTGGTGATGTAACATATATGTACTTTATCTCATTGAAACCTTCCTCATACTCTTTTTTACAGATGAACTTGACCCATTTTTTTGGTAACAAGGTTAATGGATTAGAAATTTGTGAAAAGTTTATCACAAACCTCATATAATATCACACTAATCCAAGGAAACTACGAATCTCAGTTACTATTTTAGGATGAGGCCATTCCTCTATTACCTTTGTCTTTGTATGGTTAACTAAGATTACATTATTGGTTATAATGTTCCCCAAGAAAGAAACTTTTTGTAACAAAAACTCACACTTTCTAAACATTCCAAATAACCTATCCGTCCTTAGAGTCTGTAATATAACTCTTAATTGATCTTCATGCTCCTCTTGAATTTTCAGATATATCATAATATCATCAATATAACTACTACAATGTTATCAAGGTATGAATTAAATATTGTATTAATTAAATTCATCAAAATAGTAGGTTCATTAGTGAATCTGATGTCCGTAACAACAATCTCATAATGCCCATGTCATGATCGATGGGTAGTTTTTTTGGAATATCTTATTTCTTCCCCATCAATTGATGATAAACATACTGAAGATCAATCTTGGAGAATAATTGAGCTTCATGAAGTTGTTTAAATAAGTCATCATTTCTTGAAGGAGGGTATTTGTTCTTCACATTGGTCCCATTATTTTCTCTATAATCAATGCATATCCACATTGATCCACCCTTCCACTTCCCAAATAGAACATGAGATACCCAAGGAGGCACACTTTTTCAGATGAAAACCTTTTCCAAAAGATCTTCGAGTTGTTTCTTTAATTCCACCATCCCCATATTTTCAATTATATATGGTGTTTTTGTAATTGGATAAGATCCATGTATGAGTTAAATGGAGAAATATAAATCCCTTCCTCGAGGAGGTCCTGGTTACTCCTTAGGAAAAACATCAAGGTATTCCTAAAATATGGGAACATTTTCTATCCCTATAATATCATTTAATTCTCTTTATTCACCAATCAAATTCTTAAATACCGCTATAAGGGGTTCTTCTAGACAAAGACCGGGTTGAGATATCCTTCCTTGGAATATAATTTTACGTTTTCCATTCAAGACTACTCATATTTCCTTACTTCCTCATTTGATATAAGCATTATACATTGCGAGCCAGTCCATCACTAGTATAATGAATAATTCTAGCGTGGTAATGAATACTAGATTTGCGATAAGATTGTGATCACTAAATTAAATACTAGAGGTTCTAAACACTAATGACGCTCAAATAATCCATCCACGATTCTTTACTGATAACTATAATTTTAGTGGTTCTAGAATTGATTCTATATTCTTCGCAATCATGGAGGAAATAAAAGAATCAGTATAACCCAAATAAAACAATTTAATTTCTAACTTTTAGATGACAACTAGAGTACCTTCCACCACATCATTTGGAGAAAAAATATCAGCCACCATGATATCAATTACCCGACCATGATCCCTTTTCCTATGTTGAGGCTGATGGTGATTCCCCTCCAATGTCCTTAGATTTAGACAGGGATTGGAACAGTGCCTAATCTATACACACCTAAAGAATTTGACATCACATAGGGCCAGTACCATCATCCCATTTTCATTACATTTGTGAATTTGATGCCTTACCTCATGATTAAAATTCCATGTGATATGGCCATCTCTTCCACAACTGTATCACTTCCCGCTCCCGAGTAGGTAGTTCCTTGAATTCTTCATCCCACACTTATTACACATGGGACGTTTCACTTTCTTGTCTCTTCTTACCTAATCAAAGATCCTCCCTAATCATGGATCCATTGATCTCCACCTATCATTGGATTTATGATACCACTACATATCACTGAACTCGAGTTCGACATTCATAGCACTCCACACGATCTCCTCATAGCTATCATAGTCTCGATTGGCTAGATTCTTCGGTAGATGTGTTATTAGTCCAGAAAATATTCTATCAACCTTCCCATTATGATACATGAAAAAGAGTGAGGTGTAACAAGAATATATAGGGAAGTTCATCTCATTTCATTTAATAGATTCATTCTCATTCTACTTAATTCCAAGAAACTCTTTCTCAATTTTTGTTCACATCGAACAAGGTAAATACTTATTGACTAATATCCTTATTAACACTTCCCACTCCATATATTTAACACACAATCTTGGAATCATGTATTTAATCAGTTCCACCAATGATCAGCTTCTTTCTCTAAGTGGTAAACATCCAGGATGATCTTTTCTATTATTGAATAGTGGAGCATAGGAATGATCTTTTTGATAAATCTTATCCACTATTCATCAATCAATGGATTGGTAGATACATTAAACGTTAGTAGTCATTGATGCATAATGGACTCAGCAAAAATTTGTTCCCTTCATGGTTAAAATGGTATTTCAACTTGATTCAATGTATTTCCCAAAACATTATTCCTTTGATTCATCATTCTCATGAAAGATTCCATTCCGGATTCCATCAGATGGCTATCTGTTGGGCAAAAATCCCTCAAGGTATCATTGAAGCATTTTTGAGGTGATTGTGTTTGTTGACAAATCAGGTTTCCATGGAGAATTGTCGAGTTCCCGAGAAGTTGTTGACATTCCATGTTGACAAAGAACTATGAAAAAGGAAAGGATGATCTGGAGGTGGTACAAAAGAGCAGTACAAGGTGGCGCCGTTTCCCAGTGTTTGCCAAATTTATGGGCCTGAAAATCGCCAATGGAAAATGGAGTGATATGTTGTTTGCAAAGGTTGAGGAGAGAGAAATGAAGGAGGTGCGCGGAAACATTATGCGTGGCACGCAAAATTAGCGGGTTGCGTGAAATCTTGAAGTGTAACGCGCAAAACAGTGGGTTGCGCGAAATTGTATTTCGCGCAAAAGATGTTTCAAGGCCGAAAGCTTGAAAATCGGTAAAGTCATGAGGCGCGCGAAATTTTGGAGGCATGCGTGAAAAATTGAAGTGGTGCGCGAAATAGGGGATGAAGTATTTCGCGCAAAAGATGTTTCGAGGTCCGAAGCTCGGAAAATGGAAAAGGCATGAGGTGCGCGAAATTATGGAGCAGTGCGCGGAAAATGGTTGTGCGCGGAAGATTTTTATTTTGCGATCAAAGCGGATTATGCACTCAAGGAGGGTTTTTCGCGCGGGGTCGATTTTTCCTATAAATATGAAGTGACCCTCCTCCATTCACTGGAGTTCAAGACATAGAAAATACCCGAGCTCTGGTGCGCGAAATTGAAGTTAGAAAGGGTGTTGCGCGTAAACTTAAAGTTTGCGCGTAAAGTCAGATTGCGCGAAAAGCAAAGGCTGCGCAGAAAGTTTGTGATTGGCGCGTAAAAGGAAGATTGCGCGAAAAGTGGATTTCGCGCAAAAGTAGTGAATTGCGCGCAAGGCAGTTTCTAGGCTATGCGTACTATTTGGAGGTTGCGCGAAAAAGGTATTTCACGCAAATCATAGAAATTGCGTGCAAGACACCGTAAGGGTTGCGCGTAAAAATTGAGGTTTCCCGGTACATCCGGTGCAAAGTGAGATTCATCTGCGGGTGAAAGTTGGACTTCAACAGAGCATCTACATACAGAGGAAGATGCATTCCTTCATGAAAATGAAGAGACCTACAGGTCTATAAACTGTGAGTGGATTCCTTCCAAGAGCAGTGAGCTTAGGAAGAGGAAGAAGGTGATCCTCTCGACCGGCAGTGAGCCAGAGAGAGAGAAACAGGGAGTGGGCCTTGGGAAAGCAGTGTGCTGACCCTAAACATTGTATAGGCAGTGAGCCTGGGCATAGAAGTGATCTAGCCCGAACATTGTAATCCACAGCTAGTGAAGTTTAGTGGACTTGGTATGACCGGCAACCTATCGGCGTATGCCTCTTGGACGTAGCCCTTAGTGAGAAACTTTTTTCATTTAATAATATTATAGCTCTAAAATATTTCTACATATTAAAAAAAATATGATTAAACTTGTTATTAAATATCAACAACTACATTTCTTATACATCCTTCATATTCATTCATAAAAATCATGGGATTAACCAAAAATATCCCTATGGAGTGTAAAACTAGAAGTAAATCAAGGGCTGTTTTCATTCCCAAGTTCCCATTTGAGTCTAGATGAAAGTGGTGTTTTTAGGTTTTACCCCTAAATACATCTGCTCCAGAGTCACATCCACTTTTTTGTATCCAGATAAGGATTTATTTGTTCCAAAACCAATTACATAATATTGTACACAAATACCAAAACATTTTATTATATTTAAACTATGAATTAGGGTTATTCTTGAGGTTTTCATATCCATATTTCCACAAATAAATAAACAATCCATTTTTACCAACTATTTCTTCGAGCCTTTTTATTACACAAATTTTCATTACATTTTAAAATATAGGATGTTTTATGTTTAGTGTATTAGAAATATGGTACATAATACATGAAAACATAAGGAATTACTAAAATCCAGTTGTAAGGATTCATCATAGTTCCATCATATGTATAATTACTTCATATCCAAACCTGGGGACATACATCAATGGAAATAGTGAGCAGAAGGCCCAGTAAGGCTAAATAAGGGAGACCGTTTACTTGTGATATCAATAAGAACATAAAGAAATAAATAAATACATGAAAAATGGAAAATATGCATGTAATAATAAAAATAATATGAATCATAACATGAAAATGTGGGAACAACATTTAATTGATACATTTATAATCCTATCACCAAAGTCCATCCCCAAGGTTCCATAAAAATTACCAAGGCTTTTCACCAAGGTATCATAAATCTTGTCATCTCTGTAGATTAATTTCATTACACGATGCATTGGAGTGATATCATACAAAATCATTAATAATTATTTATTTTCATTTTATGCACATAGATCATAATATAAAACTTCATAACTAATATAATGACAATAAAAGAATTGTATTTCATATCAAAATTCAAAGGTTTTAAAAAGTGATTAAAAAGATAACCATTTTGTCATTTTTAACCCCTAGAATGGGAATAAAGATTTTATGTATGTAAATTAATGAATAAAATATATAATTTTTATGTATTGAGGATTACCCTTGTAAATGAATAGGTTTTGGTATTCACAAAAAAATTAGATAATTTCTCGTCAAAATGAGAGAGATTTTGAGACGAAAATTATGGAGAATAATGACTATGACACATGGTTTTAGAAAATATGAAAAAGATATAGTACAAGGTATACCATTCATAAATGAGTCATAATATAGTATAGAGACAAAATAAAATAAAAATTATAACATGGTATGGAAATGTGAAAGACTACCCACATAAAAGATAACTTTAATGAAAAAGAGAAGTTTGAGAATTCCCTTACCTAGAAGAGAAACTTCTATAAGTCTATGATCGAGTACTTAGGGGCTTGAGGGAACTCTTGGAGGACTCCTTGGGAGGTGCTAAAACCATAAAACTGTGAATAATTAATTTTTAATGAAAGGTAATGAAGGAATGGGTGAGTATTTATTGCAAAAGTTATGGAATATTTTTTTAATTTCAAAGGACTACTCATTAGTTGTATTTGAAAAACCATGTGATTACCCATGGTATTGTTTCATGGTATTTCCCACATAGGACACCTCATACAATAATTTAAAACATAATAGTATACCATAATCTTATCTTACTCATTATTTCATTATCTCATAGTTATGATGTCATTGAACATACAGAAAAAAAAAGTGTAGTTTTACTTTTAAAAAAATCCAACTACGTTAGAAAAATCCCAAAAATTCACCCTAAACATTTTCTGATGTGTAGAATATAAAAGTGAACTAGATTTTATAAAAATTAATTTCATTTTAAATTATATTAAATAAATTTAATTCTAATACTTAACTAAGAATTTCTGAAACATTTATTTACTTATATTATGATATAATTATATCACATTACCACTTAAGATGACTATATCATATTTATACTTCCTTAGGTCATGATACTATTCCATTGGTAAAATTATCATTCATAAGTGTAAAATTGACATTCCAAATCGTAAAGACACTATTCACTAAAAATAGTTTTGATTTTTTTGAACCACATTTTCTACCCTCATTACTACCATGTATGTCCAATTTTTGAAAATAATTTCACAGAAAATGTTATTTAGTAATAAAATTATTTTTTACTATACATCAAGAAAACACTATTAATCAAATAACATTCATAAAAAACACTATTCATAAAATAATATCCGTCAAATACTAAATAATTGAAACATCTTAGGAAACTTCAAAAAATGCCTCCACGATTAATTTTAACATTTGAAATTCAAAAATGATGTTA
Source organism: Viscum album (assembly GCA_963277665.1). Lineage (NCBI taxonomy): Eukaryota > Viridiplantae > Streptophyta > Magnoliopsida > Santalales > Viscaceae > Viscum > Viscum album. The sequence goes on from OY728138.1 coordinate 1,970,543,156, forward strand.
TTTACCATAATAATTCTCTATGTTTGAGAAATCACTAATAATTAAAAAATTTAATTCTAAAATAAATTTATGTAATTTTTCTTAAAAAACTAATACTTTATCAATAAAGGCTATTATTAAAATAGGAATGATGAAATAACCATTTTATTTATACTAAGGGACTTCAAAATGTAACTATGACCTCATTACATAACTTCATATAATGCCTACATAGGACCTAAGTGTAAGGTGTGTAATGTTGGTAGAATCATAGGCTGGCTCATAAAATATTTTCTGAGTGGTGATTTCTATCAACTTGAACTTCTCACGTAAGATATTACGTTCAAGCGTAATGTCTCGAACTTCAGTTTGGTCTTAGTCCAGAGTGAAGCTTAGCAACACCACCTCCTTCCCATGCTCTATAAAATGGTCTTCATATGGCCTGAGTCAACTAAATGAATCAATCACTCTTCTTTCTGTCATAATAATCGTTATCATTTCTATTTAAAATTACTAATATTAATGTTTAGAGTATAGCTTACAACTGTCATATTGACCTATGGTAATATAAAATTTGAAACCCAATAGTCTCATTTCAATTATACTCACTTCATTAATTAAGGGATATAGTTTTGTTGATTACCAATTAATATACTATACATTTTCAAGAAACAGTTATTATTCAAAAATATCAGGGAGTTACAGTGGGGGTGGGTTAAAAAGGATTAAATAATAAATATTAGGTGAAACATTATTAAAAATAATTAATTCAATTAAATTATTTTTATTCAATCAAACTCTCAAAATGAATAGTGTCAAGGACCATAATAAGAATGAAGTTTATATTTCTCATAAATAAATCCATCTATTAAAAGGATTCAACCACTGATTCAGTTTCCAAAATCTAATGCTTGGTTTAGATGTAAATGTAATTTACCCATGAACAACACCTACATAATAAAATATATATATTATTTTTATTATTATAGATTTCATTCTTTTAGACACCAATATAAATGAAATTAATCAATTACCATCCTCTAAAATATTATTTAATATAATCTAATCTTTCAAACATTAAAAAAAATTTCACTATAACACAAATCAATGTAAACCTTCTCATGAAATATTATTGAATTATTACCATTCAACATGTTTCTATTATAAAAGGTTTTAACTTTTAGAATTTCATTACACATGTGAGAGTAATCATTTAAACATTTATGTAAATCATGAACTCATTCACTATTGAATAATTTTTTCCATGTAATTCTGGGTGAATTGGTTAAGGCTTTTATGCCAGAAGTATTTTTCTTCTTCTATGTATATAATTTATTTCTTCATCTCTACCAATGCGGTTAATATTCCCCTTTAGGAATTTACTATGCATCATATTAAATGTGTAAAACCATTTGGATACACCGAAATTTTAGTAACCTCTTTTTTTGGATTGTAGAATCATGTTACATAGATATGGTAAGTCACCCCTTTCTTTAAGGCTCCTTTTTGATTAAAAATCATGAAATGTAGTTTTCGGGTGTTTACACTAGGTTTCCGGGAAAGTACACACCGTGTACCTAAATTATACACCATATACTTGGGGACAAATTCAAGTTGTGAAGTGTGGGTCATGTCATGAGATGGTACACATTGTGAACTTGATGAACATATCGTATAGTGTTTCAATACTGTTTTTTATCTGAGGCAACAGGTTTTTTTGAATACTTATCCCTCGTGACCTTCACGTCGTGTCCAAAAGATACAAGTCGTGAGCCAGCCTACCCCCCCCCCGATTACTATCATGTGTTTAGATGTTCCTGTTGGTATATTATTTCCAGAACTCCTTTATCTCAACCCTTGAATCTCCATATAAATTTTTTAGAGCCACTCCTTCTTCCAAATAAATCTAATAGGCTTTGGATCGTTGTCACGTATGCGGTACGTCTGTACGAGTAAGTGTTGTATTAGATCTACTTCTCTTATGATCTTGGTTGAATGATATATTTTTGTTATGGGTAGATATAGGTTTTCAATTTCCAAATATGTGTATATTTGACATTGTTGTTGATATGAGAAGGGATATAAGGCCGTATCATTGAAGAATCTACCCGATTTTTTTAGCGTTCATCGTCCGTTGTTTGGGTTCATCAAATTATTCAAGGTAGGTGGATTCACTCCCGAATCATCTTAATATAATTAATTGGAATGCTTTAAAATTGAATTTATTATTCATAATTTAATGTAACTTCATTGTGGATCACTTTTTGGAACCCTTTTTGAGTGATATTTTGTGAAATCTAGAAAATTTGGGATTTGAATGAGTGATTTGGTTCTTTGTTCTAAAATATTGTTTTTATTATGGGTATTTTTTGGATTGTTCTAATATAAATTGTATTATAGTTTTTCAATAAAATGGAAGGTTTTATTGAAATGAAATGTTCCTTTGAAATTGGTTGTTCTTTGGATTTCAATAAAAGTATAGTTTAACTAAAGGAGATTATTTTGGTAATGGAAATATTTAAAATAAATGGTGTTGGTTTGAGTTCATTAGTAACAGGCCCAAAATAAGGGACGAGTACCATTGGGGTCCATGGGACGTGACCCTAGATCAGGGGCAGGTGTTTGTGGGATAGAAAGTGATTGAACAGGAGACCGTTTATGAGCATGGAACTATAGAAGGAATAATGCATTTGTGGGTGTGTTGTGAACTATGGAATGTATATGCTGAAATAATAATCATAATTAGTTTTGAAATTTTATTATTTATTTTAGGGAAAATAACATGCTAAAAATTATTTTCATTTACTTTTTGTTGCACTTTGTTATAATATGTTTTCAAAATTGATTATATTTCGTTATAATATATTTTTTGTAAATTTCTCTTATATAACTATTTAATATAATGTTCTGAACATTCTATCCTAGTGGTGTGAGTTGGGAAGTCATCGAGAAAACCTACTATGTTTTATACTCTCCCCTTCTTGGGAACATTGATGCTTTTACAGATTCTACCTTTCGTGGAATTGGAAAAGGTAAAGTATCACACATCTTTAACACTATGTCATGATACATTGGACTACTTGGTGATGTTGGAGCATGGTTCTTGTGAAGCATGGAGTCATTTTTTCATCATGGAGTTTATTCTTTTTCATTATTCTATTTTTTTGATGTTGGTTTGTCTTCCACTATATCATACCTTAATTTTTTGTTTTAAAGCGAATTACTTGAAATGTCATAGTTTATTTCATGTATAATATAGCGATATATTTTTGGTTGGTTTTTTGGGTTAATGCCTTTATAAATAAAAGGGTAAATCATCTCTATCTGAATTTTAAACCCTTGGGCCTTTATTGATAGCCTTTGGCATCTTGGGGATGTCACCTAAAGCCCGATAATGACGCATTGTACTCTCAAGCCAATGAGAATTATTGGGACATTACAATTGGTATCATTTGGTTCAGTCTTTTCCTAACAAGATGTCATCAAGTTTCATTCCCTTTTAATTGAAATTCCTAATTTTCTATTCCATGGGTTTGAATATTAGAAAATAATAGGATTTTCCAAACATGAAATGTCTAGCATAAAAAGAAGTATCTACCCTTTTTATGATGAAGTTCATGTTATCAGGTAGTTCTGTATATAAGTGTTTGGAGACACTATTAGGATTTTGAATCCACAGTGGAATGGGGTTATACAATTAGATGATCATGACATGCATTGAAGAGGAATAACATCCCACTAAGAATGATTTTGAAAAATGAAATTTCTTATTCTATTTTGAAAATGGTATAATTTTAAAAAATCAAGTTGAACATTTAAAAAAATTTAAAAAAAAGGCTGTTTCTGGAAAACAATTTTGTGATAGAGAATCGTGCATCTGATTGTCTCCTATCAACCGGTCAAGGTTTCGGTGCTCTGCTGATGTGTATAGCAGCACTCGGGTAGAATCCTCGGCGATGGTACTTCGTAATAGTCGATTGTATTTTGATTGGTGGGGTTTGTTTGCAGAGATAACTTGAAATGATTGATTTTTGATTATTGATTTAACAAATATATGAATATTGGGGTGAGTTCATTATTGGGGAGTTAATCTTGTGATATATTTGAGCCATGCTTTGTATTGCATTAAATTAACACCCATGTCATAAGTTGATGTTGATTGGAATTCCTAAGTGTTAAGACTTTAATCGAAGGATTAACATAACATAGGGTTCTAATCTCAATAAAAACATATCTATGGTAGTGCATTTATGGTTCCAATAATCCATTGAAACCACTTGTTAAACAAAACATATCATTAATCCAATACATATTATGTTTAACATACATAATATTAATTTAAAGAATACTCATCGAGCAAAAACCATCAATCACTTAACATTCCCGAATTATAGCTCACCCCAATGGTAGATTTACTCAGCCATTATGATTTTTGATAATCTGGGTTTAATGTTTATGCTTTCGATTTAAAAAGATTAAAAAAATAAAGGGACAAGAAAAGAGTAGTGTGCCGAACAGACACACGAATGATTTTGAGAATCAAAAATGGAATTTCGTTTGAATGAGGAAGAAAAATAAGAGACTATAATTTAAAATGATTCAAACTATTTTAATACCATTGATATCATACTACATAAGTGGGAGAATAAAAAGAGGTATTGATGAAGAAACAAGAACTAAAATTTGAATTAAATGAAATCAAAGTTACACAATTACAATTGAAATCAAACATAAACAAACATGAATGATAAGTGGAGGAGAGGTCTCTCTTGTTGAAACAAGATCAAATCATATCCTCCTAGGACCTTTTTAAGGCTCTAGTAATGCCAAACCTCCTCCTTAAGTGCTGAAGTGCCAACCCCTCTCAAGGATAGAAGGGGAGATTATTTATAGCCCAAGGAGTGGAATGTTCGCATTCCCAATATTTCCCTCCATTTGCATCGCCATGTTGGCTATTCAGACAGCTGAATATTGATAAATCTCATTCTTCAAAGTTGTAGATATAAAAGTCCTCTGTCTACTATGAAAATACAGCTTCCATTGGACTTATGGAGCAATGGTTATGGTGGTTTTACAAAACAATTATGATCTGTCCATTTCATTCCAGACTTTTTCAAAGACCATAATAATGGGTTTTGGAATAGGACAATTCCATCAAATTAAAATCATTTATTAAAAAGATTTTTCAATCCATATCTCCTCTTTCACACTGAAAAATCTCAGCTCAAATGGATTTCTACATCAAGAGAAATTGAAATATTAGTGTGATGTTTTTAATTTCCAGCCAAAATGGTGGTATGGAATTAAATGCATCAGTTGGACACCTTGTATTTGTGATTGGGTTATGAAATTTTTATCATGGACTACTTGAAATTTCCTCCGAACATTGGAGGAGAATTAAGGCATTTGGACTTCTCTATTGATCCCAATAATTCAACCTTCATATATGGTCCAGTTTCTTCACAATTTCCTTGGGCCTTCTTGTGTGGTCCATATAACCCTCTAAATGAACGAATTTGCCAAAGGTGGCTTCTATTGAAATGTTGGAATTTAAATTGGGAACCCTATAGAATAATAATCCTGCAATTTTGATATGTAGGGTGATAGTTATTATTAAAAAATTAAATAGACTTGAATGTGGATAAATTCAAATAGTGCTCACAAATTATATTTAATATTTAATCATTAATATTTCACACAAATTATGAATATTTCATATAAAATCAGTAAAGTTAGTATATAAAATGATATGAAATTATTAATAACATTGACTCTGCCACACATATTCTTCTCCATGTCCTCATCAGAAATAAATATAAAAATAAGACAAACTCATTTTCACTCACCAAAAAATTTTAGAATTTTGTTTTCCAAAATCAGGGGAGGATTATACTATTTCACTCATCCATATTGAATTCCACCACAAATAGTTACAGAAATAATGTTCCAAAAACAATTTATTTCTTCATTCTCAACTTTAGACATAGAAAATGGTCGCACTCAAAACTTAATCCTCTGAAGATGATAAAAATCATTTATGGAGGTTCACTCTGTCACAAACCAAAAGTAAAAAATCTAAGAGTTTGTAAGAGCTCTCAGATTCTATATCCCATCATAAAGTGCTCAAAAATCAAGAGGTGTTTTTAGGTGTTTTTCTGTAGCTATGGGACGGTATGAATATTGTATTCAAAAGAGTGGAAAGAGGGGTAAAATACCAACATGGGAAAAGCAATGCACAAATTTTATGAAATAAAACATGGAAGGAAATGGAAAAAAATATTTACAAGGGAATGATTGTGTAAGTCAAGACACAAAAGGGGGAAACATGTGATGGGAATGCGAAGATAGAATATTTACAAAACACAACATCTTCTCCCAATGACATAAGAATATAGATGGAAAGGGTTCTTATTTTTATGTATTGTTTTCAAAAGTTGAACATGAAACAGATCTCACAGTCATCTCCCAACCCATGTTTGATCTCTTCACGATACTAATTGTAATAGTTATAATATGATCAAGGGTTGAGTAAGAGTGATTTTTGACCCATCCAAGGCACAACCCATTCTTATTGTTTTTTGAAATGTTTTTTGATATTGAATTTTTTTGAAAATTGTTTTGAACACATTTCAATATCATTTGTAAAATACATTCCCAAGGCCCCCTGAATGACAACCTCCCCCCACACTAAAATGGATTCTTGCCCTCAATCATATGATAACACACCAGAAATAAAGGAAATGATACCCAAAAATTAAATCCATTCCCCCCACTCCTAAATGTCATAAACATATGCAATGAAAATCCATGTTGATATTGAGTGGGATATGGTATTGGGCTTGTAATGTGGCTATCAAAGAAATGGTTTTCATAGGCTTGAAGGGGATTTCAAATGGATGATTAATGTAAGGGAAATGGGAGGCTATTTGGCTATTGTGATTCTTATGTGGTTCAGAAAATGCCTCTATCATATTAATGCACACTAAGGTAGGAAACTCAGCTCGACGGTCCACAAACTCAAGACTCACAAATGGTGGTGAAAACACACATTTTGAAAAGATGGCCATAGGTGGCCTTGGCATGAATGAAAATATTGTTCCTCATAGTTTGGGAAATTAATTTTCCAAATAAAAAATTGCGTACTCAAAATTTGTTAATTTTGACAATAAATTCTTTATCCAAATTCATGATGAAAATAAAAAAAAATTGGGATGAAAAAAATTCATGTTGACTCCCCAAAATAGATGGACAAAATTTCAAAACATGATGGTGAGTATGCATAACTCTTAATTTTTTTTGTATTTCTTTTGTTATGATTCTCTTTATTTAGAAATTTTTTAGTAATTAATAAAGAAAAACTCACACAAAATGGAAAGAGAAAAATAAAGGGTTTGAAAAATAAAGTGGTAAAGAAATTAAAGAGAGAGGAAGAAGAAGAAAGAGGTAGAGAGATTAAGAGAGAGATAGATATTTAAAGGGAATGAGGTTCCCCCTAGAATGGATTTGGTAGGTCTCCATCTCTATCTAGTGGTAGGTCGACTGAAGAAGGTGGGTATGCAATGTAAGTTGATGATGATATAGGATTGTGTGTCCTCTCATGGTGGTGCTTTAACTGATTTCCATTAACTATGAATGTCGTTTTGGAAAAGGGGTCTTGGACTTGCACATCACAAAATGGGTAAACATTTGTGATAATAAAAGGACCATCCCAACAAGAATTAATCTTACCTGGGTGAAGCCGAAATCAAGAATTAAAGAGCATTACCTTTTCACCTTCATGAAATACCTCTATCAGGATGTGTTTGTCATGGAGTACCTTAGCCTTCTCTTTGTACCGATTAGAATTCTTATAAGATTCAAGTCAAATCTCCTCCAGTTCAGCCAATTGCAACAATCTTTCTTCACCAGATTTTTGAAAATCAAAAATATAGGTTTTCACAACTCAAAAAGACTTATGTTGGATTTCAATAGGAAGATGACTTGCTCTACTAAAAACATGCCTAAAAGGAGACATCCCAATGGGTGTTTTATAGACAGTTCAATAAGCCCAAAGTGCTTCACCAAGTCTTTCAGGCCAGTCTTTTTTGGTGGGATTTACAATTCTCTCAAGCACTCTTTTCACTTCTCTATTAGAATTTTCAGCCATGCCATTTATTTGGGGTGATATGCAGTTGATGTTTTATGTGCAACCCCATTCTTTTTCAAAAGATATTCCATGGTTCTATTACAAAAATGGGTTCCTAAGTCACTTATCAAGGCACGTGGTGTACCAAATATTTGGAAGATGTGTGTGTTTAGGAACTCACTAACAGTATTTGAATCATCCTTTCTAGTGGGTTTGGCCTCGACCCACCTGGAAACATAATCAACCGCAAGAAGGATGTATGAGAATACATTGGAAGTGGTAAATGGTCCCATTAAATCGATTCCCCAAACTTCAAAGATCTCAAAAAAAATTAAAGTCTTTTGGGGAATTTCATTTCTCTTTGAAATTGTGCCAAACTTTTGGCAAGTGGGACATGATTAATAGAACTCTTGTGAGTCCATGAAGAGTGAAGGCAAAAAGAATCCAGAGTCTAGGACCTTTCGGGAGGTCCTTTGTGGTCCAAAGTGGAAACCTCTGGGAAGTGAGTGACAGAATTCTATGATGGAAGAATGCACCTTTTCTTCAACACATCTCCTAATTACCATGTCTGCCCCGGTTTTCCAAGTATTATTTTCTTCCCAAAAACAGAATTTTGAATCACTTTTCAACTTCATTTTTTGTTCTTTTGAAAACTTTTAATGAAAAATACCAGAAACCAAATAATTTACAATTGGGGCATACCAAGGTGACTTTGGAGTGAGTGATGAATGGTTCTCAATGGGGAATTCGGGGTCAATGATTTCTGAATGAGAATAATTATAAATTCTACTGAAGTGATCAACCATAGGGTTTTATTTTCCAGGTCTATCATTGATTACAAGGTTAAACTCTTGGAGAATTAGGATCAATCTTATTAGCCACGGTTTGGAATCACTTTTCTTGAGTAAGAACATAATAGGAGAATGGTCTGTGAAATGATGATTTTGGCACCTAAGAGATAAGACCGGAATTTATCTAAGGAAAAAACCACTTCTAAAAGTTCCTTTTTAGTTATAGTGTTTTGAGATTGAGTTTCATCCAATGTTTTCAAGGCATAATAGATAAAATGAGGGATTTTTTATCTTCATTGACCAAGAACAACCCCAACAGATCTATCAAAAGAATCACACATTAACTCAATGGGTAAGCACCAATCTAGGGGTTGGATTATTGGGTCAGATGTAAGAGAAGTTTTGAGTTCAATGAAGGCTCTCTTGAAAGCCTCATCAAAATGGAATGTGACATCATTTTGGTGAAAACGTGTCAGTGGGAGGGAAATTTTATAGATGTTATGAATGAATCTTCGATAGAAACCAGCATGACAAAGGAATGAACGGATGTCTCGAACAAAGCTGGGTTTTGGAAGTGATTGGATCACTTCAATTTTGGCAGGATCAACTTCAATACCATCTTTTGAAACTATATTCCCTTGAACAATCCCATTTGCCACCATGAAGTGACATTTTTCAAAATTTAACACAAGGTTTCACATGACACACTTTTGGAGGACAAGAGAGAGTTAATTCAAACAAGATTCAAATGACTCACCATAAATGGTGAAGTCATCCATGAAGACTTCCAAGAAGTGTTCAATGAATTCAAAAAAGATACTCATCATACACCTCTGGAATGTTGCAGGAGCATTGCAAAGACCAAAAGGAATTCTTCTATATGCATATGATCCAAAGGGGCAAGTGAATGTAGTCTTTTCTTGGTTCTGAGGTGAGATTGGGATTTGAAAATAGCCAGTGTATCCATCATGAATGAAATAGTATGACTTTGCGGCTAATCATTCTATAATTTGATCAAGTAATAGAAGAGGGTTGTGATATTTTCTTGTTTCAACATTCAATTTTTGATAATCGATGCATTCACTCCATTTGTTCTTCACTCGAGTTGTTACTACCTCCCCATGTAAATTTGTGACAACAGTTATCCCACCCTTCTTATGTACAACTTGAATTGGACTAACCCAATCACTATCAGAAATTGGGTAGATAATACAATCTCGAAGAATCTTGGTGATCACTTCCCTAACTACCTAAAGTATGAGTGGATTGAGTCTTCTTTGTGGTTGTCAAATTGGTCTGGATGACTCCTCCAGAAATATGTGAGCATGAAAAGGGCAGGGTTGATTCTTGGTATGTCATCTAGGTTCCAAACTAAGGCTTTTTTGTTTTCCTCTATCACATGAACAAGTTTGGACACCTCATTTTCATTATGTGTGGCAGAGATAATGATAGGATGTGAGTGATCAAGGAAGAGGAATGCATATTTCAGGTGTGCAGGAAGGGGTTTCAGATTAGTTTCATCACTCATTTTTGTGTTAGGAAACTCAGAAATTGAAGTTCGGACTTCAGTTGCTCTAGATTCATTTTTCCCAATATTGTCCAAGGGAGAGAAATTATGATTAGAGTTGAGATGGGATTCAAGAGAGTTTTCAAGATCCTCTAAATTTATGGAGTCTATGAATGAAAGGTCCACATCAACTTCACAATTTATGACTTGGTTAATCCTAGTGAAAATTTCACAAGATCCTATCTCTTCATAACAGGATGAACATGATGGAATGGGGTTCAATTGACTCTTAGAAGTGTCCATAGAGGCATGGATTAAGAATGCAGAGTGATCCTTAGATGGGTATCACATGGCTTGGAAATGTTGAACGTGACCAGTTGGTCACCGAATTCCATTTATAGGATTCCTGAACGGACATCGATCTTGGTTCTTGCAGTCATGAAGAATAGTCTTCCTAGAATTTGTGGAGATCGAGAATAGTTCGTCTCACCTTCCATGTCAAGGACATAGAAATCAGCAAGGAAGATAAGATAATTGACTCAGACCCGAACATCCTCAATTATTCCCTCAGGACTGGCTATTCTTTGATTGGCTAACTAGATGACAACACACGTTGGGTGTAAATTACTTAGACCAAGGTTGGAGATGATTGATTTGGGGATGACATTTATTGAGGCACCAAGGTCTATGAGTGCATCATCGAAGTTGGATCTTCCAATTTGGCATGGAACCATAAAGGTATCTGGATCTTCGCACTTTATAGGAATAGACTGCTGGGTGGAAACATTTTCAAAGGTCCAAAGTTGCCTCTTGTGGGTGAATAATTCCTTAAGAAACTTGGCATGCTTAGGAATTTTTTTTAAGGAATCTAATAGGGGAATGTTGACTTCAACATGTCTAAACTTGTTGAGCATTTCAGGATCTGGTTAAAAGGACTTCCTTAGTTTAGAAACATCTTGAGTAAAAAGAATTGGATTTATAAGGGGAATGGAAGGAAGTGAAGGAGTGGCTTCAGGTTCCTTTTCAAGTTTCTTTTTCTTCTCTTTTTCAGGCTCAATATTAAAAGGGGAGTTGGAAGACTTATCCTGAGGCATAGAATTTTTCATTCCCGATCTAAGTAAATTTTAACTTACATTACCCTTGGAGTTGGGTAATGGTTTACCTAGGATTTATGGAGAATTGGATGGTTTTTGCTGACTAGGGTGGGATTCAAATTGACCGATTTGAGTTTCAATGTTCTTTAGTCCAGATTGGGTGAAGGAGGCGAGATCTTCCACTTCACTTTCCCATGGTTTCATGGAAGAAGAGGCATGTCCCAGATAGGGATTTCCTTGATTTTGGTTCTTGGGAAATCGATTTTATTTGTTATGGAATTGGTAAAGCTCACTAGGATAATGGAATCCCAGAGGTTGATTGTTCCTTGGAGGTTGAGGAACAAAAGGATAAGGTTTATGGAATTTACCACCACCTTGATTGTATTGGAATTGGTTTGGGTTTTGAGGAGCGAATTGAGGGGGGTGAGACATGGGATTAACCTACCTCAATCCTTGGTTAATGTTAGAGGAGAAGGTCTCATAGTGAGGTTGGTTGAAGTTTCTAACAAACTTACCTGAATGTTGAGGATTCGTGTTCCGCTGAGCATATGCTGCATTGAGCTCCATTGGTCTAGATGAATCAGATTTATCCTCTTGAAGTTGTGGACCAATGTTAGTTGGATGAGAAGGAGAGTTGCATATTCCAATGTATTTGATAGGTCCCAGAAAAATTGATTGTGGAGAAGACGAGGTTGAGGATTTGGTGGACACAACTAGTTGTCTCACAAGACCTATAAGTTCACTCATCCACTCGGTCATCTTGTTCAGCTCAATTGATCTATTATCTTGGGCTTGTTTGACTGGAGCATGTGCTCTAGTATGGATTTGTTGTGTGTTTGCATCCGTTTTACTTACGAGACCTCTTGCAGCTTCAGGAGTATTATAAACAAGAGAACCACCACTTGCAGCATCAATGGGAGTTCTCTCCATAGACAATAACCCCTAATAGAAGGATTGGATCAAGAGTTGGTTAGAGATTTGGTGATGTTGACAGGTTGCAACAAGCTTTTTGAACCTCTCCTAGTACACATGGAGTGATTCGCGTGGGAATTGATGGATACCACTTCTTTCCGTTCGGATAGAATCAGTACGAGAAGCAGGAAAGAATTTCTCTAAGAAGAGTCGCTTCATGTCATTCCATGTGGTTATGGAACCAGGAGGAAGGTAGTAGAGCCACGACATAGCAGTGTTAGCTAGGGAGAAAGGTAATGCTCAAAGATTTATTTGTTCTTCAGAAAACCCATGAGGCTTCATGGTAGAGAAAAATACATTGAACTCTTTATTGTGGATATGTGGATCCTCACCGGCTAGCCCGTGGAAATGAGGAAGAAGATGAATCAAGCCCGATTTGAGTTTGAAGTCAGCCTCTATGTTGAGATATTGAATACCAAGAGGTTGTTAATTCATATCTGGGGCCTAGTGTTCTTTAAATGTTTGTTCCCTAGGATAGGCCATATCCAATTCAACTAGTTGGACAAGGACTGGTTCTTGAATTATTTGATTATCTCTTATGTTCCTCCTAAGCTGGCGAAGTGTTCTGCCAATTGTAGGGTCAAACAATTCTGAGGAATTGTTTGGCTGGCTACGGGGAATTCAGAGATATTTTGGAAGAAAGAGGAAAATGGGGTTTTCTTTTTATTTTTTTCAGTTTATGTTTTTAAGTTGAATACTGGTTTTTCTTTTTGTTTTTTTTCAATTTTTGTTTTAAATTTTTTTTTTGGTTTTTGGATTACAATAACCAGAAACTAATGACTACATAAAGCACCATCCCTGGAAATGGTGCCATTTAAAATGCACGGATGATTGTCACCTATTCACCGGTCAAGGATCCGGTGCTCTGCTAATGTGTATAGCAGCACTCGGGTCGAATCATCGGCAATGGTACTTCGTAATAGTCGATTGTTTTCAGTTCATTTTATTTTTATTGGTGGGGTTTGTTTGTAGAGCTAACTTGAATGGATTGATGGTTGATTCTTGATTTAAAAAATATATTACGTTTTGGAAGAGTTCATTATTGTGGAGTTATGCTTGTGATATCCTTGAGCCTTGCTTTGTATTGCTTTAAATTAACCCCCATTCCATAAGTTGACGTTGATTAGAATTCCTAAGTGTTATGACTTTAATCCAAAGATTAACTTATCTTAGGGTTCTAATATCAATCAAAACTTATTTATGGTATTGTATTTATGGTTCCAATAATCCATGGAATCCACTTTCTAAACAAAAAATATCATTAATCCCAGACATATTAAGATTAACATACACAATATTAATTTAAAGAATACTCGTCAAGCAAAAACCCTCAATCACATAACATCCATGAATTATAGCTCACTCCATTGGTAGATTTACTCATCAATTAAGGTTGTTGATAATCAGGGTTTAATGTTTATGGTGACGATCTAAAAATATTTTAAAAAGAAAGGGACACGAAAAGAGTAGTGTGCTGAACACAGAAATGAACTATTTTAATAATCAAAAATGGAATTTCGATTGAATGAGGAAGAAAAATAAGGGACTGTAATTTAAAATTATTCAATCTATTATAATACTATTAATATTATAATACATATGGTAAAGAATAATAAGAGGTATTGAAGAAGAAACAAGCACTAAAATTAGATTCAAATGAACACAAAGTTTCACAATTACAATTGAAATCAAACATAAACAAACATGAAAGAGAAGTGGAGGATATTTCTCTCTTGTTGAAACAAGATCAAATCATATCCTCCCAGAACCTTTTCAAGGATCTTGTAATTCCAAACATCCTATTTAAGTGCAGAAGTACCAACCCCACTCAAGGAGATAAGGGAAGATTATTTATATTCCAAGGAGTGGAATGAGTTCATTCTAAATATGTCCCTCCACTTTCATCGCCATGTTGGATATACAGACAACCGATTCATGAGAACTATCCTTCTTCAATGTTGTAGATATAAAATTCCTCTGTCAACTATGAAAATAAGGCATCCATTGGACTTATGGAACAAAGTTTATGCTGGTTTTACTAAACAATTCTGATATGTCCATTTCAATCTTGACTTTTTCAAAGACCATAATGTGAATTGGTTTTGGACAAGGAAGATTCCATCAAATAAAAATAATTTCCTCGAAAAAAATTTCCGTCCATATCTCCACTTTGACACTTAAAAATATCATCTTGAATGGATGTCTATATCAGGAGAAATTGTAATATTACTGTGATGTTTTTAATTCCCGTCCAGAATAGTGGGATGGACTTCAATGCATCAGTTGGGCCCATTTTATTTGTGATTGGGTTCTTAAATTTTTATCATGGACTCCTTGAATTGTCCTCCGAACATGGGAGTATAATTAAGGTATTTGGACTTCTGGATTTATCCTAGTAAGTCATCCTTCATATATAGTCTAGTTTCTTCACAGTTTCCTTGGGCCTTCTTGTGTTGTCCATATGACCCACTAAATAGACGAATTTTCCAAATGTGACTTCTAATGAAATGTTGGAATTGGAATTGGGAACCCTAAAAAATAGAAGTCATGCAATTTTATTAAGTACGATGATAGTTATTTTTAAAAAATTAAACATAATTGAATCCGGATAAATTCTAATACTGCTCAAAAATTATATTTAATATTTAAACATTAATATTTGACACAAATTATGCACATTTCATATAAAATCAGTAAATGGAGTATTTATAAAGATATGAAAATATTAATAACATAAAATCCCCCACACTTAGTCCTGTGCATGTCCTCATAGTCAATAAATATAAAAATAAGACAATCCCATTTTCAGTCACCAACAAATATTAAAATTTTGTTTTCCCCAAATCAGGGGAGGATTAGACTGTTTCACTCATCCATATTGAATTCCCCCAAAAATTGTTACATAAATTATGTTACAAAAACAATTTATTTTTTCATACTCAACTTTTGACATAGAAAATGGTGGCACTCAAAACATATTCCCCTCAAGATGATAAAATTCATTTATGGAGGTTCACTCTTTCACCAACCAAAAGTGAAAAATCTAAGAGTTTGTAAGAGCTCTGAGCTTCTATCCTCCATCCTATAGTTCTCAAAAATCATGAGGTCTTTTTAGGGGTTTTTCTATAGCTATGGGACAGTAGGAATATTGTATTCAATAGAGTGGAACGAGGGGTAAAATACCAACATGGGAAAAGAAATGCACAAATTTTATGAAATAAAACATGGAAGGACATGGAAACAAATATTTAGAAGGGCATGATTGTGTGAATCAAGACACAAAAGAGGGAAAAATGTTATGGGAATATGAAGATGGAATATTTACAAAACACAACAACTTCTCCCAATGACATGAGAATATATAAGGAAGGTTTTCTTTTTTGTATTTTATTCTAAATTTGAACTTGAAACAGATCTCATACTCATCTCCCAACCCATGTTTTATCTCGTCACAATACTAATTGTAATAGTTATAACAAGATCAAAGGTTGAGTAAGAGAGATTTTTTACCCATCCAAGACACAACTCATTCTTATATTCATTTTTTTGAGTTTTTTTTATTTTTATTTTTTTTAATTGTTTTGAACACTTTTAAATATCATTTGTACAATACATTCCCAAATCCCACTGAATGAAAACCTCCCCCCCCCCACACTAAAATGGATTCTTTCCCTCAAGAATATGATAATACATCCGAAAGTAAGGATATGATACCCAAAAATGAAATCCATTCCACCCGACACTTAAATTTGAAAACATATGCAATGAAAATCCATGTTGATATTGGGTGGGATATGGTATTGGGTTTGTAATGTGGATATCAAAGAAAAGGATTTCATAGGCTTTAAGGGGCTTTCAAAAAGAGGATTAATATAAGGGAAATGAGAGGCTATTTGGCTATTGTGATTATCATGTGGTTTCGAAAATGCCTCTATCATATTAATGCACACTAAGGTAGGAAATTCAGCTCAAAGGTCCACAAACTCAAGACTCACAAATGGGGGTGAAAACACACATTTTGAAAAGACGTCCATAGGTGGCCTTGGAATGAAAGCAAATGTTGTTCCTCACAGTTTGGGAAAATCATTTTCCAAATCAAAAATTGATCACTCAAAATTTGATAATTTTGAAGAAAAATTATTTACCCAAATTCATGATGAAAATACAAAATTTTTGAGATGAAAAAATTCCTGTTGACTCTCCAAAATGGTTGGAAAAAATTTCAAAACATGATGTTAAGTAAGAATGACACTTAATTTTTTTTTTATTTTCATAGTAATGATTCTCTTTTTTTTTTGTTTATTTAGAATTTTTTAGTTTTTAATAAAGATACACTCAAAAATAAATTAAATAGAAAAATATAGGGTTTGACTAAGAATGTGGTAAAAAAAATGAAAGAGAGAGGAATAAGGAGAAAGAGGTAGAGAGAGGAAGAGAGAGATAGAGAGTTAAAGGGAAAGTGGTGCCCCTAGTTTGGATTTGGCAAGTCGCCATCTCTATCTAGTGGTAGGTCAACTGGAGAAGTTGGGGATCCAATGGAAGATGATAATAATACAGGATTGTGTGTCCTCTAATGGTAGTGCTTTAACGGATGTCCATTAACCATGAATTGCCTTTTGGAAGAGGGGTCTTAGACTTACACTACACCAAATGGGTAAACATTAGTGATAATAAAAGGAACTTCCCAATGAGAATTAAGCTTACCTGGGTGAAGCCAAAATTGAGAATTGAAGAGAATTACCTTTTCACCTTCACGAAATACCTTTCTTAGGATGTGTTTTTCATAGAGTACCCTAGCCTTCACTTTGTACAGATTGGAATTCTCATAGGATTCAAGTCGAAGCTCTTATAGTTCAACCAATTGCAACATTCTTTGTTCACCGGATTTTTTACAAAAAATTACAGGTTTTCCCTTCCCAAAAAGACTTATGTTGTATTTAAACTGGTAGATGACATGCATTACCAAAAACTAACCTAAAATGAGACATCACAATGGGTGTTTTATTGGAAGTTTGATAAGTCCAAAGTGCTTCACCAAGTCTTTCAGGCCAGTCTTTTCTGGTGGGTTTTACAATTCTCTCAAGCACTCTTTTCACATCTCTATTAGAAAGTTCATCCATGCCATTTGTTTGGGGGTGATATGCAGTTGAAGTTTTATGTACAACCCCATTCTTTTTCAAAAGAGATTCCATGTTTCTATTATAGAAATGGGTTCCTAAGTCACTTATCAAGGCACGTGGTGTGCCAATTCATTCGAAGATCTGTGTCTTTAGGAACTCACTATGAGAATGTGATTCATCATTTCAAGTGGGTTTGGCCTCAACCCACCAAGAAACATAATAAATCGCATGAAGGATGTATGAGAATACATTGGAAGGGGGAAATTTTTCCATGAAATTGATGCCCAAAAAATCAAAGATCTCATAGAAAATTAAAAGATTTTGGGCATTCCATTTCTCTTTGAAATTGTGAAAATCGTTTGGAAAGTTTGACATGATTGATAGAACTCATGTGAGTCCTTGAAGAGTGAAGGCAAAAAGTATCCATAGTCTAGGACCTTTCAAGAAGTCCTTTGTGGTCCAAAGTGGCCACCTCCAGTAAGTGAGTGACAGAATTATAAGATGGAAGAGTGCTCATTTTCTTCAACACATCTCCTTATTACCATGCCTGCCCTAGTTTTCCAAAGTTTATTTTCATCCCAGAAATATTATTTAGAATCACTTTTCAACTTTATTTTTTTTCTTTTGAAAACTTTTCAGGAAAAACACTAGAAACAAAATAATTTACAATTGGGGAATACCAAGGTGTCTTTGGAGTGAGTGAAGAAAGGTTCTCAATGCAGAATTCAGGATCAATGATTTATAAAGGAGAAGAATTATAAATTCTACTGAAATTATCAGCCACAGGGTTTTCATTTCCAGGTCTATCTTTGAGTTCAAGGTCATACTCTTGGAGCATTAGGATCCATCTTATTAGCCTCAGTTTGGAATCATATTTCATGAGTAAGAACGTAATAGCAGAATGGTCTATGAAGATGATGATTTTGGAACCTAATAGAAAGGACCCGAATTTATCTAAGGCAAAAACCACTACTATAAGTTCCTTTTCAGTTACAGTGTAGTGAGATTGAGTTTCATCCAATGTTATTGGGGCATAATAGATGACAAGATGCATTTTTTTCTTCTTTGACCATGAACAACCCCAACATCTTTATTAGAAGCATGACACATTAACTCCAAGGGTAAGGACCAATCTGGGGGTTGGATTATTAGTGAATATGTAAGATAATTTTTGAGTTCAATGAAGTCTCTCATACAAGCCTCATCAAAATGGAATGTGACATCATTTTTGAGAAAACGAGTGAGTGGGAGGGAAATTTTACTGAAGCTATGAATGAATCTCCGATTGAAACCATCATGACCGAGGAATGAACAGATTTATCGAATAGAGTTGGGTTCAAGAAGTGATTGGATCACATAAATTTTGGTAGGAACGACTTCAATACCATCTTTTGAAACAATGTTCCCTAAAACAATCCCATTTGCAATCATGAAGTGACATTTTTCATAATTTAACACAAGGTGTCACCTGACACACTTTTGGAGGACAAGAGAGAGTGAATTCAAACATGATTCAATTCACTCACCAAAAATGGAGAAGTCATCCATGAAGACTTCCATGTAGTGTTTAATGAATTCAGAAAAGATACTCATCATACACCTCTATAATTTTGCAAGAGCATTGCAAAGACCAAAAGGCATTCTACTATATGCATATGTTCCTAAGGGGCAAGTGAATGTAGTCTTTTCATTGTCTTGAGGTGAGATTGGGATTTGAAAATAGCTGGTGTATCCATCAAGAAAGCAATAGTGTGACTTTCCGGAAAATCTTTCCAAAATTTGATCAATGAATGGAAGAGGGTAGTGATATTTTCATGTTTCAGCATTCAATTTTTGATAATCGATGCATACACGCCATTTGTTCTTCACTTGAGTTGTGACTACCTCCACATGTTCATTTGTGACAACAGTTATCCCACCCTTCTTAGGTACAACTTGAATTGGACTAACACAATCACTATCTAAAATTGGGTAGATAATACTAGATCAAATAAGCTTGGTGATCTCTTCCCAAACTACCTCAAGTATGAGGGGATTGAGTCTTCTTGGTGGTTGTATAATTGGTTTGGATGACTCCACTAGATGGATGTGATGCATTCAAAGGGAAGGTTTGATTCCTGGTACATCATCTAGGGCCAACCTAAGGCCTTTTTGTTTTCCTCTAACACTTTAACAATTTTGGACTCCTCGGTTTCAGTAAGTGTGTAAGAGATAAAGATAGGATATGAGTGATCATGGAAGTGGAATGCATATTTCAGGTGTGCAGGAAGGGGTTTTATATTAGTCTCATCATTAATTTTTGGGTTAGGAAACTCAGAAATGGAGGATGGGACTTCAGTTTCCTCAGATTCATTTTCCCCAATTCTATCCAAGGTGGATCAGTTTTGATCAGAGTTGAGATGGGATTCAAGAGATTTTTCAAGATCCTCTAAATTTATGGAGTCTATGAATGAAGGCTCCACATCAACTTCACCATTTATGACTTGGTTAATCCTAGTGTAGATTTCACAAGATCCTATCTCTTCAGAACAGGATGAACATGATGGAATGGGGTTCAACTGGCTCTTAGAAGTTTCCTCAGAGGCATTGATTGAGAATGCAGAGTGATCCTCATATGTGTATCGCATGTCTTGGAAAATGTTGAATTTGACTAGTTGGTCACCAAATTCCATTGATAGGATTCTTGAATGGAAATCGATCTTGGTTATCGCAGTAATAAGGAATGGTCTTCCTAGAATTTGTGGAGATCGAGAAGACTTCGTCTCACATTCCATTTCAAGGACATAGAAATCATTAGGGAAGATAAGATCATTGACTCAGACAAGGACATCCTTAATTATTCCCTCAGGATTGGGTGTGCTTTGATTGGCTAATAGGATGACAACACCTATTTGGTGTAATGGACCTAGACCAAGGTTGGAGAAGATTGATATGGGAATGACATTTATCGAGGCACCAAGGTCTATGAGTGCATCATTGAAGTTGGAACTTCCAATTTGGCATGGAACCATAAAGGTACCAAGATCATTGCACTTTATAGGAATAGACTGCGGGGTGGAAACAATTTCAAAGGTCCTAAGATTCCTCTTGTGGGTGCGCAATTCCTTTTGAAACTTGGCATACATAGGAATTTTTTTTATGGAATCTAAGAGTGGAATGTTGACATCAACACGTATAAACATGTTGAGCATTTCAGGATCAGGTTCAAAGGACTTCCTTGGATTAGAAATAGCTTGAGGAAAAGGAATTGGAATTCTAAGAGGAATGGAAAGAAGTGAAGGAGTGGATTCAGTTTCCTTTTCAAGTTTCTTTTTCTTTTCTTTTTCAGGATCAATATCTAAAGAGGGTTTTGGAAGACTTATCTTGAGTCATATAAATTTTCTTTCCCGATCTAAGTGCAGTTGCACTTTCATTACCCCTGGGGATGGGTAATGGTTGAGCTGGGAGTTGGGAAGAATTGGATGGTTGGTGCTGACTATGGTGGGATGCAAGTTGGCAGATTTGAGTTTCAATGTTATTAAGGATAGAACAGGTAAAGAGGCAAGATCTTCCACTGTACATTCCCATGGTTTCTTAGAAGAAGAGTCTTGTCTCGGATTGGGATTTCCTTGATTTTTGTTATTGGGAAATCGATTGTATTGGTTATGGAATTGGGAAGGCTCACTAGGATAATGGAATCGAGGAGGATGATTGTTCATTTGAGGTTTACAATCAAAAGGATAAGGTTGATGGATGTTACAACCACCTTGAATATATTGGATTTGGTTTGGTAATTGTGGTGGGAATTAAGGGCGGTGAGACATGGGGTTACCATAACACAATCCTTGTTTAATGTTAGATGATAAGGACTCAGAGTGAGGTTGGTTGAAGTTTCTAACAAACTGACCTAATAGTTGAGGATTTGTGTTCCGCTGAGCATATGCTGCATTGAGCTCCATTGGTCCAGATGAATCTGATTGATCCTCTTGAAGTTGTGGACATGTGTCAGTCAGATGAGATGAATAGTTGCAGATTCCACAGTTTTTGATAGGTCCAGTAAACATTGATTGTGGAGAAGACGAGGTTGGGGATTTGGTGGCCACATCTAGTTGTCGCACAAGACATGTGTGTTCAATCCTCCACTAGGTCATCTTGTTCATCTCAATTGATTGATTATCTTAGGCTTGTTTGACTTGAGAATGTGTTCGAGTATGGAATTGTTGTGTGTTTGCAACCATGTTACTTATGAGATCTCTTGCAGCTGCAGGATTTTTATCAACAAGAGAACCACCACTTACGGCATCAATGAGAGTACTCTCCATACCCAATAACCCCTCATAGAAGTATTGTATCAAGAGTTGGTAAGGGATTTGGTGATGTGGACAGGTTGCAACAAGATTTTTTAACCTCTCCTAGTACTCATGGAGTGATTCACTTGGGAATTGATGGATACCACTTATTTCCTTTCATATAGAAGCAGTATGAGAAGCAGGAAAGAATTTCTCTAAGAAGAGTCTTTTCAGGTCATTCCATGTGGTTATGGAACTAAGAAGAAGGGAGTAGATCCATTACTTTGTAGTGTCAGCTAGGGAGAAAGTGAATTCTTGAAGCTTTATTTTTTCTTCGGAAACCCCATGAGGCTTTATGGTAGAGCACACTATTTGGAACTCTTTAAGGTGGAGATGTGGATCCTCACTAGCTATCCTGTAGAAATGAGGAATAAGATGAATCAAACCCCATTTGAGTGAAAATTCAGCCTCTATGTTTAGATTTTTAATACCAAGAGGTTGGTAATTCATATTAGGGGAAGCAAGATCTTTAAGTGTTTGTTCCCTAATATTGGCTGTATCTAATTCAACTGGTTGGACAAGGACTGGTTCTTGAATTATTTGATTATCTCTTATGTTCCTCATAAGTTGGAGAAGTGTTCACTCAATTTCAGGGCCAAAAAAATATGATGGATTGTTTGGAAGGATATAGGGCATTCATAGAGATTTTGGAAGAAAGGGGAAGATAGGTTTTTCTTTGTATTGTTTTTTCAGTTTATGATTTTTAAGTTGAAGACAGGTTTTTCTTTGTGTTTTTTTTCAATTTTTTTAATTTTATTTTTGGGTTTTGTATTACAATAACCAGAAACTAATGACTACATAAAGCACCATCCCTGGAAATGGAACCATTTGAAATGCATGGTCGATTGTCTCCTATTGACCGGTCAAGGTTCTGATGCTCTGCTAATGTGTATAGCAACACTCGGGTCGAATCATCAGCGATGGTACTTCGTAAGAGTCGATTGTCTTTATTTGATTGTATTTTGATTGGTGGGGTTTGTTTGTAGAGCTAACATGAAATGATTGATGGTTGATTCTTGATTTAAAAAATATATGAAGATGGGGGTGAGTTCATTATTGGGGAGTAAGCTTGTGATAACCTTGAGCCTTGCTTTGTATTGCATTAAATTAATACCCATGTCATATGTTGACGTTGATTGGAATTCATAAGTGTTAAGACTTTAATCCAAGGATTAACATAACTTAGGGTTCTAATATAATTCAAAAATTATTTATGGTATTGTATTTATGGTTCTAATAATCGATGGAAACCACTTCCTAAACAAAACATTTCATTAATCCATGACATATTAAGTTTAACAAACAAAAAATTTATTTAATGAATATTCATCGAGAAAAAACCCTCAATTACTTAACATCCCCGAATTATGACTCACCCCAATGGTAGATTTACTCATCCATTGTTATTTTTGAAAATCTAGGTTTAATTTTTATGGTGACGAATTAAGATTATTAGAAAAAGAAAGGGACAATAAAAGAGTAGTGTGCCGAACACACACATGAATGATTTTTAGAATAAAAAATGGAATTTCGATTGAAAGAGGAAGAAAAATAAGGGACTGTAATTTAAAATTATTCAAACTATTTTAAGTCCATTAATATTATACTACAAATGGTGGAGAAGAATAAGAGGTATTGATGAAGAAACAAACACTAAAATTTGATTGAAATGAAAACAATGTTACACAATTAAAATTGAAAGAAAACATAAACAAACATGAATGAGAAGTGGAGGAGATGTCTCTCTTGTTGAAACAAGATCAAAGCATATAATCCCAGAACGTTTTAAAGGCTCCAGTAATGCCAAACCTCCTCCTTAATTGCTGAAGTTCCAACCCCCCTCGAGGAGATAAGGGGATAGTATTTATAGCCCATGGAGTGGACTGTTTACATTCCCAATCTGTCCCTCCACTTGCATCACCATGTTGGCTATTCAGAAAGCCGAATCATGAGAAGTATTATTCTTCAAAGATGTAGAAATAAAGGTTCTCTGTCGACTGCAAAAATAAGTCATCCATTGGACTTATGGATAAAAGGTTACGGTGGTTTTACTAAACAATTCTGCTCTGTCCATTTCAATCCAAACTTTTTCAAAGACCATAATGTGAATGGGTTTTGGAATAGGAAGATGCCATAAAATAAAATAAATATATATTCAAAATAGTTTTCCATCTATATCTCCTCTTTCACACTAAAAATTTCCATCTTTAATGTATGTATACATCAAGAGAAATTTCAATATTAGTGTGTTGTTTTTAATTCACGTCTATAACGGTGGTTTGGATTTAAATGCCTCAGTTGGGCCTGTTTTATTTGTTATTGGGTTATGAAATTTTTATCATGGACTCCTTGAAATGTCCTCCGAACATGGGAGGAGAATTAAGGTATTTGGACATCTGAATTGTGCCCAGTAATTCAACCTTCATATATGGTCCAGTGTCTTCACAGTTTCCTTGGGCCTTCTTCTGTGGTCCATATGCCCCTATAAATGGTTGAATTTTCCAAAGGTGACTGCTATGGAATAGTTTTAATTGGAATTGGGAACCCTAAAAACCAAGAATAATTCAATTCGGATATGTAGGGTGATATTTATTGTTAAACCATTAAACATACATGAATATGGATAAATTCAAATAGTGCTCAAAAATTATATTTAATATTTAAACATTAATATTTCACACAAATAATGCACATTTCATATAAAATAAGTAAATGATGTTTTTAAAAATGATATGAAAATATTAATAACAACAGATAGTTTATGTGATCGAATTTAAAATCCTAAGACATCAGCTGGTAGAGAGTGAGATTGAAAAGGTTTATTGTTGGTTTAGAAAATGGAACCCAATAGGCATCGTCAAAACCAATTAGAAGAATTTGTGGAGAATGTGGTTTCACTTGAACCACATGTGAACAAAGAGTTGGTTTAGATAATTATCTAGGATTTTCAAGCTGCAGATACAGGGAACCAGATGACTGATCCAAGGAATGTGGATTACACCATTCACTTCATGAAGAAGAATCCAGCTAACTTCTGGGGTGATGTAGAACCCAAAAAAGCGGTAGTGTGGATGAGTAGGATTAATCATATCTTCAATTTCATAGGCTCACCATTGGTTCTCAAACTAAAGTTGGTGACATATATTCTCAAGGATCATACACGCTAGTGGTGAAATTTAGTGATGTAGGAAATATTTTATGAAGACGTTACATACGAGGATTTTGAGGAATTGTTCAACAAATTATTCTATCCTCATTCATTCAAAATCCATAAAACAATGGACATATTTAGAATAAAGTAGTATATTCTCGTTATCAATGATTATGAATCTCAATTCATCAAATTAGGGATTTTTCACTAGATGTTGCATAAAGTGCGTCATTGAAGGCACAAATCATCAAATTAGGGCTATAGTAAGAGATTTGATCGAAGAATGCAAGGCTCTGTTTTTCTGAATATATAGAGATGGAGAACATAGTGACTGTGGATAAAAATGATATATTAGGATCCATATGAGGAGGTGTGATGATACCTATTGGGAATTGTGGGAACTCAAATGCTGAGAGAAAGAAGAAATGGGACACCTATTTATATAGTAGATGTAGAAATCATAATCAAATAGCTAGATCGGTGAACCTTCCTCCACATCCCAAGATCAAAAATGGTTGTCTTCAATGTGGTTCATTCGACCAAATAAAGATAGAGTGTCCCAAAAATCATATACCATGCCATAAATTCAAGCATATGGGCCCTCTTCAGCACTATTGTTGTAGTTCTCGAAGGTACGGTGCTCGGGACACTTCTCATGTTCCACAATGATTGTATGCTTTGACAAGGCGAGGATAATTGAATAAATCCCATCAGTAGATCAAATCAATCCATGTTTATTCTAGATATACCATGACTCCTAAACTAAGGAAATCTCAGTAGGGAAACAAGTAGAACAGTGCAGTGATGAATCAATTGTAAGAAGATGAGCTGATGATTGTCGATGATCAGTTTGTACGATCTATGGTGAGAGGTACAATTATTTTGAATTCTACCCTTGTAAAAGTGCATTTGATAATTGTTCATTTCATTATTTCGTTCATTCTCGTGATTTTTATTTGATATGTTTAAGGTTTGAAATTTTTCCTTCTAATTTAAAACTAAAAAATCTCCTTGGGGAAAGAGAACATCCAGCCTTTGTGTGTAGATCATGTGCAATAAATGTTGATGGAGATGAGCTGAAATGGAACTTCTTAGTGTTGGATGTGGATGTCTATGACATAATCCTGGGTATGGATTGGTTGAAAACGTTCAAGACTCACATCGACCCCTATGAACCAACTGTTAGTTTTTTCACTATTAATAGTAGGGGGAATTTCATCAGAGGAGAGAGGATGATAAATAATAGTGAAAAGAGATTGTCAGCACAAACGGTGGGAATTATCTCTTATCAGTTGGCATCATTGACTTTGGATTCAATGTAATAGATTGAGGAAGATAGTTTTCTAGTAGTTTTGGATCAATTACCAATTGTCTTTCCCAAATAGTTCTTAAAGTTACCACCTCTAATGGATGTAGTGTTTACGATTGATCTCTTTATGGGGACCATTATTATTTCCATTCTGTAATATTGGATGAAACCAACAGAGTTAAAGGTATTGAAAGGGTTGTTGGAGGAGTTGGAAAGAAGGGGTTTTATTCTGCCATGTACATCTCCATGTGTAGCACCGATACAGTTCATGAAGAAAGAAGAGGGAACTCTTTGGATGTGTGTTGATTATAATAAGATTAACCATGTTACGATAAAGAATAGGTACCCATGTACATCCATTAATGATCAGGTCATTCAATTAAGGGGAGAACAATGGTTCTCTAAAATTTAATTGCTATTAGGATATCACCAATTCAGAGTTTTAAAGGAATAAATTCCAAAGAACTATTTCAGAAGCATATATGTCCACTACGAATATATATTCATGGATTTAGGTCTGACGAATTCACCAACAATATTTATTGATTTGATGAATTGGTTATTTCAACAATACCAGGATAGTTGTGTTGTTGTGTTTCTTGATAGAATCTGGGTGTATTCATAGACAATGGCTGGCCATCAAAAACACCTGGAAACAGTGTTACAAATCTTTAGAGATCACCATTTGTATGAAAAATTATAAATGTGTGATTTTTGGATAAATGAAGTATGTTTTCATGGCCATGTCATTTTTTATAAAGAAATTTCATTGGATCCTAAAAATATAGAAGCTATTTTCTAATGGAAACCACCAAAGGATGTCTTCAGGATAAAAATATTTCATGGTCTAACTAGTTACTACCGATTTTGTTTGTATGATTTATCATGACTAGCATTTCCAATGACAGCTTTGAAAAAGAAGAATTCTCCATTCCAATGGACATAGGAATTATAGAATTCTTCCCAATAACTGAATGTTCGGAATACATCAGCACCTATCTTGGTTTTTAGAGAATTATAATAGAGGAATGTGGTGTACTATGATGCTTTGAGATCAGGGTTGGGTTGTGTTCTCATTCAAAGAGACCAAGTGGTTTTATATGGTCAAGGAAGTTGAGGGTACATTAGAAGAATTACCCAACACATGATTTGGAGTTAGCTACAGTCATACATGCATTGAAAACATGGATACACTATCTCTTTGGTGAGAAATTCATTGTGTTTACAGATCATAAATGCTTGAAACTTGTTTTATCACAATGATATTTTATTCTGTAGTAAATGAGATGGATGGAGTATCTCCATATGATTGATATTGACTTGATGTATACACAAGAAAAAGGGAATATAGTGGTGGATGAATTGATTAGTAAGTAAAATAGTTGAAAAAATAACCTTTAGATGAATGGAAGTTGATGTCAGCTCTAGCCGGCATGCATGTATAATGTGATGACCAAGGCGATACTTTAGTCTTCTTCTTAGGTTTTCTTGTTCCGGATTTGGTAAATATGGTCAATGTGGAAAAAATATATGATGTAGAAAGAATAACTATGAGTTAAAAACATAATGGTGGGGAGACCATTGAGGGCTGGACACATGATGGAATATTAGTTTTGTGTTTCATTGATCGAATGGAGTACCTATTTATTTTCTGGAACAAATTATTCATTTATACAATCATTTGATGTAGGATATGCATCCAGGATCCTAGAAGATGAAAAATGCATTGAAGGTTTTGTTTTCATGGAGCGGTATGAAAAGAAATGTAGATGAGTTTATATCACGATGCTTAACTTGTCAGTTGGTTAATGTAGAGTATCATATACTTGCAGGTATGTTTCAGTATTTACCTATTCCAGTGTGGAAATGGGAGCACATTTAAATTTATTTTGTTATAGGTCTTCCAAGAATGGTTTGCAAACACGATGTCATTTGGGTGATAGTGGATCAGCTTACCAAGTCGTCCAATTTCATCCTTATTAGTGAAACTCATACAGTTGAGGATATGTCCAAAATTCATATCAAAGAAGTGATGAAGAGTCATGTCGTACCCATTTCAATCGTATCAGATATATGTTCAAGGTTCACATCCCATTTAAAGAAATACTTAAAAATCCCTTGGGACTCAGTTAACTGTGAGCATGACGTATCATCCTCTAACAAATGTCTTATATGAGAGGACGATACATATAGTGGAAGACATGTTTCAGGCCTTTTTAATGGGTTTTGGTGGCTCATTGAAAGAGCATAAACCATTGTTGGAGTTATCATATAATAATAGCTATTTGGTCTCACTACATATTTCTCAGTTTGAAGCACTGTATGGGCATCCTTGTCTTTCTCCCCTATGTTGGGTGTATATGGGTGAGACTTAATTATTTGGGAATATCCCTGTCCATGAAATAATGGAGTAGATCTTGTTGATTAGAAATAGGATGGTGACAACTTATAGTTGTCGAATATCATATGCATATCACAATCTAAGACATCGTTCTCCATGGGTGATCATGTGTTCTTGACGATATATCCAAGTAATGGACATCATAATTTTGTGGAGCGTGGAATGTTATCTCCTCGATACATAGGCACTTTTGAGATATTGGAATGATTCAAAGAGGAGGAATATTTCCTAGAATTACCACCACTGTTCAGTTCAGTGCATAATGTGTTCCATGTATCCCTGTTGAAAAATTACCAGCCTGATTCTGACCACGTGATCAGATGGGATCACATGGACCTAGATCGAGATGCTTCGTTGATACATATCCCGATGATAATCGTGGATATGTAAGAGACTGTATTGTGTGTACAAATAATTGGTCTAGTGCAGGTTTTATGGAAGTATGGTCATATTTAGGAAGATACTTGGGAACACGTGAGGGAATTGAAAGAGCAATGGCTGAAAAACATTCAGTGTAGTGGGGGTTTTCAACATTCTAGGGATAGAAAGACTGTTGGTGGGGAGAATATAGTACCCCTAGTTACTATATTTTAGAATCATGTTACTTGTATCAGTTATGTTTTATCTTAATCTAAGGCCCCATATTGATTAAAAATCATTAAAAAAGTTTTCTGGGGTTTACTTTTGGTTTCCGGACAGTTACACGCCGTGTACTTGGGGATGGATTCAATTCAGGATGTGGGGGGTCAAGTTGTTAGATGGTATACATTATGTTACTAAGGTACACATCATGTAGTGTCTAAATATTATTTTTTAACCTAGGGCATGGGGTTTTTTTGACGTACTTGTCCAGCATGACCTTCATTTCAAGTCCAGGGGCTACACGTCATGAGTCGGCTTATTCCCAACATAAATTCATGCATTTGGCAGTGCTCCTCGGTATATTCTTTCCATAACTCATTGATCTCGACCTTAGACTCTCCCTAGGTTATTTTTAGAGGCACTTCTTCTTTCAGATCGATCTGATCCTATTTGGATCTTCACAGCATCTGTGATACATCTATATGAGTAAGTGATATATTAGATATACTTCTCATCTCCTAACGGTTCTAATATCTATGCCCATAATGGGTAGATCAAGGTTTGTGTTTTCCAAATATGTTGATAGTTGTCTTTTTTGTTGATAGGAGAATAAATATAATGTCGTTTCATTGAAAAATCAACCCGGTATTTCTGATAACTCTTCTAGCTTTGTTTTGTTTTATCAAAACCCACAAGGTAGATGGGTTAAATATCGACTAACCTTAGTAGAAATGATTGTAATCCTTTCAAATTGAATGTATTGTGCTGAATTTATTATTACATGGTTGTTGAACACATGTTGGAATCCTTCATGAGTGATGGTTTGTTAAATATTGAAAATTAAAAATCTTGAATGAGTGCTTTGGTTCTTGGTTTCAAAATACATTTTTTAAAATGGGGATTTTTATAGATTGTTGGAACATGATTTGTATTAGATTTTTTCAATAAATTGGAAGGTTTTATTTAAATGAAATGTTTCTTTGAAATTGTTGTGGTTTTGATTTCAATAAAAATTCTGTTTTATTGAAGTGGTTTATTTTGGTAATGGAAATATTTGGCATAAATGGTGTTGGTGTGAGTTCATACATAACATGCCCTTAATAAGGGAAGAGTACTATTGGGGTACAAGGTACGTAACCCTAGATAGGGGCAGGTGTTAGTGTGACCCAATGTAATTGGACAAGTGACTGCTCATGAGTATGGAACTGTCGAACAAAGCAAGCACGTGTGAGTGTGTTGTGAACTATGGAATGGGTAGGTCAAAATAAAAATTAGAACATGTTTATAAATTTTGATTAGTTGTCTTTTGGAAAATAGATTGCAAAAAATAGGTTTCATTTACTTCTATTTTCACTTGGTCATCATTGGTTTTAGAACTTGTTTATATTTTGGTTTTAAACCGTTTTTGTAAATTAATTTATATAAACTACATTATATAATTTTCTAATTGTTATATCATTATGGTGCGTGTAGAGAATTAAATGGGAAAACCTACTTATTCTAAAATGAATAATTATTAAAGGAATATGGAAATATATATTTATTGAAAAAAATAGAATATATTGACTGATATTATTAATGAATAACATTCTCGAAGAAGTGAAATTATAATAATTACTTATTTGTTAAAAAATATATC
The DNA here is from genome assembly GCA_963277665.1 of Viscum album. Taxonomy (NCBI): domain Eukaryota; kingdom Viridiplantae; phylum Streptophyta; class Magnoliopsida; order Santalales; family Viscaceae; genus Viscum; species Viscum album. Next base: position 1,970,574,154 of record OY728138.1, read on the forward strand.
CTTTAACAGTTCTATACAAAAGAATAAAATAACTAGTTTGGAAAACAGTAACACGTGTTTTTTTTAAACCAAAATATAAAAAGTAAACTGGGGTTAAAATTTATTTTTAAAATAAATTTTATTCAAAGGATAAAAATAAAAAAATATTATAATGTGCTTGGATATTGAAAAAAGGTGTGAACCAATTTAAATATTTTAAAATAAGGTATTAATGAAAAAGCTGTTACGATTGTAGTTAAGTTTGAATAATTAGTGATGTTGAATGGGAGTTAATGAAAAGGATTTGTAAAAAACATTATTTCCAACAAAAGTATGATAAAATAAATTCATATGGTATTTTATAGACCATATAAAAAACATTTGGTAAAAATGATGTGAGGCTTAATGAATCGAAATTGATATGAGAAACCCGCATACCTCTAGTCAAACTCACCATGTATGTTCTATAAAACATGTATAAAAAAATTATATTAATTATTTCCTTGTGTTATATATTTTTTCAAATTTCTCAACTTATCTTAATAAATTTTATTTCATTTACTACCGGGGAATGTATTGTTACTAAATAGGATAATTTCCTGTTAAATGTTTTGAGGATGTTCAGTCATAGTCCCAAAAAAACATAAATGTGTTGAAAACTGTCAAAGAGATCATGGTTATATAATCTAAAAAAATTTATAATTTTATAATTTTAATCCTAAAATAATAATTATAAATTTATAACTACACATGTAAGGTGGTCATTAATTATTGAACACCACGTTTCACGTAAATGGAAGTCATTATATTGGCATGTTCAACATTTTCATTTTAATACTAGGTAAAAATGAATTAATTAGAGAATATTTTACATTTAAAAAATAATAAATGATTTCATAGTCTATTTTGTAATCATTAGATCGATCCATATGAAGATCCATATGAGTTAGTAACATAAAATGAATCAGGTTTTTTTGTGGAGGTGGTAGTCCACATTTACACATGAGTGGAGTAATAATTTTCTAATAGATTGATATTTAAAAAGGTAGGAAATATAATACCTTTTAAGAATCATATTTATATACGAAATATCATATATATTAATTCTATTTATTATTTAACCAGTTATATGAGGTAGGGAAGAACAAAAACACATTTTTTATTGAGGAGGTATTCCAAACGTATATAAAAAATTGTTTTCATTTAAAATTATTCTAAAAATGAGATTAAATGGTTTATTACATAAAAATATTAAAATTTAATTAAACTATAAATAGTTAAAATATTCTACTATCATGGTTATTATAGGTTTAAAGGTTGTACAAGAAGAAATAAACATGAAAGAACCCGATTTAATTTCATACCTCTTATTTGGACAACATCCCATCACATAATTATAAATCCTTATATGTTTATAATTTTGTGATACCATAACATCAATGACAGATGGAGTAAGGATTGTGAGGTATTTGGGAAAATCATGGTTGATATATATTGCTAAATTGGTTTAGTGAAATGAGGATACAAAATGTAATTTCTTATGTGAGGGGAGTGGAACACTAGTAATCATTCACAACATTTAAATATTATATTTGTATTAATAAGTTAATTTGTAGAAAAACTAATAAAATTTTGATGATAAGTTTATATGGATAGAAATAAATTCACTTAAAAATAATTCATTTAGATTTTATTACCTAATCACAATGATTTAACTTTAATTACCTTATTTTACCCATTTACAATGGTGACAACATATTTATGAAAATCAGTTTTCATTGAGATCTAAAATGAAATTGATCAAATTATTAATTTTTTACCCAAAATTAAGAATATTAAATACATATTGAAGATTTAATTTTCATATTTTTGAGAAACAAAATTTAATATAATAAATTAAAACATAATGAAATAGAGTTGTTAAAAAATTACGTTTTCAGCATAACAAACATCTACCAATTTGAAATATAATACTGATTATAATGGAATTCATAAGAATATGTCTAATAAAATTGGTATTATGTTACATTAAATCAAAATTCAGAAAATAGTGGAACTTATAAATTAATTTCTTTATATAAAATAAGTGGCCCCTTTTCAAAATTGGTATTTTTACTATTCACTCAAAAAACAATATCATCTGAAAAATTAACAAAATTCAATCAAAAATAATTATGAAATGGTTATTTCAAAAATAAATATTAGTTTTTAAAAAAAAATTAAATATTGGATAAAGTTATAATAATATCCATGAACAAAATCCAAAAACATGTTTTTATATTAAAAAATCAATTTATACTCATTCCATATCTAGTAACCACTATTCGATGAATGTTAATTTACATTATTGAATATCTGATATAAAAATTTCATGAAAATAATTCATATATAGTGATTAAAATAATTAAATTTCATAAAGGATGCACACATAAATAAGTTTTCTGAAAAATATATCCTTTAACCATACGCGATTTTATTTAAAATCGTGTTCTTATTTTAAAGGACATAATGATTACAGTTGTGTCATGGAAAACTTATTTACATATATATCGTAACATAGCGACAATTGTTCATACTGACATTAACAATGACTATGTTATAACTATCGAATTTTATTATTAATATATCACAGTTTGTTTTCACCACATTGTTATGTGTTATACATAAGAAAGAACATATTGTTACTTTAAAATAGACATATTGTCTGGTTGCATTCGCCCATATGAAAAAATGTAATTACTTGAAATTTTAAATTTACTCTCTTAAAATTAAATTATCAGAAAATAGTAAAGAAAAATTATCTATATATGTTATCCCAAACATTAATTTTCTAGGACAATTTTGTTTATAAATTCTCGGTCCTCTATAAGACTCAAATCTAAAGATTACATTCCTTTAATATACCGTTATAATTCTGTTTCACTTAAAACATTTCAGTAGATAGTGTTGAGAAAATATTTAACCATCATGATATAGATTTTATGGAATTTTTTTATACATACATTCCACCCAATTCAGATTTAGAATTTCATCTTTCATTTTTTAATCAGTCAGTTTCAACTTCTATCTTATATCATAGTCCATGAAATAAATATTTTAGATAATTTTTTTCATGTATGAATTACTGAAATCAACATTTAATTGATCAAAAGATCCAAAGTATAATGAAATATTATTTCTCATGATTCTATTTATTAATAAAGAAAAAATTGTTAATAAATTTTTATGTAATATCTTACATGAAGAAATACTACATTAATCCTAAAATTATCACAAAATAATACTGATTTGTTATCATAAATCTCTCCATAAATAACTAACCATAAAAATTATCTATGTATTATTGAACAGGTTCAATACCAAAAAATAATAAATGTTTGACCTCATATTGTTATAAGATCAATTTATCATTAATCTTTAGAAAACTTTAATACCTCATAAAGTTACATTCTAATAATTCATATTTCTAAATCGCATAATCATTAAAATATTATAATATTTTTTATAATTAATAAAAACCTTCGTGAATCAACAAAAAAAAATATTTTCATTCAAATGGAAACATACGATTTTCCCTCAAATAAAATCAAATCTTATCCATTGAAATATTTGGTTTATCTTAATCATATAATTCTTCAAATATTGTGAATTTATTCAAAAATAATTTTAATGACATGGTGACCAAAATAATTTTAAATCCAAGGATATCTATATGGTAAAACTTATATTTGAAAAAGTAATAACACCTTTATCCCTATTAAAATTTATTTTATTAAATTCAAACATAAAATTATATATAATTGTTATGTAGGACTTTCCACTGTTGTCAAAAATATTTATAAAACATTATTACTTAAATAAGAATTTCGTAAAAAAACATTTAAACCTTAATGTTGTATATATCCCAAAAAATAATCTCACAATATATCATTTATCACCTCCAAATACATTGAAATGAACCTAACAAAGGTATCTATAATCTTGACCTTTTGATCTCCCATAACTCATACCAATCCTTAAAGTAAATTATATATGCATCACAGCTCATAAAATTATATATTTAAAAAATTAAATCATTAAAAATTATTCATAACACATTAACCAATATTTTTCTCCTTATTTCATAATATTTTATCCCTATAATAAATAATATGTGTAATTTTTTAAGACTCACAAATCATAATGTAATCAAATTTCCTACATTAAAAATAAGAAAAAAAAAATCATACATTTTATAATTCATTTATTGTTTCATAATCTTCAAATGAATTTGATAAACCATTATTCATATGATATTAAAATTATCATTCATGATATTTCCCCATAGGAAATTATTTTGAATAATTCATAGAATCTTATCATTTATAGCATTCAACTGAAACATTTGAAAGTACTATATTACCCTCTATTGAGTTAATTTTACTCTCCCTCTTTAATAAATACTTTATTTCCTTATACCATCATTTAATCATATAAAACATTTTCTAGTCCCTATAAAATTTTTCCTTGGGATTATATTCCCACATTCTTGTCAAATATGATGTTGAATCTTTATACCTTCTTGTTATTTGTCACCTAGACCTCTATAAATCTATAAATTAGTTTATTTACTGTGTTAGGGAACTCACATTGGTTCATGTTGTAATTCATTATAGAATATATATATATATATAGTTATAACCATCATATTTTTCTCTATATTTTCTATAATAAATGTATTCTTGTTTGGGAAACAATCAAAGTCTATATCACACTAATCATTGTATTTGTTCTTTCATATTCTCAGAATATAATTTAAATAAAATGATTATTGTGACTATACATAATCATAATAAATTATATTATAAATAGAATAATTATAATGATTTCCAAATGTTTTTACAGCATGACCACAAATGTTATTTCAACCCGTGTTCTCATACCAACTATAATATATTGAATAGTAATTAGCTAGTAATTATGAGATTAATAGTTTGGATTGATATTTTTACATTCACGAGATATATATGGTTTAGTGTATAATATAATATGAAAAAAAACATATATATCCCATTTAAAACAAAGTGGAAAAAACCACTAAATGTTACATTCTTTAACAAAAATAGTATTATTAAATTTAATATCATGTTTTATTTAAAATGATTTCACTTATACTAAGATGAATCCTTGTCGAAGAATAATAGAAATTTCTATAGTTCAAACTCATCCATAGGACATATGATAAATATTTTAAAATATGTAACGAGAACATGACACTCAATAATTTACAATGAAAATAATTAAACACAATATATCATTTTGAAAATTCGGATAAACATTATTTTTTCCTTATATATTATTTACTATGAACATAACAAAATCTTTTACTTTATCAAGAAATTAAAATCACTTCATAAATATTTTCATAAATAATCTCACAATATATAATAATGGAATATCAAAATCTTGTCTGTTTATTATATAACATGAGTACTCAAGATAAAATATTCATTAATATATACTTGTCACCATTAAAAGGGGAATAATATTTTTTAAAATCTATGATATTTTTTTTATCATAGGAAATAAAATTATTTGAATAAAAAAATATATCTAATGAAAGGAAAAAGAATTTTATCCATTTGGAAATCATATGTATATAACCCTGACATGAACCCTGAAAAGAACCCTTACAATTTGGATATCATTCTCTGTTAATTAGAACCTTATTATCTTGAGAAAAATTCACTATCAAATTCATTAGAGAGCTATACTAGGTTCAAAAATCAACATGAAATAGGTTAAAGGATGATCACATATATAAAACACATATAATCTTTCATTTACATTATACATTTTAATAAATTATTTCATTCAATACACATATAGAAGCACTTTCAAATTCATGTAATAATAAGGATGAAAATACCTTTTCCATTGAAAACTATTAAGACAAAAATATATATGAAGCATTTAAAATAAAATATTAAATGTAAATATATTAAATTTTTATAAAAATATTCTTGATCATAATTTTAATGATGGTGGTAAATATACTTCATATCATTTACATAATAAAATACTCCACTCAAATAATTTTAAAAAAGATAAAAATAACATATTTAAAAACAAATTTCTTTTAGAATCATCATAAATAAATTAAAACATTGATTAATTTGAAATTAAAAATTAATATCTTTATATGCATAATATACCTAAAACATTTTAATAAACAAGTTTTTTTAGTAAAAAGAGATAAAAAAAATGAATCATTTAAAATAAGTTAATATAGAAAAGACCCCTTATAACTATAGTTACTCTTTCATATAAAGGAACTTAAATAAGAGAACATAAAAATGATTCTTAATCAATATGAATTTCTATATAAATTCAATAAAATAAATCTATATAGTATTTTGTACCACAAAAAAATTAATCATGTTGTTAAAATTACGTAAGTATCAAAGACTAGAAATTGAGATGAAAAATCCCCTTACCTCATGTCTGAATCCCAATATACATTACTTAACTCATGTATAATATATATATATATGTATATAAATATATATGAATAATTTAGGAACACATTGAACAATTATTACATTATAAAAATCAATTCTATTTAAATTTTTACCATGTATTATATAGTTATTAATCGGTTAATTTCAGGTCTTAAATTTTAAGGATGTTCTATTCATAATCCCAAAACGACTTCAGTGCATTGACATAGTAAAAGTATTCAAGGTTACATTATATAAATAGACATCAATTTTTTAAATTATAATGTTATATAATCAATTTAATTTTTCAACAATCACTGTATGTTTCTAATGAAAAATAAAACACATCGTTTCATAGAGGTTGTAATCTGTACGCACAAATTAATACAAAGTTCATCAATATACCATGATGAAAATAAATAATTTATTTAATATTTTAATTTTACTGAATAATAATTAATTTAAAAATGTAATATATATTAATTTTTCCATAATTAGGACAAGACATATGTGGTGGTAATGAAAAATGAATCACAATGCATTGTAGAGGTGCTAGTCCACATGTACATATGAAAAAAATTATCATTTTCAAATGGATGAAAGGGTAAGAATGAATTTAATATATTATAAATAAAAATATATAATTATGACATAAATATCATATATATATATTCTATAATTTTAACCATCCATGTGAGTTGGCGGTGAGAAACAATGCATATCCATACATGGAGGTAATATCCCCCACATTCAAATGAGTGATGTTTTTCTTTACCATAGTATAGAAAATGAGATAAAAATATTGTGTACCATAAACATTTTAACATTTAACAATAATGGTGATAGTTATTATTTTATACTAACATGGTTATTATAGGTTATATGGATGCAAAATAATAAATAATCATGTATGAACTCAATTAAGAGATACACATATTATTTGGAAAATTACCTTTGGAATACACCTTAATCATTATAGGACAGTTATTTAGAGTTACCATATAGTATTAGGGATTAATGTTTTGGTTGTAATGTAAATTTTTTAGACAATGGATGGGTTAAAATTCTCATGTGGTGTAGAGAATTAAGGAAAAAGGGTGCCCTTTTATAAATGATGGGAGTGACACTCTTGAAATATTTTTTTCTTTTAAATATTGTAAGTGTATTAAAAATAGTCATATAGAGTTAAAATAAATAAAATTTATATTTTATTGTTATATGTATGAAAGAAACTCTTTAAAATGACTTATGTATAGACTTTCTGGCAATATCATACTATTTAACCTTAATTAATCACTTTACCCCTTTACTCTGGGGAAATTGTTTTACCAAGGATACAATTCATAATAAGTGAAAATTAAATTTAATTGATTGTTAAAATAGAACCTCATAATTAGAATTATTAAATCTATTTCCATATATTAAGTGTTTATAAGTTTAGGAAATTATGTTTAATATAATCACATATACCATAATAAAAATAGTTCTTATAAAAATGTGTACTTTTGAATATAAATGAGCTTATAAGAAAATAAAATACAATTATAATTACAATGATATTTATTATATTATATTTAATAAATTGGATATTTTATTAATTTAAAATAAAATAAAAACCAAAATGGGAATCCAAAATTACATGATTAATATTAAAGAAATTTCCTTTTTTAAAAAGAGACATTTTTCACCATTCACTAAATAAGACAGTTTTTTAGAAAAATCCCAAAATATTAATATAACATTATTTTAACATAAAATATTAAAAATTTATATCAATGTATTTAAAAATATAAAACATTGGCATAAATTACATATAAAAAACACAAAAAAGGTAATATAACCCAATTTTGATGAAAATTTATTTTTGAATTATAAATTGAATTGTAAAGACCCGCAAATTTCAAGGAAATTTTTTTTTCTTAATTTTCTTTGGAATTTTACAAGAGCGCAGCTTCAGACGGCACCTGATTCCGAGGCCCGGTGTGCCCGGAATCAATTTCCGAAGTTTGGCTCGGGTACGTTCAGTGAATGGACGAGCGGGTTTTTCTATCTTTTGAACCGGTGCCCGAAATCAAATTCTGAGGGCACCGATGAAATCGCAGCGCCGGTATTTGCTTAGAAACGCCTCTTCCGGAGTTGCGTTTTCTCAGACGTGGTTTTTAAATTTTGCGGCTTTAAGTCAGAAATAAAATAAAGTTTGTGCGACAACTTTATTTTATTTCACTTAAGCTGCATGGAAGTCACTTGGAAGCCACTTGAACTGAGTTAAAGCGGATAGGGTGCTATCCGGAAATATCCTACCCCTTGTTAGGATATTTGTGTGGTGGGGCCCGCACGAGCCCCGCCGTTTCTTTCGCTAAGTAACGCACCCGCGAAAACCCGTCAAAGTAACTGAAAAGTCAACCAACGCGTTTTCTTTAATTCTTAACAGACCATTTAATTGGGCGGTTTATTTCGTGAATTAAATGGGCTGTTTCTTTCGTGAATTAAATGGGCTGTTTCGCTCGTTGAATTAATTCAACGAACTGATGGGTCGTTACTTACGGTTTTGCGTTTGTTGGCATGTTTATAAAATAAGACCAACCTAAAAATCCTTTGAAAGGATTTGAGAGGATCTTTGTTTCTTCATCTCCCCGCGAAGAACGCGAAGAACGCGAAGAACGCGAAGAACGCGAAGAACGCCGGCGACCGGAATTCGACGACGCACACCGAGATCTGCGACGTCGACGAGCTTTACCCGCGACGTTCTTCGGCGACGCCTCTTCTTCCGCAGCCGATCCTCGTTCGGCAACTAAGGTGAGAAACAAATCGTTTGAATTCCCCCTTTTTAATTTCGATATCAACGGATTTAAATTAATTAAATCCGTTTGACCTTGATCCGGAGATTGGCGACGCGACGCCGGATACCGCGACGACCCGACGATCCCCCTTCTTCCGCGACGAGCAATCCCGCGACGATCCCTCGTTCGGCAACGACAGCTGCGAGGTAAGGGATGTTGGATTATTTTATCTTATTTTTCCCCGTGTTTATTCTTTTAAAGTGAAGAACATGATCTCCGACAATTTTAATTTATTTAAAATTGTTGTTGATTATTCCTCCCGTAGTTTATGACTAACGCGGAGGGTGCGGGTCTAACGAACAAGACCCGGCAACCCTCCGCCGATCTCTTTTGTTGTGCGGATATGGCAGACGACGACGAACCGCGTGGCAGGGGCGATCTGTTGATCCCGCAGTGAAGATCGGCCCCCGGGAGGAGCAACGGCGCAGACGGGAGGCAAAACGGGCCACCGGAGCAACTCCGGCGGCCCGCGGAAGGGGGCGGCGGCGCCGGTGACCGGAGGCGGCGGCGCCCGGCGCGCCGCCGGAGGAGTCCGCCGCGGCCGAGCCGCGGCGGCGGTGAATCGCCGGACCGCGTCCGCAGTCCGGCCACCCAGCACGCGGCCCGCGCGGGCCGCGTTTCTCCAAAGCCGCGGGTCAAACCCGCGGCGGCTCACTCGGCCGCTCGGCCGAAGCCGAGCCGGCCGGTCCGGTCGGCCGGGCCGCGCCCAGGCCGGACCGGACCCGGCCTAGCCGGGTCGGGCCGGGTCGGGCCGACCCGGCGCGGCCGACCCAGGGGGGGTTCGGGCCAGGTCGCCCCGGGCCCAGAACCCCCGTTTCGGGCCCTCTTCGGTCTTTCGCCCATATCTTGGGCCTGGGACTTCCGATTGACGAACTGTCAGCGGCTACGCGATCCTTGGATCGAGACGGTCGTTTCGGTATATTATACTCAAGGTTTCGGAAGAATTTGGGTTCGGCCGGGTTGGTTCGTACACGAAACCAACCGGGCCCTCGGAGCGGAAACGCTCATAACTTGAGCTACGGACGTCCGATCGACGTACCGTCAGCTGTGGTAGTTTCCTCAAAGTGAGACGGAACTTTTGGAATACTCCTCCCGAAGATCGGATACAGGCGGAGTACGGTCGGGTTGGTTTTGCCCTAAAAACCAACCGGGCCCCTGGGACGAAAATGCCAATAACTCTCAGACCGGGCGTCCGATTGACGCGCCGTCTGTTGCGTTGAGATCCTGTTGTCGATACGGAACTTTTGGATACACCAACTTTGGACTACGTGTCAGTTGATGTATCAGCCTCTCGGCTCGTGGAGCGGACCCTCCTAACGAGCTCGCTATGTGCGGGAACCCTGGCGCTGGCTGTGACTTCGACGACAGAGCAGAGATCCTCCGTGGACTGCGACGACGACAGAGCAGAGATCCTCCGTGGACTGCGACGACGGCAGAGCAGAGATCCTTCGTGGACTGCGGCGACGACTGTGCAGAGATCCTCAGTGGACTGCGTCGACTACTGCACTCAGCGATCCTACGTGGATCAGTGCTACAGGTTCTGTGTGAGCCCGATCCTACGTGGGTCCTTACTACCGGTTCTGTGTGAGCCACTGCCTAGAGGTTCTGTGTGAGCCCGATCCTGAGTGGGTCTTTTGCAGGGGTTAGTACCTATCGATCCTTCGTGGGTCCGACGACTTAGATGGATCAGTGATCATCTTTGACGTCATCTGAAAAAGTATACCTGGTTGAGCTGAATCTTATGTTACTCTCCTTTGTGGATTGTGTTGAACTATCCTATGTGGATTTACTGTTTACTCTTCTTTGTGGATTTGAGTCTTGCTTTCCTATGTGGATTGAGTTGTTCTTGAGCTCGTGAGCAGAGCTAGAAGTGGGGACTTAGGTATATGTATGGGCATATACCTAAGTCGAGTCAGATGTTACTTCGTGATTGCATCTTTCTTTTGTGTTATATCCTTTGTGGATTTCGGGAGACCTTCGGGGGTCTCGGGGTCCTTACTGAGTAGCTTATACTCACCCCTGCACGGGCTATGCCCGCACCTTGTTGTGTTGGATGCAGACGACGGACAGCGCTGATCTCGGTTGGGGTGTGGAGCAGGATGGTACCTGGAGGTGGACCACTGGGCGGGACGCGCTCGGAGCAGACGTGGGACCCGAGGAGCCTGGAGGCTATCTGTACCCACCCTTCAGGTGGGATTGCCAGTGGACGACACGAGGCCGCCGTCTTTTCTTCAGTTGCTGTACTTTACTTTTTCTGTTGTACTTTACAGTTGGGCTTGTATTCCGGCCCCCTTTACTTTTCTGCACTTTACTTTCCGCTTGCTGACTCTGTGTGGTTGTTACTCATAAAGGCAATGCCTTCCCTGTTTACTGGGATTTTACGCCTTGGTGCTAGTCGCCAGCCCCTGGCCTATGGAAGGCGGGCTTGGGGTAGTCACGGCACGGACCCCGAGGTCGGGTCGTGACAAATTGGTATCAGAGGTGGTCGGTTCTACCGCAGACTCTGATCGTCTTTTCTTTCTATATGAAGCAATAGTGTTTAGTGTATTGAGTGTGGTTATCAGTTCAGGGAGCCCAGTGTTGGTGCGGCGGTCGACGTATCCGTACACTAGGACCCTGACTCCTGATTTCCGACTTAATGCATGAAAACATTGATTGTGTGTGTGTTTCAAGTCTTCTTTGTGATTACTTGTGTCAACTCACCGGGTATACTGATCTGCTTCATGAAAGTCTCAAGTTTTCCTTGTGATTACTTGTGCCAGCTCACCAGGTATACTGTTATGACTGTGGTTCTCTTGTTCTCCTTTTCAGGATGGGCCCGCGACGACAGCCAGCTAGGGTTCCGAGTGTAGGGCGCGACGGCAGCCCACCGAGCGACGAGGCCTCGGTACAGGGCCCTTTGCCAGCAGTGGCACCGGCGGTAGCTTTACCCGCCGAGCCACCGATGCTACCAGTACCAGACGCTGACGATGCACGTCGCCTCAGGGCACTGCATGAGTTTCAGAGCCAGCGACCGCCCAGGTTTCGCGGTGAGGCGGACCCCCAGGCCGCCGAGGACTGGCTAGAGGTGGTGGTACGAATATTTAGGCTAGTGAGGACACCAGCGGATCTCATGGTGATTCTCGCGGCGAGCCTCCTGCAGGCGGCGACAGGACGATGGTGGATCTTGATGCTCCAGGTTCACGATGAGGCATCCTTGCTCTGGACAGAATTCGAGAGCCTCTTCCGCTCTGAGTTCGTCCCGGCCACCCTCCGAGCGGTGCGCATCCAGGAGCTTCTCCAGCTGCGCCAGGGCAGCATGACGGTCGCTCAGTACGCGGCGAGGTTCACTGACCTATCTCGCTACTCGACCGACATGGTACGGGACCCCTTCTTCCGGGCCCGGACCTTCGAGCAGGGCTTGCGACAGGAGATTCGGGCGTCGCTGATCTCCCTCAGCATTCCGACCCAGGCGGGAGTGCTGGAGCAAGCCCTCCTGATCGAGAGCTTCCTGGCAGAGCCTTCTTCAGCGGCGAGACCTAGCGCAGGGCGGCAGGTAGCTGAGTCTTCGGCAGCAGGTAGCCGACGGATGACTCTCGGGTCCAGGCAGACCAGACCCCCACGCAGACGGCCTCAGGACACCGGCTCAGCAGTACGGGGCACACAGCGGAGTGCCAGCCTTCCGAGAGGCAGGCTGTGCTACTTCTGCGGTGGGCAGGGTCACATGGCTCATGACTGCCCGACTCGCCGATCAGAGGAGCAACAGACGGTGGAGGGGCCACCCAGGCAGAGGCAGAGGGTCGACCGTGGCGGTCCGCAGGGAGGAGGCGGACGAGGCAGAGGAGCTGGCCGAGCAGCGGGTGGTGGGCGACGCTTCCAGGCTCTACCCCCACCACCACCAGGAGGGCCACCTCGACCACAGGGAGCTGGCGGGCAGGGACAGGCCCAGCTCCAGGCAGTGGAGGCCTACGACCCCGACATGCCAGAGATGATTCGAGGTACGATCTGTGTCTCTTCCACCCTTGCTGCAGTACTTATAGACACAGGAGCGAGTCACTCTTTCATAGCCTCTGCCCTTGTTCGGAGCTCGGAGATTCCGACTGAGCTGTTGGCTCGATCCTTACGGCTAGAGACTCCTACGGGAGCAGACTCGACGATTACGCACTGGTGCCGGAAGTGTGAGCTTACTCTAGGAGGCGAGAGCTTCGGCTGAGATCTCCTTGTAGCGGCGTCGAGGCCTTACGACGTCATCTTGGGCATGGATTGGCTATCCACGGTTCATGCCCAGATCGACTGTTTTAGGGGCAAGGTGCGATGTGTTCGCACCGACGGGAGTAGGTTTACCTTCACCGGCGAGAAGGGAACCTTTGCAGCACAGGATGGACTTCCGCGGAGGAGAGTGCAGCCCATCTCTCATCAGTTGGCTAGCCTCATCCTAGGAGCAGTGGACGTGTGGAGTCCAGCTTTTCCTGCAGTGGTGGACCAGTACGTGGACGTCTTTCCCGACGACGTTCCAGGGATACCTCCTTGTAGAGAGGTATACTTTTACATCGACTTGTACCCCGGGACAGCCCCGATATCTACTCCAGCATATCGGATGGCCCCCGCCGAGCTTCGGGAGCTGCGGGTACAGTTGGAGGACTTGCAGAGCAAGGGGTTTATCCGACCCAGTGTTTCACCCTGGGCTTCCCCGATTTTGTTCGCCAAGAAGGCGGACGGGAGCTTGCGACTATGTGTCGACTATCGTCGCCTGAACCAGGTGACAGTGAGGAACAAGTATCCGCTGCCACGGATTGATGACCTCTTCGATCTGCTCAAGGGAGCACGGTGGTTCTCGAAGATAGACCTCCGGTCAGGCTATCATCAGCTCAGATTTCGAGATGAGGACGTGCAGAAGACGGCCTTCAGGTGTCGGTATGGCCATTATGAGTTCTTGGTTATGCCGTTCGGCGTAACCAACGCTCCAGTAGTGTTCATGAGCCTCATGAACAGGATCTTCCAGCCATACCTCGACCGATTTGTCGTGGTCTTCATTGACGACATTTTGGTATACTCGACGACTGAGGAGGAGCATGCTTACCACCTGCGAGTTGTGCTAGACACGCTCCGAGAGCACCAGCTTTATGGCAAGCTCTCAAAGTGCCAGTTCTGGTTACGTGAGGTCCACTTATTGGGGCACGTCATCTCTGAGGCGGGAGTTGCAGTGGATCCCGCGAAGATCGAGGCAGTGCTAGCTTGGGAGCCACCCAGGAGCGTGACAGAGGTGCGGAGCTTCATGGGCCTAGCGGGATACTATCGGAGATTCGTGCCAGACTTCTCCAGAGTTCCGGCACCACTCTCAGCGTTGACGAAGAAGGGGAAACCCTTCGTGTGGTCAGACAGATGTCAGCAGAGCTTCCAAGAGCTGAGACAGAGTTTGACCAGCGCACCTGTCTTGAGGTTGCATGAGGAGGGAGTTGGATACGTAGTTTACTGTGATGCATCGGGGACTGGACTCGGGTGCGTCCTGATGCAGGAGCGGGCCGTGATCTCCTTCGGATCACGTCAGTTGAGGCCGCATGAGCAGAACTACGCCACTCATGACCTGGAGTTAGCAGCAGTGGTCTTCGCTCTGAAGACTTGGCGCCACTATCTGATGGGCGAGCGCTTCACAGTCTTTTCTGACCACCAGAGTCTCAGGTATATCTTCTCTCAGAAGGACCTGAACCTGAGACAACGGAGATGGCTTGAGTTCCTCCAGGACTATGACTTTGAGATAGTCTATACTCCTGGGAAGGGGAACGTGGTAGCCGATGCCCTCAGCAGGAGGACAGGCATTCAGCTACTTGAGGAGGCGACAGAGTCAGCACTCGTGGGACCAGAGATGGTCCGAGCCACGACAGAGAAGGTCCAGATCATCCAGGAGAGGATGAGGACAGCTCAGATCCGGCAGAAGTCATATGCTGACAGGTGGTGGAGGCCACTAGAGTTCGAGGATGGCGACCACGTCTTTTTGTGTGTCTCACCTCGACGTGGTTTACGGAGATTTGGCCGAGGCGGCAAGTTGTCTCCACGCTTCATCGGGCCTTTCCAGGTCCTCAGCAGGATAGGAGAGGTGGCTTATCGCCTGGCTCTACCACCTCAGTTGCACCGGGTGCACGGCATCTTCCACGTGTCTCAGCTGAGGAGATACGTGCACGACCCGACGCACATCATCGACTTTGGGGGGCTGGACGTGGACGATGGGGAGACTTTTGCAGAGGTCCCAGTGGAGATCGAGGATCGACAGGAGCGGGTCCTACGTGGGCGGTCGATTCCTCTTGTGCGCGTCAGATGGCAGCACGGGAACATCCAGGAGAGCACTTGGGAGCGGGAGGCTCAGATGCGTGCTCAGTACCCCCATTTGTTCCCCTAGTTTTTGATGTATCTTTACGGGGACGTAAAGCCCTGAGGTGGGAGTAATGTAAAGACCCGCAAATTTCAAGGAAATTTTTTTTCTTAATTTTCTTTGGAATTTTACAAGAGCGCAGCTTCAGACGGCACCTGATTCCGAGGCCCGGTGTGCACGGAATCAATTTCCGAAGTTTGGCTCGGGTACGTTCAGTGAATGGACGAGCGGGTTTTTCTATCTTTTGAACCGGTGCCCGGAATCAAATTCTGAGGGCACCGATGAAATCGCAGCACCGGTATTTGCTTAGAAACGCCTCTTCCAGAGTTGCGTTTGCTCAGACGTGGTTTTTAAATTTTGCGGCTTTAAGTCAGAAATAAAATAAAGTTTGTGCGACAACTTTATTTTATTTCACTTAAGCTGCTTGGAAGTCACTTGGAAGCCACTTGAACTGAGTTAAAGCGGATAGGGTGCTATCCGGAAATATCCTACCCCTTGTTAGGATATTTGTGCGGTGGGGCCCGCACGAGCCCCGCCGTTTCTTTCGCTAAGTAACGCACCCGCGAAAACCCGTCAAAGTAACTGAAAAGTCAACCGACGCGTTTTCTTTAATTCTTAACAGACCATTTAATTGGGCGGTTTATTTCGTGAATTAAATGGGCTGTTTCTTTCGTGAATTAAATGGGCTGTTTCGCTCGTTGAATTAATTCAACGAACTGATGGGTCGTTACTTACGCTTTTGCGTTTGTTGGCATGTTTATAAAATAAGACCAACCTAAAAATCCTTTGAAAGGATTTGAGAGGATCTTTGTTTCTTCATCTCCCCGCGAAGAACGCGAAGAACGCGAAGAACGCGAAGAACGCGAAGAACGCGAAGAACGCGAAGAACGCCGGCGACCGGAATTCGACGACGCACACCGAGATCTGCGACGTCGACGAGCTTTACCCGCGACGTTCTTCGGCGACCCCTCTTCTTCCGCAGCCGATCCTCGTTCGGCAACTAAGGTGGGAAACGAATCGTTTGAATTCTCCCTTTTTAATTTCGATATCAACGGATTTAAATTAATTAAATCCGTTTGATCTTGATCCGGAGATTGGCGACGCGACGCCGGATACCGCGACGACGCGACGATCCCCCTTCTTCCGCGACGAGCAATCCCGCGACGATCCCTCGTTCGGCAACGACAGCTGCGAGGTAAGGGATGTTGGATTATTTTATCTTATTTTTCCCCGTGTTTATTCATTTAAAGTGAAGAACATGATCTCCGACAATTATAATTTATTTAAAATTGTTGTTGATTATTCCTCCCGTGGTTTATGACTAACGCGGAGGGTGCGGGTCTAACGAACAAGACCCGGCAACCCTCCGCCGATCTCTTTTGTTGTGAGGATATGGCGGACGACGACGAACCGCGTGGCAGGGGCGATCTGTTGATCCCGCAGTGAAGATCGGCCCCCGGGAGGAGCAATGGCGCAGACGGGAGGCAAAACGGGCCACCGGAGCAACTCCGGCGGCCCGCGGAAGGAGGCGGCGGCGCGGGTCGCCGGCGCGGCGGCGCCGGTGACCGGAGGCGGCGGTGCCCGGCGCACCGCCGGAGGAGTCCGCCGCGGCCGAGCCACGGCGGCGGCGAACCGCCGGACCGCCGGACCGCGTATGCGGTCTGGCCACCCAGCACGCGGCCCGCGCGGGCCGCGTTTCTCCAAAGTCGCGGGTCAAACCCGCGGCGGCTCACTCGGCCGCTCGGCCGAAGCCGAGCCGGCCGGTCCGGGCGGCCGGGCCGCGCCCAGGCCGGACTGGACCCGGCCTAGCCGGGTCGGGCCGGGTCGGGCCGACCCGGTCCGGCCGACCCAGGGGGGTTCGGGCCGGGTCGCCCCGGGCCCAGAACCCCCGTTTCGGGCCCTCTTCGGTCTTTCGCCCATATCTTGGGCCTGGGACTTCCGATTGACGAACCGTCAGCGGCTACGCGATCCTTGGATCGAGGCGGTCGTTTCGCTATATTATACTCAAGGTTTCGGAAGACTTTGGGTTCGGCCGGGTTGGTTCGTACACGAAACCAACCGGGCCCTCGGAGCGGAAACGCTCATAACTTGAGCTACGGACGTCCGATCGACGTACCGTCAGCTGTGGTAGTTTCCTCAAAGTGAGACGGAACTTTTGGCATACTCCGCCCGAAGATCGGATACAGGCGGAGTACGGTCGGGTTGGTTTTTCCCTAAAAACCAACCGGGCCCCTGGGACGAAATTGCCAATAACTCTCAGACCGGGCGTCCGATTGACGCGCCGTCTGTTGCGTTGAGATCCTGTTGTCGATACGGAACTTTTGGATACACCAACTTCGGACTACGTGTCAGTTGATGTATCAGCCTCTCGGCTCGTGGAGCGGACCCTCCTAACGAGCTCGCTATGTGCGGGAACCCTAGCGCTGACTGTGACTTCGACGACAGAGCAGAGATCCTCCGTGGACTGCGACGACGACAGAGCAGAGATCCTCCGTGGACTGCGACGACGGCAGAGCAGAGATCCTTCGTGGACTGCGGCGATGACTGTGCAGAGATCCTCAGTGGACTGCGTCGACTACTGCACTCAGCGATCCTACGTGGATCAGTGCTACAGGTTCTGTGTGAGCCCGATCCTACGTGGGTCCTTACTACCGGTTCTGTGTGAGCCACTGCCTACAGGTTCTGTGTGAGCCCGATCCTGAGTGGGTCTTTTGCGGGGGTTAGTACCTATCGATCCTTCGTGGGTCCGACGACTTAGATGGATCAGTGATCATCTTTGACGTCATCTGAAAAAGTATACCTGGTTGAGCTGAATCTTATGTTACTCTCCTTTGTGGATTGTGTTGAACTATCCTATGTGGATTTACTGTTTACTCTCCTTTGTGGATTTGAGTCTTGCTTTCCTATGTGGATTGAGTTGTTCTTGAGCTCGTGAGCAGAGCTAGAAGTGGGGACTTAGGTATATGTATGGGCATATACCTAAGTCGAGTCAGATGTTACTTCGTGATTGCATCTTTCTTTTGTGTTATATCCTTTGTGGATTTCGGGAGACCTTCGGGGGTCTCGGGGTCCATACTGAGTAGCTTATACTCACCCCTGCACGGGTTATGCCCGCACCTTGTTGTGTTGGATGCAGACGACGGACAGCGCTGATCTCTGTTGGGGTGTGGAGCAGGACGGTACCTGGAGGTGGACCACTGGGCGGGACGCGCTCGGAGCGGACGTGGGACCCGAGGAGCCTGGAGGCTATCTGTACCCACCATTCAGGTGGGATTGCCAGTGGACGACACGAGGCCGCCGTCTTTTCTTCAGTTTCTGTACTTTACTTTTTCAGTTGTACTTTACAGTTGGGCTTGTATTCCGGCCCCCTTTACTTCTCTGCACTTTACTTTCCGCTTGCTGACTCTGTGTGGTTGTTACTCATAAAGGCAATGCCTTCCCTGTTTACTGGGATTTTACGCCTTGGTGCTAGTCGCCAGCCCCTGGCCTATGGAAGGCGGGCTTGGGGTAGTCACGGCACGGACCCCGAGGTCGGGTCGTGACATGAATTTATACATGTTACTTATATAGTAACCTTCTATAGAAAAATGTTAATTTATTTAATCAATATAAATGTTCTATAAATATCAATAAAATAATTCATATATAGTGATTATCAGAATTTTTTTTTGGAAACCAAGAGGGCCTTCATGGTCTACAAAAATATTGGTATATATTTTCCAAATGTTTGGACCTTTTAATATATATAATCATCAAGAATATAAATTTATTTATTGCTGGGAATTTGAATAGATACCAAAAAAACCATGATATCCTTGATCACAAGAGTTTTCGCAAATCCTTTAAGAGAATATGAAATGACATCAATCATAAAAATCAACCTAATAAGTTTATTCCCATTTTTTGGTTATAAATTTTACCAGGAACCATCAGAATAACACTATAACACAATGAAACTAATTTTCTAGCTTTATATAGGAAAAAATATCTTTTCTATTCCCCTTGTATGATACAAATGAGTTGGAATTTCATTTAAGGTTTGAGAAATATCTTCATGAATCTGTAGATATGAACTTCATGGTACTCCATACATTCCCTTCATTACCATACTCAGAATGGCTGAATCCAATTTCATTTTACCTTTTATGTTTCTTTGAAAAACACAGGTTTCACTCATACTATATTCACCGATCAACATCATATTCATCCCCCATTTAAGAATTAGATATTTATAATCATAAATTTCAACATATAAATCATTATCATCATTAGTGGGAATGTCCTTCTATGAATTAAATCCTTGAATTTTATAGTCTTACAGTATTAGATATTTCGTAGACTATGGAGGCCCTCTTGGTTGCCAGACCATGGAAGATCCATTACTTTCTTGAAATTGTATTGTTTACTTAACCAGTAATTGTACAGTATTAATATTTTTTTTGGAAAAAACATACCAATATTTACTAAGGATTGTACCTTGTCAAAGGCTTGACCAATCCCCACATTCATTCTATGCCCCATAACATCCAAATAATCTAAAAACATAACCCCATATGAATTCCTCTCAAACCCACCATGTCCAACACCAGTCTCTGATATAAATATCATGTGTATAGATTTTTTATATTTAGTGGTTATGTTTTATTTTGTATAACAAGCCTATTCCTGATGGCCCTTCAATACACTAGGCATATATAAGATATTATTATGGAAATTGTCCAATGAATTCCCAAAAATTGTACATATATTTCAAAATTGTTCAAACATATCATAATATATAAAAATATTTATATGATTAGTGGGAGTATAAATTAGAACACTATCAAAAAGGGTAAAATTGAGATCTACCTCAACCTATATTCCAGATAAATGACCAAAACATATCATCTCAGTCTCTTGTTACAAATGTATAAGGTACACAATTGATTATGTGATATCACATAATAAATTATGATTCCACATGATCCCATTAACACCATTTACTTTAATCCATACCTATGAATAATTATTCCTCAAATATTATATGTTGTAATCCAAAGACCACTCATTATGGAGGAGTGATATATGCCTCAATAATATAGAACCACAACTACATTCTCATAACCTAGATTCAATCTACATATATAATATATAGAAATTAATATCAACTAAATTAATACAAAACCAATCCAACAACCACCAAATGATAAAATCCTTATGAACCAGATCTGCATGCTTCCGTGACTTATCACCTTTGTGTAGAAAAATCATCAAAGATAGGGAATTGCATAAAATATCCAACCTCTCTAAAAACATATATACATATATTTTATAATGTAGGTACTCATGTTCATTCCCATTAACCCATATTATAGCTAATAAAATTCATAATTAGATAATAATATATCACAATTCGTTTTATGAATTGTATTTTAGGTGGTACATGGAATAAAGGATAATATTATTTTTAAATTAAAATATTATGTTGTTATAATCTCCCACCATAAAGACATTTCAACCTATCAATTTTAGTTTGATTATCTTAAAATGAATTTATCAAAACATAATAATAAATCAATATATTGATTTTATCACAAAAATTTATTTTCTAGGTCCATACCAAAAAACTTATTATTTCATAAATACGTGTACCAATAAAAGTCACATACATGAACACGAGTCTATAAAATATTACTCTGATAGTTATGTGTTACCTTCCGAAAATACTAAATAGATATGATAAATTACATTTCTATTTAGATAGAGAATTTAAGAAAATATATGTACTTGATGTATTTCCACTTCATTGGTGGAATTTCATCCTTTATTTGTGATTTGATATATTTCAACTTACTTATGTTATGTTACATGAAAATATGGATATTCAAGATTCATTTTTCATTTAAAAATAGATACCATAAATTTAAAATAGATCATAATATCCATGAAGGGTGAAAAAAATATTTTTTATGTTTCAATCCATTACTAAATTACTAATAAATTTTTAACACAAGTTATGATAATATCCATATAATGGAACACTACATCAACATCTGATTCCTAAAAAACACACAATGTTCAATATAAAACATTCCATAAAATATTACAATAATACTCTTCTAAATTTTCTTAACCAAGTCAAAAATAATAATAAATATTTGATAAAAAATTCATTAGAGGCTAATTTAGTATTTATATCTAAACAATGTTATTCAATCCTGTAGTACCAAACCATAAATGTGTATTCCATAATAAAATTATCTCTAAAATATGATAACATTTTTCCTAAATAATATGGTTCACCAAAAATCAATAATAAAATATTATATTCATCAAAAAATAAGTAATCCATTAGTTGTTAAATATAATCCATTCTTACGAACATATATTTCATTTCTCTTAATCATATAATAATCCCCATATATAGTATTTCTTCAAAAATATCCTTATACACTTACTCACCAAATAAATTTTGATTCCCATGGTTATTTAAAAGATACAATACATGTTTCCAGAATATAATTATTCATTTATCCAAATTTTCTCAAATTATTTAAATAGTAAATATCATCCTAACTCTAAAGTTGATCAATACATTGCAATATATCTACACAAAATATTAAATATTATTCCTCAAATAACTCTTTCACTAAAACAAATCTTAAAGCTAAATATTTTGTATAACCTAATAATTATCTCCCATTATATTTGGAATCTTGTTTATATAAAATCACAAAATACCTAAAATGAATATATATACATTTGAACAGTTAATATTTCTTACATATTATCAAACCATAAATAATATACCACTTTATATAAAAACTTTAATCATTTATCATTCATCAATATTATTTAAGTAATCATTTTATCTTATTTTATAAAACTTCCTTCCATTAATAAATAATATTAATCATTTCCTATGATTCATTAATAAAAATATAATCTTATTTCTTACTATAAAAAAATTGAAAAATATAATTAATACATTTTTGTATGTCATTTTATGATTCTTCATGTACACATGAATTTCAATAAAAGTTATTCATATTATCTTTCTAATCCCTTTCAGGAAATCTCCTCCTTGGTAATAATTTTTTATAATTCTCACGATTTAAAATTTTTAAAAATTTAATTGATATCTAAGGAGGATATTTATTCCCCTATATTGTGTTACCCGAACTAATCATTTTTTGGAATTTTTATTTCTCTATGACAACCATTACAACATATGAGACAACTTATTTTCTTATTCTGACATATCCTAGGGGGTTGATCCCATATTCCAGGCACAAAAAATATTTAATATTTTTGACATTATGAAATTTATCCCCATAATCCCTTTGAAAATCATTTTTATATTTTTTGGTATATTAGGAAACTCACTTTTATTGATATTTTTTCATCTTATATTGATATATCTAGTTGGAAATAACCCCTTCTTTTCACTGGAATATCTATTCAATTCTATTCACATTTTGATAATCATTATAGTGTCCTTATTGCCTATAGTAAACTTAGTTCCTTATTATATTATACTATCTTGATATAGAATGATATAAACAGAGATTTCTTAAATGAAAAATTCAAATATTTATAAAATTATATTGATAAAATAACTATTACTTTTGAAATAATTTTTGACAAATTATACAATGTTAAATTTTCCATAAATTTTTGAGTCAGAATATTTTTCTGGTAATTGTTATTTATCAATATCCTGTTTGTATTATGACATCATAAAATCTAAAAATAGATTTAATAAATTCTATAAAAATAAATCATGATGATATATATACATCATGTTCAACATAATGAGTTTTTAAATATCATGATAAATATTTTAATCCATTAATGAATCCTCCTAAAAATTATTTTATTTTATGGTTTAAAATATATTATTTGTGAAGATGAATCACATCCACATAACCAAGGGTATTATTTTTCAATGTTATATTGTTTTTCATATAAAATATTTGAAACCAAATCTCATTGAAAGAAACAACGAAAAAACTGAAGGGAAGATTTCTAGTTTTGATTATTTTATCATATAAAGTCCAATACCAATGTTTAGAAATTAATAATGAAGTCCACTCTCTTTTACTATACATATGCAAAAAACCATGAAATCTTCTTCAATAAAAACACATTGATCATGAGTTTAGTCTCCCTATTACTCTTCAAATTTGTACCATGGTTAAATCTCTAAATAGTTTCCTCCCAATCTCTAAAAAGTTCCCTCTTAGGGTAAGGGATCCTCTCATCTTCACTTTTTATTTAAATTACTTTATTTCTACTAAGCCTCTTGATTTAAAATTGTTTATGTAGTAATGTGTCTTTAAAAATAACTTTTATTATTCATATTATTTCAATGTAATTATATACAAACATTCACTATCATTATTGCCTAATATGAACTTCTATGTACACTCATTATTCCAATAAACCAATCTAATGATTTTTTCATGAGAATCTTATTTTTTGTGATTACCCGTCCCCATTTCCACTCAAGGGTATTAATCTGGATTTAAATATCATTAATTTATTTGGAACATATGTGTATGTAACCCACAATTAGTTGTCATGGGACTTGAATTGATCAAATGAATTCTTATGTAGTGTGATCTATGTGGAACACTAACGCCTATACATGATACAAATGTTATAGCTATAATCAGAAATATATTTCCCTCCAATGAATTTGGTATTATTTTCATCTCATGATATACAATGTATTGTTCATGATATGTTATCATAAGCCCAATATGTTATGATTTCTTGGCTGTTATCCTTTATTTATTTTCATGAGGTCATTTTTAGGTTGTTTCCACATTCCTATGTAGTCATAATGTTATCATCTTATATCATACTTATAAATTCATTTTTAAGATTATCAACACATTTATTTCACCTTAATATAACTCTTGACTGAAATTAAGTAATTTTATCATATTATTATTTCATTATTCATATATTGGGATTTGTAGTTCACCCCATTATTATATACATCCTTATGTAATCCTATATAGTTTTAGAAGATCTAAGGAATCTAAAAGACAACTATATGATTTTTAAATAATGTATCTTTATCCCTATTTCATGTTATGATATTATGCATCTATTAACACAGGGATAATAGGCCTTTTAATATTTTTGGATTTCACTATGTATGATTTTATATAATAAATCGTGATTTGATGGTTAGAAAAGACATGTGTTATCATAGTTGGTATCAGAGAAAGGTCTTGTTATTTATGAGGATTAAGATTATAGAAATTTACTAAATTCCTTAGGTATAATATTAATCATTGTATGTTATACCAAAATTATGTTAAATTATAGATTATGTTGATTCAAATGATCAAAATCAATGTTTGGATACTACAAGTGGATGTGGTTTTGTGTTATTATACCTAGGAGAAATAACCCTAAAAAGTGTTTATTGAGTAATGAATCTATATTCAACTAGTGCAGAATATATGGTACATATTTCACAGTTGTGTTGACACACTTAGGGGATCCTCTTATGTCAAATACAAAGCTCCATATGAAAAATCATTAAGGGAATTAAAATTCTTATAAAATTGTATGTTGGGAAATAGACCAGGGAAAACATAGATGGAAGCATATAAATTAATAGGTTAAGGAATGTATATAATTTATGAGTTATCCCATAACAGTTCATTATTTCCATTTCTTATGTTTATTTTTTAGTATTTACCATCCCCAAATTTCCATTAATTTTAGTTGTTGGATGGAAATAAGAGGAACCGAAAGAACAAAAATTGTAATGGGAAATTCCCAAATTAGATACCAATCTCAATGAGACTAGGATTCAAGAACAACATAAAAATACAAACTCAATTAGCTAATATTATAAATATAAATATGATCTATGGAAAAACCCAAATCCCCTAGGAAATATATTGTTGAAATTCAGACCTATTCATGACAAAGGCCTCCTACTTTCTGTGGATCTTCAAATTTAATCATGGATAAATGGATCAACTCAATTTAAATTTTATTATATATCCTTCAATAGTATGAGTATGAGAACATCATTCAAAATATTTTTTATAATGATATAGAAGATTATATATGGTGTATGTAGATTTAAAATATGACACCTGAGGAAGTGATCGAATTGATGGAGTCTAAACTATTATAGAATATGTTTTATTGATAAACACATTCCTCACACTCACCAACTAAACATGGAAAGCGGGTTCCTTGGACCCATGAAAAGGGATTATGAATCCATCAAGGAATATGAGACACACATCATAATATTCAAAAAATATACCCCTAATTTTATTATTGACAATGAATGTAATGTTTGATGATTTTTTGGTGTGTCATAGATGAGTATATGAAATTTGGTAGATATTTGAGAGTTTTATAGGAATGGGGAAATTTTCTAATGTTTCTTCATCATAAATATGGAGATATATTAATTTCGAGGTTCTCCTGGGAAAATAGACATGAAGTATAGAATGTATTTTCATTATGGAGTTGTGATAGTAAAATATCATGGTTTAAAAAATGTCAAACATCCCTCTTGTCAGAAGTGTGAGAAGAAACATCTTGAAAGTTGCCTAAAGGGGGAAATGAAATTCTATAGATGTTGGCAGAAGGGAACCAAGTTAGTGATTTCTTTAGGAAGAAATCCAGCAACACAATGAAATAAATGTATTCTCTAGTAAACATTATGACTTATATTTAATTATTCAGTTATAATGAAAAAGGACACTATGTAAATCAATTCAATATTATATGGGTTATTAATGATAAATGACATAAACACCTTGCAAAGAATAAATAGAAAGTGTGAGATTATACAATCAAAATTAATGAGGTGGATCTTGACATCAATGAATTTATTTTAAGGATATTTATTCATTATAAAAAAAATAAATTAGTATTTTATTTTGGTTGTACACATTTATTATATAACGAAATTTTAGTATCACTATCTAAAAACCACCAAAAACACAAAGGTGGGGATATCATTGAAAATATAAAATGGGGAAATTATTTTATCCAAGGTATATAACTTCTACAAATCTATATTTTCTCAATGAATTTATTAGAATAAATTTTTATACTCCCTTTAATATAAGTCTATTCTATTCCAGGAATGTATTTCCTCTCTTTATATAGAGAAAACATAAATTACCAAGAGAAGGAAATCACCCTATGTATCAGGAATCACCCTACGATTAAATAAAATTCCATGTAAGAGTATTAATTATTTTTAGGATCATAATATCATTAATATATTGTAGCAGAATCTAAAAAAGGGCCAATACACCCATGTGCTTCACAGTAGGGTTCCCTGATCCTCTACACCAAGAAGAATGATGTGTGAATACATCATGTATGATTATTGTAAGTCTATTAAGACCATGATAATGAAACTATGTGACATACACACAATGATTAATTTTTCAATTTGACATGTGGAGCATTGTTCTCCCCTTAGGTAGATCTTTGTTCTAGATATTAACATGTAATGGTGAAGAAAGAGAATATATCCAAGTCTACTTTTCATATATGGTACAAGCAATGCGATTCCATAGTGTTTCCATTTATAATCACTATTTTTTGAGTGAAATTTTTCAAATTAATGAATTGATTCATTATGTATTACAACGATATTTTTTTAGTATTTAGAGAGGACATTATCATCTTCTTCAAAAGTTAAGAGGAATATGAGGATAATTTTAAATCTCTAATTTGTAAAATATAAGAGGAAAAGTAATAGGTGAAATATTGTAAGCAAGATTTTTGGATGGATCAAGTTACATTCATGGGGAATGTTGTCACAAAAAAATAAATATCATTAGATCCTTCAAAAACCTAGACAATTTATTAATGACACAATTCATCATCCATGAAAATGATATATATCATCCATGGATTATCTAGGTAATATCACGAATTTATGAGATAATTTTCATGATTTTAAATCATTATAACCATGGTAAATTTGAGGTGAGTAAATATTGTACGGACTAATGATTGTGAGTACTAATTTAAATAGGTAAATAAGATGCTTGTTACTGCACCTGTGATGAAATTAACCGATAGTGGGAATGCATGTTTTATTTACATAGATGAATCAATAAAATTAATCTCTTTTATACTCATGCATGATGAAAAGGTGATATCCTATTCCTCCTTATAATTAATAACCCATGAGAAGAACTACCCTACACATGATCTGAAATTTGATGTAGTGATTCAGAATGATGATTTGGAAACATTATCTATAAGTAGAGAAGTGTGATATACATATGAATCATAATATTAAAAATTATATGTAAAAAAGGTTGTAAAAAATTAATAAATAAGGTGGTAAGAGTTGATAATTAATTATTATTATTCATTCCATTAGCATCATTGAAACAGAAAAACAATGTAGCAGTTTCTCTAAGTATAGTAGACCCTACAACACTATTCTTGATGGGGATTGAGAGTGATCTAATATTATTATACTTTAAGAGGATGTACATGGGAATAAACAAAGATATTTATAATAAATTATACAATTGACCTACCAACAATCCATTTTGAGAGGATCAAGTATGCCTAAAAAATGAGGTAGATCTAAAAAAGGTGGTGAATATTTTGGAGTATAGTATTGATAAATATAGATATATAAGATTTGTAAATATAAGATATTTCCAATAAAAACCAAACTATAAGAGTGAAGTTATGGATGATATTATTATCTCATCATTCAATATTCATTAAGTAAGTACTATGATGTGTAGATATATGAATCAAAATTTATAGTGAGATAAAATGAAGAGTGAGATTGTTGAATTTCTATCTCAATGATTGTCATTCCAATAATTCAAGGATAAAATAAATATGTAAATGGTTATGATGAAACCATTCACCATACAAATATTGTAATGGAAAAAATTACTATATATTATATCAATGAATTCCCAAGGATATCTAAAGTTAGTAATATCATCATTGAGGTAGTTCATAAACTTATAAAGTGATCAAATTTCATTAATATAAATGAATATTAATCTCTCTAAAATCTCACTACCACAAACAATGGAAGTGGTATTACTATATAGAGATCCAATATTTATTTTATCTAATCAATATTGTTGTTTAAACTCATTGTTTTGTAGAAGCCTTTAGCAATCAATAGATATAAAGATGAGTTTTAGTACTACATTCCCCCTTATATGGATGGTTATCCAAAGAGAAAAAATTTAATTACATAGGATATTATGATATCAGGTTCAATGGTTTTAAAAATTAGTTGGAATCATAACCTCATTCTAGTGTAATTCTCATATAAAACAAGTTTCTAATCTAGATTTCAAACAGAAACTTATATGGCTCTATATGGGAATAGGTGTCAATCTCTAACATGGACAGATGAATCTTTAGAGAGGAAGTACACGAGACATTGTCTTATCAATGATACTATAGAGAATATTGGAAAATTGATCTTATATGAAATTTTTACAACGTCAAGATATATTTTATGTAGGAAATTATTTATTAGACACTGAGTTTGGTTCTATGATAAGAAGTTCTTTTGGGAATCAGCAATGAATAAATTCAAGTGGTGTGGCAAGAAGGTGAAACTTTGTCCATGATATATAAACCCTTTTTAGATCCTTGACCTCATCAGAGTGGTGGCATATCGATAAGTATTCCAACCTAACCCATCTCTTTCAAATGGTGTGTTCCACATATTTTTCTTGAATAAGTATAAACTTTTCAAGTCCCTTATACTAAATCCATAGGTTGTATATATGGATAAAGAACACTCATATGAAATGAATCATCTGAAGATATTATATTATAAATATAATGTCAAATGAAACATAAAAAATCACATGGTCAATGTACTGTGGTGGAACTATAAGATTGATGAAGCAACATGGGTTCATGAGGAGGTGATGGAATAGAAGTATCCATATCTATTTTATTTTATGAAATACAATTTTTTGGGGTGAAATGTCTAAAAGGGTAGAATAATTTTGGTTGCGCCAAAATGGAGGAAGAATATGAAGAAATGAAAAGCAGACAAGGACACCTCATGAGGCCCCTTCGTGGAGTCCCCCTGTCCCCGCGGCTGCCGTAGAGTAAGGAGGAGGGTGCTCTCCGAGTACCTTTGATGTTCATGGGTCGGCCGCAGATCAAGGAGGATCGATGCTCCATGACATCCTTTGATGTTTGTGTGCCTTCCGTGGAGCAAGGAGGAGGGATGTTCCACAAATGAATTTGACATTCGCAGCCCACCACAGAGCAAGGTGGCGGGGTTCTCTTTGACTGAATGTGATGTTCGCGACCCGCTGCAGAGCATCGAAATACATCTTCACACCGAGCGAGCTCTACATCGTGACACCACTTGCCTATAAATACCGCCCCCCCCCATGAAAAAGAGGTGGATCATCTAATTGTTCAACTCCCTAGATCCCGAATCGCGAATCAAATTTTTCTCTGCGAACCATGAGTGGTGTGAGGTATTTTTGCTCTGTGAAGTGCCTACCCTTTGCCTGGTTTTAACCCATATTTTTAGAGGGATGGCTTTGGTGGAGCCTAAGGGCCTCCGAGAAGGAATGGTATCCCCAAGGGGACCCGGGTCATTGTGGATCACTTATGCTTCACGAAAAACCCTTCATGTTCACATGATCCACATGATAAGGTGGGGTTATTGTACTTCGCGAAGCACATTTCTTCCTGATACCTTTCTTCGTGAGGCAGCTTTGCTATGCAAGGCAGTGCTCCATGAATGCATTTACACTTTGTTAAGAACCTCCTATAAGCACCTCTTTTCTACGCTTAGTCTAGGAAGCTCCACTTCGTGATGCACACCCCCTCACAAGTACCCTCCACCACACAGAGCACTAGAGATTCACAAGGCCCCTACCTATGAACCCCTATTCTTTTCAATTCCTTTTCCCGTGAAAACCTCTAGGTTTTCATGATGTGATTTCAAAGTCCCTTGTACGATATTGCATGTTGTTTTGCTTCGCCTCATGCTTCTTCACATAGGCATGCTAACAGATATTGCGTCTTCATATAGCCATACTAACGTGGACCCCCCAATGGTTCTCTCCATAACACCCCCTTCCTATGGAATTTCCTATCCCTTCTCTTCACCAAGGTGAATAGGGTACCAATTATGTATGATCTAGAGGTGTGGAGTGAACCCACCTTGTCTGAGGTGTAGGTCGTTAAGCTCCCAATCACCATCATCCTCAGCATATGACATTAAACTGTGAATTCCCCCCATTCATCCTATATGGGAAATGGGAGACTTACATGGTGTAAGCCCCTAGCCTTTCTTGCAGGAGGTATCATAACTTCTCCTACATTATTTTTCGGTTCCTAAGGTCAGCGATGGCCGTGATGGTGAATGATACTCCTCATCTCTTCCATGCTGAATCCCTCCCCCGATGGGATTTGTCGCCACCAAGAATCCATCAGGGAGTATGTCCCAAACTCTTCAGACTAGTAACCATGCATAAGCACCTGTTTCCTCTTTGGTCCTTTAACGACGTGTATGCCCGACTTCACTCCCTACGGACACAACTTTCATGATGAGATTGTTAGGTCTTTTTTGACTTTTGTTTATAATACCGAGAATGACTCACGTGGGCTTAGAGTAAGCGTCGACCATAACACCTTCGGCATCCTAGAGAGTAAGCCCCAAATACCAACCTAAACTACGAGTTCTTTGAACCATGCTAAGGCAAGGTATGTAGGAAGCCTCCACGAGGTTCAAGCCCACCGCCCCGGTCATTTCGACCTCCTTCGCATCAGTTCGCCAACACCTTGGACATCCTAGAGTGTAAGCCCCAAACACCAAACTGAACTATGAGGTCTTTGATCCATTCCAAGGTAGGGTACTTCGGAATCATCCACGTGGTTCAGGCCCACTTCCCCGATCATTCCGACCTTCTTCACATTAGTTCACCAACACCTTGGGCAGCCTAGAGTGTAAGCCCCAAACATCCCACTTGAACTACATGGTCTTTGATCCTTGCTCAGTTAGGGTACATATGAAGCCTCCCTGAGGATTAATCCCACCTACATGAACTACATGGTCTTTTATCCTTGTCAAGGAAAGGTACGTAAGAAGCCTCCTCTGGGTTCAAGCCCCACACCTCATAGGTTCTGAACACCTTTACTCTGGACCCCACGCTAACTGGAACTACATGGTCTTTGATCCTTGCTAAGGGAAGGTACGTAGGAAGCCTCTTTGAGGTTCAAGCCCATCACCCTGGTCGCTCTGACCTCCTACACCCCAGTTCGCGTACACCATCTATCTAGACCACAGGTCTTTATTCACATCGGTTCACCACTGTCCTACATAGCCATAAGTTGTTTTCCTCAATCAGCAATAAGCCATTATGCCCCCATGCAGCGGTAAGCCGTTTTGTCCCTCAATCAGCAGTAAGATGATATATCCTGATCAATGGTAATCCATTGAATCCCCCATTCGGTGGCATGCTGCTATAATCTCCTTTGTGGGGACGCACATCTTTGGTCGTCCTAGTGGTGGCAGGCCAACTTGGGCTGATAAGCATGCATAAGCCATGTACACAACATCAGATTATTGTCCTATGTGTACACCCCAATTCAAAGTCATTGTCTCACCTTTCCCTTTAGCTTCTTTGTCTCAGGAAGGTCATTCCCCAACCCAGAGGGTCCGCTTCCTCTGGGTCCCCATCCATGTGTCCATTCTCATGGGCCACCTCCTCAGGCGTCCCATCGGCCTCCTGAACTACGCGGACAATTATTCCCTGCCATGGGGATATGTAGGAAGTCTCCCTAAGACTGAATCCCATTATTAGCGTTTTCCTCATGGAGGTTCCATCCCATTTCCCCCCATTTCACTCATAACACCATCATCCATATGGATTATTTCCCGGGACGCCACATCCCGATGATGTCATGTCAACCCACCTACATCAGTGTTCCCTCTAGGGGTTGCACCCATCTGATCCACTCTAGTAAGTGTTCTGATCAGTCTGATCCATCTCCACTGGACGTTAAACTTGCAGAATACCCTTTTTTAAACATGGGATGTTGTGGAAAACATCATATACGTGCCTATAACATATGATTCCCCGTGTTCGATGTGGTGTGCCTCAGGCTTATGCGCCCTCAAGAAGCCCTATAATAAGGGGAATAAACCCAGACGCGTAAGTGTTACAACATCTAGAAACACAAGTGATGCCCAATGTGACTACTCCTTTGACTAAAGGTTGATGCCCTAACCAGACCCTTTGGAATATCCCACCAGAAGAAGTGTAGTTAACTGGTGTCCATGAAGATATGCGCTAGGAAGAGTTTCATGAACAATGTCTTAATTATATAAGGGACACCCGGACTAGGTGATGAGTTCTTAGGAGGATTCCAAGGAAGGAATAACTGACATCCCATCATCCCTTTTCGATCAAGGAGAAAACATCCATGAATAGGAAATGGATGCCGCCTGCCTTTAGAATGTGGGAATGTGGGGAAACAAAACCGCACCTTTCATCCTCAAACGAGACGGATGTGCGCCCCTCGTAGAAAGCATCGAATAAATAAATGGAGAACCCAACGTGAAATTATTCTCCTCAATATGGAGATTAGTAGAGTTTGAGGCATCTATGGACTAGGGTGTCATGGGATCTAGTTATTCGACGCTGAATCGCGCTGGGCTAATAGTGGGCCTCACGTGAAACTCACCAGATGTATGGGTCGTAGAACGCTCGAGATCCCATTCTACGATGTTGTCAGCGTGGATCCCTCTTACTAGTACTAGAAGATGGAATATCACTAGAGAATTGGTCATTGATTCCTTTTTCTCTCATCACTAATGAGTTAATATCCCTGCTTCTCAAGAATCAAGTTGCTACACATGGAATATAATCACTGCCAGCCCACTAACGCAGGGGAAATGGCAATACCAACCCGGAAATACAACATGGGTTTTCCTCTTCCATGACAGTCTCAATGTCCATGACCACCTGTAAAACACTCTCCCTTTCCCCGTAAGAAGTTATTCAACGAAGGTTGGTTAACAATCTCGTACGCCGGTATCAGGAGGATGGAATAATCCTGACTCGGGATATGGACTGTCTGGATCTAGAGGAATCTCTACCTCTTCACTGATGCCTCCCCCAGGGCCAACCAAGGAGCTACTTCTCCCCATGCCAATATATAATCATTTCGGGACCCTCTCCCTGGAATTCTTTGATAACCCCTTGACACACCCTGATGAGGTTGGTGGCGTCTGACTAAGCCTGGTCAGAGTCCCATTCTAGGGGCTCCCAGTAAGGGCTACCATCCACCTGCTTTAGTGCCACCACCCAGTCTTACTAGTTGAGGAGCAGTTAAGCCACGTACCTGCACCACCAGCCCTGGTTCGTCTGACCCGACACCAGCACCAGGTGCATGTTGAGAAGGACTCCCACCATGGAGCATCAACGTTGATGACTAATGTGGCCCGAGTCACCTCCGATGCATATCATCTGATATCTACATACACTGAGTAGGGTCACTTCTATGCCCGACCATGATCAAGGCCCAAACCTCCCCACGGGCTGGCTGAGCCAACTCTTTTGGTCGCTGACATGAGCAGTGGCCACCGCGAGCTAACCCACAATGATTCCACCTAGTATAGAGGTCCTCCCTATACCACTAATATGTAGAGCACATGCCTTCCCCGATTTGAGGCTTGGAATGGAGGTATGCATGTTCCACCCTCAATTTGAATGAGGGTCTTCCCTGTGGCGGTGATACTCGATACAGAAGCCTCTCCCATACCCATTACATTGGGTATGGAGTCATTTCCCCTATCCTCGACTTCCGGTGTAGGGACATTGCACATCTGGTCTCTCTTCAACATGGGGATCCTCCCCGCAACCTTTTAGTAGCCGATGAAGGTCCTCCTCGCCTCAGAAACTAGAGGGTTGAAGGCTAGCCTCACTCCACCCGCACCCAGCATGAAGGTCCTTCCCATGTGCAGCTAGACTTGTATAAGGACCCTCCTCATACTAAGTTCTCCATGGAAAACATATGCGAATGTCCTTTGCATGCTTCTTCTAGTCCCGGTGGAGGTTTCCCCCTCTAGCGCTACCCGTGGAGTTCCTCCCCATGTCCATTTGACATTGGTCCCGGTGCACCTCGCACATCAGATTTCTCGAGTAGAACCCCTCTCCACCCCAACACCAGTGCAGATGAAGGACCTCGTGTCAGAAATCTGCCCTCTCCCGAAGAGCCACCTAGGGTTAGGAAGTCGGGTCGTCGCTGCCATAAGAAGAATTTTAGGAAGGCTCAGATAGAGATCAAACTGATCCTCTTCTCAGACTCTGAAGTGGAGTACCACTCAGCAGGGCAAGGACATGAACTAGGATCATCATACTAGTACTCAAAAAATACAAGGTCTATAGAATTATCACCGCCCTCTGCAGGTATATCTAGGAGGATGAAAATCTGGAAACCCCATAGGTTATTGCCGAGCAATCTCCATCGTCATCACTAGAAGTGCTCTCTACGTCAACAATAGATCACTGAGAACTATTCTAGTGACCAATGGTGGGCGAGCATCATCGCATCCTATCTCCAGTTTTCCTAGCCTCTGAGCTAGGAACTGCAGCCATCATCCCATCTTATTGCAATGTAGCATCTAGGTTACTACACTCTTCGGAGGATAGCCTGAGATTCGGTGGCCAGTCAGCCCACTCGCCATACTCTCCATCGGCCAGCCTATTGTCCCAGTGGTATGACTCAATACATCTTCCACTTCCTCAGCCACCCCCAGTTTACAAATGGGGAAATCAAGGGCCAGACCCTAAATCCTACCTGAGGAGCTTATGGAACATCCTTGCAATAGGTCACTTCTCCGAGATGTTCTGGCCCGTGGTAGCACCGAATTTTCTCATGCCATAATCCCTCACCCTAGAGGAGGTTGAATGTTTCCTCCAAACCCTCTGGGCTACGCACTATCTCCTTCTTCATCAGTGAGTTGTTTATCCTAGGATCCAAGTAAAGTTTTATGAAATTGGTGAGCTATGTTGTCTAGTCGATCTGGTTGCGCTCCCTATGTCCCAGCACCCTGTGTCACCAGGCCACTGTAGGGCCCTCCTACAGCAACGTGTTCAGAGTATCAAGGTACTCTAAAAGATCAATACATGAGCCTTCCCCCATGCACAGATCTGTGGTTGGAGGCAGTACACTTCCATCCTCTTCATTCATATCTAGTGGCAGCTCGACCTTCCATGCGATATCGAGGACATGCCCCCAGGAAGGGTCACTATCAATGTGGCTGTGATAGTGGATGAGAAGGATGAGCTGGAGCTTCTTGATGGGTACTTACCCCTAGAGGGCATGCCACCATTATTGGACCCATCACGGAGGGTTACCTGCCAGTAGATGAACCTACTAGGTATCCCTACGCCCACTAAGGCATTGGTACTCAACTGGAATTCTGGTAAGGGAAAAGAGCACGTCAGAGCTGCCATGCAATCTGGCCCGTCCACCTCAGTGCAGAAGATGGAGGAGGACCCTGAAAAGGCCACGTTGGGCCAACAACTTACCGAGAAGAAGAAGTTGGTTGAAGACCTCTTGGTTGAACATGATGCAGGGCGACGGCCCGACTACATCAATCCAAGGCCAGTACAGTAGGTCCATGAACAACTTCCCCTCGGTGAGATGTCTCTAGGAAACCCCGATCACGCAGCTCTCGCAGACAGGGTCGAAGATGGATCTTACGACAAGAGGGTGCAGTTTGTCTCACCAAACCCTCCTGAACGGAACAACAATCCATAGAATATAGCTTGTGTTCCCCCATATTCCCTGCAAGTTGCTCCACCAACTGCTCCACGAGTTGCTGAGCCTGTTTACCAAGTTTATGAACCTGCCAATGTGCCCGTGGTTAGGGACCACCATTAAGATTGGAACCCCCGCCCAGATGATCCTATAGAGACACTCATTGCCCACCTTGAAGCGTTGGAAACATGGCAATTGTCAATCCCACCTGATGCTAAGCCTTACCAGGCATGGGTGGACGACATGCCGGCGCCTCCAGGTTTTGGGAATCCCACCTTCAACCCCTTTAATGAGATAGGGGACCCACCGAAGCACATGGCCCACTTCAGCTCAAGGTGTGGGCCCATGTTAGGGAATACATCACAGTTGGAGGCTTCCAAGCTCTGCTATTTTTTTAGACATTAGAGGGGCCTACATTCTTCGGGTACAACTAGCTTCTTGTAAGATCTGTAACTAGCTGGGAGGACCAGCACAGGAAATTACTCAACTAGTTAAGCTCCACCACTTGGAAAATAAGCACCAAAGACCTTTTTAACGTCAAACAATTTCCGGATTAGCGTGTCATATACATTATCTCCTGGTGGGAAGGACTCACATAATCCATTGACATTCCATTGACTCAGGGGAAATTATTGACGTTGTGCGTAGGGAATGTCAAGGCGCAACTATTTCACTCTATTATAACCTAGTACTACCCTTGTGGATTTTGAGACTTCCTCAATAAGGCCCAGCACCTAGAGGAAGCTTTGCAATAGGCCATCTGGGCAAGTCTGTTTCCCCCTACCATTCTTGGGAGAAGGGCTGTTAGAGCCGAACCCGCTGCGGTGGCCCAAATAGAGGCCCCAAGACATATGGAGTTATTACCATTGAAACTTCCTCCAAAAAATCATAGAGGCCCCCACCACAGGCACATCCTCCAACCCAATATCACCCTCCCCAGAATCGACTGGTGCCCCTATGAAATGCACTGCCACCGCCCAGGCGGGACAATCAAGTTCTGTATCGTCGACAGGCTCTTCTAGCCCCTTATCAGGGCCAGGACCCAAGGCCCCACCTTCTTGTATAGAAGAAACCGAACTTACTCATTCAATGAGAATATGGTTCCCGGCTATTTCAGATGTTCCTTGGAACAAGGGATCATGCATTTTCCTGAGTACAGAAGGCCATAAGAGGGAAACCTCAATTATCGCCCCAACTACTGCCCCTATCATCGGATACTGGGGAACACCCTCAAGTAGTGCTTTGTGTTCAATGAATGGCTTCAAAACCAAGTCTATAACAATATATTCAGGCTGGTCCCGACACTGACATAAGTTGCGCGTGTCTTCATTAGGCCAGATAGCAGCAGCGACGACAAAGGTGAGTGGCGGCGGGTTTCTAACCACGGGTCCCATAAGTATGTTGACTCGATGGATCAAAAAATGGTCTCCAATTCCCATGGAATCATTTGTAAATGACTATAGCCTTCATAAGCTGTGTCCACCACTTCTGCATAATCATCTTAGCTGGCCTCTTCCCAGAAGAGAAAGCATAGGCAGCTTAAGGAAAAGTATTGTGCCCCACCAATGCCATCGTCGTCTCATACTCATGGTGACTTTATACCCCCTGAGATGGGGATTTCTCCCAAAATCCGCCCTGTGATGGATGACTCTTCATGTGATAGTAATGGGTATGCTTCGGTTAGTACCGTGGAGTTTTTAAACCCCTATATGACTCCCGAGGATGGGGAGAGCCAGCCGAACCTCCCCAACATCCCCAGCCGATGCCAAAGTCATTGGAGTCGTAGACGTATGGGTCATCAAGGCGCAATAGTTGGAACCTCCATCCATGTCTTGCATTCCATTGAGACTAGACAAAACATGCTCATTGTAGTGTTTATCACACTCAACCTCTTCATCCGGTGTCATCAGGCCCGCCTTCAGTACTGTTTGTATTGTTGGATTAGAAATAGACACTTCGACGATGCCACAACCAGCCTTGCCTTCGTATTGGCTGGTATCACTAATCCGACCCTCATCTGGTATCTACTCTGTGGGCTTCGACTAATGAGTGGAAGGATATTCCCTGCACCAATCAGCCGATGGCCTAGCCGGCAGGGCCCGCCAGGCCTCCTATCACATTGCAGCCTATTTCAAGTAGAAGTTCGGACTTGGCGTAGAAATATGATGTCCTTAAACACCTTTCCAGTATCCCAGTGAGGCTTTCCATCCTTATAGCCCTTATCTTGTCATAATATATTCATGGGGTGATCGTTGAGTCTTTAAAAAGCCCCCTCCTATATGAGACGGAGGTAGCAGCTGTGGAATCCATTCATGCACATCTGGTCGATTACACTGAATGTCAGGACATAATTTCATTCTCTAGAGAATAAGAATGCTCTCCCATACGAGGGAACATCCACCCAATATACATCACTGGAAAATTTAACATCGTGTAGGTTCGTCGTTGTCTTGTTGACACCTGCTCCAGGATTTACCTTATCCCGACGCGGACACTAAGGAAGCTAGGGTTATCCGAAGATGACCTAACTCCGTTTAATTTAAGATTCTAGGGATAAGACAGGATAGAGAAAACCCCTATTGGTAAGATCCGTTTGAAGACCCTGTTCGGTGACCTAATAGCCAGCACTGAGTTTATGGTTGTCTCCCAAGACACCATGTACAATGTATTGATGGGCAGACCATGGCTCCACCTGCACGCGGTGGTCCACTCATCGTATCACCAGTGCCTCATGTAATCCCTTGTTGGTCCAGTAGGTGTACTCCAAGATGAATAATCTTCTTTTCTCCTCTTTTTAAGCCCTCTACCAGGATTCCAACTACTACAAGAGCAAGGATAATTAGACTCAGGCTAGTGAGGTCAAACCAATCGTAGTTGCAACTGTCCCCTTGTCAGGATTAGAATACGCCGATGTCTTCTCGATCAATTGATTAAAGGCCACAAACCCCGACATGGGGAAATGTTTTTTAGTCTCTGGTAGAAGAGGGAAGCATATTCCCAAGTAAAAGATATCGTGGAAAATCACCTCGTACTCCTACACAAATTAGGC
Source organism: Viscum album (assembly GCA_963277665.1). NCBI lineage: Eukaryota > Viridiplantae > Streptophyta > Magnoliopsida > Santalales > Viscaceae > Viscum > Viscum album. The sequence goes on from OY728138.1 coordinate 1,970,613,634, forward strand.
TCATGTGATCCCAAAACTTTCTACCCTCATACAATATCGGGATATCCGCCCCATGGAAATGACAGTATGTCATATGTGTCTGCTTTTCTGGGCTGGAATTAATCGGCTCAAGCCGACACACCACTATTGATTTGATATCATCATGTTTGGACCCATAGGCCAAAAACCATATGGGATAGGGTCGGAAACCATCATTTCTATGGTTTTTCCAGTACTAGAATCTCCCGAGGTAGTGATCAGTGTTGCTCAGGCTGGTACCAGCCTCCCGTCAGAATCTAATGACCTAGAGGAAGCTTCCCCCATAGGTGATCCCTCATCCACAAGAGTATAAGAGGATCTAAAGGATGCCCCCCACCTATGAAGAGGGTGTCTCTGCTACGGTTGATGAACTGTACAGGTGAACCTTGGTAGCGAGGAAGATTTGAGACCCACATTGATCAGTGTCGCCATGACCCTGGAGGAGCAGAAGCAGTAAATAGACTTTCTGAAGAAACACCGTGATGTATTCTCCTGGAGATATGATGGGATACCAGGACTAGATCCTCAGGTAGCCATCCACCACCTCGGTCTCCCTGGAAATCATTGTGTATTCAAGAAGCCTCCTTGAAGGAGGCACCCATATCACGGTTCCATGGTTGATGCCAAAGTTGAAAGTTAATAAGAGCCAACTTCATCAAGGATGTCTAGTACCCCAAGTGGCAATCCATCATTGTGACAGTCAGGAAGTAGAATGGACAGATCAAAGTCTCCATCGACTTTCACGATCTCAACTGTCACTGTCCGAAAGATGATTTTCCCATTCCTGTGATGAAATTGTTGATTAATGCTACACCTAGGATCCAAGCACTTTCCTTCATGGATGGTTTCTACGGATACAGCCAGATATGAATGGCCCCTGAGGACGAAGATTCCACAGCTTTCAGGGCACCCCAAGGTACTTTTTGTTAACAGGTTATGCCCTTCGGCCTAAATAATGTTGGTGCCACCTATCAACGGGCCATGCATCACATATTCAATCCAATCCTTGGGACATTTGTGGAATGCTATGTGGACGACAGGGTGGTCAAATCCCGCCAACTCCAAGACCAAATCAAGGACCATGAGAAAGTGTTCGGCTTCCTCCATTCCTACCACGTGAAGATAAACCCGCTAAAATGTGCCTTCGGGGTTACCTCTGTGAAGTTCTATGGAATTTTTTTCAGGTATAGAGGCATTGAAATTGAACTAGAGAAGACCAAGTCCATTAGCCAGATGCCTCCCACAAGGAATATACAGGAGCTTCGAAGCTTCCAAGGCCACTTAGCCTACATATGCTGATTCATTGTGAATATGGTCGGCATGTGTAATCACATTTATCATCTCATGAAGAAAGGCTCCGCCTACGAGTGCAACAAAGAGTTCTAGACCACGTTCGATGAAATAAAGTAGTATATGCTCCAACATATGGTCTTGAATCCACCCATCTTTAGAAAACCACTGATCATGTACGTGACGTCCCTGGAAAGATATATCAGTGCCCATATCACCCAGAATAACAATGAGGGGATAGAAAAATCCTCTACTACCTTAGTCGTATGCTCATCGATACAGAGTCCAGATACCCCCCCCCCCCCATCAAAAAGAGATTCCTTGCACTATTATTCACAATACATAAATTGTGAGACTACTTTCTGCACTATGAGGGACATCTGGTGTCTCAGGTAGACCCACTGAAGTTCATTTTAAACTTCCCCATGTTGACAGGCAGACTAGAATAGTGGACAGTAATCATCGTACCGTTGGACATCATGTTTGTTCCTTAGAAGGCTATCAAAGGGAAATCACTGGATGATTTTCTTTCTGGCCATGCAACACCCACAGAACAATCCATGGACTGAGATTTTACCGACGAGGAAATCCTCTCGGTAGACCGTTCCATCTCGTGTTGGCAGATTCACTTTGATGGCACCTCCCGGAGCCCCACTGGTAGGAGGCTCAATGATCCCAGGCTAAACAAGGTAGGCCTGTGTATTGTCTTTAATACCCTGGCACATGACTTTCTACCATACAAATTCTGGTTGTTCGAAGGCTACACCAATAATGTGGTAGAGTATCAGGCTCTTATCACAGGCCTCGAGCAAGCCCTCGAGATCGATATGACACATTTTCATGAGAAAGGGGATTCCGAACTAATCATAAAGTAAATCAATGGTGACTACGTCGTCAGAAAGCCAGATCTTATACCATTGTTGGAGGACACCCTCCAGCTAATGGCCCATTTCCCATCTTAGCCGGATGTTACTCATGTCCCACAATCTTAGAACAATTGTGAAGATGCCCTGGCTAGCCTGGGTGAATCACTTGCAGAACTCGGGTAGGATGATCTGATTATACACGTGGAACATCAGAGATTCATTTATCCTGTCCCCTCAGATGACGATGAAGGCCTGCAGGTAATCCACCTTACCACCAGAGCCTCCATGTCAGGACCCCCATGTTTCTCATATGCATTGGTTGAAGTCACCCCCGACTAGAGATCCCCCTTTGTTGACTACCTACAAAATGGTTGCCTCCTAGCTGATCTGGCAGAGCTCAAGTGAATCTGATGCCGCACACTGCATTTTACCCTCCAGTGTGTTCCCAGTAATGAGCATATCCTCTAAAATCATGGGTTCGATGGAGTTCTCCTCTATTTCATCCAAGGAGTCTAGATTTCTCAGGTCATTCATATGGTTCATGTCGGTTCCTGCGGCACCCACCATAATGGGTTAAAGCTATCTCACCCAGTATGGAGACCGGGGTACTTCTGGCCCTTCATGATCCATGATTGCATCATGTTCATCAATAGATTTCACGCATACCAAATTCATGCTAACTTCATGCACCGGACGCCAGAGCCTCTCCACTCCACCAAGTATTCTTTTCTATTTGCAGTGTGGGTAATCGATGTCATGGGACTATATCCACCTATGACAGCTCGCTAGTGCAGGTTTATCCTGACCACCACGAATATGTTTTACAAGTGTCCAGATGTAGTTCCTCTCAAGGATGTCAAGGCACGTTCTATCATTACCTTCATGAACTCTAACATGATCTACCAGTTTGGAGTTCCTGATGTTGTTCTCACTGATAATGACACCATCTTCCGAGAAACTGAGTTGAAGAAGTTGTACGCCAAGTACAAAATCCATTCTAACCATATCTCCATCTATCAGGTGTAGGAAAATGGACAAATCGATGAGTTCAAAAAGACCCTATCTAACATCTTGCAGAAAATGATTGGTCAAAACAAGAAGAGTTGTCCAGACAAGATCCCCAATGCCCTCTTGGACTATAAGAAGATGACTAGTAATTAAACCCAGGTGACCCCATATTACCTGGTGTATGGAGCTGAGTTCGTCCTACCCATCGAGAACCATATGTTTTCATTATGCACAGTTGTCTATGACCAACAGGTGACAAATAAAGTCACCGAAATTCATCTGGCTGAATTGGAAGAACTTGGAGAGAATAGGCTTCATTCCCTGCACAATCTGTAAGTACCAGTCTATGACCAGCAGGTTCCAGATAAGGTTTTCAAAATTAATCTGGCTGAATTGGAAGCACTAGGCAAGAATAGGCTTCATGCCCTACACAATTTGGAAAGGAATCGGAGTAAGATAGCTATAGGCTTCAACAAAAAGGTTCACATCCTCTCTTTCCTACAAGGTGACTTGTTATTGGCCCTTTGGACACCAATGATCCCTGGTAGGAAACCACCCAAGTTGGAGCCCAAATGCAAAGGACCTTACATAATTCACAGTGTTTAAACCAATGGTGCATACTCCCTGGTGACCATGGATGGTGAGCAGGTCTCTCCTCCCAACAATTCCAAGTTTCTCAAGCAATACCTTGCATGAGCCAGTTGGTCTTTCATGACCCTAATCTACTGGGTCCAGAATGACCATGAATTGTCTGGTGCTGCACGACCTTAAACTATCAGGTCCCACAAGACCCTAAACTGGATGATGGTCAGACATGATCTTAAATTGTCTAGTCCGACATGATATTAAACTGTTTGGTCCTGCATGACCCTAAACTATTCAGTGCATCATGACCATAAACTGTTTTTTCTTGAATGAATCTAAACTAATTCATCTCACATGATGTTAAATTGTATGTCTTCTGGCAAGACATTAAATGACTCCCTTTGAAATATGTGTGGATTGATTCCTATCCGCATGGGATACTTAGGAATGCTCAAGCATCTCGTCTTTAGCCCATCCCCAAACACTACTCTTTGATTATCCCCTACTTATAGTTCTATCTGTGGATCCTTACATGATATGGTGTAGGATTCCTTATCCCCACTCATTCCAGGATTATGGTGGTTGCACCATTTCCCACTTCTCATTCTTCTATCATCCCATGTCCTTACCGTATGATGCTAAAATGCATGGCCTTCAAGAACTACGTACACCTTGATTCCCATCCTTGTGGAATAAGTAGTAACTCCTAAACATTTTGTCTTTTGTCCCAGAACAAAAACCAGAATCCTCCCTCGGGTTAAGATATATGGTGTGGTGTTGGATTTGGCCCCAATTCACGTCGATCTCATCTCGATCCTACCATACGCCCCACTATCAGGAGGTGTCTGCATCATTCACAGATGGGAACAACTATGCTTCACCCTCTACTTTGATTGAGAATCCATCATCTATCCCATCCAGAAGGGCCCTCGAATGTAAGGGAGGAAAGGCCCAAGGGCTCTCCTACCACTTTGGGCCAACTCCATCGAGGATGTTGAGAAACAAATTGATACAAGTCCCACGTTTCGAATAAGTTCAGTGGTCGACACTCATTTTTTGTTCCCATACAAAGTCATTATAGGTACGTTGTGTTATGAACATGGTCAATAGCAATCTTTTGTCGTCAGAACCACCACATGATGACCCAATCATTGAGTGTAGTGGTTCATTCTACCCCGTTGTATCTCCATGTGATGAAATCGCTTTAGGTGATGCCAGGTATTAGACCCCTATATGACAGGGGGAGTTGAGTTTTGCCCCTTGTTTCTCACACCAATATTTACTCACAGGGGCTTAGGAGCTATGATGCGGTGATAACCACACAAGAGGTCCTATGGCTACAATTGGTCAGGGCGCCCATCCTGAGGCCCCTTGGCCTTTTCGGACCCTTGTCTTTTTAGGCCCCTTGGAATTTTTGGGCCACCATCCCAGGTTCTCACTTAGGGTTGTATGGTGTGGTATAGGATTATGTCCTCATTCATTTTGGGTTACTTGCTGCACTGTACACCTCCTTTTTTGGGTTTACCTTACCCCATTCATCTTCCCCACTATAAGAAGTTAACCTGTATACTGGTCGGGCCTTTCTGTCTGAGGCTCAGCATTAGGCCCCTCGGCCTTTTCAGGCCTCCGGCACAGGTTATCTGTCATGGTATTGTATGGTGTTGTATGGGATTATGTCCTCATTCATGTCATGTTACTTGTGGTTTCATACACCTCCCACATGTGGGGTCTCTTACCCATTTTCGTCCTTACTGCATGACGATAAACTGCACATTACCCTATTAAAGAACTATGTGTGGCTTGAATCACATCCTCATGGGGCACGTAGGGCCATTAGAATGTCTATACTTTGAGTCTAGCCCCATTTCATAGAAATGTCCCTATCAATTTGTCCCATTGACTTGCGTTCCCCTAGAGAGATGAATATACGGTGTGGGATGGGACTATATTCTCACCCACACGGGTTGATGTAACAACCACGCCATTTACCTTATCCTCCTAAGAGTTTTCCATACCCTTGTGATATACTCATCTGTTCAAATCTTCCACTCTCAGGATGAGCCCCTCGGTTCTCTTCGGTGATTCACTAAGGTGCCCAAGGGTACTCGGGTTTAGCACCTGGAATGTTAGATTCTACCCAGACATGTGTTCACCCATTTCTCAGGCTTTGTGTTCCCCCTCATTAGGGCTTCCATAACCATTAACATCCCAAAGGGTCCCCCAAATGGAATGGATACTAGGCCTAAGGGATCTACTACCATTACTTGCCAATATACTTACGGGTTTCATACAACAAATCGATACAAGTCCCGCGTGGCGAATATGGTCAGCGATCGATGCTCATTTTTTCCCCAGGCTAACATGATATGGATGTTGTGTTTCGAACATGGTCAATAGTTATCTTACTTAGTCACACCAACCCCATTAATCCCAAAATGTTGGTTACATGATTAACACCCCTCTCCACCTCATCATGTCCAAGTAGTATTTCGTGATTCTTGGTACTATTCCTTAGTTCGCATCCGCATGTTAGGAGGAAAAAACTGCGATAAGGCAATCATTCTGGGCTCCATTGATTTCCACATTTGAATGAATTTCATTTGTTGCAAATACCTTATCTTCCCTTTTTTTCCTACACTGATTTAGACTCACATAGGTTTAGGAATCATATTATGGTACACACTAACTTATAATATTCTGGATTTTACATGATCCATGTTCAAAGACCTAAAACTAAGATCTTTCCATATTTCCCATTTGGAGAATTACGTATAGTTTGATTTCCATTATATGATATGTAGGGGCACCCGAGCACCTCGTCTATGGGTCTAGCTTAATTAAGGCCAGTCTCTCCTACTTCATTCCCTCTTTCATATTTTTGGCCCCTTGGTCTGAGGATTCTTTCTTGGAATCATGCACAGTGTGGTGTGGACCTCATCCTTGTTCACTTCGTGTATGCTTTATTGCACCATGAACATTCCCCATTCTTCCTCATCCCTACTAAATCTATGTTGCATGATGTCAAATTTCATGGTTGTTCAAATCAAATGACCCTAAACTATAACAATATCATCCTAGATGCCTGACAAAAACGACACTGGATTGTGGTGCTCTCGCACAAGAGACATCATGTTTGGTATCGGTTGAACACCATACCATTTTTCAATACCTTCATTTGGCTTGATTATTATTGTGATTCCCAGTGTCGTTATTCTAGGACCATCGCTTCACAAAAAAAACAAAACTCATTCATCCTAAGGGAAAAACAAGTTCTATCAAATTCCACTTCTTTTTGTGTATAGGACAGACCCATGCATCCTTTTTATACTTGGTAAGGGTATTCCACCGTGCCATTTCTCGGAACTATGTGCAGCTTGATTCTTATCCTCATGGGGTACATACGAATGCACATGCACTTGTCCTCGGGCCCAGTTTAACTCTCATTTTTAGTCCCTCAGCCTAAAACCGTCCCAGGGAACACGTGGTGGTCGGAAACCAAGGTTCCCATTCATGTCGGGTATTATAATTACCCCACCATGTGTCTCCCAAATTTCCAACCATCCACGGTCCAAGCTCTATGACCGTAAACTAACATCACTTCGCGTCCTTTCCGTATGACGTTAAACTGCATGACATCTTCCAGAACAACATTTGACTTTATTCTCATCCCCATGGGATACATAGGAATTCCCAAGTATCTTGCCTTTGGTTCCAGCCCAAGAATCACAAATCTAGTTCAACCATTTGTTCGGTCCCTTGGCCCGAGTTGTTTTGTAAAACCCATCACCTATACCCTGAAAAATTCTAGTATGCCCCACGATAATGTTTCGAAGAAACAGTTTCATTTCCAGAGAGGTCCTGTTCGGAATTATGCTTGATCCCTGATCAGACCAATGTGCCCACCCAATGTGTTTCCACCATGGTGGCGTAATTTCATGAGTGTTGTAATCCATTCGAACAACCCATCACTCCACCCTACATGCTTTGAATGAATTCTTATTCGGTCCCTCACCCCATTAAATCTCTAAAGGAACACCCTACCAATATGAATGCACAGCATATGGATCTCTTACTATCCTAGGATAACGTTCTGGAAGTCTAATGGATGACATTTCAAGTCAAGTCCCATGTTTCAAACATGGTCAGCGGTCAGTCCTCATTTTCAATCCAGATTCCAGGCTGAAGCAATAATGATATTGTGTTTCGAATGTGGTCAATAGTTATCCTTCATTGTCATGCCACCTCGACAGTGTTCTGAATCTAGGTTATTGTGATTCACACCTTCCAATACCATTGGTTCAAATGGATTCCAGTGCCCCTGGCGTTAACCCGATCGTGCAAAAGAGCACACTGGGAAAAAGGTAATTTGGCTGTTTTGAGAGCTTCATTATCCAATAAGGTATCTCACTTCTCTTCCCTGGAATCCATGTTGGTTGTTCCAACCCCCGACACCCAAAACCTGGTCAGCAATTTTTTGTCTTGGTGAAATGACATAGGGGTCGTCCTTTGTTTCTCAAGTTGGGCTTGACCCACGTGAGCTTAGGGATTTATTACTAGGTGTTTCTCGAATGTGACAAATTCCTGTAAAACCAAAAAAAATAAAGGAACCCATCCAGGATATGGAATCATACAATCAAATAATGAAATTACGTTTGAGGTTTTGATATAATAACTATACCTGAGGGTTGTTTCCCCCCATGGATGGGTTAACCTCATCAAAAGAGGGTATTAGATCCACCACCCTCTGGATGGTAGTGTCCAGGTGTTGCTACCTCCTTTTCAGCTCATACTTCTCCTTGGAAATGAGGGGGAAAAATTCATTGGCCGTAATCTGGGCCCACTCCACGTCGGCCCGGATGAAAAACATCTCCTTAGTGGCTCACTTAATGCCTTATTCGTCCTATTCTAACTGATATTTCAATCACAATGTTATCTCAGATTGCGCGTTGAGGGAGGTCGAGTGATCGTCTGCCTGGCTTTGCAGCCGCTGGATCTCATCTTCAGCCTCTTAGATCCTCTTGATGTTACCACTTTTCTCCACTGCCATCCCACACCGAGGCCACAATCATACTCTCAAATCATTTCTGCTATAAGATTTCAGATGAGCATGTGAGGATGACAAGCATCCACTACCCCAGCACATAGTTCGTGTAGTTGTGAGCGGATTCTATAAATATCATCCTGCCACAGTGCTTGGGGGTATCATCAATGAAGCGCTTGATCAGCTTCCATGATCAGTGATGACCTATTTTTCTATCCTCTTCATCAGAGGTCGTCTCATCACACATAGCACGATTGGAAGGCTCATATGCAGAGTATGCACTCAGTAACTCATCAGTAGGTTCCACAACTAGTGTTTGATCAGGAGTGGTGGGACCTAAATTATCTGATTGATCCTCATCATCAGATCCCACCTCAATGATCTCAGGTGCTGTCCCACGAATGGTCCCATTGGTGATCGGGAATGCCACAGTTATGTCGATTTGGACTTCCGTATCCCCACAACCGACATTCCCCTAGGAAGGACGCCGCCAGAAGCCCTGACCAACCTCGCCAAGGCAGCCATTTCTTTTTGAAGAACTGTACACCCATGAAAAAAAGGGGGACATGAATTTCTGTTGGGATGGCCATGGGATGGCAGTCATGAAATTGGTATAAGGGACTTACATATATTAAATTATGGATCTAGATATTGGTTTGATGTCATCGGGAACCTGAATCATTGCCCCTATATAGGGTCAGAAGGTCTGAAAGATCCGGAGGGCTCATCTCAATTATCCTTTCCCCATTGGTCGTAGAAATAGATGCAGTGGTAGGCGTATATCCTGAAGGTCCAAAATCTGTATCCACTGATGGATGAGATTGAGTTCTGTATATAAGACTCTCCTGCACGTTTATGATGATTGCAAAGAGTCCAGAATTACCTCAATGAAATTCTCAGAGGAGGGGGTTTCAGATTATTACTTCAAGGGACTCTATGAAATCTTCATGATCCGAGTCCTAATATCAAACTTCTCCCTCTTCCAACGGGATCCCTCCCCCGAACTCATCTCCAAAAAAAGATACTTTTAATTCTTCCGGAAGAGGGAAGCACTCTCTTAAATCAGCAGACAACAACTACAGGGGAGTAGTGAGATCGAGTAAGACCTTTACTCGATCTGTTATTGGATGAGGATCACCTCGAGAGTTCATGATGTCCTCTAGATCAGTCAAATATTGTCTCCCTTCAGAATGGGACACCGAAAATCTAGCCCTGATAGGGCCTATTCCAGGAAAATCAATCCCGATATGGTTCAGGTCTTGCCACATCTCAAAAGAGCTACGGAATTTCCTATTGACATCCTAGATGTCCCAGGCCTTCGAGAAGACAACATTCTCTGGAATGACTATATCGCGCAACCGCTTCCCCAGAGCCTAAGTAGGTGTTCTATGGAATCCTCTAGGTGGCCACCCCTCTAGATAACTCTTCTCTTCTGGAATCACCAGGTTGGCTGACACTACCAAATCCACTACCAATGCTTCCCCCTCAATTGGTTTGAGCCTCACTGCAACGGTTTCCCCACCACCGCGGGATGTCGTTGCTACCATCTGGCCCTATCCCCAAGGTCTAGAAAACTCACCATCACTGAATCGAATGGTTGGCTACTTCTGCATCTCTCTTGGGTAGGCCGCCTCCCAGCTCTGGGCATATTCCTTTACCAGCCCGAGGACAACTGTCGGCGGAGGAAACTCGTTTCACATTTACCCATCTTCCCGTGTGAACATTAGCCACATCTTCCCCATCACCCATAGGTGGACTTCATAGCGCACCTCCAAATAGACCTATGGGTTCACCTGCTGCATTTACCGGAATTTCTGTGAAAACAGGTGTGGGGTGTACGACTCAAAGAGGGGCTCATGGTCTACCTTCACCACTAGGTTTTCAACTCGAAAGGCTAAGAGATAGGCCCAGTGTTATTCTTTACCCCGGACATCATCATTGAATACCCCCATCGGCAATGGAAACAGGTAGAAATTTAATTCCTCCACCCTCTACACCCAGTTTAGAACATACAGTGCAGTCATCCTGGCTGGAAAGTTACCCGCAGCATTCAAGATTGATGGGAAGAAGTTCGATCCTAGATGAGAGAGAGGGTTTGGGTATTTGTAAACCCCTCTGATGTGTGCCTCTACCCACCCATACAGAAGGTGGAATAGCCCACATATCATCTACGACCATTTACCTTTGCTGATATGAAACAACACCATATACAGTTTGGAAAGCATGAGGATTCCTAGGTTGACCCGCCATCCTATCACCAATGTGGATGACATGATGAATGTGTATGGTCGTACTCTCATGTTGGTATCCCACACTGGTAGGTTCGAACCACAGATACGATCTGAAATGAATGCCGTCGGTATGACTATTGGTTTTTTCTCGGTGCTAACGCTGAGTCCCCACATCTTCCACTGGCTATTCTCCAAAAGTCACCAGTACGAGTTCTCCTTACTCCAAGCCCCTTCATGCAAGTCTGAGGACTCACAAGAAACTTCCTATTTTTCAGGAAGTTCGGTAACTGTTTGTACAACCGCCTAAAGTGGAGATCCCATATTGTTTCCTTGTCCTCCTTGGGCTCATGCTCTATCACCACCACTGCCAGCCATGATATTTGTTATGGATCCTCAGACACACTAATGATGGGGAGTAATTCTTCATACATCTCCCCCAATATCTGGACCCCCTGAGATCTTGTGGACATCCCACAAGCTGATACTGACTTCCCCATGGTGTAAGTGGAAGGTGTTGGTCCTCAAAGACTATATGCTCTAAATCTCTGGCATCACCTATTTCAGTTGATATATGTATAATTGTGAGGCCAAATCTGCCTCCTAAAGAACCACTCTCCTCAGCTCAGCCCCAAACTCCTCACGCGAGGCACCTACCAAGTAGCCACTGGACCAATCATCTGTGAAGTTGCCGCCCTAGCGCAGGTCCCATTCCTTGGACCACCCCTTCCTCAGGTTCCTCAATGCTGCCTTCAAAATCTTCTGGTACAGAGGCGGATACATCTCCGGCGATAATCCCTTCCCATCGACATTATTCATGTGGTTGTATAAGAAATCAGTATTGATGGGTGTGAAATCCTCCCAGGCATAGCCATTAGCCACCATGTATCATCGGTGCTGGCACGACATGCTCCTGAACCAGCAAGATGGTTCATCCCAACTTCCTTCTGGGATGAAGATGTCATCCCTTAGCCTGAATCCATACAAATTGAACCTCTTACACAATAGGTAGTTCTTTTCGCTCTCCAAAAATAGAGCCACCAACAAAATATGGTCTGAGTGAATCCGAATCAACTAACATAGACCCATACTATTCACCATCTCATCCATCCAAGATGCATCTACAAGGACCCCCACCCCCCGGGGGCCGATTCTTGATGAGCCATTCCTTTTTGAAATTTGGGAGCTTTTCGGGTTGGTTCGCGAAGCTCATTCGTGGAGAACGTTCGTGAAGCCTATTTGTAGAGCCCTGCCTCGACATTCAAATGCAGAGTCGCGAAGCGCTAGGACACGAAGTCAAAGTATCGCTAAAGCTCCGTGAAGCAGAAGTTCGGATTCTCATAGAGAAATCATGGAGTACACGGAGCATGGCGAATCGAGAGTGCTAATGTCCAAAATCATAGAGAGGAGAAAAGACAAAATAGAGTTCAAGTCCCTTATTTATAGGCTATGGACCCTCAGAGATTCTCGACACATCTCGAATGATGTGAGATTCATGGTGCATCTGGCCAGAGCTCTGATTCCCAGCATCTCGATCCCTCTTTGCGAGCCAACATCGCGAATGGTTAATGGATTTTAGTGATCAGACCTCAAACCGCGACCCTTGATTTCTCCGAGGATCCATGTCTAGGGGGGGTTGGCGCCAAAATGGGGAATAAGAAGAAGAAATAAAATTGTGCAAGAATACCATGCGAGAGCCCATTCGCAGAGTTCCCCTAGCTCGACGGCCACCATGGAACAAGATGGCGGGATTCTTCGTGAGTGCCTTTGACGTACGTAGGCCCGCTGCGGAGCATAGAGGCGCAATACTCCGTGACCACCATTGACGTTCGCACGCCCACCATAAAAAAATTATGTGAGATGCCCCGCGAATGAGTTTGATGTTCCTGTCCCACCATGGAGAAAGGAGGTGGGATGCTCCACGAGAGAATTTGACGATTGTGGCCCACGGTAGAGCAAGGAGGCGGGGTACTCCGCGACCGAAATTGACATTCATGACCCGCCGTGGAGCAATGAAATCTATCTTCACACTGAGCGATCTCTGTTTTGTGGATCCTCTTGACTATAAATACCAACCTCCCCCCATGTCCAAGAGGTGGATCATATGACAATTCAACTCCCTAGCTCCCAAATCACGATGCATCATCTGCTCTGCGAACCATAAGCTGCGTGAGGTATTATTTATCTGCGAAGTGCCTGCCATTTGCTGGGTTCAAAGCCCCTGTTTTGATAGGGATTCCTTTCATGGATCCTAAGGGCCTCCGAGAATGAAGGATATCCCCAAGGGGACCCGGGTCATCATGGAGTTTTTATGCTTCGTGAAACACCCTTCATGTACCCGTGATCCACATGCTAAGGTGGGGTCATTGTACTTCACGAAAAACTTTGCTTCATGATACCTTGCTTTGCGAGGCACCTTTGCTTCACAAGGCCATGCTCTTCGAATGCCTTTCCACTTCATGAATCACCTCTTATATGGAACTCTAACCTATGCCTAAGTTGGGATGCTCCACTTCGCGATGCACACCCCCTAACAAGTACCCTACACCACGTGGAGCACCAGATCATCCCAATTACCCTGCCTATGAACCCCTCTTCATTGCAATTCCTTTTCATGCACGACTCTCCATGTTTTCTTGATGTGATTTCAATGTCCCTTAGATGATACTGCCTGTTGCCTTTCTTTGACTCATGCTTCTTCGCATAGGCACGCAAATGGCTATTGCTTCTTCTCATACCTACTCTAACATGGACCCCCAATGGTTCGCCTCATAACACCCCCTTGCAATGGAGTTTCCTATCCCTTCTATTCAGCATGGTGTAGAGGGTACCAGTTATGTATCTCCTAGGGGTGCAGAGTGAACCCACCTCGTCCGAGCTCTATGACGTTAAACTGCCATGCACCATCGTCCTTAGAACATGACGTTAAACTATGACTTCCCCCATGCATCCTACACAGGGAAAGGGCAGACGCCTTTGTGTAATTCCCCATACATTCTTGCTGGAGGTAGCACCACTGCTCCTCCTTTCTTTTCTAGTTCCCAAGACCAGCAAAGGGCATGATGGGGAACCGTGGTCCTCCTCTCTTCCATGAAAAATCCCTCTCCCACTCAGCATGGTCGCCATTGGGACTCCGTCCTAGAGTATGTACCAACCTCTTTGGGCAGCTAACCATGCATACACCCCTATTTACTCTTCGGGCCATTAACCATGTTTAAGCCCCACTTCACTCCCCATAGACACACCTTTAATGATGTGATCGTTAGGTCTTTGCTGCCTCTTGTTTCTCACAGCGAGCATGACTCACATGGGCTTAGAGTAAGCATCGACCATAACACCTTGGGAAGCCTAGAGTGTAGGCCCAAAACACAAACCTGAACAATGAGTTCTTTGAACATTGACATGGTAGGGTATTTAGGAAGCCTCCATGATGTTCATTCCCACCGCCCCGGTCATTCTGACCTCCTTCACGTCAATTCACCAACACCTTGGGCAGCCTAGAGTGTAATCCCCAAACACCAACCTGAACTACGGGGTATTTGATCCTTGCCAAGGCACGGTTCGTAGGAATCCTCCACGAGGTTCAAACCCACAACCCCAGTCATTCCGACCACTATCACACCGGTTCACTAACACATTTGGTAGCATTGTGTGTAATCCCCAAACACCCCACCTGAACTATGTGGTCTTTGATCCATGATCAGGCAAGGTACGTAGGAATCCTCCCTCAGGTTCAAAACCACAACCTGAACTACGTGGTCTTTGATCCTTTCCATTGAAAGGTGCGTAAGAATCCTCCTTGAGGTTCAATCCCCACACTTCATTAGTTCCAACCACCTTCCTGTCAGTTACCACACCAGCCTGAACTATGTGGTCTTTGATCCTTTCTAAGGCAAGGTACATAGAAAGCCTCCCTAAGGTTTAAGCCCATCACCCCAATCACTCTTACATCCTTCATGCCAGTTCGTGTACACCATCCATCTGGACCCCAGGTTCTTATTCACATTGGTTCACCCCCATCTTACATAGAATTATGTCGTTTTCCTCAATCAGCGGTAATCTGTTGTACCCCCACGTAGAAGTAAGACGTTGTGTCCCTCAATCAGTGGTAAGCCACTATATCACGATCAACTGTAAGCTATTGCATCCCCCATTCATTGGAAATACACTGTAATCTCCTTTGCAGGGACCCACATCTTTGGTCTGTCCTAGTGGTGTCAGACCAACCCGGGCTGCTAACCACACATAATCCCCATACACAACATTAGGTTGTTGTCCTATGTGTATAACCCAAATCGAGCTCAACATCTCACCATTCCCTTGAGTCTTTGTGTCTTGGGAAGTTCATTCCCCAACCGATAGGTTCCACTTCCTCCGGGTCCCCATCCACCCATCCATTCTCATGGGCCGCCTCCTCAGGCGTCCCATCGCCCTCCTGAACTACACGGACATTGATTCCCTGCCACGGGGATACATAGGAAGTCTCCCTGAGACTCAAGCACAACATTATTGTTGTCCTCATGGTGGTTCCGTCCCATTTCACTGATCACCCCATCATCCATATTGATTGTTACCCGAGCCGCCACATCTCAGCGAGGACATGTAAATCCACCTACATTAGTGTTCCCTCCAGGGGTTACACCCATCTGATCCAGTATCGTCAGTGTTCTGATCTGTCTGATCCGTCTCCACTAGACGTTAAACTTGCGGAATACCCTTTTTTAAACATGGGAAGCTGAGGAAAACCTCATATACATGCCCATGTAATATGATTCCCCATGTTCTATGTGGGATGTCTCAGGCTTACGTGCCCACAAGAAGCCCTATAAGAAGGTGAAGAAACCCATATGTGCCAGTGTTCCAGTGACCAGAACAGCCAATGATGCCCAACTTGACTAGTCCCTAGACCGAAGGTTGCTTCCCTGATCAGACCGTTTGGAATGTCTCGAGAGAAGAAGGGTAATGAACTAGTGTCTATGAAAATATTGCACTAGGAAGAGTTTCATGAACAACATCTTATGTCCATAAGGGAGACCCGAACTAGGTGATGAATTCCGAGGAGGAATTTATGGAAAGAAGAATCGACATCCCATCATCCCATTTTGATCAAGGAGAAAACGTCCCTGAATAAGAGACATATGCCACCCGCCTTTGGAGAGTGAGAATTCGGGGCAACAAACCCGCGCATTTCATCCTCAAATGAGATGGATCCATGCACCCCGAAGAAAGTGTCAGAAAAAAATATAACAATATAAACCTTTATAAATTAAATTTCCATTTGAATAAATTCTATCTCAAGTAACATTGTTATATAAAACACATTCATTACGTCATTTATTTTGGACCAATAATTTAATATATCCTCTCAAAATATAAATAACATTATTAATTTTAACTATTAATAATATATCCCCTATATGATGCAAATTTTGATTAGTATATTATATGTATTATAATAAATTTTTATTGAAATTGACAGAAGAAGTGATGACCTCAACCAGTAGGATCAAACCATAGGAAGAAAATTTATCAGGGAATCTAATGGATATGTAACCACAGGGATTTCCCATTGACCAAGAAAAATACAAGATTCAATAATATAAACTTGAATAAAACTTTTTATGGGAGTCTTTAAATCTTATCAAGATCATTAGCCAAATCATTTTCAAAGAACCACCCAATGAATGAACCCCAGCACAATCCTTACCCTTAATGAATATGTTGGTGTAATAAGAGGATATGTATCAAGACTATAGTAATATGAATTTTTAGATTTTCCTTTTAATAAAATAATGATTATATTTATCCATTATTTTATTACATTCTAAATTAATATTTAATATGTTTGATAAAGATATATCTTTAAACAAAGAAATCAAAATTTTATTTTTGGGAAATATATAGTTTCAATTAAGACAATATATTGATAAATAGAATAATTATTTAAAACAAATTCCATTTAAATAAAACAGTATTATTAGATAATTTTTCTTTAATTATAAATTATAAAATTATGTAATAAATACCAACATAAATTTTTTATGGGTTATAATATTAATTGTATCATAAAACTAGTAATGTGTTAAAAAAATATGGATTTATATTGAAAAGAAGGAATTATAAAAATAATAAAATGATTTTTATAAAACATATATTATTTCTGAAACAAAAACATAAAAATTTAAAATGGTGAATTTTTCATTATATTTTGAGATAGTTTAGTTTTTGGGTGAAAAGTAAGTATGGTATATATATATATATAATACATTTTGTTTTCATAGTATCCAAAAAGTGGCTAATAAATGGTATAAAAGGTATCTAAAAAATTTATATATTTACCTTTTCAAAAATAAATATTAATTTATTTTATAAATTTTATAATCCATAAATTAATCCCCCAAAAACAAATAATTTAATTAATATTTTGAATATAAATTATTTATAAACATGAATCACTTCCACATCAAAAAGGTTATTATTTTAATAAAGCTCATTATTGGAATTTTATAATATCAAAATCCAATATTCTTTGGTAGAAATAGTGTGTAAAAAATAAGAAGGTTTGGGGTTTTTCTTATTTTATCAAATAGATTCCAAAACCAATGTGTACATGTTAATGTGAAAATCACCACACTTTTTCTACTAATACTCACCCAAATTCTATCTACACTTTAATAAGAACACTTTTAAAATTAATTTTATGACCTATAACTCTTAATTCCTCCCAAGGTTCTTAAAATCTCTTAATTATATCCTCTAAGGAATTTTGAATCACCCTCTGAAGGTAAGGGATCCTATATTCTTCCTTTTAAATTCAATTACTTTCTCTATACTAAGCATTTGTTTTTTTATTTCATGTTTGAATACTTCTTCCTTCATACCTTTTACTATGATTATTATTTACATGTAATGGGAGACCAAATTTACCACTTTTCAAACCCTTTAATGAATCCTTTTGTATACCCGTTATGAATTATAAATAATCATGTGATGTTTTGTATTCTAAACATATGTGAAACGAATAATCATCTTTAGTTATACTCAAAGGTATTCACCATGATTCACGTGTCCATTATTATTTTGGTAAGTCCATTTATTTAAGACATATTCGATAATATTGGTATTAAAAATGGTGAAAATATTTCTAATGTTCTACGATCTATATTGCACACTAAAAAATATAGATGATATAAATGTGATGGGTGAGCCAAAAAATATAATTCCAATGAATTAGGTTTTCTTTTAATATCATGAGATTCCATGTATAGTGAATGAGAGGTTTGGAAGATAACAATATGTTATGATTTATCAATGACAATCCTTGTTTTATTCTTAAAATGGAATATTTTATGTTGTTGAACCATTATTATAATGACATCATGTTAACATCCTATATCATGCTTTGGTATTCATATTTATGATTCTCACCCTCTTCATGTCACATTGATAAGTCTATAGACTAAAATTTATTATCGTTTTCGTGTTATTCATTGATTAATCCATTGCTGAGATTTATAGATCACCCAATTCTTATGCTTTTCCCCATGTTAAACTATGATGGTTTAGAAGATATAACGAATCCATGGGAATTTTATGGGATTTTAAATAATGTAGTCATACAACTATTTCATGATATGGGTTTTATGTATATAATTACTCAATGACACTAGGTATTTCATGGTTATTGGATGGTATTAAGTTATTCTATATTTAAAAAATCATGATCTAATGGTTATAAAATATATAGGTTATCATAGGAATCATTATGGAAGCATCCTGAAATTTTATTAACACAAACCATAGTCATATTAGCTTACCATGGGAGATGACTCAATATGTTGATAAATGCTAATGGCCCCTTCATATATGATATATGCACTTTTGGATTCCCGGAAATAAGTGTATCAACGTGATGATTATACAAGCCGGTTAGAATTTACAGGGTGTAAGGATATGTTATCCACTTTATAATTATTAGGCTCCTTGAGATGAGATCGGAAGTATAGACACATTAATAATATTTCCCTATGTTCCAAAAAATCCTCATAACACATCTATTTTTAGACACTATTTCTTGGACATAAACGTTTTGATAGCCCTCTATCATGACTTGACTCACTAGGCCCCACCTAGACCGTTGTTAATCCAAGTGTGATTCCTCAATATCACCTCCAATAGGCTTGGGACTAGTGACTAGTACAGTGTACGTATATCACATAAATGGGATGGGGTTATACTAAGTAACTTATAAACATGTAAAACATCAAATTCATAAAAGATTTTTAGTATAGATAAAACTATACTAATTGAGGAAGAAAACAATGCACATAACAAACTTTACAATTATAATAGTCCAATAAAATAAATAATTACATTATATTAAGGGGATAAATATAAACCCAAATAGGAAATAATTAGTGTTACATAATTAAAACAACTAAAGATGAATATTCTTATACATAATCCCAAAAAATGAATAGATCTAGAGATCACCATATCTATATAACCCCAAAATCCAATACCATTAGTAACACCACTTTCATCTATTGAATTCCAATTATTTTAATAAGATAATAATTTTTTGTGAAAAAACCATACATGCATGATTATATACATCCCCATTTTGATTCCTCAGTAATCACAAAGGGAAGAAGTTATAAAAATAATTCATCTCAATAAATAAGAGAAATCTATAAATGATGAAACCCAGAAAATAGATATTCTCATAGAAAAAACTAAGTTGATGAGATGGACCGAAATATGTATCATCATTGTCATCATCAAATGATGATTTTTCCCACATCTTGATTTTTTAGGGACATATTTCTGAAAACAATGCAACATAACAGATATAGACTAATATATGGAGACCCTCACATCACTGATTTCTTGAAGTTTTGAGGGGGAAACCACATTACTAGAGGAACAATGCCTCATAATAGCTCATATTAATGTTGTATGTTTTCCATTTACTGGAGTAAGATTCCCTAGTTATCATAGTGGGGGGGGGGTACCAAAAATATATCCACAAAAGAAGTGGGTGACCCATTCCAAGATATATATATATATATGTTCCCTCAGAGGGTTCAAATATTGACAGCACTTTATAAAATACACTTGAGTGTTGACCTTAGACAACTATGCTCGAATGAGATATCTACTCATTATAAATTCTATTGTATCGCTAATTGCAAGAAATATTATATCATTATTCCATATTAATAGTTACACTCAGTAATGATTACTCATTGGTCCAATTTTCAGTCCAAATATTGTTATATGATTGGTATAACACATTGGATAAAGCAAATAGCATGTTAGATAGGGGTGCAAGGGGTGTAATCCCATGTAAATCCCTATTTGTGTCCTTATGCTTCATATATAATATAAAAGACCATGTTTGTTACAAGTGGTCTAAAGAACATATTATGTGGAATAATCTAGGGTTTGGGATCATACTCCCCATGCATAAGAACATAAAATCTTCAGTTACTAAACATGTTTGTGCATACACTTGTCATGTGATATTTATCTTTTTCTGAAACATTATTCACTGAAAAAACAAAAATTAATGATTTGTGTTCATATATAAAAAATTACACGCGGAATACCAAGATATATAAATACAACAATTTCACTATTTTACATGAACACTCATTTCATTCCAAAATATTCACAAAAAAATAGTGGAAGAAATGTTTTGTGTCAAGGATAATTAGCCACATATACAAAATATTTTATAAAACATGATAACATTTATCCCTATTGAAACCATACTATAATAAATTTAATTTTCATTATAGTTTATACAAATAGAAATGTCTATGGGAATAGAAACCTAAGAAAAATACAATCATGAACGCTATGTAATAAAAAACCCATGAACATTTCATTAAGGGATAAATCTTATGAAAAAAAGAAAACAAGAGAAAAAAATATCTTATTAAAATGAAAATATAATGATAAGTTTTGTCCCTAATCTACATGAAAGAATGCCTTTCACATGGAATTTCAAAAGAAAATTATTTTCCTACTACATAATAGTTGATGACCAGGGTGGTCTCACTTGAGGATCTTCTCAGTTTGTTCACCTAATTATTTTAAATCACCTAAACTACTTGTTTTTTTTATTATTTTATTAATGAAATGAATTAAATTTTTGTTAATTATTTATGGAAATGAAATTCAATATGAAAATTTATACTTAAAAAAATATGAATGCTAAAAGAGTGAAATTTGAAAAGATATTTTTTGTTTTGGGGTCGTTTTTACATCAAAAGATTATTCTACATTATTTTTTGGAAGTTAGTTTGATAATATAATCATGAAATATCCTGAATAATTACTATTATTTTTATTTTGAAATTTTGAAATATTTTAAATCCTTAATGAATCTCAATTCCACCACTTCTAATAATCAGGGTTGATGTCACACAATGGTCTGGGGTGTGACATCATCTAGGACCTAACTTTATGGATTTTGTTTCATCCATTTATTAGGTAAACTCCATCATGCGAGGATCTAACTAATAGAGATAGAGATAAAATATTAAAATATATAATAGAATTAATTTGAGTCTTCTGGAATGGGGGACCCTCATCATTCATGTACATGCTACTCATTTATACCAAAAAACATAAATAATCCTTAAGTTAGAATTAAAGAACATGTAAACCACCCCCAAGACAATACTTGATTCAACCTCCAATTTTTTGTAGTAATAAATTACTTTGATGAATTGAAATAAGAGAATAAGTGAGAATAAAGTAAAAAAGATGAAGTATAAAATAATAAAAAATGAAGAATAAGAATGTTAGAAACATAAAATAACTAAAATTAAAATGGAAGTAGAATACATGGAACATAAATAAAATAAATGAAAATAATAGTAGAAAAGAGATAAAATAACAAAAAAATGAAGAATAGAAGATGAAGAAGTTGGAGGATGAGAAGAATAAGATTATGATGAAGATAAAGGGTGGTGGAAGAAACACTTAAATAAAAATGTTGCATATATTTTTTTAGAAAATAAAATTAAAATTTAAATATAACTAAAAATGATAAGAAAATAAAATATAAAACAGAATGAAAAATAGAATCAAGACTCTTGTCCCCTTGGTGGGATCTCCCTTGGGCGTCGAATCCCAATGTGTAGTGGGAAACTCCTTTTATAGAAAAAAAGATGAGAATCCTAGGACACCCATAAAATCCTCTAATGTTAGAATCATCATCAAACCAAAGTATATATACTCATATATTTATTTAAATTTGGATCTTTGGACCCACTTGACTTATCATTTCAACATTGAATAACCCAAATTTTTTGAGTGTCATAAAAAATTTTCATTGGCCCGAGAATCGATGTGGACACCATTATGCATGTAAGAATACCTGGAAAAATGGAACTCCAGGTGTCATTTGTGGTGATAGCCTATAGGTGTGAATAAATTGATGCTAGTGGGAATCCCCTCTTCCTCACCACCTCCATCCTCTTATGTTTTTGGGGGTAGATCTAATTTATGATCGTGGAACTTGTATGATGCTATAGAGTTTATCTATGGAGTTGGAATGCTTCGATGGAGAACATTACCTTGAGATGAAGCTTCTAGGACAGGTTTTAGGGTGGATATTAGTGACTTAAATAGTAGTGGGTGATAAATAAAAGGTTTATGTGGTAGATAACGATAAAGATAAATGGGAGTAAAAAACAACCTCATAAAATCATGTCCCCCAGCGAAACTACGAGAGGATAACCATCCGCTTATAAGCCGCATTGTGACGTCCACTAGCCAAATATTATTTTTCAATATTATTATTAAAGTAGTTAACAGATAAAATATAAAAAATAAATGTATCATTAAATTATTATTCAACACTTAAGAAGTTTATATATTAAAATAATAAAATTAATTCATTCTTTTAACTCTTAAAATTTCACTAATTTTGAATAATTTTACTTCCATTTTCATTTTACCATTGTATAATAAAACAATGTCATATAATAAAATTTATATTATAAATTCATTAAAACCACTAAAATTTGATTAAAAATATTCACCAAAAAATTATTGTGTCAAATATCATGACACCTAAACCATTCATGTCATTTGTAATTAAAAATAAAAATTAAATTAGATACGCAACCAATGTTATTGATATTTGAATATCAATGTAGTAAAAATAAAAAATTATCAACATTAATTTTTTTTCAAGAATACACATTAAATATCAATTTTTCCTCTCAATTTTTAATGAAACAATAAAATCATGCATTTTAATTCTTCCATTTTTAAATTTATGGAACTACTCATTTCATTAATTCGAGTTCCATAATTTTATAGTATCAAAAATTCCAAAGCATGCTTTACATTACAATGGATTATTTTCCCGCATCACTCATGAAATAATTGAAGTAGACTTATTCTCATAACATAAGAATATTATATTTATCCTTAAGAATGTAAAATAACTACTTTATTTACTTTTTAATTAAATAAACACACAAAAAATCATTTGGATTTAATTATTGGTTTAAATGAATATGAGGGTTATAGTTGGTAGGAATCAGAAATTAAATCTAAATAAATAGGATAATCTATAATGTAAAGTCCATGATATAAAACTTAAAAGCTCACTGAAATCCCCCATTCAATTTGTTTCAACTATAACTTCCCCAAACACAATGTAAGGTCATAATAAATTTAATGCATATTGAATGAATTGTGCACCCTCTTGATTTTTTTCTCGACTGTTGTAATTTTTGTAAAGATATTTTTCATTTTTTAATTTTTAATGTTATTCTTGAATTAAACATAACATCAATAAATAAACCTTATATGATAAAAAAACTTATTTCTATTAATTATGATTTTTGGTTTTCAAAAATCACATCCCATTTTCTTTATATATTTTGGTTTTATTTTTTTCTTTTTATTTTTTTTCTCAGGAGGGAAAAAACAATAATGTGATTAGTGAATATAAATTATTCTCAATCTCCATATGTAAACCCCCCGTATATCTGACATAAAATTAATTTAATCCATTCCACTATGATTTGGTTTACCCCCAAACTTCAACTTTAAAATACAATAAAAATGCAATGTGGAGGATTGTAATGGATTAAAAATGGCTTGAAAAATTGAAAATTTATAAAAATTTCAAACATGGACTCTTGGTCTATAAACTAATTAATGAAAAAGAGTTTTTAAAAAATAATGGGTTTTAAAATGATGACTCAAACATTTTAAATTGGGTTTCGAATAGTCATATCATTGAAAAGTTCAAATGTAAGTTCTAGTCGGTGACTTGTCCCAGGATCACTCAAGAAATGTACTAAAGATAATTAAGAAGTACTTAATTTATAAATCCTACAAAGAATGAAATATTTTATATTATAAAATAACTATAGGAATTCATAATAACAACAAATCAACTCACATGTATTTCAAAAATTTAATTCATGGAAAATTTTCGAGAAAATTTCATTTAAATAAATTAATCAGTTTACTTAAATCTTAAGAGCCCATTTTAATATCCATGCTTGAATTTAATAATATAATTACCTTTTTTACTCATTAAATCTCATTATTATTGAAATCAAATACATGGAATCACAATATTTCAAAGAAACTTATACTTACTATATGATAAAAGTGATGAAATAATCCAAATATGGACATGAAATTATTCCTATTTCATGGTAAAATACTATTGTTGGAAAACATTTATAGAGGTTTAAAAATATAAACATTACAAATGAACTCCCTTGCCATGAATCTTAATCATCTTCCTCCACTATTTGGGACTTCATTATCCTTTCATGGTCATATAAAATAAAATTACCCAATTAAGAAAACATATCACGTCATTTAAGCTTAAAAAATATAATAGGGGGTGTGCTTCATGAAAAACTAATTATGTGAATTAAATTAAAATCCTATAAATAATGTAAATATAAGTCATGGTATGATCACCCATGTGGTCCCTAAAGGATTACTACCTCGGGATGGAAGAACCTACTATTATGCATAGTCTGATGGTGGATGTATCTTCTTTAACTTGAACCATTACATTTGGATTTTTATATATTTTTACACTTTATTGGTTGTGGAAAATGATCCATTGATAGAGTATACTAGATCCTCCACATTCAAAATTAGGTATAGCTTTTACAATGGTGTAGAATTATGTATATTTCATTATATTCATTGGTTCTACTTGTGAAACCTCATTTTTTGCTTCCAGTACTGGCTCAACATGGGTGCATGAATTGAATTATCAAAGGGAGAGTAAAAAGGTATTTTTACTTTAATACAAATTAAATTTGAAATTATAATATGTAATTTATCCATTTCAACTTGATAATCCTCTGTCATTATTTCATCTAGATCAACTACCTAGAATTAATCAAGGCCCTCTGCAAATTAATATTTCTTAAAGTCGGGGAGCTCCAAGAATTCCTCAATATGTGCAAGTTTGGTTTCCCCATACACCTCTATGTAATATCAAACATTTTTTGATAGTAATAATTCAATGTAGTTGGAATTAATTCACAATTAAAATGGAATAATACAATATGAAATAGTGTTTGAGATAAGATCATCTCCATGAATTTTTTTTGTTTTAATATCCTCTTTAGTGGAGAGTGCCTCTTTATGTAGTATGGTGTAAAGAGGATGTAGGTAGTCTAGATCCTCAATATTTTCTTCAAATTATATCACTATTGTGGCTTCCTCCTCTTATATGGATAGAGTGACCTTTAATTTTAATGACTCATCAACATTAGATTGAATTATGGGATAACTTTGTACATCATATTCAATCCCAAGGTCATCCATATCTTGTGGATCTCCAACACATAACTAAGAAGAAAATTCTTCATCATCATTGATCCACTGTATCTTATCATCATCTTCTTAAATCTGTTTTCTCAAATAGAAGGATTGTTCATATTCTTGGGGTTTGGCCTCTAGTATTGTATGTATTCACTGTAATATTTTTAACACAGTGGCACTTCCTTCTTGGCCTAGAATCATTTCCTTTAGTTAAGAGTTCACTGACCAAGGTCATCAATTATTGATGTGAGATGAATGTATATATGAGTCTATAATTCTATATGGTCATTATCATTAAAGAATAAACTATTTATTTTATGTTATCCTGATTATAATATATTTATTTTTATTTCAATTATGAGTAACTATTCCATGTATTGAAAATGTGTTCATTTGTAAATGTTACACCAAAAAATCAAAAGTAAGAACATTGTCTTCATTAGTGTGTATGGTAAACAACACAAAGAGTTTAAGGGAATATACTATCCAAATAATTTATAATATATTTACAATTTAAGTTAATTTCAATATATTCTATATCTTCTGAAGCAAGTGATACTGAGTTAGTGTGAAACATAAACATGAACGAGTATCTTCAATGGCTTGCATTATGGGCAAATACTGAGTTTATCAAACAATAGAATAAAATTAAACTATTATAATTTAATATAACGAGACATAAACTAGAAAATATAATTTATATTAAATAACTTATGAGATTAAATGGTTTACACATATATGAAATGATTTAAATAGTTCTAAATTAATTATAAATCAATATAAGAGTAAATTTAAAATAAAGGGAATATATTATAGAAAAGTATTTTTATGGTTACAATGATATTTTGTAATAGTAATTTAAAATAATTAAAACTAGCATGTGGTATTAATTATTTATATATATTTTATATTCAATGATTTATTTTTAAAATTTATCTTATAGTTAAAATAGAAATAAATTTAGAACATACAAAATTTTACGAATAAAATACTATATTTTTATTAAGGCACATTTACCGCCTTTTAATGGGGATCATATTTTGAATTGTATTCTTGAAACTATTATATATTATATATGTCATAATATAATTCATATTTTAGATAGAGACATAAAAATTATTTCAAGGTGATTTGTTTTGTATTTTTCTGTAAAGTCTCAATTTTAATAAATAGTGAAATATACTGAATTTTAGTTCAAAGATACTTTTTCATATGATTTTATAATAAAGATAAGATATATTTTAAATTGTTTTTAATGTTTAATTAGATAATATTTTTATCAATAAATTATATTTAGTCCATTTTAATCAACATCACTATGAAATTGACTACAAAATCAAACCAATCATTTAGATGTTTTTACTTTAAAAACCCACATTGTCTCCCCATCCACAAGATTAAATTTAAATTAATTTCTTAATTTTTTTTTATTTGATTTATATGAAAAGGTTAAATTATTTTGAATCAAAATAATTTATAATATCTAATAATTCCAACCTAGTCTTTGACAAAAAATATTACTGAATGTAATTAAAATTAATTACAAAAATTAAGGAAAAAATTTGAATAATAAGGGACTAAACCTTAATCTTAATGAATCAAATGGTATATAAATTTGTGAAAAATTAATTATATGTAAAATTTTAGACCATATATATTCATTTATCTAAATTGGACTGTTATTAGAATAACTTTAAATGTGAAAAGATTATTAGGAATTTATTTGTCAAATAATACCAGAGTACGGCTCGTCCTCCACTATAAAAAGTTACCCTATCATCCAACATTATCTCACTTCCCAAGACACTTTTTATCAGAAAATTATCTACAAAAAATATATCCTACATATCCCAACAATAATCTTAAAATATTCACCTTTTTTCATGAATCATTCCATGTAATCCTTTTTGTGAAAACCAAAAAGTAGTTACCCGATTTAGAGGTAACGTCTTTGCTCACACTATTTCGTTTCATTTCCATTCTCCAATACCTCAACACCCCTTATTCCAGGATTATAAGAAAAACATATTTTCCTCAATATAATATGAATTTTTTATTCTAAGGGTTTGATCTACACTTACAATCACTTCCTTGTAATGGGAAACAGATATATTTTTTACGTTTATGGTGAACTCCAACTTCATGAAATGAGGATGGTTCATTTTTTCTTTTACCACATCTCATGGTGGAAATTATGTTCGAAACTATGTATAAACAAGTTATATATAATATTTATTATTTCTTTAAACTTATTTAATTCTATTTAAACACATATGTTTATAATTTCCATTTTTTGTAAAAATGATAACATCCTTTGTGGATGTGTGGGCAACTGCCCCCTCAGAGCAATGTGATTTGATCCAACAATACATGGAATGTAAAAAATATGATTATAATTAAACATAAGAGAAATTAAATATATTAATATTATATTAATTATATAATTATATTTCTTAGAAATAATATATATATATATATATATTTCATTATTACTCTTTTATAAAGTAAAAAAAAATGATAATGTTGGTCGGGGATGTGTGGAATACCACCTCCTCCACACGATGTGATTCATTTTACATAAAACTAATTATATATTTTTATATTTAATTATATAAGATTAAATAAAATTTCATTTATGATATAATATTCATTTTTGAAATATGTATTTTTACTTTTATTATTTTTATAACGATCATTGAAAAATAGAAACATTACTCATGCGTACATATGCCTACCGTCGCCCTGATTGTAACAGTTGTTATTTTTTCATAACCATATTAAATGGTTGGTTATGAAAGTATAGATTATTTATAAATATTATAATTAATTTATTATAACTATTTTATATATGTTATATAATGACCATTTTGACTATAGTTGAGCTACTAATGTTTTTTGACACATAACATGGATTTGGTCAAAACAGTCAATGTAAACGACATTGTTTATGTAGTTGAATTAAATAATATAATAAGTGATATAAAAGTAATTATAAACATGAAAATCGTTATAAGTCATGAGAATATTTATCCTATGTTTGTTATTCAGAAATATAAACACACGATACAAATCGGACACAAGGTAATAGATTTTGTCTCAATTTACTTCCCATTGAGGCTAAATTGGTGTTATAAAGCTAGTTTATTTTTTATTGTATATACAGTTGCATTTTAAATGGTTTATCATGAAACTATTTATTATCTTGATATTATAACTTTCATTTCTTTTTATTACTTCATAAGGAATATGTAGCAAATTTTTTGAAGTGGTATGAGACACTTTGGAATTCTTAAATAATATTCTCCTCAAGAACATTTTTAATGATTATCTTTGCAATATCACTTCCTTTTATTGTTGTTAACATTATCTTGAAATAACAAATATATTTTTGGGCACAAAATTTCTCAAATATGGTGAAAATACTTCCACTTTTTCATATAATATCATGATTCAATAATTCATCAGGATATTTTCAGTTTCAATTTCAATTATTTAATCTAAGGGGATTTGAGTTAAAAGATACCATATGGAAAAACATTTCATGACCCAATTTCTTTTCACTGGGTCATATTACTTATTCATTGTCCATAACATTATATGGTTATGTGTATAATGGATTTTACTATCTATTGATTAATATTCTCTTATATGTGTGGATTTACAGTTGATACACAAAATCTACCCCTTGATTTATTATCACTAAAACATTATAATCTTTTCAGGGGTTACTTTACAGTCTTGTTTTCTCAAGATTATATACACATAAATTTACATCAATGGAAATAATTTGATCACTATCTAATAAATCCTTTAATTTTTTTAAAATATGGTTATTCATGACCTTTATTAACTAATAGTACAATTTTATACTCTTTGGTACTAAAAATGTTATAGAATGTGTTAGTACAAAAACCTAACACCATTTATATCTTTAGTTGAAGAACCTACTTTCCTCTAAAAATACTATTTTCTAAAATGGTTTTATTAATTTTTTATCATGATTTAGTAATGAATTTTATAACCTTTTTTCTTTTACCAATTTTTTCAAAGGAATATTATTGTCTCTTACAAAAAGGCATTTTTATAACCTTTTTCCATAAAAACGTAAGGTTCTTTTTACCTCGTATGATATGTATAGATTTACTAATATTTATTTCTCCGAAGTTTCCTTTGAATATTTTTATGATCACTTTTAAAAGAATTTTTTAAAAAAATTATTTTCATAGAAATGGGTTTTACTTTGTTTTTTTCAAAATAATGAATATTTTCCTCAAGAATGTTTATAAGTGATCAAGTTTCTTATAATAATCAATGATAAAAATAATTTTTTACTCCATTTGGGATATATTTTATTTATATCTTACTTATTCTTCATATGAAAGGTTTATGACTGATTTTTCCAAGGATAATATTCACATTCACATCCTTGATTTATTTGTTAGTCCCATGGAAATATTCATTCTCCTATGATCATTGAACATTGGATTTATACTAAATTATCCATTTCATTTATGAAGGATATTACTACTTCCTAAACTGTATACCATTTTACATCTGGATGCTTCTTTGAAAATTATTTGGATATTTTTGGAGGTATTTTCAATTATGTATTTTTAATTAAATTTGGATATTTTATAAGGAATATTATTTATTTTTTCTAATGGAGATGAGTAATGATTTGGAATAGTAATAATGGGTGGATCCAGAACATCATATATCCCATCGATGCAACTATTGTTTCTCATGAGACATATTTATTTTCAAAATGGAATGTGTTTCCCTTTGTAATTTTAATAAATCATGTGAATGATATTTATTGTATCGTTTTCATATTCCTTAGACTTGACTTCCAATAATTAATGTTTTCGTACATTTAGATTCGTTTATATTTTATCCATGAGATTTTTTGTCAACATATATATGGATGCATTTCATTTTCAATTCATTGATGTATTGGCATATGTTTCTTCTCCTTAATTTTTCATATTTTATTTCCTTATCTAGTTATTTGAATGTAGTGTTATTTCATTTACCTTTTCTTATTTATTGTTCATTTCCTTCCACCTATTGATTTATTTGGATGTATGTTCATTTATTTACCATTCTATATTGATTTATTCACATTGATTCATTATTTCTTCCACAATAACTTTATATTACTGAAAATTTGATATCACTCTTATTATGTTTCCTTTCCCTAGGAATATAAGAATCATACTATGAATTATATGTAAGGATATACTTGATGGAAAAAATTATAGTTTAAATTATTTATAAAAATAATTATATTGTTATTGTTGTATTAATTTGCAATAAAATCCTCTAGAATGTATTTAGTTTATATAAAGTACAAAACTATCAGTCATTTGGGGTTTGAATACTTATAATCACGACAATGTAATTATTAGGAGACACCATATCTAGTCTTTCTAGGTTCGGGTCTCTACAGTCAATATTTGAGGAAGTTTAGTCGAAACCTTGGGAACCATATTTAGGAAAACATAGATTAGAGAACACTATACTATGGTATACTTTGAGGATAAATGTATAAGAAAGCCCTAGATTTTGGTAAAGTAAAGATTATGTGTTTTTTCTGGAAATACATCATTGTATGGATACAAAAAGTGGGTGTGGTTTTCAAATAGATTTACCTAGGAGTAGAAACTCTTACAAGGTCTATCGGCCCGGAATCAGCCTAACCTGGTACATGAAAATGAGTCTTACGATGCACCTGGTTTGACACTCTCAGGGAATATTCTTAAGAAAATTAAAATTTTGTTAAAAAACAATATGATAGAACTTGACAATGGATAACCTAGGATAAATCTAAGGTTTTTTAGATTGAAAATATTGTATCCTGATTAAGAAATCCTTGAAATGATATTAAATATAGTCATTAGACCATATAATAACCTAGGGATTAAAAATTAGATGAGGTATTTATGTATCGGTGTTGTTTTGAAAACCTTATTTGAAATGTAATTTAGTGATCAAAAATATTTCAAGGATGTCCTTCATAATTATTTTGGAAATTATATAAATATAGTTTTATAAAATTCCAAAATTTATGTTGGGTGACAACCAATCAAATCTAGAAGAGCCCTGTGACTTGAACCAGTCACTGAATGATGATAAAGGTTTAACACCAACCACTTACCAATGCAACATCCCGATTAATATGTAATTATTTATTTTGACCAATTTGATAAATAAATATTTCTGATGGACCAGTATTATGTCTATTCTAGATTAAGTGATTTATGTATTATCCATATTGACTTTGGATAAAAGTTAGAGAAAAATAGTATGATTTTTCACTCTTTTATGTGACCTATGATCCGTTAAATGTTTATTTTAGTGTTCTAAGCATCAGAGTTAATTTTTAGATATCTATTTGATGAATTAAGGGATGATTTAGAATTTTATCAAAGGAAAACAAAAATATGGAATTGTTCAGATGAAATTAAAATATATGTTGTAAGTAAATATCCTTATATTCTTAGGTAGTAAGATAATTACCCAACATTATGAAATTAAATTAGAAATAAAATGTTGTCCAAATACCTTATTTTTTAAACTAACTGTCTTCTGAATCATTGGAGATGTAGGGATTTGAGGCCCTAAAATTTCTATCGATCATTCTTATTTTTTTATGATTGATAACCTCAATCACACCCTATAAATATTTATGATTTTCCACGGAGTATGTAGATCTAATTGCAACAAATGTTCTCATACTTAGAGACCTTGTTATATGTTAGCACATTGATCATTGTAATTCACATTCCCTATTAAATAGAGGTTGTTTTAAATAACATTATCATGATGTGGGATTTGAATCATATGAAATATCAATAAATATATTCCCAAGATCGAGTTTAAATTGAGAGGAAACAATTTAATTATGATGGGGAGAATTTAATGCCCCAAAAATCTAAAGTAAGAACATTATATTCCTTAGCATGTATGAAAAAAATACCATATTCGTAAGGGAATATAATATCATGAGAATTTATAATATATTTAATATTTTAAATAAATTTTATAAATTCAATAACTTTCAATTAATGTGATACCGAGTTAGTTTGATAAATACCCAACAATGAGTTTCGTTAATGGGTTGGGTTACACAGAAGACTGATTTTTATCAAACAATAATATATTATTAAAATATTTTTATTTAATATAATATTAAATAAAAAACTTTTCATAATTTTATTTAATAATTCAAGAAAATAAACAGTTTAAAAAATATAAAATGAATTCATTTGTTAAAAATTAATTTGAAATGAACATAAGATCCAATTGAATATAATTGGAATATTTTATGGAAAAATATTTTTATGCTCAAAAATCTATTATATAATAATAAATAAATTTAATTTAAATTATTGAGTGATATTAATATATATATATATATATATTATTCAGAAAATAAAATTATCATATTCATCCAATAGATTTGACAGACATAATAAAATAAAAAACCAAATTTTATTCATAAAATTCTACATTTTTATTAAAGGACTTTTGTATCCATTTAACGAAGAACATATATTAAACTCAATTTCCATATATTATATAAATTATTAATGTCAAAAATAAACTTTATATTTGAGATAGAAACATAAAAATAAGGTTGGGGTGAATTTTTGTTTTATTTTCTTTGAAATTTAATTTTTTTAATGAATATTGAAAAATACTGAATTTTAGTTCAAAATTTGTTTTTCATAAGATTTATATACTTGGATAAATTATCTGTAAAATATGTTTTAATGTTTAATTATATCATATTTTATTCAATTAACCCAATTTATTTCATTATAATCGACTTCACTTGTAAATTACCTATAAAAACAAACCAAAATTTTATACTTTTTAACTTTACAAACCTGCATTGTCACCCCGTCAACAGGATTAAATTTCAATTAATTTCTACCACTTAGGTGGTTGTAATATGATAAAATTTATTCAAAATTTTTAATAAGAATTATTTTTATTTATAATATAGTAGAATATTTTTTTTGCCCAATAATATTAGTGAATGTATTAAAAATCAATTACAATGATAAAGGTAAAGTTAAGTTTAATGAGGGACAAATCCTAAATCTTGATGAAAAAAATAACCTATAAAACTGTAAAAAAATCAATTTTATAGAAATATATATACCACATACCCACTTTTATATAAATTAGACTATTATGGGATCTACTTGCAATGTGAAAAACTTGTTTGGAATTGCATTGTCAAATATTACGAGAGTGCCACTCCTCCTCCATAATTAAAAGGCCTCCTCTCCTCCCACTTACTCACACCTATAAAGACACATTTTATAAACCAAGATCGTCCCATATAACTCTTAAAAAACCCTCCCATAATATTATAATCATCATTTTGTGTATGAATCAATCCATGTAATTCGATTTGGTGCAAACAAAAAGGAGTTACCCGATTAGGATGTAACTTCTTTCCTCAAGCTCTTTAGTTTCATTTACCTTATCCACTCTCTAAAACTCTCCTTATTAAATTAATATATTACAAAAAACTATCCTATATATATTGGGAATTGTTTATGATAATGGGTCTGGATACACTTACACACACTTCCATCTAATAGGTAACAAACATACTGTTTATGTGTGTAAAAAACTACCACCTCATGAAACGATGTTTTTTAATTTTTCTTTTAACACCTCTATTATTGAAAATAATGAATGACACTATATTTACATATTTTATATATAATATTTATTATCTATTTAATCTTATTTAACTATTTTACAACACACATCATTATACATATAATTATCTCTAACAATGATAACATAATTTATGGAAGTGTGGACTGCTTCCCCCTCAATGCGATGTGATTCATTCCAATGATACATGGAATATATAAAATTTGAATATAATAAAAAAATATGAGATATCAAAAAAAATAGTTAAGATATTAATGTAATAATTTAATTTCTAGAAATATATATATATATATATATATATATTACAATTTCACAGACACTAAAAAGATGAAATGTTGGTCGTGGATGTGTGGACTACCACCTCCTCGGCATTATGTGATTTCTTTTACATAAAAAGAATTATATATATGAGTATACAAGATTAAATACCATGTTATTTATTATATAATTGTCATTTTTTCAATCTATGTTGTTAATTAAATTTTTTCCATTACCATTATTGAAAAATGGGAACATTATCAATGCGTACGTATGAACTTACATATCCTTGATATTATCATTGGTTCATTTTTCATATCCATATTTTATTATTGTTTTAAAATTATAATTTATGTATAATTTCTATAAATAAATAACAATTATTATTCTATAGGCATTATATAATTTCCCATTTGACCATTGTTGACCTACCGATGTTGTTTTTGACACATAAACCGAATTTCGTCAAAACAACCAACATGAACATATTTTTTAGTACTTGTATATAACATAATAGTTAGAGAAATAAGAGTAATGAGAAATAAGAAAAATTTTATCAATAAAGTAAATAATTAACATAAGTTTTTATTCTTTGAAATAAAGACTCACAAGACAAGATAGATGATAGGTAAGGGTTTTTTCTAAATTTTTATTCCATTGAGACTTATTTGTTGTCTAGAACATAGATTATTTTATATAGTGTAAATAATAACATTTGAAATTTTATATCTTGATTTTTTTGTATTCTAATATTGTATGTTTCATTAAATTTTATTACATAATGTTGATTATGATTTAAATGTTTTAATGTGGTCTGAGACATTTTGGAATGTATAATGATTATTATACTAAAGAATTTTTTTAATGATTATCTTTAAAATATCAATTAATTTGTAATTGTTAACATTCTCATGAAATAATCACTATATAATTGTGAACTGAATTTATTATATATGGTGCATGTACTGCATATTTTTTATATAATATCATGATTCAATCATTCTTATTGATATTTATAGTATCAATTTTAATTATTTCGACAAATGATATTTGATTTAAAAGTTACAAATTGGAAAATAATTTCATAAAGGAAATTTATTTTCATTGGGTAATATGACTTCTTCGTTGCAGTAAATATTCTATTATCTTTTGAAAAATAAATTTTAATATCTAATGTTGTTTTTTCTAATATATATGTGGATTTATAGTTGATACTAATAATATTATCATTTATTGATTCTCACTCTAACATTATAATATTTTCAAGGGATTAATTTACTATATCATTTTATTCAGGATTGTATACACTTACAATCACCTTAGAATAAAATATTTAATGACTATCTTAAAACCCTTATATTTTTTTATTATATTCTTTTTTATTACCTTTATTATGTAATAGTATAATATTTACAGTCTTTGGTATTCAAAATTGTTTTAGTAAAACTCAACTTCATTTCTCTCCTTAATCAGAGAACATGTTTTCTTATAAAATCCATATTTTCTACGATGTTTTTCAAAAGTGTTTTTATATGATTTAGTAAAAAATATTTTACAATTTGTTTCCTTTAAAAATGTTTTCAAAGGACTTTTTTTCTCAATTTACAAATAAGGAATTTTTATAACGTTTTTTCTATGAAAAAAGATTTTTCTTTTTTACCTCGTACGATAAGTACATATTCACATTACCTCATTTTTTTGAAGATTCCATTTCATGTTTAAAGGGTACATTTTAATTAATTTTTTTTTTAAAATGTTATTTTTATCGAAAATTTCTTTTAATTGGTTTTAAAAAAATTGAAATTTTACACATGATTTTTTTAAATATATGATTATTTATATTCATTAATTAAGAAAGACATTTATTTTACTCCACATGGGATATATTTTATTGATAACTTCTTCATTATTCATATATATGATTTATGATTTATTTGGTCAAGGATGTTATTCAAAATCACTTCCTTGATTTATTTTTTACTCATATGAAAGTATTCAATATCTTATAGTCATTGAAAATTCACTTCCCCACAAAGAATACATTTCATTTATCATGGATGTTACTATTTTATAAATGGAATACAATTTTACATATGATGTCTTCTTTGAATATTATTTGATTATTTGGGGTAATATTGATAATTCTACATTATTTATTCAATATGAATATTTGATAAGCCATATTATATATATTTTTTGTTTCATATAAGTAATTATTTGGACTAGTATTGACGGGTGAATATTAGACATTATATAGCTCCATGATGCATTGATAACTTCTCAAGAAATAAATTAGTTATGAAAATTAAATTAGTAGTTATCTGAAGTTTTAAACTATCTTTTGAAATGTCTTCAAAATATGGGTTTTCATGTTCTTTAGACATGACATCCAATAATTAAGATTTTCCCTCATTTAGATTCAATTGTATTTTATCCTTGATATTTTATGTCGACATATCTATAGATGCATTTAATTATCAGTTCATTGATTTCTTGTCATGAGTTTAAGATTCTGACAATTCCATATTTATTTTTACTTATCAAGTTGTTTGAGTGGAATGTTTCTTTTGATTTACCCTTATAAATTTTTAATTCACATAATTTTAATCCTATTGATTATTTGGAATGTGTGTTAAGTTATTTACCTTTCCATGTTGATTAATTGCTATAAATTCATTATTTCTTCTAATAAACTTTACCCTTATTGATCATTTTATATCATCCTTATCTTTCGTAATTTACATAGGAATCCAAGAAGCATAAAATTAATAATATTAAGGTATATAATATTTCAAATAAAGTTATGAATGAATGTATTTACAAAAACAATTATGTTGTAATTATTATATTAATTTATAATAAAAGACACGATATGGATCTAGTTTACCAAGACTACTAATTCCTTGATTCCTTAGTATTTGATTCCTTTTAATCATTAATATGTAATTGATAGAAGAAACTATCACCGAGCTTTCTAGGGTTAAGTCACTACAAGAAAATCATAGAAAAATGATTTTTGAATATATTTTATATAAATTAAAAACTATTTATTATGAAAATAGAAATAATAATGTAAAATATTGATTAAATCCCTAAATATGGTGCCAATTTTTAACATACTCCTATAGTGGGGTATGGTAAAAACATTATTTTCATAATACAACACAATGGCTAGCCGAGATTATCTCACATGAGGAGCTGCTCAAATTGTCCACCAAGTTATTCTAAATCACCTAAACAACCTTTTTTTTAATTATTTTATAAAATAAGAAATTTTTTATGTTTTATTATTTAATTAAATGACAGAAAATGTGAAAAATTATACTTATACTAAATTTTTATACTAAAATTCATGAAATTATAAATAAAGAACTTGGTTTGTGGTTCAGTTTTTCTATTGAATCATTATTCTTTTATATTGTTTTGTTTGATAATCTAATCCTGAAATTATTTGGCAAATTAATATTCTTATTATTTAAATTTTTTGAAATATCCAAATACATTATGGACACTCAAATACACCTCCTCCAATAATAGAGGTTTATAGAACACCTTACTCTAATGTGTGCTATCTTTCGAGACCCAGCCCTATCGATTTTGTTTCATACCTTGAATATGTAAAAGATATTGTTTGAATAGATAACTAATGTAGGAAGGTAAAACAGATTTAATAAATAGAAATAGAATACGCTCCATGTCATGGTGGACATTTTTCACACCCATGCATGACACTCATTTTTACCTCAAACATATATAAACATTATATAAGAATTCAAGAACTCCTATACCTGCACTAGGCCTATACTTGGGTCAATATCCGATTATAGGGATTTGGAGATCACTTTTTTGTAATGTGAGAAGTGAAGAAGAATTAATATAATAAAAATAAGAATAATAGATAAATAAAAATATAAGAAGAATAGATTTAAACACAAAAATCAACTAAAATAAAAATATATAGAGAAGAGGAAAAATAAAAATAAAATAAAATAAAATAATAGAAAAAAATAAAAAATAACAAAAAAAATGAATAATATAAGAATAAGAAGTAGAAGGGGAATAAGAATAACAAGATAAAAAGGGGTGGTGGGTAAAACATAAATTAAAATGAAACAAGAAATATTTTTTAAACTAAATTATAATTATAATTATAATAAAACTAAAATTAAATGAAAATAATAATATATAACAGAAGAAAAAATATCCTTAGGCCATGGCTCCCCTTGGGGGGATCTCCCTCGGGTATTCAATCCCTACGAGATGTGGGGAACTCATTTTATTGGAGGAAGATGAGAATCCTTGGACTCACCTCAAATACTATAAAGTGAAAACAAAAATAAAATCAGCATTGATATCCTCATGTCAAAATTTATATTTGGATTTTTGGACTCTTGTAACTCAGGGTTTGATCATGGAAACACATGAATTTCTCTGGTGTTTTAAAATTTGTGCATAGACCTGTGATTTTTTGTTGACATCATACTGAATGTAAAAATGCATGGAGACATAGAATTATAGTGGTAGTTGTGGTTATGGACTATAGGTGTGAAATATAAGTAGATAATAGTTTTCTACACTTCCTCATCCACTACCACATTCAAAGTGGATGAAGGAGGCCTGAATTGATGTTCATAAAGCTCGTTTGATGTTTCTGAGGTGATCCATTGTGGTGTTAGGCTTCGAAGTTGAAAATTTGTTATAAATTAAGATAACATGCCACTAGTAATGGTGGATATTGATAAGTGAATTACTGATGGGAGCTGAATATGAATGTGCTAGCAGTAGAGCACAGTTGAGCCGAGTATGAGTGAACAATAACCTCCAAAAATCATATCCCATATCAAAATGGGGGGAGAAAAAATGATCACTTATAATCATTATAATGATAGACCCTAGAAAAAATCCAACATTTGTGTGGGATTCCATACAAACACACAACCACTTATATCGTCAACCCTCACCACTCTTCTATGTGGGCCTTCGACCCCACTTTTCTAATTTGTGATCTTGATCCCGCATGGGACATTCGTAAGGGATGGTGGCTTATTCCTCCACTTTCTTTGGCTGGATCGCATGCATCCCTACATGTCCATGAAACCCTTAGGGGATGGGTTAGGGGATTTTAGTGGTTTTAGTTAAGGTCTTTTCAAGACACGAACCTTATTCTTAGTAAAATAATTACTTGAAAAAATATAAAAAAGGAAATTATCATCAAATAACAATATAATAATTAATATATTTAGTAATAAAAATTATAAAAAGGAAATCAAATTTTATCTCTTATCATTTTCACTCAGATTGAATAATTTTATTCATATTTTCCTTATTTACCATTATTAGATAAAAATATTAATTTAATGGAATTTAGATCATAAATTCATTAAAACCCATTGAAATTTGATTAAAAATATGCACAAAAATGAGCGTGTATCCCTGATAAAAAGAAACGTGTCCTCGAAAGTGAAAATGTATACCTTAGAATAACGGTGTCAAAACATGAGATACTAAACATTATAACTAGAAAATAATCTCATGCATAATGATATGGAAGATTATGGACATAAAGTATAAAATAATACAATGACACTAACATAGATGTGGAGATTTTTAAAAAGTAGAGTGAGAATCATTACACATTTTCCATAACATATTGGATTATGAATCCCTACCTGATTACCCTTGTGGAGTGAAAATCATTACATTATTTCTATAGTCATAGTGGAGTTGTTATAAAAAACTAACTATTATAACATTGATGATAAGCTATCACTTATTGATTCCCATATTGGAGTGAGCAATAATTCCTAATTCCCATAATTGTATCTTGTGTTATAAATCCATAACCAATATATAAGCGGGTGATAAGAAAATAACCCATAAATTATCCACAAGTGTGTGTTCCTCATGAAAACAATAATTAAATTAAAATAATTATCCAATTGTGAGAAAAATTAGATTAAAAAATTTTCAAATAGTATCACCAAAACATATCTAAAGAATTTAAAAAACTTACAACCAAAATTCTATCACCCCAAAATAGTATTTCATGATAAAATTTAGTGTGTCGATCATGTAAAATAATGTTCTAAGAAATATTGAATTTAAATATGGTAGGGATCTAATAAAGGAGTTGCATATAAAACTGTTTTATCTTTTTTGTAAAAGATAATGATATTTTAACTTTGAAAAACTATTTTCAGAATGGTCACAGATGATAAAATGTAAATCATTAATTTTAAAAATTAATATTGGAAAAAATAGACATAATAATGCCTTATAAAACTCATAAAGGTTTTAATGTGTTGAAGTGAGCTAATTTTGAAAGTGTTCACTTCTAAAATATTCTTCTGTAATAATGCCTTGAATATTACATAAAGATTTAGAAAATTTGTAGTTGATTTTTTTGAGAAAAATTACTTATAAAAATGATCTTCAATAATTGATTAATGAAAAATAAATAAATGATTAATAATGGTGATTTGATATTTTAATCATTTAAATTTTAAAATAATCTTCAATAATAGAGACTGGAAAAATATATAAATGTTTCAAAAATTTCAAGTGAAAATATTTGGAAGACTTATACTTTGAAAATTAATAATTTAAAATAGAGCCATGAAAGAGACATACAAGTTCAAAAATGTTTAAGTGAAAACATTTAGAAACATTTTACTATTAAATTAATATTCAATATGGATCATTTAAAATGACATAAATATTTAATTTTTTTTAAAAAAATATTAGTTTTTAAAAGAATTTCTAATAAAGGGTCACCT
The DNA here is from genome assembly GCA_963277665.1 of Viscum album. Lineage (NCBI taxonomy): Eukaryota > Viridiplantae > Streptophyta > Magnoliopsida > Santalales > Viscaceae > Viscum > Viscum album. Next base: position 1,970,655,239 of record OY728138.1, read on the forward strand.
AAAAAGGAATAATGTTCATAAAAAGGTGATAATAATTCTTTACAGAACCCTAATAATTAATATATAAACATCAATAATATATTATTGAAATTACATGATGGTAATTGAAAGAATTTTTTTGTGTATGATAAAACATTTCATTTTGAATGGACAAAATATATTTTTAATATTTAAAAATATCTTTGTTGAAAAACAAAAATCAACATTAATGACAATGCAGATTATTCATTATAGTGTCATACTTTTATGGGTATGGAATTGATCAAGGTGTAATATTTTAATGATTAGTAACATTTTATCCATTTATAAGGATAATGTACCACGAAATAAATTCATATAAGGAGAGAAACCGATTTTGTGAGAAATAAGTTCAAAAAGGATAATTATAACTCCAAGAATGTATTTTAGGTAATAAAAAACCGTACAAAATTGATATTATTTGATTCAAAATAAATTTAAATAAATAATGAAATATTGATCTTTAAAACCAATAAATTAAATTAATATTATAATATAAAATCATTATGTATTAATCATACCGTATGAATGATTTCATAGTGCACAATAAGAAATTTTACCATGAAATCAACTTCTAGACAAAGAACATTGTTATAACTTTTGTAAAATTGGATTAAAAATCCTATGAAATAAGTAAAATGGAATATACTTTTTTATATCATGAAATATAATATAATCATGATACTGAAAAATTAAATTGTATTTAAATAATCCATTATAAAGAAAACTTATTTGTAATGACCTAGATTTTCCATGTAATTTTTTTAAATTATATGGGAATATTACAAGTCCGCAAAAATTGATTGTGTGTGTTTCCAAGGCCTTGTGTGCCCAGATTGTATTTTTGAACTTAGTATTAGGTACGTTCAATAAATGTGAAAGTGGGTTTTCGTAACTTTTGAACTGGTGCTCGTAATTGAAATCCAAGGACACTCTTTAACTCGTAGTGCCAATATTCACTTAAGGATACCTTCACGTCGACCATAGTAGGTCGAGGGTGGAAGTTAGTTTTTCTCTTTTTCGTGCAAGAATAAAAAAAATATTTAACATTTATATTTTTATTTTGAAACCTCTCTATTTGAGTTATGGATGTGAGGACCACATGAATTTGAAAACCCCTAATTTGAATTCAATGGTGGGGACCACCCAACCATTGAACATCCCCATTAATGGGAGATAACTCTTGGACTTACTCCGCACTAATTATTAAACCTTCCATTAATTAATATTCCAACATCAACTTAATTAATGGAACCACAAATTAAATTAATAAATCAAAATTTAATAATTCTTCTATTGATTTTTGTTGTAATTTGGGGAAGGGTTGGAAAAAGGTGAGAGTTGGGAGACCTTTGGAGAATATATTCCTCCAATGATGAATGCCCTATCCAATGAAGAAAATACATTGGAATCAAGAATGAAGATGATGCACGAGCCTGTATTTGGAAGTTTTTTTCAGAAGAGATCGTCGTTGGCGCACTCATTGCCTTCATCGACTTCTTCTCGTGACACCTCCAATGAGCAATTGAAGTAGGGTTTGTAATTTTTAATACCCCTTACCTATTCTTGACGTTCTTCATGGTTTATGAACAAATAATCCGCTTTATACCATTCTAACATGGAGGGTTCAGGCCGAACGAACATGGCCCGACCTATCCGCAAACATTGTGGGACTAAATGGTCTTTAATCGACAGCGATATCCCGTGGTGAGTTCGGGAGTGTACGGAATGATGAACAGGCCACCAAGGTGCACCTGGTGAACCAATGAACGTCGCTGGAAGGTCTCAGAAGTGGTGGTCAGCACCCTGGATAGCCGTGAAGACAGCGGCGGTGCCACGTGACTGGAGAAGGGTCATGGCCTGTTGATCGTGGTGGAACAAGGGTTGCAGTCGGCACCCGACTAGCCACGAGACAGTGATGGCGGCGTGCGTCGGCACCACCTGGCGTATAAGTGTCGCGGTTCAAGTCCGCGATGATGGCGGATGGGTGCTTGGCTCGCTGTCGACTGTTGGTGATGGCACAGTGCGTGAACGTGCCACAAAGAGGAGGGTGGACCGTCCGACCAGCTGCGGGTCGAGCGGCGTAGCTGCGGACCAGCCGCCGACTAGCTGAGGACCAGCTGTAGGCCATCTACTAGGCGACTAGTGCGGGATGGACCACGTCGAACCCAAAGGGCCGGGTTGGACATAGGGCCACGCTAGGTCGGTCAGACCGGGTAGGACCGGACCCAGACCAAATGTGGCCCTTTTCATTATTTCGGCCATAACATGAGATACGGGCATCCATTTGATGAACCATCTATGGAACTGTAACCCTTGAATTGAGATGGTCTTTTTGGTATACCCCACTTGAGTTCTGAATATTGTTGGGGTACCACCGGGTTGGATCGAACACGAATAAAACTGGGCCCTCAAGACTAAAAGTCCAATAACTTACAAACCGAGAGTCCGATGGATGCATAATCTATTACATTGAGACCCTTATCACGTGTCGGTCATTTGAGGTACTTATTCAAGGGAATTCTTGACAGTTGGAGTATTGACCTATGGCTTTAGGAGCGTACCCTCCCGGAATCATGCGAACTTAGTGCGGGAACACTGTAGCTGGCTGTAACATGAGAAATGATTCCTATATGGGTTTGTGCTTTTGGATCCTATGTGGGTCTATGCTATTGTGATCCTACGTGGGTCTATGATAGAGAGTATCACATGGATCCTCTATAGTAATCCATGTGAGACTACTCTAAGATCCTGCATGGGTCTTCTATACTTGGATCCTACGTGGGTCTTCTGTACTCAGATCCTACGTGGGTCAGATGATTTAGGATCCTACGTGGGTCTACCTCTTAACAGAGTATGATAATTCAGTAGTTACATTTATTCATCTTTACTACTGTACCTAAGTTATACCTAGTATCAAATGAGTCCTTACCTTTATGAAAATACCTTTATGGTATTCTTTTGTGTGGCGTACATTTGTGGTACTTACCTTCGTGGTAATACCTTTGTGGTATTCTTCTGTGTGGCGTACCATTGTTGTACTTAAATTAGTGGTGATACCTTTATGGTATTCTTCTCTGCAGCATAACATTGTGGTACTTACCTTCATGGTGATACCTTTTTGGTATTCTTTTGGGTGGTGTTACCATCATGGTACTTACCCTTGGGGTGTTACCATTGAGGTATTGTTTCCTATGTGGAACAGTTGTACATCTTCTAAGAGTGGGGCCTTGTGTTTTCACATGAATGAGATGGGTATACTTGATAACTTGGGTATATGTATGGGCTTATACTTAAGTAGGGTTTTCAGATGTTTTCATGGTTTTTGGTTATCCTTTTTGGGTTTGGTGAGAACATCAAGGATCTCGTGGTCCCTACTGAGTATTGTTATACTCACCCATGCATGGTCTATGGCTGCACCTTATTGTGTTTCATGCAGAAGACGGACTGTGCTGACTAAGGATGAGAGTACCGAGACTCTAGGTAGCTCAGAGGTGGATATTAGACGAGTTGTACTGCCGAGGAGGCCGTTCAAGAGCTGTACCTACCCTTCAAGTAGGGTCCTTGGTGAGAGTTCATAGGAGCTGTTTCATTTTACTTTAACTTTTAAATTTTCTTGTACTTTCTAGTTGAAATTTTATTCTGTCCCCTTTTTATTACTGTACACACTCTTTTTACATTACAGTTTACTTGTGTTCGTATATTGTTGTGTGATTGGTTGCGTGTGTTTACATGTTATAAAGGAAATTCTTTAACGATTTTTAGGTAATATGCCTTTCAGTGCTAGTCGCCAACCCCTGTTCTATTAATGGTGGGATTGGGGTAGTCACGACACGGGCCCTGAGGGATCGGTCATCACAATCTTGTTAAATAATAAATATGATTCAATGTGATAAAATTTAAGACATGAAACCCTTAATTTGTTTCACTGGTTTGTCAACGACACTCTACGATATTTTATAACTAAAACACATATATTAATATTATATTTAATAACCATATTCATATATTTAATCATGTATAATGTTTCTATATAGTCATTCTTACATGTATATTTCTTAGTGATTATTAATTTTCACATCAGGTCTGAGTAAACATGATTTTCTAAAATTAATTTCATTATAGTAGTGTTCTTTTTCAATGTAATCCCAATGTTAATAATTCTACAAATTTAAAAGTTATTTCAATTTATATTTCATGATATTTTTTGTAGTTATAATTTCATGCAATGAGTTTTTTAGTCATGGTTCTTTTTGAAGAAGTTGGTGAAAATCATGTTTCAATGATCTTTAATAAACCATGGATTATATCATAAATAATGATTTTAATATAAATGTTAAAATAAAATAACTAGAATAAAGGGTTAATTAAAATTTTCATATTCTATATAATTATTAATTATGTTCTCAAGTCTTCCAGGATATTACTTTATAACATTATTCAGGTAGGTGGTTAAATCGACCCAAACATGAACATGCCATAGTTAATGGATGATTATGGTAATCACAATTGTTTATTTTAACAAAATTTAATTATTTTATAACAATAAATATTTTGGATAAATTTATTTTTTGTTTAATTATCTATCCAGACTATTTAGTAAATAATAATTAAATTAAATGATAATTATATATGTTATTACTTGGAGGCAGCAGTCCACTAAATAGGTATTGAATGTTTTAATTTCTCAAATAATGAGAGGTAAATAATATGAATTATAATTTATAATTTTATAATGAAAATTATATCATATTTTTTTATTAATTAATTTCATTTTTATAATCATCTCAATGTGGTGGTTGTGAGAAAACAGAAGTCACCACTTCGTGTTGGAGGGAGTCTGCACAATGAATGAACGATAAGTTTGTTCATCTTAATAGAAGTGGGAAAATATGGTTAATTATCATTACCAAAGTATAATAAATACATGTATAAAAATATAATCAAATAATTAAATTGTAATTATAAAATTGGAAATGAAAATTTAAGATAGAAAGGAATAAATTTAGGAACCAATGAGTACACATATTGTTATAATTGTGTGTTCATTGAAGGATTACTCATAAATTATGATGTTAATAAATTATTTTGAAAATTTATAATGAGGTAAATGGATTAATATTCTAGGTGAAGAACTAATTATATATTTTAATGTGGAAACTCAATTTTTAGGGTGGTATTGAAGGGGTGGAAATAGGTCCCTTTTATAAGTGATATGAACGAAAAATTTTAAAATATTTCAAATTATTATAAAGAGAACACATATTTCACATGTGTTCAAGACATAAAAATTGATAATAATTTAATATTTTATTCAAAATGTTTTTTAATACATCAATTTTGATTCACACATCTTTAGAACAAGTTTTTAATTGTATTACTTCTTAAAAGTTTCACATGTACCTTTTCTGGTTTTATCTTCGTAACAAATTATTTACTATGTAATCTAATTATAATTCATAAAACTAAAACTACAATTATTAATTAATTTGTACATAGTGATAATAAATATAATAAATATTTTATTTGATAAAATATCTATGTTTAATAAATATTAATTTTACCAATAGTGAATGTAAGGTGAAAAACAAGACCTAAGAAAAACTATAATTTTTATCTTAAAATTGATTTATTGGATATATTTATTATTTTATTTATTTTTCATGATATAAATATTTTAAAAAAAAATTAGATTTTGTGTAATTCATATAAATAACATAATTTTACCAAAAATTATATATAATTAGAAGAATAATCTGAAAAAAATATTTTATCAGAAAATTATACTTACATTGAAAAAAATATATTTTATAGAGTTATAATAGAATTTAAAATCATATTGATGTAATTTTTAATAAATATATGATAATGAAACATATTTTATTAATGTATATTTCACAAATTATATTTGATATATTATAAAATGTTATGATTTTAATGAGAAATGTATTTTTCACCATTAACCTAAAAATTGTTGATTTATGAAAAATATAAAAATGTAAACTCAGGATAATAATGATATGTGGAATTATAAAGTGAAAATAATTTTGTAAAAATAAAATTATGAAATTTATAATTTTATATTTTCAAAGAAAATTCAAATTAAAGTGAAAATATATATTTATTGAAAATTTTCTTTTTTAAACATTCAGTTTATTTATTTTTAATTCTTATCAATTTATAAATTAAATAATGTTAATATATTATTTTATTTTTTAAAACTATACAGTATAATAGTAATACTTCAAAAGTGGTTGAATAATTTTTTGAATACCTAAAACTATTATTTTTAACCGAATAATTAAATCTTATTAGTCATTTATCCTCTAAATAAAATAAAATTTAATTGATTACTGTAGTTTTAATTAAATTATATCTTATCTAAATTGTAGATTCTTACAAATTACCTCCTGATATATCATGTCACGTTTCAATTTGTTGAGGTGTGTAGAGCTTGTTATTGAAGCCAGAAATAATATTTTAAAAAAAAAAATCAAAATATGGGGGGTGGTTAATTCTAACCCAATTAAATAAGTTGAATCCCCAAAATTTCAATAATAAACTAATAAATAAAATATCTAGTGGAATGTTAGATGTAAACAAAACTCATGACATAATACATATAGATATATCGACAATCTATTATTTTGAAAAATATCTTTTTCTAAACTATTGGCTTGTCCATAATATTTCTTTTTTTGTAATAATATATATTAATAGAATATAATTATATATTATACATAACTAGAATATATATATTTTTTATTAATTGTGTTAATAGTAATAATTTCATAGATATTCATTTCTAGATATGAAATTTAATTCCATTATTCCAAAAAAATAGTTTCCCAGAGAGAACCAATCAATTCCAAATAATCACATTAAATTTACATAAGGAAATAATAATAATAATTTGATAAATAATAATCCAAAAAACCTTGAAGAATTTTAGCATAACTAGGATTTAATAATGATTCCATCATGTTTGTTTTAAATAGATAATTAATGTTGAAACCATAAATGAAAAAGGAAATCCAAAAATATGGATTATGAATAAGTGTACCTAGACCCATTTAATTATAACTATCTAATTAAATAATAGTTATTTCATCATATTTTTATGATTCCTATGATCTTGGTGGTTGTTTCTATCTACTTCTTTCCTAATCCCCTGAATTAGTGCATTTATTTATATTATTCCCAAATTCAACCCATCTAAAAATTCAAATTTCTAGTGGATCCTTAATGAGAACATTTTCCCCCATTATTTTAACATAACTCATCTTTTTTTTTCATATAAGATTGTTTCTTTATTCTTTCCTTTATCATGTTTGAAAAATCATCCAGTTACTTTAATAAATTTACGTAGTTGTCTTTTCCCACATTTTAACCTAAAGTATGTTAAATATACCATTATCCCTTATCCTTATCACTAAAAAATATATAAGATTCCCTCATTATATTCTTCTATTTGTTTTGAAACTAACCTAAGACTGCCTTGGTAATCATCATCCTTGAATTTTTTTTCTTAATCACAAGGTCTCTCGTACGATCTCTTACTCCATTGGTTTTCTAATTGGGTTAATCTCCACCTTTTCCATGAAATCCAATATTAACATGATTCCCTCGAGCTTCAGTAATTACTAAATCCATTAGAGGTTAGTGTGAGTGATGATAAAATAACAATATAAGAGAATAATAATAAGTTGTGACATGAAAATATCAAAATTATAATGTATTATTCATTGAAACCATGACACTATATTTTAGTTTGAACTGAATAACTATTTGTTAAATCTAGGTTTCGTTGGGTTATGTTCTCTCATACTCTATAACGTAATCCCATAACATAAAAAATCCTTCATAATCAATCAAAAATATATTTTTCTGCCAAGATAATATTCCCGATGGTGGAAAACTAGGCATTTGGTTCGACATCTTTATCATGGACCGGGTGATGATTGATTTGAAATAGAGTGAATCCATTTTACGATTTCTACCCGTAGCTACATCTAATCAAGAGCCTATATCCACTTTTTGTATCTATCCATGGATTTTATTTCATCAAAAAACATATTTCCTCTACATTTAATATTTAAATGATGATATATAATATATAGATGTATCCATTCAACTTATTTAAAGGGTTTTCACTATTGCTCTCTAAATTAATCTGCAAAATAACTAAGCCTCCCTTTGGTATAAACTGAGGTTACCCAATAGAAAAATAGACTACTTCAATTATTTAACAAGAATAATCATTCCAATCACTAATAGTCACAGAAAACCACAAAACAATAGGGATAGTTTAGTTGAATATTAACACAATATAAAACATATTTTACAAAACATGTGAAAAATTCTCCATATTAAAACCATACTATAATTCTTATAGGAAAAAATCATATTCCTGACATGGGGATTAGAATCATAAGAATGTGGAGAGCCCGAATTCCAAATAATGGAAATACCTAACATCATGTCACTATTGTTTAGATCATATGCATGTGAGAAATATGTGTAGGGAGAAATATCATACAAAAAGAATATGGGGTGATAAATTTTGTTTAGAAGGCATGATAACAAGGAAATTAATGACAAAAAGAAAAATATATACTATAATATAATGATATTGAAACATGATAATATAAACATTATCCACGGAGTACAACTAGGGGCATAAATATATGCAATTTGATATAATTAAAGAATAAATTTGTACTTTCAATCTGACATAGGCATACAAATCCTAAAATATTGGAGCATGAATCAATACACATTTCCCATAACATTATAGAGCATGAATCCTATTACAATTCCCACAATGGATAAAACATCACTAAATAACCCATTAACATAGTGGAACATGAATCCTTAATTTATTCCCATAACATAGTGGAGTATGTATGACATCCAAATTATTATATTAGAGAGAGTATCAATATTCAATTACCACAATATTTTAATGATATATAATTCATTATCCAACGAACTAAATGGTTATATAGTAAACCACCCATAAATCAACTATTAGAATGTGTTCCAGTTGAGACTAGTAAAATAAAACATTATAAAGAACCTATGTAAATAAAATTTGGATTCACAACTTTTTATATCGAATCACCAAAATTAACAACAATAATGTAAATAGTTTAGAACCTAAAATTCAATCATCCTAAAAGATTATTTCATAAAAATAATTAGAGTGATTTTATGAAAATTAATTACCAATTAATTAAGGTTTGTAAAGTATTTTAGATAAATTGCAAATTGTTTTTGTATAAAATGTTTTTATCATCGGTGATTGTGATGAAATTTTACATCACATTGAAATTTCATTTTTAGGAAGGTAAATTTTGATAAATTTAAAATAATGAATTTCCGGAATCAATATTTTGAACAAAATATCTGTAATAAAGACTTGTAAATGATCTAAAGGCTTCAAGAATGACAAAAGAAACATTAAAAAAATTACTTCTAAAAAGAATCTTTAATAAAAATACATGAAAATGAATAGGGATTCAAAAATGTGAAGTGAATACATTTTTAAAAATTATACATATAAAAATAACATTCAATAGAAATTCATTATAAAATAAATAAATGGTTAAAAATAAAATGGTATTTTTTTTGTAAAAATTTACTTTTAAAAATAATAATCCATACTAGATCCTTAAAAATATCATCGATGTTTAAAAATAGTGAAATTATTTCTTTTAGAAAAAATTGCAATTATAAATAATATTTTATAGTTTTTCATTATAAAAATAATTATATCAAAATTTGAAGTGATAATACATTATAAATGTGCTATTTTAAAAGAATTAATCAATAATAGATACATAAAAAGGGTATAAAACGTTTAACAAGTTCATGGGAGTTTTTGTTGTCGGTCGGAGTGGATACTCAAGAGGGGGGTCAATTGAGTTTTATTTAAATATTTATGTTAAAAACTCTATGAATAAAATCCCCCAAATTAATTAAAAATTAAACGTTAGTGAATTTATAAATATTTCAAGTTTTTAATTAGATTCTCAAAAGATTGATTACTTCTCAGTTAACTCAATATGAAGATTAGTTAACTTTTGAAACAAACTTAATGGCTAACAAAAGTTAAAACACATACTAGTTTAACAATTTGAGTTACTTTAAAATAGATTCGAATTTCAATGTACTTTTCAGTGGAATATAAGAAATAGTTTAAACTAAAATAAGATTCACAACAGATATAACAAATAGGTTCAGTGTCACGTATAGGCTTAGTCCTCTCGAACAATTTATATAAGAAATGATCAAAACCCTAGATCGGGGTTTTACAATAGTACACAGACTGTCCAGGTCCTTATACCTCCACCACAGTTCTACATGGGAAAACTAAACAATAGCACACATGCTATCCACGTCACACTTAACCTCTACAACTATCCACAGTGGGACACAAGAGTTTAAGGGAAAGGTTGATTGAGGATTTTTAAATCCTCCAGTTTAGCACAAGAGACAATGTGTGCTTAAAATACAGAACACACAATACTCAATATGTAGATAAATGAAACACAATGGAGCTAAACAAATATAGATGAGTGTAGAATGCTTTATGTGTTATGAGTGAAGCTCTGGACTCCTCGTATTGATGTAGATGATGCTTTGAGTCCTTTAGATGTTGTAAGGAAAACAGAGTGTCGTGGTTTTGTTCCTCTGCTTCCAGTATAGTTGTTCAGTGTGAGTAAGAGAGTATTCTTTGTAGCACTTGAGATTTTTCTTTCAAACCTATTCTTGATGTGTATGACTTTTCTTTGAGTTCTTCTTGTGTTCTTCTTTATGAATTTAACTTTAGGTGTCACACACTTGCACATATGTTCCTCTCTTTTTATTCATTAGATTGATCTTCCTTTTATACCTTGAGCTCCAGATATGTGAATTATTACCTTTTTACATGTATGAGGTATGTTTCCCTGATATTCCAACAACCCTCATTAATTAATAGCAGTTTCATTAAAAACATCAAATATGACTGTTGTTAATAAACATACATAAGTAGGGTTTATAGATATGGTGGCTGGTTTCAATCGGTAACTCTTAATATCAGTGATCTTGTATCGGTGGACTTGAGTCAATAGGTCTTATATCGGTAGCTATTAATCTTTGTAACAATAGGTCTATGTATCAGTTGCTCTTTACTTCAGTAGCTCCTTTTATCGGTAGCTCTTTTGTACTGGTGGTAACATTTTATCGGCAAACTTTTAAGCAGTAGCTGTCTTTCTGAATCAGCAGACTTGTATCAGTGGCTCTTTTCCATTGGTAACTCGCCTATATCTGTAGCTTCCTGTATCAGTGGATCTTATTATTTGTAGCGGTCTATCTGTCTGTTTGTATCAGTAGCTTGTATCGGTTGGTATGTCTATTTTTTTGTATCGGTAGATTCTATTGGTATGTATGTGTGTCTGTTTGTATCAGTAGCTTGTATCAGTATCTGGGTACTAGTAACCTTGTGTCACATGAATCTTGGTCAATCAGTGACCTTTACATATCGGTAGACTATGTACCGGTAAGTCTGTATCAGTGAATCAACACTTAGTACTTATTTTTTCAATGCCAATCATATCCATATTGAGTCAGTAACATTTCTAAGAAAGTATAATCATAGATAACATTTGATTAACAAATCTTGATGATCATTTTGATAGTTTATAAACTTAATAATATGATGTCAAAAATTGAAAGAATAATTAATATAAAGATAAACATTATTTGGGATTATCAATGCATATTGAAACATAATTGTGATTATCAAAACATGTGAGGTAAACAATCTCCCCCTTTTTGATAATCAAAAATTATGATATTATAATCCAAAATAATCAGTAATGAATCAGTATAAAATACAGTGGTTTTTATTTCTCAGTGTGAGTAATGACATTTTCAAATGTGAGATTGTAAATGTAGTGGAGGTAAAACCATATTAGTCTTCATATCAATAGAATATTAGTGTAAAATATATTATGTTTCTTATCATAGTCCTCCCCCTTTGTGATTAGAAAAAAAAATAGTAAGAAATAGAAATACAGGAAAAGATAATGACATCACGTATATTTCATGTGTAAAAGATATAGAGAAAAACAGAATTGAGTCAAATAGAATAAATGTGATTCCAATCAAATTGTCTAGCTACTAATCAATCCCCCTCCTCAGCATATGATTTTCCCTTGGGATCAGAAGAGGATTCGAGTTTGGTGGATGTAGGTGGAGGCTTAGGAACACCAGTTATGATCAATGGTGGTTGTGCAATTGATACAATGCCTGGCCTATAATGTGTAGCCCTCTGGGTTGTCTATGGAGTGAGGCTCTGGATTACTTGATATGGAGTCACATGAGGAATAGAGGATGACTGAGCAGAGGCAGGCAGAGCTGGAGGTAAAATAATTGGAGTACTTTCTACATGAAAAAATGGGATCAACAGATTCCTAAAGTCCATTATGATCCATCATCCTATTTCTATAGGAGAAATAAAGTCATCCTTGTTCTCCATAAATTTATCTAGAGAAAGAGTCAACTCCCTCAGCTTCCTTACTTGTTCTTTGAAATCCTGGTTGACTGGAGGTAGTTTCGAGTTTTCTAAAAGAATCTTGAAATGATTGTTCAACTGATGCTTAGTGTAGTTCCTTTGTAAATAGAAATCCACTTTGTCTTTGACCCCTTTTTTAGAATTAGAGGCCTATCTCATAACATTCTGAACAATTTTCCCAATATCCCTAGTGGTAGTCACCAATTGGGTCAAATCATCAGAGTCTACAGAGCCACTAGAAGAAGTCTGTCCAATCTCTTCTCTCATCACAGCTCGAATCTGATCAATATTCAAAGAATAACTGGTAGTACTCAGATGTGAAATAGTCAAGGAAAATTATTCTTTAAAGGATTTAGTCATCCCACTTGTGATATTTTTTAAAAGAGAGTCCTCGGTGCTGACATGCTGTTCCATGGAAGACAAAAATTCTTGAAAAAATGATACATTCTAGCCAACTACACTCTTCACAAAAAGCCCAGTATTTGTCTTCATGAGATTTAGAGCTCATATAAGACTCTATTGAGACAATTGATTTCTTTATAGATTCAACATACTCTGCCAATTTTGAAATTTGATTATGGTAGGTCTTGACTTCATCCCAAACACAAGATACAGAATCAGTCATCACAGACTGAATATTAGATATTAAATAGGTTTCCATTATTTTCATTTCATCCACAAAACTGGCTTGGAGATCAAACCTAAACTGGTTTAAATCTGATTTTCTTACTACGCCCTCAGGTAAAGTTTCAGAAAGGATATTATAGTGACATTAGGTCTATTGATGGGTGTCTCATATTCTAAATCATGATAGTCCAACCCAAACACAACAAAACCTGGGACTTCGGCCCAGTCTTCAATCTCTTGAGCAACTAAAACAGTACAATGTCTGGTAGGAGTCTCCCCCTAAATCTGTTCATTCTTCTTGTATATTTACATTAGTAGCATACTCAGCAGGTAGTTCTTCATCAGAAGAATAATCCACAACCATCTCCAATTCAACAATAGGAGGCTCCTTAGGAATAGGTGCAGGTCTATCTACTTCATCAATTTCATCAGTTTGAATTGATGAGTTCCCAATCAGTGGACTAAGACTCAAGTAGGCAGAAACAGATGCACCAGTTTCAAATTCTCTTTCTTCTTTATTCTATTAGGCAGTCTCCTCATGATTTGAACTAGCTTGGTCTTCCTCATAAACAGGTTCTTCTTTATTGCTAACACACATAACTGTTCCTTTTCTAGTTAGGTTTAAGGAAGGATTTTCCTTTTCATTTGATACCACTTCACCAGTTGGACTAGGGGAAAAATCAGGATCCCCACCATCTACTACAGAAGTATCCTCCTCATCAGTGTCATCAATATACTATGGTTCCTCTTCATCAGATCCTAGACCTAGAACTATGTTATCTTTCGGCCTATTGGGATGGTCAATAGGGTTAAACATATCATAAATTCTCTCATCATCAATTACCCATTGCTTTCTCCAGGGGTTCTAGCCAATCTTCATATATTTTAATATTGTTCTTGTGATGTGAAAAGTGTTCCTTGCCACCACTATCTCATCCTAAGACTCATCTACTTCCTTCACATTGATCATAAATAAAATTAAAATGGAAAATAATAAATGATTGGAAATTGATTTGGGCCTGGTCATATCCTCAATCTAAATCATTAACAGTCTACACAGATTCACCTTAACACCATGTATTAACAGATGCAAAAAATATATATCTTGATATCACATATTTTCAAAGTCCCATCTTCTTGGACTTAGCACATGTTGGATGAACTTGAAATGAAATATATTTTCTCCATCCATCTCTGCAGCCACTACTTTCCTTTGTTTTCCACTACTGGTGCGCTCTTCCAAGGAAATTTCATAATAAAAAATGTCACTGGTAGGAGGAAGTTCCTTCAAGAAATACCAAAAAATGCCTTCATGTGGGACTTTCAAACATTCATCCCATTCAACAAAGGAAAAAGATATTTCTTTTCCATTAACAACTGAAACCATTCTACTCTCTTCTTCAGATTTCTCAAAGCAAACAAACGCATAGAACTCTCTTACCATCTTGGGATAGTAGGGGACATTGTTGTTTGCGAAGCATTCAATCCATCCCTGCTCCTCCAATATCCTTAGAATCAATGAATTAATAGAAATAATCCATTATTCACAAAGTTCCCTATCTATTATAATTTCTCTATTCTCTAAATGTGGGTTCAATACATTCTTTCGTAATCATGTTCTACTGCCACAACCAATATGTTTAGATCCTGTTTTCTGCTTCATCGCATTCGGCTCATTACTATCATCCCTGACTATCAGGAGCTTTTTTCTATCCCTCTTTGATCAAAGAATCTTGGTTTCACGCGAAATGTGGAGGTTCAAGAAGAGATGATTGAAGAGAGAAGAGTTTTTGGTGGATTGAAATGTGACCAAGGCAGAGTTTTTTATTTAGTAATCAAAAAGTAATAAGAATAATTATACTGAAAACAATAAGGGATTTTAAAATCCGACATCGCATGACATATCAGTGACAATTACTAGTTAGCACCCTAATGGTGAGGTTTACTTATCAGTGAGGTGTCTCTAATGGTGAGGTGTGTCTATAGGTGAGGTGTGTCTAGCATTGTGGACTCTAGCGGTGAGGAATCTAGTGGTGAGGTCTTCCAAATAGTGAGGTGTGACTAACAGCGAGGTGTGCCTAAATGTGAGGTGTTCCTAACGGTGAGGTTTGGCTAAGGGTGAGGTTTCTAAAGGTGAGGTTTCTAATAGTGAGGTTTCTAAGGTTGAGGTTTCTAACGGTGATGTTTCTAATGGTGATGTTTATAATGGTGAGGTTTCTAACGGCGAGGTTTCTAACGTACAATGTCTATCATTCCTAACCCATGTCCAATGTATCTTAACCTATCTGAACATAAAGGTTTGGTGAATATTTCATCCAATTGGTGTTCAGTACATAAAAATTAAAGACTAATATCAATTTTTTTGGTAATGATCACTCAAAAAGTGGTGCCTTACATCAATATGTTTGGTCCTAGAGTGAGATATAGGGTTCTTTGAGATATTAATTGCACTAGTGTTATCACAATTTATAGATAAATGTCAAAATTGATATCCATAGTCTAGTAGAATGTGTTTCATCCACAGAATTTGTGCATATCAACTACCAACAGCAATATATTCTTCTCCAGATGTAGGCAATGCAACAGAGTTCTGCTTTCTAATATACCATGATACTATGGAATTACCTAGAATATGACATATTCCAGAAGTGCTCTTTCTATCTAACTTTCAACCAGCAAAATCAGTATCTAAGTAACTCATTAAGTCAATGGATTGTCCTTTTTCAAAAAACAAACCTCAATTTTTAGTATGTTTACGATATTTGAAAATCCTTTTAACAGCAAGAAAGTGTTACTCTTTTGTATTAGCTTGAAATCTTGCACACACACATACACTAAACATAATATCTGGTCAACTAGTAATAAGATAGAGCATACTTCCTATCATAACTCTGTAGTTGGTTTGATCCACTGGTTTTCCAGTTTTTATCAGCATCCAACTTACAAGTGAAACTCATGGGTGTGTCATTACACTTAACACTATCCAAACCAAAACATTTTAAAAGATCCTTTGTATATTTACTTTTATTTAAGATAATACCATTTTAATTTTGAAAAAAATGAAATCCAAGAAAGTATTTGAGTTCTCCCATTAAACTCATTTCAAATTCATTTCACATACTCTTTGAAAAATCAATACACAAAGAATTTTTAAAAGATCCAAAAATATTATCATCATCATAAATTTTCACTATTAAAAAATATTTATAAATTATTTTGATAAAGAGAGTTGGATCAGCAATCCAATTATAGAAAACTTTTAAAATAAGAAAATTATTATGTCTATCATACCAAGCTCGTGGAGATTATTTTAAACCATATAAAGCATTAGAGAGCTTAAAACATGATTTAGAAAATGAGGATTAGTAAATCCAAGTGGATTTTCAACAAATACATCTTCAACTATATTACCATTTAGAAAATAAATTTTAACATCCATTTGATATAACATAAAATTCAGATGTACAACATAGGCAAGTAGAATCCAAATAGCTTTTAATCTAGCTACAGGTTTAAAGGTTTCCTCCTAGTATATTCCTTCCTCTTGGCTATACCCATGTGAAACTATCCTTTCCTTGTTTCCAATGATATTTCCTAATTTATAAACATTATTTCTAATGACCCATTTAGTGCCTATGGTCAAAGTGACTTTAGGTCTGTCAACTAATTCCCAGAATTTGTTTCTTTCAAATTTATTTAATTTTTCTTGCATATCCATAACCCCAAATTCATCTTTTATTGCATCATTGATATTTTTAGGTTCTTAATATGAAAGAAAGTCATGATGTTCAACCTGATTTCTCAGAGGAGGTCTAGTCCGTGTCCCTCAATCAAGATTACCTAGAACAGAATCTAAAGGGCGGTTCTTTAGAATCCTAGATGATCTAGTAAAGGTAGGACTAGAAATTTCATGTTGTTCTCTAGGTTCACTTTCACTAGAATCATATTCTAGAATATTCTCAGAACTATTTTTCTTGACAACAGGGTCACTATTATTTTATTTATATTTAGTATTGATAAACCTTCTTCAAGACAATCAAGAGGGGTCTTAGGTTCACGTGGATCAGTTTCATCAAATTTGATATGAAGAGATTCTTCCACAAATTTAGTTCTTTTATTAAAAACTATATAGCCTTTGATAGTTAAAGAATAACCATTAAAAATATCTTCCCCAGTTTTAGATGAAAATTTATCCAGATTATCTTTAGTTTTGAGAATAATGACGTTGCAACCAAAGAATCTGAAATAACTAACTTTTGGCATCCAAATATTCCATAGTTCATAAGGTGTATTTTTAAGAATAGGTTTAATAAAAACTCTATTTATAATATAACAAGCTATATTTACATCTTCTGCCCAGATGTAAATAGGTAGGTCATACTCATTTATCATAGTTCATACAATTTCTTGAAAGGTTCTATTCTTTCTTTCTACTAGACCATTCTGTTGAGGTGTCCTAGAGGAACAGAAATTATGATTGTAGCCGTTTTGTGAGAAATATGATTCAAATTCATGATTTTCGAACTCACAGACATTTTCACCTCCCAATATCATCATCTTTAGTCCACTAAGGTTCCTTAAAGACTTGGTGTATTTAATAAAATAAGAGCCAACTTCACTTTTGTGAGCAAGAAATTATACCCAATTATATCTATAAAAGTCATCTACTATAACATAAACATAGTGCTCCCAATTTAAACTAGAAACTCTAGAAGTTCCAAACAAGTCTGTGTGAACTAAATTGAGAGGTCAAGAAGTTGAAACATCTTTCTTTGATTTAAAAGAAACATTATGTTGCTTTACCTTTTGGGAGAGAGTGCAAACTTTGTCTATTTGGAATTTTATTCGAGGTAGGTATTTAACTAAATCTTTCTTAGTCTGTTTCCTAAGTGAGTGAAAATTGCAGTGTCCTAATGTTTTGTGCCATAGCCAAGACTCATTATGAAAATAATTTAAATAAGTAAACTTTTTTTGATAAATAATTTTAATCTACATCATATAAATTTTCATTTCTCAAGGCAGAAAATACCAAACGATTTTTAGAATAAAATACATAGCACAACTAATAAATTCTTAACAGGTTATATTTTAATCCATATAAAAATAATAATTTAGAAATTAAAATTGAATCAGTGTTACCAATCTGGCCTAAGATGATGATTTTTCCTTTAGAATTATCACCAAAGGTGACATGTCCTCCATCAACCTTGACTATGATCTTGAAGCATGTAAAATCTCTTGTCAGGTGTCTTGAACATCCATTGTCCAAGTACCATGTCTTCCTATAGGAACTTTTTAAGAAGGTTTCCTACAAAACAGATTTAGAAAAAATATAATTTTGGTACCCAGATTTTCTTTGGTCTAGAAACGTTAGAAAGAATAACTTTTGGTACCCAGATTTGTGTAATGGATTTTAAATAATCAATAGTTTCAAAATATTTTTAAAGATAAACAGTGTTTGATCTATAACTAGGTGAATAGATGGATGAGACATAGGAATTTCTATAGCTGGAAGTAGCAGCATACTATCTAGATTTGGGAATAAATCTATTTTTTGTAATCTGTCTCTGTCCAGGTTGGTATCCCAAACTAGTAGTGTACTTTGGTGCCACTTTTTTTCCAAGAATTTGAGTCAGAGTATTCTTTCCATTAGTGAACTTCTCCAAATATATTCTAAGTTTCTCATTAGATTAATTATGTTAAGTATCTTCCATTAATAGTTGAGCATTATTTTCCTTTTCTATACTAACCTTATATTTAACAGTACTCGTCATGGAATATTGTTTCATTAATGACTTGTACTTATCTTTCAGCTCATTACAGGTATCCTATAGCATGTTACAGTATTCAACTAATTCTTCACTAGTCATGTTTTTATAATCAGAATCATCTCTAGAATAATAAGAATTTAATGTGTGAGTATCCAACGTTACCTCAGATGTGTTTTTCATGAAACACATATTGACTTTGTGGGATTTTTCATCCTGAGTAGAATCATAATCACTAGAACTATCTTCTGAAGCCTCTATGAATCTTTCATAGCTTTCTTATATTTTTTTTTCAATGTTATCATATTTCTTCTTTTACTTTAATTTTGTACAGTCATCATTCACATGTCCTTTTCTCTTACATTAGTAGAAGACGATTTCATCACTTTTACCATTCCTTTTCCAATATTTCTTCCAATTACTTTTGTTGTCATATTTTTCCTTGTAATTGGATTTTTTAGAGTACTTCTTTTTCCTATAAAATTTATTAAATCGTCTAGAAATCTGAGCCATTTTAGCATTAATTTCAGATTCACTATCTTCACTGATTGAACATACACATGTAACTTGAATTTTATCCTTGTACTTGGTTTTTGATGCAGAGGTCTTGAAGGCTACTGATTTCTTTCTCTGTTCATCATCTTATTCATTTTTTACCTTCAACACTTCTTTATACATCATTAACTTACCAATTAACTCCGTAAAAGGTAGTGAACTTATATCACATGAATCTCTTATTGAAACTGATGTGCCTCTCCATCTTTCATGAATACATCTTAGTATCCTCACGATTTTCTCTTTTTCAGGAACAAATTTTCAAAGTGAGCTCAATGTATTTATAATTTAGTTGAACCTAAGATACATGTAAAAAATAGGTCCATCAGGCTTCATTTTAAAATTATCATACTTAATAGTGTAGGTATTCAATCTCATTTCCATAACATTGGTTTTTCTCTCATGGGGAATAGACAAAGTATCCCAGATTTCATAAGTATTCTTACAAGCAGATATGCAATTAAATTCTTTATCTTCTAATGAACAGTACAAAGCATTCATTACTTTAAAATTATTATAGTAATCAGGTTTCATAGGTTCATCCCAAGTGGTTCTTTCAGTTTCTGGAATCTTATACTGTATCTATATAGTAGTCCAGATATCAAATCCCATAACTTCTAAATGAATTTTCATTTTTTGTTTCCATAGGGCATAATTTTTACCATTAATGAATGGTGTCCTATTGGTAGCAGAACCTTCTACTCTATTATCTATAATTATATTTTAGAAAATATATTTATAGAGATAAAATTTAGAACTAACAGAAAATTATATCATTAAGATACAACTAAAATCATAGTTAAAAAAACAAGTATTTGTAAATCATTTATTAACAAAAATTCCTCTGATACCAAATGTTGGTTGGAGTGGATACTCAATATAGGGGTTGAATTGAGTTCCAATTAAATTTTTTTGTTAAAACCATTGTGATTAAAATCTACCAAAATAAATAACAATTAAACTCTAATGAACTTATAAAGATTGTAATTTTTCAATTAGTATCCCAAGAGATTGATTATTTCTCAATTAACCCAATCTGAAGATTAATTAACTTTTGAAACTAACTTTCTAGATAACAAAAGTTATAAACACTTTCTAGTTTAACTATTAGAGTTATTTTAAAACTGATTTGAATTTCATTGAACATAGCAGCGGATTATATAAAATAGTTTAAACTGAATTAAGATGCACACCATATATAACCAAGAGAATCAGTCTTAGAGCGATCATAGTTAGCTCAAAAAAATTATATAAGAAATGATCCACACCCCAGATCAAGGTTTTACAATAGTACAAAGACTATCCAGGTCCTTAGACGTCTACCACAATTCTACGTGGGATAACTAAACAACAACACATAGGTTGTCTGAGTCACACTTGACCTCTACCACTATCCACAGTGGGACACAAGAGTGTAAGGGAAAGGTTGAGTGAGGATTAATAAATCCTCCAATTTAGAAAAGGAGACAGGGTGTGCTTAAAATATAGAACACACACTGCTCAACATGTAGATAAATGAAACACAATGGATATAAACAAATAGAGATGAGTTTATAATTCTTTATGTGTTGTGAGTGAAGCTTTGGACTCCCCAGATTGATCTAGATGAAGCTTTGAGTACTTATTTCGAAGTTGTAAGGAAAATAGATTGTTGTTTTTTTGTTCCTTCACTTTTAGTTTAGGTGTTCAGCTTGATTAAGAGTGTATTCTTTGTAACACTTGGGATTTATCTTTGAAACTTCTTCTGGATGTGTATGATTATTCTTTGAGTTCTTCTCGTGTTCTTTTTTTATGAATTTCACTTCAGGTGTCACACAATTCCACTATGCTCCTCTATTTATCATCATTAGCTTGATCTTCATTTTATACCATGAGCTCCGATAATGGAAATGATTACAATATTACAGGTATGAAGTACGGTTCCCTGACATGCCAACAACCCTCATTAATTAATAGCATTTTCATTAAAAACATCAAATATTACCTTTTCTAAAAAATAAACATAAGTATGGTTTAGAGATATGGTGACAGGTTTCCATCAGTAGCTATTAATATCAGTGAGCTTGTCTCGGTGGACATGAGTTAGTAGGTCTTGTGTCGATAGATTTTACTATTTATAACAGTATCTATATGTATCGGTAGCTCTTTTTATCAGTAGCTCCTTTTATTCTTTAGCTCTTTTGTATTTGTAGAATTCTTGTATCGGTAGACTTTGTAGCGGTCACTATCTGTCTGCACCTACATACTTGTATCGGTGGCTATTTTCCATCGGCAAATCGCCTATATTGGTAGCTGCGTGTATTAGTTTCTCTTCTTATTGGTAGCTATATGTCTGTCTGTTTGTTTTGGGAACTTGTATCAATAGGTCTGTCTGTCTATTTGTATCGGTAGCTTGTATCGGTAGGTCTGTATGTCTTTTTGAATCTATAGCTTGTATCGGTAGTTGTGTACCAATGACTTGGTGTCACATGAATCTTGGTCTATCAGTGACCTTTACTTATCAGTAGACTATGTACTAATAGGTCTGTATCATGGACTCAACACTTAATACTTATCTGTTCTATGCAAATCATTTCCACGTTGAGTTTGTAACATTTATAAACAACAATAAACATAGATAACCATTGATTAAAAAATTACAATGATCATTTTGATAGTTTATCATCTTAATAATATGATTTCATAGATTGAGATAATAATTAATATAATGATAAAAATTATTTTTCATTACCAAAGCATATTGAAACATAATTGAGATTATCAAAACTGATGAGGTCAACATTTTTAAATTTTACTTTTACAAATAATTTTCAATATTGTAATGTTAGAAAATTAATATTTATAAGAAAAATAGGAAGTGAAATATATTTAAAATATTTAATTTTGAAAAATAAAATTTAGTAACATTTCCTTGAAATGCAATAATTGTTCTCAAAATAAATGTGGATGGGAGGAAAAATAATTTCCTATTGAAAGATGGGTAAAGTATTTAATATTCTGAAATTATATTTTTTAAAACTCACATTATAGAAAGAATAAAAAAAATTTCTTTTTAAAAATAGAATAAGTGAAACTTGGATTTTACATTGCAAAACACATAGTATGGTTTTCATATATAAGGTATAACATTGGTGTCAATGAAAAATGTGGTCTTGGAAGAAAAAAAATCATGAAAGATAAAGTGAATTATTGGTAAAAATATCATACTTATACGTGGAAAAAATTATTCAAGGTGGATGATTTGAACCTGAAGTGTCATTTTACCAAAATAGAAGGATAAATTACCCAAATTTATAATATTATGGTGGAATAAATAGTCTTATATGAATGAAGTTATAGAAATAACATTATAGATCAATAATGGGAGTTGAGTTATAAAAAACCATTACAACATTGATATATTTTCAATTTAGGACTATGTGAAGAAAAGAAATGATGTGACCCACGAAACCCCATGAATTATATCAATGTTCTAATAAAATTCATTAGGTATTATTCAAATCATACCATGTATTTCATGTTTCATAAGAACAAATATGACTCAAGAAATCAAATTTGAGTGAAAGAACCCCCGTATAACTATTGTAAATTTTGAACAAAACACCATTAGAGAAAAAAATGGAAAAGAGCATTGAATATCATGATGTAAACTAAAATCATGATAAAAATTTAAATGGGTATTATATATACTATTTTAATGAAAACATGACATTTAATAAAAAATATTTCTTAGAGGGTCAAAATTTGAGAAATAAACCCTAACGTTGTTTTCCTAATTTGTCGAATGCATTATAGAAGAATATATATAAAACCAATATATATTATTAATATATTTTATAATATTATCAAACTTTTATATCCATTTATAAAAAATATTTTTAATTATTCTCTATAAATAAATTAGTTAGTTGTTATTGATTTTAATATTAATAGTGAGTGATGTAGATCATCTTGATCATGTTTCATAATTATATCATTGTCCTCATTCTACCACAAAATTTAATTTTTGATATATTATAAATGGAACATTAATAATGTTTTCACAATATTTTTTAAATTTTGAATTTCATTCAAATATAGTTTTAATCGAATGTATTTTATATGAAATTGATGCCAAACATGTTTCAACAATATCTGAAAAATGAATTATTATAACTTAATTAAAGTGTTTATTGTTTATGTTACAATTAAATAACCATAATAATATCATTATTTACTTATTTATATCTTATATAATTTTAAATTATGTCCCCTAGTTATATTTGATACTATTTTATATTATTTCTCAAGTAGGTGGTTGGACCGACCCAAACATGAACACACCATAATCAAGGATGATTATGATTATGAAAGTGATTTATATTAGAATAATAATATTATTATTTATGAATTATTATATTACTAAGATAATATTGTTTTTTATAGCATAATTTAATAGTTTCTAATGAAAATAGAGAATCTATATGAAAAATGACATTTGGTACTTCATGGAGTCGATACTATGTAAAACATATGATTTATACATTTATATCTTCAATAATGATAGATAAATATGGTTTATTGTATATTTTATATTAATAAAAAAATAATTTATGTTTCACAATTATTCCTCAACATATATTTTTTAAATATTTCCGACATGTAGTGATGTAAATAATTTATGTTTGTGCTTCGTTTTAGTGGCCATCCACAAAACACATTAAAGGAAGTTTCATTTTTATTAATAAAAATGGGGAAAGGTGGATAATGATCATTAAAATAGAATAATCAAATTTTAGATACAATTAATACTGATTTTATAATATATTAATTGGAAAATTGAAATTGAAAAATTATGATATAAAAGGGAGATTTTAGAAATAATAGAGTAATCAATTTGTAATTATTATGTTTTCATTGGATGATACTAAAAAAATAGAGCTCTTATGACCATATCATATTAGTAGTGCATCAAGGAAAATGATGGGAATCATAGTGAAATAAAAGTGTGATGTTTTGAATATGAAACTAATTTTTTATTTTGGGAATGAAGGGATAGTAAGATTCCCCATTTATAAGTGATGAGAATGAGATTTTTCTAAATATTTTAATATAATAGAAAGAGATAGCATGATTCACATTCCATGAAGACTGTATAATGGATAGTAATTGAGTGGATAAGTTAATAAATTTCATAATACCTAAAATGTTCATTTTGAATCAACTTTTAAATTTCTTTTTAAATCAATTATTCTTAGACTTTTCACTATTACCTTTTTTGGTTTATTCTTTTTATGAAATTACAACAAAACAATTTAGTTTTAATGAATAAAAATAAAATGGGAATTTTCAAATAAATATAAATAATTATTATAATTGTTAATTTAACTTAATTATTTGAAATTTCTTTAGGTAAAAAAACTACTTGTTATATTAGCACTTGCAATCCATAAATATCCATTTTTAGAAAAAGTTTACATTTAAACATAAAAATTATTTGGAGGATGAAATTATCAATGTTTTTTACTATAATGATATTAATTGGTTTCATATAATAAAAATAAAATTCATTTTCATTTAAAATCAATAAAAAATAAATATAATCAAAAAAATATTTAATTAAAGTAAAGGAGTAAAATGATTCTATTAATGGTAAATATTACTTATGTTTTTAAACATTTGTTTCCTATATTCATAATATTAGTTATAAATATATAGTTATACTCAATAATAAATATTTGATCATAATTTTTTTAATATGGTTCTATGTTACACATACATCATGATACTCTCATAGATGTTACATTTTATGTAGGAATTTAGTTTTTTACTTTTCACCTAATCATCATTTATTTCAGAAAAATAACAAATATCAACATAAGTCTATTATTGATATATGGAACTCAACAATTAATATTGTTTTATATAATATTATTTCTAATTTCTAAATATTTATTCATTAAATGAGAAATAAAATTATAAGTTAAGATAACTATTATAAAAAATTGTCATGTATAAGAATTAAGTGTTCAATATATTATTTAATATCAAATTAAAATTCAATGAATTTAGATATTAAATTTCATATTTTTTTTATAAAATATATTATCATAGTAATAATTAAAAATGGTCCGTTTAATTCATTTAGAAACAAAACATTTACTTTAGAAAGAGTAATTAAATCATACTACCTATTAATAATTTAAATATAAAAAAGTCTAATTTATAAATATATTTTTATTTAAAAAATGTTTTATTAATATAATATTTTTATTAATTCTCATTTATTATATTGTGGCTCTATATGAATCAATATTTCTATGGATAAAGATATTCAATATAGTGTTAATTTCTAAAAATGTAATCTAAAATATGAGGTGTTATATAATGCGTAGATGGTAATTTTTTATAAGATTTATTCTCTCCACTAGATATCAATCATTCTACCACCATTCCTCAAAATGTTATGAGATTTTACCCAACATCAAAGGAAAATTTTCCATTAATTGATTTTGAACCTCATATGGTCAGATATTGAGATTCCCTTTGACCCATGAAAATCCCATTGCGCCTTCCATCATCACAAATTGATTGATACCAATCATCCCCTATACATGATCCTCTATATTTCCTCATACCCTCTGTATATAATCTTCTTTTTCATCAAACACACAATCCACCATCAATATATGGATTTATTGAGTCTCAGACAAGGTTGATTGTTGAATCTTCGGCGTACCACAGGCCAGTGATGAACTTACATAGAACAAGGGGAGAAATCCACAATTGAAAAATTGATTTCCTCAATAGAAATTACCATATTTACCATAAATAAAAATCATAGAAACCAAAATTTAATTGAGAATGAAATAAAATAAATACTCTAATGACAATGGAAATCTATTAATTATACAGGTACATGTAAATTGAACTATTATTTATGGATTCAAATAAGAAATACAATTATATTATGTAAATAAAATTCAGAAGGAAATAATCCAAAAATAACAAATGTATACCTAATTTATTGATTGATCATTTTAAAATAATAGTTCTCATCTATAATACCTTCATTTTTAGTTTGTAGGTATATATATGTTCCAAAAAAATCAAACCATATTTTTAAACTGTGTGGATCATAAAACGAGTGTCTAAAGGGTTTTTATCATTGTATAAATATTACATTCAATTATTTGGATTTTTCCTATCAAAATATGGATAAAAAATTACCATGTTTGTCCATGGGTTTCCCTATGTGAAATGATATAAGGGGAAAAAACTATGTAATGCATGGTTTTAAATGTGGAACATTGTATGTACTCTACTATACCATGGTTTTGGAGACCTCTCCGTGGACATGGTGAAGACTGTGATTATGGAAAATGGTATTGGATCTGGGAATATTCCATGTGAATCTATTTCATTATAGGTGTTCAAGAACACAATAGTGATATTGATGCCATTGTGGAAGCCATTTTGACGGACACACGGATTTTAATATGGCCGAAAGCATTGAATTTCCACTATATGTCATACATTTTAAAGTGAGAAACATTTTAATGTTTAAAGTGTTGTACAAATTGTATTATTAATTAAATTATTACATATATTAACCATTTCATCTTATACTCCTTAGTGATTTCCACGATCATGATAAATTTCAAGACCCTATTCAGATGTACATAGGGTGAGTTGAATGATTCCACTTTTTTTGAGGTTACTTCCTTGAATAGACTAATACATCTCACCTTTATCTACATTACCAAATAGTAAGATTGAAAATATTTAATGTTGTGGGTTTTCTCTTTTATTAAAACTTATAAGAGCCTTGAACCACTTTCTTTGTCTCTATCCATGAAGGATGAAAATTGTTCATCCTTAAAATGTACTGTAATTTTTCTAATTTCAGTTCATTTAAATTGTGTAATTATTTAAAATTCCCATTTTATTAATTCATACTTGATTCTTATTCTACTAACGTTGTGATGAATTTTTTTTGGAATCATTTCTAGATGTGTATGGATTATAAGATTATTGCAGTTGGTGTATGAATGTGGTTTGAGAGATTAATCCATTGAAAGTACCTGATGTTGGCAATGAAATAATTGTTGTAGGATGTTACGTAAAATATGGAGGCCTTTATGTGTTTTTTAGAATAGCATATTTTTTTCTGTTATTTAGACCATTATATAGTTTTATCACATTTTTGTGTGAACAAACTATGATACCCATAGTTGATTTTTATTGAATGTGTATGTTTGTGAATAGACCATGAGAATGTTTCTTGAGTTTCATTTAATGTGTTTATGTTTGTATTTTTTGTTAGTATGTTTTATGTTTTATAGAATATGTTTGTGTCCACAGATTTGGAGTC
The DNA here is from genome assembly GCA_963277665.1 of Viscum album. Taxonomy (NCBI): domain Eukaryota; kingdom Viridiplantae; phylum Streptophyta; class Magnoliopsida; order Santalales; family Viscaceae; genus Viscum; species Viscum album. The sequence continues at coordinate 1,970,683,122 of OY728138.1, forward strand.
CCATGTTTGATTTTGATCATATTTTTATGTGTTTAGCTATTGATTATCACATTTATTATGCTATTGTATTCCTTTGTGTGTGATGATAATGTTTCAATGAGATTCATTTGGTGTATGATATTTCATTATTTTATTCATCATACTAAAGTGATTGGTGGACCAATCATGGGTTATTATCTCTAGGGGGATCATGTTTTTATTTTACTTGTGAAATGATGTTAGGATGAAGTTTTACGATTAGACAAGAAGCTCTTGTAGACAAGTATGTGGGATGATGTTCTTTTATAATCTAACCTAAGTGGTGATAAGCTGCATGATGGACTATAAGGACAAGAACTAGATAATAGTATCGAGATACAATATCCTTCTGGACTAACATAATGTTTTGTTTGGGAATGTTGAACCTATATCCTGACCTATGAGGGAGATAGAGCTTCAAAACAGGAGTCTCATTATCAATGTGGTGCCTCTAGGATAATGGTGGAATCCTTATGATAAATCTTATTTAAGACTTATATTATGACTATGTTTGTGAAATGGTTTAGAAGCATGTATGAATAGGGGACAATGGAGTATTTCATAGCTCTTGACCACTTTTTCCGTGAATATATATTGATAGATTTTATGTTTATCGATTATTGTGACATATATTATTATGCGTGTGAATGTTTGTTATGGACTCATTGGTTGTTTCCTACTGGTTTTTATTAATAAGAACATTCATGATCATCTTGATGCACATGGAGAATATGTTATAATGGATAAATAATGTGAAAGGAACCAGTGATATGGGCAATGGAGATAGATCATGGGGTTCATGGTAAGTACCAAGACAGACTCTTGGATGATTTCTCTATGTCATATTTACTTAAATGTTTGTTTCACACTATTTTTAGACCAACCACTTCATGGGTTTTTGGTTTCATATTTTTTATGACTTAAGATAATTTTAATGAAATTTGATATATCATCATGTATTTTTAATATCATATTATTATATATATTTATCATTGTTTTTATTGATGATATATTATTTACACAGATTATATTCCAACACTCACTACTAGTTGAAAACATCTTCCACATTGGGAGGCATTTGTAAGGTCATGTGATAGTCATGTTCTTTCCCACTAATTATGGTTAATGAATTACAATGTGGTATCAAAGGAGTTTTTCATGCTTTATTTATTCTTAACTATTTTTTCAGGTTAGGTTTAAAAGAGTTAAGTTATGTGGGACTCAGGTAGCGGAGTTTCTTGGGTGTGTCACTATCACATGTGTAGTGGAATTATCATTTACAATTTTTTGGAGAACTATTACAGTTATGGTTTTTATATCTCATGTTGATCCTGATTAAATTGTTCTATTACTATTTTATGGGATTTCGTTGAATTCCTGAGTTATTATTAAGAATATAGGTTTATATTCCATATAAATACCTGTTATGTGATAGATAGTATATAATTAATTTAATGCCTCAGTTATGTTATCTGTTCAAGATAAACCTCTTTTTATATCAAGTGGTATATACATTCTCATAATATTTTGACATATCTATGTTTGTATTAGTAATTTGAAAATGACTGTAGTACTATGTTATATATATATATATATATCTCGGTGTGTGTGTGTGTGTGTTATTTAGTAACACGAATGTATATAGAACTAGGCTCATTCATTCCATAGTATTGGGGAATTTTTTTTCTTGTAATCGATATCCTCATAAGATAGGTTTTCTATAATCCATTTTGTGTAATAATGTCCTTTTTAGGATGTTATCTATGAAAGATAGTATAGGTGTTGTAAGTGTACATTTTTAATTTTATAGAATGTCTCATCGACACCATCTCATGGGACTAAATAGAGAAGTGAGATAGGATTCCCTCATAAGGTAGGGAATTTTGGTTTTACCAATATTAATGTGGGAGAATGATACTATACGAACTCCAATGGTTCCAAAATATGGGACACATTATCCAAAATGTTTCCACATAATTCCTATCATAGGAGGTGTTTCCAAGACAAGGGTTTAACTTTATTGAGACATTTTTTCAGTATCATCTAACCTTCTTCAGCACTAGTTTCCCTTTGGATGTTGAGGACAAGATTGACGTCATCAAGAGAATATTTGATATAGGAGAGGATCTCAAGGATTAAAATTTATGTTTGGTGACATTAATAATTTATAGATCCTTTAGAAGGTTGTTGGGTGTTATTAATCAAGTTTATAGATGAGAAGGTGATGACAATCATTGTACTTTTCATCAATGAATGCTTTCCCAGTATGATGATGACTGACTACACTCAAATGTTTTGAGAGATTATATAGAGTTCAATGATTGTGTTTTCTAACTCAAAATATTTCATGTGGTTACTTTTATATGATACATTTTTTAATGGGAACGAGTAAAGTAAGGATAGTATGTCTTAGATCGGCCTAGAATTGGTGTTGATGGTTTTAGTCATGATCTTCAACCTGATGACATGAAAAATAGTACATTTAATGTCTATAAAATTGAAAACTATTTTGTAGAAGATAGATTTTTTGGTCTTGTTCTCTATTCTATTGGATGTCATTGTGATAAATTCTAATATAAGAAGAGGAAGGTAGAGGATTCATTCCAGAGCAGTGAGAAAAAGAAGACTTGGGGATCATTAGCACCTTCTAGAGTATAAGGATGTCTTTAGTGTATCAACTATAGATAGTGTGGGAATTATTATATTATTTCCCAAATTATCTGATAAAGTGACACCAATGTGGATTGACAATGAATATATATTGTTACTTCTCAAAGGAATTGTAGATGTGGTCTTGTGGGGGTTCAATTCAGATTTAAGTATAGAGATACGTGATTGGACTTGGACTTCAGCTGTATGGTCAAACCCCTAAGAAAATTAGGACTCAGTTAAGTCATTCATATTAGGGACATGATTGTTGAGATGAGGTGGTATGCGTGTATTTAGTGGACCAATTATATACTGAATATGGGGAGGTACTAGCAACCTCTAAGGAACTATTTTGATGACCTATACACTTACTAACAGTAGGTTTAATATTGGTCATTCCTATTAATTTTTATCATTTCAAATAGTTGTTTGTGTTGAATTACCAAAAAAGTTGTCTTTTATGGCGTTGTCTCTTGAAATACCGTTGGGAAAGAGAGTGGATCACCATCAGAGATTTATAGGATTTCGTTTCATAGTTTTGGTCCTTGGAAATACGTAGTACTTCCTGATCGTAGAGATGACAAGTTTTGGTCTGATATTTGGAGTGGACTAGATAACCAATTATCAAGAATACAGGTACTTCTATAGGATACTTGTTTTTTTCACTATTCCCTTTGTGTAAATGTTATCTTCATTAGTGAATGTAATGTTCGAGTATGAATATTTGGACTTGAATTGATGGAGTATTGAGTTATTATGATGTAGCTGGTTGGAATAATTCTTATAGTATAACCATAGACAACCTCATCCTTTACTCTTCCACAAGATATATATGAAGTTTTCTTCCAAAATTAATTATTAGGTCACATTCTTGAGAGTAGAAGTATTTTTAGATCATATATAATCAAGGGGTGAAACTTATATCCATACCCCCTTATCTGATAAAATTTATTGACTTATAACATCTCAATTTATAAACTAAGTCTTTATATAAGTAATGGTTTATCAGATAGAGAAAATATCATTGGGGTTTCTTGTGGTTGTTTTATTAGAATGTAGGAAACTATTATTGAGTTTTGTGAGGACTAATGGAATCTAAACTAGGTGATCATGGTGAATTAATACCCATTACAAAGGATTTATGACTTGTTCGACAATTTGTGGGGAGCACGACGGTTTTCTGTAAATGAATTTTAGGAATGATACTACTAGCTTCTGGTTAGAGTGGAAGAAACCCCTATGAATATGATCAGGAGTAGATATATTATGAATGAGTGTCTTTTTCATTCCCTTCATACACACAAATCGATCAATAATTTCATGGATCTCATGAAAAAGATCATCTACCTATATGAAGACTTCATTATTGTCTTATTTTTTGATGATATACTCATATACTCTAAGTGTATATATATACATTATAGTTTTTGGGATATTATAATAGGTATACTGAGAGAACATTGGATTCATGCAAAACTATTCAAGTCCCACTTTTTCATTCATGATGTTGCTTCCCTAGGAATCTGATTTATGAGGCCAGAATTTATGTGGACCCAGAGAATTTAAAAGAGGTGATGTACTGTGATTATTCCAAGATTGTTCTTGAGATAAGAAGTTTTTTTTTGGATTATATGGATACTAAAAACCGTTCATAATGAACTTACACCATTTTCAAGCACCTATGAATGGGATCATAAAGAATGGATTGATGTTTTAGGGGAATTATTTTTATAAAGATCTGTTATAATAAGTTAAGGAAAATATTTATGCAATCCTTGATTCTATCATATTTACTGCCTAGTATGGGATATGTAGCTTATTTTTATTCCTCATGAGTTGGTTTAGGTGGTGTGTTTATGTATAGAGACTATGTAATATCCTATGGGTTACGGTATTTGTGATCCCATGAGCATACTACCTAATTCATGACATAGAGTTATTTGTTTTAGTATATGTTCTAATGTATTGGTTACATTATGTCTTTATTGAGGTGTTTTTTATTTAAGAAAACAACAAGATCCTCTAATGTATCTTCTCTTATAAGGATTTGAAAATGAGGTAGAAGTACTTTGTGGAGTATCTATAGTCATTTGACATTGAAATAACCTAATATATAGGGGAAGGTAATGTCATTGAAGATGATATTAGAAAAAACATTATATAGATATAGGAGATCAGAGAGTGTACTTAATAGAAGGAGTGGTGTTTTTAGAGTTTGATGGAAGAGTGGATAATATATTTAAAGTGGGATTGTAATATTATTTCATTTACACAACTGATGGTCATGTCTTGTTTAATGGATAGTGTTAAACCATTCCTAGAGTTCGACCTTGAGTGCAAAGTAATATGTGAATGCTTGGGGGGATGATTCTATCCTCAAAAGGTTACTAGAAGATGATGATTCAATCAACACTCATGGGTGAACTATAGTGTTGGATTCCATGGAGGATGTTATGATGAATGAATTTCAAAAATTAATGTAGGTTTTTTATCTAGGGTTGAATAATATATACCATGAAATTTAATGTTACTTTTACCCGTAATGTATGAAGGGAAACATCATCAATTTTGTTTCATGGTTCCTTACCTTCCAAAATATAAATGTTAGGCACCAATTTAATTGTGGTTTTCTTAATCCACGTCTAATTCCTTTGTGTATGTGGTAATATTTGATGATGGACTTTTTGAAGGTATTCCACATGACCTTAAAGATTTGTGATTCCTTTTGGGTGATTATTGATTAGATGAAATGGTAACACACTAATATCATATCCATGAGATTTTCTGTATCATGAGTTGGGAATGATGTATGTCTAAGAGATTGTATGATTATATGGGGTTCCATTTAGTATCATATTAGATAGATAAAAATATCTTATGTCATAGTATGTGAAGTGATTGCAGATGGATTTGGGGTCTCAGTTGAAACTTATTTAAACATATCATCTGCTGACTAATGGAAAATCATAGATGATGATTAAGATATATAATTATATGAATTGGTTGTATATCTTAGACTTATATTGGGAATGGGGTGAGCACATATCCTTGGAATAGTTCAGGTAAATAAATAATTACAAGGATTATATTTAAATTGAACCTTTGGAGGATATCTATGGAATTTCATGCCACTCATTTTTGTTAAGGAATTTGGTGGGTGAGGTTGTAGTTATTGAGAAATGTATGTTGCAGGAGACCTAAGATATAGTAATATTGATCAAAAAGTGGTTGGTTACCACTGAGAGTAGTAAATTATCATAAAACAACTGAATGTGATTATATTTATAGTTTACTATTTATTAATGTATATTTATGTGGTTGTCACCTCAATGAGAGCACCATAATTTTAAAAATAGAGAGAAGTTGGAAACATAGTTTGTTAGACCGTTGGAGAGCATTGAAAAAATCAGTGTAGTGGATAATGAAATGGAACTTCTACTATATTATCAAGGCATGAATGACATGTTCAACATTTCATATATTTGGAGGTCCACGATTGATCCTATGCATGTTGTAAATAGTAAGAACAATTAGTTGGAAACAACTGAATCATTTTGTAGAGGGTGGTGAATAATGTTGACCAAAGTGAGAAGATATTATGGGGAATAATGATGAAACTTGATTATATCTTGTTTTATCATGGATTGAAATAGGATGATACATATGAATATGTGTACATAGTTCATTCTTAATGGTATAACTAGTTCGGTTTGGGTCTCTAGAGATGCTTCTTGTACATGAAAAGTCATTATAGGGGAAATTTGTAACATCCTCATTTTAAATGGGTATATTTGTGTATGTTTTGGCATATATTATCTTGTTTTTCAAACCTTATGATGTTTTAAAAATTGGTTCAGATGGTGTTAGAGGTTTTGGAAAGATTAAATTGTGTTTTTAGAGTTTTTATTTCCAAAATCAAGATCATGAGTACCATGGTGTTACTCATTCTAGTCCATGGGTTATTCTATGTGAATCTTGATATGGGTAAATGATTGGGTGGGGTATAGTCTTCCATGGGGGTTACTATAGGTCCCTCAGTGGGTGAAAATTTCGGTGACCTTACCATGTCTATGGTGAAGTCTGTTATAAGGGATCAAAACTTAGGATATGCTAACATTACATAGTGATCTCTATTTTTCTATAGGTTATCAAGAACACCATGTCCTTTGTGAGGTCATGTTGAGAATCATTTCACTAGACATGTGAATTTGGAAATGGATGAAACATTTTTCCATTATCATGGATCTCATCTATTTAAAATAGAAAATATGTGGATATTAAATTTGAGATCCTAAACGTGTTATTAAATGAATTCAGATACTTATAAATTAATTCATCCCCCATACATCGTGATTTTCTTAATTTGGATGAATTTATATACCATTTTTGGAACAAATATAGGGTGGTGTAAATGATTTTTTTATATTATAAAGTTTCATTGAATAACAATATTCATATTACCCATCATTTATTAATTATTTTGTATGAATAAAACTAGGTAATATTCTCATTTTTTCATTTATTTTGTCTCATATGATCCTAAAACCTCTTATTTTTCACTATTTAAGAGAAATGGAAATTTCCTTTTCTTCAATCGGGCTCAAAATATACTGTTTTTGGTGTTGAAACATTATATATTTGTTTTAAATAACCCTAATATTATTTTATCTCTATGAGTGATTTTAGAAAGTTTTTTATTTTTTATACTGTTTCTAGAAGTTATTGTCACACACAATTATTATTTTTTGGTGTGTGAACGTGGTTTGGGGGATGACGCATTTTCAAAACCATGAAATTGATAATTTCAATATCGAGGTAGGAACATCCATACCATTAATGGAACATTTATATGAATATTGGAACAATTTAATTGTGAATATTTTTATTCCTTATAACGTTATTGAGTTTTATAATATGTGTATTTGTTCATACCATGGGATACATATTCTTGAGTTTTATCACATGTTTGTGTGTACATAGGCATTTCTGATCATGAAAGAGTAAAAATGTGTGTTCTTATATAACTTCTAAGATAATATTTTAATTTTAATCACTTATGTTATCATGTGTATCTTTTGAGAACCATGACTGTGTTTGACCACATGCATGTGTGTGTGTGTTTATCTATTGAATCCCACTTTTGATATTCTATGTCGACCCTATGTATGAGGAAATAATATTTCCAGGTGTTGTATTATTTATATGAAATATTGTTTTTCTATAAATGGAACCAACATAGCAGGTGGGCCCATTATGGAATGTTCTCCCTAGAGGGTGAGCATATTAAGAAAATTCATGTAAAATAATGACATGACTTTGTTGAAAACATGGGAATGATGTCTATGTGGAATGAGATTGAGGTATAATGGTATTATGTTATCATACTTGTGAGGTGATAGTGTGTAATGAAGGTTTATATTGACCTTACCTAGGACATAGTTTTAGGATGTTATGGCCTTGTGGACTGAGTCGAGGTATTATCAGTGTAAGAAGACATTATGGTGTAACCCATGGGAGATATGAACATTAAAATATTTATAACTATTTTACTTATAATGGATATGATATAAAGGTGGTTACCTCCTTGTCAACTATAATTAATGAAATGTTATATGACTATGTTTTTGGCATGGTGTTGAATTTGTTATGATTGGGGGTTATTGGTGGATGTTTAGTGAATGGCCAGTCGTTACATGGATATCTACTATTTATTTTTTTAATATTTTCAACAAATAATTTCTTATTAATGTTCACTAATATCAAGGATACGTTATTGGTGTCCCATTTAGTTTTATTACTCACAAGAATTAGGATAATCTCAATGTTGTTGAAAATTTGTTTGTCTGGGATACCAGAATTGGAAATTCCCCATGGAAAAGTAGTTTAGAGATATAATATAGAGATATAATTTTGTATTCTGGAAGACTCTAGAGTGATGCCTCATTGATATAATTACTTACATATCATGTTCACATTCTTGTTTTACATTCCATTCTCAATGTTCTTATTTTATTATTTTGTATGAATTGAGATAATTTTCATTCCATTCATTATGATGTTTTCCACATTTTCTCAATATTTACACTTTTCATTGGGGATACTGAGGTTATTGGATCAGTATTAACAATAATATATTAATATATTCTAGTTAATATTATCTCACATATGGGGAACCCCATATGAGTAAATGTGGCACTCTGGATCAGACATACAGATTTTGTTAGGGGAGTTACATCATCGATGTTGATAACATTTTTTCTTGAGAAAATACAATTATACTTGATTTATCATTGGTATATTATTGTATATTCTCTAAATGGAACCTCTATCACTCTCTCAAACAATTAGTGTTATAAATCAAGACATGGAGATTTGACATAGAGATTATAGAGTGTTACACTAGGTATAAACTTCTAATTAGATTATTAAATTAATTATTCAACTAAACAAAATTATTTTATCTATTATCCAACCAAGATATAAAATTTCTAATGGGTCTGATGAAAAGGAACCATATATCACACATATTATAAAACTACCATTTTAGAATCAATAAGGGTATTTATCTTCCCATATGATAATCTATGGAAGTATATATTAATTATTTATAAAATGATACACAAGTTGGATTAATATATATATAGTATATTAAATTCAATGATATTAGAAAACTATGAAAATTAAAACATCTTGCTACCTTTGAATGGAAACCTTGAATAATTCATAGAAATATTTAAAGGTTACAAATAAAAAAACTTGGGTTAGTACAACATAAGTTTACCATATATTTATTTAATGATACAAGTATTATTATAAAAATCATGTGCATTCCCAATTTAATATAAATATAATACATACATGAAATTGTGAACATTTACATTAATTAACAATTAATCCAAATTCATTAAGTGTGGGTCTTTGATTTTTTATTTTTTATTTTCCATAGATGGCGATTTTCAAAACTCATCATTTCTAAATTAGAAAACACCTTTTTTCATTAATAATACTTATGATGATATTATTTTGTTATCTAAAATATGATGTTCATATACTACTAAATATTTATATTCAAGTCCAATATGTCACATTGAACTCAATTTATATAGAATTATATATCCCAATATTTCAATTATTGATCTATCTTTATTAATTTTCATTAGTTGGTGGTGAATGATATTTTTTCTAGATCTTGATCTACTAAATCATGCTCATATTATAGGGATACAACTATATAATATGGTTCATCCTACTTGAGTAAGATTATTATTACTAGTATGTTCGTTTACAACTATCCTTGGATCTTTTCCTTGTTCCTGTGAGGTTCAATATAGAAATTTATGTTCATAACCTTCTACCCCCAAAAAATAACTTTTAAAAAGCTATATTGTGAATGAATTTACACTCCTATATTTTTATTGATCTTGTGCCCTATAAATTCTACTTTATATGGATCATACATATAGTGTATTATATATCATTCAATACAATAAATAATTAATTGTGTATTATTGTGTGCCATTGAGGCTGAAAAATTATTCATTAGATGTTTTAGGGACTCACCAATATGAAGACATTGTTGTGGTGTGGGTGACTATGGTTTCAAATCCAATAAAACTATTTTCTTCAGGTGATCAAGCATGAAAATAGAATTTTATATACATTTAAAATAATATAATAGAGTACAATTATACATCTATTATATTTAATCCATGTGTTTCACCTTATCCTCATAAATAACTTGAACACTCCAACTTCTAGAAGTATTATAGAGAGATAAAATAATTTTCCGATCGTAGAGAGTTTATCACATTATCATGATTTCATATTTATGTTCAACAATTATTCTACCTTGATCATTTATATAATTTTCCAAAAAACATTAATCCAAGACCTCTAACTAATTTTGGTCTTATATTCAACAACCATTTAATTTTTTTTTTTATTTCAAGATTTATTCCTTTCTAAATTTACATTAAATTTTAAATTTTATTCTTCATTATACTATATATAGTGTTTAGAATCATGTAAAACTCAATTGGATTTATTGTTTTTAGTCCTCCAATAATTATTTTACTCAATAATTGCTTCTTATTTATACATAAGGTCTACTCATCCATAAACATAACCAATTTTATCATCAATGTTGTCCAATTTTTTATTATATATTAAACTGATATAAATATCCTCATTGACGTCTTCATGGTCCTCAAATTATTCCATTTCCATTTTTTCAAATAAATTATATTCTTGAAAAATAATGTTCCTAATTCTAAAAAATTACTTCAATAAAATCATAATCATTTCAACAACTATAACTTTTTTCTGTATGTGTTCTTTGGCTTCATCATCATCTCATAACTTCTTTGGGGGTCATGGAATAAGATTCTATACATTTCCACTTCAAAAAAAATAATGTAATGATTGAATTTTAATCTTCCATTAACTCATTTGATGTTCTTTGAATTGAAAGGAATCACCACATAAATATACCTTTATTTTGTTTCAAACTATGAAAGATATTTATAAATTTCCTTACATTCCAGTTCATGAGATTAATATTTTTCTAATAAACCATTATGATTATTCCAAATCTCATATTTGACATGAATTGTGTGAGGATTATCTATCATCATATTTGTTGAGGCATTTTCATCATGAACTGATGCCTTTATGTTAAATCATGTTGGTAACCATATAACGACACTCTTGATGATTTGGTTATCATTAAGATTTTATCTAACTCTATAAAATTTCCCAAAAATATTGTTCACGTGAAAAAATATTGGATTTAGATGCTTGTTTGAGTGCATATATAAATACTTAAATTTATTCCATAAAACTTATAATTCAGCTTCATGTTACATAGAATAACATTCATAGATGTTGATATATATTTTTCACATATAATGTGATGATTTAACCAACTTTACTTCCATTTATTTTAAATTATATAGTGTTTCCCAATAGTCTGATTCCCTTAGTGCTGACATCATGCTCCATTGGATCTTTCTCTAATAGTGTTATATTCTCTAAGGGGGATATGATTAAACGTATAGATTATTTATAAACATACACAATAAATATAAAAACTAGTGTTGTATTAAATTATTTAATATTTAAGACTTATTACCATCAATGTTAAAATTAACCTTAAGATTTACAACTACTTCCATAACTTTTTAAAGATAATTATTAGTTGAGAACTATTTCCTATGATAAAATTTGTTCATCTCATACATGGGAAATTATATATGGGTGTGAGTAAACATGATTATGTAAATATTTATTAAAAAGCTAAATGTAATGATTTTATTCATCCCTTATTAAGAATTCTCTATCTTATAATCAATATTATGAAAAATTCAATTAACAATGATGTATAAGAAGTTAATCTTGGTTCACCCAAACTCATATATTCCAATGATATACAATGTTTATGTATTTATGAACCTATAATTGTATGTACATTTATAAGTAATTTTTATAGTTTATAGAAATCACACAAAACTACATGGTTTACAAAGACAATTGAAAAAATAACACACTTCTATTAACCACTTGAATGTCTCACTACATCACCATGTGGTACTTTCATGATCTCTAGGAATCAAAAGTAAGTTTACACCAACTATGTCTTATCAAAAAAATATGAAAGTAACATTTTTTATATTAGTTACTTTTCAGTTTTAACTTAGGTTAATAAATGACAAAAATATAAAAGATGTTATAAAATGGTTGTAGCATTAGTTATTTAAATAATATGTTAAATATATATCCTTTTTTTATTATAATAAATAACACTGAAATTCACAGTATAAAACAAATTTAAATAGTATAAAATCTCAAAGAAAATATTACTACAACCCCTTTTACCAAATAAAAGACAAACCTTATCATTTTAGATATTAATAAATAAAATATTCAAAATAATAAAACATTATTTAAATAAATATCGATGGTAGTTTAATAATTTTTTCATATACCAATAAACACCATCAATCATAAAAAAATCATGAAATGTTATTAAAATAATAATACAACATATTTGTTTGAGACACAAATAGATAAAAAATTATGAAGATATATCATCATTCAGGTTGTGATAATATAAAAAATGAATCTTAAAACATAATAACCATTTAAACACATCATCATTGATTATAAAACCATTACAAAAAAATAAAATTGAAAATAAGGCAAATTATACATGTATCTAAAAATAGTTATTAATTAATGTAACGAAAATCTATAAATAAATTATATTATTTATTTTATTTGGATATTTTATCAAAATTTGAACCCTATTAAACTCATTATATTACTTATTGTATTTTAATATATTAATTACAAAAAATAAAAAAATTATATAAATATAATATTATATAAATAATAGGATATAATAAAAATAAAAAAATTAATAAATCCCAAAAATATAACAAAACACAATCTTGGATTATTATTTATCAATATATCATGAATTAATGTGGGTTGAGTATTGATAATATACAGTGGCTAATAATATATAAAATGGTGATGATTCATGAAATTATTATGAATTTTATTTTCTAAATACGTATCTCTTCTTACCTATAATTGAATGGAATAAACCAACACATAATATATTTCTTTTCAAATCATCATGATGTTTATTTTACTCTATCATCATTATCTAGAGATTCAAAAACCATTGAAATGTATTTTGTATACATTAAACAATATATTTCAGGTTAATAATTTTGGATCAAAAGAGATTGGAAATTCCTAATTAGATATATAATAAATTTAGTCACTATAAATCTTATTCATTTTAATAAATTAAAAATGTAATTTTAATGTATATATATTAAATAAAAAATAAATTTAGGTACAAATATATCCTTATAAATAATAAAATATTAAATAAATTTGTTTAAATATTAAAAATATATAGTCTCCCCAAAATGTTTCATCATTCATTGAAGACTCGTAAAAAATCACCTATATAAAATAATTCAGTGAAATTTTTTTATCATAATAGAAAACATGAGAATTATATGAATGTAATGGAATATATAATATAAATGTTCGGAATACAAATTTTTGAAACCAATAATAAATATAAAAAAAATAATTCAAAATCATATGTCAAAAAATGAAGAAGTTTAACAGACCAAAGTAAAAATTTATTCATACTGTCTCAAAATATGGCCACCTACTCATCCAGAAAAAACACTGGAGTAATTTAATCTATAATATCATGAACCTATATTCCTAACTATTTTGATTGTAAATGTTGGTGACATACACAATTGAAAAATAATTTATGTTACTATATGCTAAAATACGTATATGAGGATCCTTAACATGCAACTAGAAGAATACAATCATGTTTGAATGAGGAGGTGGAGAATTTTGGTACCCTGGTCATGTAAACATTATTTTTCCCATAATTAAAAAATATTTAAATTATAAATATAATCTAACTCAATTTTTTATTAACTAATTCATCTCTTGATGCTCAAACTTCAAAGAATTTATTTTGGCTTTGTATTATGCCTCCCCCGATGTCATACTAAGACGAGTAAACATTTTCTCTAATACTAATACCCAAATCACACCCCCTTACATGGATTATATGTTAATGCTTTCCTAAAGACATCATAAGAATGTCAATCATACCCTCCCATTTACAGGTACCCTGCGTAGACTACTTCTGAAGTGTATCATGAATTTGTAATTGTATATTTTATATTTGGGTAATGAATTTAAAAATTACAATTATTTATAAAATATAACAATAATTTTATGAAAATATCATCGTATACTTGTTTTTTACGGATCTAAAATAATCTTCTCATTTTTAGACATCATAAACATTTCTATTTTCCATTTGATTTTCTGAGAGGGGGTTGTCTGAATTGAATATCTTCATAGACACTAATAGATTTATCTCTTTATTAAATAGTATTTTCTAAAATTGTTTTCTCCAAAAGTAATGTATACCCTACAAATGATAAAATATAGTTGTATTAATTTAGTAAGTTTATATCATAGAGATATTTTTAATAGGAGTTTAACATTAATATAAATGAATAAGTCATTTATTATATAATATTTTCCAAATTTATTTTATACACAATATTTATTATAATATAAAATATTCTTTCCAATAAATAGTGAAAACTTCCCCAATGTATCTTCATATAAAAACAAATATTATATGTATGATTTTTCATTATCTATGTCCCAAAAAAATATACTAATGTGGATACTGATTTCAGACCCCTCTATCCAATTTCAAAAAAAAATAAGTCACCGCTTCTTAATTTCTTGTTTAACTATAATTAAAATGTAATTTTTAATTGTCTATAATATATATCAGAAATAAAAAATAAATAACTCTTTATGAATTAAAAAATAAGAAAATAAGTTGATTTATTTTATTGTTATTATCTTCCAAAACTAATCTTTCACCACTTATTAAACAATAATCTATTCAGTAAATAATGTTTCAATCGTAAATAGGATCTACATGGAAATAATAATCCAAAAATGATTTTCCATTAGTAAAACTAGATTATTTTAAGTATCAAATTCAATAAAAATCATCAACTTCTTATCAGAGAGAAATGGTTTTAGAAATCATGTAGTCAAAATTCTATCATCACTGATTATTTTATTATACCGATAATAATAAATCTAAGCCATCATAGATTCAATTATAGTACATTAAGTTATTTTGAAAAAAAATTATTCTAACTAAATAATTTATTTATTTTAGAAATATTATTGTGAAAATAATGTTAACATTCATAGGTAAATGATCCTCTTCCATCATATATATCTTTCAAATATATTAATGTAATGAATTTATTTTGTAGATATATATTATTAGAATTAGATGGTGGTTAGAAGTAAAAGATTATTTTTAATAATAAAAATAAAAATATTTTTATTATGGTAATTAGTAAAGATGATGAAAATTTAATTTATGAGAATGATGAATGCATTGAAATAAAATCAGGATGATAATGTGTTAAGATTATCCAACTATAAAATTCATAACTTAAATTCATTAATACAGAAAATACATAAATAAACAAAAAAATATATATTTAGATTAAATTGAAAAAATAACGTGTCTACATGTGTATGTTTTCTTATAACATTCTGATGCCCAGATTCATCAACTAAAAAATGGGTTACTAAAACCGAGGAATATGAATATAATTAAAAATTATGAGAAATTATCAATATATATAAATATATCTATGTTTAAGAATTGTGTTTATTAATCTATAAGATTAAAAATAAAATAATTATTTCCTTTTTTTCAATAATAATTTTTTTCCAAACTATAAATTAATATATAAATTATTAAAAAAAATTTAAAATATAAATATATATTAATTTAAATTTCCTTATTAAAAAACATTTTTTTAAAAGTGTATGATTCATAAAAAATTAATGGTTTTAGTAATATAAAACCCAAATAAATTAACTATAAATTATAATTTAAAATAAAATTTTAAAATAATATAAATAATATACATCTAATGTATAAAATATCAAATTTGAAAAATAAAGTGATTCGAATGTGTAGTTTTCAAAAAAAAAATTGAATATTTTTCAAAATAAATTGGATAGTAAGAATGTATTTCCCCATATCCCCATTATATGAAAATTTTAAATATGTTTTATGAATTTTTCATTTCAGTTATTACTATCTTTAGGTAATCATTCAATAGATAGAGAATAATCCTATATTTCCACAACCTCATCAACATCAACATCACCCAAATAAATTATTACCATCTCAAAATGAATGGCCATATATCATTTGAGTGGTAAGTTAAAAATATCTACTTAATATTTATCTAATAGATAAATAATTCTTATATGAAAATAAATACTTACAAAACATCAATTATAAATATATAATATTATTTATTCACAACAATATTGTTGTCAACTCAGTTACACATTGTAACAACCCAAGATTTTATGATAATTATTATTATTTTTTAATTTCATTGATTTCTTTTGTTGTACGCGACACCAAAATTAGCATGTTATATACGCAACACCGTATTATCTTGCAGTGTACACAACACTAATCTTGGATCGTGTTACACAAATTATCAAGTTCATTTGATAGAAGTTATTTTACACAACATTGAGTGTATATATATATATTCAATGTATAAATTAAATATGGTTGGATTCTATTATACACAACAAAAAAATGAATCTTGCACTACACGAAACCCTTACTTGTCTTTCCTTACACGCAACCACGGCCTTCCACGATAGCGTGTGTTATACGCAACACCAAGTTTCACTAAACGGGATATTATATTATTATGAACTAGCTGTTATGAATAGTAATACTCACATTTTAAAATTTTATTAATTTTATCTTTCAAAATGGACTTCATTTTTGGATTCGGAATATCGAAATTAGCCTAGGGTGAAATTTCGGTATTTTTTTGAAAAATTTCAATTTTTGATGAATAGTGAAAACACTAGGTTACTATTTAAAAACAGACATTTTATTTAAATAAATATTTATTTATTTAAATTTATTTTAGGTAAAAATTAATAAATAATATGTTTATAAGTTCAATGAAATTATTTGGAGTCATTTTATAATAAATTTAGATATATAAAAATTTTATTGAACTTTTCACCGTCTTTTACCCACCTCCTAGGAGAATTTAAAAATTCAAATAAAACTTAATTTAACCACTTCGATGAGTGAAATTTTGAAAATCCTAGAGATAGGGTTAATCTCAAGGTCTAAAATTTTGTTCAATGAGTTGAAAATAATTTTGGTTGAATAGTAACTTTTTACTTTTATTTACCACGGTTAAAATTAAATATGTTAATTAAGGGAAAAATGGTATTATTATTACCCTAACACATTTCCTAATTCTATTTGACAAGTGTAATTCGACCAAAAACAACCTTAGTAATAAAATATGACCATTTAGGTCCACTTGGATTAGACTAGGACATTTATTATTAATTTATTTAAAGAAGGGTTAAAATAGTTAAAATAAAAGTTTAATGACTAAATCATTTTTAATATAGGGTTATACATAAGATAAATACGACTATAAATATTCATTAGTAAGTTAAAAAGATTTCATACCTAATTTTATTTTATTTTTTTAAATTATACATTAAATAATTTATGTTATTTGTGACACAATAGTGATGCAGTAATTACCTAAATAATTAAATATTAAAATAATTGATGTTATGAATACCCAAATAAATGTAATTTTAGACTTTTAATGAATTAAAATAATTTTATAGGTTAATATGACATTTTAGTTTTTAATTAATTAACTTTTTTGAACAAATCATGTTGTTATGATATTTAAAAAAATCCATTACCAAATAGTGTCAAAATTGAATTAAAATAGTTTTTAAATCAAACATTATATTACTAATTGTTATTATATTACTAAAAATATAAGGTTCAGCAAATCTACTTATAGCATGGTAGGTGTATCATTAATGGACCTCATGGGGGTTTCTTGGATGTATATGGTATGTTTATTAACTATATAACATAAAAAATACAAAGTGACATGGTAAATGTCAATTCAATTAAGTAAGAGTTAAAATGAAAAGATAAGCTTAATATTATGACCAAAAACTATCTAAAACCTATTTGATGAGAGTATTTCGAACTCTACCCACCTTAGCTTCTAAATAAATTAATTTGGAGCTATTAAAAACTGAATATGACTTTATTATAAAATAATTTTTTAAGTTTTCCAAAGGTGCCCCTCTCCTCCCTTATAAAAAGGTCACCCCTTCCCTCTTCACTTAAAATCCTATTGAGCCTTCAGGCTCGGCCAACCCCTGACCATTTCTCTTGTCCGAATCCCTAGAAACATTCTAGTGGTTCTGGTCTTCTCAAAAGACCAACTCTACTTCCTTAAGAGAAGTCATAAAGGAAGTGAGTTGAAGAAGAGGTAATCTCTTCTTCCGATTATCTCAAGTTTGTTTCTTCTTCTACGTATTCTTCTTTAGTTGTTTCATTATAAAGTAATAACATAAGTATTTCTTATATACTGATATGTTATAAGAAATATGAAACAACCCTATTCCACTTTCTATCCATCCTACGGAAAACGAAATCACCGCGCATGCGTACGTACGGAATATCGTCTTCACGCCGTGGTGTAATATGTTTTCGACCACCACCTTACTTGGATGGGTATAATGGTGTAAATAAACAACTATATATGATTACTGGAAAGTGATATTGATTATGAAATATTATACATACACTTTAATACAATTCCACGATCATGGGAATTATAGCATCGCTCGTGGTTACATACGGACTACCGTCTCCACGACGCGATGAGATTCATTATCCATGTTAACCATTCATGAATGGTTATAAAGTATATATAATTAATAATTATGAAATATATGACATAATAATGATACTGGATTTCTATATATATATATATTTATGTCATCTACTTAATTCCATTCAATTCAATAAGGAAATGAAAACAGCGTTCAAGCGTACGTTCGGCCTACCATCTCCATGAATGGTGTATTTCATTCAATTTATCAATCTATCATATATATATATATGTATATTCTGAATATATATTATATATAAATCATGAATTACATTATTTAATTATTTAAATTAGGATATAAGTAATAATATCATGAACAACAAGTCCAAACACGTACGATAAATAAAACGATTTTACCCAAAACGATGCTTTAACATGGAACTTACAAAAGAACGAGTAATATAAAGTCATAACCGAACCATATATGATATAATAACAATGAATATGATTCTGTAATAAGTCAATGGCATTATTTAAATCATTATACAGGAGGTTCGGATATGTACGATGCATATCAGACCTAGGGTAAGGGATAATGCTACAATCTCAATTGTTTTCTATCCGAGATTGCTTATATGTAAATATTTACTAGGGTTATATTTATCATCCATGTACAAGTTTTATAAAATTGTATTCATTTATTTTTAAAGTCCTTTTTTACCCATTTTTGTCTTTTACTACATGGTATGTAAGGAATCAATTTTTTATTTACCATACGAGGTACTTTTTAACTTTTCCGACAAAAGTATGAGAAGAATGTTATTAATAACTTCGACGGCGTGAATGGATTTTTCGGTTACATAATGGCTCATTTTCATGAAGCGTACTCTACAAGATTGTATAATTATTTTCAACAAAATAGTTTTATTTTAAAATTGCATGGTATTTTTTGAAAAGAAAATGATTTTGAATAATAAAGGATATTTTCTTCAAAAATTAATTTCTAATGTTTTATCAAACCCATTTTCCATCTAAGATAAAATTATTTCATAAGTGTATGTTTCATGATTAATGTCTCTATGATTTAAATGGTTTCCCTTTTTTTATGATAAAATGTCCATCTGTTTTATATGGATTATGATATGATGGGATGATGATTATGAAACCCATTTTATTCTTTGGGTTATTATGAATGATTTAAGTTTATTTTGTGGCACAAGTAAAAATGATTTCATTATGAGATGGGTAGGACCCATATCTCCCTCCAAATAATTGGGTAAAGATTTATATCTCATGATATAGACATGGTTGAAATGGTACGTTAATTTGGTTCAGTAATACAGGACTGGAACGAGGAGTGAACTCAATTCAGAAAGGGACTTTGTCCACTAAGATGGTCTAGGAAGAAATGCCTCAGATACTACGGAAGTCATATCATGTGGTTAATGGTTGACACAATCACATGTTTTATTACCATGCTATTTTATCATGATTTATGTTCCTTTATGATATATTCCTTACAAACTTCCATGATTTATGTCTTTGCTCAAGATTTTGATGTTTATATTTTATGTTCAAGTTTTTGCATTCAAATGTTTATGGATTGTTTTATGTTCTCGATGTTTACCCTTACTGAGCATTTGAGCTCACCCCTTTTATGTTTTCTTTTCCCCAGATTATAAAGAAAGGTTTTAGGTAAGAAAAAAAAATGGTAAGATCTTTATGGGAGATGTTGAAGATCTTTCACCATGATTAGAAGATTGTGTTCCGAGATTCCAAAGACACTAAACTAATACGATCTTTGGGCGTCATTTTTTTTCATGTATTAAGTATTCTGAAAAAGTAATGTAATTTCCATGTACATCAATATTCGGGTCTCTACCCACATAAGAACTTCTACTCTAGATAGCATAAAATTATTTACAAAAATGTCTTAAACAACTCCAAAATATGATATTGATGTTGAAATTAGGTTTTTATCTATTTGAAATTGAAAAATGAGTTTCTTTAGCAATGACTATTACTCCTCTATATTTCAGATTTATTGTGTAAAATTTGTATCCATTAATGTATAAAATAAAACAAAATAGACCCCCATATATCTATTTAATGTTTTGTGATATAGATAAATTAGTATTGACTTTACCCTTAAACCATTGATCATATCTACTTTTATTCTGGTGCATCAAATAGTTTCATTTTCTTTTAGGTTTGAATCCATCAATCAAACAATATCCAATTATATATATTATTAAACCTCACCAATGTTTTTGAAAATAAATAAATTTTCATGATTCAAAATGTCAAATGAAATTAACCTTAAATTTATTCTATGTTTACCCTTACCATGAATATTTATGTCTAGATAATGAGGAATTTGGAGTAACATTTGATGCAATACATACATGTATTTAATAAATAACATAACCAACCCTTTTATATAAATTTATAAAAATATGTGGAAACTAGTAAATTTGGTTGATTAGAATATCCCTTCATAATTATCATATATAATTAAAAATTGTACATCTTTTATAAATATACATTCCCAAATATCGTTATTTCTAACACTAAATTAATCATATGATTAAACATTATAAATAATTTTTTTTGGAAATTACATTTCTAATTGAAAATGTATGATTATATCCTAAATTTAAAATTAATTTTAAAAATTTATATCCTTTACATTCCAATAAATGGAATTAAAAAAGTATCAAAATGCAATGATGGAATTTAAAATTGGAACTAATTATATAAAATGATGTTAAATTGGATGTAGGTGTGTATAAATATATGGTAATTATAAGATTGCAATACTATTAATATCAAATTCATAAAAAACAATTTTTTTCAAATATTAGGAATACTCACTCATGACTTTAAAACTATAATGAAAATGACTGAAAAATATATATTTCCCCCTATCTTAATGAGTGACAAGAAAAATGTAAATATTTTAAATTATTCCATTCATAGTGCGAGACAAGTCTAAACAATTTCCTATATATATTAAGTATAATATTGGATTTAACCCATCTATTTAATTTCATTTTATGTAAATGTAAATTCTGATGAAATTTTCACACATGTGATGCATTAGGACCACACTATTGGATTTAGGGCTCACAAACAAATAATTTATTAGATATAACATGAAAATGCCTATATATAACCATCCATAATTACAAAAACTAGATTAAATATCGTATATATTTCATCCTAATTAAATTTTTAGGTTTATAGATGTATAGAGCTAGTCTAAAATATAAACTGATATATCCCATGTTCTTTGTATCTATTGGATAATTCTCCCACTATATTTTAAACTAATAAATATTGGGCAGGACATCAATGTATCCAAAAAACTAATTCACACATTATATCCAAAAATTCATGTCTCTTGTAATATATTTCTCATTATTATAGGAAATGAAAACCATATTAATGGGTGAGATGAAATTCTCAGAAAGGGAAACATATAACTGAAAATATATTTACATAAACAAGAAATTTATATTATATAAGTTATACATAAAAAAATAGAGGCATAATCAAACATTAATCTTGGATCCTATTATATCTTTGAATATAAAATGAAAACATTGATATCAATAATACTAATCACATACTGATGGAAATGTAAATTATAGATATTAAAATATAATTGTCAAGGCCTTATTCAAAGACAATCTATGTGTCATCAGGACGATGTTTAGGACATCATGTTTTCATGAATTTTTTCTAAAGAAAGATCTATTTATGGGAAGTGGTATACAAGAAAAAATTAACTCTTTTTTCTCATATGACTTATCAATGTATCTAGTGGATATATAAAGTTAGGACCCATCTTTGACATGTTTTTGTATAGTGTATTTACTATAATATAAAATTAACATAAAATACACAATCAACCAATCCAATAATATTCAATATTAAAATAACAAAAAATTGAATTATAATATTTTTCCTCTGTCCAATATAAAGGTTAACCAAATCATGTCCCATATGAATAAAGAAGGTGGATGGGTAAACAATATATATATAGCTTACAAGTAATAATATATTTCTGATTTTAAATTATTTTACCAATGTTAATAAAATATCAATTGTTCTAGGTTAACATAATAAAATTTGAGTTATTTAATGTTTTATTTTTACAATATATATAGAAATGCGTAAATAGACAATAAAATGTAATAACATGTTAATAATCCATTCAAAGAAATAATGTGGATGGTTTCAAGAAAATATATCCATAGTGGTGAGAAATATTTGAACAAGGGTTAATATGGGATGAATTTATATGCCCCAAAAACAATGATAGATTACCACATAATACAATCAAAGGGTATAATATATCTAAAATATATGGTATAAGTTCAAAAAATGATCATAACTTAGAGAAAAAATAATTGAGATACAAAAAACCATCTGTTCTGAGGAAATAACTAAATCTATAGACAATTCAATAAGGTATCATTATTTGGCTTTAAAATCCCATAAAATAATAGGAAAAAACATTCATTAGATATTATATTTATAGAATACCCTAAAAAGGGAAAATGGTGGAAAAAATTTATTAAGTCTCAAATAATTAGAATTAAAACCAATAAAATCCTAATGGCATAAAAAATTTGGAAATAGAAAACCTTGAGAATTTAGGCATAAAATGTATATATATATAATTTAATAAAGTTTATTCATGAAACAATATCTCATTTATTATTGTACACACCTCAAAAAAGGAAACAGGTGTATAAATACAATACCTATCTCTATTAATGGAAATTGAGATGAAACTCTTACCTCTTGTTCTATCTTCTAGGAACATACATTAACATCCTATATCACAAAGACAGATATGATAATAACCTAACTAAAAAACTTTCTAATATCTATTTTCATTTATACTCTTCAAAATTATTCATTATCTATATTAATTCATATGGGTTTTCTCCTCAGGTGTTTATAGGTGTTATAATTTGTACTAGATTCATAATAGAGGATTCCAAGTTTGTTATTAATAAAAAGACTTCATTAATAGATCATGTTATCTACTAGAATTAATGTTCTAATATTTATTTTAATTTTAAAATTTCATTTCATTTCAAATTTTCTTATAAAAAATGATGATGAAATCGATGATGATCATGTTTTACTGATTCTTAACGAACAAGGTATGTTTTAATAATTAATTGGTTATATATTGATATAATTATTTCATAACAAAAATAAAATCATTATTTATATGTTTCTATAATTATAAAAAATTAAATATGTTCTTATAGTCATCTATTTTAGGAACATACCATATTGTTCTATTAGGTTGTTGAACTGACCTGAACAAGAAAAAACCCCAATTTAATTAATGATTATGAGGTGGAGTATTTGTAATATCATTATAAAATAAGTATAATGATATTATTTTCTATTGATTGTGCGATATTTCAAACTAATATATATGTATAAAAAAATTAATGTACATCAAACCATTAAATAATTTGGATAAATGACTGTAGACGCCGGAAAAGACCGTTGTTCCCAAACGAAGCTCCGGATGCGGAAAGCGAAGTGATATTTGGAGTCAGAGGCACGTTCCGGAGGGCCCGGAGGACTTGCGCAAAATTTCAGAGGCCCGCGCGCAAAGTTGAGTCGCGGCGCGCAATCCTCCCGGGATGCGCGCAATTCGCTGGGCCGGCGCGCTATTTTGCGCGCCCGTGGCCTGCGCGGCTCCCTTGCGCGCCGGGTCCTGATTCCGCGCCCGCGAAGGGAATTCCGCACCTGAGACCGGATTCTGCGCCCGGGGTTGCCTATAAATATAAGGCGACCCCCGACGTTTTGAAGGTTTCCAGAATCCGAAGCGTCGCTCGTTCGCGCAATCCAACCCCTTCCGCACGCAATGCCGATCTTCAGGTAACCTCCTTTCTTTCGCGCAATAGAGCCTCGGGGTTCGCCTTCGCGCGCAATCCCCTTGGCTCCTTTCCTTTGAATAATCTTTAAACCCGAAGGCCTTTGCGCGCAAAAGAAGCCTCTTGCGCGCAATTGCCCCCGGGTGCGCGCAATCCAGCCCGATTGCGCGCACCCCCCATTTTCAAAGTGGTCGTTCGTTAGAGAATGAGCCGTTGCCCCCGCGAGCTGTCCGAAGCCCGGTGCGCGCAATCTCAGTCATCCGCGCGCAAAAAAGCTGGCCCGATTGCGCGCCAGCCCGCCATTTTGCGCGCCGACCTGCTGTTTTGCGCGCAAAGCTCCTCTTTTGCGCGCAATCCCCCAGGGTCGCCCTCCTTGACCCCCTGAGGGTACCCGCCTGCGTGGCGCCCGATGATCTTCATCCTGGGTGCCCGCACCGTGCGTTGTCTTCCCTTGCGGCCCTCCAGGCTCGCGCGAAGTGACACGGACCCATCGGCGGCAACCAACGTCCAGCATGACGTTAAACTGCACATTTGTCCCGCATGACGATAAACTGCATTCGTCCCGCATGACGTTAAACCGCATTCGTCCAACACGACGTTAAACTGTGCATCGTCCAACACGACGTTAAACTGTATATTGTCCAACACGACGTTAAACTGTACCACGTCCGCGCTGTAAGACGTTAAACTGCCAAGCACCTTCGTCCTCAACACACGACGTTAAACTGTACTTCGTCTGGCAAGACGCTAAACCGTATGCATCACCCGATCTCGTGCCCCGCACGCAGGGTCCCCCCCGGTTTGGATGTGGCCCCCACCCGCTCGTCTCTGCAGGGATGTCGGGATTTACCCTCTTTAGGGATGATTTAATGGGAGCGGCTTTTCCCTACGGGGGTAGGGTATTACAAACCCCTAGTTTCTTGTGGGGGGCTGCACATGTGTATCTCCATTGCGCTCCCCCACTGCCGAAGCCAGTAGAGGGTGTGACTGGGATCGAGGTGTCTCCTACTTTCGGTCCAAGTCCCTTCCAACTGAGTTTTGCCGCATCCGGGCTGCCTCAAGTGCGTAAGCCCTGACAGAATGAACTACGTGGACTTTGATCCCTGTCTTCTAAACAGGGTACGTAGGAAGCCTCCCTGATGTTCAAGCCCACCACCTGGTCGTCCCGGTCGTATTTACGTCGGTTCGTCCATCAGTGGACCCCTCCAGGGTTCACGTTTGCGTCGATTCACCTATGAATCCGCCCCTGTGGGAGACTGCACGTGTGTATCTCCACTGTGCCTCCCCACAGCCCCTTTTTCCATTTCTCCTTTTATCGTCTAGCATGACGTGAAACTGTGATCCACCCGGTCGTTCCATCCCCCTCTGTGCGAGGTGGTTCGGTTCAATCCTCCGCCCGGCGGCCTCGACCTCTTCGTGAGTCGGCTTGCCGACGTCCAGCTTGACGTTAAACTGTATACCCGAACTACGTTGACTTTGATCCGTGCTAACGCGCGGTACGTAGGAAGCCCCTACGGGGTCCAAGCTCTTCACTCCATCATCCATCCTGATCCTTACCCGGGCCGCCACATCCCGGTGGGGTCATGCCACTTCTCTCCACTCCACATCACCTGGGAAGTCGCCCATGCGTTGGCCCCAGCGTCGGAGGTTCCCCGCAAGGGGTTCTGTCATCTGATCCACTTTTCGTGTTGATCGGTCCGATGTCGTCCCCGCTAGACGTTAAACTCGCGGCATACCCCGTGTTAAACATGGGAAGCTGAGGAAAACCTCAGGGGACACAGTTACCCGCACCCAGTGCGGGATGCCTCAGGCCATCATGACTTCGAGAAGCCCTATTAGGGACGGAAGACAGACGTGCAGGGCCGCAGTGTTACGACACGCCCCCAGCACCCAGAGCCACCCGGCCTCCTCACCGCAGGTTGCTGCCCCGACCAGACTCCTTGGAGCGTCCGGGCGGAAGCAGCGTAATTAACCGGTGTCCATGAAGATATGGCGCCGGGAGCGAGATTCACGAGCATGTCTTAAATCTATGAGGGAGACCCGGATTAGGCGACGAGTTCCGAGGAGACGTCCAAGGAAGGAGGAGCCGACATCCCATCATCCCGGTTTCGATCAAGGAGCAGACGCCCCTGAATAAGGGACGGATGCCGCCCGCCTTTGGAAAGCGGGACTGCGGGACCACAAGCCGCGCGCCCATCCCCTCGGGTTGACGGGTGCACGCGCGAACGCGTCCTGGCGGAACAGCGTAACCCGACGCACATCCGCACCGAAACAGAAAAATGGTGAACCCGACGTGAATCTCTTCTCCTCGATACGAAGACCGATGGCTTTCAGAGGTGTTGGAAGACCGGCGTGTTGCCCGGCCAAGCATTCAGTCTTACCCGCCAGGGGCTGGGGAAGGGAAATCGGGCACTCCGTCTCGCAATGTCGAGGGCCTGGGTTCCCCCCACGGAAGGCGTCGTGGCACTAATGGTTGGTTGTCGATTCTTTTTCCTGTCAGTATTAATGGGTCTTTCTCCCTGCTTTCAGAAATCAGGTCGCCCGATCCCATGCCCGATCGCCACCCGCCCACTGGCGCAGGGGTAGGGGAAACACCGACGCGGCTACTCCGCGCGGTCCCGCCCGTTCCACAGCCGTCCCAGCAGCCGCAATTGCGGGACGACCACGCCCTCTCTCCCCCTCGGAGGTCATCCAGAGAAGGGTGATCAACACCCTGGTGCGGAGATATGAGGAAGAGGGAGTCATCCCCACTAGGGACATGGCTCGCCTAGACCTTGAGGAGGCTGTACCTCGCCACCACCGCCGCCCCCGAGGGCCACGCAGGGAGGCATCGCTGCCTACCCCAACGTCCAATCGCTTCGGGAGCTTATCCCCGGAGCGCTCTGACAGTTCCCTTCCCTATGCGGATGAGGTGGAAGATGCCCGAGACTACCCTATCCGAGATCCGCTCCAGGGATCCACGATAAGGGCTCCCGCCAGGCCACGGCGACACCGCCGCCAGGCCCCTCAAGTCGAGGAACAGGATCTCCACCTGCCCGCACCGCTCATCCCGACTCGTTTGTCCCGACGCCAACGTCGGGCACGAGCGGAGGAGGATGCCCACCTTGGGGCCCAAGCAACAGCGGCCGCATTGGCCCAAGCCACTGTTGGCTCCAGTCGCCAGGCCCCTGCGCATCCTGTGCAGGGGAACTTCTATACCCGACCCGGATCGAGGCCTCGACCGCCCCAAAGGCAGGTTGGGTCGACTCTCCCGGTTGCTGGTGCAGGCAGTAGCCACCGCGGACCACCTCGCGGTAGTGCTATTCACCAGCGGGATCTACTCCGTGTGGCCGATCCAGGAGGCATGGGTCATCCCACCTTCCGATCCCGGCCCGGAGGCCTGCCCGGAATCATCTCTCCCCGCGTCCCCTTTGATATCTGTCCCGGTGCCCCTCGCACCTTGGTTTCCAGCCCTCTTGGCCCCAGCACCAGTGCGGCCGGAGGACGCCAGGACAGAGATCAGCCCTGCCCCGAAGAACCACCCAGGGGCAGGAAGGCAAGGTGTCGACGCCGAGGGAAGAATGTTACGGAATTCCGGACAGAGATCCGACCGGTTCGCTTCTCTGATTCAGAGGCGGAGTACGATTCGGCGACAGAGCCCTTTCCCCTATCCCGCCAGTCAAGGGAAGGGGTAGGAATGCGGCACGTCAGCCTCGTACTCCCCGAGAGCGAGATCGATGTGATCCCCGCCTCTCTCCGAAGGTATATCCGGAGTAATGAGGGCCTGGTAGACCCCCAAGGATCAAGCTTGCGGTTGGTACCGGCCCCTCCGGAAGTGCCTTCCGTCTCGATCGGAGAAGCCAGAGACTTTTTCTGGGGACCGACGGTCGAACCACGATCTGGTGCACCCTCGGTGAGCACCGATGCTACGGCAGGATGTTCGCTCGCCGGCCCGTCCTATCGTGATGTGGTAGCCTGGGCACCACCACCCTCAGAGGGCGGCCCGGGATATGGAGGCCAATCGGCCTGTTCGCCGTATTCACCGCCGACCAGCCCGTCCGCCCGGCGGCCCGCCTCGGCACCACTGCCGGTTCCCCGTCTGTTCCCAGCCATTGAAGAGGACCAAGGAGATCTGGGTCCCGAGTTTGAGTCGTGGAGCTTCTGGACCATCCTTTCAGAGGGCCACTTCCCCGAGAAGTTTTGGCCAGTCGCAGGACCGGGCTTTGATGCACCCGAATCGCTCACCCCGGATGAGTTCGAATGCTTCCGCCGAACTCTCCGGGAGACTCGCTCCTATCTTCACCGCCTACAAATTCCATACCCCGAGAGTCAAGCGCACCTGGAGGATATTGGTGAGCAGTGCCGTCAAATTGTCCTGGCCATGCTCCCCGCGGTTCGACACCCCGGGTCATTTGAGCACCACGAGGCCCTCCAACAACGATGCGTTGAGTGTTTTCAAGTACTCCGCAAAGTTATCGAGGAAGCCACTCCCCACGTGTATATCCGTGGATGGGGGCAGTACGCTGCCCAACGCTTCAGTGTGATTCGCCGACAGCCCGATTCGCTGGGTGGCCCTGAGGGTATATCCCCAGGGACAGAAACGGTCAATATGGCTGACCTGTCGGGAGAGGGGAACGACTTGGAACTTCTCGACGGGGGCTTCCCCCCCGAAGACAAGCCGTCGTCAGAGCCATCGGTGAGAGTCACTCGTCATCAGAGGAACCTCCTGGGGCTCCCCGCACCCACTGAAGCACTGACGTTGAGCCGAAACGTCAGCAAAGGAAAAGAGCACAGCGAGTCTATAAAGCCCGCCGACCCATCAGCCTCCATGCAGAGGGCAGAGGAGGATACCAAGAAGGCTACGCTACGTCAGCAGCTCGCCGAACAGAAGAAGCTGGTTGACCAGCTCCTCGCCGAGCGCGCTGCAGAACGGCGGCCTGACTACGGTGATCCTAGGCCAGGACAGCAGGGACCGGAACAACCGCTCCGCGAAGAGACTCTCCCGGGCAACCGTGATTACGCCGTGTTCGCCGATAGGAGAGAGGCCATTGCCTACGGCAAGAGGGCGCGGTATGTTTCGCCACACCCTCCCGAGCGGCGTGACTACCTGAGAGACCCCGCTCGGATTCCTCCCGTTGCCCCAAGGGCCGCTCCGCCCGCCATCCCACGAGCTGCCGAGTTCGACGACCCGGTCGACGACCCGATTGAAGGGCCGTGAAATGCGCTCGTGGTTATAGATCCTCGCCAGGACTGGAACCCATGTCCGGACGATCCGATGGCGGCACTCATTGCCCGCTTGGAGGCCTTGGAGACTCGGCAGGTGGCGATCCCACCGGACGGCAAGCCCTACCCAGCATGGGTGGATGACATGTCGGCGCCTCCGGGATTCGGGAATCCCACTTTCGCTCCCTTCAACGGTACTGGAGATCCGCCACAACATTTAGCCCACTTCAACTCGAGGTGCGGGCCTATGTTGGGGACTCCGGCGCAGCAAGAGGCCGCTAAGCTTCGCTGCTTTGTTCAGACACTGGAAGGGCCAGCATTTGTCTGGTACAGCCAGCTCCCCGTCGGGTCGGTAACCAGCTGGGAGGACCTCCGTAGACAGTTCCTTTACCAGTTCAGTTCCACGACCCGGAAGACAAGTATCGCAGACCTCTTCAAGTGCAAGCAGAGGCCTGATGAGCGAGTCGCGGACTTCGTCGCCCGATGGAAGGGTCTCACGTATTCCCTTGACATGCCATTGACTCAGGAGCAGTTGCTGACAATGTGTGTCGGGAACGTCAAGACCGAGCTGGTCCCTTCCCTGATCACTCAAAATTACCCCGGAGGGTTCAGGGACTTCTCAGACAAAGCTCAACGTCTTGAGGAAGCCCTGCAACAGGCCATCCAGGCACACCCGCTGCCTCCTATGATTCCTGCAAGGAGAGTCAGCAGGGCTGAGCCCGCTGCTGTTGCCCAGATAGAGACCCCCAGGCCGTTGGATCTACTTCCGGTGAGGCCAGCTCCACAGCCTCACAGGAATCCGCCTCCACGGGCTCAGTTTCCAGCCCAGCAGCGGCAGCCCCAGAACCGGCCGACCCCTCCGCGTAATGTACCTCTGCAACCCAGGCGAGATAATCAGGGTCCACCTCCTCGGCCGGCCCCTCCAGCCCCTCGTCAAGACCACGCTCCCAGGGGCCCGCGACACCTGACTTACTCATTCCACGAGGATCAGGTCCCCGGTTATTTCCGGAGCGCCCTGGAGCAGAGGATTGTGTGACTGCCTGAGTGTTGGAAGCCAGAGGAGGCACATCTTACGAATAACCCCCGCTACTGCCCCTACCATCGGGCCCTGGGGCACACCATCTAGCGGTGCTATGTGTTTAAGGATTGGCTCCAAGACCAGATTAACAACAATGTAATCAGGTTGGTCCCAGCTCCGGCACAAGTGGCGGGCGTGTTCGTGGGATCAGATGACGATAGTGGCAACGAGGACGAATGGCAGCTGGTTTCCGACCACGGGTCCCAGAAGTATAATAACTGGATGGCCCGCAAGACGACCATTCGCACCCATGGAATCATCCGTGCGCGCTTGAATCAGCCTGAGCCCCCAGAATCTGCGGGTGTTGCTTCGGCATCGTCGTCCCAGCCTGCCTCTTCCAAGAGGAGCAAACGGCAGCAGCGCAAGAAGGAAGAGCGTGCCCCGCCAGTTCTGCCACTATCCCGCACTCTCGGCGATTTCATGCCCCCGGAGATGGGGGTCCCTCCTCGGATCCGCCCGGTGATGGATGATTCGTCCGATGACGGTGTTGGGTACGCTTCGGTTAACACCGTCGAGCTGGTAAATCCCTTTTCGGTTCCCGACGTTGAAGAACACTAGGTGGACCTCCCTAGTGTCCCCGGTCGTCACCACCGTCGAAAGAACCGCAGCAGCAGGAGTCGCCGGGGCACAGCCGTTGGCACCTCTAGCCAGGCCGTGCACGCCACTGAGACTAGGCAGCAGGCTCAAAACCGAGCACAACGTGCGCCGCCCCCCCATTCGGGGATGACGGACTCGCCTCCGCCGCTGTTTGTGGTGTGGGACCAGGCAGAACCGCCTCAGCCGTGTCACGACCAGCTCCGCCCTGCCACGGGTCCATCCCGGCCTCCTGACCCCAGTACGGTGACCATTTCCCGGACTACAGCCAGTGAACAGCGAGATGCGCCAAGTACCAGTCAGCCGCCGATCCAACCGGCAAGGCCCGTCATGCCGCCAACCGCAGAGCAACCTCCTGCAACCAGGGGCTCGCGCTTGGCCAAAAAGTATGATGTCCTGAAGCACTTGGCCGACATCCCAGCAAGGCTCTCCATCCTTGAGGCCCTGCGCATGTCATCTGAGATGCGCGAGGCACTCGCTGAAGCCCTGAAGAGCCCCCTCCAGTTTGAGACAGAGGTTGCGGCTGTAGAGGCCTTTCACGCCGAAACGATCGAGGACGCCGAATGTCAGGCAGTTATCTCGTTCTCTGGTAAGGATGAAGACCCTCCTATACAGGGACACATTCGTCCGATGTATGTCACTGGCCAGTTCAATGGCCTTGAAGTCTGGCGCTGTCTTGTCAACACGGGGTCCGGGATTAACCTGATTCCAACTCGGACGCTCCGGAGATTGGGGTTGTCTGAGGATGACTTGATTCCCTCCGACCTCAGGATCCAGGGGTACGACCGCACCGAGCAAACCCCGGTCGGCAAGATACGTTTGAAGACCCAGTTCGGTGACTTGGTTGCCAACACCGAATTCATGGTAGTCTCTCAGGACACTACGTACAATGCATTGATGGGCAGGCCATGGCTCCACCTTCACGCGGCGGTTCCCTCGTCGTACCACCAATGCCTCAAATACTCCCTTAATGGTCGAGTAGGCGTGATTCAAGGAGATGCCTCTCCTTTTGCCTCGTGTGAAGCCCGCTATCTGGATGCGGACTATTACAAGAGCAAGGATAAGCAGATCCTGGCAGGTGAGGTTGAGCCTGTCGCTGTTGCAAGTGATCCCTGGGCAAGTCTGGATGATGCTTACGTCCTCCCGATTCACCGGTTGGACGTCGCCGAGGTCTCGACGGCCCGCGAGTCTCCTGATGAGATGACCGCGACCGCCCGCGCCAGCACCAGTGGCCCAGCAGGATCTGGTATCCCCAATGCAGTTTCCAACGTAGTCTCTCCCGTGGACGATCCCTCCCCGAGTGGAGAGGACGTGGAAGACGCACCCCCAGCCTTTGAGGAGGGCGTCCCCTCCACGGTCGATGAGTTAATACAGGTGAACCTTGGAACCGAGGCCGATCCAAGACCCACATTGGTCAGTGCCGCCATGCCCTCTGAGGAGCGGAATCAGTACGTGGATTTTCTCAGGCAGCACCGTGATGTGTTCGCTTGGGGCTATGACGAGATGTCGGGGCTAGATCCTCAGGTAGCCGTCCTCCGCCTTGGTCTCCCGGCGAACCATCGCGGGTTCAAGAAGCCTCCCAGGAAGATGCACCCATCCCACGGTGCCATGGTTGAGGCCGAAGTTGACAAGCATATCAAAGCCAACTTCGTGAGGCAAGTTCAGTACCCCAAATGGCTGGCCAACATTGTGCCGGTCAGGAAGAAGAACGGGCAGATCAGAGTCTGCATCGACTTCCGCGATCTCAACCCCCACTGTCCGAAGGATGATTTTCCCCTTCCAGTGACAGAGCTGTTGATTGATGCCACGACAGGATTCCAAGCCCTCTCCTTCATGGATGGATACTCCGGATACAACCAAATCCGGATGGCCCCTGAGGATGAGGAGTTCACTGCCTTCAGGGCCCCCCAAGGTACCTTTTGCTACCGGGTCATGCCATTCGGCCTGAAGAATGCAGGTTCCACCTATCAACGGGCGATGCACCGCATATTCAAGCCAATCCTCGGCACACTGGTGGAATGCTACGTCGACGACTTGGTGGTCAAATCGCGCCAGCGTCAGGACCATCTCAATAATCTTGAGAAAGTGTTCGGCTTCCTCCGGTCTCGCTGCCTGAAGATGAACCCGTTGAAGTGTGCCTTTGGGGTCACCTCCAGAAAGTTCCTCGGATTTTTGGTAAGATACCGGGGTATTGAGATCGACCCAGAGAAAATCAGGGCGATTAGCCAGATGCCTCCCCCGGGTAACATCCGGGAACTGCAAGGGTTCCAAGGCCACTTAGCCTATATACGCCGATTCATCGCGAATCTGGCCGGCAAGTGTAAGCCATTTTCTCGGCTCATGAAGAAAGGTGCCACCTATGTATGGGATAAAGAGTGTCAGACCGCTTTCGAGTAAATCAAGCAGTACCTGCTTAAACCTCCGGTCCTGATGCCGCCCGTATTCAGAAAGCTGCTGGTCCTTTATGTGACCGCCCTGGAACGGTCCCTGGGTGACCTTCTCGCCCAGAAGAACAACGAGGGAACGGAGAATAGCCTCTATTACCTCAGTCGCATTCTCCTCGATGCGGAAGTTAGGTATTCCCCCATCGAGAAGAGCTGCCTGGCGCTCGTATTTGCCGTACAGAAATTACGGCACTACTTGCAGCACCATGAGGTACAGTTGGTTTCTCGGGTAGACCCGTTGAAATATATCCTGAGCCGACCCATGTTGACTGGCCGTCTAGCGCGGTGGGCTGTGATTCTCCAGCAGTTCGACATCAGGTATGTGTCTCAGAAGGCCATCAAAGGGAAAGCATTGGCAGACTTTCTGGCAGCTCACCCGACCTCCGCGGATCAGCCGCTGGATCTAGGCTTTCCTGATGAGACCATTCTCTCGGTCGATCATGCCGATCCATGCTGGCAGATTCACTTTGACGGTGCCTCCCGGAGCCCCACCGGTAGAAGACTCGATAATCCTAAGCTCAACAGAGTGGGCTTGGGCATCGTCTTCATTACCCCGGAGCGAGCCGTGCTGCCATACTCGTTCCTGTTGTTAGAGGGCTGTACCAACAATGAGGCGGAATACCATGCCCTCATCACCGGCCTCGAGTTGGCTCTCGAGATCGACGTGCCCCGTCTGTGCGTGAAAGGGGACTCCGAGCTGGTCGTTAAGCAGATCAATGGCGACTATGTTGTCAGGAAGCCGGAACTTGTGCCATTGTTGGAGTGCACCCTCCTTCTGATGGCCCGGTTCCCTTCTCGGCCGGAAATTGTCCATATTCCCTGGTCGCAGAACGGTCGAGCAGATGCTTTGGCCAGCCTTGCTGCGTCACTTGCGGAGCCTGAACAGGACAACCTGATCGTCCGCGTGACGCGCCGCAGGCTCATCGCTCCCGTTATCCTGGAGGAAGATCGCGGCCCGTTGGTAAGTAATCTCACCACGGTTGCCCCTATGCCCGGAGCCCCGAGTACCCCAGATATGACAGTCGGATCAGCCCCTGATTGGAGGACGCCTTTGGTTGAGTACCTCCAACATGGCACTCTTCCATCGGATCGGGCCGAGCGCGAGCGAGTTCGACGCCGCGCATCGCAGTTTGTCCTCCAGAGCAGCCCCGGCCTGGAGCAGATCCTCTACAAACGCGGATTTGATGGTGTTCTCCTCCATTGCCTTCAGGGAGTTGAGATCCCACGAGTCATGCAAGAGGTTCATGCTGGTTCATGTGGCGCCCACCAGACTGGGCCGAAGCTGTCCCACCAGATTCGGAGGTTAGGATACTTCTGGCCCTCCATGATCCATGACTGCATCGAGTATGCCAGGAGGTGCCATGCGTGCCAGGTTCATGCGAACTTTGTGCATCGGCCGCCGGAGCCTCTCCATACCACTAGGTATTCCTGGCCCTTTGCAGTCTGGGGTCTGGACGTTGTGGGACCTTACCCACCGGCGACAGCTCGCCAGTGCCGGTTCATTCTGACCGCCACAGACTTCTTCTCCAAATGGGCAGAGGCGATTCCGCTCAGAGAGGTCAAATCCTGTTCGATCGCTGACTTCGTGACCTCCAACATCATCTATCGATTTGGAGTGCCTCACTCTATCCTCACGGATAACGGAACCAATTTCCGAGTAGCCGAGTTGAAGAAGTTGTACGCCAAGTACAACATTCGCTCGAACCATACATCTCGCTATCATGCGCAGGCGAATGGACAGATCGAGGCGTTTAACAAAACCCTCTCTAACATTCTGAAAAAGATGGTTGGTCAGAACAAGAAGAGTTGGCCGGACAAGCTCCCCAACGCCCTCTGGGCTTATCGGACGACGACTCACAATTCCACCCAGATGACCCCTTATTCCCTGGTGTATGGAGCTGAGGCCGTCCTGCCCATCGAGGTCCAGTTACCGTCCTTGCGCACTGCGGTCTATGACCAGCAAGCACCGGACAGAGTTGCTGAAGCCCGTCTAGTCGAGTTGGAAGCACTGGATGAGAATAGGCTTCGCGCTTTGCACAACTTGGAGAGGCATCAAAGCAGAATGGCTCGAGCTTTCAATAAGAAGGTTAGCCTCCGCTCCTTCCTGCAGGGTGACCTAGTGCTAGCCCTGAGAGCACCGATGATCCCCGGCAGGAAGCCGCCCAAGTTGGATCCCAAGTGGGAGGGACCTTTTGTCATCCACAAGGTCTATCCCAATGGCGCGTACTCCCTGGAGACTATGGATGGTGAGCGTGTCACTCCTCCCACCAACGCTAGGTTCCTCAAGCAGTACTTTGTCTGAGTGTGCCCACGTCCTGCACGACGTTAAACTGCATATGTCCAAGCTGCACGATGTTAAACTGCCTAGCATATCGTCCGCGCTGCAAGACGTTAAACTGCCAAGTGTTTCGTCCAACATGACGTTAAACTGTACTACGTCCGAGCTACAAGACGTTAAACTGTTCAGCATCCGTCCTGCATGACGTTAAACTGCCCCTCAAGAACTACGTGCGGCTTGATTCCCATCCTTATGGAATACGTAGGACCGTCTGGACATTCATGTTTCAGGCCCAGCCCCATCCTTTGGGAATTTCCATCCCATCTCGGGCCCTTGGCCCAGTTGCCTCCGGGTGTGCGGCGTATGGTGTGAACGCGGGGCTATACCCTCATTCACGTCGGTTTTCTCTCCATGCTGTACGCCCCCCACGTTTGGGGATGCCTTCTGCTCCCCCCTTCTTTTCTCGTCCTGCATGACGTTAAACTGCACTTCAAGAACTACGTGCGGCTTGATTCCCATCCTTATGGGATACGTAGGACCGCCTGGACATTCATGTTTCAGGCCCAGCCCCATTTCCCGGGAATCTCTATCCCGCGTCGGGCCTCTGGCCCAAGTTCCCCTCCTTTTTGTGCGAGGCGTATCGCGTGAGTGGGGGATTATGTCCTCATTCGCGTTGGTCTACTGGCCACGCCGTACGCCTCCCCCGTGTGTGGGACTACCTCACACCTCCCATCGTCCTGCATGACGTTAAAATGCCTCTCAAGAACTACGTATGGCTTGATTCCCATCCTTATGGGATACGTAGGACCGCCTGGACGCTTGTGTTTTAGGTCCAGCCCCGTCTCTTGGTTGATCACGGGGATCTGACCTCTTTTGGTTGCTCTCAGGGTGAGTCCTCCGACCCTTTTCGGTGATCTGTTAACATGTTTTG
Organism: Viscum album; assembly: GCA_963277665.1. Lineage (NCBI taxonomy): Eukaryota > Viridiplantae > Streptophyta > Magnoliopsida > Santalales > Viscaceae > Viscum > Viscum album. Next base: position 1,970,720,541 of record OY728138.1, read on the forward strand.
GGTACTTCGGTCTATGACTCGTAGTGACAGATTCAATCCCGACAAGTCCTGTGTTGCTTGTCAGGCCTCGCGCTTCCTCTTGTTCGAGCCTTCACTCAAAGGGATCCTCGTTAGCGGTTTGGGTACGATGCCTCAGTGCTCTCCTACCGCTCCGGGTCGATTTACCGGCGGGTCTTGGGCCGCAAATCGATATGAATCCTGCGATTGAGCGGTCGATGCTCGTTTGCTTGCCCCGTATTAGGCTGACGCGATCGGATGTTGTGTTGCGAATGCGTCAGCAACATCCTTGATCTCCATGTCGGCTCTTTCAGGCTCTGAACATTGGTTGCGCAGTCCTCATCACACTCCGCCTTTGCACGTTGTAGTGGAATCTCGACACTCTCTTCATACTGACCTTCAGTACACCTCTACACGTTAGGCAGACCAACCAGGGTAATGATGTCGTTCGAGGCTCCCATGATCTGAGCACCAAGGGTATATGCGGATGTCCTCTCTAAGGGCCATGCGTAGCTGGACCCTCGTCCCCATAAGGAGGAGGGAGTCGCCCGAACAATCGCGTTCTGGGCCCAGTATATCTGGAGGCTAGCATCTCTGCCCCTCGGGTGATGGACATACGCAGACCCCTATCCCAAGACTCTTCTCTTGGAATCGTGCGTGACCGCAGGGCTGGGTATGTTCCCACCTCCGCCGTGTCCGCCGTACCGCAATAAGCGGGTTCCTCCATGGTCCGAACCACACGACCTTAAACTGTGTTGTCTGGTCCTACCACACGACCGTAAACTGTGATCGTCTTGGCCGCCCGAAAAAAAAACGGCACTGCATCGTGATGTTCTCCTCAGGGGACACTCATGTTGGGCGCTGGTTAATAACCACGCCATTCATCAATGCCTTCCGTGGCTTGATTGTTGTGGCGACGCCAGAGATTTCTCAATCACAGGCATGTCGCCGCACAAAGAAAAACCATTCATCTTTAAGGACAAACAAGAAACATCAAATGCCGCTCCTTCTGTGTGCGAGGGTCAGACCCGCACCCTTCCCCGCGCTGGTGCCCGATTGTGTTGCGCCGCGCTTCAAGAACTACGTGTGGCTTGATTCCCATCCTCATGAGATACGTAGGAACGCCCGGATGTTTGAAACTTCGGGTCCAGCCCCCACCTCTTAAAGATTCCCCCTTCTCTGGGGAATCTGCCGCCTTCAGGTCACCCTCAAGGCGTGTTCCCCGACCCCTTGCAGTGGTCCACCGGTGTCAAGAGTACTCTGGTTTATTGCCAGGAGGGTCTGGTTCAGCTTGGTCAGGTTCTTTCCATTTTCAGGCTTCATGCTCCCTTTCATTCGGACCCATCGCCTGCGCCCTGGGTGGAGCCCCCGTGAACGGTTCGGACACAATGCCTCAGTGCTCTCCCACCGACTCGGGCCGGTACCCCCAATGGCCTCGGGAAGCAAATCGATATGAATCCTGCTATTGAGCGGTCGATGCTCGTTTGCTGCCTCATTCCACCAACGGTTAGTGCGATATTGATGCTTCTTTTCCGCCACGGTCGGCAGTACTCCCATATCGTTACTCCGGTGCCCCCAGTCCTTGAGTGAATGGCCGCATGATTCACATTTTCCACCTCCCATTCTGACCAGGAAAAATCTCGACACTCTTGACACTATCCCTCAGTGCATCTTCGCATATCCAGGGGATAGGACCACGATGCGGCGTACTTTGAGGTTCTTATGGTCCGATCTCTAAGACCATAAACTAAGATCTCTCCTTATGGTCCGAGCTCTAAGACCTTAAACTAAGATCTCTCATTATGGTCCGAGCTCTAAGACCTTAAACTAAGATCTAGCCCTTATGGTCCGAGCTCTAAGACCTTAAACTATGATCTACCCCTACGGTCCAAGCTCTACGACCTTAAACTAAGATCTCCCCGAACGGGGTTCTACGTCCTGCATGACGTTAAACTGCACTCTCAGAACTACGTGTGGCTTGATCTCCAGCCTGATGGAGTACGTAGGAACGCCCGGGCATCTCAACTCGGGTCCAGCCTCAGGGATCGTTAAGTCCCGCCCCTCCTCGTCGCCGGCCGTCTGGCCTGGCTTCTGGTAGAGTGGTGCAGTTGTGATATCCTCCCCGGTTCAGCTCGGGATGCCCCATCGCAATGATGGGAAGCGACAGTTTCCTCATTAAAAAGGTTCTGTCTGAGAATTGGGGTGATTCACGGCAAGATTAGTGCATACGCCTAATACGCTTTCCCCACGGTGGCGCAATTCTGAGAGCGTTGAATTTTGTCCGAACAATCGTCACTTCGCCCCACGCTTCGCATGCCCTGTTGATCTGGATTTCCACCCTTGTGTCTGAAGGAACCCCCAAAGCGGTATTCATGATGACATGTGGTCCCCATCCTGCAATATGAATGATGACCTTCGGTCCGTCTATTGCAGTTGTTATGGTCGATCCACTGTCCGATTACCGTCTTGGGCATTTCCTGGAAGGCCGACCGTTGTGGATGTCTGGATTCGGGACACGCGATTCACCCTTTCTCATTTCCCTATGTTCGGATAAAATCTTAATGCCCCTAGCATTGTCCCGCTCGTGTGTTGGAACAAGTTGGGGGGATGATACATTGATTTGGCTTGAGGTCTCCTTTTCTAGGAATGACCTCCCTCTTTTCTCCAGCAATCCAGGCACAATTATGGATGCCTGATGCTTGGTTAACACTCCCGCAAGACAACGAATTGTGGATGAGCATGTTAAGCCAAAAGATGCAGATAAATATATATTGGTTCATACAAATGGATCAAGGTAGCAGAAGCAAAATGTTCTGGGAGTGGAAAAACAAAGCCCCTAGGGATTAGCGTGCTGAATGAGTCTCTCTAACGCCGCTACCCTTTGGCTGGCGGCCTCCAGGGCTGCTTCTCGCTCTCTGCGTGCCCTCTCCTCGTCGGCGGTCGTAGCACGCAGTTCGTCGATTCCGGCCTGTGCACGCTCCCGCTCGACCTGAATTGTGACCATCTGTTGGCCCGCCTCCGTCAGCTGTACCTGGGCGTCAACCAGCTGGGCTGCTAGTTTCTCCACAAGCTCGGTACATGTTGCGACAAAGGCCTCCTTCTCTGCCGCCTTCCCTTCGAGACGCCGGACTTCTTGCTCCGCCGCGAGGAGCGCCCGCGTGCTCTCCGACATGTCCCGACTTTGTGTGACGTCGGCACGCTGGCAGCTCTCGCGCATCTTTTCGGCCATGAAATCACGGACCGTCAGATGGAGGCGTTGAGCATCAGCTCCCCCGGCACACAGGAAGCGCAGCCAGGTTTGAAGTGATCCCATGCGCCCCAGCCACTCCGATGGGTCTCGCTTGAGGAAGCGCTGGATGCACTTCCACCCCCTGCGGCACGTTATCCGGCTCTCCTCGACCGCCTCCGCGTCTGAGTCGTCCATCTCCTCGGGGTCGGCAGGCCGGTAGGCAGGGAAGGCAGCCAGCAGGTCTGCTGCAGGGTCCGCCCCTGGGAGGTCCTCATGAGGGATAGGTTCCCCAACATCTGGGCGACCTTCTTCTCTCTCCCCAGCGGCGCTGACACCCTCGTCAGCCCCCGACCTCTCTCCGATGTCAGCACCGCCGGCGTCCGCAGCCCCCTGACCAGCAGTTGGTGGGGCCGGCTCGGTTTGGGAAGTCTGTTCCGGAGCAGGCGGCATGTCCACCACTGGTCCACTCGTAGATGGCCCGGGTTCGGCAACCCTACGAGCCTCCAGTCCTGAGATCACTGCGCAGGGCATGCCATGGTTAGTCACGGATCGTCAACGGCAAGCACCAGCAGTAAAGTAAGGAGACTTACGGGAGTTCAGAGCGTCATCTTCCGCTATCCCGGCCGCCGCAGGAACAGTTGCAGCAGGGGGCCCTTCCGCGCTTGTCAATTCGATAATGGGTGCCTGGCCCCCGCCTTGTCCTGCTGGCGCCTCTCCTACTCCCGCTGAGGACGCCTGACCAACATCCGTGTGCTCCTGAAAAAGATGGAGAAATGGGTTAGAAGCTGCATAAGGGAATGGATGAAGCAGGTTGAGTAGGGATAGAAGCGGACCTCGAGGAGCTCAGTGACATCAACATTGTCAGAGCCGGCCACCTCGCCGCTCTCCCGTGGGCTCCCCTGATGGGATCTTCCCTCAGAGCCTTCATCCTCCCCCATTTCCTCCTCTTCCTCGGAGCCGCTTCCACATTCATCTTCGGCCGGCGGCATCTGTTCTGGAGCTGGATCTAGACCGAGCATCACCTTCACCAGAAGGGATGGCTCCGCACGCTGACCACGTTGGCACGCGTAATCGTCCATGGCCGTCAGATACGCATACTGCCGGTTGAATTCCACCCTGTCGGCAATATGGAGGCACCCGACCTCTGGCAGATGGATTCCTTCTCTGAGAATCTTTCGCCACATGGCGTCGGTCCCCAGTGACTGCCGCAGGGTCATCCAGGCCGACCACAGCACCGGGAAGACTGCGTCGTGGGAGGGTTCGAGCAGACGTCTCACCTGCTTCCTGGGCCGCTCTTCGACCACCGCACATGCCCCCTCTCTGGGCGCTGAGGTCGTGGCGGCAGCTCGCGATGCGCCCGCCGCCGAAGTCCCTACCCGCGCCGGCTCCGCTGCTTGGCGCGCCTCCGTTCTCCCCCGTGTGGCGGCACCTCGCCTCCTTCCTTGATGCCCGGTCTCCGCACGGGTGACCTCGAGCCGCCGAACTGGCTTCCGTAGAAGCCCCTCGTGGTACGCGATGGCCCAGTGTTCGGCGTACTCGGTTGCCAAGCCTGCGTCAACCCCGGTAGGAGGGAGAGTGATGACGTCGCCAGAGCCGAAAGCGGCAAACATCAGCCACATCTGGCGAAGGACGCAAGGGTTCGTCTCCTCCCGGACAGCAGTAAATACCCTCTTCGGCATCCGCTGAAGGCACCCGAACAGCCTGGCGAACCGGGTTGGCACGTAAGGCTCGCAGATCACCTTCCCGTCGATCCGAGCCACGAGCACTTTGCCCCGCATGTTCAGGAAGTATTCATGCTGCTCCAGCGGAACCTGCCCATTGTCGATCATCTGGACGACGGGAGTGGGGAACGGACTGAAGTTGAAGTTGGCATGATTGCCAATCCTAATCCTCACGCCCTCCTCACTTAGGGTCATCGGAGCGACCCCCGTGATGTTCAGCAGGGAGGGTCGCAGGCCATTGCCCAGAGGAATGATGGCGTTCGGAAACGTGTACCCACCGAGGTGAGCAGCCACCCAGCCGTGGAAGAACTGAAAGGGCCCACAGATCCTTCGTGGCGAACCCCCTCGTGAGATGCGTCCCAGGATGGCATATAGCCTCGCCAGCACTGGGACCCCGAGGTTGTATCTTTTGTTGGCGGCCATAGCGCCCGCCATCGCCAGTGTCGCCGGGCGAACGCCCATTCTCGCGTCCCGCACTGGCAGGAGCCACCCACTCAGAAAGGCGGCCAGGAACGCCGCGTACCAGACATTTGGGTCCCGGGCCTCGATGACGCGGTACCCCCATGAGCGGTAGTCGCCCGTCTCCAGGACCCGCCAGTACGACCCGTTCCGGCTCCTCTGAGCTGCGGTCGGGCACCGCTTCCCCCTGCCTGGCATCTTGACCGCTGGGTCATGCTCCAAGAACTGGCTGAACCACTCCTTGTAGGCTATGTCCTTCTGGAAGTCCTTGATCCCAAGCCGCTGCGTAGCCAGGTCAAGTAGATGCCATGTCAGAATGGGAGTCCGCGACCTGTCCTCCCAGATGTTCTTTGGGGGCAGGAACTCATCGTATTGGTAGCCCTCCAGCGGGACACCTCCGATGCAGTGGATGTCCCAGAGACCGATGCCGACCTCCCCATGGTGAAGATGGAAGGTGTTGGTATCCAGAGACCAGCGGGTGAACAGCTCCGGCCCGAGCTCGGACTGCTGGTAGAAGTGGAACTGCGACGTCCACACCGCCTCAAATAGGCCGATGTACCGCAGCTCCTCTGTGAAGTGATCGCAAGTGTGGCGTACCCAGAACGCCCAGGCCCACTCGCTGGTGAAATTGCCCCCAGACCGCAAGTCCCAGTCCTTCAGCCAGCCCTTGGTGTCGTCAGTGACACTCTGGCGATATGTGCTCGAGTAGAGGGCTGGAGAATTCTCCGCAGTAGGCTCACCCCCGTCAATGGTTCGCGTCCTCGGGTTCAGGACATAGATGTCCAAGTGCCTGGTCTCCCTGGCAGGATGCCCATTGTTGGTGATGTTATAGCGGGGAAGCTCGTCCTCCCGAGTCACCCAGGTTCGTGGCGCATCAACCTCAAACCCTGGCACCGGAACCTCATCTAGGATGCCGAAGTTCCAGAGCGGCAGGTTGTCCGACAGTGGATATGTCTTCTGGTCCGGCGTCAGCAAGTCGAACAAGGATTGGTTGTTGGAAACAATCTCCTTGGCTCCGTAAACCTCCTCGTTCACCGCCATCTCTGCTCTGCGAATGGCGGCATCCCCCTCATTTCCTTGATGCGCGGGCATCTCAGAAGTTTCGGGATTCGTGCGGGTTAAGGGATGAAGCGTGTGGGATCGGACGAGGCTGGTAGAGAAGTTTGAAGGTTGGCATGCAATCCAAGTGGACGACGCGCAATTGGGAAGAATGTCGCTCAAAGTTCTGGGTTTTTGCGCAAAGACAGGCGAATTCCGGATGGTTTTGCGCGCCGATCGGGCGAATTTCACGACCGGAAAAGGCAATTTCGCGCACGAGAGCGTTGAAGCTTACCGCGCGGAAGGCCTGTGTACGGAACGCGGAACCCTGGACCCCTATTGATAGACGAGGCCGGGATTCCGCGCCGCGCGGAACGCTCGATTGCGCGACCGCGGCGGCGAATTGCGCGCTCGGCGCCCCTTTTTGCGCGCCTAAGTCCCGCGCAGCCCAGGACTTCGGCATTCCGGCGTCTCCCTCGGAATTTGATCGGCGAGAGGCCGCAACGATCAGGTTCCGAGGGGGGGCTTTTGTAGACGCCGGAAAAGTCCGTTGTTCCCAAACGAAGCTCCGGATGCGGAAAGCGAAGTCATATTTGGAGTCAGAGGCACGTTCCGGAGGGCCCGGAGGACTTGCGCGAAATTTCAGAGGCCCACGCGCAAAGTTGAGTCGCGGCGCGCAATCCTCCCGGGATGCGCGCAATGCGCTGGGCCGGCGCGCTATTTTGCGCGCCCGTGGCCTGCGCGGCTCCCTTGCGCGCCGGGTCTTGATTCCGCGCCCGCGAAGGGAATTCCGTGCCCGAGACCGGATTCCGCGCCCGGGGTTGCCTATAAATATAAGGCGACCCCCGACGTTTTGAAGGTTGCCAGAATCCGAAGCGTCGCTCGTTCGCGCAATCCAACCCCTTCCGCGCGCAATGCCGATCTTCAGGTAACCTCCTTTCTTTCGCGCAATAGAGCCTCGGGGTTCGCCTTCGCGCGCAATCCCCTTGGCTCCTTTCCTTTGAATAATCTTTAAACCCGAAGGCCTTTGCGCGCAAAAGAAGCCTCTTGCGCGCAATTTCCCCCGGGTGCGCGCAATCCACCCCGATTGCGCGCACCCCCCATTTTCAAAGTGGTCGTTCGTTAGAGAATGATCCGTTGCCCCCGCGAGCTGTCCGAAGCCCGGTGCGCGCAATCTCAGTCATCCGCGCGCAAAAAATCTGGCCCGATTGCGCGCCAGCCCGCCATTTTGCGCGCCGACCTGCTGTTTTGCGCGCAAAGCTCCTCTTTTGCGCGCAATCCCCCAGGGTCGCCCTCCTTGACCCCCTGAGGGTACCCGCCTGCGTGGCGCCCGATGATCTTCATCCTGGGTGCCCGCACCGTGCGTTGTCTTCCCGTGCGGCCCTCCAGGCTCGCGCGAAGTGACACGGACCCATCGGCGGCAACCAACGTCCAGCATGACGTTAAACTGCACATTTGTCCCGCATGACGATAAAATGCATTCGTCCCGCATGACGTTAAACTGCATTCGTCCAACACGACGTTAAACTGTGCATCGTCCAACACGACGTTAAACTGTATATCGTCCAACACGACGTTAAACTGTACCACGTCCGCGCTGTAAGACGTTAAACTGCGAAGCACCTTCGTCCTCAACACACGACGTTAAACTGTACTTCGTCTGGCAAGACGCTAAACCGTCCGCATCACCCGATCCCGTGCCCCGCACGCAGGGTCCCCCCCGGTTTGGATGTGGCCCCCACCCGCTCGTCTCTGCAGGGATGTCGGGATTGCCCCTCTTTAGGGACGATTTAATGGGAGCGGCTTTTCCCTACGGTGGTAGGGTATTACAAACCCCTAGTTTCTTGTGGGGGGCTGCACATGTGTATCTCCATTGCGCTCCCCCACTGCCGAAGCCAGTAGAGGGTGTGACTGGGATTGAGGTGTCTCCTACTTTCGGTCCAAGTCCCTTCCAACTGAGTTTTGCCGCATCCGGGCTGCCTCAAGTGCGTAAGTCCTGACAGAATGAACTACGTGGACTTTGATCCCTGTCTTCTAAACAGGGTACGTAGGAAGCCTCCCTGATGTTCAAGCCCACCACCTGGTCGTCCCGGTCGTATTTACGTCGGTTCGTCCATCAGTGGACCCCTCCAGGGTTCACGTTTGCATCGATTCACCTATGAATCCGCCCCTGTGGGAGACTGCACGTGTGTATCTCCACTGTGCCTCCCCACAGCCCCTTTTTCCATTTCTCCTTTTATCGTCCAGCATGACGTGAAACTGTGATCCACCCGGCCGTTCCATCCCCCTCTGTGCGAGGTGGTTCGGTTCAATCCTCCTCCTGGCGGCCTCGACCTCTTCGTGAGTCGGCTTGCCGACGTCCAGCATGACGTTAAACTGTATACCCGAACTACGTTGACTTTGATCCGTGCTAACGCGCGGTACGTAGGAAGCCCCTACGGGGTCCAAGCTCTTCACTCCATCATCCATCCCGATCCTTACCCGGGCCGCCACATCCCGGTGGGGTCATGCCACTTCTCTCCACTCCACATCACCCGGGAAGCCGCCCATGCGTTGTCCCCAGCGTCGGAGGTTCCCCGCAAGGGGTTCTGTCATCTGATCCACTTTTCGTGTTGATCGATCCGATGCCGTCCCCGCTGGACGTTAAACTCGCGGCATACCCCGTGTTAAACATGGGAAGCTGAGGAAAACCTCAGGGGACACAGTTCCCCGCACCCAGTGCGGGATGCCTCAGGCCATCATGCCTTCGAGAAGCCCTATTAGGGACGGAAGACAGACGTGCAGGGCCGCAGTGTTACGACACGCCCCCAATACCCAGAGCCACCCGGCCTCCTCACCGCAGGTTGCTGCCCCGACCAGACTCCTTGGAGCGTCCGGGCGGAAGCAGCGTAATTAACCGGTGTCCATGAAGATATGGCGCCGGGAGCGAGATTCACGAGCATGTCTTAAATCTATGAGGGAGACCCGGATTAGGCGACGAGTTCCGACGAGACGTCCAAGGAAGGAGGAGCCGACATCCCATCATCCCGGTTTCGATCAAGGAGCAGACGCCCCTGAATAAGGGACGGATGCCGCACGCCTTTGGAAAGCGGGACTGCGGGACCACAAGCCGTGCGCCCATCCCCTCGGGTTGACGGGTGCACGCGCGAACGCGTCCTGGCGGAACCGCGTAACCCGACGCACATCCGCACCGAAACAATGACCATCATTTTAACGAACTTATTTTAAATGATTAAATTATCTATGATTTTTTATTGATCATATCATTAATATATTCATTTATTTTATATACCAAAAACATAATGATATCATACAAATAATATTTATCCTTTCATACCACCATAATTCCCAACCTATTAAGGTAGGGACAGAAAATAAGACACATTACTTTGTGGACGTGGTAGTTTTTACAATACATGAACAACAATTTTATCTCCATAATCATAGTATATAAGAATAAATAATAAAAATAAAATTAATATTCAAATAATATATTATATAAATAATATAAATATCATTATAGTAGTATTTATTGAATAAATTTTAAAGAATAAAATTAAGTATGAATATATGTAGTTGATAATACTCACCCAGGGGTCTTGGTTTTTATTTGAAATTCCCTTTCTATTTTAATAGATTTTCATATATATGAGTTACCATGGGATTATGTATAAGGTATATGATTATAAAAAGATTAAAATGAATGTTTTTCATGGATTATATCAATGTAATGTGGTTTATTTATGGGATGAATATAATTCCCTTTTACACCTGAGGGAATGGGTTGTTTTGGGTAAACCATTATAGTTTGCCACAAACCTATGAAACTATTGAAGGTTCAGTGAATGAAAAGTGGAATCTTGAAGGTGAAACATGCATTGATCTAAAAATATATCAAATATTCTATTATATTTATATTTTTATACGTTTTTATAACACATGTATACATTGTTTCATGTACTTATAGCCCATTGTATGAATTCTCTTATGATTGGAGCATTTTATGAGTTTTTTTAGGATAACATTAAAAATTGCTGATGTTTTGGATGTTTTGAATAGTTATAAAATGGTTAGGGAAAACCATGCTATTTGTCCTAGAAAACTATGCACCATATAATGATCAACTATAATGGGGCACATAGTTTTTCTAAAATGTGTGACCAACCCTTCAAAATGGTCATTCCATGTATACAAAGATAAAAATTGTGGTTGCACAATTATTTTAACCATGTAGACACACCCTGAATCCTATATAGAAACCCAATGAGTTCACATGGTTATAGAAAATAGTTACTACAGACCATGCAGTCCAATATGGAAACTGTTAATGCCTTTTTTTTAATCCCATTAAAATTTATATAAAAATCCCATATCCCCTATTTTATATTCCTCACACCCACCATTCTATCCGAAATTGATCATATGGATTCTATAGGCTCATGAGAGGATTTAATAGCTCTTTATACCTATTTTCTTATGAATCAATGTGTTGGTGGAAGATCTGATCCTTCTCTAATATGTCTTTACTATCATGATTTGGGGTTTTATTTCTCCCTTATCTCTATCCCTTTTTAGTGTTGTGAATCCTCACATTTGTGATATATTTGATCTTATTGTTTATAGATCTTTTTTTATGGATCTTGGATATATTTTTTACTTCTTGATCTCATTCACAATTTTTCTTCATCAGTGTTTCACATTAAAAGTATTATTTGATTGATCATGTGATTAAGGTTTGGTGGTTCGATTAAGATTTACCATATAATTGAAACTATATCTTCGTGAGTGATTTGAGATTAGTATTTAAATGAATTAAAAACCTAGATTTAGGATATTTTGATGTATGACTCAAAAGAGAATATAAATTTTAACACCCCCTAATGTAAATGGAATTGAAATTTTCTGGGGGATTTTGTGGAAAATTATGGATAAAATTGAATAATTATTAGATGAAATGATTTGATATTTATTCATGGAAAAATTGACATAAAATGGAGAATTTTTTGAAAAAACATGATATTGATGAAAAACTATAATGTGGTTTTGACATTTATATGGCATGTGGAACATGAAATTAGTTAATTGAATTTTGAATGATGAATTGTATTTAAATAAATGATATTATAAAGACAGAATGAATTATTTATTAAATAACATGTGATCATGAGTAGTTAGTATGAAATCATGTAAAGCAAGCTAGGAATCTGACAATGTAGTATTATATTGACAATAAAAAAATTACATAATCCATGATTGAAATGATTTACATTTATAGGTATCCTAATGAGGTGTTGATTGATTAACTCATTGGCATTATACTTTGAGTCTATGTACAATTTAAGAAATATGATTATTGAGAATGATGAGAATCCTTATAATGTATAATGTGGTATCCCATCATGTAATTATGATGAGTGATTCTCTCTTTGACCTCGTTTAAAATTCAGTCATTTATCACTCCACATGGACTAATGTGTGATCCTTTATAATTCCTACTTAGGTTGGGTAAGCAATCCAATTTTGATCGTTTAATGCATGTGATCTCATTCCTAGTGGATTATCCCAGATAGGGCTAAGTATTTCACATAGGATCTCAGTTTGATTGCCTACCCATACCTTAAAATACTATGAGTACCAATTCATGTAGTTAATGACAGGGCCCGACGTGTGTAGATAACATTTCATTAACTATTTTAGGTTCTTTTACCCCCCCCCCCACATTATATAATTTTATAGGGTCTTTATTGAGGTAATTTTGCAAGGGTTTTATATATTTTTTAGAGGCTTCTAAGGATGTTAATAGTTTTAACTTGGTTTGCGAAAACCTTTTGGTCCCACTCAGTGAAAAATATTCTTTGTATTTTGGTTTTAATGGTGGGGAACAAAATTTAGAAAACCATGTGACACCCCCCTTAAACCATGAAAACTGAAATAGGGGGATATCAAAGTTGGGTCATGGTTTCCAAACTAAGCAGACAATCCTTACACCATGGTCTTTTTGATCAGGAGGGACCATATAGTTGGCACATGTGTTTTCTAATATGGTGAAACAATATAGATTCTTAGTAAGTGTGAATAGAATGAACCACTATTATTAATAACCATACAACCAAACCCAGTAATCTATGTGAATGGGTTTTAAATAACCAAAAAAATATAATTAAGGGAACAATTCCCTCGTAAAAAAATACTTAATACCTCATAATCCAAATAAATTCTACAACTCATATTTTAGAGGATCCCTATAGTGGAATTTGGGTCCTCTGAACCATTTCCTCTCGAATTTATGTTACATTATATGTAATTGATATCCCTTTAGTATGTGTTATGTAATTTTTTGAATCCTCCTTAATTCACTTCTCTTATTATTTTGCAGCGACAGACCACCTTGTTGTAGATGGATTTTATTACTAGTGATCTACTTTGATCATCCTCACCTTTCTGTCTCCATTGTAATTTACTGTTCTTGGAAATATCTTTATCTATTGATTAAATGTATATGGTTTAGAATATATTTTACCAACACATAAAACCTTGATTTCATGCTTTATTTGAAATTTATTTTAAATTATATTTTATACAATTATTTATTTCAAACAATTCATGGAATTTTAGAGTAATAACCTCTTTTAGTGTATTTGAAATATTATTTGGATATGAGAAATGATGTAATAAAAGGATAAATGAATGTTAATTTTTTGAGTCATGAATTTGAGGAAACATCTTATTTGGTTTTGAAATTGATATGTATTTTGGAATCATTGTTTTGTAACAAAACAATTAATTGTAATGAAATGAATAATTTTTTTATGATTAATTGATTGGTTGATTTATTGACTAAACATAAATTATCACCTTTGTAAATAGAATTTTATTAGAACAAAAATTCCTTTTTTATAACAATATATTAATAGATTGATAATGAAAATAGTAACCAAACAATGTTTGGAATGATTTTCTCCGATGGGGTGTTGATTGACTCTATCCTAAAGGATTGGCCCTTAGGGATGTGTGTAGACACATTGAGCCATGATTGATTAACCGAGTAGTGTGAAGATATTATATCCAACAACTAATAGACCATATGTCATATAAAAAACGTGAATTGGTTTTATTTTATTATTACATGCCATTGTATATTAAATTTTTTTTTATTCAGGACCTCTAATTTAACTAAAAAAATAATTTAAACATGTTTCTGATATAATTTCCATATATCTGATTTAATTATTTTTGTATGTGGAATGTGAAATGAATTTCCCTACATTGATTTTATAAAAACCTTTTAAAATATATTTTATTTGTTATGGAATTTCTTATGGATCATATGGTGAAATACTACTAGGTTTTTTGATCAAACGCTACCATTTACTTCAATAATATTTCAATTATGTAATGATAGGTCCAATAAGATAAAAAAGTGGTAATTAATGTTTGATGGTATTCTTGGAAATTATATTTTGTGATGGGGGTGACAAGTGAAGTTGTGTTTTACTCATTACAAAGATATTTTGAGTTATTTTCATGATTGTTATTATATTGGTTTATTATAAGATTTTTTACATTTATATTTATCTATATACTTTTATTTTTTCCCTTGCAGAAAGATTGAAATATCAATTATGAGTTAGTCATATTCTATGGTTAGATCCTTACTATTTGTTATTGGGGTGAAATTGTTCCCTTGGACCATTTTTATGATCCCATAAAACTAGCATCTAGCTCATGGGGATCGATAACACCCTTCTGGTCATGTAGGAATCAGCTCAGGTATCAGCATTCTAGGATATTCAATTTGGTTGGTGAAAAATGTAATGAAAGGTAGGAAATGTACCTTTCTATGCTGACATTATGCAGTCTAAGATTCCTTGATAGAAACGATGTTGTATTTTAATGACCTACGTGGTAGTTACAAGAAATATTCTAACCATCTATCATTTTAGTGACACTAAAGTCACATGGGTGTTTTGGAAATGTGTCATTGTGGAATGAACTAATCTAATTATAGTATTTTACCAACCCTAATCAGAGTATTTTAAATTCCCAAAAAGTAATATCCATCTGATGGAATTAATATTCTTGTTTCTAGTGATTATGTTGATGATATTGGAATATTTTTGGGTTTTTTCATGTTTCCTATTTATTATTTGTTGTACAGTTCCCCCAAGATTGGGTTTGAATATACCACTAGATCAATGTCATGACCCGTCCTCAGGGCTCGTGCCGTGACTACCCCAAGCCCGCCTTCCATAGGCCAGGGGCTGGCGACTAGCACCAAAGGCATAAAATCCCGATATCTGTGAAGGAATTGCCTTTATAAAAGAAAACAAGCACCACAGAGTACAAGTGGAAGAAAAACACTAAGTACAAAAGAAATGATGAAAAGTAAATGGGCCAGAATACAAACCCAAAAGAAAGTATGACTACAACTGAACAAGGTACAACAGCAAAAAGACAAATAGCTGGAAGAAGGAAGCAGCTCATGGGTCGTCCTCCTCGGATCATACCTGAAGGGTAGGTACATATAGCCTCCTCCACGCTCTCGTCCGTCAACCTCCTCTGTGAGTCGTCACGTCATGTAGTCCACCTCCGGGTACTGACTCGTCATGTTGTCCACCTCCGGGTAACGACCAGTCCTCGAACACTCGGCCACCGTCAGCACTGCTCGTCGTCTGCAACCAACACAACGAGGTGCGGGCATAACCCGTGCAGGGGTGAGTATAACGATACTCAGTAGGGAACACGAGACCCTCAAGGTCTCACTAAACCAACAAGGATAACCACAAAAGGATCTCAACAGATAACCTCTACTTAGATATATTCCCATACATATTCCTAAGTTATCAAGTGACCCATCTCAATTATGAGGTAAACACAAAGGATTGTAAAATCAACAGATAACCACTACCCAGGTATATGCCCATACATATACCTAAGTTATCAAGTGACCCATCTCAATCAAGAGGTAATCACAAAGGTCAAAAGTCTCATCTCAACCAGGATTTTCATTATCGAAACTGTAACTGCTGAAGAGCTCTGTCTCTAGAGTGTATAGTGGTCCTGTCACGTCTCCGAGGTACTGCTCACTAACCTAAGACTATTGAGGTACTCCTCCTGTTGAGTACCGCGGGCCTGCCACCTCACACAGTAGTGCTTCCCGCTGGGGTCTGCCACCAAAACACGGTAGTGCTCCCCTCTCATATCCTATAGAGGTACTCCTCCTGTCGAGTACCGCGGGTCTGCCACCTCACATAGTAGTTCTCTTCCGCTTTGGGTCTGCAACCTCACAAATTAGTTCTCCCCACTGGGCTATGTAAGTCACACCGAAGCGAATCGGACAAGCAGTCTTCAGGTCTCTTCCGGATACACGGTCTTCGTTCTCTGTACGCTCGTCTCTGAGAGGGTCCGCTCCACGAGCTACAAGTCGATACTCCAAGTATCTCAAAGTCCCACAAAGAAGTATCTCAAGGACCGCCTCGTCATAGGGGTCTCAACGCAATAATCGGCGCGTCAATCGGACGCCCGGTCTGTGAGTTATTAGCCTTTTCATCCCAGGGGCCCGGTTGGTTTCGTAAGCGAACCAACCCGGCTGTATCTCAACTGCATCCCGAACTCTCATAGGGTATACTCATAGGGACCGTTTCTCGACGAGATCAACAATGTCGCTGACAGTTCGTCAAACGGACGTCATGTCTGAAAGATATCATTTTTTCCGTTCCAGGGGCCCGGTTGGATTTCGGGTACAATCCAACATGTCTGTATCTCAACTGCATCCAAAACTCGGGCGAAGTATTCCAAAAGTTCCGTCTCATCAAGAGGAAAACAACGAGACAGACGGTGCGTCAATCGGACGCCCGGTCTGTCAGTTATTGGATTTTTCGTTCCAGGGGCCTAGTTGGTTTCGTGAGCGATCCAACCCGACCGCACTCTGACGGCATCCACACCTCGAGCGGAGTAAGCCAAAAGATCCGTCTCACATAGAGGAAATCAACAAAGTCGACGACACGTCATTCGGACGTCCGGAACTCAAGTTACGAGCGTTTCCGCTCCGAGGGCCCGGTTGGTTTCATGTACGAACCAACCTGGACGAACCCAAAGTTATCTGAAACCTTGAGTGTGATATACTGAAACGACCGTCTCGATCCAAGGATCGTGTTTCCACTAACAGTGAGTCGTTTGGATGCCCGTAGCTCATGTTACGAGCATTTGACTGTAAGTGGCCCGAAAATGGGGGTCTGGGCCCGGGGCGACCCGAACCGACCCCCCCTGGGTCGGCCGAACCAGGTCGACCCGACCAGGGTCCGACCCGGCTGGGCCTGGCCCGGCCCGGCCCGGCTTGGTCCGGCTCGGTCTGGCTCGGTCCAGCTTGACCGGCCGGCCGTGGCTCGGCCAGCGTGGCCGAGCCGAATCGTGGGCGGGGTGCGCGGATCACCCGCCCTTCGCCGTTAATTGAGGTCGGCGTTTCGTCGGCCGCCGCCTTCTGCGGACCACCGGACGCGCTCTGGTGGTCCGTTCCTTCTTTCGTCTTCGCCTATGGTCCCCCCGGGACCCCACTTTCACTGCGAAGGGATTCAAACACCCAAACGGCCTGTTTCGTCGTCTTCCGTCAATCCGCACGTCAAAAATGAATCACGCCGTCTTCGTGGTTCTCCGGCATGGCGTGCTGGCGCCGCGCCCCTTCGCCGTGGCCCAACTCCGTCCGCGGATGTCTTTGGTTTCTCCGACGCGGAGCGACGGTGTCACGTCCTTGTTCATTCTTTTCACGGCGCGGCGTGACGGCGTCACATAATACTTGTCGTGTGATTCTCGCGTGGTGCGACGGAACCACGTCATTTTGCTCCATCCATAAGAATCAAACGTGAACATAGAAGGGGGGTTTCGGCCATGTTTGTGAGGTCTGACCCCCTCGCGTTATTCGATAACAATAGGTTTTAAAATTTCATGAAGAAATTCAGGAATGTAACATGAACAAAAGAAATAATTACACTCCCCTATAGATTTCCCGCAATCAAGAATACTCATCCCATAACCAAACTTCCCACGGATAAACTTAATATTGAGTTGATCCGCGTTCATTATTTTCAAAAGGAAACATCCGAGGGAAAAGGGGGTATTATTATCCTCAATTAAAAACCCTACCTCGGTTCAGTAATGGTGTTCTTCATCGACCCGCGGAAGACAAGCGTCGCGGAGGTCGGGCGTCGCGGGAGAACGTCGACGTCACGATGCGGAATTTGAAGTCATTGATGGAGATTCCGTCACGAAAAACCATTGTGGAAGAGACGAAGTGGAATAAGAACGTCGCGTCGCGGATACGGCTTCACGGAAGAACTGGGTTCTTCGGCGGAGAAGTTCTTCGTTGAAGAATGGTGTTCTTCGCGTTCTTCGTCGATGTTGAAGAAGGTGTTCCTTAGTTTTTTTTCTCCAAAAAGCTCTCAAACAACCCAACACCAACCCCTAATAAAATAAGTTCTAAACTTATTTTATTAACACAACAAAGAATTTGAAATTCAATTGTTTTAATTTCAAAAACTTACAAGTAACTCACCAAATTAAATACAAAAAGTTGTCAAATATTAAAGAAGGTGAGTTAATGGGGTGTTAGGAATGTGAGGGGTTAAGAGGGGTTAGGGAGTTAGGGAAAATTTGAAAAGGTGGGGGCTTCGTGTGGGACCCACCCTTTTAATTATCCACACATGGGAAGTTGGGTGGATGTGGGCCCCACCACCAACATCCCATGGGAGAAACTAACCACCTTGAAAAAGAAATAAAATTTACTTAACAATTTTATTTACATTTTTTAATTAAACCCCATTAATTAACTTCTTCTCCCGCACAAACGCAACTACGGTAAAGGTTCCCTTAAGAGATTACCAGCGTTGTGAGTTTATCTGTGCCATCGGATTTCAATTCCGAGCATCGGTTCAAAAGATAGAAAAACCCGCTCGCTCGTTCACTGAACGTACCCGAGGCAAACTTCGGAAACTAATTCCGGGCACACCGGGCCTCAGAATCAGGCGCCGTCAGAAAATACATTCTTGTAAAATTCCAAATAAAATTAAGAAGAAAATTTCCTTTAAATTTATGGGTCTTTACATTACTCCCACCTCAGGGCTTTACATCCCCGTAAAGCTTCAACACAACTAGGGTCACAAAAGAGATACAGAGAACGCATCTGAGCCTTCCACTCCCATGTGCTTACCTGGAGGTTCCCGTACTGCCAGAGAAAGTGCACCCGAGTAATCGATCGTCCTCGTAGGATCCACTCCTGTAAATCCTCGATCCCCACTGGAACCTCCGTTAAAGACACCCCATCGCCATCGTCCAGCTCCTCATGGTCGATGATATGCGGAGGCTCGAGCACGTATTTCCTCAGTTGAGATACGTGGAAAACGTCGTGCACCTAGTGCAACTGAATTGGATGGGTCGAGAGGTAAACCACCTCGCCTACCCAGTTGAGGACCTAGAAAGGTCTGTTGAACCTTGGAGATAACTTGCCTCCCTGGCCACATCTCCCTAAACCTCGTCGAGGTGAGACTCATATAAGGGCGTGATGGTCATCCTCGAACTCTAGAGGCCTCCAAGTCCTGTCAGCATAAGGCTTCTGTTGTCCCTGTGCCGTCCCCATCTTCTCTTGGATGACCTGGACCTTCTCTAGTCTCACAAGAGCTGCTATGATTTCTTCCTTTCTGATAAGAGAAATCTGGTCTCATCCCCTGGATGAACCACATTCATTGCCTAATACAGTCAATTGTGACATGAATGATGCATTCATGCCATGGATGACGTCGTAAGGCCTCGACGTAACTACCAAGAGATCCAACTGTCACTCTCGCCTCCAAGGGTCGAGTCACACTGTCGGCATCAGTGTGTGGTCACTAGGTCTCCTTCAGTAGAAAACTCAAAAGGGAGGGTTAGGTCAATAGTCTTAAGCGGGACCACTCAGTATCAACTAAACAAAAGGAAAGGAAAGAAAATAAAGATAAGTGTCTTTTTATTATTGCAGCTCATAGTACAAGACACAAAGCAACTACAGGCAAACATCAACAAAACTAGAAGAAACAGGATCAATAGCCTCCAGGTCAGAAGCTAGTCCCGCTCCTATCCATCTGCTTCCGGAGCTCCATGACCATAGGCATCAGCTGCCTGAATCTGATCTCTCCCATGTCCTCCTGTCCCCTACGGTCTGCCCTGATTGAACCTCTGCCTCTACCTTGGAGGTTCTTCATTTAACTGCTGGTCATCTGTATGGCGGGTCGGACAGTCACGCGCTATGTGACCAACTCCGCCGCAGGAGTAACACTTCATGGCAGGTCTGGCTCTATCACTTCCCTTGGTGCCTCTCACTACCGACCCGGAGTCACGCGGTCGACCACCTTTAGGTCTGGTCCTCTTGGACCCCTGCATCATCTGTCTACTGCCCGCTACAGAAGACTCTGCCGCATGCCGGCTAGTGGTGGGTCCTGCTGCTGGAGACTGCTCGACAAGGAAAATCACCACTAAGAGGGCTCGCTCCAACACTCCTGTCTGTGTTGGAATGTTGTGCGATACAACCAAAGCTCTGATCTCCCACCTGTGCCCCTGCTCGAAGGTTTGGGCCCTGAAGAACAGGTCCCGTACCATATATGTGGAGTAGCGCGAGAGGTCTGTGAACCTCGCTGAATACTGTGCCACTGACATGCTGCCCTGCCGCAGCTGATGTAGCTCTTGTATACACACCGCTCGAAGGGTGGCTGGTACAAACTCTACCTGGAACAGGCTCTCAAAGTCTACCCATAGAAGTGTCGCCTCGTCATGCATCTGAAGCATCCGGCTCCACCATCTGCCTACTGTTGCCTGAAAAAGGCTGGCAGCAAGAATCACCATGAAATCTGCTGGCGTCCCCACTAGCCTAAAGACTCTCACCACAGCCTCCAGCCAATCCTCAGTCGCCTGCGGGTTCGTCCCTCCCTGAAACCTGGGTGCCCTCTGGCGCTGGAACTCATACAGTGCGCTCAAGCGATGTGCATCCTCTGATGCTGGGGATGGTGGCATCGGTGGCCCAACGGGTAGTAGTACCGCTGGTGCATCCAATGGTGCCTCAACTTGGATAGGGCCCTGTACTGAGGCCTCGTCGCTCGGCGGGCTGTCAGTACGCACCACTCTCAGGGCTCTAGCTGGTCATCCACGGGGAGGCATCCTGAATGAAACAACTTGACATGGTCAAAAGATTATACCTGGTGACATGACCTGGTTTGAGCTGAAATTTAAATAAAACTTCTGGAAAACACACACGCAATCAGTGTTTTCTTGCACAAAGTCGGAAATCAGTTGTCAGGGTCCTGGTGTATGGATACGTCAGCCGCCCGCACCAACACTGGACTCCCTGAACTGAAAACCACACTCGGTACTCTTAACACAATTGCTTCATAGAAAGAAACATCCGAGTTATAAGTTATGCGGTATAACCGAACTCCTTTGATACAAATTTGTCACGACCCAACCTCAGGGCCCGTGCCGTGACTACCCCAAGCCCGCCTTCCATAGGCCAGGGGCTGGAGACTAGCACCAAAGGCGTAAAATCCTGATATCTGGGAAGTTATTGCCTTTATAAAAGAAAAAAAGCACCAAAGAGTACAAGCGGAAGCAAAACACTAAGTAAAAAAAGAAATGCTGAAAAGTAAATGGGCCAGAATACAAACCCAAAAGAAATTACAACTACAACTGAATAAGATAAAATAGCAAAAAGAAAAACAGATGGAAGAAGGAAGCAGCTCCTGGGTCGTCCTCCTCGGATCCTACCTGAAGTGTAGGTACAGATAGCCTCCTCCACGCTCTCGTCCGTCAACCTCCTCTGTGAGTCATCACGTCGTGTAGTCCACCTCTAGGGTGAGTATAACGATACTCAGTAGGGACCCCGAGACCCTCAAGGTCTCACTAAACCAACAAGGATTACCACAAAAAGATCTCAACATATAACCTCTACTTAGATATATGCCCATACATATACCTAATTTATCAAGTGACCCATCTCAATCATGAGGTAAACACAAAGGATTGTAAAATCAACGGATAACCACTACCCAGTTATATGCCCATACATATACCTAAGTTATCTAGTGACCCATCTCAATCATGAGGAAACAAAGGTCAAAAGTCTCAGCTCGACTTGGATTTTCATTATCGAAACCGTAACTGCTGAAGAGCTCCGTCTCTGGAGTGTACAATGGTCCTGTCACAACTCCAAGGTACTGCTCACTAACCTAAGAATGTTGAGGTACTCCTCCTGTCAAGTATCACGGGCCTACCACCTCACACAGCAGTGCTTCCCGCCGGGGTCTGCCACCCAAACACATTAGTGCTCCCCTCTCATAGCCTACAGAGGTGCTCCTCCTGTCGAGTACCGCGGGTCTGCAACTCACATAGTAGTGCTCCACCACCGTGGGTCTGCCACCTTACAATGTAGTGCTCCCCACTGGGCTACGTAAGTCACTCCGAAGAGAATCGGACAAGCAGTCTTCAGGTCTCTGCCGGCTACATGGTCTCCGTACTCTGTACGCTCGTCTCTGGGAGGGTCCACTCCACAATCTACAAGTCTATACTCCAAGTATCTCAAAGTCCCACGAAGAAGTATCTCAAGCACCGCCTCGTCATAGTGGTCTCAACGCAATAATCAGTGCATCAATCGGATGCCCGGTCTGCGAGTTATTAGCCTTTTTGTCCCAGGGGCCTGGTTGGATTCGTAAGTGAACCAACCCGGCTATATCTCAAATATACCCCGAACTCTCATAGGGTATACTCATAGGGACCACTTCTCGATGAGATCAACAATGTCGCTGACGGTTCATCAAACGGACGTCCTGTCTGAAAGATATAAGCTTTTCCGTTCTAGGGGCCCGGTTGGATTTCAGGTACAATCCAACCTATCCGTATCTCAACTACATCCAAAACTTGGGCGAAGTATGCCAAAAGTTCTATCTCAACAAGAGGAAAACAACAAGACAGACGGTGCATCAATCGGACGCCCAGTCTGTCAGTTATTGGCTTTTTCGTTCTAGGGGCCCGGTTGGTTTCGTGAGTGAACCAACCCGGCCGCATTCCGACGACATCCAAATCTCGATCGGATTAAGCCAAAAGATCATTCTCACTTATAGTAAATCAAAAAAGTCAACGAAACATCATTCGGACGTCTAGAACTCATGTTACAGGCGTTTCTGCTCAGTGGTCCCGGTTGGTTTCGTGTACGAACCAACCCGGCCAAACCCAAAGTTATCTGAAACCTTGAGTGCGATATACAGAAATGACCGTCTCGATCCAAGGATCACGTTTCCACTAACGGCGAGTCATTTGGAGGCCCATAGCTCAAGTTGCGGGAATTTGACCGTATGTGGCCTGAAAACGGGGGTCTGGGCCCGGGGCGACCCGGCCCGACCCCCCCTGGGTCGGCCGAACCGGGTCGAACCAACCTGGGTCTGACCCGGCCCAGCCCAATAGGCCGGCCACGGCTCGGCCAGCGTGGCCGAGCCGAATCGTGGTCGGGGTGTGCGGATCCCCCGCCCTTCGCTGTTAATTGAGGTCGGTGTTTCGCCGGCCGCCCCTCTTCTGGCTGCACGCCGCCGCCGCCTTCCGCGGACCACCGGACGCGCTCCGGTGGTCCATTCCTTCTTCCGTCTTCACCTATGGTCCCCCTGGGACCCCACCTTCACTGCGAAGGGATTCAAACACCCAAACGGCCTGCTTCGTCGTCGTCCGTCAATCCGCACGTCAAAAATGAAACGCGCCGTCTTCGTGGTTCTCCGGCGCAGCGTGCTAGCGTCACACCCCTTCGCCTTGGCCCAACTCCGTCCGCAGATGTCTTCGGTTTCTCTGACATGGTGCGACGGTGTCGCGTCCTTGTTCTTTCTTTTCACGGCGCGGCATGACGGTGTCGCGTAATACTTGTCGTCTGATTCTCATGTGGTGCGACGGCACCATGTCATTCCGCTCCATCCATAAGAATCAAACGTGAACATAGGAGGGGGGTTCGGCCGTGTTTGTGCGGTCCAACCCCCTCATGTTATTCGATAACAATAGGTTTAAAAATTTCACGAAGAAATTCAGGAATGTAACTCGAACAAAAGAAATTATTACAATCCCCTACAGATTTCCCGCAATCAAGAATACTCATCCCATAACAAAACTTCCCTCGGATCAACTTAATATTGAGTTGATCTGCGTTCTTTATTATCAAAAGGAAACATCTGAGGGAAAAGGGGGTATTATTATCCTCAATTAAAAACCCTACCTCGGTTCAGGAACGGTGTTGGTCAGCGACCCGCGAAAGACAAGCGTCGCGGAGGTCGGGCGACGCGGGAGAACGTCGACGTCACGAAGCGGAATGCGAAGTCGTTGACGGCGATTCCGTCACGGAAAACCGTCGCGTAAGAGACGACGTGGAAGAAGAACGTCGTTTCGCGGATACGGCATCGCGGAAGAACAGTGTTCTTCAGTGGAGAAGTTCTTCGTTAAAGAATGGTGTTCTTCACGTTCTTCGTCGAGGTTGATGAAGGTATTCCTTAGTTTTTATTCTCCAAAAATCTCTCAAACAACCCAACACCAACCCCTAATAAAATAAGTTCTAAACTTATTTTATTAACACAACAAAGCATTTGAAATTCAATTGTTTGAATTTCAAAAACTTACAAGTAACTCACCAAATTAAATACATCAAGTTGTCAAATATTAAAGAAGGTGAGTTAAAGGGGTGTTAGGAATGTGAGGGGTTAAGAGGGGTTAGGGAGTTAGGAAAAATTTGAAAAGGTGGGGGGTTCGTGTGGGCCCCACCCTTTTAATTATCCACACATGGGAATTTGGGTGGATGTGGGCCCCACCACCAACTTCCCACGGGAGAAACTAACCACCTTGAAAAAGAAATAAAATTGACTTAACAATTTTATTTACATTTTTTAATTTAACCCCATTAATTAACTTCTTCTCCCGCCCAAACGCAACTACGGTAAAGGTTCTCTTAAGCGGTTACCGGCGTTGCGAGTTTATCGGTGCCATCGGATTTTAATTCTGGGAACCGGTTCAAAAGATAGAAAAACCCACTCGCTCGTTCACTGAACGTACCCGAGGAAAACTTCGGAAATTAATTCCGGGCACAGCGGGCCTCAGAATCAGGTGCCGTCAGAAACTGCGTTCTTGTAAAATTCCAAAGATAAATTAAGAAAAAAAATTCCTTGGAATTTCTAGGTCTTTACATTACTCCCACCTCAGGGATTTACGTCCCCATAAAGCTTCAACAAAACTAGGGTCACAAAAGCAGTACAGAGCACGCATCTGAGCCTTCCGCTCCCATGTGCTTACCTGGAGGTGCCCGTACTACCAGAGAAAGTGCACCCGAGGAATCGATCGTCCTCATAGGATCCACTCCTACCGAATCTCGATCCCCACTGGAACCTCCGTTAAAGACACCCCATCGCCATCATCCAGCTCCTCATGGTCGATGATATGCGGAGGGTCGAGCACGTATCTCCTCAGTTGAGATACATGGAAAATGTCGTGCACCTATTGCAACTTAAGAGGATGGGTCAAGCGGTAATCCACCTCGCCTACCCATCTGAGGACCTAGAAAGGTCCGTTGAACCTCAGAGATAACTTTCCTCCTGGACACATCTCCGTAAACCTCGTCGAGGTGAGACTCGTATAACGACGTGATGGTCATCCTCGAACTCTAGAGGCCTTCAAGTCCTGTCAGCATAAGGCTTCTGTCGGCCCTGTGTCGTCCTCATCCGCTCTTGGATGACCTGGACCTTCTCAAGTCTCACAAGAGCTGCTATGATTTCTTCCTTGCTGATAAGAGAAATCCGGTCTCATCCACTGGATGAACCACATTCGTTGCCTAATACAGTCAATCCTGACATGAATGATGCATTCATTCCATGGATGACGTCGTATGGCCTCGATGTAACTACCAATAGATCCAACTGTCACTCTCGCCTCCACGGGTCGAGTCACACTGTCGCCATCAGTGTGTGGTCATTAGGTCTCCTTCAGTAGAAAACTCAAAAGTGAGGGTCAAGTCAACAGTCTTTACCGGGACCACTCAGTATCAACCAAACAAAAGGATAGGAAAGAAAACAAAGATAAGTGTCTTTTTATTATTGCAGCTCATAGTACAAGACACAAAGAAACTATAGAAAAACATCAACAAAACCAGAAGCAACAGGATCAATAGCCTCCAGGTCAGAAGCTAGTCATGCTCCTGCCCATCTACTTCCGGAGCTCCATGACCATAGTCCTTAGTTGCCTGAAGCTGAGCTCTCCCATGTCCTCCTGTCCCCTGCGGTCTACCATGATCAAACCTATGCCTCTGCCTTGGAGGTTCTTCATTTAACTGCTGGTCATCTGTTTTGCGGGTCGGACAGTCACATGCTATGTGACCAATTCCGCCGCAGGAGTAACACTTCATGGCAGGTCTGGCTCTATCACTTCCCTTGGTGCCTCGCACTACCGACCCTGAGTCACACAGTCGACCACCTGTAGGTCTGGTCCTCTTGGACCCATGCGTTATCTGTCTACTCCCCGCTATAGAAGACTCTGCCGCATGCTGGCTAGAGGTGGGTCCTGCTGCTGGAGACTGCTCAGCAAGGAAACTCTCCACTAAGAGGGCTCGCTCCAACACTCATGTCTGCGTCAGAATGTTGTGCGATACAACTGAAGCTCTGATCTCCTGACTGAGCCCCTGCTCGAAGGTTCGGGCCCTGAAGAATAGGTCTCGTACCATATCTGTGGAGTAGCACGAGAGGTCTGTGAACCTCGATGAATACTGCGCCATAGACATGCTACCCTGCCGCAGCTGAAGTAGCTCCTGTATACGCACCGCTCAAAGGGTGGCTGGTACAAACTCTGCTCGAAATAGGCTCTCGAAGTCTGCCTATAGAAGTGTCGCCTCGTCATGCATCTGAAGCATCAGGCTCCACCATCTGCCTGCTGCTGCCTGAAAAAGGCTGGAAGCAAGGATCACCATGAAATCTGTTGGCGTCCCCACTAGCCTGAAGACTCTCACAAGAGCCTCCAGCCAATCCTCATCCGCATGTGGTTCCGTCCCTCCCAGAAACCTGGGTGTCCTCTGGCGCTGGAACTCATACAGTGCGCTCAAGCGACGTGCATCCTCTGCTGCTGGGGCTGGTGGCATCGGTGGCCCAACATGTAGTAGTATCGCTGGTACCTCCGCTGGTGCCTCAACTGGGATAGGGCCCTGTACTGAGGCCTTGTCGCTCGGCGGGCTATCAGTACGCACCACTCTCAGGGATCTAGGTAGTCGTCCACGGGGAGGCATCCTGAATGAAACAACGTCACACGGTCAAAAGATTATACCTAGTGAGCTGACCTGGTTTGAGCTGACATTTAAATAAAACTTCTGGAAAACACACACGCAATCAGTGTTTTCGTGCACAAAGTCGGAAATCAGTTGTCAGGGTCCTAGTGTATGGATATGTTGGACGCCCGCACCAACACTAGACTCCCTGAACTAAAAACCACACTCGGTGCTTTTAACACTATTTCTTCACAGAAAGAAACATCAGAGTTATAAGTTCTGCGGTAGAACCGAACTCCTTTGATACTAATTTGTCACGACCTGTCCTCGGGGCCCTTGTCGTGACTATCCCATGCCCGCCTTCCATAGGCCAGGGGCTAGCGACTAGCACCAAAGGCGTAAAATCCCGATATCTGGGAAGTCATTGCCTTTATAAAAGAAAACAACCACCACAAAGTACAAGCGGAAGCAAAACACTAAGTACAAAAGAAATGCTGAAAAGTAAATGGGCCAGAATACAAACCCAAAAGAAATTACGACTACAACTGAACAAGGTACAACAGCAAAAAGACAAATAGATGGAAGAAGGAAGCAGCTCCTGGGTCGTCCTCCTCGGTTCCTACCTGATGGGTATGTACAGATAGCCTCCTCCACGCTCTCGTCCGTCAACCTCCTCTGTGAGTCGTCACGTCGTGTAGTCCACCTCCGGGTACTGACTCGTCATGTAGTCCACCTCCGGGTACTGACCAGTCCTCAAAAACTCGGCCTCCTTCAGCACTTCCCATCATCTGCAACCAACACAACGAGGTGCGGGCATAGCCCGTGCAGGGGTGAGTATAATGATACTCAGTAGGGACCCTGAGACCCTCAAGGTCTCACTAAACCAACAAGGATAACCACAAAAAGATCTCAACAGATAACCTCTACATAGATATATGCCCATAAATATACCTAAGTTATCAAGTGACCCATCTCCATCATGAGGTAAACACAAAGGATTGTAAAATCAACGGATAACCACTACCCAGGTATATGCCCATACATATACCTAAGTTATCAAGTGACCCATATCAATCATGAGGTAAACACAAAGGTCAAAAGTCTCAGCTCAACCAGGATTTTCATTATCGAAACCATAACTACTGAAGAGCTTCGTCTATGGAGTGTACAGTGGTCCTGTCACGACTCCGAGGTACTGCTCACTAACCTAAGACTGCTGAGGTAATCCTCCTGTCGAGTACCGCAGGCCTGCCACCTCCCATAGTAGTGCTTCCCTCCGGGGTCTGCCACCCAAACACAGTAGTGCTCCCCTCTCATAGCCTACAGAGGTACTCCTCCTGTCGAGTACCGTGGTTCTTCCACCTCACATAGTAGTGATCCTCCACTATGCGTCTTCCACCTCACAAAGTAGTGCTCCCCACTGGGCTACCTAAGTCACTCCGAAGCGAATCGGACAAGAACTCTTCAGGTCTCTGCCGGCTACACGGTCTCCGTACTCTGTACGCTCATCTCTGGGAGGGTCCACTCCACGAGCTACAAGTCGATACTCCAAGTATCTCAATGTCCCACGAAGAAGTATCTCATGGACCGCCTCATCATAGGGGTCTCAACGCAATTACCGGCGCGTCAATCGGACGCCCGGTCTACGAGTTATTATCCTTTTCGTCCTAGGGGCACGGTTGCTTTCGTAAGCGAACCAACCCGGATGTATCTCAAATATACCCCGAACTCTCATTGGGTATACTCATAGGGACCGTTTATCGAAGATATCAACAATGCCGCTGACGGTTCATCAAACGGATGTCCTGTTTGAATGATATCAGCTTTTCCGTTCCAGGGGCCCGGTTGAATTTCAGGTACAATCCAACCTGTCCGTATCTCAACTGCATCCAAAACTCGGGCGAAGTATGCCAAAAGTTCCGTCTCAACAAGAGGAAAACAACGAGATAGAAGGTGCGTCAATCGGATGCTCGGTCTGTCAGTTATTGGCTTTTTCGTTTCAGGGGCCCGGTTGGTTTCGTGAGCGAACCAACCCGACCGCACTCCGACGACATCCAAACCTCGAGCAGAGTAAGCCAAAAGATCATTCTCACTTAGAGTAAATCAACAAAGTCGATGACACGTCATTCGGATGTCCTGAACTCAAGTTACGAGCGTTTCCGCTCTGAGGGCCCGGTTGGTTTCGTGTACAAACCTACCCGGCCGAACCCAAAGTTATCTGAAACCTTGAGTGCGATATACTGAAATGACCGTCTTGATACAAGGATTGTGTTTCCACTGATGGCGAGTCTTTTGGAGGCCCGTAGATCAAGTTACGGGCATTTGACCATAAGTGGCCCGAAAACGGGGGTCTGGGCCCAGGGTGACCCGGCCCGACCCCCCTGGGTCGGCCGAACCGGGTCGACCCGACCCGGGTCCGACTTGGCTGGGCCCGGCCCGGCCCGGCCCAGCTCGGTCCGGCTCAGTCCTGACCGGCCAGCGTGGCCGAGCCGAATCATGGGCGGGGTGCGCGGATCCCCCGCCCTTCTCTGTTAATTGAGGTCGGCGTTTAGGCGGCCGCCCCTCTTCTGGTGGCGCGCCGCCGCCGCCTTCCACGGACCACCGGACGCGCTCCGGTGGTCCGTTCCTTCTGCCGTCTTCACCTATGGTCCCCCTGGGACCCCACCTTCACTGCGAAGGGATTCAAATGCCCAAACGGCCTGCTTCGTCATCGTCCGTCAATCCGCACGTCAAAAATGAAACGCATCGTCTTCGTGGTTCTCCGGTGCGGCGTGCTGGCGCCGCACCCCTTCACCATGGCCCAACTCCGTCCGTGGATGTCTTTGGTTTCTCCGACGCGGCGCGACGGTGTCGCGTCCTTGTTCTTTCTTTTCACAGTGCGGCGTGACGGCGTCGCGTAATACTTGCCGTGTGATTCTCGCGTGGTGCGACGACACCACGTCATTCCGCTCCATCCATAAGAATCAAACATGAACATAGGAGGGGGGTTCGGCCGTGTTTGTGCGGTCCGACCCCCTTGCGTTATTCGATAAAAATAGGTTTTAAAATTTCAAGAAGAAATTCAGGAATGTAACACGAACAAAAGAAATAATTACAATCCCCTACAGATTTCCCGCAATCAAGAATACTCATCCCATAACAAAACTTCCCACAGATCAACTTAATATTGAGTTGATCCGCGTTCATTATTTTCAAAAGGAAACATCCGAGGGAAAAGGGGTATTATTTTCCTCAATTAAAAACCCTACCTCAGTTCAGGAACGGTGTTCTTCAATGACCCGCGGAAGACAAGTGTCGCGGAGGTCGGGCGTCGCGGGAGAACATCGACGTCACGAAGAGGAATTCAAAGTTGTTGATGGTGATTCTGTCGCGGAAGAGACGATGTGGAAGAAGAACGTCGCATCGCGGATACTGTGTGACGGAAGAACCATGTTCTTCTGCGGAGAAGTTCTTCGTTGAAGAATGGTGTTCTTCGCGTTCTTCGTCGATGTTGAAGAAGGTGTTCCTTAGTTTTCTTTCTCCAAAAATCTCTCAAACAACCCAACACCAACCCCTAATAAAATAAGTTCTAAACTTATTTTATTAACACAACAAAGAATTTGAAATTCAATTGTTTGAATTTCAAAAACTTACAAGTAACTCACCAAATTAAATACAACAAGTTGTAAAATATTAAAGAAGGTGAGTTAATGGGGTGTTAGGAATGTGAGGGGTTAAGAGGGGTTAGGGAGTTAGGGAA
This sequence comes from Viscum album, assembly GCA_963277665.1. Classification (NCBI taxonomy): domain Eukaryota; kingdom Viridiplantae; phylum Streptophyta; class Magnoliopsida; order Santalales; family Viscaceae; genus Viscum; species Viscum album. The sequence continues at coordinate 1,970,751,005 of OY728138.1, forward strand.
AATTTGAAAAGGTGGGGGGTTCGTGTGGGCCCCACCTTTTTAATTATCCACACATGGGAAGTTGGGTGGATGTGGGCCCCACAACCAACTTCCCATGAGAGAAACTAACCACCTTGAAAAAGAAATAAAATCTACATAACAATTTTATTTATTTTTTTTAATTAAACCCCATTAATTAACTTCTTCTCCCGCAAAAACGCAACTACGGTAAAGGTTCCCTTAAGCGATTACCGGTGTTGCGAGTTCATCGGTGCCATCGGATTTCAATTCTGAGCACCGGTTCAAAAGATAGAAAAACTCGCTCGCTCGTTCACTGAACGTACCCGAGCCACACTTCGGAAATTAATTCCGGGCACACCGGGCCTCGGAATCTGGCGCTGTCAGAAACTGCGTTCCTATAAAATTCCGAAGAAAATTAAGAAAAAAATTTCCTTGAAATTTCCGGGACTTTATAATCAAACTGTTGATGAACCATGATAAAAAAACATCATGTTTATTGCAACCTTGTTAATATTGTGATGTGTTCTATCAAAGATATAGGACATGAAACCACACCCATTACCTTTCCAAATACATTAGCTGAAACTAAAAGTGATGTAAATAGAAATCATGTCTGGGAGTTTCATTGGAGGAAAACACTATGTTTCCTAGCCACAAATGATCTCAGTAGTAGTGTATTGGATGAAAATGGTTGATAATTTTTTTGAGTACATATTAATACCATATTATTTCAATGTGAAATGTGCAAAAATTAATCTTGAAGTTACTTGTAGAAGGTGCTGGGATGTGATGGCTATAATGACGAAACATGATGGATTTTAGTGGAAAGTATTCCATGATCCTATTACTAAGTATCTATATAGAAAGTTGATGGTTTTGGTAACTTATATGGTGATTCTAAACATATAACAAGGATATAGAAATGTCACTCTCCAGTAAAACCAAATTTTTGAACAAATTTATTTTTATCCAAAGGTAGTGAAGAAGAAGAAGATAAAGGTCCAAATATTTGGGATGGTTCCTTTATAAAATATTTGATCCCATGTTTTCATGATAAATCTTAAATGTTATGTGAATTTAATTTATATGGAATTTATTGTTGATCTTTACATGGTTGGTAAGTCAGGTTTGACAAGAGTTCATCTAAATCTAGTGAATGTTCTAATACATACATTAAAGAAATAAAGAACTCTGAGGTTTCTTGTGGAAAATCATAGTATCACACATCATCCATAATATCAATGGTGTCCTTAAGATTCCCCCTAACATGATTTTATTATGGAATGTTGAGGAATAATATTAGATTTTTTACAAAGGCACTAAATATCTTCGGTTCATGTGGTTGTTCAAGACACCAAAAAAATTTCTATCATACATTTTATTCTCCGCATAGGGGAAAATATTCATCGCCACATAAAGGTACTTTAGTTCAATCATATTCATTGAGAACTAAAGGGTTCCAGCTAAATGCATCCGGAAAAAACTTTTTCATGTAGTGGATGTGTCCTAAGAGGAATCTGATGCAGGTCCAATGATAGTGAGAGGTACCATCACTACAACTTCATCTATAATTATTTATTTTAATGAGATGGTTTAATATAATTCATTAGTATTGACTCTTATTTTAATTATATTAATAGTTTTTTATATCTTATAACTTATGTGATAAATATTTATATTCCCCTTAGAATAAAGAGAGAAAAGGGTCTCTAACGCTTTTCATGTACCTTCTCTCTTCCAGATTTTGAGCTCACCTGGGATTTTACTATTCTCCGAATGAAACATTTAGATGTCATTGATGGCATATATGGTATGCTTTCCCAGGTATCCTAGGTCAGCTTTTTCTATGATGGATCTCTTTTTCAACTTTTGATGAGGTGTTTCATTCCTTCTTTTGAGAATATAACACGAGATTGAGTAGAGATGTACCTCATTTTCCAATGTTCTATAAGATGATTTCTCTATTTTATTTTCATTTAGATTAATAATAGTTTATTGATGTTTTTCCTTGAGTGGTAATCATGTTTCTTTATATCTTTCGACATAATTTTTTTTATTTTCACTGGGAAGGGATATAGTGTTCTCTACTATCTTGGTACCTGATAACCAACACTTTTTTTATTTCTTCATACCATATAGAAATTGATGAATTTAAATATATAAATATTGAGTTTAATTATTTCATGGATAACGTCTTCATTCACCCAAGTGTGTAACATTTGGAAACACCTATTCTTTTTTCAAAAATTGTTTATAAAAAACATCACCTTTTCAATGATTACCAAACAATTAGTCAATTTACATTAACAAAAATGTATCTATTACCATGGAATGATAATTTTTTTGATCATTTGACCTAGGTGAAGTGGTTTTAAATTATTTATATTTGGCCTAGTTACCACACATAGATAATAAAAAAATCAAATATTCTAAAGATTACCTTTTTTATTTGGTATTTCTATTACATGTAACTTGTTATTATTTTTACCAAACTGATGAACACATAGTTTTTACAAAACATATGAATATGATCTTATAAGAGTATCATTATTCGTTCATGGTGGTATTGGTGGATTAAATATAGTTCTACTCAAAATAAATGGAATATCAAGTGTGAAATTTTAGAGTTGTTGTAAAAAGTCTCATAGATCATCATCTTTATAAGAAGATATCAAAAAAATAATTATGGGATTTAAAGAGTGTTGTTAATTTCGAATATGGTCTTCTAAAATAGAATTTCATTTGATCCTACTAATGTGATGGATATTATTTTGTTAAAACATCCACATAATGTTTTCATGATATATATTTTCTTAGGCTTAGTGGGGAATTACCACTAGTTTGTTAAATATATCCTAAATTTGTCTTCTATGATGGCCACTCTCACATGAAATGTAGTGAATTTATTATGGGAATAGAAAATACATAATTTATTTGCTAATTTAATCTAACTTTTAGATTCTACACTAATTATGACTCTTATAGTGGCCTGACAACGCTATATGGTATTTTGAGATGCATCAATTTTAGGTTTGGGCTTCATAATAATAAATGGTGACTATGGAGTGATTTATAGTTCCCAGTGAATTGAATTACATGAGAATAACTATCAAACGGATGACATGAAACTCATAAATATAATGCATAATCTTAAAAGATGGAAGCCTACATTTTGGGGAAATGGATTACTATTTTTTTCAGATCATTAAATCCCGAGTTCTATATTTTATCAAAACTATTTTAATCCTTATTTGAGTTGATTGGTAGTGTATATAAAATATTTTAATTTTTAAATTCCTACACTCATGGTAAGGGGAATTTCGTTAATTATTTCTTTATAATGAATCATATTTCCTATGCCATGAAACATTCTTCCTATGAATGGAATCTGATTGATCTCCCTAATCAAATTAATCTAGGAGATTAGGAGGATGAGACCATGATTATATTGGAAAAAACTCAAATGAAATCCTTTCTTCTCAATGTGATTCTTTCAAAAAACAACTCAATGAAGAGTTTTATAGAATTAGGGAATCTATTTATTGTTGGTGTACCATTTGTGAGTGTATTTATCTTTCGAGGGAAAAAAATTATTTATCGACTAGTAAATCATACCTTTATCTATGAAAAAATATGCAACATGGGACTTCCATGATTCAGAGTGGGTGATATAAATTGGAACCATGAACATATTCTATGATATGAGGATATGATTATTGTGTCTATGTATGAGAGAGATATCACTATTTTTAATAATTTTTTATACATATCAAATGGTCTATACCAAGAACTAGAAACCTTCAGTTTTTCTTTATCCCCTTCTTGTCCTAATGTTGAAGTGGGATAATATTTCATTGTATTTCATAGTCATGTTATCATGTAACCATAAAAGGGAGAATTATATAAGAGTTTTGATAAATCAACATACCAAATCAAATATATTTGTTATATTCATGAAACAACAAATGTTTATTCCTTTGGGATTTTATATGTACAATTGATCATCAGATAGTATGGATTTAAATATATTATAATTTCTGATAAAGATACCCAATTAACATCTCAATTTTATAGAGGCCTCGATGTGGAAATTTTAACACATATTAATTTTACATGAAATATCATCTTGTGATGGATATCTAGATATAACTATTTATAAAGATTCCTGGAGACATTTATTGTGTTTGTGTTCACAATTTTTGTGAATCTTAGGATAGAACCCAGAGATTGGTTGAGCTTGTCCATAATAATAGATATGATTCATAAATCTAGATGGAACCCTTTGAGGACTTTTATGGAGACCCATGTTAATCACTATTTATGTTGGTTAGAGGATGGTTAATCTTGATTAGATTGGAGTAGATGGACCAAGAGAATATAACAAAGATCCTATTGATACATCAGATAATGATAGAAACTCAAATATATTATAAATCTATTTATATTCATCATCTACACCCTTAGGAGTTTTCATTCAATGTCCATGTATTTTTTATAGTTTCAGCAAAGTTTGGTCACTAGAGTATTGGAAGATAATGGATACATTCATTGATATAGAAGGGTCTTTTTGTGATTTTTGAGCATTCTTGAGATCTATCTTACCATTTAGACTTTCCACCCCACCTAAAGTCAATTCACAATGTGTTTCATGTATCATATCTTAGTAACTATCACTCTTACAATTTTCATGTCCTAATCTATGAGTTCCATGATATTGAACTCAATTTATCCATTAATGAGATGTAAATTTGTATTTTTGATTTTGATACAAAGTTTCATCAAGGAAATTCTATACGTTTGGATTATATTCTTTCGCATCATGGTTTTGAGTCTCATGAGACTTGGGAGTTGGATTAAAGAAGGATAAATCTATGACCACATATCCTTTATATGAATTCTTATTAATTATAATTCATGGGGTAGAAACTATTTATAGATGTAACATTGTATCCTTATACTACAATATTTCATGTAATTTTACCCCTTGTTTTATTTTCATTTGTTTGGGTATTTTTTATTATTATTTATTGATTTGTTCGATATTTCCTGGATGTATTTTGGGATATTCAGTTTTAAAACATGTCTAGGGTAAACCATGTTGTCCATCCCCACAGAACATGTGCCTTACTTTGTGGTTATGTAGGGGGTATCATGGTCAAAAAACCATGAAACCAACCCCAAATATTGTGTGTCTTAGAACTATGGGGGATTATATGGTTATATATTGTTTTCCAAACTACGCACCCAAATCATGCACCATTGTCTTGTATCTTAGATGATATCACATAGTGGGGAAACTATTTTATAATAATTTATCTTAAATGCATGGACCTCTACAGAATCCTATAAAAGTCACATGGTTAAGGACATGGTTTATACTAACCATGCGACCTAGCCCATGAAACCATATTAATGATTTTTTAATTCTTTTAAAATTCTAATTAAGGAACTCATCCCCCTTTGAAAAAAACTAAAATCAACCAAATAAAATATTATAATACCCATTGGTGTTTGGATTCTATATAGAGAGTATATTGGCACATTTAACCAATTTTCATTTAGATTAAAGTAATGGTGGATGATGATGATACCCATTTGGATAGTTTTATTTTGTTATTTTTTAATCCTTCATTCTATTTTTATCAACTTATTTGAATATGATGGATCATAATTTCATTGATTGATATAAACCATGATTTGATTTAATTTAATTTTATGGATATCTATTTGATCTTCCTCTCATTTAAATATCTATTACATATTCCCATTCGGTGTGATTTCTCAATATTATGATTAATGGTATGTGGTATATTAAGGCTTTCCCAACATATAATACACTTATTGGTTTCTTTATTTTAAATTTATTTTAAATTTACTTTTAAAATTTTATAATATTGTTAAAAAAGGAATGTAATTATGAAATAATACCCTTATTCAATGTCCTTGTAATACTAGGTGGAAATCAGAAATGATAGATTAAATGGAGAATCGATTGTATAAAATTATCTTCCATTGATTCTTAGGAATATTACTTTTAATGAATAATTATATTGAAATGAATGAATATGATGAACATATATTATTTTTTTTCGAAATTGAAATGGAATATTTATACATTATTATGGGAAGTTGAACTATGCATTTAATTGAAATTATTTACTTTTTCAAGATTGATTATTTGATACATTGAATAAAAGAACACGTAATCCTAAGTAGTTAGTAGTTTATTTAGAAAATCATTCTTATAATTTAACTCCATATAAATCGAAGGAGGATGATAACTCTAAATAATCCTAATTTTTTATGATTTTACTAGTTTGGGTGTTTCTTGATTCTACAATAATAGATTAATATTTAGGTATTCCAGAACATACACTGAGTTTGGATTGATTCCCTACATAGTGCCAGGATCCTAGATTAATAAATTAACTAACCTCAGGTCATATAACCATGGTGATTTTTTTGAATTGATTATAAAATGTCACTATTTTTAAACATTTTTCATTAATAAGATTATGTTTTATTGGAATATTCATTTAATCCAAATTTTGATATAATTTGTATTAAACATATTTGAATTCATGTTTTGACAAAGAGTGTGAAAATTTATTTCCATGTCTTAACATTATTTAAATGGAAAAAAAATTGATTTATATGTTATGGAACATCTTTTGTAACATTTGGTTAAATCCTACTAGATTGTTTTCTATCTCATCCAATAATTTCCATTATTATTTTGTATACTATGTAATGCTTGGTGGAAAAAATTGAATGTTCCACTTGGGGGTGGGGTATGTTCTTGAGAATGGGACATGTGTGATGGAGGTGATCAATAGCATTACAATTCACTAATTACACAAATATTGCGAGTATTTTCTCAATTGTAATTTTTTCATTTTAAAAGATAATTCACAAAATAAATATTTATATTTTATATTGTGTTATTTTTTTCATTAAGGGGTTTTTGTAATATTGATTATTCATTATTTATGTTACGTTGTTATATAATGATTTTTAGTGGGTTAAATAGTTTTCTCTGTCTATTTATATGATTCCCTCATGTAGGGTACTAGTACATAGGGATTGAGACTAAAATTTTATTCATGTTAGTGATTGATCACTTACTATTTTACCATTTTATTCATGCTGGTTCAAGATATTTAATCCTCTTAGATGCGTTTCATTGTTTGCTAGGAAATTCGAGAAGTGATCTCCCCCAGAAGGATGTTCTATTTGATTGTCGAGCATAATTTATGGATGGTAGTGAGGATTCAACCATACATTGTGACATAGTTTCCATTATATAGAATATCTATATTAACTTGTTTATTTATCTTTGAATTTTTTAGAGATGACTCCATCTTGATTCTTGATGTTAGGTGACTTTGGGGTGTCCAAATAGGTATTTTTGTAGTCACCAATATATGGGATCTACCCATATGTATCAATTATTATGTGGAATGAACTCCATTTAATAGAGTCCTTGGTAGACTAGGATTATTTGGAGTATAGTTGGGATTGAAATATCGGGGATATATCTTTGAGTGTCAACTCTGCAGCAGTCCCCTTTACATAGTAGGTCTGACTGCATTATAGTTTTTTGAGGGTTTTATTTATCCCTTTGTATTTTCATAGTATCCTTCCAGTAAATAAAGTGGGATTAGAGGTCATAAATGTATTCATAATATTTGTTATTTTCCTTTATTTATTATACATATATATGTAGATGTGTCCAAATGTACACATATTTTAGGCTAAGGCCTACCATATCTATGATTTTCCCTGTAACATCCCAGATACGGGTGCCACTCAATGGGTGCCACAAACCCGGTTGGTCACATGACCTCAAACGCATTTCCCCAAACGCTAGAGCCTTCCGACTAGTAGTGAGGGCCCCGGTCTGATAGTGGGGAAACTATGCCCTCATTTTTCAGTGTGTAGCGTAGCAGAATAAAATATAAAAATATACAACAACAACGTAAGAAATAAACCAAACACAAGAAAAACGAACATCTGCAGTAAATGACAACCAACAGTCACATAGATAATAATGCAACATGTCTCAAGTTCTAAGAAAACAGCCAGAACATATTACATAGCAATATAGTACAATACAATACAAAGTACAATGTACAGAAAAGCAAAGCAAAACAAAACAGCTGACATCATCACGAGCCTAGGCTCGGTCCCATGTCCCCTACATCCCATCAACAATCATGTACATATATAGGGACCCTTGCCCTTATCCATACTTGCAGAAACATAATTTGTTTGGGCCGAAGACATGACCCAAACCGGGTGTGCGATTAAATCCCAATAGGCACCGACCAAAGGCATGTTCCCAACAGTACGAAAATATGAAACCACAGTGTGCAATAGTAAATGAAATAAACAAAGAATTACTCTAATGTAACTAAATTTACCAGTTATATTTCCATTATATTATTCATTTAACCATTAAATTTAATAACATTCTGTTCTCATCAGAACCAAGCCTTCGGGCCGATTTGAACCTTTCCCTTATGCTAATATATGAAAACCTTGCCCTCAGGTTTTCTCTTAGGCTATCGAATATTTTTCTCAGGCCATTCATAACCTTTCCCTCAAGCCTTGACCTCAGGAAAAATAGAATTTTTCCCTCAGGAAAAACTAAAATAAAACCCTCAGGTAATCAGAATCTTGCCCTCAGGCTAAACAATCCATTCCCTTAGGCTAAAGAGAACACTGCCCTTAGGCGCAAGTAACCGTGAAGAGCCCAAAACATAAACATGCTATTATATACAATTCCTCTAAAGGAAATGGTAATTCACCAATTAAACATGTCATACCCTTGGGTATCCTGGCCAAACAACTATATAGAGGAACACACCCCCGGGATGGTCCTAGATCCACACAACGATCCCAAACAGCAGTTTATTATCACATTTAATTACCTATACAATTCTAGGTATTTAAAACAGCCAAGTCCTCAGCTATTTGACACCCCAACATGGTTTTGTGACTCAATGGTACACAACAACGCACTAAAATTGGAATTTAAACACCAAGCCACCAACCTCAATCGCCCATGATTGGTATACATGAACGACACTTCTACAAAATCCAAAGAACAACATAGATCTGAGGTGAATGAATTTCCAATTCATACATAAATAACTTCCCTTAGGGGAAGAATTGGCAAGAACTACACAAGGAGGATGAATCTCTTACCCGTACAGTTCCAAAAATATCGACGGAGGTGGAATCGGATTCTCAATGTGCAATCGGGTGAACTCCAAATCTTCGATCATGTTCCTAAGCTCTCCTCCAGTTCTAAGCATTCCCTGTGAATAGGGGAGGCTACTACCCATTTTAAGAGAAAACTATCTACACGATGTGTAATATTGACTACATGGCACGTACTTTCCATCATTTAATTGTTCGGTTGGAAGATTATCACCAGCACACCACTGTTCATCTGTCGACATGAGTACACGACATGTAACACCTGAGTACACGGTTTGTACTGTCGCCCAGCTGCCAGATGCTTCCACCGCCTTACTGTTCACCTTCCAACTGACTAAATGGCATGTAAATAACCAAAACACGGTGTGTAGTCGGATTTACACCTTTCATTAAATACAGGGCGACATGCCCTGTGTACTCATCCCACACGGCCAAAGTACACAATGTGTGGAAAAGTACACAGCATGTTCCTAAAAAATTTGGTATTTTCCACCATTTTCTTTATTTTCTCAAAAACACTTAATGAAAGAGGAACGGAAGAAACCCGTACTTCAAGAATATGAACTGGGTTCTTACAAACATCAACCCTTAATAAAATATGTCCCTGAATTTCTCTTCCAAGGGTGATAAATATAATGTTGTGAACAACTCTAGCCACTGAGAACGTACGTCGGTCTCCCACTCCTAGGTTTCATCCTGCACTCGGTCATGCTGCCATAGCACCCGTATGAGAGGAACTCACCGGCCTCAGAGAACCATTGTGCTTCTATAAACGATACGAATTAGAGGCTCCTCAAATGACACATCATTCGGAAGCTCAACATCCTCTAGATGAAAGACATGAGACAAGTCTGAATGATAGCGGCACAAATCAGATACATGGAAGATGTCGTGCGTGGCCCAGTACCTCTATGGTAACTGCAACCGATTGGCAACCAGCCCGACTCTTTCCAGAATCTAAAATGGCCCCACATACCTCAGTGAAAGCCTACCATGTCTTCAAATCCACCTGTGTCCCAACCTCGGTGAAATACACAAGAAACCCTGATCCCCGACCACGAAATCCAAGGGTCGTCTACGGCGATCTGCATAAGATTTCTGATGAGACTATGACATACCCATCCACTTCTGAATCAACTTGACCTGCTCAAAAGTCTCCTGCATGGGACGTGGTCCCAGCAAAGCTACCTCACCTGCCTCTAACTAGCACAAGGGTGATTGACATGGCATACCATATAAAGCCTCAAAAGGATCTATCCCAATAGTTTCCTGAAAACTATTATTATAGGAAAACTCGACTAGGGTTATGTGCTTTTCCCAAGAGCCCCCAAAGTCTAGGATGCATGCAAACATCATTTCCTCATCCACCTGTATCATACGCTCTGACTGGCCATCAGTTTGAGGGTGGTAATCTATGCTCAGAAGCACTTGTGTACCCAGTGCCCTCGGAAAACTCTTCAAAAAATGAGACGTAAAATGCACATCTCTATCAGAAACGATAGAATGAGGAACCCCATGAAGACGTACGACCTCTCAGATATAAAACCTTCTAATACCATCAACACTGAAGGTCTTATTGATCGGAATAAAGGGATCTTCCTTCGTGAGTCTGTCCACATCAACCCACATGACATCATTGTCTCGAGGTGACCTCGGCAACCCAACCACAAAGTCCACCATGAAATCATCCCATTTACACTCCAGGATGGGTAACTACTTTAACAATATGGCTGGCCTCTGATGCTCTACCTTCACCTGCTGACAGGTGGAACATATCGTAACAAAACTATCTACTTCTCTCATCATACCTGGCCACCAGTACTGATGTCTCAAGTCAAGATTCATCATGGTTACCCCAGGATGAACTACGCAAGCCGAATCATGAAACACACACATCAACTCCTTGCTTATATCCCATGAAATCCACACTAGTCCATGAAATCAAAGAATTTCATCATCTCCTATCGTCGATCCTGGAGGAGGGTCCTCCCTATCAATCGACTCCCATAGAACTAGGCCATTTGAATTAGATATATGTCGCATCCTCACTCTATCCCGAAGGGTAGAAGTCACAGCTATGGAAGAAAGAAAGGTTATCCCCTTACTGTCGTGAACATACAAATGCATCTCACAGAACAAAGCCATGATCTTCCACTAACCACTGGCCACATGCACTGCCTGTATCTGAGTCCTCCTGCTTAGTGAATCAGCTACTGCATTACCCTTACCATGTGTATTGGAAAGCTCAATGTTGAAGGACTGAAAGAATTTGAACCACCTTCTCTGTCTCAAGTTCATGTCACACTGAGTACTGATATATTTGAGGCTTTTGTGGTCTGTGAAAAACACAAAATGATCTCCCAAGAGATAATGTCTCCAACAGTGTAATGCATACACAACTACAGCCAACTCGAGGTCATGCATCAGGTAATTCCTCTCATGTGGCCTCAACTTCGGAGACCCATATGCAACAAATCACACGCTCTGCATCAACACTACTCCCATCCCAATACATGATGAATCATAGTAAACTATATAGCTCTTTCCCTACTCTGGGAGTATCAGGACTGGTGCTGATTTCAACCTTCCATTCAGGTCCTGAAAGGCTATCTCACAAGCTTCTGACCAAACGAACATCACACCCTTGTTAGTCCAACCCATCAATGGCGCTTCTAAGAAAGAGAAGTCATGGATGAAGCGCCTGTAGTAACCAGACAGCCCTAGGAAACTCCGTATCTCAAACACATTCTTAGGCTGATCCCAGGAAACTGCTGCTCTCACATCTCTTGGTTTACTGAAACTCCTGCTTCTGAGATGATATGACCTAGGAAGTGAATATAGTCCATCCAAATGTGGCACTTTGAGAGCATATCATATAGTTGATGCTCTCTTAGTTTACTCAGTATGATCTCATGATGGGTGGCATGGTCATGTCGAGTGTGAGAGTACACCACGATATCATCCATGAATACTACCACAAAAGAATATAAGTAAGGATGGAACATATAATTCAACAGAGCCATGAATATTTCTGGTGCATTCGTGAGTCCGAAAGGCATAACCAAGAACTCCTATAAACCATATCTACTCAGAAAAGCTGTAAGTGGTATGTCCAATGGTCTCATGCACAACTGATTATATCCTGATCTCAAGTCAATCTTTGAGAACACTCGTTCACCTCGATGTTGATCAAAAATATCATCAAAACATGGTAAGGGATATAGAATCTTAATAATTAACTGGTTCAGCATCTGATAATCCACACAGATTCTAAGGGTACCATCCGCCTTCTTTGCAAAAAGGACCAGAGAACCCCAAGGAATAGTTCTAGGTCGAATGAAACACGTTGTATGTAACTCCTCGAACTGCCTCTTGATCTCCTTCCAATCAGGTGTATTTATCCTATAAGGAGGAATGGACACCGGTGCTGCCCCTGGCACAATCTCAATAGATAAATCCACCTCATCCTCCGAAGGTAGACCTGAAAAGTCGTTTGGGAAGACATCCATGAAACGATCAACTACTGAAGGGAAATCCCACTGACAAGTCGCTTGATCATCCAGATATAAACTCGCAATCTGGGTTGTGACTCCACCTCGCCCATCATGCTCTGGTCCAGCTCGACTCGCCTTAACATCCCATTCACCTTTGTATAGAAACTCTACATCCTCTGGTGACTTGAAACTCATCCGGTGACGATAGCAGTCCAAAAAGGCACGAATGGGAACCAAAAATTCCATCCCGAGAATGACATCATAGCTCATCATCTCTATGACATAAAGGTCCCATAGGATGTGATACTTACTAACCTCAAGGGGCACTCCCTGCAATGACTCACACTAGTCGTTATATTTCCCAATGTAGTGTCTATCATCATAAAAACAGAAGAAAAATAAACACAGACCCCAATGATCTCCTCAATGACCATATATATGAAACTATGGGTAGTACGAGTATCGAAAAGTAATAAACATTAGACAGAATCTAATAGAATAGTACCTTTGATAGTAGAAGATCCAGGATCCTGCTCCTGTTGGGTCTTTTTACTGCATATGCCTACCCAGTGCCGTGGCCCTGGGACACAGCCTGGCTCCCCTGAGATGTCCTCCCCTGCTACCTCTATGATCCAGGTCTTTGGCTACCACAACCACGTCCACCTTCTCTGCCTGCACACCCTGACACATTCCAGTTTCCCTACTGGTAAGAAGCTGCTGGTCCTGCTCCCACATGCAGAGTCTACACAAAACCACTCTCAATAGCCACTGGTGGAAACTAACTGAAAAATCACTACAGATGACCCATTTGACTACATGCTCGACACTCCACCGGGTCTCAGGTACATTGAGGTCTCTTGTGCCCCTCTCTACCACACATGTAGCACCTGATTGGGCCACATGAAGTAATCGATTGTCTAGTACTATCCCCATGAGAGAAAATAATATGTTTCTTCCTCATATCGGAAGAAAAAGTACCAGAAACTGGTGTCGAACCACCCAGTCCTTCACCACTAGCTTTGCGAAGGATCCTCTCTGTAATCCGGACTTGCTTCATAATATCATTTAGTGAAGGAAACCTGAAAATATTCAACAGTTCTCGGGTGTCATATCAAAGACCATTTTTAATGATTCTAGCTCTCAACGTCTCATCACCCACCTGAACGGTTACAAAACACTGAAGCTTAGTAAAAATAAAAGAATAATCCAGCACTAACATAGCGTCTTGTTGTAGATTCATGAAATCTCAAGCTCTATCTGTGCTCAGCTTCTCTAGGAAGAAGAAGTCATAGAAGGCTCTCCAAAAATCATCCCACTCCATGTATCAGTGATGCTATGTATGAGTGATAACATCCCACCACCTCTTGGCGTAATCACGAAGCATATAAGTAGCGAGCTTGACCCTCATCCCTGGAAGCTTCTCAAGATGCTTGAAGATAGTCTGCATAAAATCCTTCCAAGACTCTGTAGCCTATAGTCCACTATCCCCTGAAAACGTAAGAAGATACTACTGCTGGAAGATAGCTTAGCCATAGATGTGGAAGCCAGTAGTGCTCTTTAAAAGGACTTCATGAACCGCATAAAGCCTTCACGGAACTGTGAATCCATGCATGTGTCTGGTATAATGGTTGGCACCACATCTGGCTCTGCTGGAGGATCCACTAGTAGACCATGGCCCACCATCTTCAGTGTATTCTCATTGCAACTCTCTTAGCAAAAAACTTGTGGTCATCTTGACAGAATGAATCTACAAGGTCAAACGCGCACCTTAGATCTTTATTATCATAGTCTGAAAAACATGGGGACCAAAAAGGGAACAGGAGGAATAAGGCATTCAAGAATTCACAACTATACTACACGGCGTGTATATTTTCTACACATCGTCTTCCTAACTTTTCTTCCCATGCATGGGTCCTTCTACATGGCTAAGCCACATGGCTCCCATATGAACAAGACTAAACAGTGTGTATAAAAACTACATGGCATGTATGGTTTAACTTTCTAACTGCCTGTATCGTTCGTGACATGACCGACTACTCGGCTAACACCACACGGTGTTTGACACCCGCACACGACATGTACGCCACCCTATTTCCCCAGCCACATGTTTATGTCCACACAGTCTCCCACCATTAAAGACTACACGACATGTCCCATAGGTACACAACGTTTACTAGAGAGGGTAACACTAACCCATGTTTGTTAGTTACACGACCGGGTCCCCATGTCAAACTACACGACATTATCCACAGTGGACAAGGCATGTATGTCTTATGGTATCCTCCGACCGTGTTATTAGTTACATGAGTGGACTCTGGGTTAACACTACACGGTGTGTACATCATGTACACGACTTGTTTTACCTAAGCATTTCACTTCCCTGTGTCCCCACCCACACGGTCCATGACACGGGAAGAGACTACATGACGTGTACTTAAAAAGTTTTCATTTCTTCCCGAATAGAAGAACTCATGGAGTGTGTCCAAGGAACTAAACGACGTCTATCATGGGCTTTCTGGACAGTAAGCCTCTAAAACTACTTCAGTACTCAGAAAAAACTGAAAACAACACCTAAGTTCCAAATTCCAATCTGTGAGGGCCCATACTCCCCACAAATCCATGTTTGGCAACTTATCCATGTTATACACCACAAACATGTTAATGATCCACCACATTCCCGTCCTTGAGGGCCCATACTCTCCATAAACCAAAGTTTGGCATCCATTAAATCAATAAGCTCATACAATAACACCCTATCACATACCAGGTATCTATCATAGCAGCAATCACAACATCATGCTTTTCAAGCACAACAACTATAACAACAACATACAAGTTACAATGCACCTACATGACATAGAACAATGCATCGCATGTGATTTCTAGCATGTTCCTAAATGATGTTTGAGATGTAATAACCTCATCTCATCAGGATGCAACTAAATAGAACCCATGGATAAAATATAAAAATCACAATCACAAGTGCGTCACCCAACTATCAAAATCAAATCAACTATAAATTTGCATAATCAGAAGAATTACTAAGATAAGAGGCAGACTGGATTTTCCCTGTACATGGTTTAGCTACTCCCGGGCACAGCTTATTACCAACTACCGTTTCCATCCTATCCCTTACTAAGGCTCCAAACAGTAAGTCAAAGAAAATAACTCCTCTGATACCACTGTGTAACGTCCGGGATCCAGGTGCCACTAAACGGGTGCCCCAAACCTGGTTTGTCACATGACCTCAAACGAATTTCCCCAAACTCTAGAGGATTCTGACTAACCTCAAGGGCCCATGTATGACAGTTGGGAAACTAAACCCACATTTTTCAAAGTGTAGTGCATCAGAATAAAATATAAAAACATACAAAAACATTGGAAGCAAAAAACCATACACATGAAAAAATGAAAAACTGTAGTAAAAGATAACCAATTATCACATTGATAATGATGAAACATATCTCAAGTTCTAAGAAAACATCCAGAACATGTTACACAACAATATGGTACAATACAATACAGTGCACAAATTACATAAAAAAACAAAACAAAACATCTGCCGGCATCACGAGCCTAGGCTCGGTCGTATGCTCCCCTAATTCCCAGCAACAATCAAGTACCTGTATAGAGATCCTTGAACTTATCCATAACTATAGAAACATAATCTGTTCGGGCCGAAGACATGACCCAAATTGGGTGTTATAAATAAATCCTAGTAGGCACCCACCAAAGGGTCGTGCCCAACTATGTGAAAATATGCAACAACAGTGCGCAGTAGTAAATGCAATAAACTATGCAGTACTCAAAAGTAACTATTTTTACCAGTTATATTGCCATTTTATTATTCATTTAACCATTCTATTTAATAACATCTTGTGCTCATCAAAACCAATCCCTCAGGCCACTTTGAACCTTGACCTTATGATAATATAAGAAAACTACACCCTCAGGCTTTCCCTCAGGCTATCGAATATTTCCCTCAGGACATTCAGAACCTTTACCTAAGGACTTTCCCTTAAGAGAAATAGAATATTTCTATGGGTCCAAACTAAAAAGAAACCCTCAAGTAATCAGAATCATACTCTTTGGATATACCAACCATGCCCTCAGGCTAAAGAGAACATCGCCCTCATGCACAAGTAACCAGGACGATACCAAGACATAAACATGCAATTATATACAATTCATCTCATGTCAAAAGTAATGCACCAAATAAACATGTCATACCCTCAGGTATCCTGGACAAAATACTAAATAGAGGAACGCACTCTCGGGGTGGTCCTAGATCCAAGCAGTGATCCCAAAAAGAAGTTTGTTATCACATATAATTACCTATACAATTATAGGTATTTAAAATAGCCAAGGCCTCATCCATACAACACCCTAACATGGGTTCATGACTCAACGATACACAAAAACCCACAATAGTGGGAAATTTAAACACTAAGAAACCTACCTTAATTGCCCCTGGTCGGTATTCGTGAACGGCGATTCTAAAAACGCCCAATAACAACGTAGATCTGAGGTGAAATAATTTATCATTCAAATGTAAATAACATCCCTTGGAGGAAGAGTTGGCATGAACTACACAAATAAGAGGAATCGCATACCCTTACGGTTAAAACGTGATCGATGAAGGTGGAATCAGATTCCTAGTGTGCGATCAGGTGAACTCCAAAGCTCCGGCTGTCCGCCTGACCTCTCCTCTGGTTCTAAGCCTTCCCTGTGAATTGGGGAGGCTAATGCCCATTTTATGCCAAGAAAAACAAACTACATAGAATTTACAATTGACTACATGGAATGTTCTTGCCATCATTTAACTATTCCACTGGTGGCTTTTTTCCAGCATGACACTGTTCATCTGTTGACATGAGTACATGGAATGTAACACCTATGTACATGACGTGTACTGTCGCTCAGCTCAATGGTAGTTCCACTGCCTTACTATTCACCTGCCGGCTGACTACGTGGCATGTAAATTCCCACTACATGGTTTTTAGTTGGTTTTTACACTTTTCATCACCGACAGGGCTACACGCCCGGTGTACTCATCCCACACGGCCAAAGTACAAGGAGTGTGGAAATGTAAACGGCATGTACCTACAAAATTTGGGATTTTCCCCATTTTCCTTATTTTCTCAAAAACACTTAAGGAAAGTGGAAAGGAAGAAACCCATGCTTGAAGAATAAGAACCAGGTTCTTACATTCCCACCATGTGCTAATTGTCATACCCAGGCAAATTATTTGTTGGATTTGGGTGTTACACTTGGACATCTTCTATCTATGATAGCCATGATTAATTGGGTAATGACAGAGTATTATCATAGTTAGGCTATCTTTGGCATGGAGTTTGTAGATATTATAGTAGTGAGTATTGGTTTCAGAACTAGGGAGATAGTGTTTAGGTGTCTCGAGATTGGATCACATGTTAGAGAACCCAATGATGGTGTGTCTACTAGTGTATCAATTCATCAAGACATTGATAACCTGCTTTTTGGATCAATACGTATAAACAATGGCTTCAATGAAAACAAGAAATACATGATTCATCTCCCTATACATGTGATGGGTTTCTTATGACCATTTAATGACCATATATAGCGGAAGGAAACCCTTTACACATGGGATGTATCTAAATGAAATTAACATGAAAATAAAACTATAAAAAAGTATATGGTTTTCTAAAATATCAGCATATTCAATCTTCTTTTTATAGAGAATGTTTGTGGATCTTCATATGGAGATGTGAAGAAAATCTATCCACCTCCAAGGGAGTATGAAAGAAAATGGATCTAGGAATTAATCATGAAGACAAAAAAATATGAAGGGGTTATAACACCTTCTCAAAAAGGTATAAATAGTGTTTCACGAGGAATATAATTTAGTCGAGGAATATATACAATACACCAGACACACCCTATATGAGATTGAATTATCCCCTTATATAGGGGGTGTCCACAACTCCTTCTACTCGTAACTGATTGTATGCATGTCTATCTGTTGGGTTAAATTCACTGATCACATTAAATGATTTTATTGGAAATATTTTATTCCATTCATAATGTATTATTGAACAAACCATTTGGGAGGATATTTTTTAATATATATATATATATATGTATTTATTTATTTTATGCAATGCATTCATGACACATAAATGAATCAAATGAATATAATAAATTTACACTAAAATATATATATTATGAATCATATACATATATAAATGTATAAATTTAATGTACATTTTTTATCTCATCTAACAATCTCTAACATGTACTAAAATAACATAAGGGCATTACACAAAAAATCATAAATTTTCACAAATACAACCAAACTCATTTGGATATATTTTCATTCAAACAGTCTTCATTTCAAACAAAAATGTTGTGGAAAATATTATCCTTCATTGTGGACTTCAAAATATAACCATATAGGTCTTATTAAACTTGAAAAAAACTATGAATTACAAATTTAATCGATGTATGAAAATAACGGCCTCTAGTTAAACATCAGTGTGACTCAAGTAACATAGGGGCATATTCTCATCACTATAATAAATAATAACATCTCTATATGAACATGTACACCACAAGATACATCATAATAATCATTTTTATTTATATATAATCCATATTTCCTTTACACAGAGTGACCTATCAAGATGTAACATGTCAATATAGTAAAACCAACTCATCATTTCTTGATTCTTAGAAAAGTTGTTACAAAGTCAATGAATACATCACATTTCATTCATTAATATGATAGGTACATCACATATAAATTATCCATGTACTTTAATACATCATATGATATAAAACTAAAAAATTATATGCATTTCATCAGTCTAATTATTTTAAGTTCAAAACGTTTTTTCTTATCATACAATTTTAAAAATCCCATAATTGTTGCACTCTAGTCGAAAACAAGATATAAACCATAGCTTACAAGTCCATTATTAGATAATTTCTACGTTAACATAAATAAATAGGGTATAAAAGTATAATGTTCCTCATTATAGGTAACTTTCCAACCTAATTTAATAAGGACTGATAATAAGAATACACCCCAAGTGTAGCTATGAATATATGATATTCCATGATATATAATGTTTTCAGATGAGTCTATGTAATCTGTATCTACAAATTACCTCAATAATCTACCATTAATATCTCACATTGAATACTATGTAAAAAATACAAGAATATATTCAATCTAAACATTATATGTAATCATAAGCCATTAACTACATGTTCATAATTCATTAGGGACTACATAAGGTTTATAAATTGATGGAAAATTTATCATTCGACTATTCATGTAATTTAATGTTTCATCACACATTAATGAATGATTAACTGAGATTACATTTATTTTCATCAATTTATATGTTTACTACCATTACAACCAGTATCATATGTTTTAAAAACATGGACTCATAAAAAGACCCTCATGTGATTAATACAGTGTTGTATTTTCTTTTTTGAGAATTATATACATATCCATGTCCGTCCATCTATTAAAATAGTCCCATTAACCTCTTTGTTTGTTTAATTTATAAATAATAATAGTTTTAATAATGGTGAGTCTTTGGAATCATATTTCGTAAGTCTAAAACATTGAACTTATATTCAAAATAAATAAATTTATAATATAAAATGATATAATTATATCATCAATTATCCCCTAACAATTATTTTTAAGTATATCATCATCATCCTATAAACCTTTTCAATCAAACATTTTTTTCAAATCTATTATAAATAATGTAGC
The DNA here is from genome assembly GCA_963277665.1 of Viscum album. Classification (NCBI taxonomy): domain Eukaryota; kingdom Viridiplantae; phylum Streptophyta; class Magnoliopsida; order Santalales; family Viscaceae; genus Viscum; species Viscum album. Next base: position 1,970,771,498 of record OY728138.1, read on the forward strand.
TATTTATGTTATCAATTTATGATAAAATATAACTATTTTTTCATACTGTAATATCATATTTATTATAGTAAATAATATAAATCATTAGATTTCAATTTACATCTATTCCATGAACACTTTTATGATACCAAGTGTATATTCATTGGCTGATATACTCTTTTAGAGAATAGTGGTGTTATGAGTTTGTGTATACGGAATATAACATTTTATATTTGGATATCATTTCCATCAAATACCCAAAAATTTATTATGATATTAAGTGAATAATCACAATATTATTAGACTAGTCTACACTTTTATTATCAGTGATATTCACTTTATAACAGTAACTAAATTATAATGTTCTCATTATATTTACTATCAGATACACTATGTCCTTAGTATGTAATGTAAATAATCACTTAAAATAAATCAGGTACAATCTGTTATTTTTTAACATCAAACTTATCCATGGTCAAACATACCCACTCAAGCCTTTTAGACACTACATTCTCTTTGGAATACCATTTTAGAAAAAATTGAAATTAATTTCTATTTTAGGAAATAATATTTATTTCTATTACGTAAAAAAATTATAATAAATAAAATATTCTTTTACCAAATCTCATATGGAATTCTATGAGTTTAGTCAATTTTTAAAATAGGATACTTTATTCAAAAAAATACCTTACTACAATGTGGGAATAAAATTACATAATATTTTAACACATAGTTTGATACAAACTTTTAGTATTTTATTATTATCAAATCACGTTATATATCCTAGGGATTCATGATCATATTTTATACAATTAATCAAATCATTTAGTTCAAAACAACGAATTATTTAACATATCTTTTCACAAAAGATTAGTAAGATAAATTTGAACATCTTTGAAATAGTTTTACCTAATATTAAGAAACTTGTTTACAATCAAATTTATTATTTATAAATTTGTTACCACATAATGTTTATGAAATGTACAATCTCATTCAATTATTCCTTTTATTTTGACCTCATATATATTTACAAAAATCATAAAAAATACACTCTATTTCACATACTCTTAAAAATAAACAAATCGGTTTATATATCGTTAATAATTGATAGGGATATGTAGAGTTAGAAAAAAAAATTAATTTATTTTATATAATCCCATTATATGGAATCATTACTCCTTCATAATAATACCTGATGGTTATAAATTACTATGCATTTTTTCTTCTATTTTGGAATTATTTCCTCCTTGTACTATATATATATTAGCAGAACATATAAATAATATTCCTACATGTTTCGTTCTTAAAATTTTTATTTTGGAGGGTAATCTTATATTCAATTCATCTATATTTATTGGAAATTTCAATATATGAAAATATAATTATATCATTAACTATAATAATGCTTCTCAAAATTATCGTGTCTCTATAAACATATTCAATCTCATTGAACATCATTGACATAAACAATCATATTGAGTATTTTTTTTATTAAATTCTAAATACCATATATAATCTAGTACAATTTAAACCATAAATGAATCATTCCAAGATTATATAAGCATCTTGATAACTTTTTTGAACATATTCATCAATCAGTTACTTAGGAGGGAACATTTATAACACAAAACATATTTCTATAGATCAAAAAATTTTATTTATGTACCAGTATTATGATTTATTACTTTAATTTTTCATTTCAAGGATAAAAATCATTTTTCTGATGAATATAATGCATTTATATTAAACATAAAAATTAATCACATTAATGAAATATTTTTATATTTGTTCATTATGTACTTTTAATGATAGAACTCCCACTAAAATTGATAACTCCATACATACTATCCATTCTATTATACAAGATCCATAATTCAATAATATGTTATTAATATTTAGAATTAATAAAACTAAATATTTATTTCAGAATGGAATCTCCATAATCACAATTGGTGTGACTCTTGGATAGTTGTGTGGATGATTCTTTATCCAAGTCCATATTATTGATTCACTCAAATATATTCCTCTGTTATCCTTACTGTTAGAAGTTTTCCTGTATTCTAACCCAATATAAATGATAAAACTATTGAACTAAGGATTATATAATGGAACTAATATTGGTGAAAACAGCCTAAAAATCCATTCCAAATTAACTTACTATCTTATTTCAATGCATAAGATCTTATAGGTTAACCCAACATTAGAACGAAACAACTTAGTAAGATTATTGAAATCTTGAATAGTGTTTACCTGGAAACAATCTCAAACATAGTATCTGAGGTGGGCTATTATAAAGTTTCACTTCTAATTATACATAATATATAGATGAAATTTATAATAATTACTTATTAGGTAATAATTACATTCTTCTGTTTTATATCCTTTTGTGTATATATGATGCTAAAATTTTTGTATAAGAAATCCATATTCCATTCAAAAAAATGTGTTCACATCAATTCAATGTGTAAATCATTACAAAACCCAGAGTTCTATATTAATCACTCAAAAATAGAATTCAAGTATATTCATAAAACTAAAAATGCATCATATAAAAATAGTTTATAAACTCCTCATGTAATGTAATATAGTTTTATGATATTGAAAAACTCCAAATAATTATGATCTGTGAAATAAAAGGAAACCCACATTGACTTTCCTAGCCACGATAACCCTGCAGGAATGTTGATGGTCTAATATCCAATCACTCGACCTCAGGATAAATTACATAGGGGGTAATTAAAATCATTAAAACACTTACTCCTAATATCTAGAAAGGTTGCCCACTTATTATTCTCAAAATCAAAACTACAAATTCAAATATGAGGTTTAGGTAGATGAAAATTAAATTTTACTATATCAAAACAATAATTATAAGTACAAATCTATCATATAATCAATAAATCATATTAATGGCCATACACAATAATCATATTCATTAAATTTTTTTGAAATATAAATATAAATAAAATTTAACCACAAGATACAAATTATAATAAATTTCCAAAATATGGGATATTTATGAACAACTCATATGTAAATCATAAATATATAAATTTTACAACATTGAATGAATATATGAATTTAATATTTAACTTAATATGAACTACTACATATATTATATTAAATAAAATTTTTATAATATTTAGAGAATTAAAATAATTTTGTAATTCAATATCATTTATTTTGTTATTTATAAGTAGATCATATAAGACCACTTTTTATTTCAGAACAAACTATTTATTTCAAGATCAAAATTCATTTCATTTACTTTTTTTCCAATGTATTTTATAATTTTTTCCTTTAATATTTTGGAAAATTATCCATAAATATTTATTTAATTAATTATAAAAAATATATAATTGGTTTATATATTTATGTACAAAATCATCATATATTAAAATATCCCAAAATATATATTTTATGAATTTTAAACATTATATAATCAAAAAAATTAATTATTATTTAAAAAAATAAAATATAATTTCTGGTTACCCTTATGTAGCACCCCAATTCCGAGTAAAGGTATCATGTCACGACCCGACCCTACTCGGGCTCGAGACGCAACTACCCCAAGCCCGCCTCCACAGGCCAGGGGCTGGTGACCAGCGCCGAAGGCACAATAACTCGGGGAGGCCTTTTCCTTAGTACCTGTGCACACACATGCATCACACTCAATGAAAAAGTGCAGAGAAAAAATAAAATAAAAGGGAAACTTCTATAAATAAACCACAAGAGTACATCGACCTCTAAACAGTACAAAGTAATAGATGAAGGTAATATGAAAAAAAGGGGCAAAACAAGTGCCCAATCAAAAAAGTGCCACAACCCAACAACATGTGAACAAAAAAGAAATACAGCTGGAAGGGTCACCCAACTGTAACCCGTCTTCGTCCACCGTACACGGTCCAAGCTCCCAAACTCCTAAGCTCCACTGAAGTCAGGACCAACCTGTCCGTCATCTGCAAGGGAACTACAAGAGCCGGTAAAGCCCAAGCAGGGGAGAGTATAAAAATACTCAGTAGGATACCCCGAAGGCTCTAGGGAAAAACAAAGGAGGTACGGAAGGGTCAGTAGTAGATTGAACATGAAAAATTAAAGGATTATAACAAGGAGTGCAGTAAAGAGTACAGTAAAGAGTCCAGATCAACCCAACAAGAGAAAGGAGATAGAATCGTCCAGACACAAGGAGCTGGAAATTGTGTGAAGATGAACTTCCCATTGAGTCTTCACTACCTATTGCAGGAGAGTAGACTCATCCAACCATGAGAAGCTAGACACAGAAAGCACGTGGCATACAACGCGCATCTTCACCTATCCTGGAAGGAGAGCAACCAAAACCCGAGAAAATGGGTACCAGAAACAAGGTATATGCAAATACATATGCTCACAATGAAGCCCGAACAAGGTCATAAGGGGATCTCCATCCCATAGCTCAGCCCAAGAAAGTGAGTCGCCAACAGTCCCATAAGTAACACCATCGATGCCCAGCATCCCGCACGCCTGCCCCGAACTACAAGTCAAGGGATCAATCACCGCACCTCGACAATATCCTCTTTGTGCGGCATTGACTCGCCCACACGGTTTTAGGTCGCGTCACAAGGACGTGTCTTGGTGGGGAAATCACTTAACATACTTGAGAGTTCTAGGGGAACATCAAACCAAAACTCGTCACAACCCCGCAGTAAAGAGATCTCCTCAATGTCGACAGGCGACCCCCTTCCCAACCCCACTGGAAGGTCCCTGGAAGTCAATGGGTTCCCACTACAGGGAGACCCGGATAGAGTCGATGGTTTCCACACTACCCAGTCCCGTAACAGGGTAATCAACTAGAGGGAGACCTAGCTAAAGACGACGATGGGACCACTGCCCAGCCCAGCGAGAGGTAACCCGACATCGGGGACCACTGCCCAGCCCAGCTGGAGGTAAGCCCGACATCGGGGACCACTGGCCAGCCCGAATGAAGGTAAGCCCAGCATCAGGGACCACTGCCCAGGCCTGCTAAAGGTAAACCAGGAAATGCTATGGCCATCCCTACAGGATGGTACTGCTAGATGAACACTACTGTACTGGCCATCCCTGCTGGATGGTAACCCACTGGCAAGCTATGCTTGAAACAACGTCATCCCTACTGGAAACAACCTCAGCCCCGCTGAAAACAACCTCCTGGGTAGAGGATCAGTCCCCGCGTAAAGTGTTGGTCACACTGAATCCACAAGAACTCTACTAGGGAACACAGAGTGACGGGAGAATCTCCACAGGCCTCACAAAGAGATCCTGCTCCAATCCAATGTCACAATCGAAGCAGACCAAGACAACTCATCCTAGAAAGTGGGAAAACACCCACGTTGTACGAGAACACATAGTCGTAAACGGTGTCATATTCCGGTAAAAGGGGCACGGTACTGAAACCCCTCACAGCTGAAGAAAAATAGGAACAAACCATCTCTAGCAGCCAAACCATCAAGAATGAAACCAGGGGAGACCACTCAACCCTACTGGTCAAAAAAATCAGCACAGAGCCAGAGGAAAACTCCTCCCTTTTGTTCAAACAAACGAGCACAGAGCCATATAAAAACTCCACCTTGCTGGTCAAACAAACGAGCACAGAGGGACCCTCTATGTCGTGAGAGGTCAAAGTACACAACGCAGAACATGACACGCACCTGGGGCCCACAAGTCGTGTGGCCCCACGTCAACCCCAACCAAGAGAACAAACATTCACACGTACCAACATCCACATGTACCTCCCAGCGTTGTCGTATACTCCTAGAGTATACCAAGTTCCATCCCAAAGGCTATAGTGCACACGACACCCAACGTCAACGCGAAGGCGTAACATAAAAAATACAATTTTCTACCTCAACGGCTGAGGAACTGCCAACCACATCTCTTCACTCACATGGGATTGCACCCGATCACACGCCAAGGGTTCTCTGCAAACACGGAGAGAAGAACCGCCATCATAGTGCATTTCAAATTTCCCCATTTAATAAGCTCGCATAAGATGCTCTGCTCGCCTGAAAAGATTACATCGTTTTAATCTTAATGTAAAAACATACGAGGTATAATACTTACTTTCCTCATACAGATATCCGATAGAAAAGTCACCAACACCGCCTCACGCCCGAATGGCGTCCCGTGATCCCGAGTCTCGGCCTTGAAAATAGTTGGGCGCATCACACCATTGCGATCCCCTCGAGAAAACACGTTAAAAAGACTGCTCACCTGAGCGAAATAGATATCCAGGGAAAAGATGCATTCTGGCGCACCGCACATGAGCGGTACTTCGTGGGACCCGCAACACAGCCCTGAAACACAACGAATGGATCACATCGTTGCGATCCTCTCGAAAAAGTACACGAAATGGACTATTCACTTGTCCAAAATGGTAGCTTGGTGATAGAGATGGAAAATCACCATCAACACCCAATGACCCTCATGGGGCCTGCACAATCGTGCTGAATTAGAGCGGGCAGATTGCTCCATTGCGATGCCCTTGGAAAAACACCCAAAAACGACTACTCGCACACCCCGAATGACGGTGCACGAATCCGACAGTCGGGCTGACTTCTACAGCCATTTAATTTTGTTTTTCAAAAATGAACATTAGTGGGCCAAGCTAGTTCGGCCGGCCCACTCTCCTGATCCGGCCCGCGGTCGCAGGCCGGCCTTCCACGCCCGGACCAGAAGTAAGGCGGTCCGGAATGCCTTTTTCCCACAAAGACCCACCGATGGTGGGTCTGGCCTACCGCGGGGTCCCAAGGACCCCCTTTCGTCGCCGTGTCAACCCGTCCAGGAGGGCCGACCGCCTCGTCGCCCGCGTGCCGCGCCTCGCCGGCGCCCGCTAGAGACCCCCAGCCTCAACACCTGCCGCATCCGCTCTCCCCCATGTGTGCTCCCCAACTGCCTGATCCCACCGAACTACACCCTCCCGAAGCGCCTCGACCGATCCACGTCGTCGTCTCCGCCGGGCCGGGCCGCCCCAAAACAGCCGGAAACCCCCTTCAACACCCGATCTTCAATGATCAATTGCGGTTCGCTCATAACTCGAATTTCGAATCTATAAAATGTGACAGAAAGCTCAAAATACAAACTACCAGGGTATGGGATTTTCTACAAATTAAATCAGCATTTATACATCCAAAACATTTTGTGAAAGGGTGCGGGAAAACAAAAACGAACAAGATCCTACCTCGTGGGGCTTCGCCCGAAGCTTCACGATGATCCGCCGGCCACCACGCCTTGGAGAGGATGGAGATGGAAGGAGGATCTTAAGATACCTTGGTGTGTTACATATGCTAGGGATTTGGGAAATGGGGTGGAGTGGGGTTGAGGGATTATTTAATGAAAATTAATTAATTAAATTCTTAATTAATTTAAAATCTCAGAATTTGCCCGCATCCGAAACTCTCGACGGGGTCAAGGTCAAGCCTTCCCTAGGGTAAAAAACACCTCTTGAGAACAATGGATGTATAAGAAATTTAATTCGAGACCCCATTCAAAAGTTATAAATCTGAACATGAAAATCTACCAAATTACAAAAACGCCCCTGGAGCCATTTTTCACTAATGGACCGTGCCTATGAAGATTACACCCCTCCTAGGGTAAACGACACCCTCCGAACTCAATGGTGAACTCGGTTTTCCCATCTGAGCCACCATTTAAGAGTTACTTGAGTTTCATAATTAAACGAATAAATTAATTAAATTAATTATCCATTTAACGTTCTGAAAGTGAGCGAGGGGTCCAAACGTCCCGCGCAGACATAATTTATGTCGTTCCTAGTGTAAACACCCCATTCTGGACCCATCCGTACACTCATATTTAGGATCCAAAGCACCGTTTAAGAGTTATCCCATTTATTTGCTGTTTCTAGTGTGAACGCACTGAAAATTTAATTCTGGCCACACTAGGGCTCGGAATCGCACGCCGTCTGAAGGCGCTGCTCTGGAATAACATCACGAAAAATTATAAAGTCTTTCATAGAAAAAACTGGGTTCTTACATATCCTCCCTTTCATCCCTACATAGACACTCTATCTAAGGGTTACTAAAATTTTCCAAATCCAGCAGAAACATAAATTAAAAGATAATGTTACGTAGCTTTCCATTACAAAGCTCTATTTATACACCAATACATAAATCTAATAAGAAAGTTACCTTAAAATAGCACCCCCGCACAAAGGTATTCCCTTTACACAAATTCTATGGACGAGGGTCCACTAAAATTTATTTATTCTATGTAAAGGTAATCATGAAGGGAACTTTGTATAGAATGTAGAATACCATTATGTATAATGTTAAAGGAATATCTTTCTTTATGTATAATATTATGTAATGGTAAATCAAAATTAACATTACGTCATAACTTCTATATAAGGGTACTACCATTATAAACGATAATTTACAGAGGTAATACAAAGGCTACAATTATATAATCGAACTATGTAAGGGTAAATCAAAATTTCCATTATGATGGATACATACATATATGTAATATGTATAAATTTTAAAAAAACCCTTTCTTTATGATTCCTTGAAATGAAACGAAAAAATAAAATTTAATTCTTGGATAAAGACACCTATAATACCAGTAAATGGTTCTGTATGACGGTATAATGATCATAGGATGAAGAAGATAACCCATAATACTTGATATCTATCTTCATGAAATTAACAAGAAAATAAATATATGAAACAATATACCAAGATTTATATTAAAAAATAATCCATATTATTCTTTATGTAGATAATATTTGAGTAAAATCATGACGAGTAGTGAAAAAAGGACACTACCTCTGAGGGTGTACACTAAAAAATGGTTCCACAAATGCTTCGTGAGGATACATTAAAACCAAGGGGGTGATAGAACCTTCATAAAAGAGGTACATAGTTTTTTGAGAGGAAGTAAGGTTAGTCAATGATTATACACAACTCAAAAATTACACCCAATTGGAGATGAACTAATCTTCTTATATATGTGAAGTATATGACACCTCTAATTCATAATTGTTCGTATGAATTTCTATATTTTGTGTGTAATTCATTAAACATTTTAAATGAATTTATTATATACTTTTTCATCCATTTTTAATAGATTTATGTATAAACTAGTTTGGAGAAAATTAATATTATATATATATATATATATATATATTCATGCACCCCATTCATGAAAAATATATACATCACATGAATATATTAAATGTAAAATTATATAGAATATTGAGTATTATATATATACAAATTTTTGAATAATTTTCATTTGTACATGAATCCCCTACATATACATTTTTTTGTGTCTTAAAAAACATTTCACCACATTTCATCTAAATTGATATAGGTTTACTCCAAAATGAATGCTAGTCACGATCCTATTGTAGGATCGTGATAATGATACACATAGATTTGTGGCTTCTGTATGGGGACCAATACATGCGGTAGGTCCTCCACTCATTTCAGATCTGGTTGTTCTAGCAGAATCAGTAGATGATGTGTGTAGGATGAGTGCACTTGAAAAGATTCAAATATAGATACCACTATGGTATTATGGTGATCCAGACCCCTAAGACATCATAGGACTACTTTGAGGTAGTAAAGTGGCAATTCTAATTTATGAGGACTCATCCTTATAAGATGTCTATCATGGAGGATTTCCTTTTCCATAGTCTTGTAGGGTGATTTAGGAGCCTGATGATGCAGATACTTTATGATATGACGCCTACTTAGACATATTATGAGAGCCTTTTCCTAGAGTATATTTATCTAATGATTTGGTGGGAAATTAGTATCTAGGACCTTTAGATTTATATCATTTCATCATTACAATCATATATTCTGAGTTAAGGTTCACCATCCTCTCTTGGTATTCCATGTATATGTATCATAATAGATATTTTGAAGAATAAATTTTTAATTGTGAAATTCACCAAGTTATCCATTCCCAATTGGTATATATTTTCATCCATTCATACATTAGGGTGATAGATTATTCCTTGTTTATATATAGTTTTTTATTAGTTTAGTCACTAACTCTTGGTTATTCTAATGAACAACATTGATCTGAGACCTTAGTATCTAGTAGTTGATGTCAGAATCAAGGATCCATGCGCGTTAGGGGGCTATTGAGGTTGTAATAGAGATAGTGGTAAAAACATGGGGATCCTAGGTTGGTTTAGTAATCAAATAGAGATGTGTAGTGCAATACCTTGATATTTTAAAATGAGACTATGCTTGATAGCATATAATACATTAAACACTATGATTAAAATAACAACAAGATATTATACTTTTCAATATGACTGTTATTAACTAGACATTATATTGGTGGCTATGATTCGTGTAGACCAAATTTTTAAAGAAATATAATTGTACTACTAGATAAAATTTATTTATAAATTCTTTTGAAATAACAATACAATTTTTTGTAAAAATTTTATGTATAAAAAGTAAATTTTCTTAAAAACTTATTTTAATGATTTTTTTGTTTGAACTTTATAATTTATTTAAGAAAAATTTTGAAAATTTATTTGATTAAATTAACTTCATTTTTGAAATCATCATGTAAAAATCTGTTTATAGTAAATGTTTGGGACTTTTTAGAAAAGATTTATTTTTTGGAGAATAATAAAAAAACTGAATTTCATTGAAAAATATATTTTTTTCTCGAATTAAAAAAGTCACATTTTTTTCAAAATATATCAAATATATATTAATGGTTTTTTTAAGTAATTCTATTAAATTAAGTTTAATTGATTTTATGGCTAATTCATTCAAAAAAATATTTTTATACATAAAAACATATTTATTTTGTAAATGTATTTTTATACATGAAATTTATTTTAATCTTGATAAATTACCTAAGAAACTAGTGGTGAGTGATTTAAATTAAATATATATATATTCTATATTCAATAATGTATTTTATCATTTTACTAATATTTTTCAAGATATGTGATCAGAATAAATTATGTGTTCTAATAAAAAAATTATTTTTATAAAAAGCTATTTCTATATCCTTTTAAATGATTATTTTTACATTAATTAATAGAACATAAATAATATTAATTATATTAAATTGATTCCAAATTTGGAATTATGGGGTTCAAAATTTTAAAATAGGTTTCATTCATTTTTTAGGCATTATGAATAGTAACCACAGTAAAATTTAACAACCTAGTGAAAGGAAAATAAGGTTACCATATGTTAATTCTATTTTATAAGGCCATATGTTATCATCATAAATAATAATGGATATATTTAATTTTACTCTTTTACCATTTCCATGAAAATTTATATTTATAATGGACAGTTGTCCGTGAAAATGACCAATATAATAGTTGATGGAAAAAAGGATAGAATGTGTCACTCATTATTTTGAATATCTCATATTATTTTATATTGTGAAAATATATTTTATGAGTTAATATACAAATCTATTTTTACAATAATGAGTCTTTTTCATTATGATAATTTCATAGTAATTTTTCGTTAGTATATTGTTACCAAAAATTCGCATCCATCACCGACATAGTATTTATTCAATTACGAGAAAGTTAAAATTATTTTATTTTAAAAATATTAAATGTTATAAAATATTAACGAGTTATAGTGTTATATGATTTTTATAGATGAATATGTTATAATATTTTTGTGTTGAAGGATAATAATATAATTATTACTATTTATTTATGTATTTTAAATCAAATTAGAGTAATAGTATCAAAATTGGCATTAATGAAATTTAATCAAAATAATATTTTATTAAATTATTTAAAAGAAATAATAATTTTGAAACAAAACAAGAAAGATAATATTTTTTCTAAAATTTCATCTATTGAACAATTATGAGAAAATTTCATTAATATATGTAATATTTAAACCAATTAAGATTAAAAAAGGTGTTACCACAGTATAGGATAAAATTGGTTAATTAAGGGGGTAAACCAAAAGATTGGGCTTAAACACCAATTAATACAATAATTTTTTTTAATTTGGATATTTCATCCTTATAATTACTTATATTTTAATCCATTGATATTTTAATTCATTTTTCTTAAGAAAGACATTATTATATATTTTTTATAGATCCTAAGAGTATCCTTGCCCACAACTAAAAAATAAAACCTATCTATTGTCTTCATCACACCACACTTAGATCCATTTCTTGAATATTAATTCAAAAATTCATATTAAATATTTTTACTAAATTTTTTAGTTGATTTTATTCCAAAAATACTAACCCTAGGATTCTTATGAGTAGAACTAATGGAATTCTTTTAAAGATGTTAAAATCACCTTAAACAATCACTTCATTTGTAATTATTATTTTTCATCCAATAACTCTATAATATTTTTTAGTAAAGATAATCAGTATCATAAATATTATGGCTTATTATTATGATTATGAAAACACAATTAATTAACCATATTTTTTATCAAATGAGAAGTGAAAATATAACTTGTGCTAATGTACAACTTATTATCTCCACTTATCAATACAATTCAATATTCATTACCATATTTTATGGAAGAGTATAATGATGGGTATAAATTTAAAATATGATAATTATGACCTATATATTATTATATATTTTTAACATCATACCTCAATTCATACCATCCAAACCACTAGAAAATGATAAGTCAATCATATGTATGTGGCGACAACAACCTACATGAAGAGATGGGATTCATTTTTCATCAAAAATTAACATGAATGGTATTAATGATGGATTCTGTGAATATATAAAAATTTTATTATATAATAATGGTTCATTAATGAGGAATTATTATTTAAAATTCTTTTCTATAGTCCACAAAAGTGTGAAAATAATGTTCAAGCGTACGTAGGGCCTAACATTTCAAAAATTATAGTAATAAATTTTTATATCCATAGAAATTATGCATGAATATATATATAAATATAATTAATATATATAATATTTTTATTTTTATAAAAATATTGTATTGATATAACCCTAATAATACTATAAGTACCAAGACTAATATATAAAAAAATCTTTGAAAAACGAAGATATTATCACCGAGAACAATGATTTTTCTTAAAATGGTAATAAATAGTTGATAAGATCTCAAAAGTAAATAGAAAATGGTATGTTAGATATGGAAATTGTTTTATAATTCATGCATAATATATATATATATATATATATATGTTTATTATATAAGAGGTTTGAACACATATAAAGAATATAAATACTTGAGGTAATAGATTTTGTTCTATATTTTATTTATGTGAGACACATGCCATATGAACCAATTATTTCATTAATGTGGTTTATATATTACTAATGAAAAAATTTTAAGAGGATTAATATTAATATTTCTTGGATTTACATAACCATTTAAGATCATTTCATTCATGGGGATTATGATTCAAATGTTACTAAAGCTTTAAGGGACTTATGTTTCAACACTATTTTAATAGGGATTGTTTGTGATTTAGTATTAATTGAGGAAATCATATCATCCTTATTCGTTAAATACCTATAATATTTCCTTGAATATGGTTACATATTGTGAATAAAAGGTTTATTTTTCATTTTCCTCTCCTTAACCACTAAATATATTGAAAATAAATGTACATGTAACAACAAATTTATTTCTCTCTTCAACTGAATTTCTTTTTGTCAATATCTTGGATTTATAAAAAATAATAAAAATGGTTTTTAATATTATACAATGATAGTTAAATTAATTTTTTTACGCATGTTATACTTTTTAAAAAATGTTTCTATGGAAACATCTTTTCATTTTCCGAATGCGGTACTTTTTGACTATTTCAATAATGTAAAAGGAATGATTTCATTTGAAAAATATGGCATTAACGAAACTTCCACCCACCCTACTAAAATAATGCATTGAAGATTTAATTATATTTTTTTGAGGATATTTTAAATGAAAACATTTTCCATAATATTTTGAAAATTCATAAATGAGTTATTTTAAATTAAAAAGGGTATTTTATCATGGAATTGTTTCAATAGATCTTCAAGATAAATTTGTCATATATGATAAAATCCTTTGATGTTACATATTCTATACATGGTATATAATTGAATGATACAACCCTTATTATTTTTCTATAAGTTTTATGACGATGATTATGTGATTTTTATGAAAACAATTTATTTGTCATGGGTTACAATATTTTTAATTGATGAAATGTTTATAAAAATCACTTTATATAATCAGGATATGAGATGATGATATGATGAATGTCTTATAATCATATGTAACATGTGTGTATCATTTTCGTGATGTGATGGGTTGAAGGATAATTGAATTATCCTCCAATTCACTGAGAGAAGTTTCATATCTATTGAGATAACTTTGGGAAATAAGTGGATATGCTTGATCCATTAATGTAAATATATAGAAGTGTTGATCCACATGAGGATAAAAGTGAATTTATTATATTATTTATGGGTAAAAATTAGTTGTGTTTGATAAACTACAGAAAATTGGTGATATGAAATAGTTCATTATAATTTTATTGTACGGGTAGTAAACCTTACCATAAGAAATGGTTTTTATATCTATTACACTGCCATAATTTTATGACATGAAATTTCAGTTCATGATTGGTTAGTAATTATTTTTCACTCATGTGATTCATGTATTTTATTGTCACACTATTTTATTACATGAATCAAGTTTATTATTTTTTATGTATTGGGTATGAACATTGTATGTTATGTGTATGGTCTCATACACTTATGATTATAATATTGTTTCATATGATCATTGATTATTATCTCCAACATTTACCCATACTGGGAATTGATTCCCACCAATTCTTGTGTTTCATTGTCATATTTTATGAAGAATGTTATTAAATATAGTGTTTCTATAAATTGTACTAAATGGGAAGATATTTGTGGGAGATGTTGAAGATATTTATTTATATAAGAATATTTTTTATATAGTTTTAATAAAAATACACCTTTATGTCCCTTGGGAATGTTATTGTGAAATGTATTTAATATTTATATAAAAATATTTTATATTTAAAAATAAAAAATTTCGATTTCAACATTAGATATCAGGGATGGTTTTAGTCTATATTTTGAGATTAAAATTATAAATATTTGGTGAAAAACCTGTGGATAATTATATTTTTTTGGATAACATCAAAATGATTTTTGTAATGATAATAGAAAACCTTGGTGATACCTGTGGTCTTATTAACTAATAATATGTTGTTAGGATTTAAACATCCTAAAATTATTTTTCATGCTAATTGGTTTTCAAACTATGAATAATATTGATCATACACTCCTTTTTAGTTTTGGTAAATTGAAGGAACCTGAAATAATTTAGTTAAAATTGAATGTGAAGGAAAATGTGTTAATAGTAAACCAATTTGGATGATTTCTAGAGTGAAGGATATTGTGATTATTCCTAATGAAGAATCATAATATATGATTAACTATAAACACCTTAACATAACTTTGGAATCATGAGAAAATAGAAGCATAGAGTTCACAAAGATATTTGGTGATGGAGACCATGGAGAAAATATGATTTAGTTTTCTATACACTGATAATGTAAGAACGATCACTTAAGAGAATATCTCAATGGAATTAGAAGATTTTTTATTCATATAGAATAATTGAACAGTGAATTTAATTTCCATGTAAAAATGAAGAGTTTATGGGAGATATTAAGTTCATCATTATGTACTATTTATATTTCAATGTCTTAAGGTTGGGGAAAATGGATATTATTTTGGTCAAATATATATTGTAAGAGCCCACTCCTAGACCATGGATCAGCTATGTTATTCAGAATGATGAAGTTTTATTATTGGATGATTTTTTGGATTTTAATTCGACAATTATTATTGATGAAGTATTTCTATTATAATATTTTGGTTATATTTTTTCACAAAACGTCCTAGGATTGTTCTACTGATGTTTTTTTGAATGGATTTTTAAGAATTCTTTGAATATTACCAAGGATAGAAAAATGTTATTTTGTGGTAATGATATATTATTGTAGCATAGATTATTATGGTAAATATAACCCTTAATATGTTCATGATATTGATATAACAATTGAATAAAAGTTTTTTTTTGAGATAATGTAAATGGTATAGTATTGATGTATTTTTAACTGACTAGGGATTTGATGACAAAGTGGTTTATATTATATTTTACGGAGATTATAACATTTTGGTATTTGAAGAATATATTCAATAATATGTTTTTATGGAATGTGTAGAGAGTTATTTTTTTAAAGGGTTCATGTTTTCATTAGGGTGTTTTGGTAATTTAAGTTATTACCACTATAACTATGAATATATAATCATGTAATTCAAATATTTGTTATTTCATGTAAAAAGAAACATTTATTCGATTTGGGGATTTTTTTACGTTGAATTTGGAAATTTGGTAATCATTTTCATAAATTTATAGATTTCGATTATGGCCAGAAAGTTTTTTGGGGGGTGTTAATGTTAATTATTTATGGAATGGTTTAATATCCCGACCCGTCCCTCGGGTCCCTTGACATGACTACCCCAATCCCACCTTCTATAGGATAGGGGTTGGCGACTAGCACCAAAAAAGCATATCCCAAAAAGGGAAGGCATTGCATTTAAACCTGTACATGCACAGACTAGGTACACAACAAAAGAAAACCATAATGTAGATATAATGATATAAATGTGTGTACCAAAAGTAAAAGAGACAGTATACAAACCCAAATGAAAAGAAAGTACAACAAAGTGGGGAAAATGTTCTCTAAATTTGATCTATCATGAATCTTACTTGAAGGGTATTTAAAAACTCGTCGTTTATCATCACTACCACTCACCACATATATCAATCACATATGACTAACTTCTAACCATAGCCTCCCATGTCTCATTTAATCTATATATAAACTTCATAAGACACAACAAGGTGTGGATTAATCCCACACATGTTTGAGTATAATAATACCTAGTAGGGACCCCGAGACCCTCGATGATATCCTAGAATTTTGCAAAGTAAAAACCACAAGGCATGATCTCAATCACAAAGGATAAAGTAAAAGTCATCTCACAACAGGTATAAAACTTAGAGAATATTAATAAAGATGATTAATCTTGAGATAGATCATTTTATTCTTATTGATAAGTTTTGTCTTCTATCCATCAAGGGCCCCCCTACAATCGAGCCATAGAGGGTCGCACTGTTGTCGATCCCCAGTGGTTCACACTACTTCTAATCCATAGAGGGCTGCTCTCTTGTTGATCCATGAATAGTATGTCCCATTCTAATCCATAGAGAGTCATTGAATTGCATATCCATGGAGGTTCACACTAATTCCAATTCACAGAGTGTCGCTCTCATGCCAATCCACGGAGGGTCTCTCTTCACATGATAGCTAGCCACTAGATTCCCACACTTAGTGCCTTTGAGATATCGATCCTTTGGTCCTCATACCATCTACCATACCTCAACCACCACAAAATTGCATGATTAATTAACCTAAAGGACCATTTTGATATAAGGTTCACAACGTAACATATCACACATCAATCAGATGCCCGGTCTGTCAGATATAAGCAAAAAAGGTAAATAGGGAGTAGTTATATTTGAGTACGATACAACCTATCCACATTACGACTTTTGGAAAACCCAAATTAAGTATCTCAAAAGGACCACGTCGTCTCAAGTGTCCCAAAAATGTAGGCGATTCAGCGTTCAGACGCCTGGTTTGCAGATACCTAGGTTTTAGTGAAACATGAATAGTTAGGTCTGGGTCTGGTAGGGGTCCAACCCAGTTAGTGTGTCTAGCCTGGCCAGTGGGTCCAGTGCTATTAGTAGGTCTGACCTACCTGGAAAACCTAGCCTGCATGCGGGCCGATTCCCCAAGATGGAGGCACCAGTAGGGTGCCTCCCCTCATTCCAAAATGGCCAGCATGAGCCAGCCATTTTTGTCCAGCCGAGTGGCATGAGTGGGCCGCTCTGCTTCCCACGCAGTGCGCCGATGTCACGCCTCCACCCCCAGCATCCTAGCTGGCCATGGATCCTACAGCTGAAATGCTGGTGGGTGCTGCTTCTCCACGTGGCTAGCTCGGACGGGAAGCCGCCATGAGTCATCATTGCCTTCGCGCTGGTGGTGCTGCACTGATGAATGCTTTTGCGGGCCACCATAGATTCTTCATTGGTCTGTTCCAATTCCCATCTATGCCTATGGGACTCTTGGGTTTCTGTATTCACTGTGAATCCATTGGATTATTCTTTCCTTCTGTGTTTCCCAGTCATGCACAAAGAATGCACATAAACAATGAATGGTGGGGGTCAGAGCCTTATTTTGATTGTCTCGTTCCATCCTCTTTAGTGATCTAACATGAGGAAACATCAATCATAATTTTAAATAAGGGAATCCACCAAACAATTCCTTCAACAACCACTCATGGTAAAAAAGAATCACAGATAACCCTGTTCGTCGGTTGATCCATGTTCATATTATTTAAGAACTGTAAAAGGGGATTCATTTAAACACAAAAAATAATTAAACCTCCTACCTAGATTTGGTGGAATCCATTTTTGATGAAGGAAAGAATCCGAATTCGAATTAGTTCGGCATCATTCGTCAATTCCTAGTATGAATCCTTCAATGGCCATTGATCAATAACCATTCTTCATTTGGGGGTGGTGTCATCGACATTTCATCAATGATTCCTCCTGCTGTTTTCAAATTTTCTTACCAACAAGTTAATTAAATAAAGAAACATGTTGCAAAATTTTAATTGAGATGTAATGTTTCATGATTAAGTACACTAATTAATGGTCCTCATTACATGAACCATTAAAAGGCCCTCATTAAAGTGTCTCACTGGCACCGTGGTGTCACTGCTCAACATTTTGAAAATAAATTATCCTTGGAAAAAATTATGTTATTATTTTCTTTTAAAATGTTTGAAAATGAACTATTTCATCCAACAATTTTCGGTCAAAATTAAGATTTTCCTAAGCCAATCCTGTCATTGTGAATTCAACGGTACTCTCGTATTTTTAATCTGAGCATCGGTTCAAAAGATAAAAAATCCTGCTCACACGTTTACTGAACGTACCTCTAAAAAGATAAATATTTCTTTTTGGGAACCCCAGGCCTCAAATTCACATGCCATAAAATTAAATAGTCCTGTATCAATTCCATATAATTAAAAAATATATACAGAATTTATGGGTCTTAAAATTCTACCCACCTTAGGTCTTTATGTCCCAGTAAGCCACAAAAAAAATCTAAGAAATAAATATGGACTTTGAGAATGAATATGAGCCTCTCACAAATCATTTCTCTCGTAGAGGATCCTGTTATAGCACTAAACCAGAACAAGTTGAATCAACAACCCCCACAAGATCGGATCCTATCGATCATCTATTTCCACCAGGAACTCCACGAACTTGGTTTCATCACCAATATCCAGCTCACCCCAGTCGATCAGGTAAGATGGATCATGAATGTATCTCTTCAACTATGACACGTGAAAAATATTATGCACTTGGTGAATCTGTGGGGGATGATCTTGGCAGTATGTCCCCTCTCCAACTCTGCTCAGGATCTAGAAAGGTTCAATGAACCTTGGAGATACCTTGCCGCACTGTACAAATATAAGTAGTCCTCGTCGAGGTGATCCCCATTGCAATACATGGAATCCCTCCCCGAACTCCAAGGGTCCCATCTATTGTCAGCGTAAGACTGATTCATGATTTGTGCAATCTTCATCCAATCCTAGATAATCTGTACCTTCTCGGTGGTAGCCCGTACTATCTAGGTACCCATATGTGCGGGCTCACCTATATCCGTCCAACATAGTGGTGATCTACATGGTCACCCATAAATGGCCTTAAATGGTGCCATGTAGATGGTGTAGTGATAAATATTGTTGTATGTGAACTCCACCAGTGGCAGGTGGTCCTCCAAACTATGAAGAAAGTCAAGGATGCTAGTATAGAGCATGTCCTCTTGTGTCTATATGGTTTACTCCATCTGTTCTTTTGTCTGAGGGTGAAAGGTGGTGCTCAAGCATAGCTGAGTCCTAAACGCCTCCTGTAATCCCTTCCACAACTGGGATGCAAAATGAGAATCGTGATCTGATATGATCATTGAGGGTATCCTTTGAATCTGTAATATCTCTTGGATGAAGAGGCATCCCAATCCCTCTACTGATCCCTGCTTCAAGATGGGTAGGAAGTGGGAAAACATGGTGAGTCAACATACAATCTCCAAAATAGAGTCATGGACCCTTGAAGTACGTGGTAAACCTGTCATGAGTTCCATGGAGATAACATCCCAATTCCATTCTGATAGCTCTAGTGGTTGTGCTAAACCTACGGGAACCTGATGCTCGACCTTCAAATAATGATAAGTGAGGCATCATGAAACAAACTCTACCACCACTATCATCGTCCATGGCCACCAGTACAGAAATTATAAGTTATATTACATCTTATCCACTCTAGGATGTACCGCCAAAGGGGGTTTATAGAACCCCTTCAACATTTTATCCCGATAAATCACAGGTAACAAGGTACATCCTCGAAAAAATAATTGCGTCCTCTGCATCATCCTAAAATCTATTAGGAGATTATCCTGAGTATATCTGAGCATGCCGGGCCTCACAGTCAACATCCCCAAGATATGCCTCTAGAAATAAAAGATGGAGTGGGGGAGTAATAGTCATAGAATGGAAGTATGTTGCACCATCCCTATCCACAAAAGATATTTTCAAAACAACTAGCTGCTCCGTCGCCTCACCTAGCTGTGGTATTCCCGAACTCCCACTGAGTGTGTCTGCCACTACATTTCCCTTCCTAGAAGTGTATACTATCTCAATTTCATAGTACTTGAGGAACTTCATCCATCGCCACTGTCTCAGGATTAGGTCCTTCTGTGAGAAGATATAACTGAGACTCTTGGGATAGTAGTTGAAAATAAATCATTCACCCATCTTGTACTGCCGCCGCATATTCAATACCAAACCCACTAATTCTATCTCTATGCCATGGGTCACATTGTTATGATCATGTTTCCTTAGATGTCATGAGAATTAGGAGAACACCTCTCACTCATGAAACATGATACATCTCAGTCTGGTCTCTAATACATCACTTTAGACTACATACCCATCAACCACTTCTGGTAGCCTCAATAAGGGGGAACTCGTCAGTATCTACCTCAGCTCTTGGAAACTCAACTAGCATATCTTCCTCCATATGGGGTGATGTACCTTATTTTTCCATACATATAAGGGTTATACTACTCTGGAAATGTTTGGTACAAACCTAGGATAGTACCCAGCTGACCCCAATAAACTCCACACCTCAGTTACACTCTTGGGTGGCTCCAAAGAAAGCACTACCTCTATCATAACCGGGTCCACTAAAACTCCAACCTCTAAGATAACATATCATACTAAGTGGAAATATCTTATCTTGAACTACCACTTCTAGATCTTACCATAATGCTGGTGCTCTCTAAGTTTATCTAGAATTATCTATAGACGTGTGGCATGCTCCTCCTACGACACCGAGTACACCAAGAATTCATCATGGAAGAACACCATGAAGCGATCAAGATAAGGACAGAAGATCCTGTTCATCATTCCCATGAAAACTTCTGAGGTTTTGGTCACACCTAAAGGCATCGTCACGAACTCATAGTTTCTATACCGACAACTGAAGGTTGTCTTCGAAAAGTCCACATCCCGCACCCATAGATGATGATCACCTGATCTATGGAAAATCATTGAAATCCACTGAGCTCCTTTCACCTGATCGAAGAGATCGTCAAACCTTGGAAGAGGATAATTGTTCTTCACGGTCACCTTGTTTTGGTGCCGATAATACACGGAAATCCTAAAACATCCATCTACCTTCATAGTGAACAAAATCGGGGCTACATATGAGAAATCATTGGGCCTTACAAACCCCTTCCTCTTCATGTCCTCTAATTGCACTCTCAACATAAGAAGCTCTATGAGAGACATCCGATATTCTGATGTAGATATAATTTTCATCATGGGGTACATGTTGATTTATAATTCTACCTCTATATGGGGAGGTAGTCCCAGAACATCCTCTGGAAAAACATCTACATACTGGTTCACCATTATAAGATAACTTAGACTCCCCTCGTTAGCTGCACTGAGGGTAAGGCAAGCTAACTGATTATTTATCGGCTACTCCCTCCTCTAGAAAACTCCATCCTATTCTTAAATGGTTCCCTTATTGCTGGAGAAGGAATAACTAGTCCCATCCACATGGACACAATGCACTTTTCATCTAAAAATATCGATCGGAGCATGGATGGTGGATAAATAGTTTATACACAAGATGATGTCATAAGGCCTTAACGCTGCTGCTAAGAGGTACAAGCCAAAACTCTCACCTCCTAGTGTAAGCTTAGACTACCTGCAAAAGTTTTTAATAGTCTAATAATCTCTCGTGGAAGTCTCTAATCGTAAGGATCAAGCAAGCAACTCCCATGGAATCTCCGAGCTCCAAAGAAGATCTATGGAAATAAAAGAGTGACCGGAACCTGTGTCTATAATAACTACAACTAGGGTGGATTAGACATATATTGTTACTCAAATTAGGTTCATAGTGTCATGGTAATAATCCTATTCCACCCGATTCTGAGATTGTCCCTTTCCACATGCTCTCTGAGGTCAGGGTGGACCTCTTGGGGGTGGTGGCGGTAGTACCTAAAACCGTCACCCACCGCCTACTGCACAAACTACTCATCTACCACGTCTAACACCCTACAAACCACCACGAATGAACATCCACCTCTTCCTTGATGGTACATTGACCGTATTATGATTATCACTAAGACGGTTTGGGCAATAAAAAACCATGTGACACAGCCCGCCACACATGTAGGATAGTATACTCCTCTACTGACCTCCTTTTCTCTACGAGCTCCGCACCTTCGACCCAATGTCCTAAGGTCTTCCTCTAGAAGGTCAAGCCCACCCAGACCTCTATGTCATCATTCTACTACCTACTACAGATGACTCACCTACCAGTTGTCTGGTGGTGGCTCTCAACGTCGTTGCCTACTCAGGTAGGAATCTCTCCACCAATAGTGCTCTCTCTAGCACTCTAGCTTGCGTTGAGATGATGAGTGATGTCTTCGATGCTATAACCTCCCATAATAGTCCCTACTCAATGGTCAATTTCCTAAAGAAAGGCTCCCATACCATATTGGTGGAGTAGAAAGAGAGGCCAGTCAATCTCGCTGAGTACTGGGCCACTGTCAAGATTCCCTATTGTAAGTGTAGTAGAACCTGAATACGCGCTCAACATAAAGTCACTGTAAAAAATTCCTCCATGAAGAGGTTCTTGAAGTTCGTCCAGGAAAGATTTGTCTACTCTTGTTTCTAGAGTGTTAGGCTCCACCATCTCCCTATTGTTCCCTGAAAAATTCTAGACGGATGGATCACCATCTAGTGAGCTGGTGTCTCAACCAAGTGAAAAACTCCTGCCATAGCCTCCTACCAGCCCTCAACTCCTTGTGGATCTGTATTGTCTCGAAACCTTGGAGGCCTCTATCTCTGGAACTCATATAATGAACTCAATTGGAGTGAATAGTCCACTGGGGGGGACTGGTGGTCACTTCTTCCCTATATGTGGGGGTGATGCTAGTATACCACCCGAAGGTTCTGTCACTGAAAGAGGGTCATACACCGACCCCTCTTCGCTCGGTGGGGCGTTATCATGATCACTCATTGAAATATTTGCTAGCTATCTACATTGAATTATTTTTTAATGAAACAGATGCTACCTAGTCAATAGGTTATACCCAGAGATCTGAATCAAAAGAGATCAAAAAATATATATTTTCAAAACACATGCTAATAGTGTATTGATGCATCGAGTCTGAACTCAGAATTCATGGTCCTGGTGTAGCGAAACTCCGAATGACACACAAGCACAGGACTCCCCAAACTGTAATCTGAACTCAATACACTTAACACTATTTCTCCATTGAAAACATAGACTCTTAGTTCTTCATGTAGAATTTACCCCTCTGATACCACTTTTTCATGACTCGTCCTCGGGGCCCGGGCCATTACTACCCCATCCTCGCCTTCCATAGGCCAGAGTATGGAGACTAGCACCGGAATGGAATATACCAAAATGGAAGACAATACCTTTAAACTTGTACACACACATGCTACGTACACAAAAATAGAAAACCAAAAGGTAGTTCTAGAGAAAGTAATAGTGTGAACCAAAATCAAATGGTTGTTATACAAAACCAACAAAAATGAAAGTACAGAAAAAGGGAAAATCATGCTCCGATGGTCTTCCAAAAAGAATACTTCCTTAAGGGTAGGTATAGCCCGTTAGTGTTTCCCTCTAGAATTGGAGATGACCTAGTTGATTTGAGATTCAATCATTCCAAGCAGTATCTAACGGGTTTGTTCGTAGAACCAGAAACATCCAATGTTTCCATATCCATTTTGACCTACATTCCAATGGTAGGTTCTCATTATTTTTGGAACAATGACGCTTAGGAATTTTCATTGGTTGAGTGGATGGGAGGTCAGACTCATCACACCTTTTTGAGGGGAATAATTGTCTTCTCCCGGAATCTCTTTATAGATTTAAGTTATGTTTGTGAATCGTTATTAAATTACCAAGTATAAAATGATCATTCCTTTAGATCTAACAATCAAAGATTGATATGTAAGAAATTTAGATAATCTTTTATATGTATTTGAGGTTCTTCATTGATAGAGAATCATCTGTGTTTTTAGAGATTCTTAGTCAATGGTATCCTTTAATACATTATATAAGAGTATCTTGGTCATTCTGATAACCATGCTGGTTTAAAGCCACTCAGTGGGGAACTTGAATTTTATTGTCATTTCAGAAGGACATAGATTATTTCAGAGTTGCGATCGCACCCACAGATGGGCTACCTACAGATCCTTATTTAGAGAAGGCATCATAACCCACGTAGTTCGAGTAAGGGAGTATGAGGTTTATGTATGATTGAAGTCTCAAATAAATATTTCATAATTACTTTTACAATATATTCTCACGTGAGTCATTCTCAGTGTGAGAAACAAGGGGTATTGGTAAAAGCAGAAAATTGTGCCCTGAAAGATGAAATCATGAGATAATAATGTGGGGCTTATGTATGTATGACTTCCCAGATAAATGAATGTTAGGATTTACTTCCAGTAAGAAACCCTGAAAAATGGTCCATAAAGCTATATGTGCTTTATAGAGACATGGATACTCTATCTTGGGTCTTACTCCTGAAGAAGATTCCTAAATTAGGAGGGGACATATGATTGGGTTTCACTCCTGAAAAAGAAAACTCAAATCAAGAGTAAATGGAGATTGGTTAAGAGAAATTAATACTGGGGCTTACTCCTGAGAAGGAGGCCCAAGTTAGAGGACATGGGGATTACTCCTAAGGAGGATTCCCAAGTTAATCAGGACTTGGGGCTTACTCATAAAGATGATTCCCTATTTAATGAGGACTTGGGGCTTACTCTTAAGGAGGATTCCCAAGTTAATGAGGACATGGGGCTTACACTTATGGAGGATGCCCACGTTAATGAGGAATTGGGGCTTACTCCTAAGAAGGATGCCCAAATTAATGAGGACATGGGGCTTACTATTATGGAGGAAGCCCAAGTTAATGAAAAGTTTGAATTGGGTTTACTCCTGAAAAGGAAGCGTATGTTAAGAGAAATTATGACTGGGGCTTACTCCTGAAAGCGAAGCCCATGTTAAGAGAAATTATGACTGGGGATTACTCTTGAAAAGGAGGCCCAATTTAAGGGACTTATGGTTGGGGCTTACTCCTAGGAGGATTACCATATTTGTGAACATTGAGACTAGGGCTTACTCTTGAAAAGGAAGCCCAGGTTAAAGCGAATATGACAGGGGATTACTCCTAAGGAGGATGCCCAAATTAATGAGGACTTGGGGCTTACTCCTAAGGAGGATGCCAAAATTAATGAAAAGTTGGACTGGGGCTTACTCCTGAAAAGGAAGCCCAGGTTAAGGATTATTTCTCCATAATGTATGAGGTTGAATGAATGAACTCTCTTACTTTAGTGCTATAAAGATGTGTAAATAACTAGTTTTTGAGAGATATTCCACAGAATTCCTTTCAGATAAGGAAGCCAACAAGGAAATCATGCCATAAATGGATTGAGGTAGAGTTATGAAGGATTAATCATTAAGAGGAGAAGTAGATAGGTGTAAGAGAAGTGAAATAGGCAGGAGAGGCACCCAAAATGAGAGGGGTGCACAAGTCCTGGTGGGCACACAGGTACTGCGTGGGTGCACAAGTTTTGGTTGCACACGTATACTTGCGCGACACAAGGGTACTTGCACGCCTTTTTACAATTGGGGTAATACTTGGGAAAGACTTGGCTCAAGCCCTTTGTATTAGCCCTAGATTCTTTCCAGAAGATGGTGCGCAATTTTTGGTGAAGGAGTAGGGCGGCGCGCAAGTGTGGCCATTTCCCTTAAGGGATGGCCACTCAGGCATGCAAGTGTTGATGCTTTTCAACACTTAGGCCTTCCTTCCCCTCTTTATATCTTCCGTTCTCAGTAAGAAATTACCTTAGAAGTATTTGGAGGCTTTTAGAAGAGACTTGGGTGCCGGGATCTAGAATCTGAGGTTTTGGAATTTTTTCATCCTCAAATGGGTGGGGGCATAGGTTTATTTATAGGTTGGAGAGACCCTGGGCGAATTTTTAAAGAGGGAACCCAAGTATACTTGCACGACTACTTCAAGACGCGCAAGTGTACTTGCACAACATTAGTGGAACTTGCACGATCCAAGTGCTTTTGAAGCCTTATTGATGCCTTTTTCAATTTTTGATGCTTTTTTCAAAAGATGAATCTATTTTGACCTATGGAATTTCCCTTTTCATTTTTTTAGACTATGTGATGAATAGGAGCCTAAAAAAATCCCCCACTCAGAGTTGGATCCGAAAGAAATGAGGATGTGACTCTGAGGAAAAGAAAAAAACCAATGGAAAGGCGACACACAAGTGTTGAGCGTGCATGCATCTATTCGGGAAGAATTCGGCGCGCAGAGTACAGCTTTGGCCTAAAATATATTGCCCCATTTCTCTACAAATCTTCCAGATTTCAAAATTTCAATCTCTCGTCGCGCAAGTTGCCTTTGTCATGCAAGTTGCTCTGTTTTCCGATGTTTCTTTATTTCCGCGCTGTTGTATAGGTATTTGGACTTGCATGGTGATACTTGCAGACCAAAAAATTGTGCGGCAAATTCAAACTTCCATGTCACATCCATACATGTGCGCCAAGTTTAGACTAGCACGCCTTAATTCCTTAGCCAATTTTTTCGAATTCATTCACAAATTTTATGAAAAATTAACTTATTTTAGAGTTAATTATTCAACCTTTGTGCAAATCTAATGGCTCCCAAGAGAATCGAAATGGATGATGAACTGTCTAGGAAGTGGATTGATGACATGATGAACATTTTTGGCCATGATTACTACGATATCTACGACAGCACTCTCCCAGATTTGGATAAGTAATTGAAAAAATATCATCTTAACTTTACATAGAGCATCTATCTGCCCCTGTATGGTCATGGTCATCTACAAGGAGTCAATATTCCAGATGCAAAGAACTATATTCCTGAGATGCATCTGCACTGCTACTCCTTTATTTCGGTTATGTTGTGCATTAAGAGCAACAACATTGTCATGAACTTTCAAATTTTCCTGCTTTCCATTTCCTTGCAGATATGAAAATTGAAAACCCATGGGCTGAAATTTTTTCCACCGCCAGTTGGTGGAGAGAAGTAAAACATGGTATTAGAACAATATCTGAAAAGAGTACTCTCTCCAAATATTCTCTTTACTTCTAATGCTTCATTCTCAAATACATGTATCTATCCTCCAAGTCTTTTGGACATAAACAGAGTCACTGTTTGATCAGCAGAAAATTTTTTCATACCGCACTCAAGAACATTATTTTACAATTGTTCCAAGAAGTGCTGGCATCACTGCATCTCTTATGGTATCCAGTTGAATGAATGAATTCCAGGTGGCTGATGATGAAGCTCAAGAAGCCGTAAATAAAATGAAGAGTTATGATGAATGTCTTTTGTAATTCCTGAAAAATATAAGAGGATCCAGTCTGTGGATGTCCTTCTAAATCTGGTGCAACAATGAAAAACAATTTCACCTTCCATCATTTTTATCTTCATTCCCTTTTGCTATCTTCTTTAAATTTGTACCTATGCCAATGGGCCTAGTAAGCATAGTTTGATTTTTACTAGGATTATTATAAATAACCCTACAAACTTTTGAAACTTTTTATTTCTCAATATTACCTAAATCATACCAAATTTATATTTAGTAAGATAAAACTTGAATTTTATTCAGAGTTCCCAAGAATTATATGGGAAGTTTAAATTTATGCACGTCGGACATAAAAAGGCTAATGTTTAAGGTCGAAATATCTTTGACCGGTTGGATTAAAAATTGAGCCAATTCCTTGATAATTTTTTGGAATACATATTACCATATTCATGTATAGAAGGGAAAATAAATGTAAAATATGAATTATGAAATCTGTAATCTGAGTAATGATATGAAAAAGGAATAAGAGGAATTAGAAGAAGTAATTTGCAAGAATGAATTTACCATTATTTAACAAAGCTGTTGGGGGTTGAATTATGCAGGGACACCTAAGGGCATTGGCTGCATAGTAAAATTATAGCATCTTTTGGCTGACAGGTCCGTTATGTAGACTTGTTTATGCAATTCCACCTAAGGGAACGTACTGCATAGTCAGGAAAAAGAACTCTAAGAAAGTTACTTTTCTACTGCTAAAAATCCAGTGGATATTTATGGGGAGCCAACTTCTCTAAAGCATAGGGTTTGTTGTATGGAGAGAGGCACTTGAATATGAAGAAGATATTTCCAAAAAAGATTGTCTATGAACTGAATGAATCTCAGTCCTACGAAGGTCTGACCCAAGCGTAGGGAAGGAAAATATAAACCATAGACTTGAATACTTTCAGATCTTAAAAAAGGATATGGGACAAATATGTTAAAGAGGTATTTTTTTGCAGATCCCTACAAATTGTCATTAAGACCAATAAAAACAAAATAGGTTTTTTTTCATGAACGAAGTTACCCTATTTAAAAAACCCATTAGGGGGTTGAATTTTGCAGGGACACCTAAAGGGCATTGGCTGCATAGTCAAATAATAGCATCTTTTGGATGATAGGTCTATTATGTATACTTGTTTATGCAAGGCCGCCTAAGGGCATGTGCTACATAGTTGGGAAAAATAACTCTCGGGTATCATGCCTTTTGAGACTAGAAGTCAAGAAAAGGGTTATGGAGATCTGAAAATAATTAAGGTTATGAGTGTGAAACAAGAAAAATGGATATTTCCCAATGTATGTAGAGATATATAGATCAATACTATCTATAATCATGGTGTGGCTGGGTCCGGAATTAAAATATTGGACTTCACTACATATCACATAAGGATGGAAATCAAGCCATACATAGCTCTTGAACTACATTTTAGTGTCATGTGGGAAAAAAGTATTGGAGATCTTAGTTTAGGGTCATAGAGCTCGAACCATAATTAGGAATACACAGTGTGTGTTTTTATGGGGACTTTTCAGCCAAGGGACTGATAGTGGAATTTGGGGTTAGGCCCAAATACATGGGTATGGATTCGAGGGACACTCGAACGTTCCTACGTATCCCATAAGGATGGGAATCAAACCCACATAGTTCTAGAAATATTCTCCATACAGAGTTGGTTCGTTCTAGTGAAGGGTGAAAATGGGACTTTAGTGCAATGATGGTTTAACCCAAAATAAAAGGTCTGGGAATTTCCATGTATGGACGTAGACTTTTGATTATAACATGATTGAAAATCAATGTAAATAATGATTCCCTCTCAAGTGAGGGTATCAAAGAATATTGTAGTTTATTTTCATATAGGAAAAAATTGTTGTACAGTTTAACATCGTATAGCAAGGATGAAGGTAAACCAATGTAAAGATATTGATTTTGGGGGAGGTTTCACAAATCATCATCGTATGAGATGGAGGTGAACCAATTTGAAGAGATTGGTTGTGGGATTGAACCATGGGAGGTTGCCTATGTACCTAGCCTAGAAGGTGAGGATAAAAGTCTGTGTAGTTCAATTAAATAATGAATTAATGTCCATGTTTTTCTTTTGGACAATGACCTAAAAAAATGGATTTTGGACATACACATGGTTAGCATCCCAGAGAAGGTATTATAGTTGAAATTTTCTCTAAGCTCATGTGAGTCATACTCGGTGTGAGAAACAAGAGGTAACAACAATATTAACAATGCACAGTTTAATGACATATAGGATGTATGATGGGACTATGCAGTTTAAAGTCTTGCAGTTAGGACTATTGGTGCTGCACAGTTTAGTGTCATGTAGCACGGAAAAAATACAGTTTAATGTCATGTAGGACGTATTATGGGATTTCTGTACAGTTTAGCTTCATGTAGTTAGGACGATGGGGAAAATACTATTTAATGTCATGTTTGGACAAAAGGGGGACTGTGTAGATTAATGTCATGTAATAAGGAATAAAGAGGACACAGTTTAACATTATGTTGGACGTATTAGGGAACTTTTTCACAGTTTATCGTCATGTTGGATGAAAAAGGGACAATACAGTTTAGCATCATGTTGGACGAAAGTGCGAATAGTTTACGTCCGTATGCATGGACTGTAGATGGTGAAGTTTAATGTATTTTTGGACATAAGGGACATGAAAATAGTTTAAGGTCGTATGCATGGACCATAAGTGAGAATTGTTTAAGGTCATATGCATGGACCGTAGGTGACTTCTGTACAGTTTAGCATCATATAGTTAGGACTTCACAGTTTAACGTTGTGTGGGATGAAAGTAAAAAAAATAGTTTAAGGTCATATGTATGGAACATAACAATGTATTTTGTGTTTATACAAAATACATCTTCAGAAATCTAGCATTGGTTGGAGTGGTGATGAGTTCTCCATCCATTGAGATTAATGAATATTCTCCATTGGAGTAGACCTTATGTATTGAATAAGGTCCTTCCCACTTTGGTACAAGAATGGGAGGTTTCTTTCCTAGTATCATTAGAGTTCTGAGAACCAATACCAATTATCCCTGAACAAATGAACGAATACAAACTTTTTTGATGAAAGCTCGTGCTATTCGATAGTGATAGACTTCCATACGGTGAAAGTTGCATAATCATTTCTCGTCTAACCATTCCAATTCATTAAATTTCTATTGATATTGTTCATCTGTAGATGAATGATCACAAATGGCTACTCTGATCGAAGGAAATTGAATTTTCATGGGAAAGACTGCTTCTGTTCCCTATACCAGTGAATATGGAGTTGATAGTGTTGCAGTGCGGGTGTTGGTCTGATAAGCCCATAAAGCATAAAAGAGTTTATCAGGCCATGACATCTTATCTTTATCCACCATCTTTTGTAGTATGTTTGAAAGAGTCTTATTGAAGGCTTATATCTGTCCATTGGCCATTTAATGATACCGAGATGAATGGTTGGATTTGATGCAGTATTCTTGATACAACTTCTTCACCTCGGATGAACAGAAGTTGGTTCCATTTTCTATCAATATGGTATGAGGGAAACCAAATATGGTAATGATGTTAGACTTGATGAAGCTAACAATGCTTTTAGAACTAACTTCATTAAGATTTATTACCTCTGCCCATTTGGAAAAGAAGTCAGTAGTATTAAGAATATACTTAAACTACTTGGCTGTAGATGAAGGGTAATGTCCAACCACTTAAATTCCCCATGTGGAAAATGACCACAAGTATTTAGCTGTATGAAGCAACTCTGGGGGTTAATGAATGAAGTTGGAATGTACTTGGTATGAATGAAATTTCTTTATGAAATCAACAAAATCTTGTTTCATTGAAGTCCAAACGTATCCAAGCATTCGAATTTGATCCGACAGTCTATGTCCAGATTGGTGGGAACCGCAGACTCCTGCATGCAGTTCTTTCATTACAACCACTGTATCATCACCATCAATGCATCTGAAGATAAATACATCAAAACCACACTTATAGATAATTTTATCAGGTGATCAGGGCCATCATTAAGAGAAAAATTGACCACACATCGCCAGATTTGTTCTTTCTCGGCTCTATCAGTTGGAAGTGTTCCATTTTGTTGGTCTTCCTTGATAGGTGTCATTCATCCTGTAGTATGACCATATAGTTCAGGAATGAGACCAATTTCATTGATCTCATCTGTTTTGATTTGAACATAAGGTGAAATTGTACGATGGTGGGCAATATTGATGGTTGTTTTGCCCCGATTTGGATCTTCCAGAGCTGTTTCCATATTATCTAGTGCATTAGCATGAGCATTTTGTGATCACGGGACATAAGAAAATGTCAGTTTCATAAGAAATTCTGCCATTAACTCTCTGATGTAATCATATAGAGGGATCAATTCTTCTTTTCTGATTGCATAATCTCCATTGACTTGTTTGATTACCAGGTCTAAATCACCTTTCACTTTTAGGTGATTCACTTGTGATTGAAGTGCAAAGTCAAAGCCTATAATGAGAGCTTGGTATTCCGCTTCATTATTTGTACCACCTCCCAGAAATGAGAAGTAATAGGGTAACACTGCCTTTTCTAGAGAAATGAGCAGAATTCATAACCCAAATTTGTTGAATTTGGGATTTTCCATTTTCCTCCCTATTGGACTTCTAGAAGCACCATCAAAATACATCTCCCATGCCTTAGGACTATCCTAAATAGAGAATACATCTTCATCAGGGAGTTCAATATCTGAAGATGTATCTTCTACCGAAGGGTTTTCTGCAAGGAAGTCATCTAGATCCTGGACCATTATTGCCTTTTGAGACACATATTGTATGTCGAACTGCTGAAAAATAACTTCCCACTTTTCCAGACGTCTTGTAAGCATTGGAAGACTAAGGATGAATTTGAGTAGGTTATTATGAGATACCAATTGGACCTCGTGATGTTTCAGGTAGTGTCTCAACATTTGAACTGCAATGATTAATTCCAGGCAGCACTTCTCAATACTTGAATACTGGGTTTCTGCTTCAAGCATAGTCCGACTGAGATAGTATAGGCTGTTTTCATTCCCAACATCATTTTTCTGAGCTAGAAAGGAACCCAATGATAGCTCTAAATCTGTCACATAGAGGATAAGTGGTATTCCTTCAATAGTTGGAAAATGTAACGGTAGAATCAACAGATATTTTGTGAGAATATTGATTTTTTCTTGACATTCTTCGGTCCACTGGTAGGTGAATCCCTTCTTCATCTATTTGGTGAAGGGTAAACTTTTGCCTACCAAATTGGAGATGAAACGCTGAATATAGAATAAATTTCCTTGAAGTCCTCCAAATTATTTCATATTTTGAGGAGGTGACATACCAAGGATTGACTTTTCCATCTCAGGTTCGACTTCAATACCACGATGGCGTTCAACAAATATGAGAAATTTTCCTGAGGTTACCACAAAAGTACATTTTTTGGGGTTCATCTTAAAATTATGTTGGCGAAGTTTGTGGAATATGATTTCCAAGTCAGCCAAGTGATTATAAAATTGTTTGGATTTAACCACCAAATCATCCACATAACATTCAACAAACTTCCCTAAAAAGGGCTTGAAGATGCGATGCATTGCATGCTGATATGTTGCGCCAGCATTCTTTAAGCCAAATGGCATTACCCGATATAAAAACACACCCTGAGGGGATCTGATGTCTGTGGATTACTCATATTCTCGAGCCATTCATATTTGATTATATCCTGAATATCCATCCATGAACGAAAGTGTTTCATAGCCAGCTGTTGCATCAATTAACAGTTCTGTAATCGGAACTAGAAAATCATCCTTAGGACAATACTGATTCAGATCTCTAAAATAAATGAAAACTTAAATTTGTATGTTCTTTTTCTTCACAGGGAAAATACTCTCCATCCATTTAGGATATTGAACTTCTCTAACGAAGTTAGCTTTGATGAGCTTATCTACTTCAGCTTCAATTTTGGAAGCATAAGTTGGGTGTGTTCTTCTTGCAGCTTGCTTAAATCCTCGATGTTCTTCAGGAAAACCCAAGCGATGGGTAGCAACATCGGGATCAAGACCTGACATCTCGTTATAGTTCCAAGAAAATATGTATCAATTTTTCATTAAAAAGGAAATATACATCTCTTTCTATTTAGGATTCATGGTCGCACTAATTAAAGTGGGGCATGGATCTTCTTTTGTACCGAGATTGATTTCTCTGTGTTCATCAACAGTGGTAGAGATAACCTCTTCAAATGTTGGAGGAGCATCTCTGAGATCTCCCTCTTCATCAAAAAATGTGTTACTTCTTCTGTTTCTACTTTTATAGTAGATGATGTAATAAAATTTCCATGATTAAGAGAGATGTTAAAATTTTAACATCTTGGAGAAGAGGCTTCCATTTCCGACCCAATTGATAATAAAGGGTCTTACTTGGGTAATAAAGAGGATATAATGGATTGACAATCAACATCATCGTTCACATCTTGTATTTCTATAAATTCTTATTGCCTTGTTGGAGAAGTATAGACTTTCTGGATTTCAGAAGATGAAATGAAGACATCTCCATTTGAGCTTTTATCATTACCTGGGGGATCACCAATTTCTCACATGTAGTCAGGTTGGATTGTCGTAATTGACATTATGGATCTTTCAATAAGAGTATTTTGATTTGGGTCTATCTTGTCAATTTGACTGATAGAAAACACATAATCTGTACTCACATGTGCAAATGGATTTACTGGAATCTTCTCCCAACCATATGGAGCATTAATATTGGTAATTTCCCTTGTTGTGGATTTATCCTTTCCCTCCATGTGATAGAATTCCGCCTCAATTTATTGAGATTCACATGTCTTTAATGGGGCCTTATCCCCATAAAATGTCCCAACATGACCATCAAAACAATATTTGAGACATTGATTATATGATGAAGGGATAGCCGCAAGTTGATGTAGACATGGTCATCCAAGAAAGATGTTGAAGGCTGAGTCTTGATCGACAACCATGAAATATGAATTAGATACAAGATCTCCAAACTCAGTACTGAGTGTAATCTCGCCTAGTGGTTCTTATTAATTTTTATCAAATCCTTGTAACATCATAGTAGAAGGAGATAAATTAGATTCCTTGAGGCCCAATCGATGAAGTGTACGATTGGGGATGTGGTTGAATCCTGAACCATTATCAATGAAAGCCCTTCGGATGTCTACAACATTGATCTTTCCAAATAAGTACAATGGCCTAATATGCCCATGACCGACATCATCTTCATCTTCATCTGTGAAAGATATCATTGCATGGAATTCTGCAGGATTATTCTCTACATGGTAGGCTTCAGCTGCAGCAACCTTAGTTTCAAACTCCTGAGGACTTGACAAAGCCTCGATGAGTGCCTCCAAAAAATCCTTTGATAAATTCAAGGAATCCAAAATTGATAACTTGGTTGGTACTTGGACAAGGAGTTTCAATACATAATACTTTTGGTCCAAAGGTCTGTGTTTCCCAACTAGAACATGTGGCTTAGCAGGTGCCTTGGATATTGATGTTTTGGAAGTTGATGCATCTTGTATTGGGATAGGAGTTGAAAATATTCCTGGTTTTGGAAGATTAGACCGATTATATCCATTAACATGTTGAGAGGATGAAGGTGAAACCCCCAACCGATCTTCCAGAATTACTGTGCCAAGACTGAACTTTCTATTGGCGGAAGAACTTTCTTGTTCTTGTTGAGCTCGTTGAAGGGATCTGCCACGAGTTTCTACCGCATACACAGTTCTAGTAGGAGTAGAATTGGAATAGTGGCCTCTGAAAGATCCACATCTTCCTTTGTATCCTAAGCCTCTAGAACTCCCTCTAATTCCTCTATTTGATATAGGGAACCTAGGTTCATCGAGATCGAAACTGTGATTGACATAAGGATCTGTTATGTGAATCATGTTAATAGAACCAAAGATCAGCTCTTCATCTAATGAAGACTCTGCTTGACTAGACAATTTAGGCTATGCCATTTTGTGGGACGGTGCCCATGGCTTCAAAGTAGATGGCATGAAATCTTCTAGAGTTAAAGACAACTTAGACTTTGAAACAAATTTCATCTTCCTCTGATTTCTTTTCTTTCATTGAATAATGCCGCCCTTTTGAAGAATTTCTCTCTGAAGAGGATTTTTTTGTGGCATCCATAGCAGAAGACACAATTGGTTTCCTCAATTGCGTTCGCAAAATGGCATGAGTTTGTTGATCGTTTTCCTGACCATCCAATCATCATATTTCTGCGCATTTTTCTTTTTGACTTCTTTCCATTATCCTTCTTCCTCTAGAACTGTACCAGTAACACATGCTACCTGGGTTGAAGAGCCTTTTAGTTAGTCTTGTCCCGAGTCGACCATCTTTTGCAGGAGGTCCTTGAAGACAAAACACCCCTGGATGGGGTGACCCAACAATTGATTAAAGGGGAAATAATTGGGACGGTCTTCATCTCCTTCTTTGTTTGGCCTTTTGGGCCTTAAAAACTGAACCAAATTATTTTCCAGAGCCGAAATTAAGTAGCAATGAACTTATTAATTTCGGAAAGAGTAAACTTTTCTCTTTAGATCCTCAAATTGATTCCTTCTTTGATCTCTTTAATCATTTTGATGAAAACCCCTTTGTTGTTGATGCTCAAGAAGTGGAGCCCTTCAGGAAGATGATGGGTTTGAAGAAGAATCCAGAACAGGTGCTTGATTATGCATAACAGTAGTAGTCTTTACTTTACCCATTATTCTTCCTAGAACTGATGGAATTACATGAGATTTATCCTTAGTCTGTATAAGGGAATCTTTAATCTTCTGCGCGATTGAAGTAGGGTCTCGAACACCCCCCCTGTGTATTTCACAGGGATCAAAAACATGTGTAATTCATCACACAGATTTTCCACACATATTGGCAACAATTCTTCTTGAGGGAGTGCTATGCTTAGGGAATATGTTAATCCCTTTTAGGGAGAAATGAAATCTCAGACTCTTTCATTCTCTATTTTCTTACAATTTGTATGATTAAAAACTGTTGTATTTGGAAAAGTTGAGCTGATTTGAAGAGGAAATCGTTGATGGAGATCTTCCCATCTGGTAATTGACCGCGATTGCATGATTGTATACCAAAAAAAGCTATCCCTTGCAAGGTTCGCACAAAGCATCTGACTTTCACTGCTTCTTGATGTTCTGGAGATCCCATCATATGATCTCAACAAGACACGTAATGTGTCAAATGTTGTTCAGGATCACCTGATCCAATGAAAATAGGGAATAAAATCTTCCCAAAACTTGATGGGGGAGGGATTAAATCTACCCATTTAGGGTAAACTCTCTTCTCTGGTTGAACCTGCGCTCGATTCCCTTCCATAGTCTCTAACAAAGTTGTTAATGACTCAATGGTAGTTATTAAATTTTGAGAAACATCAGTTTGAACTTGGACTTGGGCAGGTGTAATGATTGGAGCTTAGATAGGTATGACAGCTGGTACTGCAACCAATGGCAGCACTGCCGAATATTGTTGCACATGACCAGTAGGATTAGACCTGTGAGGGTGTACTGATAATGGAGGATATTCATGATCCATATTAGTAGCCACAACAAATTCCCTTTGCTGACTGGCTCCAGCACATTTAGGATGAAGACTACCCTGAAGTAGTTCTGCATTCATCCTCCTCAATTTCTTCATTTCTCCCTCTGGTTATGCGAATATTTTCTCTAATGAAAGTGATTGGCCTTCTCCAGAGGAAGGGTATGTACCCTTATTCTTTCCTTTCCCCTTGTTTGATACTTTTCCAAGAGGGGGACGTGTGTTACTTGAACGAACACCCAGATTTTGGGTAAGCCTTTGATTTCGTGTACGCACACTTTCTTCATTTGTGTCTATGTGTACAACTTATTGAGCATGAACCTCTTCATCTGATCCCTCTAAGTGAGCCTCACCTTTTGGAAGATCAGCAACAATGACATTAATGAAATTAATTGATGCATAATTCATTACATCCCTTCTATCAGCATTTCTGCGATATTGTCTTCTTCTATGTCCCTAGAGAGACATTTCGTTTAGTTGATTTGATCATTCAAAAACTTCCTGATGATCCAAAATTTGGAGGGATTCTCCAGATAATTTGTCTCTTCGTTCCTCATGTGGCTTCTTCTGCAATCGAGGGAAGACTGACTTTCACTGAGGAGGGGATTAATGATTTGAAAATGTCTCTAGTTTGGTGGACTGGGGCTGTTCATGCCGCTCAACTCCTCTAATCTTATTTGTTGATTCAGAGGGTTGGGTTAAAAGTGTCCCCAGTCTGAAAAGCTGGGGTGGTTCTTGACATTCCATATCTGATACTTTCTTGAATGCTCTCCGGATTTTGTAGACTTTATTCCAGAAATTAGCTGGATGCATCAACCTGTATCCACTTTTATCACCTGGCTAATATGAACGTTGGATGATTTTTGACATTTCTGTCACTTGATGATGTGTTTTCTTCAAACGAGAGGCTTGTTCAATATTCCTATTTGCTTGATGTATGATTAATTCATCAACTTGCTATCTATATACATGATTTTCAGACGAACTAGTTGAAGCATGTTCTTGAGCAAACCTTTTCTTACAAACAAATCCAGTTGACTGTGGCCGTCCATGGGCAATAACATTGCATGAGACCATCTTCGACGGGATTTTTTGACTAAATAGTACAGTAAAATGTAGTTCTCCATGAACACCCCATCCCCTGATATGAAAACCAGATGGGGCATTGGTAATTAACTGACACAATCTTCATAGTGAGCCAAGGCATGAACGCAGAATGGATCTCTACTGCTTTTCAGACTTCGGATATCGAGAAACTGGGAGAGTTTCCAAATAAATCCGGTGTTGTAACCCTTCTATTATATTGTCATTATTTTCATATTCATCCTATGAAATTATTTTCTTTTTCAACTGACAATGATTTTTCCATATGTTGAGATGAATATATTGAATACAATCTTCCATCAACACTTTTGGAATGTCATACTGAGAGTCAACCAAAGGTCAAAACATGACTGGCACTTCACCTTTTTTCAGTTGTTTTATCATATTCAACACTTCCTCTTTATCATTAAATGAAGATTCTTCAACCTTATTTGACC
Organism: Viscum album; assembly: GCA_963277665.1. Taxonomy (NCBI): domain Eukaryota; kingdom Viridiplantae; phylum Streptophyta; class Magnoliopsida; order Santalales; family Viscaceae; genus Viscum; species Viscum album. Next base: position 1,970,810,755 of record OY728138.1, read on the forward strand.
AGAGTAGGTGCTTCCTTGTTGCATCATAGGATTCAACAGGATTGGTAGATAATCCACTGATCAATTTAGAAGATGAATGTCTCGGGGGTGGTTCGGAGAGTGACCTATACCATAGGATATCTTCTGATCGAGAAAGTATTTCACCTTCTAGCGATGAATCTTCAGACATGAATGGTTTTTCATTTGCAAGTGCCTCAAGATAAGAGGGATTTCTCGGCACTACATTGTCCACTGGAGCATTTTCTGGGCAATGTGCATCACTACTACGGGGAGGACCTTCTCTACGAAATTCATCATCATGGGGAGGACCACAGGGGTGGGTTACATCAAAAGATGAGATCTCTTGATCCTTGGTCTTCTGGCCAAACCGAGGGTTATTGTAGCTCTCATCTGAAGATAAAACTTCAAGATCAACCGAATTTTCATGAATCAAGCCTTTATGAGGAAGTGTCTGTTGAAGACCTTGGAAATTATGTTCACACTATTGGGAAATGAGGGAGTAGAATCTTGGATTCCAACATATAACTATCTGAGGGATTCATGAACTCCAGCATAGATAAATGCCTTATTATAGATTAGATCTTGATTTCTTGACTGTGCTGGGTGGGTCTTCTTCTTAGATGCCTTCTTACTCACCCGAGAAACCACTTGTTGACGAATGTGGCTAATCTAAGAAGGTGTATGTGCTTGATCAAGAGAGATGACCAGGTTATGCTGACGATATCCACTCAAATCAGGTGTATGTGCCCGACTTGATTGTCTGTATGATATGGGTGAGTATGCCCCCACAACCCTCTTATACTGGAACAAAGGTGTGTATCTTCTCTGGAGTGATCTGTTTATGAGTCACTCCACTGGTAGGGATAGATTTTTATTTCTATCCCTATGATGCTACTGAAGCTGTTATAATATCCTGGAAGGCATCCAAAATATGAGCAGGGATTTTCTTCTTCTATTTCACCTTTGAAGGGATGTGCTTGTTGACATCAGCTTTCTGAACGGGGATATACGTCCATTCATTGGTTGTAGTAGGCGTGTGTTCCAGCTCTTGTCCTCCTTTTCCTATTAGTGAATCATGACAGTACTCATGTGTGGGGGCAGAGAATTGAGTATGCCTCCTATTTTTCACTGGAGCTTTCCGACTGACCTCTCCTAGTGCTAACAAATGAGATTGCTGGTAGGCTCAATCATTACTAGCAGGTGTATGTGGCTGTTGATTTCACTCCGCCAAACTTGGTTGACGAACTTCCTTTAATACTGACAGACGAGGCTGCTGGCAGGATTGATGAGTGTAAGAAGGTGTATGTGCTTGTTTACTAGTGGTTAACACATTGGGTATGAGGGCTCCATTATATGTAGTCATGCGAGCCTACTGAATGGATTATGATTCATAAATAGGTGTGTGCTCCTGTCTATAGTACTTCGCCTGAATTTCCTGGTGGGATTGGCGTGTTACTGCCAGATGAGTATGCTAGACAACGGGATTAAAACGGACTGGTGTATGTACCCACTCATTCCTTACCACCAAGTTAGGTTGGTGGACTTCTCCAGAGATGGTAGATATGAGAACCTACTCATTGTTGAACAGATTTCGTCTCAGGCGGTTCGTCTTGCTTGCTCAGGTTCACCATTTTTTTGTTTCCCTCAGTAATTGGGGATAACCTCGTTGATTTGAGAGTAAAACATTCCAAACGGTTTCTAATGGGTTTTTTCATAGAACTAGAAACATCCAATGATTCCATATACATTTGGACCTACTTTTCAAAGGTAGGCGCTCATTAGTTGTGGACCAACGAGGCTTAGGAATTTTCATTGGTCGAGAGGATGGGAGGTCGGACTCATCACTCATTTTTAGGGGAATTATTGTCTACTCCGGGACTCTCTTTATAGATTTATGTTATGTACATAAATCCTTATTAAATTACCAAGTATAGAATGAGCTTTCCTTTAGATCTGACAATCAATGATTGATATGTAGGAAATTTAAAGAATCTTTTTTATGTATTGGAGGATCATCATCGATAGAGATTCATATGTTTTTGTTTAGAGATTCTTATTCAATGGTATCCTTTAATACATTATATATAAGTCTCTTGGTCATTATGATAACCATGTTGGTTTTAAAGTCACTCAGCAAGGCACTTGAAGTTTATTGTCATTCAAAAGGACATAGAATATATCAAAGTTGGGATTTCACCCGCAGATGGGCTACCTACGTATCCTTGTTTAGAGAAGGAATCGGAACCCATGTAGTTCAAGTAAGGGAGTATGAGGTTTATGTATGATTGATGGCTCAAAGAAATATTTTATAATTACATTTACACACTAAGATCACGTGAGTCAGGATCGGTGTGAGAAACAAGAGGTATTGGAAAAACAAGACAATTGTTCCATGAAAGATGTAATCATGAGAAATAATGTGGGGATTATGTATGTATATCTGCCCAGATAAATGAATATTTGGATTTACATCAGGGAAGAAACCCAAAAATAGGTTCCATAGAGGTATATGTGATTTATGGTGATTTGGATACTCTAACATGGGGATTACTCTTGAGGAAGATGCCTAAATTAGAAGGGGAATTATGATTGGGTTTCACTCATGAAAAGGAAACTCAAATAAAAAGTAAATGGAGACTCATTAACACAAATTAAGACTGGAGCATACTTCTAAGAAGGAGTCCCAGGTTAGAGGACTAGGGGATTACTTCTAAGGAGGATTCCCAAGTTAATGGGGACTTGGGGCTTACTCCAAAGTAGGATTCCCAAGTTAATGAGGACTTGGGGCTTATTCCTATGGAGGATGCCCAAGTTAATGAGGTTTTGGGGCTTACTCCTAAGGAGGATGTCCAAATTAATGAGGACTTGGGGAATACTCAATGGAGGATTCCCAAGTTAATGAAAAGTTGGACAGGGGATTACTCCTGAAAAGGAAGCCCATGTTATGAGAAATTATGACTGGGGTTTTATTCTAAAAATGAAGCCCATGTTAAGAGAAATTATGATTGGGGCTTACTCCTAAAAACGAGGCCTAGGTTAAGGGAATTATGTTTGGGGCTTACTCCTTGGAGGATGCCCATATTTGTGAACATTGAGACTGGGCATTACTCCTGAAAAAGAAGCCCAGGTTAAAGGGATTATGACTGGGGATTACTCCTAAAGAGGATGCCCAAATTAATAAGGACTTGGGGCTTACTCCTAAGGAGGATGCCCAAATTAATGAAATGTTGGACTGGGGCTTACTCATGAAAAGGAAGCACTGGTTAAGGATTCTATCACTATAATGGATGAGGTCGAATGAATGAACTCTCTAAATTTAGTGATGTAAAGATGTGTAAATAACTAGGTTTTGAGAGAGATTCCATATAATTCCTTTCAGATAAGGAAGACAATAAGGAAATCATGCCATAGATGGCTTGAAGGGATAGTTATGAAGGCTTAATCCTGAAGAGGAGAAGTGGATAGGTGTAAGAGAAGTGAAATACGTAGGAGAGGCACCCAAAAAGATTGGGGCACACAAGTCTTGGTGGGAGCGCAGGTACTGCGTGGGCGTGCATGTTTTGTCCACGCAGGTATACCTACACGACACAAGGGTACTTGTGCGACTTTTAACCCTTGGGGTAATACGTGGGCAAGACTTGGCTCATGCCCATTGTATTATCCATATAGGATTTTCATAATATGGCGCACAAGTTATGGTGAAGGATTAGGGCGGTGCACAAGTGTGGCCATTTCCCTTAAGGGCTAGCCACTTAGGCGCGCAAGTGTTGATGAGTTTCAACACATAGGCCTTACTCCACCACTTTAGATCTTCCGTTCAAGGTAAGAAATTACCTTATAAGTGTTCGGATGATTTGAGTACAGACTTGGGCACCTGGAGCTAGAATCTGAGGTTCTGGAATTCTTCGTCCTCAAATTGGGAGGTGCCCACAGGGGTATTTATAGGCTGGAGAGACCCTGGGCGAATTTTGAAAGAGGGTGCACAAGTAAAAATGCACTACCACTGGGTGGCGTGCAAGTGTACTTGAGCGACCTTAGTGGAACTTGTGAGACCCAAGTGCTTTTGAATCCTTGTTCATGCCTTTGTCAATTTTTGATGTTTTATTCAAAAGATGAATCAATTTTGACCTAAGGCATTTCCATTTTCATTTTGTTTAGACATTGTGATGAAAATGAGCATCAATAGTCAGTTGTCATCATTGCGGCTCAACACATCTATAAATCACCTCTGAGAACCATCTAGCCCTGGATTCGCAAGTCTCAGTCAATTTTTCAATCTCCTACACAAGACACAATAAGGTGTGGGCGAAGCCTGTACAGTGGTGAGTATAGAAATACCCAGTACAGACCCCAGGATGCCTGATGGTCTCCCAAAATTACAAAGAAGATAAACTACAAAGCATGATATCAATCACAATGCATGAAGAAAAAGATAGCTCAGACCAGGTATACAAATCAGAGAATAGAAATAGAGATAATTAGTATTGAGCTAGATCATTTTATTCTGTTGAGGTGTTCTCATTCTAATCCGTGAAGGGTATCTCTACTATCGATCCACATAGGGTCACACTACTGCCAATGCATAGAGGGTTTCACTACATCCGATCCCCGAAGGGTCACTCTAATTCCGATCCACAGTGGTTCACTCTCATGCCAATCCTCAAAAGGTCATTCTATTGCTGACCCATGGAGGGTCGCACTACTGTAGATCCATGGAGGGTTTCTCTCCTGCCGATCCATGGAGGGTCACTCTTCACTTGACATCCAGCCACTAGATTTTTTCACTTACTACACTTGATTTCTAGAGTATCTAGTCCTCATACCATTTGTAATGACCTGTCAATTCTCATTGGCTTGAGAGTACAACGAGTCATTATTTGGGCTTAAGCGACATCCCTAAGTCACCAGAGACTATCAATAAATGCCGAAGGGTTTCAAATACAAGTGGGGGGACGATTTACCCTTCAAGAAATTTATAAATAAACCTACCAACCATAACCAAACATTCACTATATTATTCATGAACAATTGAAAGACAACTCAACAACTTGATTTATCTTAAAACGCCATCAAATTAAGCAACAGAGGAAGAATAACCATGTATCAAATTACACAGTGGAGAAACTACACAAGAATCTCCCAAGACTTCAAGACTCCATTCTCCAAAAGCTCCAAGATCCAAATTTTCCGAACATCCCAAATATCACTAGTTAGTTATAAACAAATGTGAAACATTACCCTTTCACTTGTCCCAAAATATTGTATCATCAAAAGCACCAAAGTTCCAAATCACGGGGGAGTATAAAAATCAATATGTTTCCCCCAATGACTTCCCTACTCACGCCACTAGGATAAAAGAGTTTAGAACAACTATATAAAGCAGTTTATATAAAACAATTTCTCAAAAAAAGTTTATAACTAAATTTAAACAAATTTCCAAAACCATTCATTACCAAAAGCATACAATTTAAATTGAAACTTATTTTCCCAGCAATATATTTTTCCAGAAAAATTACTAAACAATATTTACAACCATTTCAAAATATCCCTTTATCGGCATACCCAACCATTCCTCAAACCCATGCAACCAACTAGGCATGCTATGTTATGAAAGTTCCATACTCATGAGTGGTTTCTCATCAATCAACCATTTCATCACAATAAAAATTTTCACCTTGTGCCATTAAACCTTTGGCAACGAGCACAGGGTCATTTTCAAACAAAGCCCCGTGTATGAAATAACCATGTGACATTAAACCTTTGGCACTGAGCATATGGAAATTTTTCAACCACGCCCCATATATGAAACATGAACACACAACACATATTCTCGACGATCATGGAAAAACAAACGATTCAATAAAACACCTTTTTATTGAAAAAAATTTCTGTCAAAACCATTTAATGCCAAACCATCTGAATTACAAACCATTTCAATTAAACTCCATTTTATTGAAAACATTTTCTATTGAAACCCCCTTTTTTATCAACTATTTTTCAATTCTAGAAAATCTGTAATTTAAAATCATCATTTTAAATTCATAAAACTAAACCCCCTTTGCACAACTATTCACCAAGATCACGCAATTTCACAAACACCATAAATCATCACAAATGATGATTTTCCATGAATTTCACAATCAATAATCCAATTTGAATATAATCCAATAAATTATATATAGAGGAGTCAAGATAGAAGCTTCTAACATTGATGGTTTTGATGAAACTTTGACAACAGATGAAGAATGCACAAGAAAGCAGGAAAATTCTCCAAGAACGACCTTAGTTCTCTTACCCTATAAATATCACAACTCAACATTGAATTGTTTGGAATCCAAAAATGTACCCATTATATGTTCCGATCTGAGATAAAATGGAGATCGGAGTAGTTGATTAAAGAATTTCTATGAAAACATGACAAATCTGGAATAAATGGCGATGTACCTCAAGAATTGGACTCGAAATCCCCAATGGAAGGCTCTAGGTTGGCTCCAAATCGTTTGGGGAGGGTTATCCAGCCTTATATGAAGATTAATATCAAAATAGGGTAGTTTTGAAGACAAAAAAATATATAGAGAAAAAATGTGTAAGCTCCTAGAAAATAGGATCTAGATTTGAACTCTGTGCAAGGTTTGACCACACAGTATGGGCCAACTATATATGAATTGTGAAACCTTCCTTTTTGTCCCAACACTCCTTTTTAAAACCCCCAAAACTATCCCATCCTTCACCATTACCATTTTTATGGAAACACATTTGTTTTATGGAAACATCCAACTTTATTGAAACACCCCACTTTATGGAAACAACCCACTTTAGGGAAACACCCCACTTTTTGGAAACAACCCACTTTTAGGAAATACCCACTTTTTGGAACCTATCTATTTTATGGAAACTCCATATTTTATGGAAACTCCCTATTTTATGGGAAGTCTCTATTTTATGGAAACTCCATATTTTATGGAAATTCAATCAAAGACACGCCACTTAAAAAATGCGCGGAAAGGGGTTCTGTACCCGAAACCAGGGGTAATACATTCTTACAACCATTTTCATTTCTATCCTAGGATGGAAGAATACCCTATATGGCCAAAAAGAGTTCGGACCTCTACTCGTTCATTACCTTCTCATGTTCCCAAGTCTCTTCCTGAATCTGACTATATTGTCATAAAAACTACACTAGGATGATGCTCTTCCAATGCAAGACATTACCTTGTCTATCCATGATCTACACTGGGATATGTACCAGTGATTTATCTGATTCTAGCTGAACGTGATTCCATCTGATCACATGGTCAGGATCAGGGTGATAATTTTTCAACTGGGATACATAGAATGCATTATACACCGAACTAAACCGTGGTGGAAATTCCAACCAATATGCCACCTCTCCAACCCATTCCAGTATCTCAAAAGGGCCAATTTATCTAGTAGATGACATTTCTTACTTCTTGATGCGATGATGTCCAATCCATGGACAGATCTTCAAGAAGATATGATCACCCACAAGGAACGACAACGATCTTCGATGGTGATATGCATAAGATTTTTGACCACTCTGAACCATCTCCATCCTCTTTCTAATCAACCATATCTTCTCTGTTGTTTCTTGGACAAGGATTGGCCCAACTAGTGATGTTTATCCCCTTTCCACCTAGCATAGTGTAGAATGACAAGGATGACCATACAATGCTTCAAATAGATCCATGTGTATCACAGTTTGATAGATGTTATTGTATGAGAACTCCACTAAGGGTATATGCTCCCCCCAAGAGCCACGGAAATCCATTACACAAGCCCGTAACATGTCTTCAATGTTCGTACCATCAGTTGGGATTACCCGTCCATATGAGGATGATACGCAATGCTCATAGTCAACTGAGTCCCAAGGGCTTGCTATAAGGATTTATTGAAATGAGAAGTAAACCTCAGATCTCTATCTGAGACTATTGACACTGGTACACCATGACTCTTTAACAATTATCAGATATAGATTTTTGAAATATCCTCTACTGTATGAGTTTCAAGAATAGGGATGAAATGGGATGACTTGATTAGACGATACCTTATCACCCAAATGGCATCGTGTTTCTGGACCATTCATTGAAGACCTGTTACAAAATCCATTGCTACCTAATCTCATTTCAACAATAGGATGGGAATAAATTTTAATATACCAGCTGGTCTTTGATGATCTACTCTAACCTGGTGACATGTTTAGCACCATGAGACGAACTCGACCACCTTCATTTTCATGCTATTCCTCCAAAACCATGAATTAAATTCCTTATACATATTATGTGTACAAGGAAGTACAACCTATATTGAATGGTGGTAAGCATGAAGGATTTGTTCTTGAAAAACAATAGGTACAACCATATGATCTCTAAAACATAAAACCATACCCCCATCAAGTTTCCATCCCTCAATGGTCTCCCCACAATTGAGTTTTAAACATACAACTAGACATTCTCCATCAGATTTTTATGCCTCATTGGTCATTTTTACTAAATCATGATCAATCATAGCTGGAAATAAAACCACAACATCACCTCGGTCTTCAAATTCCACATGCATGTCGGCTATGTCCGTCAACAACTTCCATTAATCCGAAGCTTCTTTACCAACTGAACATATGAATATTTAATCAATGCATCTGCCATCAAATTTCCTTTCCCTAGCATGTAGATAAAGTTAAAGTCAAAAATTTGGAGATACTCTATCCATATCCTTTTACTCAGATTCAAATCTTTCTATTCAAAAATGTGTTTCAGGATTTTGTGATCCATAAACATAGAAAATTTCTTACCAAAGAGATAATGCCTCCATGTTTTCAAAGCATGGACGACTGCAGATAACTCCAAATCATGTGTTGGGTAATTCTTCTCATGAAACGTCAAGTGGCTTGAACCATAAGCAACCACATGATCTCTTTTCCGGAGAACACAACCCATCCCTGATCTTGAAGAATCACAATACACCACATGCCCCTATCCGGATTCTGGAATGATCAAGATAGGTTCCAATGTAAGCTGAACATTCAATTCCTATAAAGAATTCTAACATTCCTCTTTCCATTGGAATGGATATTTCTTCATTTTTAGAGTTTCTATTGGTGAAGCTGGTCATGATAAATCATGCACAAAGCGTTAGTATTAACTAGCTATACCAAGAAATCTTTGTATCTCAAAAACATTCGTCGGTGGTTACCAAGAGTTAATGAATTATATCTTTTAAATATCAAAAGAAATTCCTTTCTAAAAAATGAAATGGAAAATAATATGTACTTCCTATATCCAAAAATCACACTTTGCTAATGTGGCATTCAAACGATGATCTCCCATGATTTGTAACACTGTTTCTAGGTGCACCTCATGATCAACCCTTGACTTTTAATAGATTAGAATGTCGTCCCCAAACACCCCAACCAATGAATCCAAATATGGTTGAAATATCTAATTAAACAATTCCATGAAGACTATTGTTGCCTTCATTAGACTGAAATGCATGAAAACATATTCATAGTGTCCATATCTAATTTTGAAAGCTGTATTTGATATATCCTATTTCCGAATACTCAATTGGTGATATCCTAATCACAATTCAATCTAGGAAAACCATTGTGCTCCACTTAGTTGATCGGATGGATCATCAATGCATGGATGAGGACATCTGTTCTATATCATAAATTTGTTAGGATTATGATAATCATCACACGGCTGAAGAGTTCCACATGCCTTCTTCACAAATAGAACCAGTGCTACCCATGGAGACATTCTCGGTCGAATGAAACCCTTGCATTCAAGCTCCTATAACTGCACATTCAATTATCGTAACTCTATTGGTGTAAACATATAAGATGGAATGGAAATACAACTTGTACCCAGAAGGATATCAATCATAAACTCCACTTCCCTTAGAGGTGGTAACCATAAGATGTTCTGAGGAAAGACATCGGTAAATTTATCCACAATAGTTGGAAAACTATTTTCTTTGATCGCTTCCATTGATTACATAATCAATACTTCCTACTATTAAGAGATAGTTCCCACCATTGGTGCCAACAAGCCATTTTCACCCTTCTTTACAATCATATCTTCTATAAAGACATGCTTGATGCCGTCCATTTTCATTAAAATAACTGTTCTCCTATAAATTTCGATTTGAGCCTTGGACAATTTCAACCAATCTATACTGAGGATTACATCATAGACATCAATATCCAACATTGAGAAGTCCCATTTTAGCTTAGCTCCATCAATAGTTATAACACATTCTCTACACACAAAGGCTTAACATTCTCATTCACCGAGTAGAGTTTTCTGTTTCAAAACAGAAGGAATGATTTTTGATTTTAAACATTGAAAGTCAACATCACGGGAAGCAATAAAGGAATGTGATGCACCAGTATCAAACACCACTTGCACAAAGGTAGAATTCAGATGAATCATACCTCTCACTATACAAGGTCCATCCGAATCATAAAAAATAATCTACTCATCTCCATATAATTGTTTCTTCACTACATTGTTCTCCTTGTTTCCTTGTTGAGGTTTCCCTAGATGTGGAGTCATGATATTTCTAGAATCACCATGGATAGCTCTTCTCTACTGACGAGACTGATTCTGTTGTCCTTGTCCAGTTGAAGCATATAATATTTGTGACACCTGAGAAGTGTCTCGAGCACCTGACCTTGGAGCACTGTGACAATAGTGTTGAAGATGACCAATCGTGCTGAAATTATGACATTATTTGGATTTTGTCATACAATATCTATTTATGTGGTAAAGAAAACTACATTGAAAACAACTTGCTTTGATGTGGGGTCGTGGAGGAAGGTTTACTGATCCACCTGTTTGGTTCTGATTTACACTGGCACCTTGGATATAGGTGTCCATTCACCACTTCTTTCCAATAGTTGAGTTCCCACCATTTCATATAGGTATCATCATGCCTCCTCCCATAGATCTCAATATATCTCGTTCCTCCATAGTCGCTCTATTTATCATCACTGTACAATATGTAATAAAAATTAAAAAAACATTGATTGAATCTCCTGTCATAGCCCTGATTCGAAGATGTGTGCCTTTAAAGAGGAACTGGCCATAACTTCTGGTGCAAAGAATACTAATTTCATGAAAATAACTGCATACTATGTGACAGAGAGACTATCTTGTTTCATGCTGAAGAAGTCCATCAGTTTATGTATCTTTAACATGTAAAGATATAATTGTTTGTTGAAATATTCCTCAAAATATCCCCATGTAAGTACTTCATCCAATTTATCCTGCATAAATAAATCCCAACACTGACATACAAGATCATCAAGCATATATGTCGCCATTTTGACCTTTAGCTCTACCGGTGTGCCGATGAAGTCAAAGATATGATTCATACTTCATAGCCACTCCTCCGCCTTCTCAGGATCAGAATCACACTAGATATTTGGTGTATTCTGCTTCAGGAACTGAATGGTATGATCCCAATGTCATGGATCATTTATATGGTTCCCTATATCCACAACATTAAAATCTCGGATAATACTCTAAACCATCTCATGGTCCACACGTGGTTCAGGTGGAACCCCATTCTCCTATGCTTCTTCAGTTTGGTTTTGGCGACGCCTATCAGGTGCCATTTTCTAAACTAACAACAAACTCCATTAATCTCACTCTCTAGCAACTGTTGTCTTAGAATTTCAAATATTATCACCACATTTGTTTCTGAAACAAAATTTTCCCCATGTTCAACTATTTTTGGAACCACTTCACATGATTTTGAAAATTAAACCATATTTAAAATATGATAAGAATTTTCTTTTTCAAAATAATTCATTTGAAAACAAATTCCATACATTTTCAAAAATTAACACTATTTGTTTCACGACAAGAATCATTCCGTGAAATGATTTATGGACTCCTGGTGGGTTTTCATTCCTCTGCAATTCATGTCATGATCATCTCACTGGGAAAACCAATGATGCCAATGGATTGAAATGAATTCCAATGGGTTTCATATATAAGTGGGGGGTTTATTTACTATTTATGAAATAAACCAATAAACCTACAAAACATAACCAAACACTCACTATATAATTCATTAACAAATGAAAGGCAACTCAAAAACAACATTTATCTCAAAATGATATCAAAGTAAGAAACAATGGTTGAATAACCACATATCAAAGTACACAGCGTATAAACTACACAATTCTCTCCAAAGACCTCTAGACTCCATGATCCACAATATCCAAGCTCCAAAATCTCCAAACATCCCAAAAATAATTAGGTATCACTAAAAACGTGTGATTCATTACCTTTTCCCTTTTCTCGTATGATAACATCTTCAAAAGCACCAAACATCCAAAGAAGGGGTGAGTATTAAACTCATTAGCTTTTCCCCAATGACTTTCCTAATCACGCCACTATGTTAAAAGTGTTAGAAAAAATTACATAAAATAGTTTATATAAAACATTTTTTTCAAAAACAGTTTATAACTAAATATAAACAAGTTTCCCAAACTATTAATTACCAAAAGCATACAATTGAAATTGAAACCAATTTTCCCAGCAAGATATTTTTTCTAGAAAAATAACTAAAAAATATTTAAAAACATTTCACAATATCCATTAATCAGCATACCCAAACATTCCTAAAAACCATGGAACCATCCACGCATGCTATATTATGAATGTTCCATACTCAAGAGTGGTTTTCATCAATCTACCATGTCGACACAAGGTAATTGTTTCCCATGTAACATTAAACCTTTGGCATCGAGAAAAAGGTCATATTTCAACCAAGCCATGTGTATGAAATTACCTTGTGCCATTATCCCTTTGGCACTGAGCACAAGGTCATATTTCAACCAAGCACCGTATCTGCCACATGAACACACAAAACATTTTTCCAATGATGATGCCAAAACAAACCTTTCAAAAAAAAAAATCATTATATTGAAAATAATTTCCTTCAAAACAATTTCAATGCCAAAACAATTCAATTACAAACTATTTCAATATAACTTCATTTTTATTCAAAACCATTTCTATTGAAAACCACATTTTCATCAACTATTTATAACTTCTAGAAAATCCATAATATAAAAAAAATCAATGGAAATTCCAGAAACTAAACCCCCTTTGCACAACTATTCACCAAGATCACACAATTTCATAAAAACCACAAATCATCTCAAATGAATATTTTTCAATGAGTTTCACAATAAATAAAACAATTTGAATCCAATACAATAAATTATAGCTAGAGGATTTAAGATAGGAGCCTCCTACAATGATGGTTTTGAAGAAACATTGACAACTGATGAGGAATGCATAAGAAAGCAGTTCGATTCACCAAGAAAAACCTTAGTTCTATTACCCTAGAAATATCACAAATCAACATTGAACTATTTGGAATATAAAAATATCAATATACCCACTATAGGTTCAGATATGAGAGATATTGGTGACCAGAGAAGTAGATCGAAGAAGATCTAAGAAAACCTGGAAAATCATGAAAGAATGGTTACGTACCTCAAGAATCGGACTCGAAATCACCAATGGGAGGCTCTAGGATGGCTCTTACTGATATGGGGAGGGTTATTAAGCCTTCTAGGGAGATTAATCTCAAAATAGGGGCGTTTTTAAGCCAAAACAAAAAATATAGAGAAAAAAAGAGTATGCTCTTAGAAAATAGGATCTACATTTGACCTCTGCCCAAGGTTTGACCTCACGGTTTTGGACAACCATGTTTGGATCATGTGACCTTACTTTTGGTTCTCAATACTCCTCATATAAAACCCAAACTCTCCAATCCATCACTCTTACCCTTTTTATGGAAGCACATTTTTTATGGAAACATCCCATTATATGGAAACAACCTATTTTATGGAAAAACACACTTTATAGAAATGCCCCAATTTATGGAAACAACCCAATTTATGGGAAAACCCCACATTATGGAAACTCAAAATTTTATGGAAAATCCTAATTTTATGGGAACTCTATAATTTATGGAAAATCTATTTTTGATGGAAAATCCTTATTTTATGGAAACTCAATCAAAGACACACCAATTAAACAAACGTGAGGAAAGGGGTTATGTACCCAAAACCGGGGGTACAACAACATTTTTCGTACACAAACCAGCATGAATTCCCATGAAGAAGTAACCCAATGGATCGTTTTGTCATAAGGGTCCCAATGAAATAGATGACACACCAATCGAACACTCGGTCTGTAAGATATAAGAAAAAGGTAAATATGGCTCGGTTGGATTCAAGTCTGATCCAATAGGATCGCATTAAAAAATTTTAAAAAACACAATTGAAGTATCTAAGAAGGACCACCCCTTCTCAAGGGTCCCAATGCTGTAGAAGACACATCATTCAGACGCCCTGTTTTCAAGATAATCAGGTTTTCGTGAAACGAGACCGGTCGGGTCTTGGTCTGCTAGGGTTCCAGCCCGGCATGCGGGTCCAGCCTGTCCAGTGGGTCTAGACTAGCCAGTGGGTCTGGCCTAGCTAGCAGGTCCTGCTCGGCTAGTGGGACCATCCAGTCCAATGGGTCTGGCCCACCTGGAAAGCCCGGCCCGCATGCGGGCAAATTCTCCAAACAGGTGGCGCCAGCAGGGCGCAACCCCTCCTTCCGAAATGGCTATCTGAAGCCTACCATTAATCTGAATCTGATGGACCTAAGTGGGCTGCTCATTTTTTCACATGGCATACCAGCGCTGCATCTCCATCCGTAGCCACACAACTAGCCACAGCTCCTGCTACCGTGACACCTACAGACACCTCTTCTTCACACAGCCGGTTCAGACCAACCTTCTCTTTAGAGACCCTAATCTTGACGTACATGGACATTACATTACTTTTTCGGAATACTTAGTACATAATAAAAACACACACAAGGACCGTAATAGTTTAGTGTCTTTGGAAACTCGGAATATAATCTTCTAATCATGGTGAAAGATCTTCAACATCTCCCATAAAGATCTTCCTTTTTTTACCTAAAACCTTTCTTTATATCCTAGGGAAAAGAAAACATAAAATGGTGAGCTCAAATGTTTAGTAAGGGTAAACAAAATAAATATCAATCACATCATATACATAAGATCATAACTTTTGGAAATCATAACCTGCAAAAGAAATCATAATTTCATAACATGGGATAAATCATAGTAGTGAAATGTAATCCCAATAATCATAACTTAAAATATGAAAATTTGTGGCATACACACATAATCATAGAGAATCATTTATTATTAGTCAAGACTCATTGCCAAGACTATCTTAGTGGACAAAGTCCATTTTTGAACCGAGTTCACTCCTCGTTTCAGTCCTGTCTCACTGAACCGGTTTAACCTGCCGTTCCAGCCATTTCTATCTCATGAGATATAAAATCTTTACCCAATGCATTGGATGGAGATATAGGTCCCACCCATCTCATAATGATACCATTCTTATGTGTGCCACAAAATCATAAACCATACATCATAACATAACCCATGTAATAAAAATGGGAATCATAAACATCGTGACATCATATAACAATTCATATAAGATAAAAAAATTCATAAAAATATTTCCATCACAACATAATCATATCCATTTAATAATAGGGATAGAAATAGAACCCTTTATTATCTTAGATGGAAAATAATTTTGATAAAAAACTTGAACTCCATTCTTGAGGAAAATATCCATTCTACTTCAAAAACACTTTTCCTTTATTAACATGTCATAAAATTATAAAGTAAAAGATGTTGATTAAAAATAAACATGAAAATTTGAAAAGGAATATTCTTGGAAATAATGTTTTAAAAATCAATTCATGCCGTATAAGTTAAAATACATTCTTTGTACTTTTGTCTAAAAAGTCAAAAAGTACCTAGTACGAAAAATGACAAAAGATTCCATTCATATCTTTTACTAAAAACTCACCGAAGGGTAAAATTGGATTTAAACAATTGTAGGTGGATGGGAATAATATTACATATTGAGGAAACATGGATGTGGATGGTAAAATACACCCCAGTAAATAACAAATTATAAACAATCTCAGATAAAAATGAGATGGTGATATTTTCCCTTACCTTAGGTCCAATTTGATTCATAAGTGTCCGAACCTCATCTATAATGATTTAAATAATGCCATTGACTTATTTCAGAATCATACTCATTGTTATTATATCATATATGGTTCACTTATGACTTTATTTTACCCGTTCTTTTTTAAATTCCATGTTAAAGAGCGTTTTGGGTAAAATCGTTTCATTTGTCATCCGTGTTTTGACTTGTAATTATTCATATGATTACATAGATCATTATTACTTAATTCCAGAATATAAAACATGATATAATATATATTCAGAATATACATATATATAATAGATCAGTAAATGGAATGAAATACACAGTTCATGGAGACTGTAGGCTGTATGTACGCATGAACACTGTTTTCGATTCCTTATTGAATTGAGTGGAATTAAGTAGATGACATAAATATATATATTAATAAATCTAGTAGTATTATTATGTCATATATTTCATGATTACTTATTATATATAATTTATAATCATTCATGAATGGTTAACGTGGATAATGAATCTCATCGCGTCGTGGAGACGGTAGTCCGTACGTACGCACGAGCGATGATATTGTTCTAATGGTCGTTGAATTGTATTTGAGTGTATGTATACTATTTCAGAATCAATATCACTTTACAATATTAATATATAGTTATTATGTACACCATTATACCCATCCAAGTAAGGTGGTTGTGGAAAATAGATTACACCACGATGTGGAGACGGTATTTCATACGTACACACGCGCGGTGATTTCATTTTCCGTAGGACGGATAGATGGTGAAATATGGTTGTTTAATACATATAATAACATATCGGTATATGAGTTACACTGATATTATTACTTAATAATGAAACAACCTAAGAAGAATAAGTGGAAGAAGATATAAAGTTGAAAGAATCGGTAACAGACATTACCTCTTCTTTGAATCGCCTCTTTGAGATCTCTTTTTAGGGCACTAAAATTTGTCTTTGAAGAAGACCATAACCTCTAGGATGTTTATAGGGAAGTGGAGAAGAGAAGTTTGCAGGGTTTGGACGAGCTTGAAGGCTCAATGTGGTGTGAGGAAGAGAGGGAGGAGGATCCCTTTTATAACGGAGGAGAGGGGCTCCTTTGGAAAAACTAAAAATATTATTTTATTATAAAGCCAAATTCGGTTTTAAATAGCTCCAAATTGATATATTTTGAATATAAGGTGGGGATGGGTCGAAATCCTCTCATCCAATAGAATTTAGACAAGTTTAAGTTCCTATTTTAACCTTATCATTTATATTTAACTTTAAGTTAGATAATTTAAATTTTACCGTGTCTTTTTGTGTTCTTACACTATAAGGTTAATAAACTTACTATAAGAAGCCAAACGAACCCTAAGTTGTTCATTATTAATATATATAACCTTATCTAAGTCATTTGGCCGAACCTTAGATTTTTAGGAATAATATAACAATTAATAATATAATATTTGTTTTAAAAACTATTTGATGTCAATTTTGACACTATTTAGTAATTGATTTTTGTGAAACTCATAAGAGAATGATTAGTTCGAAAAAAGTTAATTAAATCAATAATAACATATCATATTAACCTATAAAATTAGTGGAATTCATAAAAAGTCTCAAATTACATTTAGTTTGGTATTTATAACATCAATTATGTCAATATTACATTAATTAGATAATTACTGCATCATCTTTGTGTCATAAATAATATAAATTATTTAATGTCTAAAAATTACAAATAAAATACCATTATGTAGGAAATATTTGTATCTTTATAATGAATATTTATAGTCTAATTTATCTTATGTATAACCCTATATTATAAATTATATACTTATTAAAATTTGATTTTAACTATTGTATCCCTTCTTTAAATAAATTAATAATATATGTCCTAATCTAATCCAAGTGGTCCAAAATGGTAATATTTTATTCCTAAGGTTGTTTTTGGTCGAATTACACTTATACAATAGAATTAGAACATGTTTTAGGGTAATAATAATATCATTTTTACCCTTAATTACCCTATTTACTTTTAACCGTGGTAAAAAAAGTAAAAAGTTACTATTAATCAAAAATTATTTTCATCTCATTGAACCAAATTTCACTTACTGACATCAACCGTGTCTCTCAAATTTTTGACATTCTACTCACAGAAGCAGTAAAATTATGTTTTATGAAAAATTCATTTTTTTAACTACCACTTAGTGGTTTCACTATTCATCAAAAAATGAAAGTTTCCAGAAAAATACCAAAAATTAGGCCTAATATATATTTGATATTATGAACTCAAAAATGATGTCTATTTTACCAAATTCAAAACAAATCAGTTTCACTAATTAATTTAAAAATTAATTCCCGTCGTCAAAACAAATAGCGTGTTCTTAAGAGATAATAACTATCAAAAGATTGACCCCTGTTTATGTATGGTTTAAATGTGAAATCACATCCAATGACCAAAATTGTATTAAATTGTAAAAATATATTCTAAATATACTTTAAAACCACTCAAATTAATAATTTATCACTCTTAGTTATTTCAATTAAAAAGGTTGTTTTTATTTAAAATTTAGTAATTTTAACTATTCATCAGAAAATGAAAGTTATCCGAAAAGTACCAAAATTTGACCCTAAGCTAATTTTGATATTCTGAATCCAAAAATGAAGTCCTTTTTGAAAAATAAAATTTACAAAATTTCAAAAAGTGGTTATTACTATTCATAATGGCTAGTTTTAATAATATTTTAATAGCATATCGTTGTTTAGTGAAACTCGCTATTGTGTACTACACACGCTATCAAGGAAGGCCGTGATTGAGTGTAATGTAAGGAAAGTCAAGTATGAATGTTGTGCAAGCTTGTTTTGGTGTAGCGTAAAACAAAAGACATTAATGAAATTAAAAAGAATATTTTTCATAAAATCATGGGGTGTTACATTCTACCCCCCCTTAAAATGAATTTCGCCCTCGAAATTCGTCAAGGTTTTCAATGGATTACTACTCGAAAGTTTCTTTAATAGAAACCCATATCGTAAAAAGGAATACCAAAAAAAATATTTAAAAACAAATGTATGAAACGTAATAGTTACCCAAATAAACTGGGTTTCCACATAGGTGAAAGTATGGATATGGAAGAGAAATCTAACCATCATGTTCTGGTGGAGAGTGGTAGAGAACATGGCTATGGAAAAGCCAGGAATCCCAAAGCCATAAATTTGTGACGATATAAGGTACCATCTGATTCATCAGATATAAGAGCACTAGGACAACATTTTTTGTTTTCAAGATCATTTCCCTAAAGTTGAAGAGTTTGAATTAGAATAAATACTTACTTTATTTTGGTACAATCTCACTGTTGTTCATGCCTTGAACAATTTCCACTTCATCTCTTAAAGAAATGAAGTTGAATTTGTTATTCTTGAAGTGTTAGCAGATCATGTGATTGTAGAGACCCGTATCCTGACGTACATGGACATTACATTACATTTGCGGAATACTTAGCACATAATAAAAATACACACACAAGGATCGTAATAGTTTAGTGTCTTTGGAAACTCGGAACGTAATCTTCTAATCGTGGTGAAAGATCTTCAATATCTCCCATAAAGATCTTCCCTTTTTTTTTACCTAAAACCTTTCTTTATATCCTGGGGAAAAGAAAACATAAAAGGGTGAGCTCAAATGCTCAGTAAGGGTAAACAAAAGAAATATCAATCACATCATATACATAAGAACATAGCTTTTGGAATTCTTAACCTGCAAAAGAGCTCATAATATCATATCATGGGATAAATCATAGAAGTGAAAATGAGATCACCATAATCATAACTTGAAACTTGAAACTTTGTGGCATGCACACATAATCCTGGAAAATCATTTCTTGTTAGTCATGACTCATTGCCAAGACTATCTTAGTGGACAAAGTCCCTTTCTGAATCGAGTAATCCTCGTTTCAGTCCTGTTTCACTGAACCGGTATAACCTACCATTCCAGCCATGTCTATCTCATGAGATATAAAATCTTTACCCAATGCATTGGAGGGAGATATAGGTCCCACCCATCTCATAATGATACCATTCTTATGTATGCCACAAAATCATAAACCATACATCAAAGCATAACCCATGTAATAAAAATGGGATTCTTAAACAACATGACATCATAAAACCATTCATATAAGATAAAGGAATTCATAAACATAATTCCATCACAACATAATCAAATCAATGTAAAAATATGGATAGAAACAGAACCCTTTATTTTCTTAGATGGAAAATAATTTTGATAAAACACTTGAATTGCATTCTTGAGGAAAATATCCTTTCTTCTTCAAAATCAATTTCTTTTCTCAAAACATCATGCAATTTTAAAAGAAATAGATTTTATTGAAAATAGTAATGAAATCTTTTAGAGGAAGCTTCATGAAAATAAGTCTTTATAAAACAGTATAAATCCGTTCGTGCCGTATAAGTTAAAAAAACATTCTTCTCGTACTTTTGTCGGAAAAGTCAAAAAGTACCTCGTACAAAAAAAACGACAAAAGATTCCTTTCATATTCTTTACTAAAAACTCACCGATGGGTAAAATTGGATTTAAACTATTTTAAGTGGATGGAAACAATATTACATATTGAGGGAACATGGATGTGGATGATAAAATACACCCCAGTAAATACTTACAAATAAACAATCTCGGATAAAAATGAGATTGTAATATTTCCCTTACCTTAGGTCCGACTTGCTTTGTAAGTGTCCGAACCTCCTGTATAATGATTTAAATCATGTTATTGACTTATTACAGAATCATATTCATTGTTATGATATCATATATGGTTCACTTATGACATTATATTACCCGTTCTTTTGTAAATTCCATGTTAAAGAAGCGTTTTGGGTAAAATCGTTTCATTTATCGTAGGTGTTTTGACTTGTTGTTCTTGACATCATTATTACTTATATCATGATTTACTTACTTCCATAATATAAAATATGATTTATATATCATATATATTCAGTATATATATATATATATAATAGGTAGATAAATAAAATGAAAAACACCGTTCATGGAGACGGTAGTCCGTACGTACGCATGAACGTTGTTTTCCTTTCCTTATTGTCTTGAAATGGAAGTAAGTAGATGACATAAATATGTATATATATACATAAATCCAGTAGCTTTATAATGTCATATAATTCATTATTATTTCTTATATATACATTATAATCATTCTTAAATGGTTAACATGGAGAATGAATCTCATCGCGTCGTGGAGACGGTATTCCGTACGTACGCACGAGCGATGATATCATTTCTATAAATATTGAATTGAATTGGAGTGGATTATACAATATATCAGAATCAATATGATGTTGTAATAACTATGTATAGTTATTCTTTACACCATTATACCCATCCATGTAAGGTGGTGGTGGAAAATAGATTACACCACGGCGTGGAGACGGTATTCCGTACGTACGCACGCGCGGTGATTTCTTTTTCCGTAGGATGGATAGATGGTGAAATAGGGTTGTTTCATACTTATAATAACATATCAGTATATGAGTGATACTGATGTTATTACTTCATAATGAAACAACCTAAGAAGAAGAAGTGGAAGAATAAATAAAGATGAAAGAATTGGTAACGGTAATTACCTCTTCTTTGAAGTGCCTCTTTGAGACCTCCTCTTAGGGCACTAAAATTGGTCTTTGAGGAAGACCAGAACCTCTAGGATGTTTCTAGGGAAGTGGAGAGGAGAAATTGGCAGGGGTTGGCCGAGCTTGAGTGCTCAAATTGGTGTGAGGAGGAGGGGGAGGAGGTGTCCTTTTATAGGGGAGGAGAGGGGCACCTTAGGAATTCTTAAAAATATTAATTTATAATAAATCTAACCCCACTTAAAAACCTCAAAAAATGACTCATATTCGAAGATTAGATGGGATAGGGTTGTAATCTCATCAACCAATCAAATTTATACATGTTTGGATATTATTTTAAACCTTATCAATTAGATTTAACTCTAAGTTAAATAATTTAACTTTTACCGTGTCTTTTGTTTTCTTTCACTATATGGTTAATACACTTACTATAACATGCCAAACGAACCCCAAATTGTTTATTATTAATATATATATCCTTATCTAAGTCATTTGCCCGAACATTAGATTTTTAGGAATAAAATAACAATTAGTAATATAATATTTGATTTAAAAACTATTTTGTGTCAATTTTGACACTATTTGATATATGATTTTTGTGAAAGTCATAACAGAATTAAATGTTCGAACCAAGTTGATTAAATCAACATTAATATATCATAGTAACCTAGAAAATTAGTGTAATTCATAAAAAATCCCAAATTACATTTATTTTTGTGTTTATAACATCAATTATGTCAATATTTCATTAATAAGATAATTACTGTATCATCGTTGTGTCATAAATAAATTAAATTATTTAATGTCTAAAAATTATAAATAAAATACCATTATGTAGGAAAGCTTTTTATCTTTCCAATGAATATTTATAGTCGAATTTATCTTATGTATAACCGCATATTAAAAATGATTTACTTATTAAACTTTGATTTTAACCATTTTAACCCTTCTTTAAATAAATTAATAATAAATGTCCTAATCTAATCCAAGTGGGCCTAAATGGTCATATTTTATTCCTAAGTTTGTTTTTGGTCGAATTACACTTGTCCAATAGAATTAGGACATGTGTTAGGGTAATATTAATATCATATTTACCCTTAGTTACCCTATTTACTATTAATCGTGGTAAAAAAAGTAAAAAGTTACTATTCACCAAAAATTTATTTTCATCTCATTGAACCACATTTTAGTCCTTGATATTAACCGTGTCTCTCGGATTTTTGAAATTCCATTCACAGAAGCGGTAAAATTAAGTTTTATGCAAAATTCAGTTTTTAACCTACCACTTAGTAGTTTCACTATTCATCAAAAATTGATGTTTTTCAGAACAATGCCAAAATTTCACCCCAAGCTATATTTCATATTCCGAATTCAAAAATGAAGTCTATTTTACCAAATTCATAACATAAAAGTTGCATTAATTAATTTTATAATTAAATCCCGCTGTTAAAACAAATAGCGTGTTTTTAAGAAACAATATCTATCAAAATATTGACACTTGTTTATGTCTAGTTTAAATGTGAAATTACATCCAATGACCAACATTGTATTAAATTGTAAAAATATATTCTAAATATACTTTAAAACCACTAAAATTAATAATTTATCACTATTAATTATTTCGATTAAAAAATTTGTTTTTAATTATAATTTAGTAATTTTTCACTATTCATCAGAATATGAAAGTTATCCGAAAAGTACCAAAATTTCACCTTAGGCTAAATTCGATACTCCGAATCCAATAATGAAGTTCATTTTGAAAAATAAGATTTACAGAATTTTAAAAAGTGGTTATTACTATTCATAACGGCTAGTTTTAATAATATTTTAATAGCACATCGTTGTTTAGTGAAACTCGGTATTGCGTATTACACACGCTATCGAGGAAGGTCGCGATTGCGTGTAATACAAGGCAAGTCAAAGATGCGTGTTGTGCAAGCTCATTTTGGTGTAGCGTACAACACAAGACATTAATAAAATTAAAAAGAATATTTTTCATAAAATCTCGGGCTGTTACATTCTACCCCCCTTAAAATGAATTTCGCCCTCGAAATTCGTCGGGGTTATAAATGGTTTACTGTTTGAAAGTTTCTTTAATAGAAACCCACATCGTAAAAGGGAATACCAAAACTTGGCTTTAAAACTAAAGTATGAAATGTAACGATTACCCAAATAAACTAATCACTGGGTTTCCACATAGGTGAAAATATGGATATGGAAGAGAAATCTAACCATCATGTTCTGATGGAGAGTGGTAGAGAACATGGCTATGGAAAAGCCAGTAATCACAAATCCATAGATTTGTGATGATATAAGGTACCATCTGATTCATCTGGTATAGGATCACTAGGACAACATTTTTGGTTTTCAAGATCATTTCCCTAAAGTTGAAAATTTGCTTAGAATAAATACTTACTTTATTTTGGTACAATCTCACTTTTGTTCGTGCCTTGAACAATTTCTACTTCATCTCTTAAATAAATGAAGTTGAATTTGTTATTTGTGAAGTGTTAGAAGATCATGTGATAGAATGACTGTTCATTCCATCTGTCTCAAACAAAAGGTTAGCAAAAGTTATTAAATATACATAAGTCATTCTATAGTGATATTAATCATATATGGTTCCTAAAATGGACTTATACTTCATATATCATGCTTCTTAATATAATAAAACTAGTTTCTACTAAACAGGGACTTCTTGTAGGTCAGTGGTAGGCGATAAAGGCCAGTCGCACTTCGGTTGTGGGTTCGATTCCTACAGCCTTGTCCGAAGCGATGGGCTGTCGCCCGTCCTGCAGGTTGTCCTTTTTCTAAAACTACGTTACTATAACATCCCATCAATAATATCGAAAATCTTCTATCCTTATGTCCAACATAATCCAGTCTAATCTTTAGGCTTATACATAATACTGCAGTCCACTCTCATAATATAGTGACATCGATTACCAGAGATTTAATACTGTCGTTGATCCCCACATATCATAAGATATGTCTTGTTGGTCACATTCCAAACATTCAAAGTCCTTAATCGTGTATTCTCTTTAATACCTTAGTGAAAACATGAGTGCAGTTAAAAGTTAACACTTTCCACATACCAAAATCTTCAAAATTCTATATACTCAAACCATGATATCACTTAGTCCTTATATCAATCATGAGCTCATGAATACTATTAAACATTTCATTTTCTCGTCTTCATTATGCGCATATCATCTTATTTCCAAAAAATATCTCAATCACTTTGAATACCACATCAATAAATATTGCAATACTCAATGATACAACATTATTTTGGAATCCCATTACATAAACACTTAATCATTCCACTACATCGTTGTCATATTCAACATTGCCAATAGTGATCGCATGTGATTTCCCTTTGTCCTTTGCCTTCAGTGGTTGCTCATGTTGATCATCACTAACCCTTGGATTAGGGCAATTATTAGCATAATGCCCCATTTCCTTGCACTTGAAGCATTGAAGTGTTGGCGGTGCGTTCTCTGCAGTGTTTGCTTTATCATTAGAAACCCTTTTTCCATTACTTCGACACTCAGCTGCTCGATGACCTTCTTTTCCACACTTAAAACATTTTCTAGTCCCTTTTAGACAATCTCCACCATGCTTCTTTCCACACTTTGTGCATAAGGAAACATTCATCTTCTTTTCACCATTATTCTGAGATTTCTCCTTGAACTCCATCTTTCGTTTCTTGTCAAAATCATGAGATGGATATGTAACACCAACTTCCATTTCTACCTTGATAGTACAACGCACAATTTCTTCATAGCTACTGAAGTCTCTTATAGCTAATGTCCTTCGAAGACTTGGTTTTAAGCCACTGAAAAATCGATCAACTTTACTTTCAGGTTGGATGATAATACCAGAAGCGTACCTTGCAAGTCTTGTAAAATTTGCTTCATAGGTACCAACAGATCCATTGTCCCTTTGCTTCAGTTCAAGAAACTCTTTCTCCATCTTTGTTCGAAGAATACGAGGGAAGTACTTATTGAAAAATAAGTTCTTGAACTCGTCCCATTCCATGGACTCAATTTCATCTATTGGCCTCGTATTCTTGATAAGATTCCACCATTGATCAGCTTCACCTTCCAAACGATACACTGCTAGGATGACTTTATCATGTTCAGAACATTGAAGAACTGAAAATATCTTTTCAGTAGTACTAATCCATTGTTCAGCAACTAATGGATCAGTAGACCCACTGAAAGAAGGTGGACGCTGCCTCATGAAGGACTCAATAGAATATTGTTCCCTTCTCTGCTCATTTGGAAGTCCAGAATGATTCATAGCTTGTGTAAGTATAGCAATAAGATTTTGCACTCCATCTCCCATAACATTTGTTCGTTCAGGAGGGCAATCATTGCATTGTCCATTGCATTGATCAACACGGTTCCTTCGGGTTCCAGCCATTGTCTAAAACCCAAAAAGAATAGTGTGAGGGGCAAAAATCATGCTAGGGAAAACAACATAATAAAGGGGAAGTACCCTCAATATCTAACATCTTAGGTTAAATTCTAAGATCGTTAGCGCAATTCTAGGACTATAACCTATACGTATACTTAACCTTAGAGACATCCCTAGACATACCTTAGAAATATATCTAGGGATCTCACTAACGTTATTTCGCATCCTAGTTTCCAAAGGTTGACTAAACCTTTCCTCTGATACCAACTGTAGAGACCCGTATCCTGACGTACATGGACATTACATTACATTTGCGGAATACTTAGCACATAATAAAAATACACACACAAGTATCGTAATAGTTTAGTGTCTTTGGAAACTCGGAACGTAATCTTCTAATCGTGGTGAAAGATCTTCAATATCTCCCATAAAGATCTTCCCTTTTTTTTACCTAAAACCTTTCTTTATATCCTGGGGAAAAGAAAACATAAAAGGGTGAGCTCAAATGCTCAGTAAGGGTAAACAAAAGAAATATCAATCACATCATATACATAAGAACATAGCTTTTGGAAATCTTAACCTGCAAAAGAGCTCATAATATCATATCATGGGATAAATCATAGAAGTGAAAATGAGATCACCATAATCATAACTTGAAACTTGAAACTTTGTGGCATGCACACATAATCATGGAAAATCATTTCTTGTTAGTCATGACTCATTGCCAAGACTATCTTAGTGGACAAAGTCCCTTTCTGAATCGAGTAATCCTCGTTTCAGTCCTGTTTCACTGAACCGGTATAACCTACCATTCCAGCCATGTCTATCTCATGAGATATAAAATCTTTACCCAATGCATTGGAGGGAGATATAGGTCCCACCCATCTCATAATGATACCATTCTTATGTATGCCACAAAATCATAAACCATACATCAAAGCATAACCCATGTAATAAAAATGGGATTCTTAAACAACATGACATCATAAAACCATTCATATAAGATAAAGGAATTCATAAACATAATTCCATCACAACATAATCAAATCAATGTAAAAATATGGATAGAAACAGAACCCTTTATTTTCTTAGATGGAAAATAATTTTGATAAAACACTTGAATTGCATTCTTGAGGAAAATATCCTTTCTTCTTCAAAATCAATTTCTTTTCTCAAAACATCATGCAATTTTAAAAGAAATAGATTTTATTGAAAATAGTCATGAAATCTTTTAGAGGAAGCTTCATGAAAATAAGTCTTTATAAAACAGTATAAATCCGTTCGTGCCGTATAAGTTAAAAAAAACATTCTTCTCGTACTTTTGTCGGAAAAGTCAAAAAGTACCTCGTACAAAAAAAAAACGACAAAAGATTCCTTTCATATTCTTTACTAAAAACTCACCGATGGGTAAAATTGGATTTAAACTATTTTAAGTGGATGGAAACAATATTACATATTGAGGGAACATGGATGTGGATGATAAAATACACCCCAGTAAATACTTACAAATAAACAATCTCGGATAAAAATGAGATTGTGATATTTCCCTTACCTTAGGTCCGACTTGCTTTGTAAGTGTCCGAACCTCCTGTATAATGATTTAAATCATGTTATTGACTTATTACAGAATCATATTCATTGTTATGATATCATATATGGTTCACTTATGACATTATATTACCCGTTCTTTTGTAAATTCCATGTTAAAGAAGCGTTTTGGGTAAAATCGTTTCATTTATCGTAGGTGTTTTGACTTGTTGTTCTTGACATCATTATTACTTATATCATGATTTACTTACTTCCATAATATAAAATATGATTTATATATCATATATATTCAGTATATATATATATATATATAATAGGTAGATAAATAAAATGAAAAACACCGTTCATGGAGACGGTAGTCCGTACGTACGCATGAACGTTGTTTTCCTTTCCTTATTGTCTTGAAATGGAAGTAAGTAGATGACATAAATATGTATATATATACATAAATCCAGTAGCTTTATAATGTCATATATTTCATTATTATTTCTTATATATACATTATAATCATTCTTAAATGGTTAACATGGAGAATGAATCTCATCGCGTCGTGGAGACGGTATTCCGTACGTACGCACGAGCGATGATATCATTTCTATAAATATTGAATTGAATTGGAGTGGATTATAAAATATATCAGAATCAATATGATGTTGTAATAACTATGTATAGTTATTCTTTACACCATTATACCCATCCATGTAAGGTGGTGGTGGAAAATAGATTACACCACGGCGTGGAGACGGTATTCCGTACGTACGCACGCGCGGTGATTTCTTTTTCCGTAGGATGGATAGATGGTGAAATAGGGTTGTTTCATACTTATAATAACATATCAGTATATTAGTGATACTGATGTTATTACTTCATAATGAAACAACCTAAGAAGAAGAAGTGGAAGAAGAAATAAAGATGAAAGAATTGGTAACGGTAATTACCTCTTCTTTGAAGTGCCTCTTTGAGACCTCCTCTTAGGGCACTAAAATTTGTCTTTGAGGAAGACCAGAACCTCTAAGATGTTTCTAGGGAAGTGGAGAGGAGAAATTGGCAGGGGTTGGCCGAGCTTGAGTGCTCAAATTGGTGTGAGGAGGAGGGGGAGGAGGTGTCCTTTTATAGGGGAGGAGAGGGGCACCTTAGGAATTCTTAAAAATATTAATTTATAATAAATCTAACCCCACTTAAAAACCTCAAAAAATGACTCATATTCGAAGATTAGATGAGATAGGGTTGTAATCTCATCAACCAATCAAATTTATACATGTTTGGATATTATTTTAAACCTTATCAATTAGATTTAACTCTAAGTTAAATAATTTAACTTTTACCGTGTCTTTTGTTTTCTTTCACTATATGGTTAATACACTTACTATAACATGCCAAACGAACCCCAAATTGTTTATTATTAATATATATATCCTTATCTAAGTCATTTGGCCGAACATTAGATTTTTAGGAATAAAATAACAATTAGTAATATAATATTTGATTTAAAAACTATTTTGTGTCAATTTTGACACTATTTGATATATGATTTTTGTGAAAGTCATAACAGAATTAAATGTTCGAACCAAGTTGATTAAATCAACATTAATATATCATAGTAACCTAGAAAATTAGTTTAATTCATAAAAAATCCCAAATTACATTTATTTTTGTGTTTATAACATCAATTATGTCAATATTTCATTAATAAGATAATTACTGTATCATCGTTGTGTCATAAATAAATTAAATTATTTAATGTCTAAAAATTATAAATAAAATACCATTATGTAGGAAAGCTTTTTATCTTTCCAATGAATATTTATAGTCGAATTTATCTTATGTATAACCCCATATTAGAAATGATTTACTTATTAAACTTTGATTTTAACCATTTTAACCCTTCTTTAAATAAATTAATAATAAATGTCCTAATCTAATCCAAGTGGGCCTAAATGGTCATATTTTATTCCTAAGTTTGTTTTTGGTCGAATTACACTTGTCCAATAGAATTAGGACATGTGTTAGGGTAATATTAATATCATATTTACCCTTAGTTACCCTATTTACTATTAATCGTGGTAAAAAAAGTAAAAAGTTACTATTCACCAAAAATTTATTTTCATCTCATTGAACCACATTTTAGTCCTTGATATTAACCGTGTCTCTCGGATTTTTGAAATTCCATTCACAGAAGCGGTAAAATTAAGTTTTATGCAAAATTCAGTTTTTAACCTACCACTTAGTAGTTTCACTATTCATCAAAAATTGATGTTTTTCAGAACAATGCCAAAATTTCACCCCAAGCTATATTTCATATTCCGAATTCAAAAATGAAGTCTATTTTACCAAATTCATAACATAAAAGTTGCATTAATTAATTTTATAATTAAATCCCGCTGTTAAAACAAATAGCGTGTTTTTAAGAAACAATATCTATCAAAATATTGACACTTGTTTATGTCTAGTTTAAATGTGAAATTACATCCAATGACCAACATTGTATTAAATTGTAAAAATATATTCTAAATATACTTTAAAACCACTAAAATTAATAATTTATCACTATTAATTATTTCGATTAAAAAATTTGTTTTTAATTATAATTTAGTAATTTTTCACTATTCATCAGAATATGAAAGTTATCCGAAAAGTACCAAAATTTCACCTTAGGCTAAATTCGATACTCCGAATCCAATAATGAAGTTCATTTTGAAAAATAAGATTTACAGAATTTTAAAAAGTGGTTATTACTATTCATAACGGCTAGTTTTAATAATATTTTAATAGCACATCGTTGTTTAGTGAAACTCGGTATTGCGTATTACACACGCTATCGAGGAAGGTCGCGATTGCGTGTAATACAAGGCAAGTCAAAGATGCGTGTTGTGCAAGCTCATTTTGGTGTAGCGTACAACACAAGACATTAATAAAATTAAAAAGAATATTTTTCATAAAATCTCGGGCTGTTACATTCTACCCCCCTTAAAATGAATTTCGCCCTCGAAATTCGTCGGGGTTATAAATGGTTTACTGTTTGAAAGTTTCTTTAATAGAAACCCACATCGTAAAAGGGAATACCAAAACTTGGCTTTAAAACTAAAGTATGAAATGTAACGATTACCCAAATAAACTAATCACTGGGTTTCCACATAGGTGAAAATATGGATATGGAAGAGAAATCTAACCATCATGTTCTGATGGAGAGTGGTAGAGAACATGGCTATGGAAAAGCCAGTAATCACAAATCCATAGATTTGTGATGATATAAGGTACCATCTGATTCATCTGGTATAGGATCACTAGGACAACATTTTTGGTTTTCAAGATCATTTCCCTAAAGTTGAAAATTTGCTTAGAATAAATACTTACTTTATTTTGGTACAATCTCACTTTTGTTCGTGCCTTGAACAATTTCTACTTCATCTCTTAAATAAATGAAGTTGAATTTGTTATTTGTGAAGTGTTAGAAGATCATGTGATAGAATGACTGTTCATTCCATCTGTCTCAAACAAAAGGTTAGCAAAAGTTATTAAATATACATAAGTCATTCTATAGTGATATTAATCATATATGGTTCCTAAAATGGACTTATACTTCATATATCATGCTTCTTAATATAATAAAACTAGTTTCTACTAAACAGGGACTTCTTGTAGGTCAGTGGTAGGCGATAAAGGCCAGTCGCACTTCGGTTGTGGGTTCGATTCCTACAGCCTTGTCCGAAGCGATGGGCTGTCGCCCGTCCTGCAGGTTGTCCTTTTTCTAAAACTACGTTACTATAACATCCCATCAATAATATCGAAAATCTTCTATCCTTATGTCCAACATAATCCAGTCTAATCTTTAGGCTTATACATAATACTGCAGTCCACTCTCATAATATAGTGACATCGATTACCAGAGATTTAATACTGTCGTTGATCCCCACATATCATAAGATATGTCTTGTTGGTCACATTCCAAACATTCAAAGTCCTTAATCGTGTATTCTCTTTAATACCTTAGTGAAAACATGAGTGCAGTTAAAAGTTAACACTTTCCACATACCAAAATCTTCAAAATTCTATATACTCAAACCATGATATCACTTAGTCCTTATATCAATCATGAGCTCATGAATACTATTAAACATTTCATTTTCTCGTCTTCATTATGCGCATATCATCTTATTTCCAAAAAATATCTCAATCACTTTGAATACCACATCAATAAATATTGCAATACTCAATGATACAACATTATTTTGGAATCCCATTACATAAACACTTAATCATTCCACTACATCGTTGTCATATTCAACATTGCCAATAGTGATCGCATGTGATTTCCCTTTGTCCTTTGCCTTCAGTGGTTTCTCATGTTGATCATCACTAACCCTTGGATTAGGGAAATTATTAGCATAATGCCCCATTTCCTTGCACTTGAAGCATTGAAGTGTTGGCGGTGCGTTCTCTGCAGTGTTTGCTTTATCATTAGAAACCCTTTTTCCATTACTTCGACACTCAGCTGCTCGATGACCTTCTTTTCCACACTTAAAACATTTTCTAGTCCCTTTTAGACAATCTCCACCATGCTTCTTTCCACACTTTGTGCATAAGGAAACATTCATCTTCTTTTCACCATTATTCTGAGATTTCTCCTTGAACTCCATCTTTCGTTTCTTGTCAAAATCATGAGATGGATATGTAACACCAACTTCCATTTCTACCTTGATAGTACAACGCACAATTTCTTCATAGCTACTGAAGTCTCTTATAGCTAATGCCCTTCGAAGACTTGGTTTTAAGCCACTGAAAAATCGATCAACTTTACTTTCAGGTTGGATGATAATACCAGAAGCGTACCTTGCAAGTCTTGTAAAATTTGCTTCATAGGTACCAACAGATCCATTGTCCCTTTGCTTCAGTTCAAGAAACTCTTTCTCCATCTTTGTTCGAAGAATACGAGGGAAGTACTTATTGAAAAATAAGTTCTTGAACTCGTCCCATTCCATGGACTCAATTTCATCTCTTGGCCTCGTATTCTTGATAAGATTCCACCATTGATCAGCTTCACCTTCCAAACGATACACTGCTAGGATGACTTTATCATGTTCAGAACATTGAAGAACTGAAAATATCTTTTCAGTAGTACTAATCCATTGTTCAGCAACTAATGGATTAGTAGACCCACTGAAAGAAGGTGGACGCTGCCTCATGAATGACTCAATAGAATATTGTTCCCTTCTCTGCTCATTTGGAAGTCCAGAATGATTCATAGCTTGTGTAAGTATAGCAATAAGATTTTGCACTCCATCTCCCATAACATTTGTTCGTTCAGGAGGGCAATCATTGCATTGTCCATTGCATTGATCAACACGGTTCCTTCGGGTTCCAGCCATTGTCTAAAACCCAAAAAGAATAGTGTGAGGGGCAAAAATCATGCTAGGGAAAACAACATAATAAAGGGGAAGTACCCTCAATATCTAACATCTTAGGTTAAATTCTAAGATCGTTAGCGCAATTCTAGGACTATAACCTATACGTATACTTAACCTTAGAGACATCCCTAGACATACCTTAGAAATATATCTAGGGATCTCACTAACGTTATTTCGCATCCTAGTTTCCAGAGGTTGACTAAACCTTTCCTCTGATACCAACTGTAGAGACCCGTATCCTGACGTACATGGACATTACATTACATTTGCGGAATACTTAGCACATAATAAAAATACACACACAAGTATCGTAATAGTTTAGTGTCTTTGGAAACTCGGAACGTAATCTTCTAATCGTGGTGAAAGATCTTCAATATCTCCCATAAAGATCTTCCCTTTTTTTTACCTAAAACCTTTCTTTATATCCTGGGGAAAAGAAAACATAAAAGGGTGAGCTCAAATGCTCAGTAAGGGTAAACAAAAGAAATATCAATCACATCATATACATAAGAACATAGCTTTTGGAAATCTTAACCTGCAAAAGAGCTCATAATATCATATCATGGGATAAATCATAGAAGTGAAAATGAGATCACCATAATCATAACTTGAAACTTGAAACTTTGTGGCATGCACACATAATCATGGAAAATCATTTCTTGTTAGTCATGACTCATTGCCAAGACTATCTTAGTGGACAAAGTCCCTTTCTGAATCGAGTAATCCTCGTTTCAGTCCTGTTTCACTGAACCGGTATAACCTACCATTCCAGCCATGTCTATCTCATGAGATATAAAATCTTTACCCAATGCATTGGAGGGAGATATAGGTCCCACCCATCTCATAATGATACCATTCTTATGTATGCCACAAAATCATAAACCATACATCAAAGCATAACCCATGTAATAAAAATGGGATTCTTAAACAACATGACATCATAAAACCATTCATATAAGATAAAGGAATTCATAAACATAATTCCATCACAACATAATCAAATCAATGTAAAAATATGGATAGAAACAGAACCCTTTATTTTCTTAGATGGAAAATAATTTTGATAAAACACTTGAATTGCATTCTTGAGGAAAATATCCTTTCTTCTTCAAAATCAATTTCTTTTCTCAAAACATCATGCAATTTTAAAAGAAATAGATTTTATTGAAAATAGTCATGAAATCTTTTAGAGGAAGCTTCATGAAAATAAGTCTTTATAAAACAGTATAAATCCGTTCGTGCCGTATAAGTTAAAAAAAACATTCTTCTCGTACTTTTGTCGGAAAAGTCAAAAAGTACCTCGTACAAAAAAAAACGACAAAAGATTCCTTTCATATTCTTTACTAAAAACTCACCGATGGGTAAAATTGGATTTAAACTATTTTAAGTGGATGGAAACAATATTACATATTGAGGGAACATGGATGTGGATGATAAAATACACCCCAGTAAATACTTACAAATAAACAATCTCGGATAAAAATGAGATTGTGATATTTCCCTTACCTTAGGTCCGACTTGCTTTGTAAGTGTCCGAACCTCCTGTATAATGATTTAAATCATGTTATTGACTTATTACAGAATCATATTCATTGTTATGATATCATATATGGTTCACTTATGACATTATATTACCCGTTCTTTTGTAAATTCCATGTTAAAGAAGCGTTTTGGGTAAAATCGTTTCATTTATCGTAGGTGTTTTGACTTGTTGTTCTTGACATCATTATTACTTATATCATGATTTACTTACTTCCATAATATAAAATATGATTTATATATCATATATATTCAGTATATATATATATATATATAATAGGTAGATAAATAAAATGAAAAACACCGTTCATGGAGACGGTAGTCCGTACGTACGCATGAACGTTGTTTTCCTTTCCTTATTGTCTTGAAATGGAAGTAAGTAGATGACATAAATATGTATATATATACATAAATCCAGTAGCTTTATAATGTCATATATTTCATTATTATTTCTTATATATACATTATAATCATTCTTAAATGGTTAACATGGAGAATGAATCTCATCGCGTCGTGGAGACGGTATTCCGTACGTACGCACGAGCGATGATATCATTTCTATAAATATTGAATTGAATTGGAGTGGATTATAAAATATATCAGAATCAATATGATGTTGTAATAACTATGTATAGTTATTCTTTACACCATTATACCCATCCATGTAAGGTGGTGGTGGAAAATAGATTACACCAGGGCGTGGAGACGGTATTCCGTACGTACGCACGCGCGGTGATTTCTTTTTCCGTAGGATGGATAGATGGTGAAATAGGGTTGTTTCATACTTATAATAACATATCAGTATATTAGTGATACTGATGTTATTACTTCATAATGAAACAACCTAAGAAGAAGAAGTGGAAGAAGAAATAAAGATGAAAGAATTGGTAACGGTAATTACCTCTTCTTTGAAGTGCCTCTTTGAGACCTCCTCTTAGGGCACTAAAATTTGTCTTTGAGGAAGACCAGAACCTCTAGGATGTTTCTAGGGAAGTGGAGAGGAGAAATTGGCAGGGGTTGGCCGAGCTTGAGTGCTCAAATTGGTGTGAGGAGGAGGGGGAGGAGGTGTCCTTTTATAGGGGAGGAGAGGGGCACCTTAGGAATTCTTAAAAATATTAATTTATAATAAATCTAACCCCACTTAAAATCCTCCAAAAATGACTCATATTCGAAGATTAGATGAGATAGTGTTGTAATCTCATCAACCAATCAAATTTATACATGTTTGGATATTATTTTAAACCTTATCAATTAGATTTAACTCTAAGTTAAATAATTTAACTTTTACCGTGTCTTTTGTTTTCTTTCACTATATGGTTAATACACTTACTATAACATGCCATACGAACCCCAAATTGTTTATTATTAATATATATATCCTTATCTAAGTCATTTGGCCGAACATTAGATTTTTAGGAATAAAATAACAATTAGTAATATAATATTTGATTTAAAAACTATTTTGTGTCAATTTTGACACTATTTGATATATGATTTTTGTGAAAGTCATAACAGAATTAAATGTTCGAACCAAGTTGATTAAATCAACATTAATATATCATAGTAACCTAGAAAATTAGTTTAATTCATAAAAAATCCCAAATTACATTTATTTTGGTGTTTATAACATCAATTATGTCAATATTTCATTAATAAGATAATTACTGCATCATCGTTGTGTCATAAATAAATTAACTTATTTAATGTCTAAAAATTATAAATAAAATACCATTATGTAGGAAATCTTTTTATCTTTCCAATGAATATTTATAGTCGAATTTATCTTATGTATAACCACATATTAAAAATGATTTACTTATTAAACTTTGATTTTAACCATTTTAACCCTTCTTTAAATAAATTAATAATAAATGTCCTAATCTAATCCAAGTGGGCCTAAATGGTCATATTTTATTCCTAAGTTTGTTTTTGGTCGAATTACACTTGTCCAATAGAATTAGGACATGTGTTAGGGTAATATTAATATCATATTTACCCTTAGTTACCCTATTTACTATTAATCGTGGTAAAAAAAGTAAAAAGTTACTATTCACCAAAAATTTATTTTCATCTCATTGAACCACATTTTAGTCCTTGATATTAACCGTGTCTCTCGGATTTTTGAAATTCCATTCACAGAAGCGGTAAAATTAAGTTTTATGCAAAATTCAGTTTTTAACCTACCACTTAGTAGTTTCACTATTCATCAAAAATTGATGTTTTTCAGAACAATGCCAAAATTTCACCCCAAGCTATATTTCATATTCCGAATTCAAAAATGAAGTCTATTTTACCAAATTCATAACATAAAAGTTGCATTAATTAATTTTATAATTAAATCCCGCTGTTAAAACAAATAGCGTGTTTTTAAGAAACAATATCTATCAAAATATTGACACTTGTTTATGTCTAGTTTAAATGTGAAATTACATCCAATGACCAACATTGTATTAAATTGTAAAAATATATTCTAAATATACTTTAAAACCACTAAAATTAATAATTTATCACTATTAATTATTTCGATTAAAAAATTTGTTTTTAATTATAATTTAGTAATTTTTCACTATTCATCAGAATATGAAAGTTATCCGAAAAGTACCAAAATTTCACCTTAGGCTAAATTCGATACTCCGAATCCAAGAATGAAGTTCATTTTGAAAAATAAGATTTACAGAATTTTAAAAAGTGGTTATTACTATTCATAACGGCTAGTTTTAATAATATTTTAATAGCACATCGTTGTTTAGTGAAACTCGGTATTGCGTATTACACACGCTATCGAGGAAGGTCGCGATTGCGTGTAATACAAGGCAAGTCAAAGATGCGTGTTGTGCAAGCTCATTTTGGTGTAGCGTACAACACAAGACATTAATAAAATTAAAAAGAATATTTTTCATAAAATCTCGGGCTGTTACATTCTACCCCCCTTAAAATGAATTTCGCCCTCGAAATTCGTCGGGGTTATAAATGGTTTACTGTTTGAAAGTTTCTTTAATAGAAACCCACATCGTAAAAGGGAATACCAAAACTTGGCTTTAAAACTAAAGTATGAAATGTAACGATTACCCAAATAAACTAATCACTGGGTTTCCACATAGGTGAAAATATGGATATGGAAGAGAAATCTAACCATCATGTTCTGATGGAGAGTGGTAGAGAACATGGCTATGGAAAAGCCAGTAATCACAAATCCATAGATTTGTGATGATATAAGGTACCATCTGATTCATCTGGTATAGGATCACTAGGACAACATTTTTGGTTTTCAAGATCATTTCCCTAAAGTTGAAAATTTGCTTAGAATAAATACTTACTTTATTTTGGTACAATCTCACTTTTGTTCGTGCCTTGAACAATTTCTACTTCATCTCTTAAATAAATGAAGTTGAATTTGTTATTTGTGAAGTGTTAGAAGATCATGTGATAGAATGACTGTTCATTCCATCTGTCTCAAACAAAAGGTTAGCAAAAGTTATTAAATATACATAAGTCATTCTATAGTGATATTAATCATATATGGTTCCTAAAATGGACTTATACTTCATATATCATGCTTCTTAATATAATAAAACTAGTTTCTACTAAACAGGGACTTCTTGTAGGTCAGTGGTAGGCGATAAAGGCCAGTCGCACTTCGGTTGTGGGTTCGATTCCTACAGCCTTGTCCGAAGCGATGGGCTGTCGCCCGTCCTGCAGGTTGTCCTTTTTCTAAAACTACGTTACTATAACATCCCATCAATAATATCGAAAATCTTCTATCCTTATGTCCAACATAATCCAGTCTAATCTTTAGGCTTATACATAATACTGCAGTCCACTCTCATAATATAGTGACATCGATTACCAGAGATTTAATACTGTCGTTGATCCCCACATATCATAAGATATGTCTTGTTGGTCACATTCCAAACATTCAAAGTCCTTAATCGTGTATTCTCTTTAATACCTTAGTGAAAACATGAGTGCAGTTAAAAGTTAACACTTTCCACATACCAAAATCTTCAAAATTCTATATACTCAAACCATGATATCACTTAGTCCTTATATCAATCATGAGCTCATGAATACTATTAAACATTTCATTTTCTCGTCTTCATTATGCGCATATCATCTTATTTCCAAAAAATATCTCAATCACTTTGAATACCACATCAATAAATATTGCAATACTCAATGATACAACATTATTTTGGAATCCCATTACATAAACACTTAATCATTCCACTACATCGTTGTCATATTCAACATTGCCAATAGTGATCGCATGTGATTTCCCTTTGTCCTTTGCCTTCAGTGGTTGCTCATGTTGATCATCACTAACCCTTGGATTAGGGCAATTATTAGCATAATGCCCCATTTCCTTGCACTTGAAGCATTGAAGTGTTGGCGGTGCGTTCTCTGCAGTGTTTGCTTTATCATTAGAAACCCTTTTTCCATTACTTCGACACTCAGCTGCTCGATGACCTTCTTTTCCACACTTAAAACATTTTCTAGTCCCTTTTAGACAATCTCCACCATGCTTCTTTCCACACTTTGTGCATAAGGAAACATTCATCTTCTTTTCACCATTATTCTGAGATTTCTCCTTGAACTCCATCTTTCGTTTCTTGTCAAAATCATGAGATGGATATGTAACACCAACTTCCATTTCTACCTTGATAGTACAACGCACAATTTCTTCATAGCTACTGAAGTCTCTTATAGCTAATGCCCTTCGAAGACTTGGTTTTAAGCCACTGAAAAATCGATCAACTTTACTTTCAGGTTGGATGATAATACCAGAAGCGTACCTTGCAAGTCTTGTAAAATTTGCTTCATAGGTACCAACAGATCCATTGTCCCTTTGCTTCAGTTCAAGAAACTCTTTCTCCATCTTTGTTCGAAGAATACGAGGGAAGTACTTATTGAAAAATAAGTTCTTGAACTCGTCCCATTCCATGGACTCAATTTCATCTCTTGGCCTCGTATTCTTGATAAGATTCCACCATTGATCAGCTTCACCTTCCAAACGATACACTGCTAGGATGACTTTATCATGTTCAGAACATTGAAGAACTGAAAATATCTTTTCAGTAGTACTAATCCATTGTTCAGCAACTAATGGATCAGTAGACCCACTGAAAGAAGGTGGACGCTGCCTCATGAAGGACTCAATAGAATATTGTTCCCTTCTCTGCTCATTTGGAAGTCCAGAATGATTCATAGCTTGTGTAAGTATAGCAATAAGATTTTGCACTCCATCTCCCATAACATTTGTTCGTTCAGGAGGGCAATCATTGCATTGTCCATTGCATTGATCAACACGGTTCCTTCGGGTTCCAGCCATTGTCTAAAACCCAAAAAGAATAGTGTGAGGGGCAAAAATCATGCTAGGGAAAACAACATAATAAAGGGGAAGTACCCTCAATATCTAACATCTTAGGTTAAATTCTAAGATCGTTAGCGCAATTCTAGGACTATAACCTATACGTATACTTAACCTTAGAGACATCCCTAGACATACCTTAGAAATATATCTAGGGATCTCACTAACGTTATTTCGCATCCTAGTTTCCAAAGGTTGACTAAACCTTTCCTCTGATACCAACTGTAGAGACCCGTATCCTGACGTACATGGACATTACATTACATTTGCGGAATACTTAGCACATAATAAAAATACACACACAAGTATCGTAATAGTTTAGTGTCTTTGGAAACTCGGAACGTAATCTTCTAATCGTGGTGAAAGATCTTCAATATCTCCCATAAAGATCTTCCCTTTTTTTTACCTAAAACCTTTCTTTATATCCTGGGGAAAAGAAAACATAAAAGGGTGAGCTCAAATGCTCAGTAAGGGTAAACAAAAGAAATATCAATCACATCATATACATAAGAACATAGCTTTTGGAAATCTTAACCTGCAAAAGAGCTCATAATATCATATCATGGGATAAATCATAGAAGTGAAAATGAGATCACCATAATCATAACTTGAAACTTGAAACTTTGTGGCATGCACACATAATCATGGAAAATAATTTCTTGTTAGTCATGACTCATTGCCAAGACTATCTTAGTGGACAAAGTCCCTTTCTGAATCGAGTAATCCTCGTTTCAGTCCTGTTTCACTGAACCGGTATAACCTACCATTCCAGCCATGTCTATCTCATGAGATATAAAATCTTTACCCAATGCATTGGAGGGAGATATAGGTCCCACCCATCTCATAATGATACCATTCTTATGTATGCCACAAAATCATAAACCATACATCAAAGCATAACCCATGTAATAAAAATGGGATTCTTAAACAACATGACATCATAAAACCATTCATATAAGATAAAGGAATTCATAAACATAATTCCATCACAACATAATCAAATCAATGTAAAAATATGGATAGAAACAGAACCCTTTATTTTCTTAGATGGAAAATAATTTTGATAAAACACTTGAATTGCATTCTTGAGGAAAATATCCTTTCTTCTTCAAAATCAATTTCTTTTCTCAAAACATCATGCAATTTTAAAAGAAATAGATTTTATTGAAAATAGTCATGAAATCTTTTAGATGAAGCTTCATGAAAATAAGTCTTTATAAAACAGTATAAATCCGTTCGTGCCGTATAAGTTAAAAAAAACATTCTTCTCGTACTTTTGTCGGAAAAGTCAAAAAGTACCTCGTACAAAAAAAACGACAAAAGATTCCTTTCATATTCTTTACTAAAAACTCACCGATGGGTAAAATTGGATTTAAACTATTTTAAGTGGATGGAAACAATATTACATATTGAGGGAACATGGATGTGGATGATAAAATATACCCCAGTAAATACTTACAAATAAACAATCTCGGATAAAAATGAGATTGTGATATTTCCCTTACCTTAGGTCCGACTTGCTTTGTAAGTGTCCGAACCTACTGTATAATGATTTAAATCATGTTATTGACTTATTACAGAATCATATTCATTGTTATGATATCATATATGGTTCACTTATGACATTATATTACCCGTTCTTTTGTAAATTCCATGTTAAAGAAGCGTTTTGGGTAAAATCGTTTCATTTATCGTAGGTGTTTTGACTTGTTGTTCTTGACATCATTATTACTTATATCATGATTTACTTACTTCCATAATATAAAATATGATTTATATATCATATATATTCAGTATATATATATATATAATAGGTAGATAAATAAAATGAAAAACACCGTTCATGGAGACGGTAGTCCGTACGTACGCATGAACGTTGTTTTCCTTTCCTTATTGTCTTGAAATGGAAGTAAGTAGATGACATAAATATGTATATATATACATAAATCCCGTAGCTTTATAATGTCATATATTTCATTATTATTTCTTATATATACATTATAATCATTCTTAAATGGTTAACATGGAGAATGAATCTCATCGCGTCGTGGAGACGGTATTCCGTACGTACGCACGAGCGATGATATCATTTCTATAAATATTGAATTGAATTGGAGTGGATTATAAAATATATCAGAATCAATATGATGTTGTAATAACTATGTATAGTTATTCTTTACACCATTATACCCATCCATGTAAGGTGGTGGTGGAAAATAGATTACACCACGGCGTGGAGACGGTATTCCGTACGTACGCACGCGCGGTGATTTCTTTTTCCGTAGGATGGATAGATGGTGAAATAGGGTTGTTTCATACTTATAATAACATATCAGTATATTAGTGATACTGATGTTATTACTTCATAATGAAACAACCTAAGAAGAAGAAGTGGAAGAAGAAATAAAGATGAAAGAATTGGTAACGGTAATTACCTCTTCTTTGAAGTGCCTCTTTGAGACCTCCTCTTAGGGCACTAAAATTTGTCTTTGAGGAAGACCAGAACCTCTAGGATGTTTCTAGGGAAGTGGAGAGGAGAAATTGGCAGGGGTTGGCCGAGCTTGAGTGCTCAAATTGGTGTGAGGAGGAGGGGGAGGAGGTGTCCTTTTATAGGGGAGGAGAGGGGCACCTTAGGAATTCTTAAAAATATTAATTTATAATAAATCTAACCCCACTTAAAAACCTCCAAAAATGACTCATATTCGAATATTAGATGAGATAGGGTTGTAATCTCATCAACCAATCAAATTTATACATGTTTGGATATTATTTTAAACCTTATCAATTAGATTTAACTCTAAGTTAAATAATTTAACTTTTACCGTGTCTTTTGTTTTCTTTCACTATATGGTTAATACACTTACTATAACATGCCAAACGAACCCCAAATTGTTTATTATTAATATATATATCCTTATCTAAGTCATTTGGCCGAACATTAGATTTTTAGGAATAAAATAACAATTAGTAATATAATATTTGATTTAAAAACTATTTTGTGTCAATTTTGACACTATTTGATATATGATTTTTGTGAAAGTCATAACAGAATTAAATGTTCGAACCAAGTTGATTAAATCAACATTAATATATCATAGTAACCTAGAAAATTAGTTTAATTCATAAAAAATCCCAAATTACATTTATTTTGGTGTTTATAACATCAATTATGTCAATATTTCATTAATAAGATAATTACTGCATCATCGTTGTGTCATAAATAAATTAAATTATTTAATGTCTAAAAATTATAAATAAAATACCATTATGTAGGAAATCTTTTTATCTTTCCAATGAATATTTATAGTCGAATTTATCTTATGTATAACCACATATTAAAAATGATTTACTTATTAAACTTTGATTTTAACCATTTTAACCCTTCTTTAAATAAATTAATAATAAATGTCCTAATCTAATCCAAGTGGGCCTAAATGGTCATATTTTATTCCTAAGTTTGTTTTTGGTCGAATTACACTTGTCCAATAGAATTAGGACATGTGTTAGGGTAATATTAATATCATATTTACCCTTAGTTACCCTATTTACTATTAATCGTGGTAAAAAAAGTAAAAAGTTACTATTCACCAAAAATTTATTTTCATCTCATTGAACCACATTTTAGTCCTTGATATTAACCGTGTCTCTCGGATTTTTGAAATTCCATTCACAGAAGCGGTAAAATTAAGTTTTATGCAAAATTCAGTTTTTAACCTACCACTTAGTAGTTTCACTATTCATCAAAAATTGATGTTTTTCAGAACAATGCCAAAATTTCACCCCAAGCTATATTTCATATTCCGAATTCAAAATTGAAGTCTATTTTACCAAATTCATAACATAAAAGTTGCATTAATTAATTTTATAATTAAATCCCGCTGTTAAAACAAATAGCGTGTTTTTAAGAAACAATATCTATCAAAATATTGACACTTGTTTATGTCTAGTTTAAATGTGAAATTACATCCAATGACCAACATTGTATTAAATTGTAAAAATATATTCTAAATATACTTTAAAACCACTAAAATTAATAATTTATCACTATTAATTATTTCGATTAAAAAATTTGTTTTTAATTATAATTTAGTAATTTTTCACTATTCATCAGAATATGAAAGTTATCCGAAAAGTACCAAAATTTCACCTTAGGCTAAATTCGATACTCCGAATCCAAGAATGAAGTTCATTTTGAAAAATAAGATT
Organism: Viscum album; assembly: GCA_963277665.1. Lineage (NCBI taxonomy): Eukaryota > Viridiplantae > Streptophyta > Magnoliopsida > Santalales > Viscaceae > Viscum > Viscum album. The sequence continues at coordinate 1,970,854,991 of OY728138.1, forward strand.
TACAGAATTTTAAAAAGTGGTTATTACTATTCATAACGGCTAGTTTTAATAATATTTTAATAGCACATCGTTGTTTAGTGAAACTCGGTATTGCGTATTACACACGCTATCGAGGAAGGTCGCGATTGCGTGTAATACAAGGCAAGTCAAAGATGCGTGTTGTGCAAGCTCATTTTGGTGTAGCGTACAACACAAGACATTAATAAAATTAAAAAGAATATTTTTCATAAAATCTCGGTCTGTTACAGTGATAGAATGACGGGTCAATCCATCTATCTCAAACAAAAGGTTATAAAAGTTATCAAAAAAAATACATAAGTCCATCTATAGTGATATTAATCATATATGGTTCCAAAAATGGACTTATACTTCATATATCATAATAAAACTAGTTTCTACTAAACATGGACTTCCTGTAGGCCAGTGGTAGGTGATAAAGGCCAGTCGCACTTCGGTTGTGGGTTCGATTCCCACAGCCTTGTCCGACGCGATGGGTTGTCGCCCATCCTGCAGGTTGTCCTTTTTTTAAAAATAAATTACTATAACATCCCATAAATAATATCGAAAAAACTTCTATCCTTAAACAATACTAACTTATGTCCAACATAATCCATTCCAATCTTTATGCTTATCCAAAATACTTCGGTCCAAGTATATAGTATAAAGAAAATGATTATTTGAAATGTCACATAACAGTCACGTGAATTCCATCATTTATCCCCCATATATCATAAGATATATCTTATTGGTCACATTCCAAAAATTCAAAGGCCTTAATCATTTATTCTCTTGAAAAAAATGAATACCCATTGACCCTTAGTGAAAACATGAATGCAGTTAAAAGTAACACTTTCCTCATACCAAAATCCTCAAAATTCTATATACTCAAAGAATGATATCACTTAGTCCTTATATCAATCATGAGCTCATGAATACGGTCAAACATTTCATTTTATCATTTCCCTTCATTATGCGCATATCATCTTTTTTTCCAAAAATATATCAATCACATTCCATGGTTACCGGTATCATTGAAAACCAAAATAGACCAATAAATATTCCAATCTTCCAGGATACTATATACAACATTATTTTGGAATCCCATTACATAATTACTTAATCATTCTACCACATCATTGTCATATTCAACATCTCCAATAGTGATCGCATGTGACGTTCCATTTTCCTTTGCCTTAAGTGGTTGCTCATGTCGATCATCAATAACCCTTGGATTAGGGCATTGATTAGCATAATGACCCATTTCATTGCACTTGAAGCATTGAAGTGTTGTTGGTGAGTTCTCTGCAGTCTTTTCTTTATTCACACCATTAGCAACCCTTTTTCCATTACTTCGACACTCAACTGCTCGATGACCTTCTTTTTCACACTTAAAACATTTTCTAGTCCCTTTAATACAATCACCACTATGCTTCTTTCCACACTTTTAGCATAAGGAAACATTCATCGTCTTTTCACCATTATTCTGAGATTTCTCCTTGATCTCCATCTTTCGTTTCTTGTCAAAACTATGAGATGGAAAAGTAACACCATCTTCCATTTCTACCTTGATAGCACAACACACAATTTCTTCATAGCTACTGAAGTCTTCTATAGCTAATAACCTTCAAAGATTTTGTTTTAAGCTAGTGAAGAATCGACCAACTTTACTTTCAGGTTGGATGATAAATCCAAATGCATACCTTGCAAGCCTTGTAAAATTCGCTTCGTATATACCAACAGATTCTTCACCCTTTTGCTTTAGTTCAAGAAACTCCTTCTCCATATTTGTTCGAAGAATACGAGGGAAGTACTTATTGAAAAATAAGTTCTTGAACTCGTCCCATTCCATGGACTCAATTTCATCTCTTTGCCTCGTATTCTTGATAAGATTCCACCATTTATCAGCTTCACCTTCCAAATGATAAATTGCTAAGATGACTTTATCATGTTCAGAACATTGAAGAACTGAAAATATCTTTTCAGTGGTACTGATCCTTAGTTCAGCAACTAGTGGATCAGAAGACCCACTGAAAGAAGGTGGACGTTGCCTCATGAAGGACTCAATAGAATATTGTTCCCTTCTCTACTCATTTGGAAGTCCAGAATGATTCATAGCTTGTGTAAGTATAGAAAAAAGATTTTTCACTCCATATCCCATAACATTTGTTTGTTCAGGAGGACAATCATTGCATTATCCATTGCATTGATCAACACGGTTCCTTCGGGTTCCAACCATCGTCTAAAACCCAAAAAGAATAGTGCGAGAGGCAAAAAACATGATAGGGAAAACAACATAATAAAGGGGGAGTACCTTCAATATCTAATATCTTAGGTTACCGTAATTATAGTACTATAACCTATACTTATACTTAACCTTAGGGACATCCCTAGACATACCTTAGAAATATCTCTAGGGATCTCATTAATGTTCTCGCATCCTAGTTTCCAAAGGTTGACTAAACCTTTCCTCTGATACCAACTGTAGAGACCTGAATCTTGATGTACATGGACATTACATTACTTTTGCAAAATACTTAGTACATAATAAAAACGCACACAAACGGACCGTAATAGTTTAGTGTCTTTGGAAACTCGGAATATAATCTTTTAATCATGTTGAAAGATCTTCAACATCTCCCATAAAGATCTTCAATGTTTACCTAAAACCTTTCTTTATATACTGGGGAAAAGAAAAACATAACAGGGTGAGCTCAAATGCTCAGTAAGGGTAAACAAAAGAAATATCAATCACATCATATACATAAGATCATAACTTTTGAAAATCTTAACCTGCAAAAGAAATCATAATTCCATAACATGGGATAAATCATAGTAGTGAAATGTAATCCCAATAATCATAACTTAAAACATGAAACTTTGTGGCATACACACATAATCATAGAGAATCATTTCTTATTAGTCAAGACTCTTTTCCAAGACTATTTTAGTGGATAAAGTCCATTTCTGAACCGAGTTCACTCCTCGTTTCAGTCCTGTCTCACTGAACCGATTTAACGTGTCGTTCCAGCCATGTCTATCTCATGAGATATAAAATCTTTACCCAATGCATTTGAGGGAGATATATGTCCCACCCATCTTATAATGATACCATTCTTATGTGTGCCACAAAATCATAAACCATACATTATAACATAACCCATGTAATAAAAATGGGAATCTTAAACATCGTGACATCATAAAAAAAATCATATAAGAAAAAGGAATTCATAAAAATATTTCCAGCACAACATAATGAAATCCATTTAATAATAGGGATAGAAACATAACCCTTTATTATCTTAGATGGAAAATAATTTTGATAAAACAAATAAACTCCATTCTTGAGGAAAATATCCTTTCTACATCAAAAACATTTTTCCTTTATTAACTTGTCATACAATTATAAACTAAAAGAAGTTGATTAAAAGTAAACTTGAAAATTTTTAAAGGAATATTCTTTGAAATAATGTTTGAAAAATCAATTCATGCCGTATAAGTTAAAAAACATTCTTTGTACTTTTTTCGGAAAAGTCAAAAAGTACCTCGTATGAAAAACGACAAAAGATTCCTTTCATATCTTTCCCTAAAAACTCACCGAAGGGTATAAATGGATTTAAAAAATTGTAGTTGGATGGAAATAATATTACATATTGAGGAAACATGGATGTGGATGATAAAATACACCCCAGTAATTACCAAAGTATAAACAATCTCGGATAAAAATGAGATTGTGATATTTTGCCTTACCTTAGGTCTGATTTGCTTCGTAAGTGTCCGAACCTCCTGTATAATGATTTAAATAATGTAATTTACTAATTCCAGAATCATACTCATTGTTATGATATCATATATGGTTCAGTTATGACTTTATTTTACCAGTTCTTTTGTAAATTCCATGTTAAAGAGCGTTTTGGGTAAAATCATTTCATTTGTCGCCCATGTTTTGACTTGTAATTATTCATATGATTACTTAGATGCTGATTACATAATTACATAATATAAAACATGATATAATATATATTCAAAATATAGATATATATAATAGATCATTAAATGGAAAGAAATACACATTTCATGGAGACGGTAGGTCGTACGTACGCATGAACGCTGTTTTCGTTTCCTTATTGAATTGAGTGGAATTAAGTAGATGACATAAATATATATATAAATAAATAAAGTAGTATTATTATGTCATATATTTCATGATTACTTATTATATATACTTTATAATCATTCATGAATGGTTAACGTGGATAATGAATCTCATCGCGTCGTGGAGACGGTAGTCCGTACGTACACACGAGCGATGATATCATTCTCATGGTCGTTGAATCGTATTGGAGTGTATGTATACTATTTCAGAATAAATATCACATTAAAATAATCATATATAGTTATTATGTACACCATTATACCCATCCAAGTATGGTGGTGGTGGAAAATATATTACACCACTGCGTGGAGACGGTATTCTGTACGTACGCACACATGGTGATTTCGTTTTCCTTAGGATGGATAGATGGTGAAATATGGTTGTTTCATACTTATAATAACATATCAGTATATGAGTGATACTAATGTTATTACTTCATAATAAAACAACCTAATAAGAAGAAGTGGAAGAAGAAATAAAGTTGAAAGAATCAGTAACGGACATTACCTCTTCTTTGAAGCGCCTCTTTGAGATATTCTTTTAGGGCACTAAAATTGGTCTTTGAATAAGACCAGAACCTCTAGTATGTTTCTAGTGAATTGGAGAAGTGAATTTGGCAGGGGTTGGCCGAGCGTGAAGGCTCAATGTGGTGTGAGGAAGAGAGGGAGGAGGTTCCATTTTATAAGGGAGGAGAGGGGCTCCTTTGGAAAAACTAAAAATATTATTTTATTATAAAGCCAAATTCGGTTTTAAATAGCTCCAAATTGATATATTTCGAAACTAAGGTTGGGATGGGTAGAAATAATCTCATAAAATATAATTTAGACATGTTTAGGTTCCTATTTTAACCTTATCATTTATATTTAACTTTAAGTTAGATAATTTTACTTTTACCGTGTCTTTGTGTGTTCTTACACTATAAGTTTAATAAACATACTATAAGCAGCCAAACGAACGCCAAGTTGTTTATTATTAAATATATATCCTTATCTAAGTAATTTTTCCGATCCTTAGATTTTTAGGAATAAAATATCAATTAATAATATAATATTTGTTTTAAAAACTATTTTATGTCAATTTAGACACTATTTAGTAATTGATTTTTTTGAAAATCATAACAGAATGATTAGTTAGAAAAAAGTTAATTAAATCAATACTAAAATATCATATTAACCTAAAAAATTAGTGGAATTCATAAAAAGTCTCAAATTAAATTTATTTGGGTATTTATAACATCAATTATCTCTATATTTCATTAATAAGATAATTACTACATCATCTTTGTGTCATAAATAAATTAAATTATTTAATGTCTAAAAATTACAAATAAAATACCATTATATAGGAAATATTTTTATCTTTATAATGAATATTTATAGTCGAATTTATCTTATGTATAACCCTATATTAAAAATGATATACTTATTAAACTTTGATTTTAACTATTTTAACCCTTCTATAAATAAATTAATAATATATGTCCTAATCTAATCCATGTGGGCCAAAATGGTCATATCTTATTCCTAAGGTTGTTTTTGGTCGAATTATACTTATCCTATAGAATTAGGACATGTGTTAGGATAATAATAATACCATTTTACCCTTAATTACCCTATTTACTTTTAACCGTGGTAAAAAAAGAAAAAAGTTACTATTCACCAAATATTATTTTCATCTCATTGAATCACATTTTACTTACTGACATCAATCATGTCTCTCGGATTTTTGAAATTCCACTCACAGAAGCGGTAAAATTATGTTTTAGGAAAAATTCATTTTTTTAACTACCACTAAGTGGTTTCACTATTCATCAAAAAATGAAAGTTTCTAGAAAAATACCAAAAATTAGGCCTAATCTATATTTGTTATTATGAACTCAAAAATGATTTCTATTTTACCAAATTCAAAAAATATCTGTTGCATTAATTAATTTAAAAATTAATTCCCGTCATCAAAACAAATAGCGTGTTCTTAAGAGATAATAACTATCAAAAGATTGACACTTGTTTATGTCTGGTTTAAATGTTAAATTACATCCAATGACCAAAATTGTATTAAATTGTAAAAATATATTCTAAATATACTTTAAAACCACTCAAATTAATAATTTATCACTATTAATTATTTCGATTAAAAAGGATGTTTTTAATTAAAATTTATTAATTTTCACTATTCATCAGTGAATGAAAGTTATCCAAAAAGTACCAAAATTTCACCCCAAGCTAATTTTGATATTTCGAATCCAAAAATGAAGTCCATTTTGAAAAATAAAATTTACAAAATTTCATAAAGTGGTTTTTACTATTCATAACAGCTAGTTTTAATAATATTTTAATAGCATATCGTTGTTTAGTGAAACTCGGTATAGCGTACTACACACGCTATCGAGGAAGGTCGTGATTGCGTGTAATGCAAGGAAAGTCAAGGATGCGTGTTGTGCATGCTCCTTTTTGTGTAGCGTACAACAGAAGAAATTAATGAAATTAAAAAGAATATTTTTCATAAAATTTCGGGGTGTTACATTCTCTAATGGTCATCGGCGCCGCCGCTCTAGTAGTGCAACACCAAAAACTACTTCTACGGTCCACCAGAGATTTTATGGTGATTTTTTCCTCTTCCGGTATGTGACTATGATCGTCTCGGTTTCCTCCTTCTTTGCGATGCTCTTGGATTCATCTTTCAACCGAATTTCCTAGTCACACACAAAGAACAAACCTAAATAAAGAACAACAGGTGTCCAAGCCATGTTCGGATTGGCCTGCACACTCCACATTAGTATTCTAACAGGGTGAAACCATAAATAATCATTTAATATAAGGAAATCCCAAAAACGAATCCCACAAAAGCCACCCGTTGTAATGAAGGAGTCATAGATCAACTTGTTGGTCGGTTGATCCATGTTTTTCATAATATTCAGGACTGGAAAACCAATAATCATTTAAGCACATAAAAAAATTTACGGTTTTACATGTATTCATTGGAATCCATTACAGATGAAGGAAGGAATCTGCATTCAAAGAAATTATTTCTCGTTCGTTGATGTCTGGTCTGAATACTATAACAGTCATTGATCAATCACTGTTCTTTATGGGATGGTGATTCAACCAGTGTTTTGTCAGAGCCTCCTCCCATGGTTTTTGAAATTTCATGCCAACTGATTAATTAAATTAAGAAACAAGTCACAACGTTTTAATTACACTTTGGAGTTACATCATTAATGATGCTCATTAATGATCCTCATTAAGCAAACCATTTAATAACCTTCATTAAAGCGTGTCACTCGCACAGTGGTTTTGGCATTAAAAATTTTGAAAAATAAAATAAAATAATGTTGGAAAAAGTTATTTTATTATTTTATTTTAAAAGGTTATAAAATTAACTATTCCATCCAATCCTTATCGGTCGAACTTAAGATTCACCTAATATAATCATGACACTGTGAATTCAATGGTGCTATTAGATTTATAATCCGAGAAGCAGTTCAAAAGTCAACAAATCCCGCTTGCAAATTTACTAAACGTACCATAAATAATTCCAACATTACATTTTGGGCTCAGATTTATCATCCGAGCAGCAGTTCAAAAAGACAAAAAATCTCTCTCGCAAATTTACTGAACTTACCATAAATAATTCCAAAATTACATTTTGGGCTCTTTGGCCCTCAGATTCACTTTTCATCAATTTTTTGCAGTCTCATAAAAATAATATATAATTTAAAAAAAAATATGGAATTTCATCGTCTTTAGATTTAATATTAATAGTGGATATGTTTTTAGAGATGAGTGTATGCCTTTTTAATAATTTTCAACCCTTGTTAATAATTTTTTTTGTAAAAAATATAAAGATATTTCCCGTTTAAAAGTCCATATTTCTACTTTTGAACAATATTCTCATTATTTACGAACACTATTTTATGTTATTTTTTGTATCATTTCTGTTTCCCAAATTCCCTTCTCAGGGGATGTTTTATTATTCATTAGTAAGATGTCGTTTTCAACAATGCAATTATCAGATATTATGACTTTATGGATGGAGAAACATTTAGTGGGTTTAATTTGTTTAGGGTGTGGAGTAATGAAAAACCACATTATTTAAAAAGAATAATATGTTGGATAGTGTACATGACTTGTAACACAAAGCATTAACAAACAATATTACATTATTATTTAAATATGACCAATGTGACATAGAAATTAAATTTGTTTATATAAATAGTATATACCATATTATTATTATTATATATATATATAAAGTTTATAATCAATTCAAATGTATTGATAAATTCTTATGAAAAAGGAACTCAATTTTTTGTAAATTATTTTTATACTTCAAAAGGGTTTTTTCATAAAAACTGGTTTTCATTAATTTTTGTTACAAACTATTATAACAATTTTATTTAAATTAAATAAAATTATTTTTATAAAATGAACATTATTTTTGAAATTATATCGTCAAAATTAGTTTGGATTAAATTATTTAGATTCTTCTGAAAATGATAGATTTTTCAGTGAATAGTTACAGTTATATATATGAATTTAAAAATGTATTTATGTTTCAATTATTAAAATAGGTCCATTTTGTTTCAAAATTATTTAGAAGAAACATTATGCCTCTTATATTATGAAGAATCCAATAATTTTCTTTTTAATAAATATTTTTTTTAATTAATGTACGAATTTTATTATACATAAAAAATAAATTATCCCCAAAAAAATATTTTATGCATGAAATTTATTTTTTTCTCAAACAATTAAATGACCCCGTAATAGGGGTTTTTGTTAATGACATGTAAATATTATATATTTTATAAAATGTTTTATAATTTATCTATTATTTTTTATAAAAGTGATAAGTATAAATCATGTTTTATTCTTAAAAATATATATTTTATAAAAAGTGGTTTTTATCATGTTTTGACAAAAGGGTACTTCCATGGATTGAGAGAGGAAACATTAACATAGTTTTATAACCTTATGAATAGAAGGGTTGATATTTTTACAATCAAGTAGTCAAATGACTTCCCTTTGTTATTATCCTGGTCTGGGCTTTCAGAAGTGGTATTTATGGGAGATCACTTTACATCGTGGTACAACCAATAAGGATGTTTCTAAATATGTGTCCATCTTTTTAGGCGTTTATAAAATCTCCAAGCGATATCTGACTTCTTAGTCATCCATTTCTCTCATCTATCTATGTATCTCTCCAATCACTCTCCATTTCAGACTAATATTTCTCTCAGTTAAGCTTGCAATGATAATTTTTTCTTTTCCAAAAGATGGATTGTTGATCTAGATTTTCATCAGGTTGGTGATTATTCATAGAAGAAGCCTATTTTTGGTATCCAAATGTTGTATTTTCACAATTAACTAAAATAGATTAGAAATGGCCTTCACACTTCGGCCAACTCACAATCCTCTGGTCTTTAAGATTTAGAGGCACTAATGCAGGATATTTCTCATCCTCATGCGAGGATTGAGAATAAACGTGATATGGATATATTTATTGATATCTCTCAAAGAAAAATATAATTATCCTAATGACTGATTATTAAATAAAGGATAGATCAGGATCATTCATTGGTTAAATGGACCATAAAAGGTGAAAAATATACATCTTTCTTTAATGAATTCATCAAGGAAAAATTCTGACTTATAAGGACCAACATTCTTCGTGAAGATTGTTGTTACTCTTATGATCATGATGAAGATATAGGTATGGATTTATCATTATTTAATACTTTTTTGAGGGTTCTAATACCCTCATGCAAGGGGGATAACCCTGAGACAAAGCTACTATATTTGGTGTTATCCCCTGGTTGGTCCTGTCATATGGTAATATTTTCATTATGTCAATTCCAGATGAGCAAGAGATTCACAATGTTGTCCTTTCACTTAATCCTTCTAGTGAACCAAGCCCTGATGGATTCCATGGGTCTTTGTTTCTATTTTGATCAATTAAAATTATTTTTAAGTGGTTTAGGATACCTTTTGATGAGGATGTATTCCATGTATTATAGGTGCCACATTTCTTGTTCTAATACCAAAGGATAAAGATCCATCATAATTGAACCACTTGCAACCTATAATAATTTGTAATTTTTCATATTGGATTATATAATATTGAATAAAAATTTACATATCTCTTTATCATGACTATTAGATCATGGGGGAGTGACATGGTTTCCTCATGGGCATAACTATTCATTTATTCATTGGTCTGGTCGAAGAAATGATTAATGACCTCAAACATGTGGTTCATGGATCCAACACTTTAATAAAATTTGACATTAATTTAAAATTCAATTTACTAGAATGGTCTTTTATTATTAGGTTCCTATCTTTTTTGGGACTTTACATAGGGTTTGTTGACCTTTTATGAAGGTTCTACAATTATTCAGGGTTGTCTATTTTGTTTTTGAGAAATAATTGACGATTCGTTAAATCTCTTCATGGGTTGAGACAAGGAGACCCATTATATCTTAGTATCATTATTATCAAGAATAATTCAATTAATAATCTCATTAAAAATAATTTTGATGAAGGAAATATTATCCCTTTAGAGTGTATACCCACTTTTCCAAGGGGTTCCCAACTCTTTTTTTCCAATGACACTATCATATTTATAAATTTAAGTAAGAAACCAAATTGAGGTATTAATAATAATGCTGTAGAAGTTTTCATGTGGAGTGGAAAAATTATTAATCGGATGAAAAGAAACATCTAATTTTGAACTTGATTCTCGTATAAAAGGGTACATTCAATTGAAACAGCTCTAGGTAATAAAAATAATAAATTCCATATGCAATATCTTTGAGTCTATATCTCCACTGCTAGGATTCCCCTCCATCACAATGATAAGGTGGTTTAAAGAATCACTGAACTGATCACAAATTTGAAATATCATTTATTATCATTCAGAGGGAAAATAATATATCTCAACCCTATGATCTAGTCTATCCCCCTAAATGTAATATATTATTTTAATGTTCAAAAGGATATAATTTCCAGAGTTTAAAAAATTACATCCTCTTTCAAACAGGATGCCCACTAAGAGGGGGAATATCAATTGGCTTCTTTGGCAAGGCATTCTAGGTCGGTGAGGAAGGTGGACCAATTTCAAGAGATTTTTTGTTACAATGTATCCCCATCATGAGAAAATATCTTGGAAATCTATTAAAAAAATATCCACATAATGAAATTTCATCAACTAAAAATATAGAATTGATTTGGATACCCATTAGTGGAAATATTAACCACTCTTACAGGAGATCCCTCATTTTATCCCTCCCTTGGAGCATAATGCACAATGTATTATTGGTAAAGGTGATATCAATTTTTTGGTGGAATAACTAGGCTGGTTATACTATTGGATTTCATTGATGTTCTACCCCAAATGTTTCTTTCTAGGACGCATAGTTGTGTGTGGGATTGATTCATTCCATCAGAAGAAAAGATCAACATGAAATGTTTAGTCTCATTGAGATTTCATAGGAGAAAGAAACATGTATCTTCATTATTTATTCATAGATTTTTTCATTATCAAGGATTTTTGTAGGTTTTTCCACCCCTCAACCATGAAGGAGAGATGGGGAGATTCTCTTTGGTGTAATGAAATACCCTCTACGTTTAACTTGATTATGTGGACAATGAGGAATCATGTTGTTCCAACAGATGACAACATTCATTGTAAACATATTCACCTTGCCCTTATGTTCTCCTATTGTGGCTATTCAAAGGGTGAAATGAAAAATCACCTATTTTTAGAGTCATTTGGCATCAAAAGGGTGTATTTCATCCAACCATTTCATTGGATATAATGATCAGGTGATCTATCAACACACATTTTTTAATATCTAGTTATACAGATTGAGAAACAACATCAATGAAAATATGTTGCAAGTGATCATTATTTCTGTAGGGTTCTGGTGTATCCATAAATATTATATTAAGTCTTGATTTGAGGGGACAATTATCTCATCAAAATATATTATTTTCAAAATTATGAACTCTATGGTTGATCTAGTGTGGTTGAAAAATACTAGGAGAATAATTGCTCTCTCATTTTCACATCCATCATAGAAGATCATCTTTTGTTCATCCATCCCACTCTCATGGATGTTGGTTTAATTTTCATCCCCATTATCAAATTTCACAATCAATATATATGGGTATAGAAACATGTACACCATGCAAGGTTATGGAATGTTCTAGTACTTTAAGGGCTCTATTGACATTTCCTTATCAGCGGCGTATGATGCTAGAGATTATCTATAGGTCTTATCCAATGACATGATCTTTGAATTGGATATTTATTTTCTCAACAATATCATGATTTCCCATCTCAAAACATATTCATCAGTTCTCTTCAACTATGTTTTCGGATATATCATAACTCCCTAGAACATCACATACCAGATGCGCATGTGTAGAAACCTTATTCCCAATTTCATTGATCTCACTCTTAGATGGATTGAGGTAAATAAGGCAATCAAATACTTTTCATTGAGGTTTCCCTTATATTCTTCTTTCCACTATTATTCAAGGGTAGGATCCATCTCAGTGGAGGGTTTGTAAATTATTAGATGTGATTCTCTTGAGATCCACTATTTTCGACCCCCTTAATCTCATGATTTTTCATCTCTATTATTTAAAAGAATACTTCTTATTGATGTTACAATATTTAGTCAATAATTATAAACAATAGCCATAATAAAAGTTATCAACTCTTTATATGGTAGATCAGGTTAATATAGGTTTAAAATAAGTTTTAAGGACTATGTTTTAATCCTAATTTCTATTAGATGATTCTAATTTTACCATTACCACCGAAGCATACAAATTTATATGATTAAAAGGCACATTTCAATGAAAATTACTTATATAAAATTTAAATAAAATAATGTTACAAAGTGTCGCTATATTTTTTTATGTATCTTTTCTTTGTTCAAATTTAGAAAAAATCATGTCCAGAATGAATAAAAATAATAATTTTGAGAATAAAAAAATTATTTAATGTTGGTAATTTATTAATTATTTTTGGTAAGTATTTATGTTCCATAAATTCTCATGAAACACTGACACTATATTTACTCAATTAATAGAAAACACAATAAATGATTTTAAAAAAATTAAATGTAAATTATTTGTATGAGTTATAATGTTCCATGATATTTATAGATTAATATCATATACTAATTTTTTTAAATTATTATATTCTAATAATACCACTGTATTTATTTATTTTCTGTCAAATTAAATAAATTATGTCAAATTTGATATTAATGATATTTTATCAAAATAATATTTTATTAAATTAATTAAAAATATTAAAAGTAGTGAAATAGGACAATAAGGATTATATTTGGTCTAAAAAAATTCCCATTTCCATTTATTATCCAATTTTTCCCTAATATATAAAATTATTACCCTCTAAGAGTGAAGAGGTCAATACTGTGATTTTGGATAGAATAGAAAAACTAAAGGGATATACCAAAATGAAAGGTATAGAAGACTACATAAATCAATGAATGTTTTATTGGTTGATGGTATATCAAACCCATAACACCTTGTCATAAAATTCCCTACCATTTTGTATCATTTTTCTAGATAATGGCTTTATTATATTTTAATCTTATATGAAATCCCAAAAGTACCCCTCCCTTCAGTTATAAAAGGGTACCCATCATTTATCCTCTTCACAAAAAATTGAGTCTTATTCCACAGCAATAACATAGAATGTAAATTATAAACCATGTTATATATATTAATGTTTTCATATTATTCCAAAAATTCCAACCCTTGGATACTTAAGAGGATATATAAAGAAGTTCTTTCAATGATGAGGTTATCTCCTTAACAGATCACATTCATTTTAATTATTCATTTACTTACAATAAATCTCATATATTAATCATTAAATAATAACATAAATATAATAAATATAATTAAATTTTATTATGATTATTAAAAAACTGTTATTATACACTCGTTTAAATGTGATGGGTACTGATGGTATCACATGTGCGTACATACAACGTACCATCTACACATATTTATACAATTAATATTTCATTAAAATATTTTATAGATTCATATTTTTATTGGTATAAAGATTATATATGATATTTATTACCAAATTATTCTCTTATAATTAAAATATCATGTCTAAAAACATTCATTCCAACCCATTGGAAAACGATATCTTCGATATTGCTTACATCCTGGCGGCCACCTTCATGAAGTGTTGTGATTTATTTTTTATCCATATTACATGAATGGAAATAAGGTAGTATTATTGGAACATATATTATTTATAAAACATAATAATGATTTTAAAATAGTAAATTATTATTTACATTACTTTTGTTTCATTTGTTGAAAAGTGAAAATATCGTTCTTTCGTATGTATATCATACCATCTTTGTAAATGTTGCAAAATATTTCTTCATTTTAAAACATTTAGGGATTAATATATATATATAATTAATATATATTATTTTTATATCATCATTAAAATTATTGAAATTGTTTAGGTATGATTATATTACAAAGACCAATACTGATGATGTAAAACCTGCCTGAAAAATGAAGTAGTTGTCATAGAAAAAGTTATTTTTACAAAAAATCAGTAACAAAAAATTATAATATGTTATAATTAAATTTAAAATTATATGATAGATGTTATAATTTTTTTTGGAATAAAAATAATAAATATATATTTATAAAAGTGTAGTTTCAAACATATACAATGAATTTCGAGACTTAAGGTAATGTATTTTCATCTCACTGTAATTTCTATGAGACACATTCAACATGCACAACATGTTTAATTTTGGTGGGATATATTATTCCCATCAATTTATTTTATGATGATTATTATTAATTTTTTTACTTAAATAGAAATATAGTTTACTTTATTTCATGGGGTTTATTATTTAAATGTTACCAAAGAGGAAAAGGAGTTATGTTTTAATACTATTTTAATCGAGACTATTTATGATATAATTTTTTTGAGGAAATTATATGATCCTCTTTTGATAAAAAAATATATTTTTCTAATATCGCTATTTTATTTGAATAAATGAATTACTTATATCCATAAGTAATCAATATATGAAATTTATGATTTTACGTAAAATTGATTTTATTTCTCTCTTTAGTCGAAAAATAATTTTTTTTTCAACATCTAAGTATTTTATAAATGTTTTGAAATAGATTTTTATATTCTAAAATTAGTTTTTTAATTAATTTTTAAATTATTTAATTTTAATAAATTTTTTGAAAAGGTTTATTATTTACATTTTACAAATTATGTAGTTTTTATTTTTTTTTAAAAATATGAATAGAATGTTTTCTATTAACTTTTATGACATTAACTGAATTTACCACTATCCGGACCACTCGTGGTTTCTATGATTACACTTTAAATTTTCAGTTTTATATTAAAATTAAATGTTTCCATTAATATATTAAAATTTTCCAAAAAATTTATTAGAAATGAAAATTTAATTTTTCATCAGAAATGATCCAACAATTATTATAATGAAACTTTTCATCTATAATTAGGTCCTTCGATATTATTTATTCTTATATAAGGATATGATTAAATATTAAAATTCTTAGTTATTAACTATATAGTTTATAACTATGATTATGATATTTTTATGAAACCCATTTATTTTCATGGGGGTTCTATATTGGATTAATGAAATGATTATGAAACACATTTTATTGTCTTGAGTTATGATTGATGAGACGATGAATGTTTTATGATATTGCGCCACACCAATGTGTGGTTTTATAATTTAAAAGGTGGGATATATATTAAATATCCCTCCATTATATTACGTAATGTTTTATATCTCATGAGACAAATATAGGAATGAATTTGATGTTCTTGGTCCACTATTGGGAAAAAGATGATGTAATTTTTCCATTACAGGAAACTAGTTGATGCGATTAATACATAATTTGAAAAAAGTTTATATGATTGATCAATTATAGGAAACACGAATTGAGTCATTTTCCAGTATTCTTTGAGGTTTTGGGGGGTTAAACTTAATATATAAAATTGATTCTATATTGATGATAGTCACACACCTTTATGACATGAACTTATGTTTCATTATAGGGTTGTGATGATTTCTCACTCTTTTGATTTATGTAATTCAAAATAAAAAGAGTTTTATAAAATGACTCATTTTTATTATATCTGAGAGATTCTTTTGTGAGCATTCTATTATATGGTCTATATATCATACCTATATGATTATCAAATTCATTCACATGTTAAGTGATTGATATCTCCCATGATTACCCTTATTATGTATTTGAACTCACACTTTCTTATGTTTCCCTTCCACATGTTATAATAAAAGGTTTTAATTGAGGTATGCCTATTAAAGTTACTTAATGGGTTTATATTTTTGGGTGATGATGAATAGATTTGAAAATAAAAAATAATGTGTATCTTGACTCCATACAAAATAAATCATTATGGTTAATTTTTGTCTCTTTGTGAAATTTATATAATATTAATATTAAAATATATTATATTTCTATATGAAAAAATTCATTTTATACATGGTGATTTCCCTACCATGAATGATGTTAAAAAACATTGGATTTTCTGAACTATTGTGAATAGGATAGAGAGATGGTAGATAGACAACCGAGGTAGAAGAAATGAATTGATCATGGAGGTTGGTAGGGGGAGGGGATATGGTAGAGATGTTAGTCAGGATCAAGGGAAACTATAAGCAGCAGAGACTTATGACCTAGAAGATCTGGGTATGGTTTGAGGTATGATATGTGTTTTCTACACATCAGTTGTAGTTCTAGTAGACATATGCATAATCCACTCAACATATTTGGGATCTCAGGGTGGTTATAGTCATCCAAGGGATAGGTTATGTGTAATACCATATCATTTTATTAGGAGAGTATGTTTGATAGTGTACAAGGCATGTAACTCTAAGTATAAAAAAACAATGACATATTAATACATAAAAATGAACATTATACCATAGTCGTTAAATTGGAGGGTATGAATAATAACTACTATATTATGAAATATATATAAAGGTCATACACAATAAATATTTATTGTTTAATTTTATTGGGGAAAGAACACGTTTATTAGTATTGTTATTTTATGCTTCGTAAGTACTTTTTTTCAAAAATGATTTTTTTTAATTTTTATGATTGAATATTATAATTAAATAATGTATCTTATAGAAAATTATTTTAACAAAAAGTAACATCAATTTTAAAATCATCATTTTTAAATTAGTTTAGAGTAAATATTTTGGATCTTTTTGAAATTATTGATTTTTCTGTGAATAGTAAAAATAACTACTTTCACTAAAAACAATATTTTTATTTCATGAATTATTAAGCATACATTTTTATATTATATTTATTTAAATGTATAATCAGATATTTTATATTATTAATAATATATATATGTTTAATGGAATAAATTCTATGGTTAATTTTATTTTATATATTTTTATACCTAAAAATGAATTTTTAGGAAAAACTATTTGTTATGCATGAAATTTCTTTATCTTAATAAATTAAATTATATGAAATAATTGAATTTGTTTAATTAAATATAATATATATATATTAGATGAAATTTTGTATAACCTATTTGATATTTATCTAGACATGGCATAAGAATAAATCGATGATTTTGCTGAATTTTTTTTTCTAGAAAGTGATTTTTATCGCAATTTACATCATTATTTTAACATTAATTTATGAAACTTATATTAATTTAATTGGATAAAATTGATTAAATATTTTTGATCGAGAAGTTAAATTTTTTTATGTAGGCCTCTTTCATTTTCAAGCATATCGAATAGTATTCATTGTATAATTTATCACGTCCATAAAGGGTAAATCAGATTAATATATGTTAAGATGAAGTGATAAGGACATAAGTTTTCAAAGTAATTAATTTTGGATAAATATTATTTTCATATTAACACTTCATTTTTGAAATTTATTTTTTATGGGACATTATTGAATGAAAATTTCTTGGATAATATTTAATACAATTAATGTTAAAATTGTCACTCTCTTAGTTTAAAATATTTCATATTTTTTGATATAGAGAAAAGAAATTTATGAATTAATAAAATTTATATTTATATAAAATTGAAAAAAAATTCACGATGATAATTTATTCTTAATTATAGTAGAAATAATATTACGTTAAATTCTCATGCAACAACAACATATTCTCTCTAAAATTAACATAAAAATAAAAATAAATATTATTAAAATCATAGAAGTAATATAATATTAATTAGCTATGGTTTTCCATGATTTTTATATATTAAAATTTCATATTTGTGATGTGTTACAAGATTATATTGGAATTCAATCTTTTTCTTTATTTCTTTTGTGGATAAGTAAATGAATACAATCAAAGTTTTCATTATTGATAATTTAACAAATTAATATTTTATTAAATTATTTATATACATAATAATATTTAAATACCATAAATATGAAAAAATTGGGTCAATAATGTCATCCCCTAGAAATTTATGGGACAATGATAATCTTATATGAAATATTATAAACAATTAAGAGTGAAATAGACGTTACCATTTTTTACATTACAATAGGTTAACAAAGGTGTCAAACCAAACGATAAGGTTTAAAAGCACACATTAACCCATATAAATATTATTGGTTGATGGTATTTCAACCTAATAGTAATTTATCTATGAATCCATAGATATTTTTTTGAATTTGAAAAGATAAAAAAGTTATTATATTTTAAACATTTAATAGATCTCAAGAGTGCCCTCCCCTTAATTATAAACTAGAACCTACCTTTCACTTTTCAACATCACATTGATCCTACTTTTGTTACTTTTACCTTCTAAAACAGATTAATAAATTAATTGTGCATATTATATCAGTGATTTTGTTTCAAAAATACCTTCCCTATAATTATTAAGGGGTGATATGTTGGAGTTCATTCAAAGATGAGGTAATCACCTTAACCAATTACTTCATTTTTTTATTATATTAACTTTGAAAAATATATAATATATTTTTAATTAAATAATATATTAATTATACTGAATAAAAATAAATATTATAATGATAATTAAACCACATTTATTTTACACTATTTTCCCTTAAATTAGATGTTAAAGTATCACTCATTCATAAATACTTTTCTCTGCCTCCACTTAGTACTACAAATAAGTTTTCATTAACATATTTTATGGATGATTATTATGATGGGTTTATTGTTTATATATGATATCAATGACCTATTTATTATTATATAAGGATAATATGGAATCTAAATTCTTTCCATCATGAATTTTGGTAAACAATAATCTCTCTTATTCATATGTAGGGACTGCCAACACCATCAAGCGATTTGAATAATTTTAATATCCAATTTACATGAATGTTAGTAGGTATGATTTTTTTTGAATATATACGATTAATATGATATAATAATTATTCTATAAAGTTGATTTATTTTTTTACCTTTCTTTTATAACATCTTTTTAAAAATGAACTCAATGTTCATGTGTACATAAGACATACTGTCTAAAAAAATGTGTAATTAAATTTTAAATTCATAAAATTTATGGATGATTATAAATATATATATATAATATTAATATATATTATTTTTCTATAATTATTAAAAAACATTTAAATTTGTGAACCATGATCATAGTGCCAGGATGAAGAATGAATAACGAAAACTAGCATGAGAACCATAGTTGTTACCACAAATCATTATTTTAATAATCAAATGTTAATAAAATGGTGATTCTAGGTCATAAGTAACTCATAAATAATTTTATAGATATTATTATTATATAATAAATGTATAAAAATTATATATTAATTATACACGAGGTTTGAACATATAGGATGAAAATAGGCACTTAGGGTAATGGTTTGTTGTCCCACATTTATTTCTATGAGACACATGTTATTTCCACCACTTGTATGTTTTATGTCGTGTATATGCTACACCATATTTTATTTTAGGATTAATCATATTGATTTAATATGTATATTAATATACATATAATATTCATTCATTCATGGGGCACATGATTTAAATTTTATGAAATTAGTAATGGACTTATTTTTCAATCATAGTTTATTCGAGATTGTTTTTGTGTAAATTTCAACTCAAGAAATTATATAATATTTATTTAATAAATAAGAATAATTATTCTTCTCAAAATATTCCTTCTTAATAATTTTGTTTACACATTTTCTTATATATAAGTGTTCAAGATACTAAAAATATTTTATTATAGAAAATGGACCTTCTTTCTCTATTTGGGGAAGAAAAATTTTAATCTAATATCTATGTTTTCTACAACTGTTCAAAGTATTATATTAATATTATAAAATTGATTTTAAAGTCATTTTTACACATTTTTTAATTTAAAAAAATAAAAATTGAACCATCTTTTAATTTTCAAAATGAGGTACTTTTTGAATTCATACACAAATGTGAACAGATTTTTTTTTCTTTTAAAATATAAGGCACGAATTTTATTTCATCATTAAAACTCATAGTTTTTTTGGATAACATTTCAGGTTTAAAATTTTCCTTGAAAATAAAAAATTTTCCATCATATTTTAAAAAATTTTATGTAAGTGATTTCAAGTTGATTTGTTTTCCTTTGAAATGATTTTATAGAAACTCTAATGATTTTTTTAATATTTGATAACATCATTTTATGTTACATTGTATTTCTTGGGGATATTATCCAATGATTTCATCCATATAATTTCTCAACATGATTTTAGATTGTGAAGATGAGTTGTTTATGAAACACATTTATTTTTAGGTATTGTTCTATGATGAATTACAAATATTTTTATGAAACCTATTTTATTTACATAGGATATGATATGATGAGATTATAAAGTTTTTAATGAAATTATGGAACATGTATGTATGGTTTTCATGACAATAAGTTTTGGAACATTATTTTATTTCTTACTAGTTCTTTTTGTAATATTTAATATATTATGAAATACCCATAAGAACTAAGTCTATTTTCTTGATACATTATAATAATGAATTTTCTGTGTTTAATCCACTATATAAAATAATTAAATTTTACTGATCTATTATGGGTAGAAAAGATGATGTCCCTGATCCAATATGTGAAATAGGTGTCGATTCCTAATACGTTATTATTTTTTGGTCTTGTTAGTTTACTTTTATAAATGAAATGTCTTATATATCATTAACACTTACACATTTTTATGATGATAAATTACGATTCATGATTGGTTGGTGATGATTTATCATTCTTTTGAATCACGTATTTAATATGGAAAAGGTTTTATTCTATGAATCATGTTTAAAATATTTGACAGATTGGGTATGAAAATTTTATGTTATTGTCTTAACCATATACACTTGTGAATAACTTATTCTTTCATATGATAAATGATTGATATCTTCCATGATTTAGCATACTATGTATCAAAGATCACACATCCTTATAACAACATCCCAGGTAAATAAAGAACATTGCATTTTCATATTTATTAAAAATTTTGAATTAAATATTGATTTTACATTAAAGGGGATGCTATGTCTGATAGCGTACTCAACACACAACAATGGGTTTATTTGAAATCTTATGTTTCACACAACGTTGGGTCATACTGAAAAATAATAATATAATATTATATTAAATGGTAGTTAACTCTTAGTCATTATATTGTTAGGAATGAATATAACTAACTAAAATATGATTATAAATGTTTGTTAAATTATTTTACATTTATCCATTAAATTTTAGAGGTTTATGATAATAATGAATACGATTTTAAGCATAAATACTCTAATATTATTTAAAAGGTATTTTTACATCCTTTTATGGCGTAATATTTATAAATCTAGTTTTAGTTGCTTTTATAAGTTCTATTTGATAAAATAAAACTATTTTTTTAGAATGAAGACTTCAAAATTTACATTGGACTAAATGGTGGTATTTTTCTGATAATGTTCATTTTTTAATGAATAGTGATAAATACATTATTTTAATTCAAAACTACATTTCAATATAATTTATATATATTATTATATTATCATTGTCATTGGTTTTAAAGTGTAATTAGATTTTAGTTGTACCATTTAATACAATTTTGTTCATTATAATTAATTTCATTTTGAAATAGTACATAAACAAGTGTCAATCATTAAAAAATAATAATTTATTAAAAAACCCATTTTTTGTTTTTACAATAGGAATTAATTTTAAATTAATTAATTAAAGTTATATGATTTTAATTTGGTAAAATAGATATTATTTTTGAATTCTGAATATCAAATATAGCTTAGGCTGAAATTTTGGTATTTCTCTGAAAAAATTAAATTTTTTATGAATATGAAAACACTTAGTACATGTTAAAAAGCTGACTTTTTCGTTGAAATGAAATTTTACCCCTTATGTGATTGGAATTTAGAAAATACTACATGCATAGTTGTTATTTATAAGTAAAATATGGTTCAATAAGATGAGTTTTTTTATGAATAGTAACATTTGAATTTTATTTACCACAGTTAAAGTAAAATAGCGTAATTCAAGTTAAAAATAATATTATAGTAATATTAAACTACCCTAACATGTGTAGTAATACTATTGGTTGATACATTTACCACCATGGTCATCCTTTGGTTGATTTTTGGTCCCCATGGAGCCACATAAGAGTAATAATGATAAATTATATTAATTAATTTAATTTAAAGACAAAAATAACATAAAAATATACATTTTAGTAAATAAATTTTTATATGGGGTTATATAAATTATATATTTGGGTATAAATTTTCATTTAAAAGATAAAAATAAATCCTAAATCATGTTTTTTATTATTTTTATTCATCAAATAAATCAAATTATTTATGACACAATAATGAATCAATGTTTACCTCATTAATGAATGTTTTAAATAAATATGATTTTAAAATTTTTTAAAAAAAATAAAAAACTGGTCCAATTCTTATTGGATGATTTTATTTCTCATAGGAGTCATCATATCTTCGACTTTAATAAGTTTTGGACCTATAGAAACTGAAAACAGTTATATAATAAAATAATATTTTCAAACATTCCTCATGATCCCCTCCTCCCCCTTATAAAATCCCAACACCTATAAACCATTACACACACCTCTAAAGCACCTTTTCTCATCCAAACTCTACCCAATTAATCTTACAACATCCCTTTATTCAATTTAAAATCATTATCAAAGGTATAAGGCACTTCAATAAATCTTTTTTGTTCAAACCAAAAGGAGTTACCATATTTAAAGGTAATGTATTCTCTTATGTTCTTTTCATTTATTTTACTTCTCCAACCGCCTAAACAATTTTTATTCATTTTTTATAAAAAAACCTAGAATTCTAAATATACAAGGTTATTTTTATGATAAGTATTTGAACTACACTTACACAAACCTTTGTCTAATAGGTAAAGAATATATTGATTCTATAGATGGAAAACAACTGTCTCACGAAACGATGATTGTTCAATCTTCTCCTACCACCTTTTATGGTGTCAATTAAGATGACACTGCATTTACATGTGATATATATATTATTTATATTGTTTCTATACTTCTATATTTTTCATTTATGTCATACCTTTATAGTTTCCATTATGGGTAAACAAGATAATTTAATTTGAGGAAGTGCGGAATATCACCCCCTTAATGTTATATGGATCATTCATGCCATATGTGGAATGTATATAAGATGGAGTTACTAAAATTATATATTATATTATAATGGAATTATAATATAATTATTTATCATTATGTTTTCATTCCCTTAAAATAATAAATAGAAATGAAAGTAGAGTTCATGCGTACGTACAACTTACCGTCTCCATGAATGATGCATTTAATTTCTTATCTCCAAATGTTATGTACTATTATAAATTCATATATATACTAGATATATCTATTTTATATATTATATGTAAATCATGAATATCATTTTGGAGATAATGGACCTTTGACCACATTTGTAATTTGTAATTATAAGAAGATAGTTTTTTACTCAAGAAACAAATATCGACAAAACGACTATTACTAAAGTGGTAATAAGTGATATAAAAGGAATAATAAACAAGAAAATTATTCTTATTCAGGTAGAAATTAACTTTAGTTTATTATTCAAGAGATTATAGAACAAACGAGTCAAGTCAGACATGAGGTTAGGGACTTCGTCTCAATCACCTTTCATTAAGGAATATTTTGATTTATATACAATGTTCTTTATTATGGTGTGTAAAACCATTTGAAATTTTCTTTCATTCAATGTGAACCTTTTTTTACGTAAGATTTTACTAAACTATAAAGGAAATATTTCTTTTTAACATATGTGTTTACTATGACCTTTTCTTCCTCCATGAGTATTATTTGATATTTGGATTCCTTAACAAGCCATAATGTTTTTAAAAGGAAAATAATTACCATATACCACTTTTATGTATTTGGGTATTGATAATGGATTTTATAATTCATTTATTAGTTAAATATTTTGAGATGATATATTGTGATTGTAGTGTGGAAATTTTATCTTTCCTTTATGCTTGTTTTATTTTTTATGGTTATTGGGCTTTGTTTATGTATACAGTTGGTTTCATGATAATCCTATGTTGGGTGAGCCTGTGATATCTCGCTAATACATTGGGAAATGTGTCAGAGGTAAACATTAATTTTTCTCTGAAGAGAATTATGTAATATACTTTGATGTGTATTCCATATGTAACATCCTATGTAACTGTGAAAGCTACAACGTATGTTATAGAAGCCACAAGTTACCTTTATGATTTATGTTTTCTATGTGTTATTCAAAAATATTATGATTTCATGAGGTATGATAAAAATAATATGTTTTTATTAACTAATGTTTTCATTATTTATTTTATAATCCTTACTGAGGGTTTTATGCTCATCCCAGGATTTTTAAATGTTTTTCACATGACTTATTGATGAATAGGGTCAAGCATGGGATCAAAAAAAAGTCATTCTTTCTAAAACATTGAACGTGAAATGACTCTTTTCTTCTAGAGTTTTTTTTTATGCAGAAAATGTAAACTAAGTAGTAGTGTCTATTTTTTAATTTTTCAGATGTAATGTAATAGTTATGGCCTAATTTTATAAAACTCTAATCCTGAAAAGATACTTAATGTGAATTATTCATTTAATTTGAGATTATGTATTGTCTTAAGGTTGGGTCCTTATAGTTGGTACCAGATGTCGGTTTAGACAACTTTAGAAGTTAGGATATTGTAAAATTAATATCTATAAATTATTTTTAATTCATGGTATGATTGAAATGATATAGCATTTATAGATTACCATGTTGATTTGCCTAAGATATTTCTCTGTTTAGAATAGTATTTCATAGAGGAAAGATAAAAATTGTGATGGAAAGGTGTACAGAGTGAAATTAAATTCAAAATTAGCATCTTGAGATGGTCGTAATTATAATTGAATAGTATGTTACAGTGATGGATCAGTTGACTCGTGAATTGAAAAAGAAGATCGGTGAATGCTCTAGTTTTGGAATTACCTTCCATAGATGGTGAGTTTGTTATCTATAGGGATGCTTCATTGAAAGGACATGGTTGTGTACTAATATAGAATGATCAGGTAATTTATTATGATTCACATCATTTTAAACATCATGAGTTAAATTATCCTACCAATGGTATGGAATTATCTGTTGTACTTGTTGCATTAAAAATTTACTAGCATCATTTGTATGTAGTAAAGTGTGAAATATATACTCATCACAATAGTTGGAAGTATATATTTACTCAGAAGGAATTATGCATTATATAGAGTAGGAGGTTTTAATTAATTAAGGATTATGAGTGCAGAATCCATTACAATTCATGAAAAGAAAATAATGTTAATGATTCGTTGAGTTGAAAAAGAAATGATTCATTAACCATGATACGTTTTGAACGAGATCCTTTGGTTCTTTATTTGATGAACATTTCCATAGAAGTTGTTGGTTCATGAAATTCTTCTATTTTTTTTCTATTTTCAGTCAAATCATCTCTATTGGACAGAATTAAGAAAGCTTATAAGGAAGACATTGAGTTTCATAAAAAGGTATAATTGGCTTATAAGTGTATGTTGTCTGATTTTAACGTTGATAATGACTGTGTTTTGAGGTTTTGGAAGAGATTATGTGTGGCTTGTGATTTGCATTTTAAGAAAGAGTTATAATGTGAATCTCTTAGTTCTTTATTTTCAGTTCATCCTGGAAGTACTAAGATGTACAAAGATCTTTTGGAGAATTACTGATGGGATGGAATTGAAAGAGACATTGCTGATTTACTATGACGTGTTTGGCTTTTTAACAGGTTAAAGTATAGTGGAATTTTCCAAGAGGTTTGCTTCAACCTTTACTGGTGGATTCGTTGTCGGATAACCAAGATATCTCGAGATAAAAATGCAATCTTGGTTATTGTTGATCTATTGACTAAATCTTCTAATTTCTTTCCTATTCGTGATAATTTCTCTCTAGATCAACATTCTCGATTAAATGTTAAAGAGATAGTCAGGCGGTATGGATTTCCCCCTTCCATTGTATATGATCATTATCCCATGTTTACTTCTAACTTTTGGAAAGGCCTTCAGATCTCATTGGGTACTGAATTAAATTTTAGTACATCTTTTCATCCTCAATCATATGGGAAGTTAGAATGAACAATTCAAAAATTATAGGATATTCTACATGATTATTCGCAAGATTACCAAGGATTTTGGGATCAATATCTTTCTTTGGTTGAATTTACGTATAATAACAATTTTATTCCAATATACAGATGGCTCCATTTGATACAATATATGGGAATCGGTGTCGAACTACAACTTTTAGGGATGATGTAGGTGAAAGGAGGTTAATGGGACCAGAATTGGTAGAAGAGATGGATGAAAAGATTTTGTTGATTTAGAAGAACGTGAGAACAACTCAGAGAAGGATTAAAAGTTATATGGATAACCAGATGAATGATTTTTCATTCAAGGTCGGTTATCATGTATTTCTTAATGTTTCTCTGTGGAAATGTGTGATGTGTTTTGGTATGAAGGGAAAGTTGAGTATGATGTTCCTTGGACGATATGAAATCTTGGAGAAAGTTGGATCAGTTGCGTATAGAGTGGCTTTCCCTCCATGTTTATCCCAGGCACACAAATTTTTTCATGTATCAATGTTGAGGAAGTAAATGCCAAATATATATCATGTTTTGAGTCCATAGGTAGTTCAATTGGAATAGAATCTCTCTTATGAGGAAAAACATGTCCAGATTCTTGACTGAAGAGAGAATGTGTTGCAGAATAAAGTAATTCATCAAGTATAGGTTTTTTTTTTGAAAAACCGATATGGTTGAATAGGAAACATGGGAATATGAATGTACTATGAGGGATAAATGACCCCACTTATTTGATAAGTGAATAAAAATCGCGAGGGCACAATTTACAAAAGGGGGAAGGATATTACATCCCATGTAAATAAATAATTATACATTTTCATATTTATTAATAATTTATAATTAAATATTAATTTTAATTTAAACGGTAAGTTATGTCTGATAGCATACTCAACACATAACAATGGGTTTCTTTCAAATTTTATGTTGCACACAATATTTGGTCATATTAAAATATAATAATATAACATTAGTTTAAATAGTAGTGAATGCTTCACCATTGTATTGGTGGGAATGAAAAGAACTGAAAAAAATAGGATTATACATGTTTGTTAAATATTTTTATATTTACCCAATAAATTTTAGAAGCTTAAAAAATAATGAATATAAATGTAAGCATAAATACTTTAATATTATTTAAAAGGTCGTTTTACCAAATTTTGAGGGAGAATGATTTTTAAATTTTTTTTTTCACTATTATATTTTCAATTTGAAAAAAAAAATTATTGTTTAGAATCGGGACATCAAAATTTACATTGGATGAAATTTTGGTATTTTTCTGATAATGCTCAATTTTTAATCAATAGTGAAAATACTATATTTCAATTCTAAACTACCTTTTAATCTAATTTATTTATATGGATAGATTAAATTTTTAATTAATTTTAAAGATTAATTTGATTTTATTTTTATCATTTAATCCAATTTTGGTCATTGGAAGTAATTTCACTTTGAAATAAGACACAAACAAGTGTAAATATTTCGATATTTATTATTTCAATAAAACACATTTTTTAAAATGACAAAAGATATTAATTTTAAATTAATTAATTAAAATACTATATTTTTAATATGTAAAAATAATTTTTTTTGAATTCGGAATATCAAATATAGCTTAGGTTGAATTTTTGCTATTTTTCTGAAAAAATTCATTTTTTTTATGAATAGTGAAAACACTAAGTAGTAGTTAAAAAACAAACTTTTTCATTTAAATGAAAATTTAAACATTATGTGAATTGAATTTATAAAATCCAAAAAACATGGTTATTATCAATAAGTAAAATGTTGTTGAATAAGATGGAAATAAATTTTGGTGAATAGTAATGTTTGACTTTTATTTACGGCGGTTAAAGATAAATAGGTTAATTCAAGGTAAAAATAATATTATAATAATACAAATTACCCTAACATTTTACCTAATCATATTTTTTGATAAATGTTCCGACCATGGGCATCCTTGCGACGATTTAGGGACCCCATGGAGCCACTTAGAAGTAATAATGACACTTTATATTAAATAATTTAATGTAAAGACAAAAAAGGAAAAAAAAAATATTTCTTTTAATAAATAAATTTTAACATGGGGTTATATATTTTATATCTTCAAATAAAAATATTCATTTGAAAGCTAAAAATATTTCATATATCATTGTATTTTTTTTAAAAAATAAGATATAAATTAAATAAAAATTTTTCTGACACAATAATGATGAAGTGTTTACCTCGTAATTGAACGATTTAAATAAATATGATTATAAAATTTAAACAATATCAAAAACATTTTCAATTCTTATTGGATGATTTTATTTTAAAATATATTTATTTTATATTCCACTTATATAAGTTTTGGACATTTAAAATCCTAAAATAATTATATAATAAAAAAATATTTTCAAACATTCCTAAAGAGCCCCTCTTCCCCCTCATAAAAATCAATCACCTCTAACCCATTAAACACACCTCTCAAGCCCCTTGTCTCATCCAAACTCGGTTCAATTAATCTCCCAACATACCTCTCTTATACCTAGAAGCCTTACCTTAGGCATAAGGCACTTTAAGAAATCCTTTTGGTTCGAACCAAAGGGAGTTACCGGATTTAAAGGTAATGTCTTTTCTTAAGTTATTTTTTTATTTTACTTCTCCAACCACATAAACTCTTGTTATTCCATTATTTTATAACAAAATAAGTTTTCTAAGTAAACTATATTTTTTTTATATGATATTTATTAGATCAACACTTACACACACCTCCGTCTAATGGGTAAAGAACATATTGTTTCTAGGGATGTCGAACTACTGCCTCACAAAATGATGATTGTTCAAACTTATCCTACCACATATTATGGTGGCCATTAAGATTACAATTTATTTATGTGGTATATATTATATTTATATTTTCTATATACTATTTTATTTTATATTTATAGCATACCATTTGGTTTCCATTATGGGAAAACGCGCTAATTTCATTTGAGGAAGTGCGGACTAGCGCCCCCTCAAAGTGATATGACTCATTCATGCCATATGTGGAATTTATAGAGGACTGAGTTACTGAAATTATATATGATATTATAATTTAATTATATAATACCTATGTATCCCTATGTTATCATTCCATTAAAATACAAAATAGGAATGAAAGTAGTGTTCATGCGTACATACGGCTTACCATCTCCATGAATAGTGTATTTCATTTCATATCTCAAAATGTTATATACTATTATAAATACATATATATACTGGATATATATTATATATATGATATCTAAATCATGAATATTCATATGGAGTTAATGGAATTTTGACCACATAGAAAACGTGTGATTATGAAAAATTCAATTTTGACTCAAGTGCCAAATATCGACAAAAAGACTGTTATTAACATAAATGATTATTACATTGTAATAAGTGATATAAAAGGAATTATAAACATAAAAAATTATCTTTATAAATTATAAATTAAATTTTTTTTATAATGAATGAGATTAAATGACGAACGGGTCATGTCAGACACGAGGTAAGGGACTTCATCTCAATCACCATTCATTGGGGAATATTTCGATTTATACACATCTTTATTTTATAAAATTTATTAACTCATTTTACATTTCATTTTATTCAATGGGAATATTTTTTCTATGTAGCGCTTTACTATATGACAAAGGGATTGTTTTTTTAACGTATGTGGTGACAACGACCTTTTATGCTATTGTGAGTATAATTTGATCTCTGTCTTCCTTAACAAGACATAGTGTTTTTTAAAGGAAATTAAATACCATCTACCCCTTTTATGTAATATGGTATTGAAAATGGATTTGATAATTCATATATTATTTCATTATCATGAGATGATATATTGTGATTAGAGTGTGGAAATGTTATCTATCCTTTATACTTGTTTTATGTGTTATAGTTTCTTCTCCATTGTTTACGTATATGGGTGGTACCACGATAAACCTACGATAGATGAGCCTGATATAGCTCTCCAATGCATTGGGAAATGTGACGGAGGTTAACGTTAATGTCTCTCCTATGATATTTATGGAATATATTGTGATTTGTATTCCAAATGTAACTCCCTATGTAGCTATGAAAGCTACAACATAATTATGTTTTTGATTCCACAATTTATCTTAATGATTTATATTATCTATGTGTTGTTCATAAATCTTATGATCTAATGAAGTTAGTCAAAAACCATGTATTTTGATGGACTAATATTTTCTTTCTTTATTTTATAATCCTTACTGAGATTTTTATGATCATCCCATGTTTTTAAATGTTTTTCACATGACAGAAAGATGAATAGGGTCAAGGATGAGATCAAGGGAAAGTCATGTTTTCTAAAACAAGGAACTAGACATGACTCTTTTTCTCAACATTTTTTATTTTATGAAATAATGGAAACTTATTAGAAGTGTATACTATTTAATTTTTTAATGTAATGTAATAGTTATGGCCTAATTATCTAAAACTCTAAAGCTAAAAAGACCCTCAATATGAATTATTCATTTAATTCAAGATTATGTAATGTTTTAAGGCTAGGTCCTTATACTTATGTTTCTCTTCCATTGGATATAATGAATTGTTTTATGTAGGGTATGTCTATGGAGTTTAATAATTGGGAAATCATTTTGGGAGATGATGGAGACATTTCAGGAGTTTAGATGATTTTGTATGTAATTTATAATAGAACTAAACCATTATTGTGTTTGGAATTGTGTTTTTTAAATGTATTTAATCTTAAAATAAAATGATTTAACATTTTTGTATAAAAATAATGGTTTTCTATAAAGGATATCAGATAAGTTTTTAGTCAATCATTGGAAGGAAGGATTAGAAAATTTTGAAAAACCCCTTGGGAAACATAGAAGCATAGGATACCGTCAAAAGTTTTTTCGTCACGGTAATTGATAACATATATGAGGCATAAGGCTCCATATATTGAGAATTATGTCTTAGTATTTAGACACCCTATTAATTATGTCTCACGATCACATGTTTTTACAATGTGATTATTGTTGGTAATATTATGATTAATGGTATGAACCAATGGTGGGAACCAAAATGAACGATGTAAATGTTTAATGTGATTGATAATTTGTTTATAGTAAACCAATTTGGATAGTGATTAGAGTAATATATATTTTTATTATACCTAATCTATTGTCACGGTATATTATTAACAACATTAACCTTATCCAACTCCAAGACTCAACGAAGAGGTGATGTAGAGAGTATAATAAGATATTGGGTGGAGGACATGGAAAAAAAGAATCATTTTCATATATATTGAAAATGTGGGAAGAAGTACTGTTGGGAATGTCTCAATAGAATAGTAATATATTCTATTTGTGAATAAGAATTTCATAGTTCATGCAATTTCCACAAAAAATTAAGACTTCTTTGGTGGGATATGAATTTCATCATGACAAATAATATATTATTCAATGTATTTTGTGTGGGGAACATGGTAATTATCCAGGATAATTCCCTAATATATGATCACACTGCTAAACCTATAATGGGCTTAAGTTATGCTAATATATGAAGGGTAACTATTAAAGAATTTATATATTTTATTTTTTCAATTATTTTGAAGAATTATTTTTATCAATAAATTTTAGTTATAAGTTCCATGATACATTATAAGATTTTTTTGAAAGGTTTTTTTGTTAAATTACATGGGTGAATGTGGTAAATAGTTTGGATGGCTGAGAAAAGTAATTTTTTGTGATGATATATTTTTGGAAAATAATTTATTCAGGTATAGATCACTCTTAATGACTAGATTATGTTGGTATACTAATGGGATAAATATAATTTTGGTTTTGTAAAATTAATGGGCTAATACAAATGAATTTATAATAGATTAGTGATTTAGTGAAAAAGTGGATTATATTATATTTATTGGACATTATTTGTTTCGATGTAGGGAATATATTTAGCAATCTATGACTTTTATTTGGAACGAGGAGATATTTAATATTTGAAAGAAGACATGATTTCATTATGGTTTTATGGGAATTTATGTTATTACCATTGTTCTTGAGAATATACAATCTATGTATTAAAAAATTTGGTATGTGATGAAAAAAGGATATTTATTTTATTTTGGGATTAATGTTAAGTTGATTATATAAATTTAGTAACCTTATTTCTATTTTGTATGGAAATTTTTTATTCATATAATTTAAATAGTTTTGAGGTCTATTATTTATAGAATAGTTTAAGGAGAACATTTTATAAGTATTTTGTGTCTAAAGTTTTAGTTTTTCTTATTAGAAATAATTTGTTAATCATTTTGATTTTTGTAAAAATATATAGATAGTATTAATTATATTTAAATAATTTATGATATATTTTTAGATAATTTTGATGTTATATAAATGAAAAACTCAGCTTGAATATTCATTTCTTATGGTATGATATGATGTAAAAATTGACTGATTCACAAAAAAATGATGAAATTTATTCCATTTTTGAATAAAAAAATAAGTAAATTTTAATGATTTATCAATGATGATAGTAAAATAATTCCTCTAATATTAGGTAATAAACCTAAAATTAAAATATCATACTCTTACTTTAATTTCGAATGAATATATTGTCTTTTTTATTTATCAATGATTTGTGGTTATGTGGTAATTTAATTCCTCTTAACAATGTTCTCTATCACTCTGTAATAGTCCTTGAGATATTTTGTAGCAATCTATTGAAATAAATTAACTTCCAACTAATGTTCTACTTATATTGGAAGCTTATTTGTTCATATTTGTTAAGAATTGTGTTTCCAACATTCCCTTTCTGATAGATTTGTTATTTGTTCATATTTGTATGTTTGATATCAAACAAGTCACAAAAGACTATGTTTAAATAAACAATCATAATAAAAAAGTCACAATTGCCAATACAAAATTACTAACATATAATATCTATGTGGGTGAAAATGATTAATTCAAATAGATAATAGATTATATTAGTATTAACTATATGTACAAATAATTATTTTTACTAACATATATATATTTATATTTGTTTGTGTTAGTAGTTCAATACCAACAAATATTTTACTATCATTTAAATCTGTTTTCTTATCATAATAATTACAAAAATAGATTTATTGATAAACAAATCTGTTGTTATTAGTTACTGTAACTACAAAATCTATTAATATTTAAACAATCTGTTTCCAATAAATTAGTCAATAATATCAAATATTTCACCAAAAATAGAATATATATATATTTATATATATTATTTACTATAAGAATATTATTTTTATAAAAAAATATAATTATTTACAATTTCCATCATTTAGTAATATTTATTGATAATAAATATATGTAAAGTTACATACATACATTTTCTTTATACAATATATTTTTTAGAAAAATTAATAAAATATTTCATTATATATATGTGAAAAAAATCCTATGTTCCCCAAAAGAAGCCCCATTCCTATTGTTCCTCGTTCCCCCCCCCCTCTTCCAAGAATACCTCTCGTTTCCCAGCATGTGTTCCTTATGGATGACATTTTTAATGAGTGACATTTCTCACTACTAGAATTATTCATATCCATCGTACCTCACAGTTAGTGTTCCCATGGATGGAGTTCCTCACAGGTCTTGTCGTAGGAACTGCTTCACTCTTCCTAGTCGGCGGTCATCATTGAAAAATTAAAATGAACACCCCCTACTTGTTCATCACTGGTGTCTCCCTCAGACATCATTTCACACAACCCATCCTTGTTCCCGACTAATATCCTCATGGAAAATTCCCTTGTTAGAGTCATAATCCAATATAATACCCAATATCCCCATGTCGACATAAGTTGTTTATCAGTTCTCTCTCACATATCACATCTCAACATGATTTACCAAATCACCCTCCAAAAGAATTTGTAGCATCAAATTTCATTTTTGTTCTTCATGTTTATAAATTTTTATTTTTTTTTGTGTTAGGAGTGCATTCTATATTGATTTTGTATTTCTCATACATGACATGGTTTTCTCTCTGTTTTAGTACTCTGTATTGGGAATATTTATTATGCTTATTTATCTTGATGCTTCAATTTTTCATAGCTGCACATTATCAGTTCAATGTATTGGCTCAGGTAGAGTTACCATTATTTTTTCAATGCCCAATATTGCAATGTTTGGTGGTTTTATAGTATAATGTTTAATGCTTAATTAGATACATAAAAAACCCTTATATGGAATCTGGGGGGCATGGTTCTTTCATCATGAAACATATATATGTAAATATTGATTTAGTAATGCCTATTTTATTTGTCTTACACATTAAATGACCATACCTCACATATTGAATTATTTTTTCTTTAATGGTTGGGTGACATGTAATACTAGTTAATAATTTCATGTTATTTTATATTAATAGGATTGAAATGAGTCTTATCATAGAAAATTAATAATTTTATTGTGATTGAAAATCTAGGTGAATATTTAAGAAATGTATATTACTCATGGGGATACTTACAATTTCTACATTTAATTTACCATTTGTGCTTATTATTTTACTAATATAATTATTTTTTCCCTATATCAAATATCTTTATAGAAAGTGATATATTTATTATCACATACAGGTATGGGTCCATATTCAGTGTTATATATTTTATTTTAACATAGAAAATAACTTCAACATTCCACATTCATTTAAAATCACAACAAAATGATGATGTTCTTTTCTATGTTATTTTACTTCTAAATAAAAAATATACCAACATTTGTAAGTTGTAGTCCAATTGTAAATTTTTTTTGGGACTCTCTATGTATTATAAAATATTATTTATATTAAAAAAGTTATTTCATGTATATTATTATATGATTTTAACTATTTTAATGAATTAACAAGTGTTGAAGATGAAAAAATCGATGTTGGATCCCACATGATGCTTTGGACATCCACTAAACACTGGTGGAAGAAACAACAGTTGCGATATCCAAGTATTAAATTGAATGGTTAATAGATCCTTCATTTCATATTTTAGTCTTACTTTTATTCTCCATATACCATATGATTGTTATACTCTTCTTCTAGAACCCTTAATTATTTAAGCACCCAAGACTATATTTAGTGTCATAATCAAATTAAATCAAGTGAATTGGTCTACAAATTATTAATCAAATTTTTACCAATGATATATTCAATAGAAATTGTCCAATAATAAGTAAGCATGTAAGGGAATTATTTAGGTGGGAATCAATAATCTTCAGTAGAGTCTAGTCTTATCACTGAGTGGGGGGGTGAATAAGTGGTATATTT
This sequence comes from Viscum album, assembly GCA_963277665.1. Lineage (NCBI taxonomy): Eukaryota > Viridiplantae > Streptophyta > Magnoliopsida > Santalales > Viscaceae > Viscum > Viscum album. The sequence continues at coordinate 1,970,891,194 of OY728138.1, forward strand.
GGAAAAATATTATTTTAATATTCAGCCTCTATGATCCATAAAAGCCAATATTGTCTCTTTTTTATTAAACTCCACCTCATCCGATTGTAGTAGAATAAATATTTATTTGAAAAAAAAAGAATTTACAAATTTCCAGGTAAAATCCTACTCAATGTCATGATTGTCTAGTCTACCTAATCAAATATTCTACGCTACAAGAGATGGTGGTTAGACCAATTACCATCCTTGTACAACCTTTTTTGAGTCCCACTAAGCTCCAACTATTGAGTTCCCTCAGAGATATGATAGTTTGGCACTAACCCACTACAATGTTATGACCCAAAATAACGAATGATCACCCACTGATCATGGATGCTTTTATGATAGCGTATGTAGACATCAATATATCAATAGACTAATTCAATTGGTCTACCCATGTATAGTATCATCACGATTTTTGAATGTCGAAGAATATATCCTCTAGTTTTTAAACTCCCTCCATATATTTAGAAATATATCTCTTCCTCATGAAACTTAATACTTTTGCATATATGTTTTCTTTTCTAGATAAATAATCCATAACAATAGTATGTTCTTTTTTACATTTTAATAAATTTTTGAATAAAGATATAATTTCTCAATAATCGATTCTATATTATGTAAATACCCCCATAGATACATTAGATCAACTGGTTTAACCATATATGGTATAATCTCAATTTATGAATGGGGAAGAGGAGATAATCTTGTTTTGAAACTCTCTCCATATCATTTGAAATATAGTTTTTCCTCAAGAAAATGAATACTTGGGTATACATACATTCCTCTATAATAAAAGGAATCATAGATTTATCATGTTATTATTTTATTTTCGATAATTTATTATACCAAGTTCTCATTTCTCAATCATTGATGCAATGGATTTATATAACATGAAAATACATAAATAGAATACCAAATAATGAAATCATCCAAACTATAGTGGTTAAAAAATAGTGGAATAGAATATAACACATGGACATCAATCATAACAAATCCAAAAAAAAATATTCATAATCTGGAAGAAATTATAAACATTTCTAAGAACAAATATTGATAAACAAAAAATCTCCAATACAGAACATAGAGAAGATCAAGAGACATGGAAATGCATTATAAATAAAATTAATGGCAATGATAGTGGAAAATAGTGTTTCTCATTTATAGACATGGAAATTCATTATAAATAAAATTAATGGCAATGATAGTGGAAAATAGTGTTTCTCATTTATTGGTATCCCTTCGAGATGTCCATGACTTGTGAAACTCGTGTCTCTTCCCCTTAACCCCCATAAATTCCTTCCCTACTAATGTTAATAGATGCTTCTCAATGTTTTAATGGAATACATGCAGATCCAGTTGAGTTGTGTCCCTTCCCTCTAACAGTTTGGATCTATTAATGTACTCTAAAAAGAAAACAACAAATAAAATAAAGAATTTAAACAATAAATATAAGAATATAGAATTTCTACTTTGTTTTGTTCCAATGTTGGAAAATACTACTTGATGTGATTGTATCAGTAATTTTTGAAAATAATATTCACTATATAATTTAAATGAATACAAAAAGATGAGGTTGGTGTTCTTTCACAAATCGTGTAATTTCGTATATAAACATGGAATTTTTTGTGTACATCCTTGAGTCATTATAATGAAACAATAATTATCTCACAACAACTCGTCGCTCTATGAAAAGGTTAGAAATCGATTGATCAAGATGTCTCCATTCACCAATGGGATTCCTTATGATCTCTTTAAAAGGATATTATTTTTTCTTTGAATGTCACAAAATCACAAGAATAATAGTTTTTACCAAACGGAATATGCCTTTGGATAACAACATTTACTCAACAACACAACATACACACCAACATTATACTCCAACTCAATATCAAAATGATTATTAAAGTATATTTCTTTATACTCAATGTTGTATTTCATCTAACGATTTTTCAAATTCATGGAAATAGAAATCATGAACAACTGCAACAATGTCAGACTTCCTTTATTATCTTATGATGATATAACTCATTTAATTCCTTTTTTAGTTAAACTATCATGGTTTAATGAAATATATTACATGTACTCTTAAAAAACATATTCAAGAATTTCCATTGTCAATTTAATTTTTTAGAGAATAATTTCCTAAAAAATATAACGAATATATTACACATCACAATGGTGTTCATCCCTTTTTAATTCTCGAAATCTATGCTACTCAGATATAAAAATATATATAATTAAAAATGTTTTTTCAATTTTTGATTTTTACCCTATTTCAATGAAAAATAATACACATTAATATTAATTTTTGAGTCACCATAAACTTATAACCTTGATATTGTAGACAAATATCTATACCATAACTAAAATAACCTTTGAAATTACCATAGTATTCCAAAAATAAATCAACTCCAATATCAATTACTAGAAGTACTTAAATATGTATATTTTTCTATTTTAATAAAAACATTACCACATCCTTAATTACAAATTAGGTCTTAGTCAAATACATCAATATTTCATGTGAGACTAATCATTAAATAAATAATCCTTCAAAATAAATAATATATTTCTAATATTCCCACAAGACTTTTACTTAATTTGGGTTGGTTTTTTGCAGACATTTTTACATGTAGGGTTTTTTTATAGGTAGTGGTATCAATTGTGATTCTATATATCAATCCAGAATAATATTTAAAATTCATATAGTTCACAATATCATTTATCTATTTGATGCATCTAAACTAACTTAGTTTTTTTAGTGAAATAGTTATTTAGATCAAGTAGCCTTAGTTTTGTGCATGGTTAGCTAGAGTGAAACTTGTAAATCATGAAATATTTCCCAACTATGAGGAAACCAAATGTCCAAGTAGTTTATGGAGTATCATAAGATATCAACTTTTAATATTGTAGAGGTTATTAATCTAGGTAGGTTTGATGTAATGTGAGCTTTAGTATGTATTTTTTTGGTAATCTCAACTTTTATTTCATCAATTACCTAACGGTGTTTGTGAATGTATTTTAACATTTTGTTTCATTAACAATTCTATTTGGGGAATGAATTTAGTGACCAATTCATGTCACAACTTAAAACAAATTATGGGGAGAGCTGGGTTTTTGTGTTTTACTCTTAGTTGTTTTGAGCTTCCACTTGTTTTTTATGTTTCATTGAACATGAACCAGATCTATCTAATTCACAATTTGAGAACCAATTTTTGTGTATTCTATAAATTTATCAAATCCATGAGATGTCATCAGAGATGATAAAGAATTCACATTATACAAATAATTTTTTTCATACTTCCATTTATGTCTATTTTTTCCAATTTCTAAAGATATTTTTCACTAATTTATGGGTATACATTTTGATTGTTTTTATGTAGATATTGAAGATTAAGGGTGTGTAATAACAAAAAATTTAGGTTCCTTTTAGATATGAAATTTGTCTCATTTTTTGTATTCTCTTTGGTTGTGTGTGGTGTGAATCTTGGAGATGGATGTTGCGGTATAATAGATACATGAGGTTTCTTACTAGTGTTGGAGCTATATTGCTGGTCTTGGGGAATGTAAGTTCATTATTCCTAGAGATGGATCACTAGTAATAGGGAATGGAAGAGATCAAAGCGTGGATGGGTCACTAGAAATTTGGGGAGGAGGGGAGGTTGACCCCATTGGGGGATGAATCATTTGTTTTTGTATTTTATTTTTTAAATTTCCTTATTAATATAACTAATTTTTTTATTAAGTTTGAAAATTCATGTAATTATTCTAAGAAAGAATAAAAAAATTGATGAATTATTTATGATAAATTAATAAATACAATATGAAATTTAAATAACAAAAAAAATTACAACTTTATTCAAAATTAGATTATAAATAGATATTATATGGTGTTAATATTTTAACCGACAAAAAAATTAACCAATATATATTATCTTTAAGTATAATTATAATTGTATCAAAACTATTTTATCTATCACATACACATTTAGAAACGTCGTTTTTTAGAGGTTAGTGATAGTGACATACGTGTTGGTAAAACATTTTACAAACACAAAATGTACTTTTACCAATAAAAATGTTCATATTTGAAAAACCTAATTATGCTATAGTGAATATAATATTATTATCAATATATGACCATTATATCCAAGCCAATAGATTAGATGGTATTTATTACGTAACCATATTATGATGTATATATACTACTTATTTAGTACCAATGTATTAATTAATTCTAATAAAATATGAAATCAATTTTTTATAATTTTATTTTACGGTTTTATTATTTTTCATAAACAATGATTTTAATTTATATTTGTGAGTGAATATTAGAAATAATTTGATGATCTTTTAGAAAATTTACAGTATAATATTAAATTCATTTTTAAAATTTTCATTTCAAAATTTTTTTAAAGTACATTTTTGAGATTTTTTCTTAAATAATTAATTATATGGTGAATAAAGATTAATACATATTTTCAATTAAATTTTCTATTATTTTTATGAATTTAAAAAGTTACATTTTGTTTTGAAATTATTTAAATGTAAACATTGTTTTATAATATTATAAAAAATAAAATCATTTTAATTAAAATCAATTTTATTTGAAAATTTCTTATAAGAATACTATTATACATATTAATTGACTTTTTTTCTAAAATAACTTTTTATGCATGAAATGTGTTTTTATCATAATAAAATAAATTATGTTATATTAGTGGATAATTTTTTATAAATTTACGTAATATATTTTTTAATAAATTGTTTTATAATTTAACAAATATTTTTCTAGTCCTGGGATAAATATAAATACAGTTATTTGCTTAAAAATATTTTTGTTTCAAAACAACAATTATAATAACATTTTTATTATTATTTTAAAATTTATAAATAAAACATATAAAAATTTAATTTCTTAAAATTTAATGAATATTTTGATTCATGAGGTCCAAATTGGGTATTTATTCCCCTTTAAGTTTTAGTAATTATGAATAGTATACATGGTTAAATTTATCACTTCAATAAAGGGTATATTAGAGTAATCTAGGTTAAAACTAAGCGATGCGGACATCAGTTTTCATCATAAATTTTATTGGATGAATTTTGTATGATTATTATCACCTTAGGGTATACTATTTTTTCATAGAATCATTTACATAAATATGAAAGATATAATACATAAAACAAATAAAACTACAAAGTGTCATTGTATTAGTTTTAAATGTATATTATTTCTTCACATATGGAAAAAAGTTGGTTTTGATTGAATTAAAATTTAAATTTTGAGAATAATGAAATTATTTACATGATGTTAATTTCTTTTTAAATTTTTAGAAAGTAAATAACAAACCTAAATTCCCATTCATCGCCGATATAATATTTCTCTAGTAAAGATAAAAGAAAAAATCTTAATTTGAAAATATTAAAAGTAATATAATTTTATTCACATATGGTTATCAGTTATATTTATTGAATAATATGAAATAATAATTTTATTAATGGATTATATTTGAATACCAAAATTTTATTTATCTCTTTTATTTCAATGTAATTCAATTATTTCATATATAAATGATAAATTTTAACTGTTATATTTTACTAAATTAATTATAAATAATATAAAACATCAAATAGTACAAGTAGGATAATAAATGGTCTAAAATTTCATCCCATGAAAGTTTATGATCCAATTATTACCCTATATGTAATATTTTTACCCTTTAATAGTGAAAACGATATTACCATGTTTGAGGTAAAAATATGTTATATAAGTGATTAAACCAGAAGTAAACGTTAAAAACACTTCATAAACATATAAAATCTTTATTCGTGGATGGGATTTAAACAAACTAATAAATTCTATTTGAATCCCTATTTATTTGGAATAATTTTTCTTGATAATTACATAATTATATTTTAATGCATTATGAAATCCATAGAGTTCACCTACCCCTAATTACAAAAGTGAACCCCTCATTTATATTCCACACACAACATTAAGCTGTATATCATGGGAATTTACAAAAAATAAATAATTGACTTCCATATGAACATTCTTGAGGTTCTAATCTTCTAAAAAGGCCAATTAGAGGATATTTATGAATAGATCTATAGGATTTATTTCAAATAAGAGGTAATTTCCTTAACTGATAATTTTTTATTCTTAATCTTCCTCCAAAAAAACATATTATATTATTCCTTTAATAAAATCTTTAGTTTCCACAATATAATTAAATGTTGTTATTATTATTTAACGACCAATAATTAACTCTCTTTTTTATCAATTATTAATTAGAATTATCAATTGTGTGTACGTACGAATTACTAAACCCATGTAGTGATATAATTCATTTTTCATTACCATATTTTTTGTATGGGTATTATGAAAAATATATGTTTAATAATTATATTTTTGAAAAAATAATTTTTTTATAATAATAATATCATAACAAAATTATTACATTCGACACCACTAGAAAATGATAACATCACTCATGTGTATATGTGCACTACCACCTCAATAATGTGTTGTGATAAATTTTTCATCACTACTATACATGGATGGTAACACTAATTAATTTTAGGAATATATATGATTTATATGACATAATTATGAATTTAAAAATGATAATTGTTATTTACCAGTCTTTTATTCCATCCTTAGAAAATTGAAATCATCATTCATTCTAACACATGACCTAACATCACCATAAATAGTGTAATTTCCATTTCTATATTAAAATAATATTGATGAATGTATATATATATATTTATAATGAATATATATTTTATTAATTTCATGATAAAAATTATGGAAATTATATAACCATAATAATTTTATAAGAACTAAGACTGACGAACCAAAACATGCAGAAGAAATGATGTTGTTATCACACAGAACAATGAATTTTATAAAGGATTGTTAACAAACGGCTCATAATGCGTCTTAAGTAAATAATAACTCTTATGATAGATATGATTATGGATTTTTTATTCATTTATAATAAATAAATATTTATAATATGGGAGGTTTGAATACATATGAAGATAATTGATACATTTGGCAAGGTATATAAGTCACTCTTTAATTTGCATGAGACACATGATGTATTCACCATTTTTTTCTTTTTTGAAGTGTATATAATATCAATTTTTCTTATTTGATTATTATTGTGTAATTTATTTCTATTTACACATCATTATAAGTTTATTTGTTTAAATATTCTTATAATAAAAATGTTACCAATGTTTTAGGGGACATATGTTTAAATTTTAATTTAAACGGGATAATTTATGCTTTAATTTATTTTAAGGAAATTATATGATCCTAATCTGATATTTTTTAATTTTTATTTTAATATGATTTTTCTTGAGAGTAAATCATTTTAATACTATTTTACACACCTTCTATACTCAAAAGTGTCTAAAATTATGTTTTGAATGAAAATTTACTTTATTTCTCTCTTTATTTGAAAAAACATTTTCTTCAATATCCATGTTTCCTAAAAAAATTAAATCGGGTTTTAACTATTAAAAATTTCTCTAAATTCATTATGGATCATTTTTTAGTTTTTTGAAAAAAACTAAATTACATTTTCTTCATTTTACAAATAAGAAACTTTTGAAATTTTGACAAAATAATAAATGGAATTTTTTCTCTTAACTTATAAAGAATATATTGAATTTTCAACCATCATGACAATTCATGGTTTAATGATTCAATTTTTTCTTTTTCATGGTTATTTTAAAATAAAAATTTTCCCTTGATTTTATTTAAATTTTAAAATTAGAGATATCAAAGTGAATTTTTTTTATTTATAAATGTTTACATATATATTCTAAAGAAAATTTTCATTTATGATAACATCCTTTGATGTTAATTATGAATTAATGGTGATGTGTTCCCTAGATTGAATATGTATTCTTTCTCTAGTTGGTTAGTGACTATGAAAATAATAATATTATTTATGGAATTTATTTTTATGGGGTTTTTTAGGATGAATTATTTAAATTTATATGAAACCCAATTAATTATATTAGGTTCTGATATTACGATACAATAAATGTATTTTTATTTCTTGAACATGTATGAGTAGTTTTCAAGATTTTATGGGTGGGATCAAAATTATATATATATATCTAATGAAATTTTTTTTATCTCATTACATAAATATGGTAACTAGTTAGATGTGGTCACTCCATTACAAGAATCTTGTCTATGTTCTTGATCTGGCATGGGTAATGGTTGTTGAGTCCTAAATCATTTTTATTGGATGGTGTTGGTATTCAACATCAATAAATGATTTTTTATATATCTATGATAGTTACAAACATGTATAAATTTAGATTATGGTTCATGATTGGTTTTTAATGGTTTCTTAGTCCTATTATTCATGTTTTGAAGATGATAAGGTTTTATTTTATGATACATGTATATGATATTTGATATATTTTTCATTAAAACTGTAATTTATGATTCTGATATCATTTACATAAGCTTAACTTATTATTTTAGATGATCAAAAATTTAAATCTATAAATGATACTATTAATGACCATCTAACATCACAGTTTCTTATGGTTCCATTCTCTATGTCATAAATAATGGTTTTAGGTTAAAAATTCCATTTAAGGGTACAAAGTGGGGTTATTTTTGTTGGTGATGATGAAGATATTTCCTTGTTTAATATGTTTGTGCATATAGTCTCCATATACTATAATAATTAATGGTCCTTGGGTGAGTGTTTGAAATATATATTAACTATTCATTTAAAATGAGTTAAAATTTATATATGATAATATTGGGTTTCCGTATGGTGCTTCTCCTATGATGAATGATTTCATTTCGTGTGGGATAGCCAGACCCATAGTAATGAGGATAGGGTGATGGTCAATTAATTCCCAAGGTATTGGTAGATACAAGATCACAGTGGTTTACAAGGGGAGGGTATGTGGCATTAGAGTTGGAATAGTAGTGAAATGTGTATTTTGTTATAAATTTATACAACCACCATCACCTATATAATGAACCAGTAGGGAATAAGGATATTGTAGTATGGATCCTGGGAATCTACATGTAGTGGAGTATTTTGACCCCAAGGATATGTGTAAGGTTTGAGGTATGATTGGTGTATTATATACATATTACACAGCTCTTATAGACATAAGATTGATCCAATCATTCCTTACCATATACCTTGTACGATATTTTGATATTTTAGTAGATCTTTTATGTCCAACTTTAGTAATATAGACTTATATTGGGTAGATTAGATAGTTAAACTCTTTTATTGATTGTTTGACACAACTATTGGAGGAGAGGGCTTTGTATGGAATCTCCTTATAGGATTGATGATGCTTTATGAAGTATTATCTAGTATGGAATATGTCTCTAAATTCCATCACTTGATCGACTATTTTAGGTGGAAGATGCAAGAAAATATCAATTTGGGGGTGATATTTATATATTTTTTGATAAGCAATCCCATGTATATATATTGGGGATCTTAAATAGTAGGATAAAACTTATTTATCATCAATTTTTTATTATGAACTTTATAGTGACAAATGTTTTGATCTTTCTTTTTTATATAGTCATGGAGGTGTTTTAGGAAATCTAACCTGATGACATGTCGAGCTTACCTCCCATTAAAATGGTCGACTTCTACAGACTGGTACATAGTAGATACCCCAATATAAAAACTATTATATTGAATGTCCCATGTAGAGATATAAGTGATCAAGGTGTTGTTGGAGGATTTACATAGTAATGTATTTGTTAGACCATATATATTCCAATGGGGATCCCTTGTGTTGTATTCTAGGAAGGTTAATTGGATTTCGAGGTTTTCTATGGATAATCATCACATTAATTAGTTGTCTATAATGATTATTTATCCTCTTTTTAGAATTGATGGCCTTATTTTCTAGATGAAAGGGGTGAAGTGGTGCTTCATGATAGATCTCAGGTAATATTATCACCAGATTTGAGTTAGGGATTAGGATTTAGTTAATATTTTATTTTGTTTCTACTGTGATTAGTTTGAGTTCCTAGTGAATCCATTTGGAATGATAAATACCCCTAAAATGTTAATGGGACTCATGAACTGGATCTTTTTTCATTCTTAGACCATTTTATTGAATTATTCATAGAAGAAATCCTCTTTTACTAAATGTCATATGATGAGCACACAAGAAATTTGAAATCATTCCTATAAATTCATTGGGAACAACCACTGTATAATAATATCTCATAGTCTCATTTATAAAATCATGTGGTCAACATCCCATGATATTGCATCTTAGTGGAAGGCGTGATAGTGGACCTATCATAGATCAAGGCTATGCTAGCTTGGCAGCCTCCCAAGAGCATGGATGAAGTGTGTATCTTCATTGGGATAAGATGATAATATTAAATATACATGACCTATTTCTCTAGGACCATAGCACCTAAGGCCACCTTGAACCAAAATGGGAAGCATTTCTTATGGATGGAGAAGTGTATGTAGGATTTTCAAGAGCTAAATTATAGATTAATGTGCACCCCCATATAGAGTGTACCATTGTAGGGTGTTTAGTACATGTTGTTCTATGATTCCTCTAGATATGGGCCTAGATTCGTTTTTATGTTGAGGTAGGTGGTAATTACTTATCGATTTCATAAATAGATCTTAACATGGGGTAAATTCATTTGTAAGAGTTCCAGGAAGAAAATAATTTTGAGATAGTCTATACTCATGGGAAGAAAAATTTATTAGTGGATTCTCTCAGTATGAAATCACAATCATACCTATTTGGTGTGGCAATATATTTGTTGGATTCTTTAAAATGAACACTATGTATAAGGGTGGAGCAGTGCATATCTAGACCTTGGTTGTGACCCCTCATATTCTATAGTCTGTTTGATATGAGTAGTTGGTATATATTGATTTTATGGTCTTGTGTGACTAGATGTCCACATGAAATTATTTTGAGTGGTTTTGTAATGGTGGGGAGCACATCATCCTTCTCCAACATTGACTTTCGATATTTTCCACATTGTGAGAGGTGGTGATTTTGGAGTTTCAAACATCTCATTTAGATGTAAATATAGGAGTATAGAAGATGGGTCATAACCATTGTAATTAATTTAGGTTCATTGTGAAGATATATATTGTATCTATGTTCATATAATGATTCCTCACTTTTCTGTAGGTAATGTACATACATCAAGTGCTTATGGGTTTAAATCAACCACTTATAGTTTTGTAGTGTATGTGGGATAATAAATCCATATCTTTTACTACCAGAATTCAATGATCTGAAAGTGGTCATTATGAATTATAGGTGATTATTGAATGAGTCAAAAAGTAATCCCACTTCCTAGAAATATATGATAATAGTTTAATAGATAATTTGGGATGCCTTTAAATATGGGTGATAGTTTGAATTTACGGATTCCCAATTAAAAATGACTAAGAATATGATTACCAATTCACATCCAATGTATGGATAAAGTTATAGGAGGATTTTATGACACATTATTATTTGAGCACATCATTCCACACCTAGAGAGATGATCAATTCTGGTGGAAATTTTAGCTCATAGAGGACATATTGTGAGCATACATGTGGGATTTTGGACCCTTTATGTAGAATCACCAACCCATTATAATGTATCTAAACGCACATAGTTACCATTAATCCATTAGTATATAAAATCTAAATGGCCTGAATTGGAGTTCCAGTAGGTCACTGTTGTGATGGTTGGAGTTGGGATTGTTAGAACTAATGGGACCAATATTGGCATGAGAAACGATAGAGAAGCTAAAGATCATCCATGAGTGGATGATGCTGACCAGATCCATCAGTTGTTCTATACAGACTGATGACGTAGTATTTTTAGTTCAATTATAGAGACCACATGTTACTAAATAGATCACCTCAATGATGAAAATGCAGATTTGGATGAGTAATAAATCTATATCCAATATTCATTGGCCCTTTTTAGATACATTGTTGAGTTAGTGAGGTGGAATAATGTTGTGCCTTACCACTATAGTTTGAACAGGTTCCCAAAATTTACATGTGTCCATGCTAAGGAGGAATTTTCCTAATCCATAACATTTTATTGATAGGAATGAGCTGGGCTTGTATTTTACAGTTACCTAGCAATTAAGGAATGGATGGAAAAAATCCTCCATGGGAGGGTGAGTCCCATAGTGTTTATTTTTGATGTATTGGAATTTTAAATATGGAACATGAGTGTGGGAAATATAGATTAGAGCTCAATACCCACATCTCATTGAGTAGTTTATTAGGACAAAAATAGCCTTATGTGGGGAGAATGTAACAACTGCATTATTTTTATATGATACATAGGAATACTTTGAGATATATTATTTGACTTTTTTTGGAATTAGTGTAGTTGTTTTACTTCAATGGAGCCTGAGATTGATATATTAAAAATCAAAAACATAATGCATAAATCATGCCTCATTTTTTAGATATAATTTAATATTTCTAAATGGTGTATCAAATGGTAAAAATATACTATCATTAAATCATTAATGTAGTTATTAACATGGAAGCAACATAAATTCACTCCTAATAACACTTTTCGATATAGGTAATTCATTTTCTTATATTATGTAAAACAAATAAATAAATATATTTTGTTTATTTATTATCTAATTAATGTCATATCCTAGAAAATACTATATTTATAAGAATATTATGAAAATCAGTTTTGTTATCCACATAATAGTAGAGACTGAAGGAGTGATACTATTGGTAGAATCTTCTTGTCTTATTATGGTTCTTTTTAAATAAAATGAAAAAAAAAAATTAATCAATAACCTCTCATATGAGAACTTCATTGTTAGTGATTGATCCAAATCTTGGTTGGACATTTTATATTGCAATTTTAATCCATGTTTTTTATTTCTCCTTTGAAAAAATGAATTAATTAAATTATAAATTTATTCATGGATTGCTTTCTTATGTTCTTGATGGTTTAATTTTATGTCTTGAAATAATAATTTTGTGTGTGTTTTTTCCTCTACACTCATTGATTTCATTACCACCAATTAATGTTCATTAAAATGAATAGTGGTCAATGTTACATTATTATTTTTTTGTTTCATTTTATTATTCAATCGTTATTTGATAGTATTAAATAATTATTTCTATAGGTTGATGATTTTATTATACCCCATAACCGTTCATTGTGAAATCTGAATTTGCTACAATATATTGTTTCCATGTGTTTAGTTTGGGATCAAAGGTGAAATAATGACATGACTATGATGAAATAGATTCAATGATGTTTTGTTTGATGGAGGTTTTGAGATCTAGACAATGTGGCATATTTATTGTGGGGATAATAGATGTTTTCGAAACATAGAAGTGGCCAGAATATGGCTATTGATCAAGATGATGGTCTGGTAAACACAAATCTAAATATTTTAGGTGAGAATCATGGTTGTGGTGAAGGAGGTGGAGGTATGAGAAAAGATAAATTAATGATCTAGAATTTCAACGAAATTCCAATCTACAGAACATGTTGTTTTGAATAAATCACATGTTTTGGACATCATTCATTGTAGTATGTGTTGTTTTGTGTATAGAGGAATATCACACATCCAAGTGACTTGTTTACAAAATGTGAGGTCTTTAAGATAGTGTCACAACATATATCCCCAAGGATAGATGTGTATATTCATGGCCATGTATTGTAATGTCCCAAATTTTCATAGGAATTTACATTGTAAAAATATAGTGTTTGTATTATTCTTAGAGGTCACTTTGTATTGTCCTAGGAGATTTCAAAAAACAAATTTCCACAAAACAGTTTCACCAAAATGGTGGAACTAGTAACAGTCACACCTTTATGGTCGCACCGTCATGGTCACACCATTACGGTGGCACCATTATGGTGGCACTGTTATGGTCTCATCGTTACGGTGTCTCACCAAACAGTGTCTCAACATTTTTTGAATTCCTAGTTCCTAAGTTCTCCCAATATCTCCCCTCTAATTTCTTTTTTGATGTAAACGGAGTTTCAATCATTCTCTAGAATTTTAAAGGCCTTTTAAAGTGTATTAATTTTATCATTAAATATCCTAACATCCTAAGTGATTTAAGATACTAAAATCACGTGATATTGACCACAATTCCACATTATTGACTTTTGGAAACTATTATTCCATTAATATAGGATCTGGATCTTCAAAGCTGAGATCATCCCTTCCTAGTGTGTTTTCTATTTCCCCATAGTGCGTCTAGAGCCTTTCCCCCTAGGCCAGTCATGTACCTATGCTAGAGCCCGCATGCTTAGTTTTCTGGGATTTTTCTTCTGCTGGTATGATCCCCTGCACTTGTGGAAATATGTACCTTCAATCCTATGGTAATATATGTAGGGGTTTCATCTGTCTCTCTTTAATTGTGCATCATGTGGGGTGGGTATACCAATGATTCATTTTGAGGAATGATTGGTTAATCTTCTTAAAATGAAAAATAAATAAGTAGTTAATTTGATAAAAAGATAACATGGGTAGATAAAATAACTGTTAGGGTGTGTCTTGATGTTGATAACATATTTTTTTGTCCTAGTTTATTTTATGATTGTTGTGAATGTATGACTTTTGAAAATCATGGTCGTTGGTGGTCTTTTTTGCGAACTATGAACGTTTTTTTGTGAGATGCTCGAAATAATTACTGTAACATTAGAATCTGTATAATCACATATACATGGTTAAATTAATGGATTCCCCTACATAAGACATGTGCTATGATCACGCCAGTTCTGTTAAATTTGAATTAAATAACCTATGTCCAGTTAAATATGAATACAATTGGAATGATAGTTATTGTGGTTTTGGTGTTTGGGGCGGTACATGTGGTGTGTTGGAGTCTCAGGTTGAGATAATAATTTATTGTAGAATAGATGAACATGTAATAAAATGAACTACTTTTTGTTTTTCCATGGTGGTCGAATAGAATTGTGAAGTAGTGGAACTATGGTGTTGTTAGGAACTTGTTATGAAGTGGGACTGCATCAGATAATTGTATGGGGAGTGGTGCTACAAGGATGGGTTTAGAGAGAAGGATTGTGCGACATAATTTTGTAGAATGACTATTTGAAATGGTTGTACATTTGTTTAAGAAAGAGGGGGTTTATGTAGTAGATTGTAAATATGTTTTTGTATAGCTGTGTAATAGGTCTAGAATTTGATTTTGCGTATAATTTTGGTAATGTTACATTTGGGAGTTTCCCAGTACTGTTGGATTAAATTATAGTGTACCCCTTAATTAATAAATAAAAAGTGGTTAAATAAAAATGGGTTGGGTTTATTCTTTTGTCATATATATTGTGTGGTCATGCATATAAGGGTACTTGAAAAAGTGGTACTGGTGGGATCATTTTTTTTCTTGTTTGGAAACCCATAGAATGCTCTATGATTTTCTATATATATTTTTATAAATTGTATTTCCATGTGATTTATATATGATCCCCTCCATCATTGAGCACTATGGGTCGAAAACCCCCATATCATAGAGGATGGTGTCTTTCCTATCATCCCAATGGGAGGAAGGATGGATAGTTATAGATTGAATTCCTTTCCCCCTCTTCTGGTTTCATACCGCTCGAGTGTATCTGGGTAGGCTGTAATGGCTTGAGGCTTACCATATACCAAGATCCTTCAGGGTAAGGGTTTTTTGTAGATGAGAGGCCAAGGTATTTGTGGGCCAGGATGGTTTCCCATGTACCTTCAGGATCAGGCCTTGATGTCTTCAGGTGAGAGGTGTCGTTAAATTAGCCCAAGTGTCTCTGAGTGAGAGTGTGTGTGGTTTCAGTACTAGGTGTGTGTGGGTGGGTTATGGAAGTGGTACATCGCATGCTAAGAGTGGTAGAATCAAAAATTTATCCATTAGGGACAAGGATTTAACAAGTGAGAAAGTGGTGCGGGGTACCCAAATATCAATGTGCTTATACTACTACATACCCGACTTACCTTATTTTGTGAGTGTTCCCTATTTAGGATTATATGGATTGTAATTACTTAGTAGTTTCTTTTAGGTTATACTATTTTATCACAGGTACAGTAGTATATTCCCCTACTATTGGAGGGTTAGATTTAGTTTCCCTATTTAGTATACTCGTATGCTCAACCTATGTATATAAAACTATTTTCAGGTTTCTAGGAGGCCTTTGAGGACCATTTTTGAATTTACAAGCTCTCGCATCGATATTAGTGTTGTACATCTCGAACCTCTCGTTGTTTGATTTTCATGATCACAATCACTTTCTTTTTTATCTAACATTGTGTTTTAAGTGTTTGTGTTGATAGGCATTTGATTGCCAAGAAGTTGACCAAGGAAGAGGCAGAAATGGACTGAAATTCAGTCCACCGGCCGACCGGTGGCTTCACCACCGGCCAGCCGGTGGCATCCAGACCAAACAGTGGAAGCTACTGCCTTCCCACCGGTCGACCGGTGGCTCTGCCACCGGTCGACCTGTGGCACCCAGCACAAATAGTGAGACCTACTGTCTTTCCACCGGCCAGCCGGTGGCTCCTCACCGGTCGACCGGTGGAGCCTGGATCAAGACTCTTCTTCTCTATCAAGGCACCGGCCAGCCGGTGGAGATGTACCGGTCAGCCGGTGGCCCCTGGACAAGAATCCTATGCCTTTTTGCACACACCGGCCAGCCGGTGGGACTGTACCGGCCAGCCGGTGGACACAGTCAAACTAGCCGTTGGGCTGTTGACCAGCCTGTCCACTTGACTCCCAACGGCTCCGAAGACCTCTCCAACGGCTCCGAAGCCTCCCCAAGGGTTCCTAGCCTATAAATAAAGGCTGAGGAAGCCCCAGACAATTACCGGAACACTTGTGAAGCCAACGGACATATTTTGGATCAATTGGCCAACCTCCGGCGACTTCCTTCAAAGGAACCCCAAGAGCTCCAACAACTTCCACATCCAAGGAGCTCCACTCAAGAAGCTTGGGAGAGCACGCCCATCAACTCCATCATCCATTGGCGCCCGAGTCTTCCCAATTACGGGTTTTATTGCATTTATTTATTTTGAGCTTAAAATTGGGTTTGTGCCTACAAACCCCAACCCTTTTCTCTTCCCCCCTTCTTTTGGGTTTCACACCACCACTAAGGTGTGAAGAGGTTGTCAAGCCTTACCTTGTAAAAGGCTTGAGATCGGTGAGCTAGCCTTCACCCGTAAAAAGGCTAGTGGGTTATTGCTTAACCATCAAAAGCATTGGGTTCTTGCTTAACCACTAAAAGCAAGCTGTAATAGGTCCTAGTGCTACCTCAAAGCCTAGTGGGTTTCTTGCTAAAACCATTGAAAAGCAAGCGGTAGGAATCTCTCAACGGTTGAGTTGGGAGCGGAGACGTAGGCCGGGTTTTGGCCGAACTCCGTTATCAATTTCGTGTGTCTTGCCTTCTTTATTTCCGCTGCATTATTCAACTTTGATTTTTAAATTGTTAATCATTTTTTAAAAGGCAATTCACCCCCCTCTTGCCATCATTCCCTCCTTGGGTGTTTTCTCCGACCCAACAATTAGTTGATATTTCTTCTTAGTATTTTTTTCATTTGGTACTTTACATTGGATTTTTATTATACAATATATCACCTTTACTTTGGATCATGCATGTGGGAATGTATTTTTGTTTTAATTTTACGTTTGGTATTTAGAGTATCTTAGGATTTACCATCTTATCTCTAGATCATGTTCTATGAAAAAAAGGAAATTCCTTCCATATTATGTGAGATTCTATACCCTCGGTTCTAGTCTTCATTCTTGGGGCTATTGGAGGTGAGACTCGAGGGTCATTGTATCTCCTTCATCTTGGAGAAGGAAGGTCATGTAACATTAATATCCCATCCCTCATCTTAAAGAGGGCGGGTTGTGACACAATGGAATCATTATAAGGTTGTTTTAAATGTATAGGATGGATTTTAGAGTTAGGAACAATAGGAATTTCATATGATGTTAGGAAAATAGTGTTAGGTGACCCTGCCGCATGAAATAGGCCAGGAAAGACTCGATATGACACTAGATTTTAGGGACCATGTGATCCGATGCAAGGACTCTAGACCTACTAAAATACCATGTGAGGCTACATTGATTGTAGGGTAGATACCATAGGAATGGCAAATTCATCATTACAACTTTTTTTCTTGTTTATTTGGTGTTTTGGGAAATCAAATTAATAATGTGTTAAAAAGAATTTAATATAAAATTTACAAATTACCTGGGAATAAGAGTTTCTTGTTTCCCCTTTTTCAGCTATGACTCCAGGACATCTCACACATGTGGTATGAGCAGTAGAGGTGCCTCAGGTTGACTTGGTTGATAAGTGAATGACCAATATAAAAGAGGCAGATGACCAGTGGTAGAAGACACTTCAAGTAATCTAGTGGCACACTCTGGGGATTCACGTGGGCAGCTTCTCAGACTTGTAGTCAGAGAGTTGGATCAAGGAGTTGGTGATCGATGTCATCTTAATATAGGATCTGATAGATTAATATGTTCTTCAGATAGTGATCCATATGTAGGGAGAAGTTCTTTATTTGTATAATATTTACCTAGGGGAGTGGAAGGAGATTGATGTGTGATGGGGTTACTTTGTGAAGATGATTCAGGAAGAATTGATTTCGGCCATGTTGATGGATAAGAAGAACAAGAATCACTCTCCCTCTTGTAGGGGGTTTGTCACTAAGTAATCTAGGGATCATGTTCCCGGATATCCTACACTTTGATCTGGATAACTTTTTGGATGAGGATTTGTGGTCGAGATTCTTAGAGGAGGCACTCTGACCATCTCTTCAGTATGTCATCACTACCTTTACCCTACCAACATACATAATGGTTCAGAAGAAGGATGATGTAGCTTAAATGATGCACTCATTGAGAGACAGACAACATGAGGTGAGTTATATGAGTTCATCAAAGGGGAAGGTGTTCAGTAGTAGGTCTCTAGTGTCAGGGCCTTCCAGGTTTCAGCCAATGGGGAGTAGGGCTTAGTAGTTCTGGTTCTGCTCTATAATTCCTCACCCTTTTTATAAGACAATGACCATGGTGCTTCTTCTATGGAGGTCATGGACATCTATGGAACTAGTGTCGTATATTGAGGGTGGGAAGGTTCAGTTCCACCTCAATAGTAACATTTTCTAGCTATACCTTTAAAGTAGTGGGGGCAGTGAGCTCCCACTTCATTGAGGGTAGATGGTGCCACAGGAGGCCGACCTCAAGGTGCTCCTCAGGGAGCTCTTCCGGGTCATTGTCGGGGAGGTGATCTAAAGAATAAAGGTATAGGTGATGGGTGTGGCATGCTAAATTCATTAAAGGTAGCAGTTTCAGCTGGGCTGAAAGATGTTTGAGGAATGATCATTCTTTTTAGTACTCTTGTTTGTGGTTTATTGATTCAGGATCTTTTCACTCCACTTTTAACCCACTGTAGCTAATGCTCTGGGCCTTGACATAGAGGAAATTTTTGTGAACCTAATGTTGATTACTCTAGTTGGAGGATAGACCCGTTTTCTTGATGTTTTTCAAAGATGTAGACTAGTGCTGGGCCAAATTAGTCTAGTGGGGATCTTATTCTACTATGGATTCACCTATATGATATCATCCAGGGTATCGACTATTTGTTTTATTTTCACATCATTATCAAATGCTTCCAAATAAGAGTCACATTCTAAGATATGGGTGACCATGAAATAGATTTTGTTGGTGAGCAGAGCTATCGTGTGGGAATCTGACATGTAGAGCATAATCTTTCTTTTTGAGCTGAGTTGTCAGTAGAACCAATAGACACAGAGATGGTGGTTATTTCCAGGGTTGTCAGCAAATTATTGGATGTATTACTTTAAGAGGTTGTGACTCTAACCCCTCAATGTGACGTTGAGTATTTAATAGACAGACAACCCAATGCCTGTTTGATTTTGACATCTACCTATCAGATGCAGCCTTCTGAGTTGTGGGAGTAGTAGATTTGGGTTTATGACTTGATGAAGAAGGGTTGTATCCAACCATCTGTTTCATCGTGGGGTGCTCTAGTATTGTTCGCATAGAAGTCATATGCTTTCCTAAGACTATGTATAGACTAATGGAGGCTGAATTACGTGATGATCAAGAACCGTTACCCCTCCAAATAATATAATATCTTTTCAACCAGTTGATGGGGAAACATTGGTTCTCTAAGATCAATCTATAGTTTGGATGTCACCAGTTAAGGGTTAAGGAGGGAGGTATCGGGAAGACTAATTTAACGTGTAGGTATGGGCACTTTGAGTTCATGGTCATGTCGTTCGTCATTGTGAACATTCCATATTTGTTCATGGGGTTCATTAACTATATCTTTCATTAGTACCTGGACTAGTTCTTTGTCTTTTTCATCGATGATTTCTTGATCTACTGAATGTTAGAGGAGGTGGACACTGAGCATCCGAGGGATGTCTTGGAGGTCCTCCGACACCACCACCTCTTCAAAATGTTGTCCCAGTTAAAGTTATAGACATGAGAGGTTCACTTAAATGGACTTGTGGTGCGACATCAATTGATAGTAGTGGACCCATAAAAGGTCAATGTAGTTTATTCTTGGATATCACCCAATAATGTGGCATAGGTTTGTAGTTTCCTAGGTTTGACAAGCTGTTTTTGAAGGTTCATCCCCAAATTATCCCAAGTTATGGATATCCTGAATTCTTTGAATAGATAAGAATAGGCCTTCATATGGATTGATTAGTGTAAGGTAGCATTCACCTATTTGGAGGGGCAGCTGGTTAGTGCCCCATTGCGTTGGTTTCTAGAGGAATGGGTTATGTTTGAGGTGTTATGTGATGCTTTTTTTCTATGATTGGGTTGTGTAATGATTATTAGTTTGGAGTAATCTATAGTGGATTAGGAAGTTATTCACTCATGGATGTAACTATGACACCCATTAATTGAAGATTGTAGTGTTCGTGTTTGTGTTGATGTTGTGGCTGCATAACCTCATCAGAAAGCAATTTTTGGTCTTCACATATCACAAGAGTATGAGGTATATATTTTACCAATGAGACCTGAACTTGCGGAAGAAAAGGTGGATGGAATTTATCTAGGACTAAAACTTTGATATCTCATAAATAACAGGAAATGGGAACATGGTGGACGATGCCTTGACCAGGAAGTTGCAGAAAGAGGTAGTTTGGGAATCCATGGACGCTTGGATGAAAATTGAAGAGTTGGTCTTTTTAGATATGGATGTGAGAGTGGATGATGGCCAAGGCTGTCTATTTCACATGGAAATGTAATATCCCTTAACAAGACAGGTAAAATATTCCCAGTGTGGAGACTCAGAGACTGAAGTGATGTGTGATCGCATGGACTAGGGTGATGCTCTGATGGGATGGTTACATGATAGTCAGAATCGTATGTTGTACTTTGGGAATCTGTTTTTCCTTGTGAAAATGTGCGAGGGAGTTCTCTATGAGTTTCAAAACTCACCCTTGGTGGTACACCTATGTGTTTCCAAGGTGTATTGAGGACTGATAGCACCATTTTGGTGGCCATGGGTGAAGCAGGCAGTGGTGGAGTTTGTGGTAAGGTTACTGGTGTGTCAGTGGGGGAAGACTGACCACCACATTTCTAGTAATCTGTTGAAACACATATTCTTTTACAAGTAGAAGTGGCATGAAATATTGATATATTTAATCATAGAAATACCCAAGGATTAGGGATGTTGTGATTCCAATTGGGTAGTGGTTGATCTATTAACCAAATCATCTCACATCCTAGAAATCTAAGAGTCGAGCGCATTAGAGGACTTATCACTAAGGTATGTAGGCGATGTGGTGTGGTTTCATGGAGGTTCAAGATACATTGTCTTGGATTAGGATTCATGTTTTATGTCACAAGTCTAGAGGGGATTTTAGCATGGTTTCGGCACCTAGAAATGCCTCAACACTGCTTTCCACCCTCATATGGATGCGAAGATAGAGGGGACAAACTAGATGTTGGAGGACATGTCATAGACATACATCTTGGACTTTTGTAGATTATGGGTATGAAACCTACCATTGGTAGAGATTACATAGAATAATATTTTTCACTCTATCAATTCATATGGAACTATTCGATGCATTGTATGGAATATCATATCGACCACCTGTATTATGGGAAGAGGTTATAGATGCAAACCTTCATGGAATAGAGGTAGTGGAAATCCTGAAAGAGAAGATTTAGCTTGAAAATGAGAGGATGAAGGCAGCTCAGGGCTAACAGAATTTTTATTTTTATAATAGATGGTGGCCATTGGATTTAAATGTTCGGAAACATATGTTCTTAATGTTTCCCCCTCGACATGGGAAACAGAGGTTTGGAAGAGGAATCAATCTTTTTCACAAGTTCATTAGACCTTTCATTATATTCGGATGAGTTGGAAAGGTGGCATATCGGCTGGTGTTTCAACCATGATTGGAGAGGACCCATGATGTCTTCCATGTCTCTTATCTCCATTGGTATCTATGTAAGGACTCCCACATCATTGACTGGGGAGAGTTGGTTATCAAGGATGACGTGACATTCGTGGAACGATTAGTAAGAATCGAGGATCATAAAGAGAAGGTTCTTCATGGATGGTCCATTCCCTTGGTTCGTGTTCTCTAGAGGCAAGGTGGACTCAAGGAGAGTACTCGGGAGTCGGAGGAATATATTCACGCTCATTACCTATAGATGTTCTGATTTTTTCCCATGTGTTTTATTTGTTCCATTATTGTGATGTAATGCTTGGCTTTATTTTTCTATGAGATAAGATCATTACTTTTTAAATAAATTTGTGTGAAATGTACAGATTATAGGGAGGTTAAGAGATAATCCCGAATTGATAAATATGAATATGGATGCAATTAAACCCATTAGGGTGAGTCAGTGCTTCCCAATGTGGACAATATCTTGACATCGTGGAAGGAGCTCCCTAATCCTTGTTTCTAGAAGGCGTGACATTGGTGTTTTCATGGTTTCTTGGTTAAGTTGAGCCTTAGTGTTTCTACAGTTGTTAAGGAGATATATTTCATGGATGTGTCCCTGGATGTCGATGTTTTTCTTCTAGTTTTCGAACAACACATGGTGGTTAATCCTTGAGAGGTATCTCATGTGGTTGTTGTTTATACCCCTCTTCTATCTAATTATAGTTTTTAAATTTTTTGAAATAGAATAGATTGAGAGGTATATTATTTAATTACACATATTTCCCCAAGCCTTAAATTTTTGAATATATAGTGTTTTTAGTGTTCTTGGGGGTCAATGTGGCTTTCCCTTGGTGTTTTCCAAAGACTTGGTTCCACCAAATTGCTTCACCAAAATTGTGGCACCAGTAACATTGACACCATTACAGTCGCACCATCATGGTCGCACTATTACAATCACATAATTACAGTGTCTTACCCTTTGCAAATTTCCATTTCCCATTTTTTCCATGTTTCTCCTCTCTATCATTTTATTTGAGGTGAACCAAGTATCAAATATTTTTTTGAGTTTTAAGGGGATTTCAAAGGGTATTAATTATATCTTTAAACATCTATTCATCCTAAGATATTTGAGATGCTCAAACCATGTGATCATGAACATGACCCTATGTTAATGAATTTAGGAAACCATTATTCTTTTAATATAGGTATTGGATCTTTATAGCTGGGATCTTCCCTTCCTAGTGTGTTTACCATTTCCCCTTGGTGCATATAGATAATTCCTCCATTGATTAGTCTTGTTCTTGTGAAACATCCCTCCTTCTCAGTTTTATTTTGGTTTCATTTTTCTCACATGATCCCCTTTTCTGAGCGTAGGATGGGACTTCAATACTTTTATCCTCCTTGTATGGATTTCTTCCATCTCACTTTAATTGTGTATCATGCTGGGTGGGTATACCACATTTTTTTATGAGGAATGGTTGTATCTTTCTCAAAATGGGAAAAAAATTAAAATTGAATTTGATCAAAAGATAACAGGAATATATAAAATGACGATCTGGGTGTAGCTTGATGTTTATTACATGTTTATTATTATTATCCTTGCTTCTTATATGGTTTTTGTGACTATATGCCTTCTAAAAATCCTGGTTTTGGTGGTATTTTCTTACACACTAGTCAGGTTATATTTTTATAAGATGCTTGAATAATTTACTATAACATGGGGATATTCTTATCACATATACATGGTTAAATCAATAGATGCCCCAGGATCAAAACTATTCTATGATAACCCCATTTTTGATAAAGTGGAATAAAGGAACCCAGGTCTGGTTAAATCTTAATACACATGGAATGTTTGTTGTTGTGGGTCTGGTGTGTGAGGTGGTACATGTGGTGTGTTGGAGTCTCAGGTTGAGAGACTAGTTGATTACTGAATGGATGATCTAGTAGGCAGCTGAAATACCTTTGGTTTTGTCCTGGACACCAAACAATGTTTGGAAGTAGTGGTATTATGGTGTGGTTAAGAATTTGTTATGCAGTTGGACTGCATCAGGAAAATTTTTGGGAAGCGAGTTTGTAGGGATGGGTAGTCAGAGTAATATTGTGTAGTATAATTTTGAAGAATGATAGTTGGAAATCTATGACTATGTGTCTAGGAAGGATGGGGGTTTGAGAAGTAGAATGTAAATTTATCTTGGTGTTGTTGTGCAATAGGACTGTAGATTGATATTTCTTATTGTTTGGGTATAGTTATAGTTGGTAGTTTCATAGTACTTTTAGAATTATTTATAGTTAACAAATTAATTAATAAATAGTAGGTGGTTAAAAAAACGGGTAGGTTTAATTCTGTGGCAGTAGCTGTTGTGTGGTAGTACATATAGTGTAGAAAAAAAGTGGTACTGGTGGGATCATTTCTTTAGTTGTTTGGAAACCCATAGGTTGGGCTGAGTGTTATCTTATTTATATGTATAAATTGTTGTTATTTGTGTTATTTATACACACTCCACCCTTATTGAGGACCATGTTCTGAACACCCCCAAATCATATGGGAGGGTGTCTCTCCCAACATCCCAGTGGGATGATGGATGGTCTGTTACTGACTTTCTTCTTTTCACCCTCTTCTAGTTTCATACCACTCAATCATATTCGAGAAGGCTATAATGGATTTAGGTTTATCATAAACCAATATCCTTTAGAATAGGGTTTGATTTGGATGAGAGGCCTATGTGTTTCCAGGTCAAGATTTTCGTCTGAGGTGTCTTCGCGATAAGGCCCAGCTGTCTTCGGGTGAGAGGTGTGGTATTTGCGGCCCAGGTGTATAGGGGTAGAAATGTGTGTTGTTTGAGGCCTAGGTATGTCTTGGAGGGTTGTGGCAGTGGGACTGCATTTGAAAATATTGGTAGTGTCATTACATTAACTATTATGTATGATATGTTATCTAGTGGAAAACTAGGGTGGGGTATACAAACATTGATGTGCCTATACTACTACTTACTTGACTTATTTTTTTGGTGATTGTGCCTTGGTGAGGAGGGGCTGGTGATTATTTCCATGGTAGGTTCATTGATGTTCTACTATTTTCCCACAAGGACATTAGTATATTCCCCCACTTATGCATCAGTATATTTACATTTCCTATTGAGTATACTAATATTCTCACCCTATGTATATACAACTATTTTCAGGTTTCTATGATAACATTTAGGACTTTTCAAGAATTTATTAGCTCAGGAATCAGGATTAGATGTTTCTGTTTCTTAGTCTCATTTATTTTGGTGCATTACTTTGGAGTGTTATTGTACATTATTTGAGCATTACATTCGAACAAGAATGTGGGAATGGATTTTGGCTTTTATTTTTACTTTTGGAGTCTTCGCTGCTCTGGGGCCTTTTGGATGTTGGAATCGGGGGGTCATTATCTCTCATTCATCTTGAGGAATGAAAGGGCATGGAACTTTGTTATCCCTAACCTCATCTTGAAGAAGGTGGGTCATGAGAAGTCCACATGCACAATCTTATGTACTTTGTCATGATGAGGGTACAAGGGAACAAGAAAAGAAATAGGTATCACTTAAACTACTTGGAGAAATCGTGTGGCCCATATACATTCAATGTAATACTTATAGGGTAGGTTAATGCCATTTTGTTCTTTGATCTAAATCTAATATCCACATGGATTCATTACCCTAGTCTAATCCTAAGAAGGGGAAATGTGGTATCCCATCCCGAGCTTGGGATTAATAATCCCTCAATAGTCTAGTTATTAATAGAGTCAAGAACCCCTCAAAATGTTCTATGATGTGATACTATATCATTCATCAAAATGTTGTGTCAGTATCCAATTTAATAAATCTAGGTCATACAATCAAATTATGAATGGATTATTTCAGATAGGGTTAGGTATCCCTTATTTTCTATGGCCGGGATACTATACATATGTTTATATATGATATGATTTTTTGTTTTTACTTTAAACAGAAATGCCTGATGAGTGAAACCACTTAGAAAAGTTCCATCATTTTGATTTGAATTTCGGATGTGTGCACCCTCTATAAAATGTTTCCTCCAACCCTAGATAATATTTCTAGGATAGAAGTGAAGGTGTGAGACTATATTGAGACTTGGTGTCGATCATTGATCACATCTTGGAAAATTGAATTATTTCACCCTACTTATGTGTTTATAATAGACTTCTTACAGATGTTTTGTATTTTGGGATTTCAGGGTGTTCTAGTGGGTATATTTATACTCAACCATGAATGTGAATTTCCAATACATATCATGTCTTATTCAGGTTACATACATTTTTATGTACTAATAGGTGGACCATGAGTATGTGTAATTTTGTTAGTCTAGGAAAATATAAGACTAATCCCATAGTTTAAACATGTTAGAAGTCCCCATTTATTTGTAGGTCATAATCCATTATAGTTTTAGGGGGGATGTATTTTCCCCTATTAATTATCTATACACTTTTGTCATAATTTTATGTTGGATTATATGTTATAAATGCATTAAAAATAAAAATTATATACCTATATTTATTACTCTGGTATAAGGAGATGTGTTTTTGTACATGTAATTTAATGTAAGGACTCCCATGTGTATGATATCCCTACTCAATGCCAGTCACCATCCCTTGGATTATTAGAGGTGTGACTGTGGTGTCCCACTCATGTGGCTGTTATCTTGGAAATTACCTATGGTCCAGGTCATGATAACCCATAACCCTCAACCCACATCGACCATGGAGGGTGACATGACAGTTTCAGGGTTGTCAAACATTTTATTAAATAAAACCTATGGTTTACAATAATGAAATATATTAATTGATCATTTTGGTGACATTTTATAATTTTTTATCATCCTATCCTTTGATATAATTACACTCATAACTCTATTGGCTCCTCACTGGTTCACGCTATCACTACTTTATTGATTGGTGGAATCATCATGACTGAAGAATATGGAACACCTCTAAACATAATTTAATGTTAGATCCCAATATCTTGAAATTATATATGGACATATAACATCATAATATAATTGTTAAATACATCCCAATAATGTGATAATATTAATATTTAAAAATTTTCATATATGTTTTTCATAAACCACCAATACAATTTAGGTGACCCAAAAGGAATTTGATTCATTTATCTGATGGTAGTATTCTTGAATATTCCGTATGAATTATTTTTCAATACATTACATAAAATTATCAAAATTACTATATCAGAATTATAAAATTTATATATCAAACTAAAATAAATACAAATTCATTAGAACATTTTTATAGATTATAGAACATATGTATAAGATGCCCCAACCAAATTCAACAATTTTTGTTGGAAAAATTAATAGTGTTGTTTTGGACACTAAAACTACAATTGAAAATACCTTGTAATACATATGTTATATTATTCAAATTAATGGGATATAAAAATTAAATTATTTTGAGGAATAATATATTTAATTTTCACAGTGTTTTTAAAATATAATGAAATAGAACATTATGGGGGAATCATAAGAAAATAACATAAGGAAAGCATCAAAATAAACAAACCACACTTTAACTATATTAATTCATAACATTGTTGTGAATATCATTAATACAATCGGACTCCCCTTTAAGTTCAAAAATCAATAACCTTATATCACATAGAAAATATTACAAATCATTCATTTCCAAAAGAATTTTTTTATAAATCATTTTATAAAATATAATTTCTTTTAATGAATTGTAACCATTGACTGAAAAAATTAAAAACATCGATTAAAAAAAATATTCAACCCAAAATAAAACTCATAATTTTTTAATTATTTAAAAACCTTAATACTCAATATAACAT
This sequence comes from Viscum album, assembly GCA_963277665.1. Lineage (NCBI taxonomy): Eukaryota > Viridiplantae > Streptophyta > Magnoliopsida > Santalales > Viscaceae > Viscum > Viscum album. The sequence goes on from OY728138.1 coordinate 1,970,919,518, forward strand.
TTAATTTAGGAGAATTTTAAATTTTTATCATTTTCAAATAAAAATTAATATCTCAAACAATAAGACTAGTGGAGTTAATGTAATCCCAAAAAATGTATTCAATATATTAAAATTTGTTACAAATAACATACTCAATATAGAAGTGGTGTTGAATGAAAAGAATAAATAAATTTATTATTTGAAAATAAACTATTAAATTATATTCTGCCTACCCTTAAAATTTTCTTCATCAAAAAGAAAAATATACGGTAGAAAACAAACTCAAAAATTCATTTCCTCAAAATCATCCATTTCAAATAGAAGACAACATTTTTTTATATAAATCATTAGAGAGTAATTAAATATGACCAAATATTCATGATTTTATCTTGAAATAAATGACTAATATAAAATATATTTTCTCTATTACTTATTAATCAAAACTGATGATATATTTGTATCCACCATATTTACATGTGAGTATTACTCAAATATTTATATCATATCTCAAAAAATATTACTATTATTCACTAGATTACACTATTTTACCCAATAAATAAATAGACAACTGGAAATTTGGTTTTTACCCACAGTTCATTACCAACGGTTTGCCTAAACCATTGGTAAAGAATAGCTAGGGAACCCTTTACCAACGGTTCAGTAGAACCATTGCAAAAGTGTACTCCTTTGCCAATAGTTCTCTTGAATCATTTGGAAAGGTTACCCTGAACACCCCTTTCCCAACGGATTTTTAAAACAGTTGGAAAATATTTTCCACAAATACAATCGGGTTGCTGCTCTCCCCCAGTCGCGACAAAACCCTAAAATCAATTTGGTGCTCGGCTCCTCTCTCGAACTCGCCCATCAGAATAGGTGAAAATTTATCTGAACCATCTCAAGTCAGGCATTTTATTATTTATACACATATTCTACCTTGTTTTTATTGTTATTGTTCTAATATTTTTGTTTTAAGTTTTGATTCTGATGTGATTTCACCCTGAAAAATAGGGAAATGAACGAATATTTTTTTAATTAATTGTTTTCCCAAGGAATATCATTTTTGATATAATGTCTATAATAAATAAAGGGGTAATGTAATAGAATACCTTGAATAAATTATCGATGTTGGGGTATGTTGCTTCTATGGGAGGTTTTTTGTTGTGTTTCATTGTATGTTTTAGGCTGCTATATGGTGATTGAGGTGACACGTTGGGCTTTGTGATATGTGGGGTTATAATGTGATGGTTAGTTGGCATGGATGTGACATGTGAAGTTGTGTGATATTGATGATGTGTGGTGGTGTTGTGTCATGTGGAGGTGTTGTGTGATGAGGTTGTGGTGTATGATGTGGTGATTTGGTTTTGGTTATTCGGTGGTTTGTGATGTGCAATATTTTTGTTGTGATATGTGGTTGTTTTGGTGAGATGGTTGGCCGATGTAACATGGCGACGATGGTTATTGTGAGATGGTGAGTTGTTGTGTTGTGGTTTTATTAGTTTCCTGGTTATCTATGGAATAAAATATGCTGTTAAAACAAGAAAACAAGATATTAAATAAATGAGATAGAATAGAAATGGATGTGTGGTAAATGGATTTAATTAATTTTACATTAAATGAATGGAAAATGTAAGTGTGAATGAAGTGGCTTATAAATGAAAGTGAGAAATGCTATGTGTCTTGTGTGGTGGTGGTGTGATGTGTTGTATATAGTGGTGAAAGTGGTTGTGATGGTTTATGTGTTGTATGGTAGTAGTGAATTTTGTGATTATGTAGTTAATGTGAACTCAAAGGTTGGGTATTTTGTGTTATCTATATATCATGTATTTTATAGTTATTTCTACACATTCCCAACCATAGTTGGATAACCTTACCAACGATCAGAGGTTTTGAGTTATATTTTTATCTAATATCTAGGATGATGGTTATATGGTTGGATAGCTATCATGTCTTCCCTACTCTTCCTTCATAACTGATTGACCATGTGTTTTTAGGGTAGATGCAATGTGATTGTCCATGTGTCTTTAAGGTGATTTGTACAATGATTTCCATAGTGTTTTCAGGTGAGGTGCGATGTGATAAGGCTATAATAAGATGTGACATGTGGTTGGGGTCATGTAGGGTAGGAGTATGGCACAAAGTTTATGTTATTCATGTTCATGATACACTACTAATATGGTTATGGGATGAGGAATTCTGTGATGTGATAACACATTATGTTTTTGATGGTTTTACATTTTTTCAATAACACATTATTATGTTTTTTTCACATGTGTAGTTGATACCTTGATTATTTTCTTCCTTAATCATTTACTTAAATGTATTTCCTATTAAAGTTCAGTCCTATTGAATTGTTTATGACAAAATTACTTATATAAATTCTTTTTACAGAATGGACAGAATATGGATGTATGAAACCTATTGGATCTCATGAGATTTTCAAAACCATTTGGAGAGCATTATAGATTTTCATTTCACAATGCTTCAGATAGTGGTCACATACACTGCCCATGTTCCAATTGTGTTGGTAGACCATGGTTGAACCGTAAAGAAGTAATCTACTACATAAACAAAAATGGGTTTCAAGTAAACTACTTTGTGTGGTATCACAATGGGGAGAAAATGAAATCTCAAATTGGTGATGATTGAAATGAAAAGACTGGAAAGGAGAATTTGTTATATGATCGGTTTCCATTTATTTGACATCATGAAAAGAAAGGACTTCGACGCAAGAAGACACCGATATGAGTACAACTGATGCATCTAGTGAAAATGATGAAATTGATAGGGTGAAAAAGTTGAATGATTCTACCACGACTCCAGTATATCAACAATGCGATAAAATGAAAAAGCTGGAATTTATAATCCGATTGTTTCATGGGAAAACTATGTATGGGATTTCTAATATAGCAATCGATTACATTCTTACCCTCTTGAAGGATTTACTCCCAGATGATGCAGATATTCCCTCAAACTAATATATGGAATGGAAGTTAGTTGAGGAACTTTGATTTTCAAGAAAAAAAATTCATGTTTGCCCAAAAGATTTCAGTTTATTCTTGGAGGAAACTGCTGAACGAAATGATTATATAAAATGTGGCACATACCGCTGGATGTCAAAACCTTATGGAACACCATCCTGCGTTCCACAAAAAGTAATGTGCACATTACATTGATCCCCAGACTCCAGAATCTTTTTTTGTCTAATGACATATCAACAAAAATGAGATGGCATGATACTGAGAGAAATAAGACTAATGATGAGTTGGTTCATCTTGTAGATGGATTTTCATGGCAGAGATTTGATGCTCGACATCCTGATTTTGCAGCTGACGTGCTTAATGTGAGGCTGGGTCTTTCATGCGATGGTTTTAATCCGTTTGGGCAGATGCTTACTTCACACATCACATGTCCAGTTTTTATACACATTTATTATCTTCCCCCATGGTTGTGTATGAAAAAACCTTTCACTTTCATGAGTATACTCATATATGGTCCATCTGATCCTGGGATTGATATTGATGTATACATGCAACCATTAATACAAGAGTTGAAACTTCATTGGGATGTGGGTGTGCACACATACGATGCATGTTCTAAAGACATATTTCAGATGTGTTCTACACTTATGTGGACGATCAATGATTTTCTGGCTTATGCAATGATGTATGGATGGAGCACGAAGGGAAAACTGTCTTTTCCAGTTTGTATGAAGAATTCACGATCAAAAAGACTGAAACATCATTGTAGTTTCTGTTTTATGGGACATCGACGATTCCTGCCAAAGGATCATCCATATAGAATGAAATGTCAAATATTTGATAATACCATAGAGACCGATGATCCACCTCAGCATTTGTCTGGAACTAATGTGCGTAATGAATTGATAGATTTCAATTTTTTTCCTTCGGGAATGGTCAAATGAAATCTGGAAAGAGAAAGAATGTTTCCACTGAAACCTGTTACAATTGGAGGAAGAGGAGTATCTTTTTTGATTTCCCTTATTGGTCAACCAATTTTTTACATCATTGCTTAGACGTAATTCATATTAAAAATCATATATGTGAAATGTTGCTTTCGGCTCATCTAAATGTTAAGAGGAAGACAAAATATGATTTATGATCTCGGTGTGACTTGGTGGATTGGGGCTTCAGACCAGAATTGCATCCTTTGCGTATTAGTGAAAATTAATGGAAACTTCCATGTGATTCTTATGTGATGAAACCTACGAAAAAAAACAATTTCATGAAGTATTTGAGACTATTATAGTTCCTGATGGATATTCAAGAAACATATCTAAATAAGTCAACAGAAGAGGGTTAGATCTAAAATCATTGAAGACACATGATTATCAAATTCTACTACATGAGTTTCTTCCAATAGAAATCCGTCATCTTTTGACCAATTATGTAACGGTGGTTGTTATTCGGTTGTGCCATTTGTTTAGAGATCTTTGTGATAAGAAGTTGTCCAAGTCTTTCTTGTAAAAAATCTTGACAGATGCCCCATTAATTTTGTGGGAATTGGAGAAAATATTTACTCCATCATTTTTCACATGAATACTGCATCTGACTATCCATATTCCCACTAAAATACTTCTTAGAGGACTTTTTTCTTTTCGTTTGATGTATCCAACTAAAATAAATATGTTCACATTAAAGTCTTATGTCTGAAACAGAAATCATCCCGAAGGTTCTATCTTGAACGGTTACTTAGCTTAAGAATTTATGGATTTATGCTCGATGTATTTGTCTGATCTTACTACAAGATTGAACAGGCCAATGAGAAATGATGAAGATCAATATGAGAAAATTTAACCCAGTTTTCCATCACTTCCTCAAATAGGAGGAATTCTTGGATCATATACATTGAAGACATTAAGCCTTGAAGAGCGGGACATGGAAAATCACACATTTTTGTTCAACTGTGATTTGTTCAATGACAATATCAGGTAACAAAATTGATTATGTATATATTACATATATATCTGTTACACTATTCATATTTTTATCTAAAGGGAATATAAGACAATGATAAATAGAAAGCATCGTTCTTTATCATTGAGAAATAGAGAGACTTTTCATAGCAAAGAGTTTTCTGCTTGATTAAAATTGAAGGTAAAAATATTACTGTTTAAATTAATTATTTAAATATTTGAATAATTTTAAAAGTCATTTATATTGCAGGTATTGAGTTTGGATAATTACTCTATCTCTGAGGATATAAGAGCTTGGGATTTTGGTCCGAATACTGTGGTTCGTGACTGTAAATCAATTGTTCTCAATGCATAAAAATTTATTTTAACTGAATGAGCAAAGAACATGAGAACACAACATGATGGTGTTATGGTTTCTTCCACAACCGATTGTTATTCCAGTGCATCAGATAGTAGACCATGATTTTAAAATGTGGGTTATTATAGAGTTGTTGAGAAAATAATAATATTGGATTATTATTATCATGGATGAGTCACAATGATGAAATTCCATTGGTTTGATTCGATGATGAGACATGGAACATTTATTGATGATTTTGGATTTCGAGTAATTAATATGTCTCACACTCTTGCTAATGAAGAACCATATGTGTCTACATCAATTACTAAGAAAGTTTTTTATGTCAAAGACCAACTTCAACCTGAATTTGGTGTCATAGTTTAATTAATTCCAAGGCATATTTTTGATGATGGTGATGATGGAATTGACACTATACCTATTGTCATTGGAACTAATCCATTTATTTCTTTTGATGACTCCAATAGCTCAATTTCCAGAGTTGATTGTGAACCTGAAGTTGCGGTTGAAAAAATATAGAATCATTCATCCATGTTCTCAATTATTTTTGTTTACCTAGAGTTGGGTTGTTATGGTTGGTAATAATCAAATTGATTTAGTATTGATCAACAATATGTTTTATCCAACTGACCGTTATGTGAATTTTCAATGATTATTGGTTGCTGTTTTATTTAAATTGCATTTTCTAATTTGGAATTGAACTGTATTCAAACCTAGTCAAACAATATTTCTAACTTGGTGAACATTACAACTTGTATGATTTATTAAATTCACTCAAGCTCTTCTAAAAAAATTGATAGCTAAATTAATAATGAATCCCCCTATTCCCTCATATATTTATTTTTTTTGTTTTAATAATTAGTTTCTTTTTTATAATTAATTACATATTTGTTTTCAAAAGAAGGAAGTGCATCCTATTGAAGAGTGATGAAGGAAAAAATGATGGAGAACAATCGTTGGATGGTGGAGATGGGTGTTCCACCATTAGTGCCTACAGTGAGTAATTTATTTCAAATATATATATATTTAAAGAATAAATAATGTCATGTGATTAATTTTTTTGTAAAATCTTTTGTAGGATCCACCTATACGTCAATAGTTATTCGATGAGGAGCCTAGTACTAGTCCTAGTAATCAGGCCGGTGGTACGAGGAGGGTTCATACTAGAGGTGGACGAAAAACTGCGTGTGTCTGACTAGACCTCGGCCCTCCCACTGACATGTCATCCTTCCCTCATTCTGATCATGGTGTGTCGTTAGGGACACATGAGATATTTAGGCCTCCCATGTTTTCACTACCTGCTGCATCTTCTGCCCCATCATTTTCACATCCCATGATGATTCCCACTCCCCAATCAGAATCTGGTCATACTGCTATCCCATCTTCTTTTCCTTCTACTTCTATCTCTCTGAGCTTCTATATTCTATCTTCTTCGACTCCTGTTCCACCACAGGGTGTTCCATCAGTTTCAGTGAATTCGGCGGTGCTCAGCGATCAGACTGGGGAAGGTATATTTATAAAACCCTATCAAATATTTATAGCAATATTTATTTTCATTATAACATGTTTTGATAAAATATTTGTTTTTCATTCATGACAGATACATCTACAGATAGGAGGGGGGGCGGGGGCGTACCCGCATGAGTTCGGTGTGGAGCCGCCACAGACTGGTTATGGTAGATTACAATGAAGACAACCAAATGGTTGAGAAATTAGGGCAGCAATGTCAGAGTTTTTTGGTGACGCTTTCCAAATACTCCAACATCATTCCTGTCAGCCTACTGTCATGGAGAAATTTTCCATATGGGGTCAGGGATAGAGCTTCGGTAGAGATATGGGTAAATAAATCTATTGTATTTAATTCCATTAATTAATTTTTTATTTATATGAATTAATATATTGATGTCAGCTTCGATTTAATTTTATCCAAATGGTTAGGGTGGTCGATCGTAACGTCTATTGGATTTAGGCGAGCTTTGGAGAGGCTACATGAATAAGTTTTATATTTTCTGGCGTTCTAGAGTTGTCACTGAGTTAGAGGTGGTACCAGTAGTGCATGATTATCCTATAGAGCAGTACCATCAGATGATTACTCATTGGACGAGTACCCAGTTTAAGAAATGAATTACATTTGAGGTATTTAAATAATAAATTTCATGATTTGCATTAATATTATCCTTTTCATTATCAAATTTTATTTAGGAATCATCTAGAAAAAAAACATTGATGCAGAAAAAATACCTCCACACACTAGGACGTACTATGATGCCAGATCATGAGAGGAATCACGTATGACAATTTTTTATAAGTTTTCTTTACAACTTATATGTTATTTATTTTTATGAAATTATTTAATCATTTCCTATAGTTTTCATATAAATTTAGTTTTCAATGTCATTGTAGAGGAAAATACAGAATATTGAAGGACATCTGCCTCAAGCAAAACTATTTTGCTCGAGTAGATGGAAAAAGGATGGAAGTACCATCAACGAAGCGACTCAACAACAGATTGTAAGTTTTAATCTGTTGATTTTATATTTTAATATCTATTTTATAACTTAATAATATATTTGTATTTGTAACATGTTGCTTTAGAGGCCCTCAATGCCCAAGAACCATAAATTTTGGGCCGACAGATCATTTATATCAGGTGTTGGGAGAGGAGCATCCTGGCAGAGTACGCTGCCGACCTGGGATGGACCTAATGGGGTATTGGCCCTCCTCAGGCATGAGCTGTAGTGCCACAGAGTTGTAGAAAGTTAGGGCACAGGTAGAACAGGATGAGAAAAGGGCCACTGAGACGGAAGAACAATCTGCTAGGGAAAATAGTGTGTTTATGAAATTTATTGAAGTTCTATGTCCAACACATCAGGTAGAGGCCATCCCAGCATTTGATGAATATATGTAGTCGATACGTTCTATATATGGTGCACCAGGTGGTAGTTCTATTGGTGTTCAGGATGATGTCTATCTTGACGACGATGATGGGTAGGAGTCTGATGTGAAAGAGGTAGGAGAGGACGAGGGGGAGGTGGGTGGCGAGGATGAGGAGGAGGGTGAGGGTGAGGAGGAGGGCACTGAGGAGGTTGAGGAAAATGATTGGGATGAGGATGAGGGTGATGATGATGGTGATGATGGTGATGGTGACGTGGGAAAAATTTATCCATTACATATTTGACTAATATTACTGAGATTTGATATTTAATCTATTATAGTTGTTGGTTATATCAAGACTCGTAGTATAGTATTGGAGTTGAGTTATTTTAATATATTATCTATTTTTATGGATGTTTTTTACTTTTACTGGTTGTGTGTTTGGGAACCCCCCTCCTTCCTGGACCTTTGACAATCCCCACCATCCTCCTTGGACCCCGGACAGCCCCACAGACAGCCCCCCCATCCTCCTTGGTCCCCAAACAGCCCCCCGGACAGCCCCCACACCCTCCTCCTCGGACCCCGGAAACCCCCCCCCCCCCGGACACCCCCCACCACCATACTTGGTCCCCGAACAGCCCCCCGGACAGCCCCCTGGACAGCCCATGAACATCCCCCCGAACATCCCCCTGGACAACCCCCCACCCTCCTCCCTAGACCCCGGACATCCCCCCCGAAAAGTCCCCAAGATAGCCGCCCGGACATCCCCCCCCCCCCCACCCTCCTCCATAGACCCCTGACAACCCCCCAAACACCCCCCAGACATCCCCCAGCACAGCCCCCCCACCCTCCTCCTTGGTCCCCGGATAGCTCCTCAGACAACCCCCGGACAGCCCCCCAGACAGCTCCCCCGTACAGCCCCCCCACCTTCCTTGATTTCATTTACTACTAGAAAATATATAATATAAATTTTATTTATTTTCATAATGATAATCAATGTAAATAAAATTTACACGTATAATCAATATCATAGAATCTTGGTATGTTATAAAAGGGATGTATTCATTGGGCATGACATTGTTAGCTCTGAAATTATTCATAGCATGATAAACATTAATCTAATCAATATGAAAAACTGACCTAACACATTTTAATTGTGTTGATGCTTTAGGACAACGATCCGTGGGTCAAATGTAATGTGTACGAGTCAACCCCTCCTCAATCCAAGGAACAGTGTTGCTGAGATCACTCTAAGTGGCTCTCTTTTGTTATAAATGGACAACATTTTAAGTACATACGGAATACCGACCAAACGCATTCAGTTTCTAGTGAAACATTATGAGAACGATACATGGGTCATAAGTGACGTGCACAAATCGACCCGGCCTCAATTTGAGATGCGGTGTGGCCGGCACCACTCAATGTGTCTGTCTTTTGTTTCAAAATGAAATCATTTTAATTGAAAAACATCAACTGGAATTTGAAAAACTGACCAAACGCATTTAGATTGTGTCAATACTTTAGAAAAACGATTCATGGGTCATATGAGATGTGTACGAGTCAACCTCGCCCCAATATGAGGCACGGTGTATCCGACACCATTCACAATGTCTCTCTTTTTTTTAAAATGGACAAGATTATAAGTGAAAAGAACAACTAACATATGAAAAACCGAAAAAAGGCATTTGAAATGTGTTGATGCTTTAGGAAAACCATCCATGGGTCATATGTGACGTGTACGAGTCAAACCTGCTTTAATTTGAGGCACGGTATGGCCGGAATCACTATAAGTGTCTATCTTTTGTTTAAAATGGACAACATTTTAAGTATATACGAAAAACCGACCAAATGCATTCGGTTTCTGTTGAAACCTTAGGAGAACATTCCATGGGTCATATTTTACGTGTAAGAATCAACCCCGCCTCAATCTGAGACGTGGTGTGGCCGACACCACTCAAAATGTATTTCTTTTTTTTCAAAAGGACATCATTTTAAGTGAAAAACATCAACTGGCGTACAGAAAACTGACCAAACGCATTCATATTTTGTAGATACTTTAGAACAATGATCCATGGGTCATATGTGACGTGTATAGGTCAACCTCACCTCAATCCAAGGTGCGTTGTGGCTGAAACCATTCATAGTTTCTCTTTTTTTGATTAAAATGGATAGGATTATAAGTGAAAAGGACAACTGACATACGGAAAACCGACCAAACACATTCTAAATGTGTTGATGCTTTAGGAAAACGATCCATGGGTCATATGTGACGTGTAAGAGTCAACCCTGCCTTAATTCGAGGCCTGGTGTTGCAGGCATCACTCTAAGTGGCTCTCTTTTGTTTAAAATGGACAACATTTTAAGTACATATACAAACCGACCAAATGAATTTGGTTTCCATTGAAACATTAGGAGAACGATCCATGGGTCATATGTGATTTGTATGAATCAACCCCGCCTCAATCTGAGACATGGTGTGGTCGGAGCCACTCAAAGTGTCTATCATTTGTTTCAAAAGGACATCATTTTAAGTGAAAAACATCAAATGGAATACGAAAAACTGACCAAACGCATTCAGATTGTTCCGTTACTTTAGCACAATGATCCATGGGTCATATGTGACATGAAAAAGTCAACCCCGCCTCAATCCAAGGCACAATGTGGGTGGGATCACTCTAAGTGGAACTCTATTTTTTAAAATGGACAACATTTTATGTACATAACGAAAACCAACCAAATGCATTCAATTTTCGTTGAAACATTTGGAGAATGATCCATGGGTCATATGTGATGTGTACGAATCAACCCTGCCTAAATCTGAGACGCAGTGTGGCCGGAACCACTCAAAATGTAAGTCCTTTGTTTTAATAGGACATCATTTAAATAGAAAAACATCAACTGGCATACGAAAAACCAACCAAATGCATTTGTATTGTGTCGTTACTTTAACAAAACGATCCATGGGACATATGTGATGTGTACGAGTCAACCCCACCTCAATCCGAGGCGTTGTGTGGCCGACACCATTCACAGTGTCTCTCTTTTGTTTAAAATGGACAATATTATAAGTGAAAAGAACAAATGACTTATGAAAAACTGACCAAACGCATTCAAAATGTGTTAATGCTTTAGGAAAATGATCCATGGGTCATATGTGACGTGTACGAGTCAACCCCGCATTAATATGAGTCACGGTGTGGATGGTATCACTCTAAGTGTCTCTCCGTTGTTTAAAATGGACAACATTTTAAGTACATACTGAAAACTGACCAAACCCATTCAGTTTCTGTTGAAACATTAGGAGAAAGATCCATGGGTCATATGTGATGTGTACGAATCAACCCCGCCTTAATCTGATATGCGGTGTGGTCGAAACCACTCAAAGTGTTTGTCTTTTGTATTAAAAGGACATCATTTTAAGTGAAAAACATCAACTGGTATACGGAAAACCGACCAAACGCATTTGGATTGTGTCAATACTTTAACAAAATGATCTATGGTTCATATGTGATGTTTAAGACTCATCCCTGCATCAATCCGAGGGACAGTGTGGTCAGCACCATTCATATTGTCTCTCTATATTTTTTAAAAGATAGGATTCTTTGTGAAAACAACAACCGACATATGAAAAAACTGACCAAAAAAATTATAAATGTGTTGATTCTCTAGAAAAATGATTCATGGGTCATATGTGACGTGTACGAGTCAACCACACCTTAATCTAAGGCATAGTGTGGCCGAGATCACTCTAAGTGGATCTCTTTTGTTTAAAATGGACAACATTTTAAGTACGTACAGAAAACTAACCAAACGCATTCGGTTTCCATTGAAAATTTAGGTGAACGATCCATGGGTTATATGTGACATGTAAGAATCAACACCGCCTCAATTTGAGACGCGGTGTGGCCAGAACCACTCAATGTGTTTATCTTTTGTTTCAAAAGGACATCATTTTAAGTGAAAAACATCAACTGGCACACGAAAAACCAACCAAGTGCATTTTGATTGTGTCGATACATTAACAAAATGATCCATGGTTCATATGTGATTTGTACGAGTCAACCCCGCCTCAATCGGAGGAGATTTGTGTCCGACACCATTCATAGTGTCCGTCTTTTGTTTAAAATGGACAGGATTATAAGTGAAAAGAATAACTGACATATGAAAAACTGACCAAATGCATTATAAATGTGTTGAGGCTTTAGAAAAATGATCCATGGGTCATATGTGATGTGTAAGAGTAAAACCCACCTTAATCCGAGGCATGGTGTGGCTGGGATCACTCTATGTGGCTCTCTTTTGTTTAAAATGGAGAACATTTGAAGTACATACGGAAAACTGACCAAACGGATTATGATTGTGTTGATACTTTATCAAAATGATCCATGGGTCATATGTGATGTGTAAGAATGAACCCCACCTCAATCTTAGACACGTTGTGGCTGGCACCACTCAAATTGTATGTCTTTTGTTTCAAAAGGGCATCATTTTAAGTGAAAAACATCATCCGACATACGGAAAACTGAACAAATGCATTCAGATTGTGTTGATACTTTAGGAAAATGAATCATGGGTAATTTGAGACATTTTAGAGTCAATCCCATTTAAATCTGAGACGCGGTGTGGCCGACACCACTCAAACGGTGTCCATTTTGATTAAAATGGACAGGATTGTAAGTGAAAAGAACAACTGGCATATGGAAAACTGACCAAACGCATTCATAATCTATTGATAATTTATCACAACTATCAAGGAGTCATATGTGACGTGTGCGAGCCAACCCGAGCTCAATCCGAGTCGCGGTGTGGCCGAGATCAGTCTATGTTTCTCTCTATTGTTTAAAATGGACAACATTTTAAGTACATAAGGAAAACCAACCAAATGCATTCGGTATCCGTTGAAACATTAAGAGAACGAACAATGGGTCATATGTGACGTGTACGAGTAATCCTCGCCTCAATCCAAGGTGCGGTGTGGCCGACACCACACAAAGTGTATCTCTTTTTTTTTAAATTGACTTCATTTTATGTGAAAACAACAACTAGCATACAGAAAACTGACCAAACAGATTTTGATTGTGTCCATACTATAGAAAAACGATACATGGGTCATATGTGACATGTAAGAGTCAACCCTACCTCAATCCGAGAATCAGTGTGGCCGACACCATTCATAGTGTCTCTCTTTTGTTTAAAATGGACATCATTTTAAGTGAAAACAATAACTGACATATGAAAAACTGACCAAAGGCATTCGAAATGTGTTGATGATTTAGGAAAATGATCCATGGGTCATATGTGATGTGTATGAGTCAACCCCACATTCATTCGATGCACGGTGTGGCCGGGATCACTCTAAGTGGCTCTCTTTTGTTTAAAATGGACAACATTTTAAGTACATAAGAAAAACTAACAAAACAGATTCAGATTGTGTAGATAGTTTATCACAACGATCCATGGGTCATATGTGACGTGTACGAATCAACACTGCCTCAATCTGAGATGTGGTGTGGTCGACACCACTCAAAGGGTCTGTCTTTTGTTTCAAAAGGACATCATTTTAAGTGAAAAACATCAACTGGCATACAGAAAACCGATCAAACGCTTTTGGAATATGTTGATACTTAGGAAAATTATTGATGGGTCATTTGTGACGTGTACAAGTTAGCCTCACCTCAATCCGAGGCACGTTGTGGCCGGTATCACACCAGGTGTATGTATTTTGTTTAAAATGGACATCATTTCAGGTAAAAATATATGGTATACGAAAAACCGAACAAATTATGAATTGAATTCCGGATTACACATATAATTGTCATCTATATTTTAAATTTATTTCTAAATGAATTATGTATGTTTATAATTACGTTATGAATTCTAATTAAATTATGGATGTGTATAGTTCCATGAATCATTATATGTTAAATGTCTATGAATTTGTACTCTATATGTATGTGTTAGTTGGTTATTGCAGGTACAATAATTGTATATGTATGTATTAGTTTATTGTAAGTACAATAATTGGATTGAAAATGAGAGGGAATTCACAAAATGAGACCCACTGGGCAAATTGCAGAGCTGCTGTGCAAATTGAAGGCTAGTTTGCAATTTTTACAGAATAGGCTATGCCAATGGTTTCAAACCATTGGCATAGCATCTTTGAGTTTTTTACCAACTATTCTATGAACCGTTGGTAAAAAACCTTTACCAACGGTTTAGAAACCATTGGGAAAGAAGGCATTTCTTGGGCTTTCCCAATGGTTGTGCCAAGCTGCTTGGATTGGTTAATATTCCCTCAACCTATCCCAATGGTTCCCTATAAACTGTTGGGAAAAGATTTCCAAACGTCTTACTTTACTATGGTTTGCAGAACCGTTGGTCTAATATACACCAACAGTTCTGCAACTTTTCCCAACTGTTTAGAATCATTGGGAAAGACTGTATTTCCAATAGTGATAAGATCATGGTTTCCAACTAAAAAAATAATTGAGATGAATATCATTTCCATTAAATTTTATTAAGTTAACGACATATCTTAAAGTTCATAAATACTTAAAGAAATCAGAAATGACAAAATTACATAGCAATAAATCACAAAAAACACACCAAATGATCTATAGAATCTCAAATAAAAATGCATCATTAGTTTGGTAAATTGAATACTGATAGAAATTTCAAAAGATCTCAAAAATGGGCCAACACTATATATACTTCATTAGGATATCACACTATAAGATTATTTTATTTTTGAATATCCACATCAAACCACAATGATTTGAATAAAACAAAGATACTTTTTTATATTTATAGTGGAACTAATGAATATGTGCTAGTGGAAAAATAGATAAAATCATAAAATTTATCAATAATAGATGGAGAATAAAATTTGAAGAAAAATTGAATTGGAGATGTTGATTATTTATAAAATAAATCTATATAGTCATTTATATTGTGTCACTAAATCCTCTAAATCCCACTTAATATAAAAAAATTTTGAATCATTATCACTCATGAAAAAATATAACATCTACCCTAATATTACTTAAATTTAGGAGTCCATTTCTAGCTAAATATAAATTTTTAATAATAGTAGTATTTTAACCCAATTAACAAAAACTACAATTACATGATAAGAACAATACTATATAATAACAGATACATTATCTAGTGAATGATTATTTTTATAATAATTTTATTATAATCGTAATATATGAGTGGAATTTATAAAAATATTCAAAATTATTAAATCGTATAATACTACACTTCTATTATATATTGTTCTTAGATTAACACTCCATGTATAATGATCAATTTTCTTCATATTTTATTAAGAATATTTTTATAATTTTAATTCCCATAGGAATTTTAACTCAAAACATCCTTTTCAAATAGAAAATTATTTTTCCAGTTCATTATCTCACATTTGAGAATCTAATATCGATAGGATCTTTTACCCTCAACCTTAATTATACAATAATTGAAAAATATTTTTAGAAGTTTGTAGTGGGAAATATCATCTTATTTAATGTGGATAGAAAAATAAAATATAGATGAACAGAAGAGGCCTGATACAGACCATAGATTGTTACTTAATTAGAAAAATTACGGTATTTTTGTGGAAAAAAATAATTATTTATTATCACCTTTTTAATATTCATAATGCATTTCTAATGACACACCCCAGATATCTTGAATAATTTTTTTAAAATGAATAGACCATAACATATGTGCAACATCTAATAAAATTGATGTGTTATAATATTGAGTTTGTATTATAATAGTCATAGGGATATTATTTCCTTGAATATATAATTTAGTGTTATTCCCAATTCATCAAAAAAAAAATGAAATAATCCATCAATATAACCGACATACCCAAATCATCTTGTACTTAAATAGGGAAATTATATGGTTTCCCATAATAAAAAATATGAAACTAATAAATGGTATAACTAAGGGATAAAATAAAAAAATGAATCAATAATTGAACATAGACAACTCATTGGAATCTAAATAAATAAAAAAGGACCATATATATAAATATATACATCAGAACATAAAATTAAATACAAATACCATAATACCAACTCATAGTGAACCACCTTCCAAATACACATTATATAACTCAATTCCACCTCTAATATATGAATAGATCATCTAGAGAATACTTTTTACCTAAAATTAAATTGTATTATTTACTCATGTACAATAAAATATACTTTTGTTTTGTATGTAGGGAGTTAGTCCAAAAACCCTGTAGTGTTACTCCTCTCAACTTGACAGATTTTGTACTAGTGATTCGGTGGATGAGTATGAGAATTTTGGGAATGTCGATATCCATTATTGGTGAAACTGAACCACTCAAAAACTTATCATAGTTATGATCCTAAAATCCCACACCTAGGTCAATTATTTTCCAGAATATTGAGGCTCCTAAAAAATTTGAATTTCTTGTTACTGAACTAACTATTGGTACCACATTCCTATGATCACTTGTCCATATACCATTATAACACAATGTGGTGAACGAAAAATATAATCTCATCTAACCTAATTCAATAGAATATTATTATGTAAAAAAATTATAGATCATGTATCAGAGCCCCACCTAACTTATCCATCATTTCGTTACATATAAATAATAGAAACCTGGAAATATCATGAGAAATAAATATGATATCAAGAAATAAAATAATGGAAAATAAATTTTATCCCAAAAATTATTAATTTTTAAAAAAATTGAAAAAAATAAAATGTAGTAAATATAAAAAATATATTATTTTAATTGTAATCCCTTGATAAAATTTATTGTTTAAAAATAATGGTCCCCAACAATATGATGTGACAATTATTCTTTTATGACAAACCCTATCTCATCTCCCGAGTCCACGTCAGTGATATCTTATGGAATACCAATAGAGAACATTCAACTCTATTGCATATACAAATCATAAATAATTATTGGGTCTCAATACCATTGTATGGTAATACATCCATTTTTGATAATAATATATTATATCATATACCATTAAAATAATTATAACTAAACAATGAGTGTTCCAAAATCACAATATTACCTTAGGTGAAACCTTAGAGACCACCATTCAACTCAATTGCACATTTTTAGAAATATACTCCCATGAAACAAACAATTTAAATATTCATATTGAATTTTCCTTCCAATGAAACATGTGTATCATATTTATGTATATAAAAATTTATAAAAAACAAGCTCAATAGAATATAAAAAAAATTAAATTATTATTTTAATTTATAAATTTTCATTTTGGAATAAATAAACCCATAAAATCAGTTATGAACAATTGGAAAATAATTATGGAAAAAATATTAAAAATAAAAAAATTTACAATATATTACACACCATGAATTATCAGACGTGGTAACATGACTATAAATTGAAATAAAACATGTGTAATGAAATAATGATTTTGAAAATGATGAATTTTTAAGCTTGATAGGGATTAATGTTAATTATTAATAAATAAATTAAGTGTTGTTTATATAAATTATATGATGAATATGACTATTGGAATAGTAAAAAGATTGTTATGACTAGTAACATGGCCATTAGAAATAGAAATTTGATTGAATGGAAATTAAACTAACAGTAAATAATGTATATTAACATTATTGTATTATTTATCAGGAATAAAATAAGTCAATATATTTAATATAATTCTATAAAAAAGAATTCAAATTATAATTTCAATGAAACTATTAATGTGTTCCTAAAAAAACCCAATAAGAAATACTGTGAAAAAAAATTATCTAAATTATTATATTAATGATTATAGTTGTTTTTTTATAAATTTAATGATTAAAAATTATTTCTTATAGGTTGAATTTGGTTATTTTTATTTAGAAAATATTTATAGTTGAATATAATATATATTATTGTATAAATATAGAAATTTTATGTTAGATGTATGATTTTTAAGTACTTTATATGTCATAATATTATTAGATTGACATAAAATTGACTTAATAAGATAAATAATATTTTAAAAATCAATGATCCCAATATAATTTTTCATGTATTATATTTTTTTCAACCGAGTTTTTGAATCATTGGAACTTTTGTATAATGTTTTACACTAATTTGAGAATATGTTTGATGAATTAAAAGTGATTTTCTATGTGATATGACAAACTTTTGTAATTCATTGAATAAAGGTGAAACATTAAAAAGTCCTTGATGAATCCACTATTTTTAAGGGTTATTCATAATAGCTACCGGGAAAATTGAAAAATGAAATACATTTTGTAACTATCATTTAGATTATTATAAGATTCACCAATATTTTTTTATTTTTCATAAAGATCAAAAAAATTAAAGGCAGTTTTGGTGGTGAAAATTTTTAAGTCATCATGTTTAAATATTTGAAAATTATTATTAGTTAGAAAAAGAGGTGTAATAAAAAAGAATTTATTTTTAATTAGTAGAAATGAGAAAATGATAGATATGGAAATTGAACAATGTATCTTGGGGGAAATACTCATCTAAATAGTTCAATATGGAATCTCACGGATGATTATATAGAAAAAAATCAATTTTTTGAATATTATCAAATTATTTTTAACATTAATTTATTGATGTTATTAATTAGTGATTATTTTAAGATGTGGAATTAAGAAGGTAAAAATGGAAAAACGTTGAAATTATTGAGAGTGAATTATTGAAAAGAGACTGATTTTGGGAGTTTATTAGTGAAAAAATGACTTTTAGATCTAGAGTATTAAACGATACATGAATCAAAAGCACATCATTTATAATATGAGTGTTTTGAGAAAGGATGAATCATTTGAGTTCATTAATGAATATCATATTTTGATGTTTTTAAGAGGTTATTAGTTTATATGGGGGATTTAGAGGGAGATAATCATTTTTTGAATAATCGTCAATAAAAAGTTACCAACCTTGGATTCTTTGTGGTTGATCTTTGAGGACCTAAGTGATTTAGAATAACAATATAAATACCCATAAAGAGATATCATTCAATAGATTTTTGGGTTCCTGGTATCGTGTAAGCATGTTACTAGCCTTTCCAATCTCATATGTTCCCCCATAATAAAAAAATTTAATGATATACATGATATAGAATATGATGACCAAAAAAATTAATTCTAGTATTAATTTATGAGTGTACATCAGAACCAAAACACTAGAAAATCACAAAATGATTCTTTAAAAATTTAAAAATTAAGCAATTACTTTATGATGAATTATTTATTTGTAGATGAGTCCTAAAATGAATCTACATTTTACCATCACTACATCAGAGGATTATTGTGTATATTTCTTATAACTCTGATCCACACATGCATAATGAGCCTTCGAGCATCACAATATAAATGTCTGAGTGATAACATGTGAGATCCTAATGGTAGTGTCTTTCGTCTATAATTTATACTATAATACCCTCAATATAAGAATCTTATTTTTATCTATAGATTTGAGATGGGTGGTTAAAGAGGATTTCTCTCTTTTCAGAATATTGTACATTGTGGGGATATCATTAGGGATTGAGTTGATTATCTATATTTCAATGTGAACAGCAACAAAAAGGATAGATCCTATTGTAGATATATAATAATTAGGCATAAATTGTATTAGAGTTGGATAATAGTAAATTTATAAGTTCCCTTATTATTTTAATAATATGCATGGGACCTCCTATATATAATTATAATAACATTTTTATTTCATGTGATGTGAAAAACATGGAAATCATTGAAAAATTATATATTGATTTTTTTTAAAAATTTACTGATACAATATTTAATATATTATATTTATCATCAGACCTATTAATGTGGGATTCCATCCCTATATAATAATTATCAGTCCTTAAATAATAATTAATTAATTATTTAATAAACAAAATATTATTATTTTTCAACAAATAAATAAAACTTATCTCCACAAATAGATTTTTTTTAAATATAGTCCTCATAATATTCTCTTGAATAAATATTGACTAAATATATGTGATTGATAAAAAGACTAAATATTAAATTTGTTATGGGAAAAATAGTTATTCATGATATTAAAAAATAATATCTAACTATGGTTCTTGATACTATTACTGTACAACCATTTACTCCTCTTTCTATGATTAATTTGGAATAATCACCAAAAATCCAATATTATCAACTAATATCAAGACACATCCCCAATAGAGAAAGAAATTCATTTTCATGATTAAATACAACCTAATAAAAAACTTTAATATTTAATGTAATCCTTTTTTTCATGATATCTTGTATCAATAATGCTTCAAGATGGTTTTATCAGATAATGTGATCGATGTCTCTTTAATTTTCATTTTATAAATAAACATTTTTTTCATTACCATTGAAATGGATTTAGTTTTCTTATATCATTCCCAGCAATGGTGTTAAAATATCAACAATTATTCAATAAGAGAACAGATAAATCCTTTATCGTATAATTCGTTAATGCAATAATATTTGTGGCCTACCCATCATATCATACTTCATCATGAAAATATATAATAATGGGTTTCATTAATCCATCAATGAATGTTACTCATAATATTCATTAATAATAATCTTAACATTTATGTATAATTACACTTGTCCATAGATAAGAATATTAAATGATAAATGTAAATATTTGTTTCTTATGCATTGGTTGTGCTCTCAAAATCACATCACATAAAAATTACCAAAGTATTATACCCTTATAATGTCCCTCAAATTATAATGAAAAACTAACCATGATATTCTATAAGATTTAAATCCCACGAAGTGTTAAATCTGGTCTTGTTTTCAAAGAAATATGGAATGGTCTCTTTGTTGACATTTGGTTTTTTGTGATTGAGGGAGGTTTCACGATAATTTTCTACAGGTTATACCATGTTTTTCTATGATGGAAACTCTCAGTGGTTCACCCATACATAATTGATTAGGAACCTGATTTCCAAAGAAGGGTGAACCTTTAGGGCATCTGACCCAATAACATTGAGGAACTCACATTGGTCAGGGGGGTGTAGGATCTGTCTCATCAATCCCATTGGGGTGGGGGGGATTATTTCCTACCCCAGGGATTTTTAATATATTTAAGATATGTTCATGAAATACATCACAAGATTTAATATGTGATTAGTTACCCAAGTTTCAATGACATAATTACCACCATGTGTTGATGGGACAAAATATTTTCATATTATAGGTCTCCATGTTTTCATTTTTTATGTATGATTCTTTTGGTTATATAAATGGTTAGGATACCTGGAGTTTATTTCCATTAAAGGTTTTGGTTGGTGGCTTGTATATATTACTAAACTTTTATGAGGAATCCTACATATCCTAAGACTGTAGAAAACAAAGAACCCACAATGTTTTTGAAGTGTAGTTTATTATAGTGCAGATGGAAAGATCCATGTAGTTTTACATCACAGTGTAAGGAAGTAATTATAATGATTTTTCCAAAATGAGGTATTCTATATATCATGTTAAGATATAAACCAGAGTCTATGTAGTTTTTGTCATTTTTTAAAATCTATGACAATAGGGGCCTTGTGAATGACTTATTCAAATAAGGATTCACTGAATTTCCTTATCATGAATACATCCATTTTATTAAAGATGGGATGTAATCAGACATACATCATAATGGTGTGCCACACAAGGTGAATCCTCATCTTGATATTGGAAAAATATTTATAAGTCTCTAATCCCATAAGATACAATATCAGTGTGAGAAAAATGTGATAGAGGGTGATTAGACATATCAAATGAGAGAATATTTTTACTTGGATAACACTTACATGTTTCCCTTTTATAGATATTGTTGCCCATTTAAGGAGGACGTGATGTGGTGATCTAGGTTTAGGATGGTTTCCTACATATCATATTTACAATAGGGAGAAGATTCATGATAGTGCAGTTTCCTTCTAAAATCAATAATGGTTGAGGAAGAATGATAAGACCATGGGAGATATTGGGACCCAATGGTAAGAATGATTGAGATATAGAGCGAAATTCATTAAGGTGTATTCATTTTTTATCTCAGGCCATAGGAAGGTGACATATATATCATTTGTATTGAAATAATCCAAATTCTCAACGTTTTGTTACCCATAACCCACTAATGTTTTTTATTGGATGTTTACGCTCATAGAAAATATTATTATCCCTATGTCATAATAATTCTACGATATTATACCAGGATTTATGCCAATAGAAATATTAATTTTCTTTCTTCTGACAGATAAAGATCGATGGAGACCATGCACGGTTTGTTATACATGATAGGTATGATGTGGTAGGACCACATTAGAGAATAGAAAATATAGGATTTTATGAGTGTATAACCCTAAACCAATAGAGGTAATCCCTTTATAAAGGAGGTATGTGGAATAAGGTTCCCAGATAGGGATCCATATGAAATAAGTCAGAGTGTATCAATTGATGCAGATTACATGTCTTAGTGGATCAACCCAATATATCTTACCTTTCTACTGTAAACTATATAATTTTTTTTCTAGACATGTCATTATTTACTATTATAAAATATCATGTTTGTCTAATAGACATGCCATTATGGTCTTTTAGACATGTCTAGGTTGTCTACCTGACATAGAAGACACATCTAAGGGTGTCTTTTTGACATGAACTAGATTCTCTTCATGATCTAAGATACTATGTCCAAGACCATTTTCTTGATGAGAGGAATTTAATGGGAAGTCTTCACACGATCCATGTGCATTGTTCAGGATGTAATTTCATCATAAAATAAAAATGTTCATTAGAAATTGCATAATAATTTTAACATGTCAATAATATGTAACATGGAATCCCCAAATTTTCTAAGGCCTATTACATGATTTAATTTACATGTACTAAGTCTATCTTGTGATCGGAGTGATAAGTCCAAGACTGATGATAGGAATAATGAGACTAGTGAAGGATATTAATATCATGTTACCTCAATTGGATTACATGGAGGGGTATCAAAAAAAATTTCATGATCTTGTGTGTATCTAAATGTTGAAGTTGTGTTTCTAATGGAATCATGCATCAAATATGCTTGGAATATATTTTAGAAGGGAGGAGGAGTTCATGGCCAAGGGTTATGTGAATACTGCACTTCTAAGGATCTTAATGGTGATAGGAGGGCATGTAATTGGGTCCATATGCATATCAAGGATGTGTACAAATCAAGGGGCCCCAACATGATGGTTACATGTGATGCATAACAAATCATGATATTCCCATTAAATCAAGGTGGTCCTAATATTGAGTTAATAAAACATGCCATGAATTTGGGTGTGTCAAACACATCATGGAAGCGATGTGCATGGCTCCATGCATGCACCACAAGATGAAGGGCTCTCATTTCCAACGATGTATTCCCATAGGCATCAGAATGGGTGTGATGAATTTCAAAGGGTCTACACATGGTGGTAAATAAAATGAACCAAAAGACTAAGGGAACTTATGCCTAACTCTAAATGGAATAAAATCTCATAACCAAGCTTCACACGTTTTTCTCATGATTGTGGTCACATGGTAATCATGTGATATCAAGAAATCTAAGTGATAAAGTAAGGTGATCTTCATACATGTGGTGGGGAATATCGTTGGTGATGTATACATGGAAAAGTGAATGAATGAAAGAGTCAATAAACGTGTGTGGAATCATGTTATTATGTGAATATATCAAATGACACATTTATAATTTTATTTTCAATTCATCGTGTGGTAGTGTGATATTAATGTGATCACACGATATGGTTTATTTGGACCCCATAAAAATGTTATCCAAGGGTCATAGCCAAAATTTTCTATTTCTACTCTCATATTTTCCTCTCTCATTTATGTGTTCGTATGGGGGTCCTTGGTTTATATAATAAAAGGATGAAAATGTTAGTGCCACATTTCATGGTGATGGTGCAACACACAAAGGTTGTAGGTGTTGGAGGATTCACATGAAAACAATCATGTGATCACGAGAAAGATTCTCACAAGGGCATATTAGATAGCCATGAGGGACCAAGAATATTGGCTCAAAGGATGTGGTGAGAAAAATACCTATTCATATGATGGATCTTATTACAATTTCC
Source organism: Viscum album (assembly GCA_963277665.1). Lineage (NCBI taxonomy): Eukaryota > Viridiplantae > Streptophyta > Magnoliopsida > Santalales > Viscaceae > Viscum > Viscum album. The sequence continues at coordinate 1,970,943,774 of OY728138.1, forward strand.
AAGTAATTTTTATGACGGATTTCAAGGTTTTTCATGATTTGATATCAGACAATTATCATGAATGTGATGTGGAGCCATATGTATGGATTTGATATTCCTAGTAATATTTTATTTTATCGTGCATGGATAAGGGGTATGGATCATCATGGAGAGCACTAGAGTGTTAGGTTTCGGAATTTTAGATCTATTGGGATTACCGGTGAGGCCCATAATGTACGAATGTTGAATAATTTTTACCACAGTCTAAGAAAACAGTCAGGATTAGCCACATCACATGGCCCATGTTTTATGTTCATTTTTAATGTGTGAACATTTCCAATGATATTCAATTACCACAACAGTTTTTCTTGTTGGTGGAGGAAACCTAATAAACAATTCTATGACAACATCACCAAGACCTGATAGTGAGGTCGGTTCCTAGAACACCTTTACTCGTGCCCTCATAGGCCACATCCTACCATTGTGGGTCCAACTAATACAATCCCAGAACCTCCCCATGAATTTAACATGGGAGATATACTCACCCACATACATGCCACCCAGTTGTATGGATCCCTTCTTCTATAGGCATGGTTGATTTTACTCTAGAAAGAGCCCATGGTTCAGTTGGTTGGCAAGGCAGCATGGGTAGATTTTTTTTTTGGAAAATAGGTACCCATGTTTACATAGAAATTAATACAATTAATATAAATAAGGTACCTAAAGTTATTCTGTTATAAAGTTAATCCCCAATAAAATTATTCAAGAAAACAATTTTTTACACTTTCATTAAAAATAAATTGATATATTTCATGGTATTCATAGTTATAAAATTTTTAATGGATAAGTTAATGGAGAACAATAATAGGATCCTACAAACTCCCCTAAAGAATGATATTAATTAGGATATAAATGAATATAATTATAAGGTAAATAAAGATCACTTTTCCACATATCTAATCATCTGTCTGTCTATAGTAATGATCCATATGGTTGGATTTGTGAATAATGTGCCAATTGAGGAACTTGAAGTGCTATCATGGGGAGAATTTTGACAACAAGTACATGAATTTTTATTTACTTGATATCATATGGATCATCAAATACACTCATCTATTATATTATATCATATAAATCCTACTTCCAAGACATCAACATCATAACCATACCTGTTTTCTCTTAATAATTGAGCATGAATGCTACAACCATGAGACTCCTCATTGGTATATCTTCTTCGATCATCATGGGAATACCAGGTTAAAAATAAGATTTTTGTGAAATGATCATTTCCATAGTTCTAATGTGTGGTACATGCACACTGAAATGTTACACATGAGAATGGGAATCAATCCATTGGTAGTTCTAAAACATATTCATATGAAGACCAACCTCAGGAATATGGAACATAGGTTCTTATATGATAAACTTTATGTTGATTGTAATTATGAAGATCTGACATAAATTTAAGAATGGAAATGTCACCATTTTTGTTTTGAAATTCTAGGTACATACACATGTTATGGTAGAGATGTCACACGGATAATAAAAAATAACCAGAACTGTTTTAATACGCAATATACCAAAATTTAGGATTTGATTGCATAACATTCAAATATTTTTTATATGAAATGCCCATGTCTTCCCACTGACATTAGATTACTCATTGATATATATTGGATCCAAAATATGTAAAAATGAAGCCAACAAGAAGAAGAAATTAAATACTGGTGGGTTACATCGCGAATCCTATTCACAGATCCCGGCATCACCGTAACCGGCATGAAGCCACCTCCTTTATAAATCCACTACAAAGAAAAGTGGCAGGAGGCTCCGTGGATCGAAATGCATTTTCAAAGTAACCGTGAAGCAAAGAGGCAGAGCTTCTATGATCTATAAGTCATTTACGAAGCTGCCACAAAAAAAATAGTAAAGAGGCTCCAATAATATGACAAAGCACCACATAGATTCACACCAAACGATCCATTATTTAGACATCCTCTTGCCTATAAATTTTTGGCTCCCCTTGACCCCAATGGTTGGATACTCTGACCTTTTTCCTTTTCCTCACTCAAATCACAAAGCACTTTCTGCTCTATGAAAAATGTGCTCTTTAAGGTACTTTATCCTTAAAAATTTCCATTTCCATGGCATAAATATAACCCCTCTTCAGGCAGGGAATCCCTTCGCGAAGCCCATAAAACATCGTAATGGAATGAGATCCCTAAGGGCACTCGGTTCTTTGAAAATCATTCAAGCTCCGCGAAGTACCTTCCATACACATGTGAAGCACATGGTAAGGAAGGCTCATTGTGGTTTGCAAGCCACAGTTCTTCGAAATGTTACGATTTTCAAGGTATCCTTTATTAATGAAGACATTCTCTGTGAAAGCCTTTTTTCATCGTGAAGCACCCTCTATTTTCACATATTCCCTATGTATAGGCTTGGCCACACCACTTCGGGAAGCATCCTGTGATCCCCTTTTCTCCACAAAACATTTTTCCGTATGACCCTCCAGGAGAGTACGAAGTGATTTCATGGTCCCTTGGGTGGTTCATTACATTGCAGTGCATAGCCTTAGGTTTCTTTTTATAGGAACTATAATGTCTATTACTTCTTTGCATAGCCACTCTAATGTGGACCCCTAAGTGGATCACTCCAGGACACCCACTTATCACAAAATTTATGGGGAATTCCCTTTACCAAGTGTTAATGAATGCCGGTTATGTAAGTACTTTTTGTTCAGGGTGAACCCACGTCTTCTGAGCTATAAGGCATTAAAATTACAAGAAACATCATCATGGGCACATAATGTTAAACTGTGGCCTTGCCCCATGCATCATATGTGGGGTTCCCCATCTTTAACATTCTCTACATCCACTCATCTCCACGGTAGTGAGATATTCCTCACATCAAATGATATCCTCTTTGCTGGAGTGGCACCTGTTTGTAGGGAAGGGAAACCAAATTTGTGTATGGAACTCAGCCCTTATTGCAGGAGGTAGTACCCCTAATCCTCTTTTCTTCTTTGGTTCCAAAGACTATGAGGTGATGGGGGAACAAGGTACTTTTTTATCTAATCCCTCTATGTCTAGGATTTTTCCCCATTAGGCCTCCATCCTGGAGTAAGTACCAATATCCATATCCCTAGTACGCTAACCATGTGCAATCCCTTGTTTCCTCTTTGGTCCACTAACCACGTGTAAGCCCCAGTCCACTTCCCATAGATACACCATTCATGACGTGATCTTCAGTTATTTACTACAACTTTTTTGTCTCATCAAGGATGGCTCACATGGGCTTAGATTAAGAATCAAACATGTCATCCTCTCTGGGACACCCTATAGTGTAATCCCCAACTGAAACCATCCAAGAATATGTGGACTTTAATCCCTATCTCTTATGGAGGCTATGAAGGAAGCCTCCCCGAGATTCAATCCCAACGCCTCCAGTGGTCCTGACCCCTTCACGTCAATTCACCAAACCATTCTGATCTATGAAGAATTTTATCCCTATCTCCAAGTCAAGGTATGTAAGAAGACTCCATGAGGTTCAATCCCAATACCTACTTATACCGACCCTTTCACATTGGTTCACCTTCATCCAACATGATGTTAAATTGTATCCACCATCCTAATCTACATGGACATTGATCCTTGTCTCCTAGGAAAGGTATATAGGAAGCCACCCTGAGGATCAAGCCCATCAACCATCAATCCCAACCACTTCATGTTGGTCAAACCTTGACCCGCATGACATTATATTGTACGCCCCTTTTTATCCGGCTTGACGCTCAACTGTACCCATTAAAACTAAGTGGGATTTGATCATCGTCACAAAGAGATGGTATGTAGAAAGCCACACTAAGGTCCAACCGAAATCGATGTTAAGATATTGTGTTAACCCATCAAGCGGTTAGTCATTGATAATCCCACCCAGCAGTAAGTTGTTGTGAACCTTGTCCAGTGGTAAGCCATTGTTACCATATCAGTGGTAAGCCATTGTCAACCTCAACCAGAAGTACATCATTGTAGTCCCCATGTTGGGACCTGTATCTCAGGTATTCCCATTGAGTTTCGGACCATCCTAGGTTTCTAACCACATGTATGCCTCATTATATTATTGGGTCATTGTCCTATGAGTACACCCTATTCTATAACCCTACCATGAACTACATGGACTTTGATTTTCTACCACAGGGGTATGTAGGAAGCCTCCCCGAGGTTCAATCCCATTAGACATGTCTAATCCTGGTCCCTCCAATGAGACTATTTGTTTTGGTAAGGTCATGTTTCAACCCAGAGGTCCCACTTCCTCTAGGTCCCATCCAAGAATCCATTCACACAGGCCACCTCCTTAGGTGTCCCATCACGCTACCATACTATGCTGTCATTGATTCCCTGCCACGAGGATACACAAGAGGTCTCTTTGAGGCTCATTCCCAACATCACCATTGCCCTCGTATCAGCTCTATCTCAATATCCATCCACTCTTCACAATCCATGTCCATCCTGATTCTTACCCGGGCTTCCACATCCTAATGAGATCAAGTCACTTAATTTATTACTGGTCCTAGTAGTAATCAGTTAACTAACCACGCATTATCCCCAACATTAGTAATCCCTCCAGTGGTTACACCCATCTAATCCACTCCCATCATTGTTCTGATCAGTCCAATATGTCACCACTAGACGTTAAACTACCAGCATACCCTATGATAAACATGGGAACTTGAGGAAAAACTCAACGACTTTCCCATGGCATATAATTCCAAACAATGGATGTGGGATTCCATGAGATTTCGTGCCCTCAATAATCCCTATCATAAGGGGAGGAAAGCTAATGTTCAGACACACCAACGATATCCAATGTGACTACAGCCCCAACAGAAGGTTTCTTTCATGACCGGACCCCTTGGAATGTCCTGACAGAAGCAGCACAATTAACGAGAATTCATGAAGACATGGCACTGGGAAGAGTTTCACGAACAATGTATTAAGTCTATGAGGGAGACCCAAATTAGGTGACAAGTTCCCAAGAGGAATACATGTAAGGTGGAACCAAAATCCCATCATTCAGTTTCTATTAAGGAGAAACCATCCCCGAATATGCAATGGATGTCGCACGCATTTGGAATGCGGGAATGTGGGGCAACAAATAGCGTGTGCTCCACAGACGGAAATGCGCCCTAGCGATAGTGTTGGAAATAGAAATGGTGAACCTGACATGAAATTCTTCTCCCAAACGTGATGATTAGAAGAATTTGAGAAATCAGTGGACTAACATGTCACCATATGCATTTATCTAGTGTCGGGTCCCACCAAACAAATAGTGGTCCTTGCACGAATCTCACTAATAAGTGGGGTATTTGAACGTTTGACATCCCATTCGATGATTTTGTCAACATGGGTCCTTCTTACTAACCATGGAAGAAGGAATTGAGCTGGGGCCTTGGATATAGATTTTTCTTCCTTCAACACTAATGGTTAGATGTCCTAACTTTCTAGCACCCACATCACTATGAAAAGAAATCAATCACCGCCCACCCACTGATGCAGAGGTAGGAGAAATTTCAATGCGGAAATCATACATGGCCCAATCACCTCTTTGATAGCTTCCACACAGACAGCTAATGGGTGCCCATTCTCCATTTCTCCAACTGAAATCGTTCAAATAAGGGTGATAAATGACCTTGATTGGAGATATGATGAGGATGGGATTATCCCAACCCAGTATATGGCCCATCAAGACATAGAGGTTTCTAAGCCTCATCTCCACCACCACCACCAAGGATCATTCAAGGATCCACTAATTTCCACCCCAACACATAACCATTTCATGAGCCTCTCTCTTGAACTCTTCAATGACTCCCTCCCCTACGCCAATGAGGTGTGGGATTCCATGCCATCCCATGAAGGATCCCATTCTATGGCCTCCCAAGGAGGGCTCCCATTAGGCCATGTCAACTCCACAAGCCATCCCCACGGGCTAAATAATAGGTAATCTATGCACATACACCACATACCATGGTCTGGTTAACTCGATGCCAATGTCAATCATATGATGAGAAGGACGCCCATCGAGGGTAATTAACGTCAATCTCGATCGTGTCCCGTGCCATCACTGACGTATACCATCGTTTCCCTATCTATGTCGAGAAAGGGCATATAGACGCATGTCCCGAATCAAGGCCCCAACTTCCCATTGGGCAGGCTGGTTCGACTCTCCTAGTCATCGATAAAGGTGGAACTCATCGTAGGCAGACCCGTGGAAATGATATCAAGTACGGAGTTCCTCCTCGTACAATCACCAATAAGAGATCGGGTCTGTCCCACTCCCAAGTTCAGCATGGAGGTCCACCCCATGGAATATTCAATATTGATGAGGGTCTTCCCCACAGTAGTGATGCTCTATACGGGAGCCTCCTTTGAACCCAAGACCATAGGTATGGAGCTGTTCTTCCTGTCACTGGTCTCCATAGTAAAGATTATGCACATCCAGTCAAACTTTAGCATGGGGGTCTCCACCATGTCTATACAACCACCATCAAATAACCTACTTGTCCTAGGAACTAGAGAATATGATGTTTGCATCAATTCATAAACACCAATCATGAAGGTCCTACTCATGTTCTGCTCGGCATATATGAGGAACCTCCTCATGGCGATGCTGTTAGGGGACACACGCATGGAGGTTCAACCCATGCTCTCTCCAGCTCTGGTGGATGTCCTACCCACTCCAGAACTTCCACAGAGACTCCCTCCACACATCAGCTAGTAAATATGTAGCTCCTCATCCTATTCCCTTCAACATATTTCCAGGTGCTCCTGACACCCCAGCTCACCCAAGTAGAAGTCCCCTCAACCCCACACCACTACAGCCAATGATCCTCATGCTAGTAATCTACACTGTCCCAAAGCGCCATCCTGGGGAAGGAGGGCAGGTCGTCACTGCCATAAAATGAATCCCAGGAAGATTAAAACCACGATTAAACCTATATGCTTCTCAGATAATGAGGTGGAATGTGAAACTCTAATGAAACCCCCACCATTATCCTTTGTGACAAGGGCCAGAGTAGGAATAAGGTACATCATCCTCATCCTTCTAGAATGCGAGGCCCATCGTATTAAAACCTCCCTCCACAGATACATCTAGGATGATGATGATTTGGAGACCCCCATAGGGTCTGGCTATTAAATGGCCACCATAATCACTAGAAGCACTCTATACCTCAACTAGTTATCATTGAGAGTCATTTTGGGGACCGATGGTGGGTGAGAAATAGCACGGTCCACCTCAAGCAGCCGTAATCTCATTGTTGGAAACCATTGTCGCCGGCCAGTCTTAATGTGATGTGGTGGATAATTCACTATACTCTTATGAGGATATCTATAGATAGGGTGGCTTTTCATCCTGCTCGCCATATTCTCCATCGGCCAGCTTACCGTCTCAGCGGTTTGCATCAGTACCCCTTCCAGTTCCCCAGCCGCCTCCAGCTGATGAGTGGGGCATCCAAGGGCAAGACCCCGAGTTTGATCCAAGGATCCTGTGGGAAATTCATGCGGCATACCATTTACCAGAGATGTTCTGACCAGTCATAGCACCAATCATTAGTTCACCAAAATCACTCGTACAGGAGAATGTTGGGTGCTTTTTCCAAACCCGCTAGGTAATGAATTTTCATATTCATCAACAATGAGTGGCTTACCCCAAGATTCAGGCACACTTCAAAGACTATGGTCAACAATGTCGTTTGGTTTATTTGAACGCACTCTCTATGGTCCAATTCCTTGAGTCACCATGCCACCATAAGAACCTCTAAAAATTATGCATTTATATCATTAATGTAAAACATAATATAATCAAGGAGGCATCCCCCCATGTACAGGTCTATGGTTGGGGGTAGTTTGTGGCCCTTATTTTAGATCTATGTGGCACCAGCACAATTATCTAGGGGATATTGACGATGTGCCTCTCGAAAAATTTGTGGGTAATATGGATAACCTACTTGGAGGAGAGAACGAGCTCAAAATCCACAGAGAGGACATCCTCCTTGTGGGAGTATCACACCTATTGGATCTGTTGGGTAGGATCACTCACTAGCCACGAAATTTACTACGGCTTCCTATAACCACCGAGTCATTAGCCCTTGGTTGGAATACCAATTAGGGAAGAGAACACATCAGAGTCGTCAAACCCTCTGACCCTTCTTTTTTTGTGAAAAATACAGAAGATGATTTCAAAAAAAATGTGTTGCGTTTGCAGATCGCTGATTACAAGAAGATGGTCAATGACCTCCTTGACGAACGTGATGAGAAGCAGTGGCCAGACCATGGAGATCCTTGTCTAGGGTAGCAGGGGCAAGCATGAATTCCACTCAGCGAATTCCCTCCAGGATACCCTGACCATCCTTCCCATTTGGACATGAAAAATGCTCTAAATTATGGAAATAGGTTGTGGTATGTGTTTCAAAATGAACCTAAGGAGCAGGAAAATCCCCTAGACCAACTCAGGTTCCCCAAGTCACTCTACAGGTCATCCCACCAGCCGTTCCATGATTTGTTGGGCCTTTTTATCATGTTGAAGAACCTTCCAACGCACTGGTGGTCAGGTATCCTCATTACGAATGAAACCCCATCCCGTACTTTCTAATGGTAACACTCATTTCTCACCAAGAGGCATAGGATACTCGATAGGTGAAAATAAAACCGAATGGAAAGTCATATCAGGCATGGGTTGATGATATACTAGTGCCCCCATGTTTTGGAAACCTACCTTTTCCCCTTCAATGGGATGGGAGACCCACTACAACATCTAGCACACATCGCCTCAAGGTGTGGACACATGATGGGAACTCTAGCACAATAGGAGGCCACCAAATCCAATGTTTCATACAAACATTGGAAGGGAATTCATTTTTCTGGTACAACCATCTACCCATTGTGTTTGTCTCCAGATAGAAAGACCTCTGTAGGGAGATCATCTACCAGTCCAGTTCTACCACTTGATAGAAGAGAATTTCATACCTCTTGATGTTCAAGATAAGGCTTGGCGAGCGCGTCGCAGACTTTGTCTCCCAGTGGAAAGGCCTTACCTACTCCTTGGACATCTCGCTGACTTTGGAACAACTACTGACAGTGTTTGTGTGGAAAATCAAGATAGAAATGGTCCCATATCACAATACACAGAATTACCCCTTTGGATTTTGAGAAATATCTGATAAGGCTCAGTGTCTAGAGGAAGCTTTACAATAGGACAATCAGGCACCTTTGTTGCCTCCTGTAATTCCCACAAGTAGGGCTGCTAAGGATACGCTGGCCACAGTGGACCAAATAGAGATACCTAGGAAAATGGAGCTATTACCAGTGGATCCGCCCCCATATCCCGGCATAGTTCCTACAAGTTAGGTACAAACTACATCCTAGTATCTCCCACCAAAAATTGGCAGGCACCTCCCCATAATACGATGCAACCACCCATGCTAATTAACTAGGATCCACCTCCTCGACAGGGTCATCCAACCCCCCCGTCAGGGTCAGCCTCCCAAATAGACCATTCCGGATAAAGGAAATTAGACCTACGCGTTCAATGAGACTCAATTCCCTGGTTATTTATAAAGCACCTTGGAGTAGGGACTTCTACATATGCTTGAATGCAGTAGGCCAGAATAGGAGGATCTTACTGATCACCCAACTAATATATCTATCACTGGATCTTAGAGAACATCCTCAAATAATTATATGTGTTTATAGAGTGGCCTCAAGACTTGGTGGATAAAACATTTGTCCATTTAGGCCTAGCTCCGACACAGGTGGCATGTGCCTTCGTGAAACTGGACAGCAGAAGTGACTGCCAAGGGGATTGGCAGAATTTATTAACCGGAAATCCCAAAATTACGATGACTGAATGGCTCGAAAAACAGTCTCCCATTCACATGGTATTATCTGTGCACGTCTGAATCAACCTGATCCTTCAAAAAATTCCATGTCACCCGCAGCCAACACATATGTGTTAATGGCTCAGCCGTTCTCTTCCCAAAAGAGAAAGAATCAACAGATAAAGCTAAAACAATGTACCCTACTGATGTAATCATCATCCATTAAACTCAGTGACATCATGCCCCCAGAGAAGGAGATTCCCCCAGAATACATCAAGTGGTGGAGGTTTCGTCAATTGAAAGTAAATGGTACGCGTCAGTTAACACGGTGAAGCAGGTAAACCCCTATATGATTCCTGACGATGTGGAGCCCCAGACAGACCCTCCCAATGTCCACAGTTGTCACCTGCGTCGACATAGTCGTGACTATATGGTTCATCGGAGTGCCCCATTTAGTACTTCCATCTAGGCTGTACATTCCATTGAAACCAGACAACATTCCCAGTAGAAATGGCATTATGCACACCCTTCTCATGTGATGTTATTAGGTCCAACTTCACCGTTGTTTTGGAAATTGGATCTGGCAGAACTTCCATGACTACACCATTATGAGACACACTTTGTTACAAACTGGTCTCAATCATTTGGACCTCGTCCATTATTCACACCATAGGCTTTGACTAGTGACCAGCAGGACATTCCTAGAATCAGTCAGCTTCCGGTCCAACCGGCAAGGCCCATTATACCTCCTATCATAGAGTGACCACCTGTAAGCAGAAGTTCTTGCATGGAATGATAATTTTATGCATTCAAGAATCTTTCAAGCATTCTAGAAAGGATATCTATCCTCGAGGAACATTTCCTCTCATCGGATATGCATGGAAACCTCATCAAGGCTTTATGAAGACCCGTTTAGTTTGAGACATAGATAGCAACAACAAAAGCCTTATATATAGAGGTCATCGAACATTCTGAATGCCAAAACATTATCTCATTCTCTATAGAAGATGTAGTCTTTCCCAAATAGGGGAAAATCCACACACATTACATCACTAGCCATTTTAATGTCATTGAGGTTCGTCAGTGTCTTGTCGATATAGGCTCTAGGATCAACCTAATACCGACCCATACATTGGGGAAATTTGGGTTGTCCAACGATGATCTGAGTCCCTATGAACTAAAATTTCTAGGTTATGAAAGGACATAATAGACACCGATCGACAAGATCTACCTGGACATGCAGTTCAGTGGTATGGAAGCCAATACAGAATTCATGGTTGTCTCATAGGACACTGCTTAAAATGAATTGATGTGTAGATCATGGCTTCACCTGCATGCAGGGGTCTTTTCATCATATCACTAGTGACATAAGTACTCCCTTAATGATCGAGTGGGAGTAATCCAAGGAGACACTTCTACCTTTTCTTCTTATGAAGCCTACTATCTAAGTGCTGACTATTAGAAGATCAAGGACTACCAGATCCTTGTTAATGAGGTTGAACATTCCATGACAGTGACAGACATGTGGATAGATCTGGATGATGCCTACATATTTCCAATCCACCGATTGGAGTCCAAAACCCTAGACATGGGAAAACACTTCATTGTTTCTAGAATTAGGGGGATCACATTGTCAGGTATAAATGATGCCATATGATCACCTCATACTCCTACACAAATCGGGCTCAGGTGATCCCAGTGCCCCCTACTCCCATAAGATATCCGGATGTCCACCCCATGGAAACTTCAATACACCATACTTTCTTGTTCCATCATGTTTGGATTTACCACCTCAAGTCAATGTGTCACTATTGATTTGATATCATCATGCATGGTCCCTTGGTCCAAAGAACATATCGGATGAGATTGAATTCTTTCATTTCCATGGTTTAAGCAGCACTGGATCCCCTCAATAGATTGTCCACCGCCACTCCGTTTGGTACCAGTCTCCCATCAGGATCTGTTGAATTAGAGGAAACTTCTCCCACCGAGGATCCCTCCTACATAAGTGTACAAAAGGATTTAAAGGATTCTCCACACGCCTTTGAATCAGGCATATCCACCATGGTCAATGAATTGGTACAGGCGAACCTTGGTAGCGAGACAGATTTGAAACCCAAATTTCAAATAACAACAGTAGTATGTGGACTTTCTCAAGTGACATTTTGATGTATTTTCATGGATCTATGATGACATACTGGAACTATACCCCCAAGTATCCATCCACTGCCTCGGTCTTCCATAAAACCACCACAAGATTATAAAGCCTCCCATAAATATGCACCCTTCTCATCATACCATGTTCAATGAAAAATTTGATAAGATCACTAGAGACAATTTCTTCAAGGAGGTCCAATACCCCAGATCGTTATCCAACATTGTGCCCATCAGGATGAATAACAGACATATCGGAGTCTATATCGACTTCTTGGATCTCCACCTTTACTATTTGAAGGATGATTTTCCTTTTCCTATGATGATATTGTTGATCAACACTATTTCTTGGTTCCATACCCTCTCTATCATGGATGGGTAATCTGGGATTAACTAGATTTTAATGGCCCAAGAGGATGAAGATTCTACATCCTTCATAGCACTGAAAGGTACATCTTGTTACCAGGGAATGCACTTTGGCCTAATGAATGTAGGTTCCACTTATCAGCATTCCATGCATCTCATATTTAAGCCTATTTTTTGTACATTGGTGGAAGGCTATGTGGATGATCTAGTGGTCAAATCACTCCAGTATCAGGACCCTCTCAAATTCATTGAGAAAGTTTTTGACTTCCTTCATTCTCGCCATCGGATGATGAAACCATTCAAGTGTTCTTTTGGGGTCACCTCTGAAGATGTTTCAGGGATTCATTGTCAGATATAGGGTCATCAAGATCAACCCAGATAAGATCAAGGCCATTAGCAAGATGTGACCCCCGAGCAAACTCTGGGAGCTTCGAGGCTTCCAAGGCCACTTAGCCTACACAGGCCGATTCATTGCGAATTTGTCCTGAATGTGTAAGCCTTTTTTTCGGATCAGGAAGAATGGAAATGTCTGATAATGGGATGAATAATGTTACACTTATTTAATGGAAATCATGCAGTATCTTCTCCATCCTCTAGTCTTGATTCCACCCATCTCCAGAAATCCACTGGTCCTTTATGTGACTGCCCTGGAACGATCTCTCAGTGCCCTTCTCACCCAGAAGAACAACTAGGAAACTGAAAATAGTCTCTTCTATCTCAGTCACATGCTCCATGATATGGAGACCCGATACTCCCCTATCTATAATATATTACATGCACTAGTATTTTCATTATATATTTGCGACATTACTTGTAGCCCCATAAGGTACAACGGGTGTCCTGAGTGGATCTAATGATGTACATCCTAAACCAACCCATGTTTACAGGACGTCTAGCTCGATGGGAAGTAATCCTTTTGAAGTTAAAAAGTAATTGTGTTCCATAGATGTATATAAAAAGGTTGGTATTGATAGACTTCTTTTCCACCCATCCGGGTCCCACAGACCATTACCCGTACCTTGATTTCCCCGATGAGGCAATCATATCTGTTGACTGACCCATTCTATGTCAGAAAAGGCACATTGATGGTGCTTCCCAGAGCCCTATCATAAGAAGTCTCAATGACCCATGATCAACAGAGTGGGCATGGGTGTCATCTCCATCACTCGAGAACAATATTTTTTTCCATATTGATTCCTGATGTCAAAGGGATGTACCAACCTGAAGCAGAGTACCAGGCTCTCATCATTGGCCTCGATATGTCGCTCGAGATAAAAGTTCCACACTTTCATGAGAAAGGGAACTCTAAACCAGTCATCAAGTAGGTCAATATCATTTATTTCATTAGAAATAAGGAGCTCGTACCACTGTTAGAATATACACTCTAGCTGATGGCCCAGTTCCCATCCCTAATAGAAGTTATTTATGTTCTTCTATCCCAAAATGGTCGAGCTGATTTTTTGGCCAGACAAACTGCTTCACTCGCAAATCCTGAATAGGATACTTTTATTATCCATGTGTAAAAATGGATATTAATCACCATCCCCACTCTAGACGATGAGAAAATGCCATATATAAGTCACCTTACCACTGGAACCTCCAAAGTAGGACATCTAGGTCCCATAGATGCAGTGATTGATGTGACACCCAACTAGAGATCCTCCTTTTTCTTGTACCACCAAAATGGTAATTTCTTGGCATATTGAGTTGTGCATGAGAAAATCTGACACCATGCACTTCAGTTTACTCCCTAGAGTGGTCTCGGTCTTGAAAGGATCCACTGAAAGTGAGAGTTTGATGGGGGTTTCCTCCATTGTATTAAAGGATTTGTGATGTATAAAGTAATGCAGGATGTTCATGTCGGTTCCAACAAGGATCATCAGTCCGAGCCAAAGATATCTCCCCAGATCTAGAGACTAGGGTATTTTTGTCCCTCTATGATCTGTGATTTCATTGAGTTTTCCAAGAGGTTCCATGCATTAAAAAATCATTCCATCATTGTGCATATACTGCCAGAGCCTCTCCACACTAATAGGTTCTCTTATCCCTTTGCAATATGGGGACTCAATGTCATGGGACCTTATCCACCGGTGACAACCTGCCAATACATGTTCAGTTTGACTGCTACATATTTATATTCCAAGTGTGCAGATGATGTATCGCTCAATGGGGTGAAGTCCCATTCTATTGTAGATATTGTGAGCTCAAACATCATCTATGGGTTTGGAGTCCCTCGCATCGTCCTCATCGATAAATGAACCAACCTACATGCATCCATGTTGAATAATATTTACCCCAAGTACATCATTTGTTCTAACCATACATCTCTCTATCACGCGCATGAAAATGGGAATATTAGACAATGACTTGCAATTCCACACAAGTGACCCTATACTCCCTAGTGTACAAAATAGAGGTTGTACTGCCCATAGAGATGTAGTTGCTTTCATTACACACAACTATATATGGTTAGAAAGTTCCATATAATGCAGCTGAAATCTGTCTTGCTGAATTGAAAGCACTATACTAGAAAAGGCTTCTTGCACTGCACAATCTGGAAAGGCATTAGAATATGAAAACTAGATATTTCAACATAAAAGTTCTCCTATTCTCTTTCATACAGGGTAACATGGTGTTGTTCTTGAGAACACCAATGATACCTTTTAGGAATCCACCCAATATAAATACCAAATTAGATGTCCCTTAAATCATTCACAAGGTTTACCCAAATGGAATGTACTCCCTAGTTACCATGGATTGAGAGCTTATAACTCCTCCCACCAAGTCCAAATTCTTCAAGCAATAATTTTCCGGAGTAATCCATTTCTACATGAACTTAAAATATTATGTCCCACATGATAGTAAAATGTATGAAGTCCTGCAAGGCGTTATACTATATCCGTTCCTACATGACCTTAAACAATTATGTCCTGCACGACATTAATCTTTATGACGTCCCACAAGACGTTAAAATGTATCCGGTCTTACATGGAATTAAACTGTTATGTACCACACGACAATAAACTATATGACATCCTGCAAGATGTTAAACTGTATCCAGTTCTACATGACATTATACTGTAATTCATTCCTAAAGACGCTAAATTTAAATTCAAGAACTAAATATTTCTCGATTTCCATCCTCATGGGATATGTTGGAATGCTCGGACACATTGACTTGAGTCTATCCCCACACTCTTCTCTTTGACAACACCACCTGGGTGTAGTTCTTTTGGAGGATCCCACATACTACAGTGTAGGATTACTTGGTCGCCACTTATGTTGAGGTTATTATGATCACACCATGTCATCTTCTTCATTCTTCTACTCTCTAATGTCGTCATTGCATGATGCTAAACTACATGACCTTATCAGAATTACATGTGGCTTGATTCCCATCGTTATGAGATACATATGAATGACTGGACATTTCATCCGTAGGACTGGCCACATCATTAAGATATCCCATTGGTTTGAAACACATTGTGTAATGAAGGATATTTACCTCATTCACGATAAGATCTTCATGACTGCACCGTGTTTCTGTTTCCCTAATGATCTCTTCCTCACAGGTCTTCCTACATGACGTTAAACTGCACAAGAAAATTCATGCTACACACACTCCATTTATAGAGTTCATCATAATCTTTCACATCTGAAAGGACCCCCAAACTGCCTGGATTCTAGGACTAAGGGCTCTCCTACCATCTCGGGCCAATGCACATGAGGATTCCGAATGACAATTTGATAAAAGTCCTGCATTGCAAATATGGTTAGCAGTCGATGCTCATTTTTTGTTCCCAATTCAAGTCACTAGATATGGATGTTGTGTTTTGATCAATGTCAATAACTATCCATTATCATTTCACCAACCCCATATGTCCCATATATTGGGTGTAGTGGTTAATTCTTTCCCTCTATCTCTTCAAACATCAGTCTTCCTCGGGTAGGAGTGTGAGTCCATCTTTCATACCCTTATATTTTGGGGGGAACCTGGTACTACTCATTATTTCCCACATGGAGAATTGCTCACATGGTTAAAGGAGCTTTGGTAAGGAAATACCCATTTAAGGGTCACGTATCTATGGTCCGAGCACTATGACCTTAATCTAAGATCACCATCATCCACACAACATGATGTTAAAATGAGAACTGGTTGGGACTTCCAATATTATATCCCTCACCCTTTTTGGCCCCCTATACCATGTTTTCATTCAGGATTGTACGATGTAGTATTGACTTATGATATCATTCATGTCGGGTTTCCCATCCTTCCATACACATCCCCCATTGAGATACCTTTCCCCAATATGTGTCCTTCCCACATGATGTGAAACTACACAACATCCCTTTAGAACTACATATGTATTGGTTCCCAT
This sequence comes from Viscum album, assembly GCA_963277665.1. Classification (NCBI taxonomy): domain Eukaryota; kingdom Viridiplantae; phylum Streptophyta; class Magnoliopsida; order Santalales; family Viscaceae; genus Viscum; species Viscum album. The sequence goes on from OY728138.1 coordinate 1,970,960,526, forward strand.
CCTTATGGGATACATAGGAAGTCCCAAACAGTTAGTCTTCAGGTCCAGTCCTACTTCTTAGAAACTGCCTTATCATTCTAACCACATATCATGAGTTCTTCTAGGAGAAGACTATACAATGTTTAAGGGTTTTATGTGATCATTCACATCGGGTTTGTAACAAGAATTCCACATACCTCTTTCTCTGGAGAGGCCATTCTCTCTTGTCCTAAACTCATTTTTTCTTGTCATCTACTCTTAAGTTGGTCCCCATGACCCTCTTTGGTAATTCACCAATGTGTCGAGGAGCACTCTAGTTTAAGACCTAGAGTGTTGGATTCCACATAGACATGTTATCGCCATTTTAAGGCTTCATGTTTCCCTCAATTTGGGCTTTCATCATCATTCACATCCAAAAGGACCTCTAAATGGTACGGATGGTCGGCACAAGGGTTGTCCAACTATTTTGATCCAACTTCCTCATGGTTTTCAATCAAAAAAATGATACAAGTGCCACATTATGAATATGGTCAGTGGTCAATGCTAACTTGTATTTTCTATTTCAGGTCACATGATATGGGTGTTATGCATCCAACATGGTCAATGATTATCCTCCATCGTCACACCAACACCATCAATCCCTAAATGTCAGTTTCATGTCTGACATCATTTTACACCTCATCATGTCCAAGTGGAATTTCAACACTCTTGGTACTATCCCTCAGTGCAAATTTTCAAATTGGGAGGACAAATCCATGTTATGGAATCACTCGGGTTTCTGCAACTGATTTCCCTTCATATTCCATGTGTTGCAAATAACTTTTCTGCCCTTGATTCACATAACAAGTTTAACTCACGTGGGATTATGACTCAGATTGAGGTCTACGCTCACTTGGAAGAGTTTCTATTCTTCATGGTGCATGCACTAAAACCGTAAACTAAAATCTCATTCTACATCCATTGGGTAAGGCGTAAAAACTGTAACTCTTATAACTACATATATCTTGATTCCTATGCTCATGGGATAGATAAGAATTCCCAGACATCTCGACTTTTGCTCCAGCTTAGGTTCAGCTATGTACCTCATATATTCAGCCTTGTGGCCCAGATTTTCATGGCATTTTGCAGTGCAGTGTAGGGTCTTACATCCTAATTCATGTTGGGTAAGTAATAGTTGCACCCCATACTTCCCTTCTAGGAGCTAGTATCTCATGCCCCTTTTCCCGCAAGACGTTAAACTGTGCCCTCAGAACTACATATGGTTTGATTCCCATACTCATGGGATATGTAAGAAAACCTTTAAATTTCATCCAAAGGTCCATCCCCATATTTAATGACATTTTCTGGCCCCTCATCCCAGGGTTTCATCCCCAGAATTGCACATGGTGCGGTGTGGACCTCATCCTCATTCACATCGGGTATGCTTTATCACACCATGCACATTACTCCAAAAACCTCATTTATTCTATGTGTGTCTGAGCCATATGATATTAAACTATGTTTCCTAATCCCACATGACATTAAACTCTTGGATTTTTATTGCACTATGTTAAAATGTATTGGTTGGTCCTATCACATGTCCCTAAACTATGGCATTATCGTCCTAGATACATGAAAAAAATGGGACTGCACTGTGATTTCCTCACCGGAGGGGACATCAATGTGGGTATTGGTCATCCACGATATCATTTTTGAATTCTTAAATGTGGTTTGATTCCTATAGAGACATCAGGATTCTATTTCCTAGGATTATCACTTCACAACAAAAACACACATCAATCCGAAAGGAAAAACAAGATCTATCAAATTACACTTCTTTTGGTGAGTGGGAGAGACCCACACGACCATAATATCCCTGGCACAGGTACCTTACCATTCCATGTCTAGAAATACATATGGCTTGATTCCCATTCCACTAGGGTATGTTGGAATTCCCATGCACTTTACCTCAGGCCCAACCTAACTTTCATTTTCTATCCCTTGACCTAAGACCTTCCAATGGAACACAATATGATATGGAATCCATGTTCTCATTCACATCGGGTTTTATATTTACCTCACAATGTGTCTCCCTCATTCATCATCGTCTCTGGTCTGAGTTATAATACCTCAATTAAAGATCACATTCTACGTTATTTCTACAAGGAGTAAAGAATGTATTCCTATAACTATGTGTGGCATAATTCCAATCCACATGGGATACAAAGGAATGCACAAACATTCTGTTTGTGGGTCCATCCCCATGAATCGTAAATTCTTCCCCCCATATTTTCTAAACTATTGGCCTGAACCCTTTTGGGAACATATGAGGGGTGCCTCTTGGAATATCATTCACATCGGGATATGTACTGTGGTGCACATTCCCATTCTAGGTAACCATGTAACTATAGATATACCCTAAACAAGTTCAAGATGCCCCATCATAACTATGGGATGCACCGGTTTCCTTATAAGAGGGGATATCACTTACCAGCATTGGTCTCTAACCACGCAATTCCTAGAACTATGTTTGGCTTGATTCTCATCCATATGATATATGTAGTTACTCCCAAGAATTTCTCCATGGGCCAAGTCTTAGGTTCCTTAACCCTTCTAGCCCCTTAGCCCAAATCACAGTCCATGCAGTATGAACTTAAAACTATGAGCAATGTCCATGTCCAATGACATTAAACTATTCCATTAATTTCAAACATCCATATGATGTGTTCCATATTTTCACCAATGAGGTCCTATCAGGATGTAGGTATGATCCCTGATTAGACCGATGTGCCCATCTAGTGTGTTTCCACCATATTGGTGTAATTTCAAGAGTGTTGGACTCCATTTTAACATCTAATTTCTCCACCCACCACACGTTTTGTGCCCTTTATTTGGATCCTCATCCTATTTCAGGTCTAAAAAGAATACCCTAAATAATATTTATTCTCGACCTATGGCTCGACTACTTTTCTGGGCCAATGTTCTGTGGGTCTAATACATAACATTTTGTGTCAGGCCCCGTGTTTCGAACGTGGTCAGTAGTCAAACCTCATTTTTTATCCCCATTTCAGGATAACACTATAGGGGTACTGTGTTTCGAATATAGTTAACAGTTATCCTTCATTTTCATTCCACCCCCATAGTGTTCTAGATTTTGGGAACTGTGATTCACACTTTTCATTCTCCTATGATTGGATTTATTCTAATAATGATGGTGTTTCACTGCTCTTTCACTAAATCACATAGGAAAAATAGAAATTCGACTGTTAAGAAGCCTTCGTCCTCAAGTATAGCCTGCCACTTTCTTCCTAGAAATCTAGATTGGATGTCCAAACACTGGGTTCATGAATCTTGGTCAACAGTCTCTCATTCATATGGAACAACAAGGATGTTATCCCTTGTTTCTCACATTGGGACCGACCCATGTAAGATTAGGGATTGACCCCTATTTGTTTCACAAATGTGACAGACATGCAGTAGGCCGAAACAAATAAGGGAACCCATGCATGCATCCAACATAAAAAATTAAAATGTGAAAGTAATTATGAATGTTTACATGAATTACATCACCCGAGGATCGATCCCTCCAGTAGACAGTTTGGTCCCTTTAGAGAAGCGTTGTAGCTTCGCCACTTTCTTCCTTGTGGCATCTAGGATTTTTTGATGTCTTTTTAGTGCCTACTCCTTATCGGCAGCAATAGGGTATATTAATCCAGCTTAAATTCAGGCCTTCTCCTCATCGATCCAAACGATAGAAATCTCCTCAGAGGCTTGCTTCATCTGTTCTTTGGCACCTTCTAGATGTTCCTTCAGCCGTAAAATATGCTCTAACTATGGGTTGAGGAAAGAGGAATGTTAACCTGATGAGACCTGCAACCATTGAATCTCATTTCCATTCTCATAGAGCCTCTTGATGTTCACCACTTTTATCTACTACAAAATCACACCAATTCCATGGTCATATTCCAGAATCTCCTCCACCAAGATATCTCAGACAAGCATGTGAGGACGATGGGAAACCACTACCCCTACGCATAGTTCACATAGTCGAGAACAAAGCCTCCCCATATGGTCTATCCATTATGCTTGAGGCATCTCATCGATGAAGCGCTTGATCATCTTCCATGACTAGAGACATTTGTGTTTTTGATCCTCATCATCAGAGGATGTTTCATCATGATCTGTTAGGTCGATAGGTTTATATGTGGGGAACTACCCCAGGAACTCATCAGAAGGGTTTTCATAGGTTGTTTAATCAGGTAGGTTAGCACCCATGTCATCCAATGGATCCCCGTCATAAGATTCAACATCATGACTTCAGTTGTGACCCAACTGACGATCTAATATGTGATCGGGAGCGCTACATTTTGGTCAGTCTGGGCATCCGCTTCCACAACCCTCGACATCCCCTTAGTAAATGCGTAACTATGAGCTCCATCCAACCTCAATAACACAACCCACACAATTTGAAGAGTTGTGCATATAGAAAGTGCACATATGTAAGATGACATGATCAATAGATGATTATTACAAATTCCTTAATGTAGACATATAGAGATCAAATAATCGGTCTCACTTTTGGGTTGTTTCCATTGGTATCCCAAGGCATGGACCTCTGTATACTGTTGGGAGATCAAAAAATATGAAGGAACCGCCCATAGGTGTCGCCACCCCATGAAGTGCGGTAATCTCTATTACCATAGAATGAGTTCCTGAAGATCCCGCAGGTGCATCTACAGTTGGGCGGGAGCGGGATTTATGTATGAAGCCCTCCTGATAGTTCAAATGTTTATAAGGAGTACTAAATAACCTAGATTAAGACTCATAGGATGTGGTCAAGGGTTCTACCTTGATATCCTCTACAAACTCTTCAAGCTCTGGGTTTGAATCACCGACCTCACCTTCCTCTAGAGGACAAACTCTACAGTACTCCTCCCCCCAAGAGGCACTAATATGATTCTTCCGGCAGAGGGAAGCGCTCTATGAATTCTATTTATGAAATATTCTGAGGTTTCGTTCGATTTAGAAACACCTTTACCTAATCTGTCTTTGAATGCAGAGCACTCTAGGAGTGCACAATGTCATCCATCTCAGCTAAGTATTTCTCCCCCTCCACCATGGATACTGCAACGTCGCCCCTAACAGGGTCGATCCCCAGTAAATCCATCATGAGGTGTTTCAGGTGTATCCACGTCTTGGATGGATTGGGGAATAGCCGAATGACTTCCCATTGATCCCCAGCCTCCAGAATACAACATTCTCCACCATATCTATATGGCGTAACCACTTCCCTGGAGCTCGGGTGGATATCCTACAGATCCACCTGGGAGGCCTCCCCTCTAGATAACTTTGTCCCTTTGGGAATACTATATCCACTAATTATTCCTCCCTTTTGACTAGTGCGGGACTCAGCACCACAGAAACCTCACCACACTGACATTTCCTCACCACCTTCTAGCCCTGGCCTCAAGGTTGGGGAGGCATCCAATAACTGTCTGAGACGGGTTGCTGCTTCAGCATGTCACCCGGGTAGGCCACTTCCCATCTCTTGGCATACCCCTTAAATAGCAGAAAGATGAATGTGGGTGGAGGCGGCTCATTCTGCATCTTCCCATCCTCCCACATGAACATGATCCACATCTGCCTCTTTACAAATGGGTGATACTCATAGAGTTCCCCCAAGTAAACCTGCAGGTTCAGCTGATGCATACACTAAAACATCCCTAAGAAACTGGGAGGGGTGTATGACTCACAGATGAAATCGTGTTTAACCCGAACCAATAGGACTCCACCTCAAAAGGCATGGAGGTAGGACCGATGATCTTATGTTCCCTATCCGTCATCAGTGAATACACCTGTTGGAAATGGGATGAACTGGATGTTGAACTCTTCCTTCTTACAGACTCGGTTCAACAACAACTATGGTGTCAACTTGGTCGGAAATCACCGCACTGCATTCAAAAAATGTCGGGTGAAAATTTGATCCTGGATGAGAAATAGGGTTCAGATATTTTTAGATACCCTTGACATGCGCAAAAATACACCCATACAAAAGGTGAAATGGACCACATATGCTCTGCGAATTCTTCCCCTAATTGATATGCCACAAAATATCATACAACTGGGAGAGAATCAGGATCATGTGGTTGACCCATACCTTTGTCTCCATCATGGATGACATAATGAACATGAACAATTGCACACTAATTTTTGTGTCCCTCACTGGTAGGATCCCTTTACAGATAAGTGTTGTGATGAATGCAGCTAAGCAAACCACATGTTGCTTCTTTGTACTGATGGTAAATCTCCAGGTTTTCCAGTGTTTTTCCTCTAAGAGCTGCTTGTATGATTTATCCTGGCCTCTTTGATCCCCCATTGGGAATGTGTGAGGCCTCACATCGAACTGTCTATCATCCAGGAAATTCAGGAACTTGTTGAACTGCCTTTTGAAATGGACGTCCATCACCGACTGTTTGTCCTCCCCCTACACGAGGCCCATCAATGCCATTGACAATGGAGGCATTTTCTCTAGCTCCTCCCATGCATTCACAATGGGGATGAAGTCATCATACATCACCCACAGAATAGGACCCCCATGAGATCTGATGCACATCTCATAGTCTGATGTTGATCTCTCTATATTTCAAATGGAAAGTGTTTGTCCTCGATGACCATCTGCTCAGTAGCTCTGACATCAACTAATTCGGCTGGTAGATATGGAATTGAGAGGACCATACTACCTCGTATAGGTCCACTCACCTCATCTCTACACCAAAATCCTCAGAAAATGCACATACTGAGTAGGTACAGGCCCAATCATGTGTGAAATTGTCTCCTAGGTGTAGATCACACTCATTGGTCCACCCCGTAGCTGGGTTCCCCATGGATTCCTTTAGAATGGTGTGGTACAGTGGGGTGGATTTCTCTGGCTGCAGCAGCTTCCCATCGATGTAATTCACATGGTTGTATAGGTAATCAGCGTTAATGGGTGTGAAATCCTCCCTAGTATAGCTGTCAACTACCCTGAACATATGGCGTTGGAACAACACACTCTTGAATAAACATGCTAGATCATCCCTACATGCATGGGAATGAATACATCATCCCTCAGACCAAAGTAGTATAGATGATTCCTTTTTCACAACGGGTAGTTATTTTGGATCTTTGAAAATAGCTCTATGAGTGAATAATGGTCATAATTTCTTCATATGAATTCCCCAACACCCGATCCTTTCACCATCTCTTCCCTCTAGGTAGCATCCAGAAGGACCCCCCTTGCCGCTTCTGAGTGAGCCATTTAGTTTTCATAATTATGACCCTTTTATTCTGGTTCGTGAAGCTCATTCACGAAGCTCATTCATAGAGAATGTTCGCAGAGCTCGGCCCCAGGTACAAATTGTGGAGCTCTACACTTGACCTAGAAGGAAGAAGCCATAGAGCACACCCTCGCATAGTCAAAGGACTCATTGTGCATCGTGAATCAGAAAGGCCCAATATGCAGAGAGTAATTGCGGAGTGCAGATAGTATCATGAATGGAAATCAATATCACCAAAATACAGAGGTGAAAAAAAAACAAAAGAGTGGTCAGCCTCCCCTATTTATAGGCAGCGAACCGTTGTGCTTCACGGCACGTCAGGCCGCGAAAAGCTTCATGACACTCTCAGTCTAGGTGTTTCCTATCTACCTCGCGACCCTCCTTTGTGAACCTTCTTTGTGATTTACCAAAAACATCTGGGTTATTGAACCTCGGACGTAGACCCTAGTTTTATCCTCAACTCTCTGTCTGAGGGGGGGGGGATTTGATGGCCCTAAAATATTTGCATAAGAATCCAATTCAAATAACAAATCTACTCCCAAAGGGATACCTCACGAAGCCTATTAATGGAGCCCTACAAAACCACCACCAGGGGGAAGCTTCTTCATTTGTGAAGTCAACGTGAATCCATGAGGTGGGAGTCTCCGTGATCAGAAATAAATTTGTGAAGCCGCTGCAAATCAACGAGTTGGGAGGCTCCGCGATCTGAACAAATTTTACTAAGCCACTGTGATGAAAAAGGAAAGAGTCTTTAGGATCCTAAATACATTTGATAAGCCTCCACAAAGAAAATATGCAATAGTCTTCATGGGTACAACAAATCACCATGTTGCTTCACTCTGAGTGATCCCTGATTTTCACTGTTTCTTGCCAATATTAACGGACTCCCCTCGATCCCAAAGGATTTATACTCCATCATTTATTCTTCTCCACTCTGAAAGCACAAAGAACATTCTAATCTGTATAAAAAATGATCTCTTCAAGGTAATTTATCATCACGAAGTGCCTTTCCCTTGGCCTAAATACCACCCCTCTTCAAGAAGGGATGCCCATCGCGGAGCCCACGAGCCTTTGCAAAAGAAGGATATCCCTAAGGGAACTCAAGTATTCTTAAATCACTAATTCATTATGAAGTACCTTCAATACACATGTGAACCACATGCTAAGGATAGTTCACTGTGCTTCACAAGGCATTATTCTTCATTGTGTTATACTTTTCAAGGTACCCTTGCTTCACAAATACCTACTCCATGAAAGCCTTTCTGATTCAGAAAGCACCCACATGGGTACCTATTCCCTAGGCCTAAGCTAGGCCACCCCTCTTTTTGAATCCAATCCACTAAATGGAGGACCATAGCATAATGAGGCCTCTTCCTGTGAACCACTTTTCTTTGTAAACACTTTTCAAGTACGGACCTCCATGTTCGTACGAAGTAATTTCAATGTCCCTTGGGTAGTGATTTACATTTCTGTGCATAGATTTATTCTTATTTACATAGGCACGCTAATGAACATTGTTTCTTCACATATCCACGTTAACATAGACCCCTCAGTGGATCACTCTATGACACCCCCTTATCACAGAACTATTGGTGCTTTCCCTTCACCAATGTTTAAAGTGTGCAAGTATGTATATCCTATGGGTGCGGAGTGAACCCACCTCATCCGAGCAGCATGATGTTAATCTTCCAAGAACCATCATCCTCACAACATGAAGTTAAACTATGACCTCACCAACTACATCATATGCGGGGTTCCCCATCTCAGACATTCTCTACACCCACTCTCCTTGACAAGAGTGAGATCTTCCTCAAAAGGAATGATATAATTTTTTTTTGGAGTGGTACTTATCCACAGTGAAGGGAAACCACTCTTGTGTAAGCCCCTATAATTTCTTGTATGAGGTAGTACCCATACTCCTCCTTTCTTATTCTATGCCAAAGATTAAGAGATTATAGGGGCAGATGGACCTTCGTTAACCCATATATCTCCCTCTGGGATTTGTCTCCATCAGGCCTCTATCCTAGAGTAAGTCCCAACATCCATCTCTTTGGACTAATAACCATGAGAAATTCCTTGTTTCTTCTTTTGGCCACTAACCATTTGTAAGCCCCATTCGAATTCCAACGAACGCACCTTTTGAGATGTGATAGAATGGCCTTGGATACATCTTCTATCTCACACCAAGCATTAATCACATAGTATTATAGTAATAATAGATCATGAAATCCAATATGGGACACCATAGAGTGTATTCCCCAATCCAAATCATCCCAAACTAGACGGACTTTGATCCCTATATCGTAGTAAGGCTATGTAGGAAGCCTCCCTAATGTTCAAGACCAACACATCCATTGGTCCCGACCCCTTCACATCAGTTCACCAAACCATTCTGAACAATGTGGACATTGATCCATGTCTCCTAGATAGGGTACATAGGAAGCTTCCTTGAGGTGCAAGCCCAACACCTATTTAACCCGATCGCTTCACGTCAATTTACCTTTTTCCCATATGATGTTTAATTGTATCCACCATCCCCAACAATGTGGAATTTGATCCCTATATCCAAGTAGTGTTATGTAGGAATCCTCCTTTTGGTTCATGCCCAATTCCCATTGGTCTCGACCAACTCCCATCAGTCCACCCTTATCCTACATGACATTAAACTGTACGCCCTTTTTCATCCTACGTGATGCTAAACTGTACACATTCGAACTACCAGGGATTAGATCCTTGTCTCTTGGACATGGTACATAGAAAGCCTCCCTGAGGTCTTACCCCAATCTATGGTAATCTGTTGTGTTAATCCATCTAGTGGTAATCCATCGTGATTCCCATCCAGTGGTAATCCATTGTCAACCTCATATAACAATAAGCTGTTATGCCCCAATCAACGGTATGTTGTTTTCAACCCCAACTAGCAGTAAGACGTTGTAGTCCCCCTGTTGGGTACCACATCATTTTTCTTCCCCTCGTGAGTCAGACCAACATAGGCTGCTAACCACGCGTAAGCCTTATTATATCCTTGGGTCATTGTCCAATGAGTACACCCCAATTCTATACCCCCATTCTAAACTACGTGTACTTTGATTCCATACCCCAGGGATATGTAGGAATCCTCTCTAAGGTTAGATCCCATCACCCATGTCTCTTCCTAGTCTCTCCATTGAGACTATCTGTTTCGGGTAGGTCATGTCCCAACTAAGAGGTCCCACTTCTTCCATGTCACATCCAGGCATCCATTCTCATGGGCCACCTCCTCAGGTGTCCAATCGCCATGACGAACAATGTGGAACTTGATTGCCTTCCATGGGGATACGTAGGTGGTATAATTGAGTCTAAATCCCAACATCACCATCGCCCTCACATCGTCTCCATATCATTCTCCATATACTATAAAAAATACGTATCTATTCGGATTCTTACCGAGGCCACCACATCCCAGTTAGATCATGTCACTCACATTCCCATTTATCATAGTAGTAATATGATAACTAAACATGTGTTTTCCCCCAACAACATCAATCCATCGAGGGGTTGAACCCATCTGATCCACTTCTATCAGTGTTCTGATCAGCTTGATCTGTCTCTAGCAAATGCTAAACTAGTGGAACGCCCTTTGTTAAACATGGGAAGATGAGGAAAACCTCTGAGGCATGCCCATGGAATATAATTTTTTGCACTTGATGTGGGATGTGATGGGATTCCACAGACTCGAGAAGCCCTATCATAATAGAATGAAACCTAGATGCATTAGTGTTCTAGCATCCAGACACACTAGCGATGTACAATGTGAGTACTCTCCAGACCGATGGTGGCTACCCAGACTAGACCCCTTGGAATGTCCAGACAGAAGCAACGCAATTAACCGGCATCCATGAACTCATGGAACTGGGAAGAGTTTCACAAACAAAGGCTTATGTCTACGAGGGAGACTCGGGCAAGGTGACGTGTTCTGAGGTGGAATCAATGGAAGGAGGAACTGACATCACTTAATCCCATTTCGATCAATGACCAATTGTCCTTGAATAAGTGACATATGCCTACCACCTTTAGAAAGCGGGAATGCAGGGCAACAAACAAATCATTCTCTATAGATGATGGTTTATGAAAACCTGCATCCTGATTATGATTTTTAGGTGAAATACTATTAAATCTAGGCCCACTTGAATAAATGGAATAGGGGTTGTTTTAGTCACATATCTAAGATCTTGAATCAGTTACCATGGAATGTGACATATATACTAGGGATAACCCAAAACATCATAATGTGTTAACTTCCTCCATAGTACATTCATGGCTCAAGAAGTTTAATGTTCCTCACATACAAGGAGACCATTACTCTAATTTTTAGGTTATAATACCCTTTGAATTATTTCACACGACATACAAGCATGGTCATGTAATGTAGACTCCCACCATTTTTCATGGGCCATGTAGGATTTTGGAAGACTCAAACATCTGGAATTTTAAGTCAGGAATGATGAAAAAGACTATCTTGGAAGGGTTATACTACCCTAGGTTAGTTTATATATTCAGTAGGGAGGCTTGAACACTACTCAATATTTTTTGGAGTAATGTCATTTGGTGTATAAAATGTTTCGGGAATAGAGTTTGGCATTCACGCTTTGAACTCCCATGCCAATTTTTCATGGGAACCATGCATCTCACTAGAAACACTTCTAATAATAATACCTCATTCCTTTGATTAATTAGAAAAACTACCCCGTGATGCCCAATGGTGCTTGCCATCTGATTGCGAGTCCCATATTAATGAGACCATAATATTTTCTATGCTTTTAATCAATACTTTGGGAACTATGAGGGATGAGAGTATGTGAATTGTAATAGAAGAGAGTAAACTATTGACCAATGTGATTCTTACACCAAAGGATAGAAAATTATTCTTCCAATTATTGATCTACCCACTATTTTTATTGACCACCTTGTTTCTGAAAAAGCATTGGAAACAATTTACATACTCAAGTTTTCTTTAGAAAACTTGAATTATATAGATATTTTGGTTAATATATGAATCTTCGAAGGATAATTCTCTAGATTTTTTCTATTTCAGTTCACTTAGATATCATAGATTGATTTTTTCTATGGAAAAGTTATGATATCTAGAAAATTTGTATTTTTTAATTTCATTATACTAAATTTTTCCTAAACATAATATGGGGGATTTCATAGCGTACACCGACATGGATTTTTTCTCAAGATTCCATATTATGCGTTGTTTACCTAGTACATTTTTTATTATTCTAATTTATAAATTCTCATTATTTAATTGGTCAATCATATGTCATATATATTGAGAAGAGACTCATCAATTTCCTAGGCTTCATTATTTGGGTTTTGACCCTTGCATGTATTTTGTCTCTTTTATTTGGGTTTTAAGGTCTTTCAAACTAGACCATCGTTGTGTTGATGTTTGGGGTTTTCTAGAAAAAACCCTGTATTTATAGTAATATAGATTCACCTAACGAAGAATTTATAATGTTGGTATTTTAGATTATTCTACAATTGAATTTATGTTTTTGTAGTTTTTGGGCCTTTTAGCTTTGACATTCTGTTGGTGTAGTTTAAGATCTTATCTCTCAAGAATTTAGTTATTGTTGTTTAATACGTATTGGATCATGGGATATATGGATTTAGTGTATATTATTTTATATTATAATAACTAGATTTATAGTTTAATTTATATATCATTGTCCTACTGTAATTGTATATATATGGACTTTCAGATCAGACCCTTTGTTACTTCTATTTATGGACTTTTTCCTCAAACCTTTTTTTGGTAGTGGATGATAGTTATCAATGAAGGGTTTGAGATCCATGTATCCTTGACGGTATTATAAAGAAAAAGTGTCCAAATAGGTTATGATTCCCTTCATTATAAATTGACATTTTGAGTAATGAATTTTCATGAATAGTTCTGATACCCATTGTTCTTGATGAAATCATGAGGGATGAGTAACCATGATGGGTTGTGAAACCTAGCATGTTGTCTATGATTTTTAATTTATTTATGTGAAATACTATAAAATCAATGTCCATTGGGATAGATGGAACATGGGTTGTGTAATTCAAATATCCAAGAGCTTGAATTAGATACCATGGAATAGGACACACATACTAGGGAAAACCCAAAACATCATAATGTGTTGAGTTCTTCCATAGTACATTCGAAGCTCAATAGGATCAATGTTCCCCCCATACAAGGAGAACATTACTCAAGTTGGTATGTTATAATCCTCAATGAATTTCCCATACAACATAAATGCATGATCATGTAAAGTAGACTCCCTCCCTTTTCTATGGGCCATGTAGGATTTTGGAAGACTCAATCATCCGGAATTTTAACTGAGGAATGATGAGAACAACTATCATGGAAGGGTTCTACTACCATAGGTTAGTTTATATTTTCAGTATGGATTCTAGAACCCTACATCATGTTTTTTGGAGTACTGTCGTGTGGTGAATAAAAAGGTTCATGAATAGAATCTTACATTCATGCTTTTATAATGGGGTAAAATACACTATAATGCAACACTCAGGATGTCGAATTCAATTAAATAATTTGGTAATAGGAATTATAAAACTGGTTTTGAGAGTATCTGAGTTAACAATAGGTGGGAAATAGTGGGTAATAATCCACCATCAGTAAATGAGTGATCCTATAATTTTCCATGTATCCAAGACAATAACACATTGAATTAATGGGGTCTATCCCGGGATCCAAGGGATTGTTTGGAGGATCTAATCCTTTTTTCTTGTTAGAAACATGAATAAGAAGAGAAAAAATAACCCCATGGTCCATGGGGATCCATGATAAACATATAAAGTCGTGGAAATGGTTGTATCGCCTCATAATTCAAATGCACATGGGTTTTTTTTATGAAAATTCCAATATTCCTGAAGTGTTAGAGCACCCTAAAAGTGGAATTGTTGCTTAATGATCATGTTATCTAGATAAATATATTTAAATAATTAACACTATAACACTTTCCTAGACCATGGGCTCTAATTACCATGATTATACTTTTACAAGAGAAAAAAATTGTGCCTTATGATCTTTATGCATCCGTCATTTACTCTATAACATTTTCCAACACATTGGAGACTCAGAGCTTAGAGATTGTAGAACTAATTTTTTCTTAGGCTTCCCATTTCTGGTTTTAAAACTAACAAGTTTATGTCTCTTTTACTAGTGGTTTTAAGTTCCAACAATTTGGACAACTATGGGCATAATTTTCTATTCATATAGGTTTGACGATAGTGCATTCAGTTTATGGTTGTGGCCCACAAGGAACTTTTCCTTGCAGTTTATCATTATGTGGTAAATAAATGGTAACTTACATTATATTTTGGAGGATAAAAATGGTGATTATTTGAACTATAAATATGAACTTAGATAAATGGAACATGTTTTATCTTTATATGGGTTTTTTGATGAGTGGACATATATCAAGGCCCTTATTGCATCAATTTTATCTCATAAGAAAGTAAGTCATAACTAGATCTAACACATGTGTAGATAGAGAAAAATCATATGAATAGACCCTCATTAAAAAGATGTATGTTTTTTATATGGACATAATTTCCACGAATTCCCTATGTATATTATAAGAGAAAGAATCATGCCATAACAAGCTCTTTCCAAGGAGATCCCTCTTCGTAGATGTGATTCATATGTAGGAGAGAGGGGTGACTATCGCAGAGTGATTGGTTATTTAGTGAATTTTCATATGACATTGAACTTGGTTTCAATGATACAATTTCATAATACTCTTTTGAAAATTGTTATGATTTATAAATATGTTACATGGAGGGCATCCAAATCCACTTGAATAGCCAGGTTACAGAAGACGCAAATAATAACCCATGAATATCTATGTTACAAAGAGGTAGGGACCTATTGGTACGGGTAAACCTTTTCTGATGGAATGAGCTATTGATGTTCCAAATGGCTAGGAAAATACATCCTAAGTTTATTTGGGGCCTTCCCATGATATGAGGGTCCATTTGGAGGATGTAGTCCCAGTTATAAGTTTCATATGGGGATGATCAAGGAGAAAAGAATCCTCTGGTATATGGGGTTCATGATAAGGATATCATATAAAGGAATTGGTTGTGTTGGAATTGATATCAGCGATGAGAATTTGGTGCGTAGAGAATATAAGACTCATGAATGTTTTCATCACAAAAAATGCTACTCTAGATTTATTGAGCATATATCAATATGAATGAATAAAATACATGATTCTATGTAAACGAACCATAAGAGGGGATGATTTTTTCATTATGATGAGTTTTTTTTTCATGTAGTTTAACATCATGAGACTATGAAATATTCAATGATGTATTACTTCCTATGGAGAGGATGTTCTCCTAGTAGTGTAACGTCATGTGCTAAGGTCGTTGTCTTTCCTTGTAGTTTAATATAATTCGGTAAGTACATAAATGTTCCTTGATGTTTAAAGTCTAGATTGTAGAACATTTTATATATTTTTAGTTATGTCACAGTTTCATAATTCTAACCATCCTACTAGATTCACTGAGATCACCTGATCTATGTAAATCGTGAGAAACCAAGGGAAACAAGAAAATCAAATGGTGTATGAAAGAGTGGGTCTCAGGTATCATTGCTCAGAGGTCCAGACCATAAGTACTATATGGTGAATTTTTTTATCATTCATTATGTTCTTATTGAATCCCTGATTGGATATCTTCATATCACTACATATCTTATGATGATTTGAATTAATCCATATAATTTTACTGTATGAATGTTCCCCATGTTGTTTTAACACATTCATTTGGAGGAGGGAAACATTATATTTTTTTACAGTTGGTCCTAGTATTAAATATCTGACTGTTAGTATATATATTACGGTAATAGAAATAAATTTAAAAATAGTTATTATATATGAAACCCTCACTACAATTATAAACCCTACATAGAGCGGGCGTTGTTCCAATTGGGTTTTGTGCCTGGACATGGGATTGGAGGTATGGGTATCCCTATGAATCCCTTGATGATTGAAATAAATCATCATTTATTTCATGAATGTGGAACTCTCCATGATGGTCTTACCCAAATGTTGAGGGGGGAATTATTCCCATCAAATTTTAAAGATTGACTGTAGATTGGATATCTGGTGATGACTATGTATCATATGTTGGTAAGAATAAATCCACATGTAGTTCTTATATGGATAAAGCTCCACATTGTTCTAACCCATATAAATAGGGGGAAATTATTCCCATTGATTTTTACTATTGGACCCAGGAATTGAGATCGGGGCATTAATACATTTCATGTGATGATAGGAATCATGCCACAAATAGTTCTAAAATAGTAAACTCTCCATACATGTCTAACCCATATGCAGAGTGGGGAATTGTTCCCATTGTTTTTTAGCTGGTTCAAGGTTTGTAGATCCAAGCATCACTATGTATCTTCTAATTCTAGTTATCAAGAAACTCATAGTTCTTGATTTGTAATCCCTCGACACTGGTCTACAGTATATATAGTAAGTGGAATTTGTCCTGTTGATTACTACAGTTGTACCCCAAATTGTGGATACTCTCTTCACTACATATCCCATGAAGACATGAATCATGTCACATGAATTGATTAAGAATCCATGTAGTTTAACTTCATCTGGTAGGGATGAAGGTTCTATGATGTGAAAATGAAATATTGAGGATAGATCAAAGACTACAGATCTTGGTGTCAATATATTTTCTATAATAACAAGAATTAGGCATATATAGTTCTTGAATGGTGGTGTGGACTTAGAAAAACACCAAGGATAGTGGTTTACATGGGTGATATCTAAAATAATAAGAAATATTATTTTATCCATGTGGCATCAACTATTAAATTTATAATCATGTTGTAAAGACATATGTTGTGCCATTTATGGTATTCCATATAGTACTATACTGACCCTACCATGAGCCGATATATATTGATCATGTGGGGAAGCCTTTACCATTGTTCCTATTCCCACATGACTTATGCTCGGTATGAGAACAAAGTAATGGAAAAGGTTTAGTTACACCACTTATATGAAATTTAATGAAAGTAAAAGGTCATTTTTATCATGGGGTGTATGGTCTAGAATGTAGGATCTAGGTATTCCTATAAGTATCATATTAATGGTAATCATGTATTTTTTTCTCTAAAAAATCATTCATTTTAGTGAATTAATGTGACGACATAAACTATGAATTTTAAATTCATGTGGTAATGATGAAGGTGAATCAATGTGAAAGAAAAAAAATGTTGGGAAGCCCTGTACTTTTACTTAATTTGGTATGAACGCTAGTCATGAATATTAATGTCATACAGTAAGGAAATTATCTAGGAAGTTTAATAGAACATGGTACGGGAAACGGTTATGTAATGTGAAATGGATAAACAATTGGGTAGACCCATGAATTGATATTTGGGAGACAATATGTTTCCTATTGTGGCGGGAATCAAGCTAAATGTAGTTCTTTGATGGGAATATTCCCAATAAGGAGCTAACTCTCACAAGAGGATGGGGAACTGAATTCCATATTTAAATGGATCTTTATCTTTTATTGGTAATTCATTAGTAAGATGATTCTCCACATATAGTTTAACATCATGCAGTGATGTATTCTTCTATAGAGTTTAACATCATGTGATTATGATAGAAGATTGTATGAAATATTTTTCCTTACAATAACGCCTTCTTATATACTATTTAACTTCATGTGTTCAAGATGATAGGACATTTTTTTTAGTTCAATTTCTCTATGTTAAGAAATCATTGTATGAAAGGTTCATTTTCTCATGGATGTTTTCATGAAACCATGATATTCCTAAGGTAATCATAGATGGTGAACAATAATATAGGGTTTTTGAACATGAATATCCATGTAATTCCAAAAAAAAACAAATAAAAAGTTTGCTTTAAGAATTAAATATACACCTCATTCTCTCTAAGAATCATTGATACATAAAATGATTTAGGCCATGAGTCTTAATTTATTTGAAAATTCACCTATAAAATATCATCGATAGTGGTAGAGGGTCCTTCCTAAAATATGAGACATGAGTTCCTGATTTCATCCAATAATTCATACATCACAGATATCATCGATACTTTTTCAAATAGATTGGATAATATGGGGATATATCGATCACTATAATGGTAAGAGAGGCCACAAGGAGAGGTGTTTTCACTGTGTACCACCAGAGTCATTACAAATAGAGTCTGAAGTTGACTATTTCCACTTATTCTACTATAAGATATATGAGAAACCAATATATGTAGGATTTAATTCATACATACCCAATATGAAGATAAAATTTTCTTACATAACATTTCTAAATAATTAGATAGTTATCATGATGTAGAGAAATCATGTTGTATGCGTTTTGTAGACTCTTCCAATCCTTGGTGTTTTTCTACATAGGGCACATCCATGTACCAACAACAATAGGGAATATTTACTATTTGGACGTGATACTAATATTCCTGACTAAGAATGTTTCTATGCTCTAATGTTTCATATTTCACCTATAAATTTGAGTGAATTTAATGCATCAAATTCCATTCTGACAAGTTTGGGATTCGATAATTAGATGTGAAATGGGCATGGACATGTTTTGGAGGTTGTTTCTGGTTAACCCTCACCATATATCCATTCTATCCTCTTATGTATCAGGAAAAAATGTCTTCTCCTGATAAGTACAAAAATATTAATTTATGGGTTTCCTAATGATCAAGGTGAGGATTCATTGATGGTTTTTGGGGAACTATATAAGATTATCCTCAGATATTTTAGAAATTTTATATATGAAGGTCCCTATGTTTTCATTTACTTTATATATGATGATATCAGGTAAAGGGATTATTTACCTGTTCAGGATAGATATATACCAAAGGGAAGGTTGAGCACAGTTGATGTCTGGAGTATAGTCTTTTTAATCCATGTCTCCACTACTATGGGGAGGACTAACGAGGTAGTGATCTCAATATAATATGGTCGAAGGGCTAAGCATCCCTTGAAATGTTTTAGAGATATATCAAATAATATTAAGGATAAAATAATTGAGAATGTTAGGGATATGATCCACATTCATCATCATGGATGAAATATGTTGACCTTACTTTTTGGATTAATCAGAGATATGATCCTACTCCATTATGTCTTTTTTAATATATTGATAACTATCTATATGTTTGGAGATATGATCCCACTATTAAGAAGATAGTTGAGTGTGTCAGTGAGATTCTATATTGTGGGTAGGTATATGAGGTATCTAATATGTTGTTGCGAGAATATATCTGTAAATTGTGGCTAATGTGGGGATATGATCGTAGTTTTTATAGGAATTCCCCATTGTAATATTCTAATGGGACTCCGGAATGGGATATGAGGTATGATCCTCCATTTTTATTCTACTAGAATATATCTAGCTTCATTATTGATAAGGATATAAGCTAATACCATGTAATATTCCACTCCCACTTGGTGAGTCCCGACTGAAATGTGGATATGAACTCGATTTGGTTCCCTTTGAATATGACACTATTTTTTATAGGAATATGAGATTTTCCTAAGTCATGTGGCTCTCACACTTGGAAACCCCCTGTCAGAATAGAGTATGATCCTAGTCCAATTCCTTTGGTGTATGTCACTCATCCTTTTCCACGTGAATATGAGACTATATTAAGCCATGTGTCGCTCGCACCTAGAGATCCCCTATCTGAATGGGGATCTGATCATAGTCATGTGCATTTCGAGCACAATAAAATTATTTTTCGACATGAATATGAGCATTTCATGAGGCATATACCACTCTAAAATTGTGATCCATGGTCATAATAGGGTTCTAGCCCGGTCCTATGCTATGCACCTTATAAGAATATTCCAATAATACTCATAGGCATGAAAAATGATATTAGTATACACTAGTTTAGCCACTTTTTCACATATATTAGAGTGTTTTGCTACTATGGTTATTAGTATAGGATTATATTTCTTCCCCACTTGATCACTAGATAATATTTGGATAGGTATAATGTAGTTATCAGAAATCACTAGAACATCAATAAGATATATACATGAATTCATGTTTGTATTCTATCAGTTTTGAAGACATATTGGACAATGTATTTTATTTAACTGGGTATGTACTCCCCCTATCCTCCTTATGACATCCGACTATACCGATGTAATTTGTTTTTGGGGAATGGATCAATGACTTTCCCTTGCTTGCTGCCCGAACAAGATGGAATACATTACTTGATCATATAATTTATATGATCTGGATCCCTTTATTCTATATCATTATATATATAATAATGTATCCATTATATATGAATATATCTGTCTAAGGGGGTGTCCAATCTGATAATTACCTCAGTAGGTGGAAGAGGGGTACTAGTGATTTTGTAATATAGTTGGGTTAGATATTGTGTTGCATCAATGATACTTATGGAAAAAGTAATATCCACCAAATTTTGTTGATATATCCCATCAATTGATATGTATTATAGTTTAACTTCATTTGACAGGGACATGTTCCATTCAGATTCCTGTATTATAGAAAAGAAGTTCTAATCTAGGTTAATTTAATGTTCCTAGGACTTTTCATGCAGTTTAACATGATATGCCAAAGATGAGTCATGCATTTTAATGTTATGAAAATTTCAAGTACCATATAGTTTAATGTCATCTGACTAGGATTTATCATTCAGTTTTACATCATGATACATGGAAATATTACTCCACAACATGTTAGGTGATGATAATTTCTATTAGAGATTGGATGATTCATATGAATATTTCATGAGTTTTAGGATCCTTTAACTCTATAATGAAATAATTTACTGATTTCAATAGACAATATTTTATGGAAAATCATATCACTATGTGTCCTTGAAGAATCTATGGGTGGGATAGTTGTTGCCATGTCCTACCAACTCTGCCCCAATCAACATCCACATTATTAGAATTTTTGTAAAACCATTCATAATGGTATATTAAAAATACATGGGATCATGTTTTTCTTAGAATAAATAATAATGTTTCAATAACATTTTGAAATTTGATCACATATCCCTGTGATATATCTGGCCCATGCTTTGGTTCATTACTTGATTTTTTTTATAGAGATCACATGACTGGAGTGAGAATCTAAGTATTAGCAGTCCCAACATCACCTATCCATAGACTGCTGAAGACAATCCATAAATCTAAAGATTATATCTAATGTATTTTCGAGACACTGGTTATTGGGGTAGTGATTTTCATGTCCAATCAACCATTAATCACTTAGCATTATCATCATAAATATATCTATCAAACCATTCTACATGGAATAATAAAATTATATAGGGAATTGTTTTGATTTAAAGGAAAATACTTATCACTATCTATCACCAAGATATTGGAGATCACTATACTTCTCCCATATGACACATATTACACTATTGGTGTGGGAGAATGATTGAGTTTACAGTTTTTGGGAGAAGAGTCTCAATATATTTTTGTATTGGTGAAGTTTTTGAAGCATTTATGGACTTAGATGAGACATAAAATTCCCAATGAATAAAAGATCCCAAACCTCATTGAGGATTTTTAGAAATGGTTGAAGTGAAATGGTTTCCAAAATACCCCAAACGTGGAGGTGTAAATTACGGAAATTATCTAATACCTATTAGATTGGGGTGTTGGAAATATGAATATGTACCCAGCCATGTAGTGTTGTGGGGAGGTGGATAAATGCATATATTTCAACTTATGAGGGGTTGAGAAAAATGAATATTCCCCAACCCTATTTGATAGAGAATTTTACTGTAAAGAGTGATTCCATATAATGGTTTTGGTATCCTTTTCCATGTAAAATATCCTAGTATAATTCCAAATTTATTTTTCATAGATACATATTCTCAAATTGGGGTTGAGTTATCTATACTCCAATAGAAATTTCCTTATTACAATAATGGTGACACAAGGAAAGAGACATGAAAGCACCCAATCATTTGTTAATGATAGTGTGAATGGATCATGATAGATGTATCAATATGGAACAAAAAGATTGTCTCCTCTACTTACACTATCTATATCATCTATCGTTATTTCCATATGAAATGCCAACACTATCAGAAATACATTCTCTAGATTTTTATGATTCTACTAATCCCTTCTTTTCCCTCACTAGTGTTAGAATGAGATCAAACAAGAAATGCCTCAAATGACTATAGGAGGTCATGTTTATACCTCCTAGGAGTGTGATTGATCAGGTCTGATGAGAATTCCACATATTCAGTTAATATCATTTTGATAGAGATATATGATTTCTAGATCTCACCCTCAATGAAGTATTTTTCCTGAATGGTTAGTGATCGATATTCTATTTGGTGGGATAATTCCCATAGTACCATTTTGGGGGTCTACGGATATTGTACTATTTGTTTGGTTGGTTCACATAGAGGAGTTGGGTGGGTTGTTTCCCATAGTACCATTTGGGGTGTCGATATCCCTAGTACCATTTGGGATATTAGTGCTCATATTTATGTTCATTCCAAGTTATAATGTGATAAAAATCTACACAACCTTGATAGATAGGGTTCTCCTTCGGATTCCACATTCTCCAGGACTAGAAATAATGAAGTCAGAGGCTCTTTTATAGTGAAGATTTGTGGTTGATTCTAGGCCACTATCTTGATACATTTGTGGGCCTCTTATAGATTATAGATAATAGGGATATAATCCTACTACGGAGATACATTATTTAGATACAACCAGTGGGATCTCTTTATAGATTCCCCAATTTGGATTGTTGAGGTGGTCAAAATATCATCTAAACCCCCTTTAAAAATTTCGTTGACTGGTTTATGATGATGACTAGAATGGATTGGATCCCTCCTATAAATCTCATGAGTGAGTGAGGTGACATGGGGATTATTCTCATTCATAATAATTTTTCAGGGAATGTATGCATTTTTCTCCAATATGGATAGGCTAATAGGCATATTTAAAGTTTAAATAAGGTCCACATCCGCTTCGATGTCTTATCATGGGAAAGATTGTCAGAGGGAATTTTTTCTATCATAGATTTCCTATGCTGATTCCAATGTTGGGAAAGAACCATTGACATGGTACTCCTAGAATACGAATTTCAACAATTAGAACTGGAGGTTTTTTGTTGTTCATAACATACATTAGGGCCCCGTGGATATAGTTTCTTGTTGACTACTCTTAGAAACCATTTTAACATTGGATGATGTATTTGAGATTGTATTGAATCTGGAGGGTACTTGAGAAGAAAAAAAGACACCTTATTAGTGAAGCATTATATATGTGAGTTCATGTGTGGTCAAATAAGTTAACAGTTAATGGATAATGTGGTGTTCCCTACTATTTTGATTGGTTTAATATAGTTAAAAAGAAAAATTTTGGGTTCACCATTTCATTACACAACATGTGCGGAACAAAATGGCCCATTGGGAACTTAGAGAATATCGTTTTTACCTATGACTTGGAATACCTAGGTAAAATATTTCACACCTGGTCCACCATTTTATTTCCCAGAATATAGGGAATAATATCATCCCTAATGATCGAATGTGGGTGGTTGAGGGTGGTTAAACAATCATTTGATTCAAGTTTTACCTTTTATATCTCCAGAAAATACTCTTAATGGTCCCCAAAACTATAATAGAGAACATACTTACTTTCTAAATGTACGATTACATTATTGGTTTTTGACACACAATCACTTAGGAGCTGACATTAGTCAAGAGGATGTGAGGTCAGGAATATCACACACTTCTTGGGAAAATCATTAAATATATTAATATTCTTGTATATATTTAATATATGTTCCAAAAATCATTCATAATTCCTAATATGAAACTTGTTACCTCTGGGTCAATGAATTGATTAATACCATGTGTTGATGGGAACGACAATGTTGATATCACAGTTTCTCTATCATTCTCTTATTTATTGATGACGCTTTAGTTTATGTCCTTGTTCAGGAGATATATATTTTATTTCCATCCAAGGAGGTAGTTGGTGTATTGGAAATGTGATTAAACCTTAATGAGGTGTCTTATGAATCTTATGAAATATGAAATCAGAACCCATGTAATTTTTTTGAATAGTTTAAGGTCAGGTTGCTGAACTGATCCATTCATTTTAAAATATTATGGTATGAACAAAAGTATAGGGCTCTGGCATCAACGAGGAATCCTACATGTCCTATTAAAAAAAGAATCAGATTCTCTATATATTTTGTCTATGTAGTAAAATATATGACAATAGAGGCCTAAGGAATGGATTTTTCATATAAGGCTTACATGAACTTCTCAGCAGAAATATGATTGTTTTAGGGAAGATTATATGTCATCATACATACATCCCAATGTTGAGCCAACACTAGGGGAATCCTCATCATGTTGTGTGTATAATTATCTACAGTGTATATGTCCATGTGATCCATGCTCAGTGTGAGAAATAAGATATATCAAAATATTGGATACAACACATTAATTAATAATTTCAAAGGGATTACACATCAATATTTTCCATTCAGAGGTTTGATATCCCATCTAATGGAGGATGCCATATGGGGTCAATTGGACATGATTGGTATGATGTGGAGCGACCATATCAAAGCACGACATGGGTAGGGTCTCATGAGTGTGTAACTGTAACCAATTAAGGACACATCCCATATAAAGGGAGTGTGTTGAATATGGTTCTTAAGAGGAGATATGTATGGTATAATTCCGTGATTGTATTCTAGATAATGATTACATGTCCTACAGGATCTTCCCAAGATATCTTCATTGTATACAAGACATGCTCGGATTGTTTGATGGACATGTGTTGATTATCTATTGGACAAGTTTTGATTTTCTATTGGGAATTCATTGATTATCTGTTGGAATTGTATGGGGGTGTTGGTCTGACATGAAAGACACATACATGGGTATCTTCCCTGTCATATCCCATATTATTCACATGATTGATGATGGTGTGTCCAATACCATTCACATGATAAAATAACCATTATGTGATTTCCTCACATGATTAGAGTGAATTTTATTGTATTTATTCAAAGGATCAATGTAGATATATTCCTAACCAATTACATTATAATTCATCAAGTAATTAAGTTGTTTCATGAGAAATGATAATTTTCCAAGGCATGTCACAAGAAAAAAATGACTTTTCCTACGTGTGGCTTATGATCAAAGTGACATGTTTTAGATGTATCAAGGGAATGATGATACTGTTGAAGAATATTTGGATTCCATAACCTTAATTGGATCATGTTGAGTGGTATCGCAAACATGTTCATGTTCACCTTCATGTACAAATGTGGAAGCTATATACCTAAAGGGATCACACATCATGGATACATGGACAATTTATTTGAAGGGAGGAGGAGTGCTAGGCCATGGGTAA
This sequence comes from Viscum album, assembly GCA_963277665.1. NCBI lineage: Eukaryota > Viridiplantae > Streptophyta > Magnoliopsida > Santalales > Viscaceae > Viscum > Viscum album. The sequence continues at coordinate 1,970,986,274 of OY728138.1, forward strand.
TTCCTTAACAACATGTACGAGTCTCTTAATGGTGAGAGGAGGGCATGAAATTGGGACCATATTAATTTCAAGGACATATAAAAATAAAGGGGAACTGAGATGATTGTGTCCCATGATGCTTGATTACCCATTCAATGAGCATGACGTCAAGGGGGTATTATGATGGAATTATGAAGAAATACTAAAAATAAAAAGGTTTGATGAATGTAAATATATCCTTGTACATAGATTCAAGCATGAACCAAATGACATAGGGTTTTAATTTCGATAGGTGTATACTCACAGATACTAGTATGGGTGTCCAATATGTGTGAGAGCGTATAATGGGTTGTTTGAGAAATGTTACCAATAGTCTGAGGGATCTTCTTCATAATTATTCAAGGTTAATAAACTTATTCTTAAAACTCACACATTTGTAATAATATAGTTGTCTCATGATCATCATACGACAATATAATATATATGGGATCTTGCAAAGGGATCTGCGAACATGCACTGGGTATGCTTATTAGAGCCACATACATGGATGGTGGATTTCACATTGGAGTCTAAAAACACGTGGGGTACCATAAGATCATGTAAACATCCCATTTTAACAAGGCATCACATGTTGTTAAAATCATCATGTGATTGTGTGATCTTTATGGGGAAACAATAGTGTTATCTATGATAACCTGAGGAAGTTCTCTAGAGGTGACAGTGGGTGCACTCTATTTCATTTCCTCCCATCCTACCTCATGTATGTTTCGGGAGTGGTCAAGGGTTTATATAGGTGATGGTAAAAATTGGTATCAAAGATCATCTTGGTGAAGGTTTCACGTGAAAGGTATGGAGGAGGTAGAATCTTCACATAAAAATAATGACATTATCATGAGATGGATTTCTATGATGTCATACTTGGAAGCCACTGGGACATTGAATAATTGTCTCTAAGGATGTCACATGACCACTATTTTTTCATGTTATAGATCTCTTGAAAATTTCTAAGGGCTTGTCATGATGAGTTTATTGGCTAATAATGATCCGATTTCTTGTGATTATCCTGTATTAAAGGAATGATGCATGCATTGATTGGAAATGATGTGTATTATTTGACTGACTTGTGTTTTCTTTATGGAGATGGACGATCATGTAAAAATATAGTGTATCGAGGTATTGGTTGGAAGCTCTCTCATCATCATAGTATAATCCCATGATGTAAGAAGGTATAATATGAGGATCACCATATTTTTTTCTCTTATAGATGGAGTGAACTTAATAATTTTAACCATGATAACATCACCATAATATTATTGTGGATTTGGAACCCACAAAACCTTCACCCATTCCCCCACCATATACACCCTCCCATTTCATGGACCACCTAGGCACTCCCACACACACCTCGCGTGTGCACCATTTGATCTCTTCACTCCATTATCTATATTACATGGTTGTATTATTTGTTCCCCCGAGTAAGATTTAATGAACTCCCACATGTGCACATGGTTGATCAAGCCACTTGGGTAGCCAATATAGGGGTTTTTTTAAAAGGGATCCCATTTATAACAATAAAATAGAAAAAGTAAAATGAATAAGGGAAAAATGTATTCCCTTATAAATAGAATCCCCAATCCAATTATTCAAGCATAATTTTTCTTTTCCCTCATAAAAAGTAAATTTATATTTTGTGATGCCTTCACACTTATTAAATCTTCAATTTAAATGTGAAAATTACTCAATTATGGGTGCCAATATGGTTATATAGCATATATTTATGAATTCTTTTTTTAATTCAATTTATTCATCATAGTAAGGAACATAACCTAACTTTTTTGATTGTTACTATTAATAAATTATCAAATAATAATTCATAATTTGTAACACTAATGATATGATAATAATTTAATTAATATTTTTAAAAAATGAATAAAATTAATCATAAAGTATATATATGTTGCTTCTAGATCACCAACACAAACAGACAGTTACATTATCTTGAGCCAAATGATAACAAACTTCAATCTAATTTTCTCACATGACATTTTTTTATTTTTATGACATAATGATTTATTCAAGGGATCTTGTATGTTAAATTACATTTAATCTATGGTCACCAAAACATCGCCCAGATGTGAATGATCCCTAATGGGGAAATTCTATTGGCATACGTGCTTCATAAATCGGTGTGACCTTAGCTCATATATGAAGGAAACTATTATAGTATTATCACAGTATAATTTTATATGATTTGTAATTATTCACATGATAATATGTTTTGAATAATGAAATATATCCATGACCTTTGTTGGCTTCTTCATAAGCTACAAAATATTTTCAATGAACTATAGAATCAATAAATATTGAATATTTTGATGTCTTAATACTCATATCTTATCTATTGATGATAAAGACATATAAATATGATGAATTAATATCATTATAATCTATTGGAAATATATCATTAGAATACGACCTTATTATTATCACGTTGTCTAAATTATACACAAGGAACATATCCTTTGTTCTTATTAGATACAAAAGGATGACATCAATAGTACACCGATGTTGTTTACCTGATTCAAAATCATAATTTACCTTCATTCTCAAGGAGTAAGATAAATATAACATAGAACATAACATTAAAAAAATATAAATTCTATAATATATGCATATGTGATCTTACTTATACTACGTATCTCTCATCTTGTACATGAGGATGCATTTTCCTAGAAAGATGTATACCATGTGACACTATAACTAGTTCTATATTTGATATTCCCATACTAAATCAATTTAGTATCTGTTCAGTGAATGTACCTTGAATTAGTTTGAAATGTATCTTGGATCTAAAATTAATGATCTTGATACCATGAATATTGGATTCTTTACCTAATTTCATCCTGGAGAATCAATTTTTTATCCAGTCCTTAATTGACTATAAGAATGGTATTCCATTTATATTATATAATATTTCATTAGAATATACTATTAGGATAATTATTGCATGCTAACTATACCATTAAGAATCTCATGGATCAAATTCCTTCCAAATCAAAACAAATACTTTTATATCTTTATAAATTCATATATTTGATGACTCAGATGCTTTCTTCAATCCAAAAACTGATCTGTTCCACTTTCAAACCTTCCTATAATTACTTAGAGTGAATCACACTTACGGTTATGTCATAAAGTCAACATCCATATATTTCCCATTAAATAAGGATGGTTTTACATCCATATTAAAACCCACATAGTCCTTGAATGATTCTAATAAAAATTATATATCTAAGGGACTTAGTCATGGAAAATAGAGAATATTTTTTATTTTATTCAATGAAATGATGTTGTTTAAACCCTTTATCTAGTAGATTTTATTTTTATGTATTTTCATTACCTTATGAGTCTAGTTATCTCATGAATAACACTTTTCAACTGGTATTCTTTACAACAATTGGAATAATGATAAGGACCAAACCTTGAGGTTGATATATTGAATCAATCATGGTATTCATGGATTCATTCAATCATTAATTTTTGATATCTACACTCCTTCTATGTATAATAGAGGATCATTATTTCCAACCAATAATGAGTCACAATCCCAAGGGAAATGAATATCGTATCTTTTAGGTTCTCTCACATCTTTGGGGATCCTATGTAGAATATTTTCATTAATAATACCATCACATAGGGGGACATATTGTATCTATTCATGTATCGACTCATATGTCTCCTATGATGTAAATTCATCAAAGTGAGTCATTCTCAAATTATTATTCTTAAGGATGTTCTCACTATCTGGAAAGAAAAAATTCTTTATGATGATATCTTTCATGTCCATGGAGTTGTATAGATTTTACCCATATGATTCTTTTGGCTACCCAATAGAGATAAACATTGTGAATTAAAATGAAAGATTTTTTATTGAGTGGTTGTTATCAAAATCCTCAATCCCATATATTAGTTTACGTGAAAAAATAATTTTCATTCCATATTAATACATGAATTGAATTATATTTTACACATTTAGTGTTAATCAGTTCAGTGTGTATATCGTATTATATAATTTATATGACCAAAATTATAATGAAATATCTATTTGACTCATCATAAACCACATCATATCTTGTAATGTATGGTTCATCCATTTAAAAACCCAATTCAACTGTGGTGTATATGGTTGAGTGGGCTGAAATATAATCCCAAACTTTTACTGAATGCCGAAACATTCTGTGTTAACATATCCACTACCATGATCAAATCGAAGAATCATTATCCTCTTACCAGTTGATTCTATACATATTTCAGGATTTTATTAAATTTCTCAAAGTTCTCAGGATTATATATCACCATGAAAACATATACATATTTACTGAATTCATTATTAATACTTATAAAGTTAAAGTGTCCACATCTTGCTTCTACTAGAAAAGGTCAAAAAACAATAGTGTGTACCAATACTATAATCTCCATAGAGATTTCACCTTATCCACCTAGTTTTATTTTGGTAATTTTGTCTTATAATGAACCGTGACATATTTCATGTTATCTTAGATTGGTTTTGTCCAAACATCTATATTTACAAAGATTTCTGAGATTATTCTTGTTTTTTTGACCAATATGGTGATTCTAAAAATAGGTGTCATATAATTCATTAGAAATAGATTCTTTAACTATTTCCAACACATGGTATTCTTAATTTATCCATAAGTAGAATTATTTAGTTATGTAATACCATAAATGTTTTCTTTCTGAAAGTGGATTTATTTATTTCAAAATTTAAATATAGATCCATTCATGTAATGAAAATGAATACAGATGATTTTAATATTAACACATGGAATAAAATAATATTCCAGTAAAACCAAAACCATTCAAGATGATAATAATTGGTGTAGTCACATATAGACTAAGTAGTTAGTCATGACCTATTAAATTATTTATGATCCCTGTCACCTATGGACTTATTTTTTATTATGCTTGGATTTTTTTATTTGTATATTGAAACCACATGTTGTACCTAAAAGACAATATTCTGATATATAGTAATTTAAAAAGATAGTGAATGAACATTTACACTCCCCTTACTTCATGGAGTAGTTATGCTTCTTGAATCCTTTCTCAACCCATGAAAAAACATATTTTTTTCATTTTACCAATTTTGTATATTATTCTTCATGGATTGATAGAACTCTAGTGTCTTAATATTATATTGTATCATGGGACCCTTTTTCATTATTCCATCCCATGATGACAGTAAGGACCGTAGGAATGTCACAGCCCATTTCCTTGTGAAATTTGTGAATGAAAGCGTGAAGTTCTAACAAATTAATCTAATTGATGTTTTTGTTATAATTCACAATGAAAATAGGGGTAGGAATATTATCTCTATGACTAATGATATTTATTTGTTTTTAATCAGAAATATTATAGCCCATGGTATCTATGTGGTTTTTGTAGATAATAATCCTGAATAAATGAGGTCGAGATTTTATTGATTCTCCTTGTTCTCTAATTAATGGGGAATTGTAGATCTCATATCGTTCATCTCTCACCTCTTCTTGATATAGATCATAATGGAGAGATTTTGGATTTAGGCATTCATATACACATTCTACTTTACAATATCATTGTATAAGGATGGTATAATGAATCATTGAACCTCTGTGGCATAATTCAAACATTTCATATAGCAGAACAATTCTTATTTACTAGCCTCATGGATAGGTTATTTAAGAATGATGATTTTTGGAATACATAATTTTTTAATAGAATAGAATAACACATAATAATATTTACCATTCATGGGAATTAGGGGTAGTGGGAAGATAATACATATCATTTTTGGACCATGGTGATATGGTAAAATTAATTTCGGATGTTTCATCTAAAATCAATATGACAATTTTTTTACTTTATCCGATTTATAAAATTTATGTAATAACTAGTTATTTTATTAATCTCCCACTATTTTATCAAAGCCTAATATCATGAACCCTTAGTTTCAATATATCACATTTCATTTAAATTCAATAGTAAAAGACACATATTCCCCTTATCATAAATAATTAGTTTGGCTGAAAAGTTAGTTGAACATTTTTAGGTAGTTATAATAAACCAATTGAATTAACATGAAAATCCTTGACCCTTTGAGTGGTCTACGCTAACCAAAAATACATAATAAATATTTCCTCAACTATATCCTTCTAGTTACTTTATGTTCATCTTACGTAGTCAACCCATGAATTTATCAGTGTCCAACCCAACCCAAAATAGAAGCTAAAATTCCAAAATAATTCAAATCTCCCGGATTTGGTCCAGTAAAGTAATTTTACCTATGTTTTAATTATATCTCAATTATGTGATGTTTATACAGACATAATATATATTGTGGGGGATTTTTTATATTTATGAAACAAATTATTTTTATTATCATTATTACTAGAATTTGAATATGAAGGGATTTACTTATGTGACTAACCATGTATTAGATAATGTATGCACAAAATCAAATATATTTTAGAGATATCCAACATTTTTGTTAATTCAGTAATTTAGGTGAGCATGATGGGACACATATAATGAAATTAAAATTGTATCAAGAGAAAAATAATATAAATAAAATTGGTAATATCATTTTCCTTTATTAAGGATTAGTATGTTTGGAATATGATAAACGAACTATTGATGTTGGGGAAAAAATTGATTCATATATTGGTTCCTGTGGAAACATTCCGCATATCCTCCCATGTGAATCATTGATTTTATTCTCTTAGATCAAAAAATTAAGATCCTCCACTTTTTTGGGATCTCAATTAAATGAATATTCCTTTAATCATATATAGGTGAGGGTAATGAAAGTATTGGTTGAAAGGATTTAAGAAAAATGAAAACATTAGAACACATTACCTCACATTTTTAGTGGGGAAATGGAATTTAATTCCTAAATTTAAATTTTCAATAATAAAATAGTAAATGATATAAAATAACATACAAATATTTGGTATGTGATTATATAAATCCATGTATATGAAATAATAAAACATTTAATAAACTATCTTTCAATGTAAATATTTTTTATTTAAGATAAATCATGATCAAATCAACAAATGGTCATTTTTAATTAATCAATTATATCATATTAATAGTCACCTGATGATTATTTACATTCTTATCCATCATAAAATTAAACAGATTAGTCAAATTTATTTATAATTAATTATATATAAAGTAGGCATAATTAGAGGAAACTCAGAGAGTACCCATATAAACTACCTAATTTATTTTTGGATGTTATACTATTTTTGATACAAAATGTTGCATACATATATAATCACATAATAACAGAATCTATAATTTCTAAAACAAATGATGCATGAACACCCCTTATTTACGAAGTGTGTTACATTTTAATGTGCATATAATAATCTCAATTTTATAAATAATAGAAGATAACTATTTTTAAATATTATATTGAAATTAGTTATAAAGTAAATATATATATATATATTACCCATAACATGGAACGAATGAGTATTATAAATGACACTCAGAAGACATTTTGACATGGTTTAAATAGTATAATAAATTAATATCACATTTTGGGAAATATTTAATAGTTAAATGGAATGTACTATCTAACTACATATTATGTATAATTTTTCCCCATCTATCTGTGACAAATATCTATGGAATTTTCATGTTTCGTTCATTGTACATTAATGGAGTGCATTGAATATATGCTGAACAATTATTATCTGGTTTCTAAATTACATGGTTACCATCCACAAATTATATTTAAAAAATGTATTGTCTTTGACCAATTTAATACATATCGTGTTTCCTAGTTACACAACATGTAGTTTGGAAAATATTGTTCTAGGTTGGGAAGGTATGCATGCGCATTGTATTAATTAACAACGACATGAAATAAATACAAAATTTTCTTAATTAATTCTTTATTCAACATGAAACAGTAAACATTTTTCCATCGAATGGACTTATGGGATACACACTTTGGTTTCTCGTGTTATCTATTCATAATCCTTGGAAGCTCTAGATGATTTCTTAAAATGTTTTTTATTTAGAATAAATAATCTTTGACAATATTTGGAAGAATGAATGGGAAGAAGAGAAGATATCACAATTTTTTTAAATAATTAGTAAACTGAAATTGAAAACTAATGATTAATGTTTAAAAAAATTATAAAAAATAATAAAAACAATTATGTTCCACTATGATACGACATGATTGTTCCATGAAATACAAAAGTGTGTGATTTGTCTTTCCCAATACAGTCTATTTTCATAATCAATGACTGATCCTTGATTTAAACAATCTATAACATAATAACAAATAAAAGTAAATCATAAATTATTTGATAATAAAATACCAAAAAAATAATTTTCACACCTAAGTATTAGAAACTATTTTTTACTGTTAAATAATTACATTATAATGAATTCTCTCTTTATTTATAAATATAAAAATGTATCTACATTATACCATAATTATGTCATAGGAATCAAATGTGGATTCCCTCCAAATATGATCAACACATGGACAATGAATCTATGAGAATCAATATATTAATCCATGATTACTATCATGGGATATCATATAGATTGTGTTGTACCACATTGATAAACCTATGATTATATTTGAAGAAGGAGCATCTTTATTGTTACTAGAATCCAGTTGGGGTGGTGGATGATGATCACCCTATATTCCTGAGAGTTCTCATAGATATTTTATCATTAGGTATTTTTAATATTATCTTGATGTGATTGTGAATATGAAAAAATTGGATAGAACAAATTTTGGAAATAATTTAATTTTTTTAAATGGTGATTGGGTTAGAAAATAATAACTCCAAATGAACCCTTATTACTTCCATAATCCCAATGAAAACCCATGGGTGTAATAATAATAATAAAATTATTATTTCATAACAAAAATTACTCTATGGAATTAATTAAACATTATTTCTCTATTAAATTGATTAAAATTTATTTAAATAATATTTAATATATATTATTTCTCACCAAAAATTTATATTCGATCTTCCAGTCCAACATTATATTTACCAGTCCTGGAAGAATGACACTTCATTTAAAAAATTAATGTCACAAAAATATTCACTAATAAATATAAAAATATTGAACTTTATTAAATTTTCTACATTAAAATATTATCTAGAATAACTAATGACTGAATGTACATGATGAATAAATAATGAATATTTTTCAAACCATGCACATGAATAATAATTTTTTTCACATGTCAAATAATTATATTAGACTTAGGATCTAGATAAAAATAGTGTGTGACCCTCTATGCCTCTTTATCAAGGGAATTGGGTAAAATAATAAATATCAATGTTTGTAATATTGAAACATTGTAAGGATCCTATATTTAAATGAATTAAGTGTTTTATGAAAAAAACCGTATATGAATATTTAAAATATAATAAAAAACTTTATGAGGATGGGTGGGTGTGCGGAAGTGTTGTGAGGATGGCGACAGGGATTAGGGTTTGTGATGTCGGTTCCACACTTTCTCGGCATCGTGCTTGTGGATGGCGGTGTAGGTTCTATCGGGAAAGAAGTTCCGTGAAGGCTTGGGGATGCTTCTGCGGTGAGTTTGCTGATGTCTTAGGATGCTGATGTCCGATTTTTCTCATGGTTCGAAGGTGAATTGAGTCGTAGAGGTTGTGTTCCCTCAGGTGATGGATCTTAACAGATCCGCGCTGTCTGAGGTCGGATGGCTGAATGTGGCTTGAGGGGTCATGATTCTACCCATGAAGTTGCAGGTGATGTTCTCAGACCTCGGAATATGGACATTGGCCATGGTTTTTTGGGTGATGCAGGCATGCTGGGTCGGGTAGCTGTGTCCAATCCAAGACCACCGCACAAGAAGTATTTGAGCTCCTTTGGTCGTGATGGATCAGATAAATTGACTGCTACAATGTCTTCTGGTTTATCTTTTCCGGATTTGAGGAGGATATATCTAGATGATGCTTTGAAGCCTAAATTTTCATCTTATACTGACTCTTGCTCTGGAAGAATTCTTCGAAAGGGGTCTTCAACTCATGTTGAGGCAAATCCTGATGTTTTTTCTAAATGTATTTCCATTGGGAAAACCTATCTGATTGCACATCTTGTTTTACCAAAGGGTAAAAAATCCTTGACTTTTGATGATTTGGTCAAACAGATTTCATTTTTGTGGGGTTTCTCTGACTATAAGTGTGTATCTCTTGGACGTGGGTTCTTTCATTGAATTTGTCCTTCAGATGCTGCTAAAATTCATGCATGGAGCACCAAATCTTTTTCCTTGATTCCTGGATGGCTTCATCATTATGAATGGTCTTTAGATTTCAATTCTTTGTGTGCAAGGAATTATTTTTCCCAGGTATGGGTTCGTCTTCATGGTCTTAATTGGGTTCTTTGGCACCCAAATATTTTGTGTGATATTGGCATGGAAATTGGGAATCCTATACGACTTGACAAGGAGAATGAGAATGTTCAGCTTGGACATTTCGAAAGAATGTTAATTGTGATTGATCTTAGCTCCACCCTGATTGACAAGGTAACTCTTTCCACTCCGATAGATGACATTAAAATTTATGTTGAGAATGAAAGAACGCCAATTTTTTGTAATGAATGTATGTCTGTTGGGAACTTGTTGGAATTATGTTGAAGACGAGTTTCCTATGAGAACTATGGGATAGAGGGCCATCCATACAGTCTTTTTCAAAGGAGATCAAGGAAAAATGATGTGGATTTTTCACGCCCTGTTAATCATAGCAGCAATACATTTTCCAATAAGGTTAATGTGTTGGATTCTGAGGAAGGTTGTCAGCTACCTTCGAAAGGGAAGGTGCTGATGGTGGATTCATCACCGTTGAGAGTCAACAGTGGTCCTTCTAACATTCGGGATAACTCTTCATCTCTGATGATTGGTCCCTCCACTGCTTGGGTTGTCTCTTCAATGGAGATTACACCCAAAGAGGGTCATGCAGTTACTCCCACGGGCATAGTTTGGATTTGAAAGATTGTTCCTCTTTCCGTTGCTAGATCTCCAACTTGCATTGACAATTTATGCCTGATTCCTAGTGCAGGGTTTCAATGTGATGAACCTGTTGGGATGATTTCTATCACTGAGGCTCCTCCCTAGGTTGATTTCCATCATTGGATCTAGAATCACTTGAACTCTTTTAAGATATCTGCGAAGTGGGGTGACATCTCGGAGGTAGAAGGGACTGCAATGGGTAACGGTGGTCCTACTTCTTTCAAAGATGCACTCATTTCTAAAAAAGGGGAATTTGACTTCACTCATACCCCCTCGAAGCGTAGGACAAGGAATGACTACTCTAATACACCTCACACTATGTGTATGCGTTCTTCTAATCTATCGAGGAAGTTTAATTCTGATATTCTTAAGATTCGTAATCGGGGTAATTCCCACTCCAAATGGGAAACTGCTGATGAATCTGATTATGGGAATGATATTTCTTATTATTATTTATAACATTGTGTTTTGAAGGATTAGGTAACGTCCCTTTGTTTGACCCCACCTATCTCATCTGTACTCTTTTCCTTTTTTTAATAAATAGTCAGAATCATCGCTTCTAGCTGGTCTGGCTGGTAATATAAAACATTATTCTTGATATCTATTGTAGTAGAAGATGAATTCTAGTGTCATAATCCTATGTGTTTATTGTCTCATACGATGAATTTTGATAAATATACATTCCATTGATAATCATGGACATGGATTTATTTAGGCAATTACATTCTTATCGATGGGACTCAAATATAAAATTCCATTTACGAATAAAATGGAAAAATAATTTCAGACATTAATAATTAATATAATACTATTTGTGGGTTAAATAATCCATCATACCACAACTTAATAATATTTCATCATAATTTTCTTCAATAAATAAATGCTAGTGAATAATAATTTTCAATAATAATAATCATAATTTCAATGGATCATTATACACATCTATATATGGGAATTTGCATTGAAACATGTAACTATGTATTTATTACTAGATGGATGTATTATTATAATCATACAATGATTATCTACCATTGAGAGCCCATATTATTTGTGTCCTATGGATTGATATCATCTATCTATAGAACATTTATTTATAGATACTATCATTGATGATATAGGTTATTATCATTATAAGGAACAACTAAGAGCTTTTAGTGTGATGGTTACACTTATAATATTATCACATACTATATCACATAGAAGAACAAAAATTATTTCATGAGATCTTTATTAATATTAGATAAAATGACTACATATAATAGTAAAATTGATAGAAGTTTTATCTTGGGAACTAAATCCAACAAGAAGTATATGTTGAACTATCATTATGGGTTCCTCAGGACAAAGATATACCAGTGAAGATGTTTGGTGGATTTTAGTACCATATCAACATAAATTATATCCACTTTTATAAAATTTTGGAAAATTTATGAATAAGTGTCAAAGAAAATAAATGAAAAAAGTAGGTACCATCAATAGGATTGAAAAACATAATTTTTTTGTGTCACTTGTTATTCACTTTCTTATTATTATCGATAAATTCTATTATTTAATAATTTAGTGCATTAGAATATAACAATATATAGAGGTTTATTTATAAAATAATAAACTGAAAATATATTGGAACTGATTTAACCACCATTATATATTTGTTGAAATCTATTCTGGGTGAATTTATAAAATTAATTTGAAATAATAAAATGTAATTTCAAATTCTTATATGTGAAATGTTTTCCATTATAAATAAATTATCTTGTTATTATTGTGTTCAATATAAAAAAGTAATAAATTTTTTCTTAAAGGATTCATAAATTCATAAAAACATTTAATTTAAATATAATGTGATTTGTAATGAAAATAATATCATGCTTTTATGTTAAAATTTAGTGGTGATCTTCTCTTAAATAATTTATCCCAAAATACCACACCCCTCAAGTATAAATTCCTTTATCACTTCCCACGATATGTAACATACCATCCACATATCAAAGTAAAAAAACAATACCCAATTTACTCATATTAACTATACTTATATTCTTACAGACATTCTAGATTCATCTAATCCCAATCCCTTAATCATTCAGATCAATTTAAAAATAATAATCTTAAATGAAGTGATATTCTCATGGTCAACCCATTTCATTTCCCCTTATTCTTTCTAATTACCCAATATATTATATTTTTATTCCTTCATAAGCAATTTAATTTATAAAGATATAATATAATTGTGTTATTATGAGTTTTTTATAACTACTTCAATTTATTTATAGTATAGATACTCTCTCTCCACCTCTAAAGGAATGAACCATTAATGGGCGGTTTTATCCATCTATGAGGGTGTGGTCAATGCTCCACGTGTCACAACAGATATAGTTAGTCAGTTTAAATTTCATATTATATTAAAAAACAAATTTTAATTTATTTTAATCTTCAATAATTAATTTAATAAAATATAAAGTACAAAGTAAAAAAAATGTCAAAACAATATTGAAAATTTGATATTTCAATGAAAAGATAATGTCATACAATTTCATATTTACATAAAAATGAACAATAAATAGATTATAATACTTATTATTTATCGATAATGACATAATTTAATTCTATAATATTTATTATTAGTTTTTTAAAAAGAATATTATTTATATATGAGGTGTAAACCTCAAGAATACAAATAGGATGTATAGAAAGGGAATTCACTTCTGACATTTCAGTTTAAAAATATCATTTTATCTGATATTAATTCAAATGTTTTTAATTTATTAACCACCCTTATTATAAAAATTATTTTCCTCATTTTCTATGGAATTAAATTCATATTCCTTGATATAGATATATATATATTTAAATTATGATCAATTCATACTCTATAATTTTTGTAGGGGGTCTCTTGAATAAAAACAATCTTTTAAGATTATCTTAACTTATTATATCATTTGACATTGATTTTTATCTTAATTTCTTGTAATAGTATAATAATTTCCTTGCATTTTTAATTTTTTAGATATACAAATTCTTACTTCATTAGTATGAATTTGAATATACCTTCATTATTTTTTATCGATGTATTTTATAAAAAATCACTTTATTTATTCTTAATCTTATACACCTCATATCCAAGAAATATAATAATTTATGTGATAGTTCTACCTTTATTGTTATAAATTTATTTTTTCCCTTCTCCTATTAGGGTTCATTCATTATTTACACACTCATATATTCCTTAGGAAAACATTACATAACCTATTATTTTATCCAGTGTTTATACGATGTTAATGATTAATATAAGATCGTTTTAAATGGGACATGCTTGATTTTATAAATTAAATGATTTTATAGGATGACCATGGAATATATATAAATCCAATTCATTAGGTAATGTGGTAAATCTATAGAGTATATTTTTTTATGCAAAAAAATTATTATTTATTGTTTAATATTCAAGAAATGTGGTTTTGACACATATGTTATACATGAATGTGATTCTATATTTTTTCCTAATTTAGGCATGGGATTAAATGGGAATGTTATGATTGTAAACATATTATAAATATTCTAAAATCCAAGTATATTTCAAATGAATACATCATTTTTATAATTATGATCCTTCGATTATGAAAAAATAATGATTAATATTTTGACCAATGTTATTTATATATTCATATCTCATGTTATTTACCTATAAATCAACTATTTACTAGGATTTTATACCAACATTTAATATATGATTTTACATTGGTTGAACAATTTATTAAAAATAAAATTAATGATTTTAGGAGGACCGTGTTTAAATATTTAAATATTGTTTTCTGATTTAATATGATAATATATTTAATAAACGAAATTATTCAAAGATATTAATCCTATTAATTGTGTATTTAATAATTATGTTATAATTTATGTAATTTTTTTATAATAATGTATTAAAATGTGAGTCTATTGATATCAACATCATTATATTGTAACATATTGTTTTAATCCATTTGTCGTATCTAGAACACCCATTGGGAAGAGTGAATTTAGAGTGAGTAAAATACTAACTGGTCAAATCAATAATTATAATACCATAGATAAAATAAATAACTAACCTTAATCTCATTAAAATCATATATTTTACCTAGATGTTACATCACATTTGGACATATCCTAATCATTTTGTTTATATTAAAGTATCTATCAATCAGTGTCCACAATAATAATCAAAATTTCATCTACTGGAATGTGGCACTATTACCTAGTCATAACAACTACAATCCTCTTAATGATATACTAAATTTGGAATCCACTCATATAAAAATAACATTTCTATATCTATATCAGTTATCTACACAATAGTGAGATAATTTCCCCATGAAACATACTATATAAATTAATCAAATACGTAGATACTATATTCCACCTCATCAAGTATGGTATATCCCAGGGTGGTCTGAGAAACATGAGAGGCTATATATTCACAAAAAAATAATAATTCCCAAATTATTCAACTAAAATAAAAATTCATGATCTATAGAACCCCATTACATATTCTTTTTAATATTGAGGATCAATGATTTATAAATTTGGTCATATTATAGTAACCCCAATGTTCTTATGAACTTATATAAGAATGAAAAAGACACCATGTATTAATAAAATCTAACAAAATCATCACCCAAAGGATGGATTCTTGGTTTATTCATTAAAAATCAGTCAAAAAAACATTATAAGATAAAACATTCACATCATCTATAAAAATGAATCTCACTAGAGAGAATAAGATTTGGAAAACATGTCATTTCCCTAATAAACTAAATCAATGAAAATCATTTATAAAACTATAAATATTCATTTAATTTTAAAATATAGAGTTTATTTCTTCTTTATAAATAATTTATAAAAGGAATCATAGAAAAAAATTACTCAATTAAGGAAATTGGAAAAAAATAACGAAATAACCACCTTATAAATCAAATGATCTTTTTGATACCTCAATTCAAAAAAATTATTTTTAAAAATGATAAATTTCACGTAGAATAGACTAATTTAATGAAAGCCCAATTCCTTTATAAATAACTATAAAAACTAACTCAATATAATAATAAAATCCAATAACTGTATTAAAAATTATACCATTTAAGACGATATAAATTCTTTATTGAAAATTATTCCAATTCTAAAAATCATATTTAACGGAGATCTCCAAAAAAGGTATTTAACATTTCAATTATTCTAATAATAACCACAAAACACCAATACGAAATCCAAAATACTTTTATAATATATATTTAAACACTACCATCCTTGATTATACTTTTAATTTAATAATATTACCTCATGCTAATCAATATCGAGAAACTAATCACCTATCACATAAATAACCTAATAGAATTGAATAAACATCAAATGTAAATTAAAATCGCTAATTTTTAATAGTTGATTGAAGACTCAAAACATGATTTAATGATTATAGAATATTTATTGAAGGGGTGTGACACCCCCTTAACCAACACTCGAACTTAACACATGAAAATGGAAAAAGTTATATAGATTGATTAATGATTACTTTAATATTATTTCCAAAAAACATTAATACAATCTATAAGGTAACCTATATAAAGGTAAAGAGTTATATATAACTATATTTAATTATTTCTAGAAATCCAATACAAACTTCACATTAAAGACCCATTAATATTAAGCGATCCTATAATACTATAGTGGAATCACATGTCAATTCCCTCAGAACATACAATGAACCTAAATAAGGGAGAAAAATAATTATGGAGATCTGAAAATTATGACCAAGTATTCCACAAATGAATACCCTTATAACCATGTTTGGATAAATTAGATAGGGAAAATCCCATTACGGAAATGGAATTCATAGTGGTTAGTAGAAATTAAGCCATTCTTATTCTTATTCAACTTAAAAACTTTGTGGGTGGGGGTTGGTGACCATGAATTTATGGTTCTAAAATGGGTAAATATACATGGATGATCTTCATTTATCACCTAGTGTATAGAAACCATCTATACCATGCCCTATCAGGGGCCGAGTGTAAGGACATCCACAACCCAGTATAGCTTTACTGGTCTTATAGTGGGTTATACCAGCAATCGTCCTCTCCAATTAAACTACCATTAGGAAAAATAATTTATTATTATTTTCCTATATTTGTAACATATGAACACCCAATCAAACACAATAATAATTAAATAAAACATCCTTATATTTGAATTTTTTTTTGTAAATTAACCCATCCTCCAAAACAAAGGGATTCTAAATTTTCATAATGATCATTGAAAGGTGAAGTTAGATGAAATTTACTAATACCTCCCTCCATAACACTACACATCCTTGAGATTCCATAGTAGTATATCAATACAAAATATTAACTATATTAATTGTGCATTCAATAATGACCCATTATGTTTTATAAAAAAATGATTATTGTGATTCTATTATGCACAGAAAGGCCCCAAATATAATATTCATCAAAATCCATATTACCTCATAATCAAACCATATACTGATCCTACTAAAAAATTCCACCACCTCACATGTTATATTTTATCCTAAATCATACTTATATACTCTATAATTCCTATATGGATCTTATGACAACCCTAATCATATGCGTGTTAAAAAATAGAAATAGTGACCGAACATATCCATTGAACCCCAGCACTAAAAAAGCACCTATCATTTGATTATGGTTCTACAAAATTTAGGGGTTAATTATATGGTTTAATGACACATAATGACTCTTCACACCATATATAATCACAAATTAATCTAAAAAAAATAGTAAAATCAATGAAACTATACATATAAACTTTTTCATCTATATCCTATCAAAAACAACAGTACATTTAGCTGAATTTATATAAGAATGTGAAGAAAATATATGGATAGTATTTATAATATCACTACAATTAAAGTATCCCAAACACCCCCGATAATTTTCATATAATTTAAAGACTTTGAAAATCCTTTTTTAAACACAAAATCCTTTAGTGTTTCAAAAACCACAAGGTATCCAGGTAGTTTATAAAAAATGGATATCCCATAACCTCGATCCAAAAAAATATTTTTCCAGAAAACAAGAAAAGTTTTCCAAAAACACATTGAAATATGATTTAATTTACTTTCTCAAAAACCCAAGAAACTTCAAGTTTGAAACCTCATAGATCTAGGATTAAAATAATCACTCTATATATAACTCATTCCACAACATGTTATTTTTTATTTTAAAAGTAGGATTTAATAAAAAAAATACAACACACGAAACCATTTAGTTATATGGGTTGAAAATTTGAAATCAGTTGTAAATCACATCCCATGAAAACCCTTATGATACATATTAATAAAACTACCAATTATAATGAATTTCTAAAAATATAAAATTGTTTATTAGTTTATTGAACTAATAATTAATACCAACAAGGTAATATTTCCAATAAAAAATCCCACGAGAACATGTATCCTAACCATACCATTCCTCTATAATGAATCATGATCCTTGAAACTAGCTCCCAGTTGATGCATATATCCTATCATGTGCCTCATTTATCTTGCATTAAGAATCTTAGTTTAACGCCTTAATAAACAACGGGTTCTTAATATCAATCATGAGACATCCCTTGGTATCCTTGGTTTCCACAATAGTCATATTGACGTAGAATCATTATAGTCCACCAAAAAAGTTTATGTGATTGTATATATACTTGTAACTAACATTTTCTAACTGAAAACAGTTGATATAAAATTAAATTGTAACACACCTTCGTGGACCACCCAAACGATGAACGAGCTGGGTTTACCACTTGAACCCATAAATTCCAATATACATGAAAGATGTTACTAAATAATTAATAGGTACTATATTTTTATGGATATTTTTTTAGTAAGAAAACATCTAGAGGGTTAAATTATTTATTTTAACAACCATATAAAATATTTCCCCCATTAATTAATTATTTATTTTAATAAAAAATTAAGTTCTATAGTAAGATTACTAAAATGAAAACAATATATATAGTTTTAAAGTAAATGTTAAATGAATATTTATTGAGAAATATTTATTATCACAAAATATTAATTATAAAAAAAAATTTAAGAGTATATATTTTTATAAATTCAATTAAAAACAATGAAATGTAGTTTGGAATGGAAATCTATAAACCTCTAATGAAATTTTATTTGAAGTGGATTTAAAATTTTATATCCCTAAGAAATCATTAATTTTAACACAACATTATAGGAGGATAAATAACTTGTGTGATAAAAAATCTATGTCATATAATGGAATCGCTTCGATAATTCAATTTTAAGGACAAGATCTTACACCGGTTTTCTAAAAAAATTCAACAACACGTCTGTATTCTTTGATGAACATGATCATAGAATTGAAAAAACTTGTTTGTATCCCAAGATATTATATGAAAATTCTAGATTAAATTTAAAATGATAACAACTACAATGAAATTATTTCTAAAAACATTAAATTGAAGTAACAATATCTTACTAAAATTAAAAAATGAAATCAATTTCAATTACATATCTTGTCATTATATCCTGAATTATTATAAATTATATATTGATCCTCATGTAATGATAATTTATTTTTAACTCTTCATTATATCATACATTCTATTTCCATCATGATTCAAGCAATTAGTCCAATTTTTTTGGATTCACATCAGTAAAAAAATCTATTTTCACAAATTCTTGATGATGTTTTTTAATGTTTCAAAATGATCATGACTCTAAAATTTAGAGATTAAACAAATCATTTTTTAAAAAAACATCACATGAAATAACATAATATAAAAAAATGTAAACATTTTATTGTGAATTATAGAAACAAGTATTATAAATAAATCATTAAAAAATGGATAAAAAATCAACCCTGTTTTGATAAACAAATATGTAATATTATGAATGTAATGTATTTGTAATGAAAGAAAATTATATTATTATAGAAATACATTCCCATGAATGAATGTATCATATTATATTATTGAAAATACCCTATAGAATAAATCATTTTCAATAATTTCCCCCCCTTTTTATTTTTTAAAAATAATCATAAATAGTGAAAATAATTATCAAGTTAAACACAATATATAGAACTGAACGAATGAATATGGAAGATGAATTTCTATTTTGTATTTTTGAAATAAATTATAAAAAATTTAGGATTTATATTGCATTTTTGAAATCATTGAATCATTAAATTAAAACCACATAACTATTCACCCATTCCCAATCTACCTACTCAATTTTATTAACTTAATACAATAGGGAATAAATCTATTTAAAATATAACCAATATTCATTTTGAATGATCTAGAGTTTATCTAGATATTTTCCAATATACTTCACAAGGTATTTGGTAGTTGATAATAATAATTTATATCATAATTTATATATGGAATGTCTTTTTAAAATTCCGAATCTTCTAAATATTTATATAGTTGAATATTTTAAATATTTATATATTTGAATATTTAAGACTATTACATTCTTGATGAAGCCTAAGACATTATACATTATCTTAATATCAATTTTTAGTTTATAAAATTTCATATATGTTTTCTAATATGTACCTTAAATTTTTATAATTACAAATTACATTCTGTTACATTTTACCCATTTTGGTAAAAATATCTTTGCAAATAAAGTCTTCAGTATTTTTTTTATCTTTCATAACATAATTCTATTTATGTCAAAATTGAGAATAATAACTTTAAAATCAGAAAATAAATAAATAGAATCATGTAATTTATCATCAGATAAGTATATTTAATTAATATGATGATATTTTATAGATGTATTATTAATAACTTCATCTATCCATACATCGATTTTATTAAGATCCATTTCTTGGAATTTATTTTTTCTATTTTATTTTTAAGATAACTGTATGGACAATTTTGATCAATTGTGGAATAATATATTTTTGGATTTCTATAATTTTCCATATTTTTATAAATAATCATCTACGGGTTTTAAATCTCATAACATATATTTTCATGTAAGAAAATATATTTTATATTGTGTTCTTTACATTGTAATTTTCTTAAATACGATGTTATTGAGATAGAAGGATATTTCTTATTTATTATCTTTTGGGTTTCATTGTAACCAATTTTTTGTTAAGAGTCCTTTTCATTATTTTTAATTGAGATGAGTTAATATTGATTTGGATGATTAGCATACACCATACTTATAATAAACACAATTAACATTCTTAATAGGACTATAATAAAATATGATATTATTCCTTAGAATATCTTTATGCTCATTTTCTCTTTAGCAGTATTCCTCAGGAGATATTAAAACTCAAGATTACATATATCTGTTATTTTATTCCTTACTTTTCTATTAAAAACAATATTTTCCCACTAAATTATTTTTATCTTCCTCTAATAAATTGTTTTTGGTCTCAAAGAATCATCATTTGTATTCTGATTATAATATCTCTTGATAAAAATTCCCATTTTTCAATTTAAATATTCTCTTATAAATATACACATCATCAATTATAATTATTTATTATATTATATAAAAAAATTTAATTTTTTTAGATCATAGTATCCAATTATTCAGAGCATGTTGTATTTTGAAAATTAAATTTATTGAATTTAGGTACTTAATCATTTTGTTTATGAAAATTTTTTGGACAACTCTATGAACTTTTTAGAAGTTGTTTTATTATATGGGATATAAATACGTCAAAATTGTTTTTAATTAACCTTTTAATTTTCATTATGGTTCTCCTTTAGATATGTCCCCTTACTCTTTATATAAGTATAATGATAAATATTTCTTCATCAATAGAAAGGATAAAATCTCCACCCCGTGCAACTGTTGGTTCTATTAAAAAGTCAAAGTAATCATGATCATCAAGTAGTTGTCTGTTTTTTATGTGTAGAATATGTTCATCCATTTTATCGATAAACCATTATTTTCATTCATTATATTTAATAATTATTATATTAATTATTTTCATACAAAACATATTCTCATCGAACTGTTTATTTTTCTCCAAATAATTAAAAAACTTCTATAAAATTATATTAATAATTATACCATAAATAATATTTTACATTTTTTATACTAGATTGTGTAAAAAAATACAATACATGAATAGGGATATGTTAAAATGTATCATTATTATAATAAATTAAAGAATATTTGAGTCTTAAATATTTAATATATTTTTTCCATTCGTGGATGTTATGATTAATAAATATAATGGAAATTTTTTTTTAATTTCATAGATGTGTAATCTTATCTCATTCACTCAGAGTCAGAATAATATTCAATATATGATAATTTTTAATTAAATAATAGTATTATTATAAAATTTAATGTGAACATATCATAGAATATTATTCTAATGACCGTTAAAATAATTTAATAATTTATTATTTTAATATCTATGACCTCCATCTAAAAAAATTTCCACTTTCTCCCATCATATGGTTTTAGAAGAAAAATTGTAAAGACCCTGACCCCAGTAGCCCAGAGCTAGTTTTTTACTTTTTGACAATAGAATTGACACCATAGCCAAATCCCAAATAATGGATCAACCTACTAGTTTTGGAATATATATTAAATATATGAACATTATACTACAAATTGAAAGGAAAAATAATGTATAAACTCCATTTATAGAATCTAAAAAATCATAAATGATCCCTTCCAGTAATTTATAAAATTCATCTTCACATATTGGGTAATAATAATAATAATATAGGGGTGAAATCATATGATTAGTAAGGGTATTTAATGTAGCTAAAGTCAATATAAACAATGAGTAATGGTGAATGAATAAAAACACATTCAATTAGAACATAGTCTTGAACATGATATGGCATGGATAAAAGATGAACAAATAATTCCATATACGTAATAAAATGATAAATAAGAATACACATGGATATTATACTAGTACATTATTAAAATGGAAAATCAATTAAAAATATTATTTTGAGGGAATGCATATGCCATACATCTAGAAAATACCCTCATGGCCTCAGTGAGGACATAGAAAAATGATTAAGGCCTCTGGTTAAACCATATCCGAATTTTCCTAGGCATTGGTGAAGTCTATATGTTTTTTCTCACTAAACCTACCGATGAATCGAGGTTCTATAGTGGTCTCAAACTATAACATAATAATTTAAATTTAGTACTCATATGAATGGGTTTAAACATAAACAAAATAATCATATGAAGTATAATAACGTTCCCCAATCTATATACATAATCAGGAACCATTCCAAGTAACAAGGTGTGTGGTATAAAGATAGAAAATCCATAGTAAAAATGATCATAAACCATTTAATAATATATTTTTTATGATAATCATAAAATATTAATATAAATAAAGAATAAAATTCAATATAGATGTTGAAATATATGAAAATAATCTAACGAAATCATCATGAAATTATTGGGAGTAATAAACATTTTAATTTGCAAAGAATTGTTATTTTGAAAAATAATTTTTTTTCCATGATTGTTTGTAAAAAATCAGATATAATGGAATATGTATCTTTCAAGAAAATATTATTTATTCAAAAAAAATTGATATCTTAAATCATATTATACACGCTAATCAAAAATGGGTAAAAAAACCGAGATGTTCTCTTTAATTGGGAATGCGTATTGTATTGAATTGAAAAGGGATACCTATAAAATATGTATTATACCATAAAATAAATATAAAATGATATATATATATATATGTATTTGGAACTTATTAATATAATTTATGAGTAATTATTATGAAATAAAAATGTGTATAGAGGGAGAATGCATAACATGAATGAAAATGGAGGATTGAGAAGAAAACCCTTAACTTATGCCTGAAAATGTCCTTCACATGACCTTAATGATCATGATAAAAAAATTAAATCCAATAATTAAATAGTTTATAAATATTTTAACATGAAATTTATTTTTTATAATTTTATTATATACATTTATGATCTGTTTGATGAGTAACAATTTTATCATTCAAGAGCATTTGTTTACATGGTTTTCCAGATCAGTTCGCTTACTTAAATGTAATGGAGTTCATGTAAAATGCTTATAATCCTCTATAATTGGAATTATATATTATATTATTACAAAAATAAGTTTAAACCGTTTTATATAACATTTTGATATATGTTATGAGGATGAATCATTAGATAATCAATTTAGTGATAATAATTTAAATTATTAATGGGGTTATTGATCATAACGATCTCATTTAGTTTTATCATATATTATTATGTAAATATGATACATAAAATACATAAAAAGGCTAATAATATATATTTTAAAATATATTTTTACCAATTTAAATGGATTCATGGAAATTTTTTATGACATTGAAGGAAAATGAAAACATATCCTCCTTGAAGGCGATGAAACGACACCTCACAGACAACGTTTCTATTTTTTAGAATAAAAGCGAGAGGAAAAGGGTCTCGATGATGGATTATTACATTAGCATAAAAATATTATAGTAAATGTTATGTAAAATATTTCTTTCTAAATTTTTTTTAGAGGTAGAGAGGATACAAAAAAAATTAATGAACATGAAATTAAAATAAATGGAAAAGGAAGATGATTTTTCTTCTTGAATTATTCTACTTCGGAACCTATTTAGAGAAATGGTTTTGTAATTTTGATTATAACAAGAGCTATTGGATGTGGGGGAGGCCTTGGGAAGATGATTTTGTAGAAATTTTATTGGGCTCAAATCAAGGGATGTGTGAGGAGAAGGGGTGGTATATATATGTTGACGCTCCTTTCGTCACGGAATCTAAAGTTCGGAAAAGGGAATATCTGAGCTCAAAATGATTAATCCTTTGAAGAAACATCAAAAATCGACAAAGGGATGAAAAAGGAGAACATTGCCCATAGGTCGCGCAAGTTCCCTCTTGGTCGCGCAAGTACACTTGCGCGCCGCCTCAACACTTGCGCGACCCCTCATGGTCGTGCAAGGGACTTGCGCGACAGATCTGGTAACCGCCCAGTAACCGCCCGGGGTCTTCTTTTGCCTATAAATAGACCCTGTGGGCCCCCCATTCGGGAGGATCTCTTTCCAGAAACTCGGATCAACGCTCCCGACGCCCAAGTCTCTTCTCAAAGCTTCCAGAACACTTCTAAGGTAATTTCTTACCTAGAATGGAAGATCTAAAGGGAAGAAGGAAGGCCAAGTGTTGAAACTTATCAAACAATTGCGCGCCGACTTAATTCCTTCAATATAACTTGCGCGTCCCCTCTCTGGAAGAACCTCAAGAGGATGATAAAGGGTTTAATAAAGAATCGCTCAAGTATTTCAACTCTGGTTGTAAATCGCGCAAGTATCCCTCATGTCGCGCAAGTATACTTGCGTGACCAATACTTGCGCGCCGCCGCAGGACTTGCGCGACTTTTAATAATTGCGCGCCCCTATCTTTTTGGGTGCCCATCTTGCCCATTTTACCCCTCTTAAGCCATTTCAACTTTCCTATTCAAGATTCAGTCTTCAAGATACTCTTCAAAAGCCATTTACGGCATGATTTCTTGATTTGACATCCTTATCTGAAAGGAATTCTGTGAAATACCTCTCAACACCCAGTGATTTAAACATCTTTATGTCACCAAAGATTGAGAGTTCATTCATTTCAATCTCATCCTTTATGATGAGAAAATTCTAACCTGGGTCTCCTTTTCAGGAATAAGACTCAGTCATAACCTTGGGCTTCCTTTTCAGGAGTAAGCCCCAAGTCCCCTAACCTAGGCTTCCTTCTCAGGAATAAGTCCTAGTCATAAATCTTGGGCATCTTTCTTAAGAATAAGCCCCAATCAAGTTCCCAAACTTGGGTATCCTCCTCAGGAGTAAGCCCCAAACCTTAATCCCTAACCTGGGTCTCCTTTTCAGGAATAAGACTCAGTCATAACCTTAGGCTTCCTTTTCAGGAGTAAGCCCCAAGTCCCCTAACCTAGGCTTTCTTCTCAGGAATAAGTCCTAGTCATAAATCTTGGGCATCCTTCTTAGGAGTAAGCCCCAAGTCTCTTAAAATTTCTCTTAACCAGTCATAAATTACCTTTCTGGGTTTCCTTTTCAGGAATAAAACCCAATCATAAGTCACCTCCTAACTTGGGCATCCTCCTTAGGAGTAAGCCCCAAGATTAGAGTATTCAAATCTCCATGAAGCACATATAACTTTGTGGACCCTGTTCTTGGATTTTTTCCCTAAAAGTAAATCCTAAACTTTCGTCTATCTGGGCAGTCATCTATACATAAGCCCCAAAACAAATTCTTATGATTGCATCTTTTATGGCACAATTGTCTGAATTTTACAAATACCTCTTGTTTCTCACACCGAGCATGACTCACGTGAGCTTAGAGTGTAAAAGTAATTATGACATTCATCTTTGAGCCATCAATCATAAAACATCATATCCCATTCCTCGAACTACGTGGGTTCTGATTCCTTTTTCAAAACAAAGGATACGTAGGTAGCCCATTTATGGGTTCGATCCCAACATTGAAATAATCTCTGTCCTTCTGAATGACGATAAACTTCAAGTGCCCCACTGAGTGGCTTTAAAACCAGCCTGGTCATCAAAATGACCAAGAGACTTTTATATAAATGTTTTGAAGAATACCATTGACCAAGAATCTCTAAATAAATATAGATGATTCTATATTGATGAAGAACCTCAAATACATATAAAAGATTCTCTAAATTTCTTGCATATTTAATCATTGATTGTTAAAACTAAAGGAAAGCACATTTTATACTTGGTAATGTAATAAGGATTCACGAACTTAACTTAAATCTATAAAGAGAGTCCCGGAGTAGACAATAATTCCCCTCAAAAAGGTGTGATGAGTCCGACCTCCCATCCTCTCGACCAATGCAAATTCCTAAGCCTCATTAGCCCACAAGCTAATGAGCGCCTGCCTTTGGAAAGTAGGTCCAAACGGATGTGGAATCATTGGATGTTTCCGGTTCTACGAACAAACCCGTTATAAACCGATCGGAACGTTTGAATCTCCCGTCCAGGAGGTCATCCCCGGATTCCGCGCGAAACAAAAATGGTGAACCCGACGTGAATCCTTAACCAAGTTAAAGTGATGTTCTTCTTATCTGTTAGGCCCTTTGGGCCAACAAGGCAATCATTGACATGTGCTCATCCAAAAGATGCAGTGGCCGGATTCATCTTGATTATGTCTGTTACATGGAACATGCACTCTTTTTTCAAGATCTTCTACAAAAATGGCTTTCCTTAAATTCACCCCTGTGAATACTGCTGCTGGGAACACCTCTACTGTGAGGTCTACTGCTGTGAAAACCAATGCTGCTACTCCTGCTGGAACGTCATCCGCTCTGAGGATGACATCACCAACTCAGCGTCTTCAACGCTGTGTTTCTAATGCACTGGTTAAGGAGTACCGTCGCAACGGTACTATCCCAACTCTGGAGGCCGCTCGTCAAGCCCTCCAAGTTAACAATTCTACCTGGTCGTCCGGACAACGGCGACCAGCAATCAAGAAGCAGACGGTGTTGACTACCGTCTCCAACCGTTTCGGGTCGTTATCCCCGGAACGCAATTTCCATTCACTCCCTTACTCCGAGGAAGTGAATGAGCAGGTCCCGCAGGACCTTAATTCAAAAACACAGGAGTCCTTCTCAAGGGCTCCCATCAACAATCGCCGCCAGACTCGTGCGGTAGTGCGCCATCAACATGATGAGGGTACCGACTCCAGGCGTTCAGCTCAGGTTCCTCGAACCCGAGAAGGCAAGATGAATCGCCAGAGACGGAACCCGGTTAACAATAGGCAGGTTGTCATCCCTGTCATCTCCGGAGAAGTCCACAAACCTAACTTGGTGGCAAATAACGAGCAGGCATACACACCTGTTCGTTTTAATCCCGCTGTCCAGCAGACTCGTCTGGCAGCATCAAGCCGATCCCGCCAGGCAATTCCGGCAGAGTACCATAGGCAGGAACATACACCTGCTTATACATCAGCAGTTAGTCAGCAGGCTCGTCTGACTACATATGATGGATCTCGTCAACAACATTTGGCGAAGTGTAATCAGCAGGCACATACACCTGCTAATACTAATCAAGCCTACCAACAGTCTCGTTTGGTAGCGCACGGAGAAGTCAGTCGGAAAGCCCCGACGACAAACAGGAGGCAGACTAAACTCTCTGCCTCCACACTTGAGTACTGTCAGGATTCACTGACAGGAAAAGGAGGACAGGAGCAGGCACATACACCTACTCCAAGCCCGGAATGGACGTATATCCCTGTTCCGGCGGCTGAAGTCACCAAACATATTTTGTCAATGGTGAAAGAGAAGAAGCAAATTCCTGCTCATATTCTGGATGCTTGCCAAGATATCATAACAGCTTCAGCATCATCTCAGGGACAGACACATAAATCTATCCCTAGCAGTGGAGTGACACATCAACAATTCACTCCGGAACAGACACACACATTTGTTCCAGTCCAAGAGGGTTGTGGGGCCTACTCCCCCATATCATATGGACAACCAAGTCAGGCACATACACCTGATTTGAGCGATGATCGTCAGCCTAACCTGACCATATTTCCTGATCAGGCACATACACCTGCTCAGAGCAATCACTTTCGTCATCAAGTGATTTCTAAAGCGAGTAAGAAGGCATCTAAGAAAAAGATCCGCCCAGCACAGTCAGGAGATCAAAGGCCAATCAGCAACAAGGCCTTGCTCGATGCTGGAGTTCTTGAAGCCCTCAGACATTTATCTGTCGTAATTCAAGATTCTACTCCCTCAGTTCCCAATAATAGGAACATTAATCCCGAAGGTCTTCAACAGACACTTCCTCATGAAGACTTGCTTCATGAAAATTCGGTCAATATTGAAGTTTCTTCTTCAGATGAGAACCACAGGAACCCTCTGTGTGGTCAGAAGACCAAGGAGCAAGAGATCTCATCTTTTGCTGTAACCCATCATGAAGGTCCTCCTCATGGTGATGAACTTCGCTGCGAAAGTCCTCTCCGCAGTAGTGATTCACATTGTCTCGAAAATTATTCAGAAGGCAATGTAGTGACGAGAAAGCCCTCCTATCTCGAGGCACTTGCAAACGTAAAACCAGTCATGTCTGAAGTTTTACTATCGGCAGGTGAAACTCTTTCTCCATCAGAAGATAGCTTGGGGTTCAGGTTATTCTCCGAACCTTCCCTGGGTCATTCATCTTCCAGCATGAATAGTGATTCCTCTACCAATCTTGTTGAATCCGATGAAGCAACAAGGAAACACCAACTCTGGTCCAAACAGGTAGAAGAATCTTCATTTAATGATAAAGAGGAAATGCTGAACATGAGAAAAAAACTGGCAAAAGGTGAAGTACCAGTCATGTTTTGGCCTTTGGCTGATTCACAGTATGACATTCCAAAGATGTTGACAGATGATGGAATCCATGATATTCGTCTTAACATATGGAAAACTCTTTGTCAATTAAAGAAGAAGGTATTATCTTACGATGAATATGAAAATCATCTTAAGATAATAGAAGGGTTACAACGCCAGATTGATTTGGCATCTCTATCAGTCTGTCGGTATCCGAAGGCTGAAAAGCAACAGAGAACCCTTCAACGTTCATGCCTTGGCGCACTAAGAAGGTTGCGTCAGTTAATTTCCAATGCTCCATCTAATGTTCATATCAGAGGATGGGGTATTCACGGAGCACTACATTTCACAGTGCTTTCCGGTCAGCAAAGCCCGCCGAAAATGGTCTCATGCAATGTTATTGCCCATGGCCGGCCACAGTCAATGGGCTTTGTTCATAATCAAAATCTTGCTCGAGATCAAGCTTCAACTAGTTCCTCTCAAAGTCAAGTATATAGAGAAAAGGTTGTTGAATTGCTCCTACATCAAGCAGGCGAGAATATTGCGCAAGCCTCTCGTCTGGAGAAAACACGTCATCAAATGACAGAAGTTTCGGAAATCATCCAACGGTCTGTGGAACCAGGTGATAAAAGTGGATACAGGTTAATGCATCCAGCTAATTTCCGAACTAAGATCTGCAAGATCAAGAGAGATTTTAAGAAGATATCAGACATAGCATGTCAAGAGACACCCCAGCTTGCCAGACTGGGGACTTCTCTAACCCAACCCTTAGAATCAACGAATGTTATTCGAGGAGTTGAGAGGAAGCAACAGGAACACCCCCAGTCCACCGGACTGGGGACTTTTTCAATTCTTCAATCCCTCCCTCAGAGAAAGTCAGTATTCTCTCGATTAGGGAATAAACCTCAAGAGGAACGAAGAGCCAAGATGTCAGGAGATTCTCTCCAAGTGACGGTTCACAAAGAAATTCCTGAGGGGTCAAGTCAACGGAATGCCATGTCTTATCATGGACATAAAAGGAGACAATATCACAGAAATGCTGATAGAAAGGATTCCATGAAATATGCATCCATTAATGTCATCACTGCCGTTGCTGCTGATTCACCAGATGAGGCTCAATCAGAGGGATCAGATGAAGAGGTTCCTGCTCAAGAAGTTGCGCACACAGACCTAAATGAAGAAGGTGTGGGCACACGTAATCAAAGGCTTACCCAAAATCTGGGTATTCCTTCAAATAACCCACTTCCCCCTCT
Organism: Viscum album; assembly: GCA_963277665.1. Classification (NCBI taxonomy): domain Eukaryota; kingdom Viridiplantae; phylum Streptophyta; class Magnoliopsida; order Santalales; family Viscaceae; genus Viscum; species Viscum album. Next base: position 1,971,016,964 of record OY728138.1, read on the forward strand.
TCGAAAAGGATCCAATAAGGGGAAAAGAAAAGAATCAGGTTACTTCTCACCCTTCCTCTGAAGGAGGTCAATCGCTCTCATTAGAGCAAAGGCTTGCACAACATGAGGAAGAAATGAAAGAATTAAGAAGGTTGAATGCAGAACTACTTCAGAGTAGTCTTCTTCTTAAGAATGCTGAAGTCCGACAGCCGAAGGAATTTGTTGTAACTACTGAGATGGATCAGGAATATCCTCCTTTATCAGTACACCCACAGAGGTCTAATCCTACGGGTCAAACGCAACAACGGTTGGCAGCACTACCATTAGTTGCAGCACCAACCTCCACGGCTGTCCAAGCTCCATTCATTGCACCTACCCAAAACCAAGTTCAACCTGACGTTTCTCAAAAGTTAATAACTACTATTGAGTCATTAACAGCTCGGTTAGAAACTATGGAAGGGAAACGGGCGCAAGTTCAACCTGAAAAGAAAGTTTACCCTGAATGGGTAGATTCAATTTCTCCTCCATCCAGTTTTGGAAACCCTATTTTCCCTACTTTCAATGGATCAGGCGACCCTGAACAACATTTGACGCATTACGTGTCTTGTTGTGATCCTATGATGGGAACTCCAGAACAACAAGAAGCAGTGAAACTCAGATGCTTCGTGCGAACCTTGCAAGGTCCAGCTTTTTTCTGGTATACAAGCTTGCAATCCCGGTCAGTAATCGGATGGGAGGATCTTCGTCAAAAATTCCTTCTTCAGTTCAGCTCAACTTTGCCAAAAATGACAGTTTTCGATCTTACAAACTGCAAGCAAAGGGAGAATGAAAGAGTCTCTGATTTCATTGCTCGTTGGAAGGGATTAACGTATTCCTTGAGTTTATCACTCCCTCAGGAGGAATTATTGCCAATCTGTGTGGAAAATTTGCGTGACGAATTACGCACGCCATTGATCCCTGTGAAATACACAGGAGGGTTTCGAGACCTTACTTCAATCGCTCAACAGATTGAAGATTCCCTTATGCAGGCTAAGGTTAAATCTCGTGTAATTCCATCAGCTCCAGGAAGAAGAATGGGTAAAGCAGAAACTGCTACAGTTATGCTTAAACAGGCACCTATACCTATTTCTACTTCAAAACCTTCATCTTCTCGAAGGGCTCCACCTCCTGAGCGCCAACAACAAAGGCTGTTTCGTCCAAATGATCAAAAAGATCAACGACGAAAACAATTTGAGGATATGAAGAGTAAAACATACTCTTTCCGAAGTGAGCAAGTTCCTGGTTACTTCATTTCAGCTCTGGAAAATAATTTGGTTCAATTACCAGTGCCGAAGAGACCAAACAAGGAAGGAGATGAAGACCGTCCCAATTATTGTCCCTTTCATCAAATGTTGGGACATCCCATCCAGGAGTGTTTTGTCTTTAAAGACCTCCTACAAAAGATGGTTGACTTGGGACAAGTCAAATTGAAGGGTTCTTCAGCTCATGTAGCGTGTATTACCGCTACAGATCCAGAGGAAGGAGGCGAGTGGCAGGAAGTCAAAAGCAAAACTGCGAAAAAATATGATGATTGGATGGTCAGAAAGACAATCAATCGGACCCATTCAATTTTGCGAACACAATTGAAGAAGCCAATTGTGTCTCCTACAAAAGCTGCAGTAAAGCCTCCATCAAAAGACAAATCCTCAAAAGGGAAGCGCAATTCAAAGAAGAAAGAGGAATCAGGAGAAGATGAGTATGTATCAAAGCCTAAATTGTCTTTGACTCTGGAAGATTTCATGCCATCTACTTCAAAGCCACAGGCACCGTCCCACCAAACGGCACAGCCTAAACAGGCTAACTTGGCAGAGTCTTTATCAGACGAAGAATTGATCTTTGGTTCTGTTAATATGATTCAATTAACAGATTCATATTCCAGTCTTGATGAGCCTGAATTCCCTGTATCAAATAAAGGAACCCGAGGAAGTTCTAGAGGTTCAGGATATAGGGGAAGACGTGGATCTTTCCGAAGCCACTACTCTAATTCTACCCCTGTTAGCACGGTATATGCAGCAGAAACTCGTGGTAGAGCCCTTCAGCGAGCTCAAAATGAACAAGCAAGTTCTTCTGCCAATGGCCAACTCAGCTTCGGCACAGTTATTTTGGAAGACCGATTAAATGTTCCATCTTCTTTATCTCAGCAAGTAAATGGATCTAATCAGTCTAATTTTCCAAAACCAAAGATGTTTCCAACTTCAATACAAGAGGCATCAGCTTCCAAAGCATCTGCTTCCAAGGTACCTGCTAAACCGCATATTCCTATTGGGAAACGCAGGCCTCTAGATCAAAAGTATGATATATTGAAACACTTGGCCCAAATACCACCCAAATTATCAGTTTTGGATGCTTTGAATCTATCAAAAGATCTTCGGGAAGCACTCATCGAAGCTTTGTCAAGTCCTCAGGAGTTTGAAGCTGAAATTGCTGCAGCTGAAATTTATCACATAGAGAATAATCCTGCAGAATGCTATGCAGTGATATCTTTTACTGATAAAGATGAATATGATGTTGTGCATGGGCACATAAAACCTTTGTACCTATCTGGAAAAGTCAATGGTATAGATGTTCGAAGAGCTTTTATTGACAATGGTTCAGGAGTCAACCTCATGCCCATTCGCACACTTCGTCGATTGGGCCTCACGGAATCTGATTTATCTCCTTCTACCATGATGTTGCAAGGATATGATAAAAATGAACAAGAACCACTGGGAGAAGTTACGCTCAGAACTCAGTTTGGAGATCTTGTTTCCAATTCATATTTCATGATTGTTGATCAAGAATCAGCTTTCAATATCTTGCTTGGAAGACCCTGGTTACATCAGCATGCAGCTATTCCGTCATCATACCATCAATGTCTCAAATACTGTTTCGATGGTCAAGTTGGAACATTGTATGGTGATAAGGCCCCGTTCAAAACATGTGAGTCTCAATACATTGAGGCGGAATTTTATCACATGAAGGGAAGAGAAAAATCTACAATGAAGGAAATTACCAAAGTTAATGCTCCATATGGTTTGGAAAAAATTCCAATAAATCCATTTTCACATGTGAGTACAGATTATGTGTTACCTATCAGTGAAATTGACAAAATAGGCCCAAATCAAAATACTCTTATGGAAAGATCCATAATGTCAATTACGACAATCGAGCCAGACAACATGGGAGAAATTGGTAACTTACCAAGCAGTGATGAAAGCATAAGTGGTGACGTTTTCATTTCGTCTGCTGAAATCCAACAAGTCTATACTTCGCTAATCAGGCCATAAGAAGTTATAGCAACACCAGAGGTGAATGTTGATGTCGATTCTCAATCCATCATCTCCTCTTTATTTCCCAAAGAAGACCCTTTTTCATCAATAGGGTCGGAAATGGAAGCTTCTTCTTCAAAATGTGAAAATTTTGACATCTCTTATGATCATGAGAATTTCGTTTTTTCATCTACTTTGCAAGTAGAAACGGAAGATATAACACATGATGAAGAGGAAGAGGAAGATCTTAGAGATGCTCCTCCAGCATTTGAAGAGGGTATCTCTACCACTGTGGATGAACTCAGAGAAGTAAATCTGGGTACAGAGAAAGATCCACGCCCCACTTTAATTAGTGCGGCCATGACGCTTGAAGAACAAGAGATGTATATTTCTTTTCTAAAGCAAAATAAAGATATCTTTTCTTGGAATTATACAGAGATGCCTGGCCTTGATCCTGATGTTGCCACCCATCATTTGGGTTTGCCAAAAGAACATCGAGGATTCAAGCAAGCAGCGAGAAGAACACACCCAACCTATGCTTCCAAAATCGAGGCTGAAGTGGATAAGCTTATCAAAGCTAACTTCGTCAGAGAAGTTCAATATCCCAAGTGGTTGGCTAATATTGTCCCAGTAAAGAAAAAGAACGGTCAAATTAGGGTTTGCATCGATTTCAGAGATCTTAATCGGTATTGTCCCAAAGATGATTTTCCAGTTCCGATTACAGAACTCTTAATTGATGCGACGGCTGGCTATGAAGTACTTTCTTTCATGGATGGATATTCTGGATATAATCAGATCCGAATGGCCCCAGAAGATGAGGAATATACAGCCTTCAGAGCTCCTCAAGGTGTGTTTTGTTACCGGGTGATGCCCTTTGGTTTAAAGAATGCAGGTGCAACATATCAACGCGCCATGCATCGTATCTTCAAACCTTTTCTAGGGAAATTTGTTGAATGCTATGTAGATGATTTGGTGGTTAAATCCAAACAACGTTTTGATCACTTGGCTGATTTGGAAATCATATTCCACAAGCTTCGACAACATAATTTGAAGATGAACCCCTTAAAATGTGCTTTTGGGGTAACCTCAGGAAAATTCCTTGGCTTTGTTGTACGCCATCGTGGTATTGAAGTCGATCCTGAGAAGACCAAATCAATCCTTGGTATGTCACCTCCTCAGAATTTGAAAGAATTAAGAGGACTTCAAGGACACTTAGCCTATATTCGGCGTTTCATCGCCAATTTGGCAGGCAAAAGTTTACCTTTTACCAAATTATTGAAGAAAGGAGTCACTTACCAGTGGACTAAAGAATGTCAAGAAGCATTTGATGTTCTCAAGAAATACCTCTTAAGTCCACCAGTACTCATGCCACCTGTTGAGGGTAGACCTCTTATCCTCTATGTGACAGCTTTAGAGCGATCATTGGGTGCCTTTCTCGCTCAAAACAATGATGCTGGGAATGAAAATAGTCTCTACTATCTCAGTAGAACTATGCTTGAAGCAGAAACCCGGTATTCGAGTATTGAAAAATGCTGCCTAGCATTAATCTTTGCAGTTCAGAAACTGAGACACTACCTGCAACATCACGAGGTCCAATTGGTATCTCGTAATAATCCACTCAAATTCATCCTTAGTCGTCCAATGCTTACAGGACGTCTGGCAAGGTGGGCGGTTATTTTACAGCAGTTCGACATCCAGTATGTGTGTCAAAAGGCAATTAAGGGCCAAGCTCTGGCTGATTTCCTGGCTGAACACCCTTCAGTGGAAGACACGTATTTAGATATCGAACTCCCTGATGAGGAAGTTTTTTCTATTCAAGAGAATCCTCAAACATGGGAAATGTATTTTGATGGTGCTTCTAGAAGTCCAACAGGGAAGAAAATGGAAAATCCTAAATTCAACAAAGTTGGTTTAGGAATTGTGCTCATTTCTCCAGATAAGGCAGTGTTACCTTATTCCTTTTTGTTGTGGGAAGGTGGTACCAATAATGAAGCTGAATACCAAGCTCTTATTGCAGGATTGGAGTTAGCGCTTCAAGCACAAGTGAATCACTTAAAGGTAAAAGGTGATTCAGACCTGGTAATCAAACAAGTCAATGGGGATTATGCCATCAGAAAAGAAGAATTAATCCCTTTGTATGATTACGTCAGAGAGTTAATGTCAGAATTCCCTTCAGAACCGACATTTTCTTATGTCCCAAGATCACAAAATGCTCAAGCTGATGCACTGGCTAATATAGCCACAGCTTTAGCAGATCCAAATCGGGACGAGACAACCATCTGTATTGCCCACCGTCGTGCAATTTCACCTTATGTTCAAGTCAGAACAGAGGAAATTAATGAAATTAGTCCCATTCCTGAACCATATGGTCATACTACAGGATGGATGTCACCTATCAGGGAATACCTTCAAAATGGAACACTTCCACCTGATAGAGCCGAGAGAGAACAAATTCGGCGACGTGTGGTCAATTTTACTCTTTATGATGGTCCAAACCACCGCGAGAAAATTCTCTACAAACGTGGTTTTGATGGAGTTCTCTTCAGATGTATTGATGGTGAAGAGACAATGGCTGTCATAAAAGAAGTGCATGCAGGAGTCTGTGGTGCCCACCAGTCTGGACATAGATTGTCTGATCAAATTCGAAGGCTTGGATACTTCTGGCCTTCAATGATACAAGATTGTGTTAATTTCACAAAGAAGTGTCATTCATTCCAAGTATATGCCAATTTCATTCATCAACCTCCAGAGTTGCTTCATACAGCTAAATACTCATGGCCATTTTCCACATGGGGAATGGATGTGGTGGGACCATACCCTTCAGCTACGGCCAAGCAGTTTAAGTACATTCTTACTGCTACTGATTTCTTTTCCAAATGGGCAGATGCAGTACCTCTCAAAGAAGTCAGTTCTAAATGCATTGTTAGCTTCATCAAGTCTAACATCATTTCTAGATTTGGTGTCCCTCATACCATATTGACAGACAATGGCACCAACTTCTGTTCTTCTGAGGTAAAGAGATTGTATCAAGAATACAACATTAATTCCAACCATTCATCTCGATATCATGCAGCGGCTAATGGCCAGATAGAGGCCTTCAACAAGACTCTTTCAAATATACTGCAAAAGATGGTGGATACAGATAAGAGGTCATGGACTGATAAACTCTATCATGCTTTATGGGCTTATCGGACTACCACTCGCAATGCAACGCGGTCTACTCCATATTCATTGGTATATGGAACAGAAGCAGTCTTGCCAATTGAAGTTCAATTGCCCTCACTCAAAATAGCCATTTTTGATCAGTTATCAACAGATGAGAAATCCCAAAAGCGTTTGAATGAATTGGAACAGTTAGATGAGAAAAGATTGTGCACTTTGCACCACTTGGAAATCTATCAGAATCGAATAGCACGAGCATTTAACAAAAAAGTTCATCTTCGTTCATTCATTCAGGGAGAATTGGTATTGGTTCTCAGAACACCAATGATACCAGGAAAGAAACCTCCCAAGCTTGAACCAAAATGGGAAGGGCCTTATTCAGTACATAAGGTCTATTCCAATGGAGCGTATTCTCTGATTTCAATGGATGGAGAACACATCACGACTCCAACTAATGCCAGATTTCTGAAGAAGTATTTTGTATAAACACAAAATATTGTTCCTAGAACCAAGACTTACAATTGGTTCATACACAAAGGTCCGGTATGACCTTAAAATACACAAAGGTCCGGTATGACCTTAAACTACACCAAGGTCCGGTATGACCTTAAACTACACCAAGGTCCGGTATGACCTTAAACTACACCATGGTCCAATATGACCTTAAACTACAACTTCGTCCAACATGACGTTAAACTGTGTCACCTTCAATGTCCGAGATGACATTAAACTAAATTTTGTCCCTGCAACATGACATTAAACTGTGCAGCACCAATAGTCCTAACTGCAAGACTTTAAACTACATAGTCCCTGATTTTGTCCTACATGACAATAAACTGTATAGAAGTTCCTATATTTTGTCCGAGATGACATTAAACTATATTTTGTCCTAGCGACATGACATTAAACTGTGTGGCACTTTCATTTTCCTACATGACACTAAACTGTATTCTGTCCGAGATGACATTAAACTATATTGTGTCCTAGCAACATGACATTAAACTGTGTGGCACTTCCAACGTCCAGCATGACGATAAACTGTAAAAAGATCAGAACTGATATCCTCATATTGATTCACCTTAGTCTTAGCTACATGACTTTAAACTGTACAGCATCAGTTCGTCCTTGCTATATGACACTAAAACTATACAGCAATGGTCCAGTATGACTTTAAACTGCAACTTCGTCCCACACGACATTAAAAATGTGAAAAAGTTCCATAAACAGTCCAGCATGACCTTAAAACTGCATCATTCCTGGTCCATGTATACGACCATAAACTATTTGCAAATATGTCCAGCAAGACGTTAAATTGTGACGTCCTAACTACATGACGCTAAACTGTATAAAAGTCTCTCACGTCCGGAAAGACGTTAAACTATATAATCATCAAAAGTCCAGCATGACATTAAAACTGCACAATCCCCCTTTCGTCCAATATGACGTTAAACTGTATTGTCCCCATCGTCCTAACTACATGACGCTAAACTGTACAGAAAATCCTTGATATGTCCTACATGAAATTAAACTGTGCATCGTTAAGGTTGTTATTACCTCTTGTTTCTCACACCGAGTATGACTCACGTGAGCTTAGAGCGAACATCAACCATAACACTCCCTTTGGGCCACTAACCATGTGTAAGTCCCAACAACATTTTTTTTAGATCATTGTCCACAAGAACAACTTGATCATTAATTCATTCTTTAATTGAACTACACAGACTTTGATCCTTGCCCTCCAGGCTGGGTATGTAGGCAACCTCCCAAAGGTTCAAGCCCAAAAACAATCTCTTCACATTGGTTCACCACAATCTCATATGATGATGATTTGTGAAACCACCCTTGGAATCAATATCTTTACATTGATTCACTTTCGTCCTTGTTATATGACGTTAAACTATACAACACTTTTGTCCAGTACGACAATAAACTACAATATTCTTTGATTTCCTCATTTCAGAAGGAACCATTATTAACATTGATTCTTTTTCAATCATTGTTTTAATTTTCAAAAAGACTACGTACATACACGGTAATGCCTAAACATTTTATCTTAGGTTAAAACCATCATTGCACTAAAGTCCCTTTTCACCCTTCACATGTACGAACCAAATTTGTACAAAGGGTAGTTTCTAGAACTACGTGGACTTGATTCCCATCTTTATGGGATACGTAGGAACATTCGAGTGTCCCTCGAATCCAGTCCCAAGTCTTTTGGGCCTAACCCCAAATTTCACTTTCAGTCCCTTGGCTGAAAAGTCCTCATGAAAACACACACTGTGTATTCATTATTATGGTTCGAATTCTATGACCCCAAAAACTAAGATCACTCATCCTTTCGTCCTGCACGACGTTAAACTGCATTTCAAGAACTACGTATGGCTTGATTCTCATTCTTATGAGATACGTAGTGAAGTCCAAGTTTCAATTCAGGACCCAGCCACAACATGATTATGGTTTTCATTGACCTATGTATCTCTATATACATTGGAAAATACCCATCTTTATGTATTATAATCCTAACCTTAAATATTTTCAGATCTTCATAACCCTTTTCATGACTTATAGTCACAAAAATGTCAAACTTCTGAGAATTCTTTTGCCTGACTATGCAGCATGTGCCCATAGGTGGCCTTGCATAAACAGTCCACATAACAGACTTGTCAGCCAAGAGATGCTATTTATTTGACCATGCAGCCAATGCCCATAGGTGGCCCTGCATGTTTTCAACCCCCTAACGGGTTTGTTAAATAATAGTAACTTCATTCTTGGGAAGAATGCCTCTTTTGTCCTTATTTGTCTTAAACGACAGTAAGTAGGGATCCGCAAAAATAGCCATCCTTAACATATTTGTCCCATATCCTTTTTCATGATCTGAAAGTATTCAAGTCTATGGTTTATTCTCCTTCCCTACGTTTGGGTCAGACCTTCGTAGGAGTGATATTCATCCAGTTCTTTGATATTCTTATTTGGAAATATCTTCTCCATATTCAAGTACCTCTTTCCATACAACAAAACTCTATGCTTTAGAAAATTTGAATCTCCATAAACTTTCACTGGCTTTTAGCACTAGGAAAGTAAATTTCTGAGAGTTCTTTTGCCTAACTATGCAGCACGTGCCCATAGGTGGCCTTGCATAAACAGTCCACATAACAGACTTGTCAAGCCAAAAGATGCTATTTTATTTGACTATGCAGCCAATGCCCATAGGTGGCCCTGCATATTTCAACCCCCTAACGGGTTTTGTTAAATAATAGTAACTTCATTCTTGGAAACTACTTCTTCTAATGCCTTTTTAGCTCTTTTTTCATATCATTCCTCAGATTCAAATATTCTTAAGCCATAGTTTACATTTTTTCCCTCATACTTGAGTATGGTAAATATGTTTTCAGATAAATTGTCAAGGAATTGAATCCATTTTAATCCATTTTCGGTCAAAGCTATTTCGACCTTAAACATTAGCCCCTTTATGTCCGGCATGCATGACTTTAAACTGCCCACACAAAAGACAAAGGAACTCTGAATAAAAGTCAAGTTCCAGCTCACTAAATATACATTTTTTGTATGATTTAGGTAATATTGAGCAGTTAAAAGATTCAAAGATTGTAGGGTTATTTGTAAATAATCCTAGTAAAAATCAAACTATGATTACTAGGCCCATTGGCTTAAGTAAATTTGAAGCAGGTAATGAAAGAATGCAGGTACAAATGATTGGAGACGAAAGTGTTTTTCATTGATACACAAGAGTTAGAAGGACATCCACAGATTGGAGTCTCTTCTCTTTTTCATGAATTACAAGAGGCTTTCAACATAACACTTCATTTGATTTACGGCATCCCGAGCTTCATCAGCAACCACCTGGAATTCATTCATTCAACTGGAAACAAAAAGGAGATGCAATGATACCAGCTCTTCTTGGAACAATTGTAAAAGGATGTTCTTGAGTGCGGTTTGAGAAAATTTTCTGCTGATCAAACAGTGACTCTGTTTCTGTCCAAGAGACTTGGAAGATGGATACATGGATTTGAGAATGGAGCATTGGAAGTAAAGAGCCATTTGAAGAGAGTACTCTTTTCAGATATTGCTCTAATACCATGTTTGTATTCTCTCCACCAACCGGTAGTGGAAAACATTTCAGCCCATGGGTTTGCCATTTTCATATCTGCAAGGAAATGGCATGCAAGGAGAATTTGAAATTTCACACCATTGTTGTTGCTTTTAATGCACAGCATAACCGAAATGAAGGAGTAGCAGCGCAGCTGCATTTCAGGTGTATAGTTGTTTGCATTTGGAACATTGACTCCTTGCAAGTGACCATGACCACATAGAGACAGGTAGATGCTCTGTGGGAAATTAAGATGATATTTCTTCAAGTACTTAGCCAAATCTGGAAGAGTGCTGTCGCAGATGTCATAGTAATCAGGGCCAATGATGTTCATCATGTCATCAATCCGCTTGCTAGCCAGTTCATAAGTCGTTCCAATTCCCTTGGGAACCACTGAATCTGCACAAAAGATGAATAAACTAACTCTTAAATGGGTTTATTTTTCATAAATTTTGTGAAGAAATTTGAAAAAATGGCTAAGGCATTAAGGCGCGCAAGTCTACAAAATGGCGCGCAAGTGATCACGTGTCGCGCTAGTTTTCGTCGCGCAAGTATAAACCGCGCCAGTACGAATACCTTTACAGGAGCGCGACATCAAGGAAAAACAGAGCAGACTTGCGCGACATGAGGAAGACTTCCGCGGCGAGAGCTCGAGAAATCCGGAACTTCAGATGCCATCTACGGCCGGAAGCCGTGTATTTATAGGCCAGGGGGCCTATCTGCGCGCCGCATCTAGAGTGCTCAAATGCCTGCGCGACGAAGACTTGCGCACCGACTTCTGTGCATTTGAAGACTTGCGCGCCGCCCTTTTCCTTTAGAGGATTCTATTTCCTCAGAGTCAAATCCTCATTTTCTCTCCGGATCCTACTCTGAGGGGGGACTTTTGTTGACGCTCCTTTCGTCACGGAATCTAAAGTTCGGAAAAGGGAATATCTGAGCTCAAAGTGATTAATCCTTTGAAGAAACATCAAAAATCGACAAAGTGATGAAAAAGGAGAACATTTCCCATAGGTCGCGCAAGTTCCCTCTTGGTCGCGCAAGTACACTTGCGCGCCGCCTCAACACTTGCGCGACCCCTCATGGTCGTGCAAGGGACTTGCGCGACAGATCTGGTAACCGCCCAGTAACCGCCCGGGGTCTTCTTTTGCCTATAAATAGACCCTGTGGGCCCCCCATTCGGGAGGATCTCTTTCCAGAAACTCGGATCAAAGCTCCCGACGCCCAAGTCTCTTCTCAAAGCTTCCAGAACACTTCTAAGGTAATTTCTTACCTAGAATGGAAGATCTAAAGGGAAGAAGGAAGGCCAAGTGTTGAAACTTATCAAACACTTGCGCGCCGACTTAATTCCTTCAATATAACTTGCGCGTCCCCTCTCTGGAAGAACCTCAAGAGGATGATAAAGGGTTTAATAAAGAATCGCTCAAGTATTTCAACTCTGGTTGTAAATCGCGCAAGTATCCCTCATGTCGCGCAAGTATACTTGCGCGACCAATACTTGCGCGCCGCCGCAGGACTTGCGCGACTTTTAATACTTGCGTGCCCCTATCTTTTTGGGTGCCCATCTTGCCCATTTTACCCCTCTTAAGCCATTTCACCTTTCCTATTCAAGATTCAGTCTTCAAGATACTCTTCAAAAGCCATTTACGGCATGATTTCTTGATTTGACATCCTTATCTGAAAGGAATTCTGTGAAATACCTCTCAACACCCAGTGATTTAAACATCTTTATGTCACCAAAGATTGAGAGTTCATTCATTTCAATCTCATCCTTTAAGATGAGAAAATTCTAACCTGGGTCTCCTTTTCAGGAATAAGACTCAGTCATAACCTTGGGCTTCCTTTTCAGGAGTAAGCCCCAAGTCCCCTAACCTAGGCTTCCTTCTCAGGAATAAGTCCTAGTCATAAATCTTGGGCATCTTTCTTAAGAATAAGCCCCAATCAAGTTCCCAAACTTGGGCATCCTCCTCAGGAGTAAGCCCCAAACCTTAATCCCTAACCTGGGTCTCCTTTTCAGGAATAAGACTCAGTCATAACCTTAGGCTTCCTTTTCAGGAGTAACCCCAAGTCCCCTAACCTAGGCTTTCTTCTCAGGAATAAGTCCTAGTCATAAATCTTGGGCATCCTTCTTAGGAGTAAGCCCCAAGTCTCTTAAAATTTCTCTTAACCAGTCATAAATTACCTTTTTGGGTTTCCTTTTCAGGAATAAAACCCAATCATAAGTCACCTCCTAACTTGGGCATCCTCCTTAGGAGTAAGCCCCAAGATTAGAGTATTCAAATCTCCATGAAGCACATATAACTTTGTGGAACCTGTTCTTGGATTTTTTCCCTAAAAGTAAATCCTAAACTTTCGTCTATCTGGGCAGTCATCTATACATAAGCCCCAAAACAAATTCTTATGATTGCATCTTTTATGGCACAATTGTCTGAATTTTACAAATACCTCTTGTTTCTCACACCGAGCATGACTCCCGTGAGCTTAGAGTGTAAAAGTAATTATGACATTCATCTTTGAGCCATCAATCATAAAACATCATATCCCATTCCTCGAACTACGTGGGTTCTGATTCCTTTTTCAAAACAAAGGATACGTAGGTAGCCCATTTATGGGTTCGATCCCAACATTGAAATAATCTCTGTCCTTCTGAATGACGATAAACTTCAAGTGCCCCACTGAGTGGCTTTAAAACCAGCCTGGTCATCAAAATGACCAAGAGACTTTTATATAAATGTTTTGAAGGATACCATTGACCAAGAATCTCTAAACAAATATAGATGATTCTATATTGATGAAGAACCTCGAATACATATAAAAGATTCTCTAAATTTCTTGCATATTTAATCATTGATTGTTAAAACTAAAGGAAAGCTCATTTTATACTTGGTAATGTAATAAGGATTCACGAACTTAACTTAAATCTATAAAGAGAGTCCCGGAGTAGAAAATAATTCCCCTCAAAAAGGTGTGATGAGTCCGACCTCCCATCCTCTCGACCAATGCAAATTCCTAAGCCTCATTAGCCCACAAGCTAATGAGCGCTTGCCTTTGGAAAGTAGGTCCAAAAGGATGTGGAATCATTGGATGTTTCCGGTTCTACGAACAAACCCGTTAGAAACCGATCGGAACGTTTGAATCTACCATCCAGGAGGTCATCCCCGGATTCCGCGCGAAATAATATAGTAGAAAATAGGGGTGTTTCTTTTAGTATTTTATTCATTTGCTTATTTTTTGGGCTCAAGAATATGAGTAGTTTTATAATTATAAACAATTACATTTATCTAATGAAAAATTGATTGATACTATTGGATTACATCAGAAATACATCAACAATGACTCAATAATTCATCTAATTAGAATTCCTTGTAAATAGTAGTGTTTTACTACTCACCCAAAATACATGTATTTTAGAAAAATACCCTAAATTAACCCTAACCATTTTTATGTGTAGAAATAAAAAATAAACTCAATTTTATTAAACACAATTTTCTAAATAGGTAAAATTTAATTTTTATTTAAAATCATCATTTACTCAAAAAATACATTTTTTAAAATTAAAACTTATTTTATAACACTCTTGAAAATTAACTAAGATCTCATTAAATTATCCTAAAATCATATGAAATCAAATTATTAATTTTTTTTGGAAATTTAATTTTCTTTTAAATCATTTTATTAATTATAAAATTACAATAAAATATAAAAAAACCAACATTTATGTAATAATATTAGAAATATTTATTTACTTATAAAATGATATAATTATATCGTATTTTGATTTTTGAGACAAGTAAGTTTTATTAATACCAAAATGGTTGATATAAATATTAATTTGGATGATTTACTATTAATTAGTGTCATATTACTATCCCTTAGTTCATGTTACTAATTTCTCGTTATATGTCCCTTAACTTATAATAATAAATATTATTTAATTAAGTTTTCATTTTATAATTTTTATTATATTTTATAAGTTATTTAATTTTATTTATATTATATTAAATAAAAATAATAAGGAATATTTCAATGATAGAATCATGGGCCATTACAATATCCACTTGTTAAAATTTTTCTTCATCATAAATTTTGTAACGTCACCTCATGAAAAGACATGAGTAGTTATTCATAATAAATTATTCTTATTCCAATGTCACCTCTTCAATTTTAAGATTATTCTAAAGTTCCATAACTAGTCATGTAACACCTCAACCCTAGTTACCCAGAGTCGGTGCATTATTAGAAAACATTGGCATGATCACAAGAACGATCAAGACTCGAAAGACCGATTAGTTTAGTATCCTTCGAATAACTAGATACATTAATAAAGTTTAACATAACATCATAAAAATTAAAACTACAATAACAAAGTCTTCATAGTCCACACTCTTATCCCCTCATACTATCCCTGCAGGTCATTCATAAATTACTTCTTCACATCCTGGGAAAAATAAAACATAGAAAAGGGGTGAGCTCAAATGCCCAGTAAGGATAACAATATAGCAGAAACTTTCATAAATAAGAATAAAAATTTAAGGAAATGTATAACTAAAAACAAAATCCTTTTAAACATGAACTTAAACATAGTATGGAAAAAATAAAATGAAATAATTCCATTTACTTATTCACATGGATATTCTACAAATCAAATAATCACATCCAATATCAATAACAACTTTTATAATGATGGAATGCATAAGGCCACACTATCATAACCACATAGCCAAGGCCTCATTCCAAGACTACAAATAAGATTTTTTCAAGGCCTTGTGCCAAGACCCTAGTTTGATTCATGAGACCTACTGATGCATTGAGGAGCTATAGCGAGCTCCACCTATCACATATTAAGTCCAATGCATTCCCATATGAAAAGGTTTAAACATAAAAAACATTCGTATTAAAAATACCATATGAAATGTAAATACTTAATCCATAAACCATGAATGGTTTAAAAATAACACATCCATAGTCAAAAAATTTCACAAAACCTTCAATACAATATAGAAGTTTTGTATCATAATAAATCAACTTCAAATAAGCGTAAAATCCATCAATGGATGTTGACATCGATGAAATCAAAACTCTTTTTAGAGAAACATCTCTTTCTATTTCGAAATCATTTAATATTAATATATTTATAAAATAATACATTTTATTTGAAAATATTATTATAAGATTGTATGGGAAGCTTTGACGATTTTATAATGGCAGAAAATAGCCGCACCCACCGTATAAGTTAAAAAAACATTCTTACCTTCATTCTGTCGAAAAAGTTAAAAAGGACCTTGTTTGGAAAAAAAGGAAATATTCCTTTATAAACCACTTATAAAAGTCAAAAATGGTATAAATGACTTTAACCCATATTCTATAAATTAGTAAAAATGTTTTGAAATAAATTTTTTAAGAAACATGGATGTGGATGATAATGAAATCCCAGTAGATTGTTACGTATAAACAACCTCCGATAATGAAGAGATTGCGAAATAAACCCTTAAATTGTACTTTTACTTTGTTGAGATTAGGTTACCCTCCTGTATAGTGTTGAAAAAATTGTTATTATATTATAAAATAATGATATATATTAATATGATATCATATATGATCTTTTACCATTTCTTTGTTAATAATATCTAAGTATTATCGTCATTTTGGGTGTTAACTTACTCATTTTCTTTGATATGTTTTGTTACGTAAGCCATGTTTTACATGGGTAGGATGTATCTTATTCATATCCAGAATGATATAAAGTCCTTAAACATTATTTTTAAATAATCAAATGATAATTATACTTGAATATACGATGGATAATGAATCTCATCGCGTTCGTGGAGGCGGTAGTCCGTACGTACGCACGAGGGACAATATCATTATTTTGATAATAAAATAATATGTAATTTGATGTTATATCATATATAAATAATCCTTATCATGTTATATTTATTATTTACATGAATTACAAATCATTATTATACCCATCCAAATAATAATATATTGAATAACAATTACACCAGGAAATGGAGACGGTAAGCCATACGTACGCACATATGGTGACATGTCATTAAAAGGATGGATATATTACTGAATATGGTTTTACCATATTTGTAATAATATTACAGTATATCGGAGATACTGGATTCATTATTTCAGAATGGAAATAACAAATAAAGAAGAAGTGGAAGAAGAAAGGAACTTGGAAAAGGGTGGTCATATCATTACATCTTCTTCGGGTTCTTTCTTTTGATTTGATCAAAAGGGCTCCTTAGTTTGGATTTCGGACTAAAGGAAGGCCTCTAAGTTGAATTGAGGGAAGTTTACAGATTATTTGGGAAGGGGTTGGATGAACCAAAAGGCTTTTCAGGTGTGAATTAATGAGAAGGAGGAGTGCCCTTTTATAAGAGGGGTGAGGGGCACCTTTGGAAAAGCTAGAAATATTATTCTATAATAAATCCATATTCAGTTTCTGATGGCTCCAAAGTGTATTATTTAATGGTTAAGGTGGGGATAGGTCGAAAAAGACTCATCCAATAAGATTTAGACAGGTTTGTGTTACTATATTAACCTTATATTTAAGTATTAACTCTTAGTTAATTAGTTTCACTTTTACAATGTCTCTTTGTATTTTTATATTATATGGTTAATAAACATACTATATACATCCAAGAAACCACCATGTGGTACATTAATGATACACCTATCATAATATATGTCTCCCGGATGATCCTTAGATTTTCAAGATTTGAATATAAATTAATAATATAATATTTGTTTTAAAAACTCTTTTATGTCAATTTTGACACTATTTTGATAATTGATTTTTTTGAAAATATAAACAGCATGATTACTTCGAAAAAAGTCAATTAAATCAATCCTAATATGTCATATTATCCTAAAAATTATTTTATTTAATTAAAAGTATCAAATTATATTTATTTAGGTATTTATAATATCAATTATTCTAATTTTTCACTATTATGGTACTTACTGTATCGACATTGTATCATAAATAAATTAAATTATTTAATGTATAAAAATTATGAATAAAATATTATTATATAGGAAATCATTTTAACTTTATAATTAATATTTATAGTCGAAAATATGACATATATAACCATTTTTAAAAATTGTTTTGATAAAAGATATATGCTTTTGTCATTTTTATATTTATTTTAACTTAATTAAAATAATGTGTCCCTATCACCTAAAAGTGGCTCCATGGGGTCCCACAATCGACCCAAATATGCCCATGGTTGGACATATATCCACCAATAATGATAAGACATGTTTTATGTTAATTTAGTATTATTATAATATTATTGTTTTAACCCTTATTTACTGGATTTACCCTTTAACCGTGTTAAATATAATATTTTCGAAGTAATTCTTCAAAATGTCTAAAAATAAAAGTTACCTATTTAAAAAATTTGGAAATCATGATTCCAAATATGGAATCCATTTTTCGAAATTCAAAACACAAAATTGGAAGAAATTAATTTAAAATAAATTCCTGGTGTCCAAAAAAGTGTGTTTTTAAGATATAATAACTATCAAAAGATAGGTACTTGTTTATGTCTGGTTTAATTGTGAAATTAAGTCCAATGACAAAAATTTTATTAAATCGTAAAAATATATTCTAAATATACTTTAAAACAAATCAAATTCATAATTTATCACTATTAATTATTTTTATTCAAAAAGTTATTTTTAATTAAAATTTAGTAATTTTCACTATTCATCAAAATATTAATGTTATCCGAAAAGTACCAAAATTTCACCATAGGATAAATTCGATACTCCGAATCCAAAAATGATGTCCATTATTGGAGGTAAAATTTCTATGATTTTAAAAATTAGGTATTACTATTCATAACGGCTAGTTTGATCGGTTGTGGCGTGTGTTAGAACTTGATGTTGCGTACAACACACGCTATTACATTATTCAAAGGGAAACGTACCGTAGAAGCTTGGGGTGTTACATTCTCCCCTCCTTCAAATAATTAATTCCTCAAAATTTCTAGAATACTATCGCATGAAAAGACTCGGGTGGTTCTTCATCATATGTTTCTCGGGTTCCCACGTTGCATCTTCCATCTTATGGTTTCTCCATAAGATTTTTACCAGACGCGTCATCCAGTTTCTCAGTACTTTTTCTCTCGTATCAAGAATCTTGATGGCATCTTCGTAATAAGATAGATCGGGTTCCAGTTATAATTCCTCATAGGTGAGTTCATGCATTGGGTCAGGCATGTATTTCCTCAACAAAGATACATGGAACACATCATGAACTTTGGAGAGACATGGCAGGACTTCCAATCGGTAAGCTACACCCCAATTCGTTCTAGAATTTCGAATAGTCGGATGTACCTGGGACTCAATTTATCTTTCTTACCAAAACGCATGACTCCCTTCCACGGAGATACCTTTAGGAAAACATGATCACCTACTTGAAATTACAAATCATTCCTTTGATTATCGGCATAGCTCTTCTGCCTACTTTGAGCTGCTTAGATATGGTTTTGGATTACCTTCACCTTTTCCATCATTTCCTCCTCTAGTTCTGAGCCTAAAAGTTTTCTTTCACCAACGTCATCCCAAAAGGTTGGTGTGAGACATCTCTTTCTGTATAACGCTTCATATGGTGCCATCTGAATACTCAAATGGAAGCTATTGTTATAGGAAACTTCTACCCGAGGTAAATATTGACCCCACATACCCTGAAAGTCATGTGAGCAAGATCTCAACATGTCTTCCAAGGGTTGAATAGTTCGTTCTGATTGTCCATCAATTTGAGGGTGGTAGGCAGTGCTCAAATGATGTTTAGTATCCAAGGCATTCTGAAGACTTTTCCAAAATCTTGAAGTAAAACGCGGATCACAATGAGAAACAATCGATAGGGGTACTCCATGAAGTCTCACAACTTCATCAATATATAGTCTTGCTAGACGTTCCAGTGGTAGCTCTTCTCTTATAACAAGAAAATGTACTGACATGGAAAGACGATAAAAAATAACCCATATTGAATAATTCCTTCTAGGAGTCTTTGGTAGTACCATGACAAAGTCTGTCGTGATATTATCCCATTTCCACTCAGGTATAGGAAGAGGTTGCAATACTCCACCAGGCTATTGCCTTACAGCTATCACTTGTTGACAAACCATTCATATTGGCACAAAATCAACAATCTCCATCTTCATGTTGTTCCACCATAAATGTTTCTTCAAATCACTATACATTTTGGTGCTCCTAGGGTTTATAGAGAAATTGGAACTATGATCATTATCCAGCAATTCCCTTTTTAGATCAGGTATATCGGGAACACAAAGTCTCTTCCCAAATTTCAAAATTCCATCTTCATACACAAAGTCTCTCAATCTACCATCATTCACAGCTTTAATATTATTTTTAAATTCTTCATCATCGGTGTGAGAACTCTTAATCCTATCTAGTAAAGATGGTTTGGAACCCATATGAAAAAGCATTGATGTTTCACCTTCCCTGGTTTTTCCCATGTCCATCTTCACTAGATCCATGAAAATTGGATCACTTTAAATTCTCATATTGTTTAAAACTCCATGATCTTTTCTGCTCAAAGTATCTGCCACCTTGTTTTCCTTCCCTGGGTGGTAGTGTATCGTGCAATCATAATCCTCGAGTAATTCAAGCCATCTCTTTTGCCCCATGTTGAGTTCTTTTTGTGAAAAATATACCTCAAACTCATGTGATCAGTATAAATCTCACATTTTTCACCATAGAGGTAGTGCCTCCATATCTTCAAAGAAACGATCACAGCCTCTAACATGAGATCATTATTAGGATAGTTTTGTCCATGAATTTTCAACTGTCGTGATGCATAGCCAATAACCCTATCATTCTGCATAAGGACACAACCAAGTCCTTTCTTCGATGCATCACTATAAATAAAGAACACATCATTCCCCGATGGTAGAGTCAATATAAGAGCATTGACTAATCTTCTATTCATTTCTTCGAAACATTCTTCACACTCTTCTATCCAAACAAATTTAACCCCTTTACATGTGATCTTTGTTAATGGGTTACCCAACCAGGCAAAATTCTGGACGAAACATCCATAATAACCTGCTAAACCAATAAAACTATGTAGCTCAGTTATACTCATCGGTGCTAGCCATTCTTGGATTGCCTGGATCTTAGATGGATAAAGAGAGATTCCATCTTTAGAGACAATATGGCCAAAAAATGAAATCTCATGAAGCCAGAATTCACACTCTCTAAACTTCCCATATAATTCATGTCTTCTCAGAGTCTCCAAAATAATGCGCAAGTGATTTTCATGTTCCTCGTAGCTTTTGGAGTATACCAAGATATCATCAATAAATACCACCAAAAATTCATCAAGATATTCCTTGAAAACTCTATTCATCAGATCCATGAATACAGAGGGTGATTTAGTCAATCCAAAAGGAATTACTGTAAACTCGTAATGCATGTACCTGGTTCGAAATGATGTCTTCAGAATGTCATCCTTCTTCACACACAACTGATGGTATCCAAATAGATGGTCAATCATTGAAAAGTATTGAGCTCTATGCAGTTGTTTAAATAAATCGTCAATGTGAGGTAGGGGATACTTGTTCTTTATTGTTATAGCATTGATCTCCCAGTAGTCGATACATAACCTCATAAATCTATCTTTCTTTTTAACAAAAATAATAGGGGCTCCACATGGAAAAACACTAGGGAGAATAAATCCCTTATTACTCAGTTCCTCTAGTTGTTTCTTTAGTTCAACTAATTCTACAATGGCCATTCTATAAGGGGTCTTAGATTTAGGTCTTGATCCATGAATTAAATCAATGGAAAACTCATTTCTCGTTCTAGAGGATGTCCATGTAAATCGTCCGGAAACACATCTACATATTCATTCACAATAGGTACATCCTCTATTTGAACAATCTTTTCCTCACCAACTATAATTTCATCCTCTTCCTCCCCAATAATTGAATTTAGTTGAGCTACTGGGGGAGGATCTAGATAAGAATTAGGTGGTGACAATTCTGCTCTAAAGATAAGGTGTTCCTTATCATCATCATCAAAAATCGTATCCCCATTATTATTACAATAAATCAACGCATCATGGTCTAAATGCCAATCCATGCCGAGGATTATATCAAACTCAATAATAGGTATGATGATGAGATCAATGGATAAAGATCATTTATGTGCTCTAATGGGGATTGATTCACAAAACATTGTTGCAATGATACTTCCCTTATGAGTTTTAACTGTCAAATCCCTTATTAAATCAAATTGGAAATATCTAATTTTCCTAGAAAACCGGGATGACATTAATAAATGCGATGATCCAAAATCAAATAATGCATTTTCTAAACTTGAGGAAACCATTAAATTACCAGCCACCACGTCTTTCAGAGCATCTACCTTAGTTGTAGTGATAGCCTAACCTTGGCCTTGATCCGTTGGCCTTTTCTAAGGTAAGTTCCACTGATGCATACGACATTAATTTGCATAATGTCTCATCTCCCCACAATTGAAGCACAGAAAATTGGTAGCTTCGTTATTCCCTTTTCAATCACGAGCTTGGTGGGCTTTTTCAACACACTTATAACAGAAACCCATTCCGTTCAAGAAAGTACCAGGGTGTTTCTTCCCACATTTACCACAGGATTGATATTAAACCTTTCCTTTCTTCCCCTAATATCCATTCCCAGATTTATTAGAAGATCTCTTCTTCTCTTTCTTTGCATTTAAGTCATAAGACATAGAAAATTACTTTTCTATATTTATAGCACAAGAGACAATGTCTTCGTACGATGAGAAGGATTATGATACTAATGCTCGACGGAAAAATGGTTTTAACCCATCAATGAAACGATCAATCTTACTTCTTGGGTTATGTATATAATCTCCATCATACCTTGCTAACCTTGTAAAGAAAGACTCATACTTTATGACATTCTCATCCTCCTTTTGTCTCAGACTCAGAAATTGCCTTTCCATATCTACTCGATGGTCACGATGAAATTATTTTTATAAAAACAGATCTTTGAACTCGCTTCATTCCATATTTGATACTTCATCATCTTCCTTTATGTTTTGAATCAATTACCACCATTGATCTGCATCTCCAGTGAGGCAGTAAACTGCCATGATTACTTTTTCCTTTTCACTACTTCCCAAATCATGAAATATTTTCTCTAGGGAACTTATCAATTACTCACCTACCAATGGATTTGTACTCAAATTGAACGTTGGTGGTTGTTTCCTCATGAAGCGATCTAACATTGATCCTCCACGATGTGGATCAGGGTGCTCCATATGGGTAAGGTTATTTTTCATAACCTGAGTGAGTTTTCCAAGTATGGTGATTAGCTGATCGACACATGTTGCATCACCAGCTCCACTATAATTATCTTGAGCAAGAGGGAAATCTCTACATGGAGTGCATTCATTGATACAGTTTCCATTTTTTCCACTAGACGCCATTTCTAAACAATGGCATTAACTAGATTAGTTTATAAATCAAAATACATAATTTCATACTTATAAAACACTTAACATAAATTTAACTATTTATGGATATAATCCATAATCATAAAAATGTTTTCTTTAACGAAGTATATACTCATAATCCCTTCATAATGATTTGTAAAAAAATGAGAGTCATCCTAAGCATATCCCCAGGGTGTGTCGTAACCAAGAGTACAACAAGGCCCATTGTCGTGCACCAATTCACGTTCGAGTCTAGCTCAAAGCGGTGTTTTCGGGTTTTACCCCTACGTACATCTATGCCAGAGCCGCCTCTACCTGCTCATATCCAGACAGGGATGTATTTCTTGGAAAACTCAAAAAATCTTTACAATACCAAAATTCTAGGAAGTTCTTCTATAATAATCCTCAAAGTCCATCTTAGGTCTATGTTCTCTAATCAGAGTTTATCTAAATCTAGCTTCCAAGGTTTGTACTAAACTTCCTCTGATACCAACTATAACGCCTCGACCCCAATTTCCCAGAGTCGATGCATTATTACATAACATTGGCATGATCACAAGAAAGATCAAGTCTCGAAAGGCTGATTAGTTTAGTAGCTTTGGAAATACTAGTTACATTAATAATGTTTAACATTACATCAAAAAATGAAAACTACAACAACATAGTCTCCATAGTCCAAACTTTTATCCCCTCATATTATCCCTGAAGGTCATTCATAAATTACATCTTCACATCCAGGGAAAAATAAAACATCGAAAAGGGGTGAGCTCAAATTCCCATTAAGGATAACAATATAGCGGAAACTTTCATAAATAAGAATAAACATTTAAGGCAATGTATAACTTAAACAAAAGCCTTTTAAACTTGAACATAAAGATAGTATGGAAAAAATAAAATGAAATAATGCCATTTACTTAATCACATGGATATTGTACTAATCGAATAATCACAGGCAATATCAATAACAACTTTCACAATGATGGAATACATAATGCCAGACTATCATAACCACATAGCCAAGGCCTCGTGCCATGACTAGAAATAAGATTTTTTCAAGGCCTTGTGCCAAGACACTAGTTTGACTCATGAGACCTACCGATGCATCGATGAGCTATAGCGGGCTCCACCCATCACATATTCAGTCCAATGCATTCCCATATGAAAAGGTTTAAACATAACATAAAAATTCGTATTAAAACTAGCATATGAAATTTAAACAAATCATCCATAAACCATGAATGGTATAAAAATTACACATCCACAGTCAAACATATCACAAAAATATCAATACAATATATATGTTTTGTATCATAATAAATCAACTACAAATAAGCATAAAATCTATCAAAGTATGTTGACATAGATGAAATCAAAACTCTTTTTAGAGAAATATATCTTTCTATTTTGAAATCATTAAATGTAATATATTTATAAAATAAAACATTTTCATTGAAAATATTCTTATAAGATTGTAAGGGAATCTTCGATAATTTTATAACGACAGAAAATAGTTGCACCCATCGTATAAGTTAAAAAAACATTCTTACCTTAATTCTGTAGAAAAGGTTAAAAAGGACCTTCTTTTGAAAACGACAGAAATATTCCTTTATAAACCGCTTATAAAAGTCAACAAGGGTATAAATGACTTAACCCATATTCTAATAATTAGTAAAAATGTTTTTAAATACAATTTTTAAGAAACATGGATGTGGAAGATAAAGAAATCCCAGTAGATTATTATGTATAAACAACCTCTGATAATGAAGAGATTGAGAAATAAACACTTACCTGATACTTTTCCTTGATTGAGGGTAGGTTAAACTCTTTTATAATGGTAAAATAATTGTTATTAAATTATACAGGAATCATATATATTAATATGATATCATATATGATCTTTTAACATTTCATTGTTAATAATATCTTATTATTATCGTGGTTTCAGGTGTTAACTTACTCATTTTCTTTGATATGTTTTTTTTCGTAAGCCATGTTTATCATGGATAGGATGTATCTTATTCATATCCAGAATGATATCAAGTCCTTAAACATTATTGTTAAATCATAAAATGATAATTATTCTTGAACAGATATGATGGAGAATGGATCTCTTCGTGTTTGTGGAGACAGTAGTCTGTACGTACGCACAAGTGACAATATCATTCTTTTGATATTAAAATAATATATAATTGGATGGTATATAATATATACAGAATCATTATCATGTTATATTTATTATTTAAATGAATTACAAATCATTATTATATCCATCCAAATAATAATATATTGAATAACAATTACACCACGACGTGGAGACGGTAAGTCGTACGTATGCACGTATGGTGACATGTCATTCAAAGGATGGTTATAATAATAAATATGGTTGTACCATATTTATAATAATATTACAGTATATATGAGATACTGGATTAATTACTTTATAATTGGAATAACAAATAAAGAATAAGTGGAAGAAGAAAGGAACTTGGAAAAGGGTGGTGAAATCATTACCTCTTCTTCGAGTTCTTCCTTTTGATTTGATCAAAAGGGCTCCATAGGATGGCTTTCTGACTAAAGGAAGGCCTCTAGGATGAAGTGAGGGAAGTGAGAGAGTATTTGGGCAGGGGTTGGCTGATTCAAAAAGCTTTGATGTTATGAATTAATGAGAAGGAATAGTGACCTTTTATAAGAGGGGTGAGGGGCACCTTTGGAAAATCTTGAAATATTATTTTATAATAAATACATATTCAGTTTCTAATGGCTCCAAAGTTGATTATTTAAAGGTTAAGATGGGTATAGGTCTAAAACCACTCAAACAATAGGATTTAGACAGGTTTGGGTTTCTATATTAACCTTATCAAAAAGTATTAACTCTTAGTTAATTAGTTTCACTTTTACAATGTCTCTTTGTATTTTTATATTATATGGTTAATAAAATTAATATATACATCCAAGAGACCCCCTAGTGGTCCAGTAATTATAAAACTATCATGATATGAGTCTCTTGGCCTAACCTTATATTTTTAGGAATTGAATATCAATTAATAATATAATATTTGTTTTACAAAAACATTTATGTCAATTTTGACACTATTTGGAAAATTGATTTTTGTGAAAATAATAACAGAATTATTACATCGAAAAAAGTCAATTAAATAAATCAAATATATCATATTATCCTATAAAATTAGTGTAATTCATTAAAAGTCTCAAATTATATTTATTTGTTTATTTACAATATCAATTATTTTAATTTTTCACTATTGTGGTACTTACTACATCATCATTGTGTCATAAACAAAATTAAGTTTTTTAATGTCTAAAAATTATAAATAAAATATAATTATGTAGGAAATATTTTTATCTTTCTAATGAATATTTATAGTCGAAACTACAACATATATAACCCTTTGTAAAAATTGTTTTTCTAAAAGATATATGATTTTGTCATTTTTGTATTTATTTTAACTTATTTAAAATAATGTGTCCCTATCACCTACAAGTGGCTCTATGGGGTCCCAAAATTGATCAAAAGATTCCCATGGTCGTAAATGTATCCACCAATAATGTTAGGACTCGTTTTAGGGTAATTTAGTAATATTATAGTATAATTTTTTAACCATTATTTACCAGATTTACCATTTAACCGTGGTAAATAATATTTTTACCGAAGTAATTACTCAAAATGTCTAAAAATAAAATTTACCATTTTACACAATTTGTTTCATCTTGATTCTATATATAGAATCCATTTTTCCAAATTCAAAACACATAAGTGGCAGAAATTAATTTAAAATTAATTCCCGCTGTCAAAACAAAAAGCGTGTTTTTAAGATATAATAACTATCAAAAGATTGGTACTTGTTTATGTCTGGTTTAATTTTGAAATAATTTCCAATGACCAAAATTTTATTAATTGGTAAAAATAAATTCTAAATATACTTTAAAACCACTCAAATTCATAATTTATCACTATTAATTATTTTGACTGAAAAAGTTGTTTTTAATTAAAATTTAGTAATTTTCACTGTTCATCGAAATATTAAAGTTATCCGAAAAGTACCAAAATTTCACCTTAAACTAAATTCGATACTCCCAATCCAATAATTAAGTCCATTTTGAGAGATAGAATTTCTAAAATTTTAAAAAGTAGGCATTACTATTCATAACGGCTAGTTTGATCGATTGTGGTGTGTGTTAGAACTCGATGTTGCATACAACACACGATATTGCATTATTCAAAGGGAAATGTACCATAGAAGCTTGGGGTGTTACAAGTTGAGTCGTCCATTTCCTCAAAAACTCCTATTTAGTGTCCATAATATGGACAGGATCATCAAACTAAGATAGACCAGGTTCTAAATATATTCTTTCAAGTGTGATGACATGTGTTGGGTCAACCATTTACTTCCTTAAAAAAGGTATGTGGAACAAATTATGTACATAATAAATTAAATGAGTAATTTTCAAATTATAATCCATATATCTGATTATGTACACAATTTCAAAAGGAACAATATACATGTTTCACATTATCCCTTTCCTCTGAAATCATATAACACCCTTCCATTGATATAAATTCATGAAAAAATGATCTCTCACTTGAAATTTAAAATCCTTACTTCGAATATCGACATAGATCATTTTACTACATTGAGCTTCTTCGATATGGGTTTGAATAGAATTTACATTCATTTTTATTTCCTTTTTATGCTTTGGGCCTACAAGGTTCCTTTAACCAACTTCATCCTAATAAGATAGTGTATGGCATTTGTTTTGATACAATGCTTGATATAATGCCATTTTAATACATGAATGGAAAATATTATATTAGGAAAACACTAACAGTGGTATATAGTGACCCATGTACCTTGGAAATCAAGTGAGCATGATGTCAACATGTATTATAAATTTTGAATCACTCTTTCTAACCTCACTTCATTGTTGAGGATGGTATGGAGTACTCAAATAAAGGTCAGTATCCAATGATTTATGAAAACTTTTCAAAACATTTTATGTAAATTAGAGATCATGATTAGACACAACAGATAATGGTGATACATGAAGTCTTACAACATCAATAATATAGAGTCTTCAATTCCACTCTAGTGGAATATCCTCTCTTATAAAAAATAAATGTGTAGATTTGGAAATTCAATCAACTGTAACCCATTATGAATAATTCTTTCTTGGAGTTTTGGGTAATATAATTAAAAGATTAGTAGTAATGTCATATCATTCCCATGTAGGAATATGTAGGGGCTCCGTGACACCTCTATGATATTTTAGTTTAGCCTTCACCTTTTGATAGACTAATCATCATGACACATAATTAGAATTTTCCCACTTCATGGTATGCTGCCAAAAATGTTCCATAAAATCTCAACACCCTATAATGAAACTAGGGTGTATTGAGAAATTTAAACTTTGGGAGTCATTTAATAATTCCATTTTTAGCTTGGTAATATAGGGAACACATAGCCTCCTCCAAACTATAGAAATTCATTCCTCACACATGATGTATTAATGTTTCTCTTTGTTTAGTGCTTTAATTTTATTTGTTGATTCTCATCAACACACTAAAAATTTTTAATTATTTCCAATAAATATTTTTGGGAAACCAGTTAAAAAATTAATGAACTTTCACATTTCATGATAAATACCATATTCAAATTGTCTATATCCATGTACATAGGTTCCAAGTCAATCCTCATTTTTTTATAACTCCATGATACTTCTTTCTCAATTCATTAGCTTCCTTTTTTCTTTTATTGGGTGATAATGTATTGAGAAATCATAATCCCTATGTAGATCAATCGTTATAATTTTCCTCATATTGATTTATTTCTATGAGATGATATATTTAAAGCACTTATTATCTTTATATATTTCACATCATTGACCATATAGATATTTTCACCATATTTTAAGAGCAATGATTATAGATGCTACCTCAAGGTCATGATTTGGATTGTTTTTTTCATTGAAATTTAACTGCATTGATGCATAGGAAATAACTATATCATTATACATAAGAACACAGAAAATTCATTTCTTTAGTGCATCACTATAAATCACAAAACTTCTATTTACTAAGGGTAGAGTCAAGATTAGAGCATTCACTAATCTCTACTTCAATTCAAAACATTAATTAGATTCTTTTTTTCATACAATCTAAGCAACATTATGATTAATATTGGTTAATGGGTTATCTAATTACAAGAAGTTATGAATGAAACATCAATAATAACGAGTTAAACCAATAAAACCTATATAACTTTTTCATGTTCATTGGTTTATAAAATTACTCAATAGCCATTTTCATTATAGGATATTCTAAGAATCCATCATTGGAGACAATATTTCCATGAAAATAAATTTATCAAATCCAAAATTCACACTTTCATAATCATCCATTATAATTGATTTCTCAGAAATTTCCATAGAACGATCTGTATATGATTATCATGGTCTTAATTTCATTAAGACTATATCAGGATATCATTAAAAAATACCACAAAAATATTATCAAAATATTTTTTGAAAAATATTCCCATTGGATTAATGAAAACACAGGGTTCATTAGCCATTCCAAATAGAATTACTAAAAACGTGTAATGTCTATACATTTTTTTAAATGTTTCCTTTTGAATATCTTCATTCCTCACATAGAACTAATGATATCCATATCTATGGTACATATATGAAAATTATTGATCTCCGTAATGTTTATAAAATAAATCATTATTAAAAGATAGATGATAATTTATCATTATTTTAATATCAATGATTTCTCTATAATCAATGCATATCCTCATGGAAAAATATTTCTTATTGAACAAGAGAATAATGGATCCTAATGGAGAAACAGTATGGGTAAATAAATAATTTATCACCCAATTACTCTAGTTGTTTCTTTATATTTTCGAATTAAAAAGTTGTTATTATATAAGAAGCCTGTGATATAGGTTTTGAAACATGAATTAAATCAACAGAGCACTCAACTTCCCAGTCTAGAGGATTTCCAGGAAAATACTATGGAAATACATCAATGTATTCTTTTACAATAAATACATTCTTAATATAAAGGTTTATTTAATTGGCCGTATATGAGGTTTTCTCTTACACCCCAATAATTTCATTTATTATAGCTAATGAGGGTGGATTTAGTTTAGAAGAAGATAGAGATTTGTCTTATCTATAGATAAGGGATTCTACACCTTCCCAAAAAATTAATATTTACTTCTTATTTCAATAGATTTTGAAATCATTTTTTGAAATAAATTCTATGAAGATGATTATTTCAAAGGAAAATATATGAATGACGAAAATGTAAGTAGATAAATCGTGTTTATATGATATAATGGGAACTTCCTAACCCATTACTATTGCAATGAGACATCCCTTAGAAGTTTTTATTTATGAATCCTTTGTTATAGAGAATTGAAAATATTTAATTTTTAAAGGAAAATATGAAGATATAATGGAATGAGATGATCCATAATGAGATAAATATTTTGATAAATTTTAGGATTTTATTTATGTACAAGAACCCACATAATTAGGATGGTTATCCTCTTTTTTATAGCATTATATTATCCTTGATCCCATGGAATATTCTAAAGAATGTTTCCTTGATTCATACAAAAAATCATTTTCATAGTGTCCCATATACTTATAATTTTTGTATTGAATGTTGGTAGCTTCGTTATTTCATTTCCGATGTTGACCATGATAGCCTTTCACATTACAGTTTTAGCAAATGCCTTTTCCATTAAATGAGGCACCAAGGTGTTTCCATCCATATGTATTTCACATTGAAAGTTCCCTTTTTTCATCCAATTTTCTATTTTATCCTCCACCACCCATTACTTCCCTTTTTTCCATTAAATTCTTAATACATAGTTAATTATTTCCCTTTCTTGATAGAAAATTATACTATATCTTCATACAATGATAAATTTTTAGAGACAAGTTCCCTTCAGATGAATAGTCTTAAACCAACAAAACATTGATCAATATTTCTTTGTGGATTATTAATGTAGTCCATTTAATGGATTACTATGCTTTTAAGGTTGAATTAATAATAGGAACCATTCTAATCCTCCTTTTTTATTATATTCTAGTGTTTCTTTTCAATATATTCTCATTGTTCGTGGGGAAAATATTTTACTTTGATGATTTTGGAAAAATCCCTCCATTTAAATTTTTTAATTTCTTCCTCCACCTTTGTGTTTTGAATTATAGATAAACATTGATCTAAATATCTTGAAATAAGATAAAAATTCATGAAAACATTCTCTCTTTTTATCTTCTTATGTGAGAAATATATTCTCTGTGGAACTTATCCACTGCTCTACTACAAATGTGTTTATATTCCCATTGAAAAAAAGTTTTTATTTTCACATAGTGTTGTCTAACATTTATCCTCCAATTTTTGGTTTGGGATGCTCCATACAGGTATGCATATTGTTCACGACCTGATTTATCTACCCCAATATAGGTACACATTTCTCAGCACTAGTCATAGTTCCAATACCAATATCATTATCTTACATAGTAGGTAAATCCTTATATTGGATACATGTGTTGATATTGATTCCATTTCTTACACTATGAACCATTTCTAAATAATGGAATTCAATATATTAGGTTATGAATCATAATTTATAATGTCCAACGAAAAACAATTTACATAAATTTATGTTTTATGCATATCCAATCTCATTATCAGAAACATGGTTTCTTTGGTGACTTAATTATTTTAAATAGTTCATTATTGTTCGTAAAAAAATGTGACTTATCCATATAATATCATCTATGTGTGTAAAACCAGGTTCAAATTAAGGCCCATTTTTATGTACTAGTTTACCTAGAGTAATGCCCAGGACACCTTTTCAGTGTTCTTACCACTAGGTACATATGTGCTAGAACCACACCCACATGTATTCTCTAGATATGTATGTGTTTCTATAAAGACTCTCATAATATATACTATAAAAAATAATTAATATGTTCTTATATTATTATCATGAATTTATATAATTGGAATAGGTTCCATAATCTAATATGTATAAATATATTTTCCATGTTTTCTACTAAAATTTCATTGATTCCAACTATAAATACCACTACCCAAGTAGCCTGAAACCTGTGCCTTATTTTTTTTAAATGTGAGTAATACAAGAATTGAATCCCAAAGGACTTTTTAGTTTGAAGACGTTTGACATTCCATATTACATATTTGAACATTACATTAAAAAATGAAATGAAAAATAATATAGAGAATCTGTTTTATCAACCAAAACTCTTAGATTAACCACAAATGTAAATCATAATATTTATCTTCATATCAAAGGGAAAAATAAAACATAAGAAATGGGTGATATAAGATGATAAATAATGGTATGTAAAATAAAAACTGACATATAATAAATAAGGCATGGTGAATTCACAAAAACTATTTCTATTATAACACTGTCTTGAACATGATATAGTAATGATAGAAGATGAATAAATAATTCCACATTAGAAATCAAAATAGAGAGAAGATTAAATACTGATATTATACAATTCCAACATTAACAACGATAATCAAATACCAATATCAATATGAGGGAATTCATATATTAGACATATCAAACATACCATCAAGGCATTGGCCAATACATCTAAAAATGTTTCTGGCCTCTGCCGGACCCATATCTGGAATGGGGAAAGGCCTTGATAACGTCCTTATATATTTGGTCTCATGAGATATAGTGATCTGTCATGGGGATAGAGTGGTCCCCACCCATTACATAATAATTCCAATCAATTCCTCAAATGATTTGGTTTAAACATAAATAATATATATATATATATATATATAAAGGAAATAACTTTCCCCAATCATAAACATAATTACTATCCATTTTGAGTAACATGGGATGTGGTATCAATATAGAAAATCTAACGTCAAGATGATCATAAACTGTTCGATAATATATTTTATAATATATTCATAGTAGATTAATTTATATTAAAATAAAATTCAATAAAGTTGATTAAATACAATAAAATACACTAATAAATCATTGAGGAATTTTGGAAGATGCAATGCTTTTACAATGCAAAGTAGAGTTATTTTGGACAAATAATTTTTATTTTTCATTAATATTTTTGTAGAACCAGATAAAAACAAATATAATTTTTCTTGAAAACATTAATAATTTTAAAAAATAATGGTTCCTTAAAACAGATTATCTTGTGTACTTGAAAATGGGTAATAAATCTAGATGTTCCATTTAATCAGGCATGCGTATTGGAACGAATTGAGAATTGAGCCCTGTAAAACATGTATTATCCCATAAAAAAAATATAAAATGAAACTGATATAGATATATGTTAATGTACAAACACTTATAATTTAAAAAATTAAACAAAAATAATATACAATTTCATTGGTATATAGTGTGAGAAATCATAACCCGAATGAAAATGGATGTTCTAGAAGAAAACCCAAAACATATTTCCAAACGTATTCTACACATGACCTTAATGTCATAGATATTAAAATTAAATTCATTAATCAATTAATTAAAAAAAAATTCTAATTTCAATTTATTTATTATAATTTTATTAAGTTCATTTATATTCTTTTTGATGAATTGTAATTTTATCCTTTATGAGCATTCATGTATTTTGTTTTCAGGAGCAATTCTCTTACTTATAAGCAATGAAGTTCATGTAAAATGGGTACAAATGTATAGATATGGAATTATATGTTATTAGAGAACATCAAAAAGTGTAAGTGGTTATATATATCAATTTGTTAAATTGTATTTGGATGAATCTTTAGATAATACATTTAGTGATAATTGATAATATTATTATAATGGTTGTTGGACATAATAAACTCATATTGTTGTGTTATTTAGTAATATGTAAATATGTTGCATCCAAAACATAAGAAGTATTATAAAATTAATTTCGAATATTTTTCAACAATTAAAATGGTTTCATGAAAATCCTTGAATATGGCGAATGAATCTGAAACTTTTCATCCATGAAGGCGATGAAACAACACATCATAGATGAAGTTTTAATTTTTTAGAATTAGAGGGACAGGAGAAGGGTATTGATGATGGATTATTCCACGAGCATAAAAAAATTAACATTAATTTTTGGTAATGGGGTTGTAATTCTATTTTTTTGAGGGGAGGGGATGATTAAATAATTAAATAATAGAACATGAAATGAAATTATATGAAAAGGAAGCGGATTTTACCGCTTGAATTATACTAATTGAGAACCTCCTTATAGAAATGGTTTTTATCTTTTGATGATACCAAGACCTCTTAGACATGGGGGCATGGGTTATTGGGAAGTGGATTGGGTAAAAATTTTACAAGGCTCAACTCATAGAAGTTGTTAGTAGAAGGGATGGTGATGGTGACATTTATAGTGGAGGAGATAAGTTTTTTTTGAATAATTTACTCATTTTTTTGTTATTTCAGCTAAAGACTATGAATAGTTTAAGAATTATTATTAATTATATTAAAATATATATTTATATTTAGATACTATGGGCTTGTATCAGCTATATGTTATATATGACTGAATATTTCATGTAAATAGAATTTATTTTAAATTATATTATTTTATTATGCAACAAAAATTAATGTATTTTAGAAAAATCCAAGAAATTCACCCTAACCATTTTTATATGTATATAATTCAAAAAAATGAACATCTTGTGAAAAAAATTATTTTATAAATATGAGAAAATTGTGTTTTAATTAAAATCATCATTCAGTCAAGAAATACAGTTTTTGAAATTAAAACTGATTTTATAACAATCTGAATAATATAATGAGGTATCATTAAATTAGCATAATAATAGATGAGAAAAAAAATATTTATTTAGTAATACCTTTTATGAAAATGAATTTTATTATAAATACTTATTTAATTATTAAATTGTAATTAAATATAAAAATACAAAAAAATAATTTATAATTTTTGAAATATTCATTTACTTATACTATGTTATAATTGTGTCATATTTTCATGTATGAGATGCCTATATTTTATTTATAAAAACATGGTTGATGTTACTCTTAATTTTTCCTATTTACTATTCATAAGGGCTTATTACTATTCCTAAGTTAGACTTACAAATTCATTGGTATAAGTTCTTTATGACCTAGACATACCAATTTTTTCATTAATTATTCATTTTTAAGGTTTTTATAATTTTATATATGTTATTTTATGTTATTTATAGTATATGAAATAAACATAATATGGGAAATTTCATTGATATAATCCTAGGTCCTTACAATAATACTTGATGAATCGATGAATGAGAGCAGATAATTAAAAATATAAATTATTCTGTAATAATAAATATATTTCAATTATGGATTTTTCCTTATCCATTTATAAAACAATTTCTATGAGTTTTACCACTAGGGTTTTATCAAAATTAAAAGACAAATCGGTAGATAAATCATATAAATTAGACTATTATATCGGAAAAAATCAGTGAAAACATTAATTGAACAATCATCTTGATAACTTTTAATATGAAAAATATAAATTTTGGGAACAAGATTGAATATAAAAATGAAGAAAAATATAAATTTTTAAAGAGAATAATCCTATATTTTATCATGTATAAATGAGAAGTGGTCGACATGTTAATATATAGGTGAGGCCGCGGGAATATAAACAATTTATTCGAATGATTTGGATATATTTTTCATGAATATAGAAAACACATATTTAGATGAATTCCTAATTCCCAAATATCAATGAATTCGATTACATTTAATGATTCAAATTAGGAAATTATAATCCATTATTGATAAAACCGTTTAATAGTAGTCTGGTTTTACATTTTGTATGGATTCCATAAAAAAATAAATTAATTATAGATCAATTCATCTTTTTCTATAATGTTTTTCATTTATTTCTACCTTTCATGGTAAGTAAAAATTATTATATTTAATATATAACATCATTTTTTTGGATAATTTTTTATCCAAAGGTGGAACATTTACCATATTTTTCATCTATTATTACCTACAACCTCTTTATTAAAGGTATCAAATTAAAATTTCTATACCAACAAATATTTATGTTTATAAGTGTTGTTAAAAAGAACTTTAGGAACCAAAATCTACTAAAAAATCCATTGTCGAGAAATCATGACTTCCTTAAGAACATATTCTTTTGTTACACTATACAATAACTCAATCTAGATAGAGAATGTATTCATTCAGTTTCCACTAATAATATATTTAGTATATAATGGGAAAATATAAATATTAAATTAATATGATAAAAAATGTGACTTCCTAAAATAATAAAAACTGAATTATAGATGATTATTCAAGAAAAATTATTGTTATAGAATATTATCAAAATTTAAACATTCAGAAGTAATATAAAATAAAAAATTCTTAAAATTACGAACTTTTGTAAAAAAATTTGTAATATCCTTATGAACCTCATTTTTCATTAAAACATGAATATATTTGGATTTCAACTCAAATTTATGTTTAAAAATAGTATCACTATAATTTTTTAGATAATAATTATCATGGATATATTACATTAATTTTTTTAATGTTGTTTCTATATCTGTAACATATTATTCCATTTCATCAGTAGATGGAGGGTTATTTTCCATATCACCCTAATAATATCTAGGATTTAAATTCCTGTAAGATAGAGATTCAATAAATGTTGCAATAAACAATGTTTCAATTATGAGAAATTATATCATTAAATTTTAAAATATTTCTATAATAATTTACTTCTCATACACATTTAAGAAATGTGGATTCATTAGTAATCAATGTTTCAATGGTTATGATGGGATTATTTCAGTTATAAATTGTGGATAATTTAGCTATTTTATCATTATATTTAATCCTTAGATAATTAATCATGATATTCACTGGGTTATTACATTTATAATAGATAAAAGCATCATATTCTTTATTTTTATCCCCTCACATATTTTTCAAATTATTAACTATTATCTTCATATTTTGTCCTAGAGATTTTTTTCCCAAATTTATATGTAATACATTATTATAACTATGAAACATCACTCACTAGACTTAATATCACTTTCATTTGATTATTTCATGGAGATTAATAATGCTCAATGAGTTCAATTAGAATTTTTGATAGATATCACAATAGTTTTAGAAGTAGATTCAATAGAAACACCATTCACATTTTTTTTCATTATCATTAATTTTTTTCAAATTATATTCATGATCCATCAGATATTTAACAAACACATAATTAGTTAGTCATGAGTTATATATAGAATCATACCACGTTATTATTTTATATTCAATTTTTTTCAAATAATGAAATGGATAATACCAACCATAATATTATTAATAATTTCTCAATCATTAATAGAATTTATGCCACTTAAAATAGTCATGAATTTTTATGCATCTATTAAATTTTTTCAATAAGTAATAACTTATAATATTAATAAATTACCCAAAGAATAGAACATTCAGTTTTAAGAACATTAATGTTTTTAAATATTAGAATCATAAATCTTATTCCAAAATTATCTTTTATTTTCAAAAAAATAATTTTTTACTTCATATGTACCATTTTATAAAACATAAATGAATTTTCAAAATTCTATAATTTGATATATTTTTTTATTTCTATTTTTAAATTAAATTTATGGTAGATTAGTCTATATTATTATATTTTTTAACAATCATTAAGTAATTTTTTAATCTTGTATTGATATTATGAGTCATAATTTTTTCACACTAGTACTCACAATTATTAAAAAAAATTGTTAGGGATTTTGATTAATATTATGAAGCATTCTAAAAATTATATTAAATTAAAAAAATCTCTAATATTTGAAAATTAAAGAAAAATATAGATATATTATCTAATACTAAATGTTTTCTAATTATTTAATCTTTATGAGAAGATTCATTTATATTATTAACATTATTATAAAATATTCTCCCCAGTAATTAGTGATATTTTGAAAAGATTAATTCAGTTCAATTATGATCTAAAAAAATGGATGAAAATAAAATAATAGTATAATAATGAATATTTAAAATTATAACAAGAACATAATATTATTCGAATATAGAAAACATGAATATATAGCTAAATAATGCGAAAAAATCAATATAAAATATATTTTTAGATGAAAACATATATACCCCATGAAAAAATAATATAAAAGGACATATTAATTACTACCCTAGGAATATATTCTCTTTTAAAATGATGATTCAAGAGGATAACTACACTACTTTATAGGATGATAGGGATCCAAAATGGAAGCTGTTATACTACATGATGTGAAGTAAAATATCATATAACCTAATGTATTTAAAAAATAATAATTGAAATTCCTTCTTTTAAGACATTCTGAATCACTGGATAAACCCCATATTCTCCCATACCTATAAATTTTTTGATCATATGAATTATTGTTTTGTCCATAAAAACACTACAATGAAATGATTGATGTGTCACATGGAAACTATATTGCCTCCTCATATACTAGAGGCTACCAACTTCTGGTGAGGGACCAAATATAAAATTTGGATATTCTATCATGGATATAATAAACATCCGTAAATTATAAATAACAAAACATAATCAAAAAGTCAATCAGAATATGCGTAAGAAATAAGAAATCTATTTTATAAAAAACATATAAGTAATTATAATATCATACATCTCTACTTATTTCCTATCAAACTATCACATAATGAAAATAAAGAAAAGAATAAATGTATGTGAAGGCTCTACTCCATTCCAAAGAGTTACCTATAACCCATATCTGATAACCATAGTATAACCCCAACTCAATCCTTAATACAATATGTTCTCAATATTATAAAAAACATATAAGGACTTTAAGGATACTAGAGGTACTGTACATGGTGTAAGAAATACATCTCAATAGGGTATCACCAAGTGTCCCTCATCTAAAACATTATATACATGTGAATTAATAAGGAATGTAAATGAAAAAACTATTTCATACAAGATTGTGTTTTAGGTTATTGTTTGCTAATTGATCCAGCTTGATGCCCAACCAAACCATTACACCCATAATTTTGATATTGTAATATACTACCAAAAACACCTTACCATACCCAAAGACTCAATGTATAGTGTGACACCATGTTTCTACCCATATAAAAATATACATAGTTATATTTCATAAAATAAAATTACCCATACCAAATAAAATAAGTTATGATGACTTAATATATCTAAAAAGCAACTCTTTACTATTTAACGGGTCTGTATCAATCAATAATGTCACCTATTGTCACACAATGAATACAAAACTCTAATCTTTGACAATGGATAGGGTCCCACAATCATACCATAGCCTTGTACCCTATCAGTAATGGTGGAATAACATCACCTTCCTAGTCAATATGAGGTCATGAATCCATGTCCCATTCTATATCACATTTTCCACTCCCCTCTCACATGGTGGCTAATACACCACATCCGTAACTAGTACAAGTACCATTTAACTAAAGTCATACCTTAAAACACAGTCTGACTAAAGATGATAATTAGTTCCCCTTATTACATCATACATCAGATTGAACACTCTCCACTCATATTAGGGGTCTCACAAAAATAAAATGGACCATACCTTCTATCTTCATACGGTCATTACAAAACCTTCTCACCCATGGTGATATTTATACAATGTCAAAACCCACATTAGGCTATCATAACAACATATTATTAATCATGAAATCATATACTATCCCACTACTCACTAAATTTTAGACCATTTTCTAGTTTCTCGATACCTTACCCCACATATTAAATCACACAACATCAACCATATACCCTCATTAGATAATATTCAAATACAAAACTCTGACACATAGGGCGAGACATACCTATCTCGTTTATGTTTCTGTCACACATAATCGTATCCATTAGGGTCTTAAAGACCCAAATATGTGACATAATCACAACATGTCAAATATTTTTAATTTTTTATTCCTCCAAAAATAGAATCTACTTGTTTTTTCAAACCTAGCATAGTATCAATTCATCGGTACCTACACTCACTTCTCACTCCATAGAAGTTTCACACACCATGGGACCTACCTGATCATGGACTCAATAATATAGTCTATATATTCTTCCAATCCACAAATAATAAAATGTTCCTACTAACCAAGATCTTTTTCTTAAAACCAACACTAATACCCATTGTTAGACCACTCTATGATATCCATAGAATTCTCATTACCCTCTATAATCTCACAAGTCATATCTCCCATAGATATATCTCAATCACATAATCCTATGTAGGAAACTTAATGAATTACACATATTCTAAACATAGAATTCTAATATAGCTAATCACAAATACACCAACACTCCAATTAACACTAAATAGGGAAATCACTATTAATAATGACACATATGATATTTTCACCTAGAACAATTTGGACTAAGACCCTTATGTATAGCCAACTAACCCTTGGAAACCTGCCTATTCTATTCATGAATAAACCAAATCTACAATATTTAAATATTGGATCCCATAAATTAACCCTTCATCCTCACAACTTTGTGATGTAGTATCCTAGGTCTCCCCAAATACCTAACATTTAATGGAGTCAATGATATATATGTATAAGGATTAATTGTATGTTTTCAACCTTAAACATCACAAAATATAGTGTATTTAGACTATAATTCTCATTCTTTCATTACCAATGATTCTTTTGTTTTTGATTTTTTGAAAATTATGTTATAAAACTTACATGAAATACAATATTTCAAAAATTGGACACTATAATTTCGTCTCCATATACCAGGAATATAAAACCTTTAATATAAAACATGATTTCTTTTCCGGGTAAATATTTATGAAATTCAACTATACATATTTAATTTACTTATACATTCATAAACAAATTGAACAATATTTTATAATTTCTAATAAGAACAAAAATCATAGATGTGGATAGTAAATGCTGAAATTCATTAGACAATTAGAAAACATAAAGCATTTTGAAAAAAATATTCTTAATATGTACACTTTATCCAAAAAAAAAGAATTTTTTATTTAATAACATACTTAAATTAAATTTTTTAAATCAAATGATTTCTATGAATACTCATTATGAATCATATAATATTCATGATAGAACCTTGGGAAATCATCATTTAAAATCCTTTTAATTTGAATTACCATATTTTTAACGTCCAATATATTTATCCTGAGAAAAAAATAACTACCCAATGAATGAGAGAAATATATGGTCTCACTCATCATATAAGTTATATCAGGCTCACCTGTGAGATATAATGGAACTCAACCCTTTGTAAACAACTTCCAGGGACCATATCATGAATAAATATCTTGAAAAAAGAATTTAAAATAATGTGTGAAATAGTTTTTGATATCAAAATACCCTTTCTTCTAAGAAAAACATTGTATATAAAGTATTCAAAAAAGGGAAAGACGATTTTTCTTTGAAAAATACATGAATTCCTGATGGGGAGGCCAAAATTAAAATTATGGTAATAGTGTTCGGAAAATTTAGTTTCACTATATATTTTAAATTAGAACGTTATTTTTTGTTTGTCTGTACAGAATGTAAGACATTGTGAAAAAATATTTTCCATATTAATAAACATTGAATGAATGTGAAAAGGGAAATAAAATTTCCTTAATAAATATTTTATTTATATATTTAAAAATCCAAAAAATATCGTTTGAAATATAGATATATAGAAAAGTGAGTTTTTATGGAATCATTAAAAGATGATTTTTAAATTAATTTCTTTTAACATGGGTCTAAATCACCACAAATATTATTTATGCTCGA
Source organism: Viscum album (assembly GCA_963277665.1). Classification (NCBI taxonomy): domain Eukaryota; kingdom Viridiplantae; phylum Streptophyta; class Magnoliopsida; order Santalales; family Viscaceae; genus Viscum; species Viscum album. Next base: position 1,971,058,870 of record OY728138.1, read on the forward strand.
GAATAAAAAATAGGTTAATTAATTACATTATTAATTAAATTTTCATGTTTACTATACATTTTATTTTCCTAAATTTCATGCTACATTTAATTATTTAATTAACTAATTCATATATGATGTTTTTACGATAATCAATTTATAATTCAAAAATAGCGTTTTTAAGTCCACAAGGGCCCATGAGATCATTAATAATCTATATAAAGATTAATAATCTGGATATAATTATCATTTTTATTAATCAATAATAATAAAATAGATCCTAAATGTTGTAAATGAATAACTTTCTATGTAACAATCATATAGATGGTAGTTCGTATATACAAACAAGTAACATTTTTAAATTTAAAATTATCCTTATGAAAATATGATAAAATTAATTTTTCTTTAAATAATGATTATAATATTTTAACTATATTATAAATTCATTAAAAATAAATATATATATATATATCATAAATGAGATGTTGTGGTGAAAAATAAATCACGTCACTTCACTGAGGTGGTAGTCCCCACTCATGCAAGAGTTATGATACCTTTTTATAGTGATTAGAATGGTAAAATGTAAATGATATATTAACTATTTATAGTGATAAATATTTAAATAAAATAATAAATAAAAATTAATTCCATAATATTAATTATTATTAAGAAATTGTAATGGATGATGAATTATATCAATTCATTAGGTGGTGGTTCACTATAAAAACAAACAATGAATTCAAACACCTTTTGACAGAGGTTTGAGATGGATTTCAGATATTTAATTAGAATTATAAAATTTCATTATACATATGATAATTTTATATTTATTTTAGAATGGTTTAATATATTTTAATTAGTTGGAAGAATAAATAATATAGAAACGGTCGATTAAAAACAATACCATTTCTTCAGACTTCCTTTGTTTCATTACATATTAATAACACCAAGGTCAATATAATAAAAAATGATACCTCTAGAACCTGTGAGGGTATTTTGGTATTTTACATGGGTTGATATTGGATAAAATGGGTTTTCAATTTTTATTCAATGGTATGATGAGATTCCATTTTATTAGATAGGGTACATGCATTCTTGTAATTTTGAAAAATAATAAATTAATATAAATTCATTTTAAATTGAAATGGTTCAAGATGGAATAATTTACATTAAATTATTATTTTGGTATATATAATATCATAAAAATTAAATTAGAAATGTTTTCCATTTATTATTACCCCTAAATATTGAATTTGAATCCCCATTAACCCCTTTCACACATACCATGAAAACAAGGAATTTTAATATTTGAGGGAAAATATAGGAATTATAAATGGTTAAATGTCTCATTAATGTTACACGGTTGATATAATAAAATAGATTCTAATAAACCTACAAAATATAATATTTTTATGGTTTTTGTTATAAAATATTAAAATCCAAATTTGTAGAACAATTCATTAATTTCACTTTTACAAAACTATGAAAACAAGGAAAATTTTTACAAAATATTTTATTACATTCATGCAATGTAATTTTAGTCTATATAAATACTTTTATTACATTCATTATCTCATGTTATAATACTTTTAATATTTTCAAAATCAATTTTTGTTATTTTTTCCATTAACGAAATAATTATTACATCTGCTTTTTCTTAGTATTTATGTTAATTCTTCCATCACTATTAGATTAATAATAAATTACGAATAGGAAGAATAATTATTTATATTTAAAAATGATATTTAAAACTATACATATCAAATATTGAATACTATGATAAAAATACTTTATATTTTAAATACAATTGTGTGTCACTTTTGAGTTTTCTTTAAATAAACTATTGTAATGTTTATAATCACATATAAATTTTAAAAGGGACACATAATTGAATATTATATTTATATTGAACATCCAATAAAATTAATTCAAGTTTAAGGGTGATTTTATAATACTTATCATTTTATTTTTGACATTAATTACGAATTATACCTTTTATATGGGTAAGACAAATTAATAAGGATACTATTCATATTAAAAAATTGAACTATTTACCAAATATGAAAAAGATGATTTGAAATATATAATATATTTTTAAAAATTAGAAACATATTATTTCTATAATTTATCTTAAAATCATCATTACAAAATGCAATGAAAAATAGTTGTTGAGAAAAATTATCTATTAAATGATAATTTTTTTTAATTTTAATTAAACTATATAATATATTTAAAGAAATAATTAAATTATTTTAAATCAAAATTAATATATTTAAATTTAAAACAAATTCAGAATATAATTTAAATTTGTAATTACATAAAAACCAAACAGAAGTTTTAATAAAAGTTATTTTTTTGCTATTTAATGAAAATCAATCATTTCATATAATTATTAAAATGAAATCATAAGAAAATTATAAAAGGTAGAATTCATATATGAAATTTATTTATTGTAATATATTTTATAAATTTTCTATAAATTAAAAATAAAATTATTTAAAAATGAATAAAACACCATTTTTAATGAAAGAATATTTTTGATGAACAAAAAGAAGATACAATTAATAGATTACTTATTTACAATGTTTAAGTATATAAAATAATAATTAGTAGGGCTATTTTATATTTCATAATATTTTCAACATAATTCATTCCAACTAATTTAATGTCTAGGTTATCACAACCACATTTAAATAATAACAATTCATTGTTTTTAAGCTATGTGTTGTGTATCTTGTATGCTATAGAACGTAGTGTTATTTTTTAAAATATCAAGATATTACTTTCATTGAAATTTAACACAAATCATCTTCATTATATGAACTCATGTCCAAAAAATAGGATTTGATTTTTAAAAATAGCATTCATGAAAATACTTAGAACGAAAAGGGTTAATAAAACACCCTCATCAAAAGATAGAATGTGAAGTATGAGGGAATTCTATAATAACGCATAGTATGTTTCATGAGTAGTGAAATTTTTTGGAAAGGGATAACATTGATATGGAAGAAAAACATAAGTCTCATGGAATTATAGAGGATGGAATAAAACATGGTAAATAGAAACTTATCCATCACGAAATTATTAGCTAATAATTTGTTAAAAGTACCATGAATTATTCTCAAGCAAATTCAACAAATATGGTTTTTTAAATAGTTTTCCTAAAGATGAGGAATTCTATTACTAACTATAAAATAATAATAATTAAATATACATTCCTATAAATACTAATTTTATCTTTTAATCTATTTCCAACACATAATCATATTTCTTCACCAAATGATGATCATTATTGTTAATTTTTTCTTGAATGAAGCACTACAATAAACTTTTAATTATTCACATAATCTATTAAATGATAAAATTTTATTAATCTAATATTTAGACATTAACTAACACCAAGTGGTTAATAAAATATAATATATTTTCTCAAAAAAATTAAAATTTATCGAATAGATAATTTAAATAATAAAAAAAATGTTATACAAATTAGGAAATCATGTAGGTCAATGGCAGGTGATCCACCATTTTCAACCATTAGTTATGGGTTCAATCCTTATGGCTTTTCCGGATGTGAAGGTTTGTCACCTAACCTATGGTTTGTATTTTTTTAAAAACTATATTAATATAATCTTTATAAAATTCATAATAATGATATAAAAAATCAAAAAAATTAATATTAATATATTCAAAATTAAATAAAATGATAACCTCAAATGTGTTCTCATACCTTTCATTTTTCATCAATAAAATTTAAATAGCCCATAATTACATCCAAAATATATAAGATATATACCCTAACAGTTATCCATACCAATAAACCGATGTCCACTAAATGGAAATATAACTACTTTTCAAATTATTTTTTCACTTGATAAATGTAAGTGTTACATGTACCTCAATCATATATCAAAACTCAATAAATGCGTACCTAGGTTCTCTTAAAATCAAATAATTATTAATTTTACTAAGAATATGTTCATACTTAAATATAGCATGAATCATTAATCCCATATATATATAAATATTAATTATTCAGCGTTCTTTGAAATCTATTAACAATGAATTTAAATTTATTCTTTAATATATATTTCCAACAATAAAAATAAGTGTCATGTACTAAGATTCAAAAATGTAAAAATATAAGACATGGAATTATCTATAAATTTCACCTATCATTTTATGTTATATCGTTATCAACTATGATGACATTAGGTGTTTCTAAGAATAAAATTTTATGGTATTTCGAATCTCATTCTTATACCTTCCCCCTATGACGTAGATTTGAATAATGAATATTTTTTCCATGTTTAAATCATTAGATTAATACCTAGAGAATAAATCCTTTCCCCATTATGAAGTTAACATAATTCTTCAACTTTCATGGGATTATTATTACACTACAACCACTTTAACCAAATATAAAACAACATCTTTTTATTTTATAAATTGTTTTTTGGTGTCTCCATCTACATTATTAACACATGTGTCTTTGAATATATTTTATTTTATTATAATTTTCACTAGATATCCCACTAGGCATCATTTCTATCATATTTGAGACATTATTAAACATAATATGGTTTATCTTGTCAGTAATTGATCATGATAGCAAGAAAATAATAACAAAAATAGTTCTGACAACATGTCCTATTAAATTTGGTTGTCTATATAGACAATATATTCAATATCCTTTATATTCATTGTTACTTTGGTTCCTTCTACATCCACACATTTACTATGACCAAAAAAATTTACTGTGATCCTATCAATAATATCATAATAAGACATCTTATGAGGAGGATAAACACTAAAATGTTGTTATTCATTTTATCTCATGATCTTTAAATTTATCCCAAAAATATATGATTATCCCAAACATACTATCTAATGTGGTATTATAGGACTATTAACTTTTTTCATAATAACACACTATTATCTAAAGTAATATAAAACCTCAACTGATACCAAATATAAATACAATGGATTAAACAACACATAATTAATTATCTGTATACTATAATTCTTTTTCATACATTGGTTATTTTCCTATAATATAAATCTTTGAAAATTCAATATTATTTATTTGTATAAAAAATAATCAAAACTATGAACTTGACATCTTTCATTCTCATACACATCATAATACTATGAGAAAAAATATTTTCAAACTCAGGATGACCAAAAAAATCATATTATGGGACGAACAATTAGATAATATATCAGCCCAATGAAACTGTAAAGAGAAAAAAAATTAATTTCCTAAAAACATGCCGCTCTATCAAAAAATGGAATCATTTTTCCTTTGAAAAAAAAAATTTTATACACTTTTTATATCAAATGGGTTAATGAATTATCAAGATGAATCATAAATTATTCATGTATTTTCCTTGGGGTATAATCATTTAAAAACCCATAAAACCCCTTAAAATTTGAATATTCATACGGCTAACATCTAGTATAATTATTGAGGGAAAAAATCTATATCTATTGCATTGATGTTATATGTTTGTGTACCCATAAAATAATATATAGTGGGCTCACCCATGATGTGAATTGAAGAATAATCCTTCCTAAATGTTTTTCATAGACCATATCCAAAATAAAAACCATGAAAACTATTTTAAAACCATTTGGAAAAGCATTCATATTTCAAAATATCCTTTTATATTAGAAAACCATTTTAAATACCAAAATACCCCACAATAAGAATGATTATTTTTCATTGAAGAAAAATTTATATCTTTTAAGTGAATTCGAACATCAAATAGAGTTTTTAGTATATGGAAAAGTCTGGGTAACAATATATATTAATATAAATCATTCCTTTTTTCTTTTTAGTAAATAAATTTAAAAATTACATAAAAATATATCTTTTAAAATCCATTTTATGAAATTAAAAATAGAAATAAAATGAATTTTAAAAATAATTTATGTACATTTAAAAATTAACCTAAAATAACATTAAAAATATTGATATGGAAGAAATATAATGTTTTAAGGGAAAAATTAAAAGATGATTTTTAAATGAATGTAACTTACCTTGAGTCGTTATTGTCCCACACATTATTTAGCATTATGTTTCATAAATATAGGTTAACTATTTACTTTATTAAGAACATATAACAAGATTATTATTAATTTTATTATTTCTCTAAAAATTCAATATATAAATTTTTAATTAACTAAATTCATTTCATACTATGTGATGATATACATTTGATAAGTCAACAATGGATTTGGTAAGGAAACTATGGTCCAAGTAGTCATTATTCCACCATTTGAAGAATAATTATAATGATATAATTTTATATTATAAAAAAAATATTAAATTTTAAACCACTCATGAATGAATTTTATGAAATATAATCTATATTACAATCATGGAGATAGTAGTATATTCTTACGCTTGAGTAACATTTCTATTTTTCGATGACCATTATAGAAAAAAGGTAAGTATTATTTTACCTTTAAACAATGAAAAAATTAGTATAACTATAATATTAGTCATATAAATATGATTCTACATATAATATATGTTACATGGTGATGAAAAACGCATCACATTAATTGGTGGAGGTGGTAGTCCTTATATACGCACGAACGACATTATCAGTTATTGTTAAATGGAAAGGTAATGAGGTTATTGATATAATAAATATTTAAAATTAAAAAAGTTTCATGAATATCATATATAAATATTAATTACATCATTATTGATACTCTTTAGATATGGTTATGTAAAATGAAAAACATCAGTTCATGAGGTGGTTTTCTACCATTCCTCAGAATGATGCATTCTTCTATAAATTGATGGGGGTGGGAGATGGATATCATTTCATTCTTTAAAAAAAAGAAATATCATTATATATTTGACACATGTTATGTAAATTTTTCATGGATTAATAATATTGGCTGGATTTTTAGGAATAAATAAAGCCGAAATGCTCGATTAAAAATAATATCTCCACATCCATAAAATGCCTATCCTTAACACCTTATGACCAATAAGGTTGGAATTTATCCCAAAATAAGGCCATTGGAACATGGGTAATAATTTCATCAATGTATTATATATATATTTTATTAACCAAATAGTTTATTATGTTTAAGGTAAAAGGAATAATATATTCTCTTTTATAAGAGATGGAAGGGAACCGTAGAAATTTCTCTAAATATTAGCTTTCTAAAATTAAATTTAAGTTAAAATTTTTTAAAAAACGACTTATATAAAATATCAGAATCAAATAGGTAAAAATCATCTCATAATTTAAAAATATCAATTTTTTTAAAATTATTTTACCCAAAATTTATGTTTTAACCCCTCATTTACCCATTTCACACCATCCATGACATCAAAAATTTATACGTTTTGATGAAAAATTATGTTAATTTAAATGGTTAAATGTCTCAAAATTGAATATGGATTGTAATATCAATAATATCCTAATAAATATGATAAATGAAAATACCCAAAAATCGGTAGATCAAGTTGGTAGTTACCTTAATTACATTGGAACTATATATAAGGGGTCACATCATGATGTAAACAATAGTTTTGTAATCTTGGTTTACAAGATACATATTTATATTTAACATTACATTTAAAAAATTCAAAAATTATTTTATTTAAAAACCCAATTATTCACCTTATCATAACCATTTATAAAAATCATAAAACACTTCCTAGTATATTGGGAATAAATAAAGAATAGGGAAATTTTGATCTCAAATGTTTAGTTCGAGTTAATTATAGCGGATGTTGTCATGAATCATTAAGAATATTCAACATGTAATGGTAAATAACTAAACACACACACCCTTTAAATAAAATGAAAACATTGATAAGATAATGCATAATCAAAATAAAAGCGTAAATACCTAAAACAAATTCTATTTATTAAATAACATTACAAAATTTTGATGGAAATAAATGATAATCAATCAATTCCACATAAATAATCTCATGAGCATGAATAATAACAGTGGAATTTCTTTATAATCTGATAATCACATGGCATATTAAGAAGTAATTTCATAATTATGGAATTCATCATTCTAGACATATGAACATACTATCGAGGCTTCATACAAAAAATTTAATTTCATTATGGCTTTTTCCAAAACTACAATACTATAAAGGATTCATGATAAGAATAGAACAATTCCAAGGATTTGTTCCATGAATCTAATTAATGGTTGAAGTCTTGGAAAAAACCCAATATTTTTTTTCACTTTATCCCTAATAATAATATAGGGAAAAACGATAGCCCCACCCGTCCCCAAATAATTCTAAATAATTCATCATATAAATAAATAATGAAACTGAATCTACTTGATTGATCATCATAAATAATTATTTATATTAAAATAACTATTTATAAAGATTCTCAACACTTTCCCCCTTAAAAATGATAATAAAGTATATAAAGAAATATAATGAATGGTATCATTAGAGTACCTCCTCACATAGGATTTAAAAATGAAATTTAAATCTAATAAAATTGTTTTAATGGATTATAAGAATATTTCTTCTAGAAAATACACTTTTTATAATAAAATAAATTATTAATGTTTTAAAATGCACACATAATAATGAAATAATTCTACTAGAATATAACATTAAAATATTTTTAAATAATATTTAAATATTTGAGGAATCTAAAATCATCAAATTCCATTCATGCAGTAAAAGTTAAAATAAAATTTATGACTTTTGTATGAAAAATCATAGAGCAATGTTTTTTTGAACAAATGAATGATTCATTTTAAAAAAATTTGTAAAAACATTATCAAGGATGGAAATGAAATTAATTAGTAACTAAGGAATTTTAAAAACCTTATTTAGTTTTTTAGAAGAAATGGGCATGGAAAAAATATACCACAGAATACACATAAACATAAACTATATCGAAGAATGATGAGTTTGTGAAATAAAATCACACCACTTCTATATCATTGGAATCATAATAACAATTAAAGATATTATATCAAATATAACTTTAAATATAATAAATACAAATATATTCATGATATAATTTATAAAATGGGATTTATATATTCAGAAAAAATGTAATTTGTGGTGAATATGTCTTATGTCTCTTAGAAGTAAAAGTGGGATAAGAAACCCGTACGACAGTGTAATCAGCTTAATCGTATTCCCCATGAATGAATAATATTTAAAAAACATTAACTATAGTTATAATAAATAAATTAGTGATGTAACATTTCATATTTGTTTTATATACACCCCATAACATAACTTAGGTGCATTACATCAAAACAATTCCCATTATAAGAAAATTTAGACGATGTCCCTTACATCCAATTTGGATTCCCCTGTACATGTCCAAATCTATTGGATAATAAATATTGATTTATTATACATAGATTCTAATAAGATAATCATATAAATAAAATGATATATTATTAACTTACAAATTTTTTTCACCGATTTATAATCAATTCATGTTGGAAATTACAATTTTTGGTGGAAACTACATCATTTTTCATGTATGTTTTAATTTAGTAGTCCCAAACCAAATAACATAATCAATCATATATCATATATATATAATATTAATTACAGTTTAAATATAATATATATTATAAAAAATATTCAGAGTCATCCATAAAAACAGAGATTGAAAAATGAATTACGCCATTCATAGAGATGATATTCCATACATTGATAATAACAATGCATTAATTTTTCGATGGATGAAAAGAAACAATGATAAATAATAATTAAACTTAAATTAATTATTATAATGTTAAAAATAGTATATATATATATATGTTATTTACTATATTTACACCCATTGATGTAATGTGGTGACGAAAAAAGAATTACACCAGTATATAGATATGGTAAGATGTGCGTTTGCACAAATGATGATTTTATTTTATATAGGATAAATAAAATGTTGAGTATGGTTTAATCATAATCATAATAATATTTACATATATATATGATAATAAATTTATAATGTTTATATGGTATTAACATATGAAGTGTAATTATAATAATAAATAGACATGAAAGATTCAATAAAGATGATTACCACTTATTCAACTCCATTTGCTTTAGATATGTTTATAAGGGATATATTTTTCATATTTTTGAAGGGAAAAAACTCTATAACATAGATAATGATGTTTATACGATGAATGGAAAGATCATGTTCAATCCAGATGGATCAATTTGGTGTAAATAAGTGAAATAAGGGGTTCTATTTTATAATTGAGGTGTGGTTACTTTTGGAATTTCATAGAATATTAAAATATTATAAGACTATTCTAGGATAAAATGCACCAAAAATGGCTTATAAATGTATAAGGGACGAAATTTGTTATCATATATTATCAAATTTTTTATTATTTACATATTATATTTTTTTTAAATAAAATATTAAAAATATTACATTCATGAAATATAATTATTGTCATTTTTTTACTATTAAATACTTTAATTATAATATTATCTATAAAAAATAATATAGAGAAAACAAATTTAATACTCCCCTAATAGGTCATATTATTCTATAATATTGTTTGACCATGTTAATGAATTCAAATTATTTAACATTTAATATTTTTAATATCATTTTTTTGATATTTCAAATTTTTTGAATAATTATTGCATCAGTGTTGTATTTGAATTTAAGGTAATTAATTCTTCAATAAAAAATAAAAATAAATAACCATGTTGTAGGAAAATATTTTATATTTCAAATTTCTATTTATTTATGAACACTTCCTCTTTTAACCCTATAATAAAAAATATATTGTTCTTAAAACTTGAATGTGTCATCTTTGACTTGTCTTCATATAATATAATATAAATTTCATAATCTCATTAAAATGGCCATAAATGATAATATAGTTGAAAATTTAATTATTATAGAAGAAACATAACCATCCAACGAAATTTGGGAAATTTTATGGGTCAAATTATAGTTTTTGTCATATTATATTAACTCTTAATTAAAAGATTTACCCTTTACCGTTGTAATAAAAATTATTATCGAAAATTTTAATTAGGAAACAAATATAAGGAACCACTTTACAATATTTTCAACCTCTAATTTAAAATATAATATTTTTTAAAAAAATTCAAAACACCTAAGTTATAGATTTTATTTTAAAATAAAACTGGAAGAAACAAAATGAGAAACTCCTATCATAAAAATTGTGGTTTATGCCAAAAATAATTACTTACAAAATTATTTGTTATAAAGATGATTAAAGTTTAATTATTTATATTATATATAACTAATTGGAAACTAATTTACATTGAGATCAAATTTAAACCATTATATTAAAATTTTTAATAAATAACTGGTAGTTTTATAAATATTTGTATTTCCACTATTCACTAGAAAAATCAACCTTTGACGAAAAATTTTAAAATACTTATCATAAGATAATTGAAAAATACTAATTTTTAAAATTATATTAATTAATAATTTTTAAATTATTTCAGAAAATATTTATATTTATTCTCCATAAAATGAAAAAATCAATATTTTTTTAGAAACAATATATTTTTATAATAATAGAACATTACTAAAATGTCGATATTTAATTCCTTAGAATAAATAAATTTGAATTGAATAATTAATTCATATATAATTTAATATACCTATAATACTATTAAAATCAAAGAATTTAATGGCTTGTTTATAATAGTTGTTTTAAAGAATAATATTTAATTGTATATCACTCTTTGTTTATGTTCGGAGTTTTTTGCACCACAAGTTATCAATTAAAATTTTAATGTTATAAAACATTGAGATGTTGTAATATCCACACCTTTAGTAAAATTCATCTTCAAAATTAGAAATTTCAGCTAAAAATAAATTTTTGATATATCCAAAATACATTTCTGGAAACCAACACTGTAAAAAGTGTTAAAAAACAACCACTTAAAAAAAGGATTTGAAAATGGTATGGTCACCAAAAAACATGGATTTTGAATAGAATAAAAATAATTTAATGTGAACATATGACTTTTAAGATAAATTTAATAATCAAGGACATATAGAGAGTGATATAAAAAAATATCACGAAACATTTCACTATCACAAAGTTGTAAATATGTTATGATTTAAAGTTCATTGATTTCTTGATAAGAAAAGTGAATGGATATTTTATTTATATCAAGGTTTTTTATGAGTTTCAATTGAATAATTAAATTTTTAGTTAATATACACAATAAAATAAACATTAATTGTTTATTTCCATGTCAAAATAGTTATATAATATTTTGGTTGGGCTTCAATATATTTACAAGTCATCTCTTACACCAAGAAATGGATATTTGTGGTGAAGATTTCCTTCTTGAAACAATTTTAATAAATCATAATATCCATGAGTCATTCCTTCAACTATTATAAATTTTAAAAATAAAAATGTTTAGAACAGTTTTTCTAATATTATAAATCATACATTAAACTTAAATAATAATATAAAATATTAAATATAACACATTACATAAGTAATATTCCATATAAATATTCGATAATATTTATGAAAATATAGAAAAAAATAAATATAATCAAACAGTTTTCCTTAGAAAACATAAATAAGTACATAATGTCACATTACAATCATGTGAATATAATTATCACACATTCTCCTAAAACACAGAAATCACCATAAAAATGTTATGAAAAGATGAATAAAATATAAAGTGGAAAAATATATTCCTTAAATAAAAACAAATAGTAAACTCTAATAATGAAAAAAACATCACTACCCAATTTCATAGTCACTAATTGTATCCCATAATCATCTCTTCATCATTATTATCTGAACATCGAGAACATATTTTGTGTTATCCTTCCTTAGTAATGTTTTTTTCAAAATTTTCAACTAGACACTGAATCACTTTTCCTGGTCAATAGTTCTATTTATCATATTCTATAAAATAATTTTAAAAATAGATCTTCAGTGCAATATTTATATGTTTCACGATTTTTATAATGAGAGTATAATACATTTACAATATATTTCATGGATTCAAATTCACATGCCTAATATTCATTCTATATCAAACGTATCAATAGCATTATATTTTCCATGATCCCATAGATTCATCTTAGATATATTCCTTTGATGCTTGGGGTATTCATTTCAGTTTTTCCCTAACTCTCTATAGTAGAGAAAATTCACATCGGAAAATTACTTATTTCCCTTAAAATAATGAGCATGGTGGCCTTTTTCCCTGGACTTGAAAATATTCATTTTTATTTTAACCTTGTACTATGCATTTTCCTTCTACAAGTATCAAATTTTGGAAGACACAACATTATTTAGTTCCCTTTATATATATCTTTATCATATATCCCCCTCTTCAAATTCATCCCTTCAAAGTCATTTGACTTTGTTAATTCATTCAATATCTTGATATAAAATGAAATTACATCCTTATGTGATGAGTATGTTTGGAATATTAGTTACCATTTATGAATTTCTTTACTCCAATAAAATAATTATGTTATCATTCTCTTTTGATAACTTATGTTGTCTTTATAATTCCTTTATGACCATGCATCATTGGATTTCTACATAAAAAATTACCACAGTTCCTTTTGTCTAAAAATAAAAATTTCTCTCACCATATTTTCCCACTATTCATGGAGAACACCTTTTCCATGAAAAATACCTTAAAATACTTTCATTACATGATTTCCATTTCTTCTTAATCCTTAGAGTTTTGAATCAATGACAACTATTTATCTGCATCTCCAAAGAGACAATAACCATCAATGAAATCTTTCTTCCCCTCATTACATCCCAAATTAAGAAATAGATTATCTATGTATTTTATCCATTTCCCAGTAACACATCGATAAATAGTACCAGTATATAATGGAGGTTGATGGTGCATGGGGTGACTAGAATTGTCACACTACATTATGGGTTATTAAGATACTCCACACGATAGTGGTTATCACTGATAACCTATGAATTATATTGCAATATAGATATGATCTATCGATATCCAGTTGTATCATCCATTGAAGAATAAATATCATTTTTATGAGGGAAATCCTGTCATAGATTACATATATTAAAATGGGTTCTATTCCATCATCTTGAATCCATTTCTAAAAAATTAAATAAACTATATATTATTTTAATATTCTAAAATATTCAATATAATATCAATACTATGTATTAAATTTTAAAATTTAGGTATATCTAACCACAAAATAAAAATACTTCTCTCTTTGGCAGGATTTTGAAATTCTATCAAAGGGTTTCATTCTCTATTCTATGTTTTTCTAACTTTAGTTTATATGGTTTCTACTAAAAATCATTCTGATATCAACTATAAATACCAAGTCCCCATTATCCTAGTGATGGAAGTTTCTTTATTACATAATCAATAGATATAAGGAATTAAATCCCAATGGAATTATTATTTTTGTTGTATTGGTAAACTATATACTTATATGAAATTCACATTACATTTTAAAAATTAAATACATTAATTATTTACGTTGTGGGGGCCCCTATTCCTATTAGATTAACACTACATATAAAACATGAAAATGATCCTAGTCTCCTAAGAAATATAATACATAAAAAAGGTGTGAACTCCATTTCTCAATAAGGGTAATGTACAATAGAGATATCATGAATCAATAATATGAATCCAAATTAAACACTAACTAACTAAACACATACTAGATTTAAATAACATGAATTTCTTGTTATTATTATTCATAATGAGAATAAAGATAAAAATAACTAAACCACATTCTTTTTAATCAATAGCATGAGAATTATATGGATGGAATAATTATTGATGAATTAATTTAATATAAACAATCACATGAGAATGAAACATAACAATTGATATTATGAAAAATCGAATAAGAAAATGGAATATAAATAAATAAATTCATATTTTTTGAATGAAGATTACTTGAAATCAAAAACATTCCATTGAGAATTTTTTCCACAAATGTAATACTGCAATGGTTTTTTCCATGAATATAATACCATTTTGTTTTCATGCTATAAAACTAATGCCATCAAGGATCCATGTCGTGAATGTAATATATGGACAAGGCCACGGCCATATCATATTATAGTTTGTCTCATGAGACCAAATGATTCATCAAAGTGAAATAGTGGGCCCTATCCATCTCTTACGTAGTCCAACACATTCCTAATATGAATAAATAATAAAACTGAATCAACACGTCTTAAGAAAATTAGTAATTGCCTATATTAGAAGAACAAGTCAAATATCTTGTCAATAATTTCCCATGAAAAAATTCACATAACCCATCTAAATAAAAATAATTAGTTGTATCATTATATTATATCCAAAAAATATTATTATTTTTTTTTGATATACATAGAATAAAATAAATTAATGATATTATTTGAATGAGTTGCATAGAAAATTCTCTTTTTACTTTGATTTTAAAATATGAAATGTCTGAACGTAATAAAGAAATAATTTTATTTGAAAATAAACATGAAAACATGTAACAGAAGCATAAAATCATTTATCCTTCATGAAAAATAGAAATTCCATTAATTTGAAACATGTTAAAAGGCATTCTTATTACAATTTTTTAGGAAAAATATTAAAGTATTCTTTTGGAACATAACATGAAGATTCATTTAAAAGCATTTGTAAAAAATTATATAAAAGGTAAAAATTATATTAATTTTTTTTAGAATAATTAAATCATTTTTGAGAACTATTTTTTTAAAATATGGCCATGGATTAGAAAAAATTCATTATTAATATATAATCCTAAACAATCTTGAATAATGATGAGATTGTGAAATAAACCCCTTCCTCATTGGTATCTATTGAATAATAATCACCATGTAAAAAAATTACATCAAATAAAACATAAAATATGATTTAGACAAATATAATTATTATATAATATATTAAACGGGATTTATATAAACCATTGAAATGAAATGAGTGGTGAATATGAAATATGTCTTGAATTAGTAAAAGGGGTATGATTAAACCTTACCAATTTGTAATCAGTTGAATAATAATATATATATATATATATTAATTAATTAAATTTTAAAAACTTTAAATATATTAATAAAAAATAAATTAATCATATATACTTCAAAAGGGTTTTTATTTACACATTTTAAAATAATATAAGTGCATGACTCATAATATTCCACAAGGAATAAAAATATAGATGAAGTCGCAAACCATAGGTTTGGGATTCATTGAATGTGTTTGAATATCCTAGATGATAAATATGGATTTATTATATATATATACTAGAAACAAAATATTATATATTATACCAAATATTATTTAAATAAAATATTTAATCACTCATTTATTATCAACGTGTTGTCAAAATCACCATTTCATGTGGTAATTTTTTGTTTTTCTCATGAATGTTTTTATTAGGTTTTTGAAGCCCTTATAATTTTATCAAAGTTAATTCAACTCATAAATAATATTTATGGTGTAAATATAATATATAATAAATTTTTATTTATAAAATTTTATTCATTTATAAATATATAGATAGGAAAATGAAGAGCAACATTCATGGTGATTGTAGCTCGTACATACACATGAAAGTTGTTTTAATTTTTTGATGGATAGAGAGATAAAATTATAAAGATAATTAACCTTTGAACAATAATTATTGTTTAATATACATTATATATATCAATTATTTCTATATTTATACCCATTTATGTAATCTGTAGTTGGAAAACAAATTTCATTACTATATGGAGAAGGTAAGTCGTACGTACAAATACACATATCAAATTATTTTTTTATAGTATAGATAAAAGGTAATATATGGTTGAACAATAATCATAATAAATTTCTAGTATATACGTATTTTTAGTTATCAAGATTATTTTGGAAACAACATATGAATAGTAAGTAGAAGAAGAAATAAACTTGAATGAGTTGGTAAAGACAATTACCACTTCTTCAGAGGGATTCCATTAGATATATTCCCATGGGATCTATGGTTGGTAGTCTGTAAAGTAAAAAATTATCTATAACACAAATAATTATTTTTAGATGCTAAATATTTTGAATTTTGTTGAATTATATGGATTATAGTGGTGTAATAATGTGAACGAATAGTACCCTTTTATAATTAACGTGAGGGGAACTTTTGGAATCTCCCAAAACATGAAAATATAATAAGACTATACTTCAACAAAGTGGATCTAAATAGATTATAAATCAAAATTGTATGTTTTTTGACCATATTTTATCCCATTTATTTTTATTTAATTTTTTTATTATATTCAATTAATTTAATAAAATATTTTATTTAGGAAATATCATTCGAGAAAATTTGTATAATATTCAATAAAATTACATTAAAAATATAAATAATGGAATATAAATTAGAAAAAATATTTTAATAAATATATAGTAATTCATACAAATCTATATAATGTTTTCCACATTAAATAATTGAAATTATATGAAATTTAATACAATTAAAGAATTTTTTTTTATTTTTATACTAATTGAATAATTACTACATCATCATTGTGTAATGATTTGTGGTACACATATATTTAATGAAAATTAAAAATAAAATTAACTTGATGTATATAAATTTTTTATAACACGTATTAATATTTATTATAGCACATATCCTCTTGATAATGTCATCTTAAAAATGTTATTATTATTAAAAACATGAATATGATATATTGAACTTCTCTTCTATATAAAATATTCAAGTGAATATTTCCTCATCCAAATGTCCCATAATAGACAAATAACTGATCCTTTAACTATTAAGGACTCATGTTACTCTTTAAATTATTTTTGGTCTTCTATTAGGGTCATATTAGAGTCCTTACCATGTTATTTATACCCTTAATTAATCGATTTACTCATTATAGTGGTAATAAAAATTACAATTTTTATAGTTGATTACGGACAAAATAAAAGGGAAAATTTAAAAAAATTCGACATACTAGCTCCAAATATGGAATTATGTTTCTAATATTTAAAAAAATAAATAATTTAATTTATAAATAAACCATACAAATGCAAAGATTAAGAATTTCCTTAAAAATTTTAAGACAGAAAATATACTTATACTAAAATATTCTATAAGGATGATTAATGTTTAATTCATTTAGTTATATACTACTATATAATTACTCTGTTTCTTTGATATACAATTTAAATAATTAAGGGAATTTTTAATTTAATGAAATTGACAGTTTTATAAAAATCAATATTTTTCACTATTATCTAAATAAACCAAGCTTTTTATAAACATTACAAAACATTCACTAATAGATAAATTTAATTTTATTATATTATAATTGAATTCCATTATTAATTTTTATATAATATTAAAAATTTATTTATATTTAATTTCTCATTGAATTTAATAAATATTCCAATTGATGAAAATATATATTTGATAAATAAAATGTCATTAGTAAAACATATGTGCTTATTTTCTACGAATAAATAAATTTTTATTGAACTTCAAATTCATATATTTCAAAATATATTTAATCATTTTCACAATATCCAATACATCATCTTGATTATAATAATCGTTTTTTAACATATATATTTAATATTTTATCAAAGTTCCTTTAACCTCAGGGTTGCGTGCACCTATTGTTATCAATTAAATTTTATATATTCTAAAATATTTTGATGTGACATTCTTCCTACATTCAATAAGTTGTGTCCTTAAAATATAAAATTTCACATAAAAAACCAACGATTGGTATTTTAAAATAACTTTGTAGGAAACCCACATCATAAAAAAGATTTAAGAGAATATCTCATTAAAAGGAGGGAAAAGAAAAAACTGCAAGTCACCAAAAAACTAAGATTCTAAATATTACAACAGTAGTGGGAATTGATGATATGGAGGCAAAAGAAATATATAACTATCAAGGACTAATATATAGTGATATGAAGCATGATGATGATATAATTAATTACCAATAGTATAAAATATACAATAAGTTAAATGGTGATTGAATTCATGTTAAGAAAAGTAAACTGATAGTGTTTTATTACATCAAGGTCCTTTTTCTGAAAGTCAATAGACTCTTTTAATATCCATATTATATACTAATGAAATTAATTATCTTGATTTCATTCCATGTAATCTGTATAATCTCGGGATTTGGTTGATATTTGATATATTTCTACTTCATATCTTATGGTAGGAAATATATATTTAGGATAAATGTTTCTAGAATGAAGAAATTTTAACCAATATAAAATCCAAAAGTCATTCCATAAATTTTTATGTATTTACTAAAACAAAAATAATATTCAATTTTTATCAAATATGGTAAATAAAAAATTATCCACATAAAATGAAAATATAAATCCAAATAAATATATTTTATAATTATTTAACCCAAAGAGTCTTCCTAAAAAATACTGACCATTTACCTAATCCAAAAAACGATTCAAACATTTATCCCTATACAGTATAAATCAGTTAATAATGTCACATTACAATGATGCAAATACATTGATCCCATTTTCTCATTAAATATTCTAATCACAATAAAACCATTTTGAAAACATGAATAATATATCTAAATTGAAAATATTATACTAAAATACAAAATTGTTGAAAGTATAGCAATGAGAGCATAAACCATAAAATAAGTAACCAATTTCAAGGTCAAAACATTTGTCCCATCATCATCACTTTATCATAATTATCTAAAAAACAGACATATTAAGTATTATCCTCCCTCAATCATCTATTTTCTAATACGTTCAACATTTCCCCAAAACATACTTCTTTTTCATTGGATCCATTCAACATATACCCTCAAATCGTTATAGAAATCATAATATGGTATAATCCTTATACATTTCATTATTATAATAACTATAATAATATGATTTCACCAAATATTTCATGTATAAGGAAAAAAATCACAGTATCCATTCCACTTTAGTTGTATCAATAATACCATCTTGACCTAGATCCATTATCTTATTCTTATATATATTCCATTAAGAGATTCGTATATGATTTCCATAGTGTCCCATATCATTATAATTAAAAATATGGAAATTATAAAATTCATTTATTTCATTTTAATCATGAGCATGGTGTCATTTGTTCTCACAATTGAAAAAAATTCCTTTTTTATTTCAATCATGTACCACGTAGTATACTTCAACAAGTATCACATGTTGGAAAATCCTCCTTTCTATTCATCCCTTTATCCATATTTACATCTGACACTATATTATTCTCTTTATTCCCTTAAAATACATAATACATGGATAAATAATTCCTTTTCTTGATGAAATATGACACCATATTCTGATATGGAGAGAAAGACCGGAAGACTAGTTTCTAATTGAAAAAATTGGATTATGTCCATAATTAAATCATGAAATGATACTATTTGGATTTTGTGCATAGTCATTGTATTAAATTTCTAGCCATATAGTGTTATATTCATACTTAGATAAATTATCATCCTACCTTTTTTCTCAAACACAAGAATTTTCTCAACACATCCACTCACGATTCTTGAGGGAAATATTTTTCCATTAAGTGTTTTGTAAAATACTTAGATTTAATATTTTCTATTTTATCCTATTACAATGTGTTTTGAATAAATGACTGACATTGATCCACATCCCCTACGAGAATAGAATCGTCCATCATAACCTTATCTAAATCATTTCTTCCCAAATTAAGAAATATCTTCTCTATAAAACATATACATTCCTCATTTATGAATCGATTTATAGTCCCATTAAATGAAGGATATTTATGATGCATGAAGTGACCTATCATTGTTACACCACATTGTGGATAAGTGGGATTCTCTATATGGTCTAGGTTTTTTGTCATAAATTTATCCATATTTCCCAATATAGTTATAATTTTTTTATCTCTAGCTACATCTCCCACTCAAGCTTCATTATCATTCATCATTGGGGAATCCCAGTATGCACTATGTGTCTTGATATGGTTAACACTCCTTTTATAAGTATACAATTCAAAAAAATGGAATACACTACATTAGATAATAAAATTATGTAAAAAATATTTTTAATCTTAAAACTATTGATTCACATAACTTAAATTTAATATCTAATTATATCTAATATCAAATTCATAATCATGGTTTATTTGGTAATATTTCAAAATTATGTAAGTGGGTTTTATTATTAATCTAATTTTTCCTTACACTAATTGAAAATGTTTTTATTAACCCTATATTTGATGAAACCAACTATAAAGATCCCAACCTTAGTAGGATATTTTTGGTGGTTACAATACTACATTGGAACTAGATACAAGGAACGACATCTTGATGGTTAGAATAGTTTAGTATCCTTTTTAAACAAGATAAGTATATAAAATTTACATTATATTTCAATCATAAAAAAACAATGTATGTTCATTGAGAATATCATTATTCCAATTATTATTACTCTAGATATCAATAAAAATATTTTGGGTTTCATTGTAAAAAAATAAAACATAAGAATATGGTGATCTCAAATGCATAGTTGGGATTAATTAAAACAAGATCAATAAAGAATAAATAAAAACAATCACTTTAGAAATGAAAATAACATAATACAAATTCTATTTAAATAACTTGAATATCTTTATATCATAATTTATAATCACAATTTATAGGTAAATAACTTAAACACATTATATTTAATCAATAACTTGATCATAATATACAATGAATAAATAATAATAAATTAATTCCATATAAGTAATAATATGAGCATGAAACATAACCATTGATATTTTAACTAATCAAATAACCACATGGAATATCAAAAAATGAAATCATAATTATGGAATGCATAATAAGAGAAATCTAAAACCTACCATCACTAATCTATGACTTGAATTCAATATAATCAAGGCTTCATCATATTAATATAATACCATATAGAAATTGTGCTGGGAATCTAATACTATAAAGAATCATGCCTAGAATTAAATAAATGAGTAAGGCCTTAGCCAAAACACAATATAGTTTGCCTCATGAGACCTACTGATACATCTAGGTGAAATAGTAGTCCCTTCTAATCACATAAAATGTCCAATTCATTCCTTATGTGAATAAATAATATAATTGAATCAATATTCAATTGAAAAATATTAACATTCCATATTAGGAGAACTTGATATAGAGATTATCAACACCTTTCTGTGTAAAAATTTCTATAAACCATCCAATATTTTTTTAATGAATTGTATCATTATAGAAAATCCCCAAAATAAGATTCACAAAATGATTTTGACATGAAATGGGCCATTTTATGATATTAATAGAACATTTCTTATGAAAAATATCCTTTTTACATTGAAAATAATTTATAATATAAAATAATTATTAACATAATAATGAAATAATATTCTATGAAAGATACATTATAATATTTTATTAAAGGAATATTTGAATCATTGAGGTTTCATGAATATTGGAAATTTTGTTCAATGAATAGAAGTTAAAATAAACATTCTTTCCATAGATTTGTAAGAAAAATCATAAAGTATCTTTTTTGAAAAAAATGATAGGAATATTCTTTTATAATTTTTTTTAAAAAGTAAAAAAATTGTAAAAATCTCATTAAAAAATAATTGGGGAATAGTATAATCATTTTTTAAATTTTTCTAGATTTCAAGGGTATGTATTTGAAAAATTCCGTCACTATGAAATAATGATAAACAATCTTGAATAATGATTCGACTTTGAAAAAAACACTTACCGCTTTGGTTACATTTTAATCATATGCCTCATGAAAGAATAACATCAAATACAATATTAAATAAAATGAAGGAAAATTGAGTCATGATATAGTATATAAATTTAGTATTATATACACTATATAAATTAAATAAGTGGAGAATATGGAATATGTATCTGAAAAGTAAAAGTGAGATGAGAAACCCTTACCACATTATAGGTGGATGAATCATATACCCCACGAATGAGTAATATTTTACTAAATAAAAAATATCTTGATAGTAAATAAATTCATGATAAAAAATTTAAAAGGGTAGTTATATAAAACTCTTAAAATAATATATTATCATAACATCAAAATATTCCTCAAGGAATGATAATTGAGACAAAGTAGCATACCTATTATTCGACTTCCTTTGTACGTGATCGAAACTATAGTACAATAAATATAAATATATTACAAATATATTATAGAAACATATTAATATATATCATACCATATATTATTAAATTATAATATTTATCACCCTTTTATTATTAATTCATTCATAAAATTATTACTTCGGGGGAGAAGTGCTTCGTTTTTAAATTGTGTTTTGATTTGGTAGTCCAACCCTTATACTTTTATCATTGTTTCATCTTCAAATAATATTATTTATGATTTATATAACATATATATTTAATGAAAATATATTAATATTCATCCATAAATATAGATATATATATATAGAAAAATGAATGACATCATTCATTAGGATGGTGTGTTGTATGTACGCATGAATGTTGTTTTTATTTTTCGAGGGATAGAAAGAAAGGATAGAAATAATAATTAAACTTTATAGAATCATTATTATGTAATATAAATTATATATATATCATATTTCCAAATTTATATGAATCCATGTAATGGGGTGATGGAAAATTAATTACACATGTACGTGGAGATGGTAAGTCATTTTTACACACAAATAGTTCAATCATTTTTCATAAGATACATAAATAGTGTAAAATGGTGGTGTCATAATCATAATAACATAAAAATATATAGATGATATTTTTTTATTTTTTTATTAGGAAATCAAAATATTAAGAGGAACTAGAAGAATAAATATACAAGAAAGAGCAGGTAAATATGATTAACTATTATTCTATGGACATCCATTAGATCTTTTCTTAAGGGATATAGGTTTTTTATTTTAGAAGGAAAAAAACATCTAAAAATTATCTAATTACATTGATAAGATAAATGGGATTATTTTTGTCAAGATATATTGCTCAATGGGGGGAAAATATGTGAATGAAGGGGGGCACTTTTATAATTTATGTCCGGGGAAATTTTCGAATTTCCCTTAATATTAAAACATACTAAAAATATTTTAGTGAAAATTGATAAAAAAGGCCTATAAATGATAAATGGATTAATTTATAGACCATATATTATCCACTCTTTTATTTTTTTTAGATTTAAATAATTTAATAAAGTATTATATTCCTGAGATATAATTATTATCAATTTTGATATGATTCAATACATTGTCTTTAATAATTTAAATAAAACTTGATAACATCAACCCAAATAATTTCACACATCCCATATATGTCATATGAACCATTGAAAGTCATGGAACAAATAAATTAATTCAAATAATATTACATTTAATTTTTTATGTATCCTTTATTTAATTTTACAATAATTGAATAATTAGTGCATCAGTGTTCTGTATGAAATTATTGTTATTCATTATTCCCTATAAATTAAAAATAAATTACCATAATTTAGATAAATATTTTTTATTTTATTTGACTTTTTATAGTTGAAAATATCTTTATGAACACATATTTTTTATGAGGTACAAATCCTCTAATTTTGGGTATAAATATTCAGTTTTGACATAATATGGATGCCTAGTGAGGCTATGAAAGAAAAAAAGGTGCATGGGGATTGTATAGAGGCCGAAGCCTCACTTTATGTAAGAAAACACTATTTCACATAGTTGATATAAACTATGTGGCCTATTCCCCATTTTTATTGTAATAGTTTATTGAATTACATATTGTAGTGTATGGAACATGGATTTCTCTAACCATGCTCCAAGGGTCTTATGCACATGTGGATCGTCTATAGTTTTTAGTAGATCTAAATGGTACAATATACACATTCATTCTAATACTATGTGGTCAAACCATATGGTTACCCTATATAGATATGGGCCAATGTAGGATTAAAGCATAGTTTGGCCAACAGTGCGGTCAAACCATATGATCCATAAATTTTGGGTCAATTTGCCAGGTTCCATTAATGAGTTTTATGTTCAAACTTACTTCTTATTTTATTCATTCATATGGATGAGACCTCATTTATTCTCCAATTTGAGTTCCTCAAGCTGTATATACTAGGTTTGATGATAAATAATCTATCTTCACTCCTACACAATCTTTGTTCATCTTGTTGGATGTGTTCATGTATGATCTTTATTCATATTTCACCTGTCATCATTTGTATTTCTCTCAATTGGGTTATTTGGGTATAAGATAATATTCAATAATTTTAGTGCATTCATATATTTTCCCATTTTCGTATAATATAATCCAATCCAATGTAAAATACTATATTAATTATCCTCTATTGGAATATGGTAGGTGGTATAGTAATAATCCCTGAATTTTGTGATAATTTATAGTATTCCTTCTATACCACATATCAGTTTCACTGTGCATTTCCTCTAAAACGAATTTTTATTAGTTCGGTTCCTTTTTTTGAACTATGACTTTGTTAGACACCAAGGAACAAGTGATTTCAGCAACATCATTTTATTCCACCCTAATGGTTGTTCCCTTTATACGCCTAAATAGATTTCAGGGTCATATAAATACTACACCTATCAGTGTGTTGGTATCTACTTTATAATGGTGATATCATAATTTATAGTGGATAAATGTAGGTGAATAACATGACTAAAACAATTATCAATTTAATATTAATTTAATGGGGATGATATGTATGACTATGTCACATAAATAAATGGAACAATGGTTATAACCATTTTATTAATGAATTTTAATGTGTTAGGAATCAATTATTGGCTCTGGATAAATCATTGAGTGATTATAATTGATAGAATTGGGCATGGAGACCCTTCAGTTGTAAATGGGCATGACGAACCAATATATATATATATATATATGGTCATGGATCCCCTTACACTACTATGATATACCAACATGGAGACCATATAATTATATACAAGAACAAAGACCCATCCTAATATGATACTGGCATTCGTGACCCCATGTTGGTGATATCTGCATGGTGACCCTAGTGATATGATCCTGACACGAAGTCCCTTTTAAATATTATATAGGCATAGAGAAAATAGTGATATGATCCATATAATGACCCGTAATATACATTCATTTTTATTTATTTATAATTGAAGCATACTTATTACAACATATAACAAACCAATGATAGGACCATATAGGTATAGTGTATTTAGAAACTAAGAAACATAAACAACTAGTTCATAAATCATCTATATTGTCTCTTATTTATTTCATCATATCTATAGTCCCTTTTAGAATATCATACTAAATACCCTTATTCCTGACCTCGGGAAAGGAAAAAAATAAAGGGTGAGATCAAATGCTCATTAAGGGAAAACAAAGGAAATATCAATCATATCATATTCATAAGAACATAACAATTTGAAAATCTTATCCTATAAAAGATATCATCATATCATGACATGGGACAAATCATAGTAGTGATAAGTAATCCAAATATTCATATCATAATACATGAAAAATTGTGGCATAAACACATAATCAGAGTAAATCATTTCATATTAGTCAAGACTCATTGTCAGTACTATCATAACTGACAAAGTCCATTACTGAACTGAGTTCACTCCTCGTTCCAATCATGTATCACTGAAGAAGATTTACTTGTCATTCCAGCCATGTCTATATAATGAGATATAAATATTCACCAAAATCATTTGAGGGAGATATAGTTCCCACCCATCTAATTATGAAACCGTTATTATGTGGGCGAAAAAATCATAAATCATACATCATAGCATAACCCATGTAATAAAACTGGGATTCTAAAACAACATGCCACCATAAAATAATACATATAAAATAAAAGGACTTAATAAAAATAATTCCATCATAACATAATCAAATCAATGTAATATTATGGATGGAAATAGAACCCTATATTATCTTAGATGAAAAATAATTTTGATAAAACACTTGAACTCCATTCTTGAGGAAAATATCCATTTTACATCAAAAACATTTTTTCTTTCTCAAAATGTCATAAAATTTTAAAATAAAAGAATTTAATATAAAATAAACATGTAAACATGTAAACTAAGCTTCATGTAAACAATTTTCTATGAAATCATAAAAACCCATTCATGTTATATATGTTAAAAAAACATTCTTCTCATTCTTTGGCTAGAACAGTAAAAAAGTATCTCGTACTGAAAACAAAAAAATTCCATTCATATATTTTACTAAAAATTATCCAATAGGTAATATTGGATTTAAAATGTTATAGGAGGATAGAAATAATATTACATATTATGAAAACATGTATGTGGATGGTAAATATGCCCACTAAATTCTGAAGTATAAACAATCTCAGATAAAAATGAGATTGCGAGATTTTCCTTTACCTTAGGTCTGATATGCCCTATACGTATCTGAACAACCTTTATAATGATTTAAATATTGACATTGAATTATTAATAAATCATAAACATTTTTATGATATCATATATGGTCATATTCTTAACTTCTTATTAGTAATATTTCATTGCTACTTCTTATTACGGTGTTCATTGCTTTATGTTTTTATGTGTCTTTTGTTGAATAAATTATTATTCCATTTTTAGGTAATAGCTACATAATTTACAGAATTGTATTAGTATAATATATTTCCTATTTATTCACTAAATTCAATTATATAATCATGCTTAAATTAAGATCAGGTAGAATGAATCACATCGCACCTTGGAGACTGTATGCCATACAAATGCACTAGCGACGATATCATTCCCATAATTGTTGAATTGTATTGTAGTGGATGATAGAATATCTCAGAATTAGTAACTTTTTATAATAATAATATATAGTTATTCTTTAAACCATTATACCCATCCATGTAAGGTGGTGGTGGAAACCATATTATAGCATGGCATGGAGACGGTATTCTGTACGTACACATGCATGATGATTTTGTTTTCCGTAGGATGGATAGAAGGAGAAATAGGATTTTATTCATATATATATAAAAATATCAGTAAATTAGTGATACTGATATTATTACTTTATAATAAAACAAATAAAGAAGAGGAAGTAAAATAAGAAATAAATATGAAAGGGTCTGTAAAGGATATTACCTCTTCTTCGACGCGCCTCTTCTAAACCAACTCTTAGGGCACTAAAGTTGTACTTTTAAGAAGCCCAAGACATCTATTATGTTTCTAGGGAAGTGAAGAGGATAAATGAATCGTTATTTTCTGATATTTAAGGCCCAAAAATGTTTTTAGGGGGATAGGGAGGAGGTTCCCTTTTATAAGAGAGGGGAGGGGAACTTCTGGAAACCTCTAAAATATTAATTTATAATAAAAACAAAACCCAGTCAAAACCCTACAAAAATTACACAAATCCAAATATTAGATGAGACAGGGTTATAATATCATCAAAAAATAAAATTTATACTTTTTGGAAATTTATATTTAACCTTATCTACTTGATTTATCCTCATTTAATCTATTTAATTTTATTTGTGGTAATAATATTCTATATTTTAAATTGTTATAAATAATTACATATGGGTTGTAAATTTTATATAATTGGATACTTTATGTCATTTTAGACTATATAAATTTTAATTTTTATTTTTTTATTTTAATTTTTGATTTTGAAAAAATTTTATAATATGTTATATTTATTAAATAAAAATAGTGTCAATTTAGACACTATTCATTTATTTGAATTTAAATAAGATCCACAAAAAGGATATATTCGAAAAAAAAAATATTTAATAGATTCCTAACATGTCATATTAATCTATAAATTTTTTTTGGAACATTAATTAGTTCATATAATATTTATTTCAATATTTTTAAAACCATTTATTTGATATTTAAAACAATAAAATAATTTCTACATCACTATTGTGTCATCATTAATGGTTATTATTTAATCCCTAAAAATTATAAATAAATTATAATTATATATATAATTTTATTAGCTTTCTGGATAGTATTTATAATCGATGTTTTATGTGGTTTAGCACTAATTTCAAATTACTACACTTATAAGATATAAGATAGTGACATTTTGTAACTTTTTTGGTTTTAAGAATAATTATATCATTTTTATGGTCAAAATTATATGAAATGAATATATTACGACCATTAATTGATATGAATTGACTTTTCTTCATCCAATATAATTTTTTCAGGTCTTAGGGTAATTTTATAATCTTATTTGTACCTTTAATTACCCGATTTACCTTTATCTATAGTAAATAAAAAATCTCGTAGTTACTATTCATAATATAAAAAAATAAAAGTAACATATTAAAATCATTTGGACCCACTAAATACAAATATAAAATCCATTCTCCAAAATTCAAAACACAGATGTTGAAGAAATTAATATAAAATTAATCCCGTTGTTAAGAAAATATGTTTTTAAAGATGAAAATTGGTAAAAGATTGAAATGTATTTACCTATGAATTCAGTGTAAAATTAATGGTAATAACATAAATTATATTAAATTGTAAAAATATATTATTTATCTACATTAAAACCATTAAATATTATCATTTAACCATATAAATGTTCTCGATGAAAAGGTTGTTTTTAAGAAAAATTTAGCATATCTTAACTATTCATCAAAATATGAAAGTTATCAGAAACGTATCAGCAATTTATCCAATGTAAATTTTTATATCATGATTTAAAATAAAAATTTTATTTTGTAAAATTGAACTTATAAACATGTAAATAATTATATTTAAAATGGGCCGCCATCAAATGGCAGGAAAAATGAATTTTTTTTAAAAAATACTTCTTTTATTCGAAAAATTGATTTTGTCATTATATATCATTCTAGAAAATATGTAAGTTGAATTATAATGTTATATAATTCAAAATTAGGTTAATACTATTCATAACATCTATTTGATAATATTATAACAATATACCAGTGTTTAGGGAAACTTGATATTGCGTACAACACAAGCTATCGATGAAGGTTGCTCTTGTGTGTAATGCAAGCCAAGCTAGTGTTTTGTGTAGTAAAATATTCCTTCAGAGTTGTGTATTAAATAAGACATTAAAAAAATATTTCTCATAAAATCACAGGGTGTTACATTCTATCCCCCTTAAAATTAATTTCAACCTTGAAATTCGTCACATCGTAACAAACAGATGAAGTTACCACTCCCTCATTATATCCTCAAGTTCCCATGTACCTTATTCTAATTGGTGGTTCTTCTATAAAACATTAACCTAGAAAGTGGTCTTGTTTTGTAGAACATTTTCTCTATGATCCAGAATCACTATCGGTTTTTTTCATAAGAAAGATCTTGCTTCAGTGGTACAACTTCTGATCTTAGTACATGTGATGGATCAGGTATGTACTTTATCAAGAGAGATACATGGAACACATCATGAACATGAGTGAGATTTTGTGGGAGTTTCAATCAGTAATCTTCCATTCCAACATTATACAGTATTTCGAAAGGACCAATATACTATGGGATCATCTTTCCCTTCATTCCAAATCTCATTACCCTCTTCGAATGAGATATTTGTAAGAACACTTTATCACACACTTCAAACTCTGGGTCTTTTATTCGGTTGTCAGTATAACATATTTGTCGACTCTGAGCTACTCTTATGTGTTGGTGAATAGATCTGACCTATTTGGCCATCTCATCAACAAGATCAGGTCCTAATAGTTTTCTTTCTTCAACATCATCCAAACAAGTTGGAGTTATGTATATCTTTCCGTAGATAGATTCATAAGGATCCATTTGAATACTAGAGTCAAAGCTATTATTAAAAAAAATTCTCCTTTGATAGGTGTTAATCACAACCAAATTTGAAATCCATAGATCAAGCACTCAACATGCCTTCGAAAGTTAGGATTTTCCTCTCAGACTGACCATCTATTTGAGGATGATAGGCAATACTGAAACTCAACTCTATATCTAGAGCATGATGAATACTTTTCCTAAACTTTGAGGTAAACCTAGGATCCCCATTATATATAATGGAATGTGGTACTCCATGCAATATTATGACTTATTTTATATATATCCCGGCAATCTGATCAAGAGCGAAATTCTCTCTAATATCAATAAAATGTTTCCCCTTTTTAAGATGATCAACTATAACCCATATATCATTATTTCCTTTGGATGTATTGGGAAGTCTGATGACAAATTCCATGTTAATATTTTACCATTTCTATTATAGTATGGGTAATGGTTGTAACATCCATTTATACTTCTATCGCTCAGCTTTAACTTGCTGACAAACCAAGCATCGAGAGACATATTCAATGATATATCTTTTCATGCCATCCCACCAAAAGTACTCTTTCAGGTCCCTGTACAGCATTGTACTTCTAAGATGATTATATAATGAAGAACTATGAGCCTCATCCAGCAACTCCTTCTTTTATTCTTGTATGGTATGAATACAGACACAGTTCTTGAACATTATTATTCATTCACAATCGAGGTTGAATTCATGAACATTCCTCACTTTACTTTGAAGCCCAACATCAACTTTATGCGCCTCATTAATCATCAGTTGTATAGATGGTTGAACCTTCATTTCTGAAATATAAGATACCTCCTCGTTCATTAAAATTCTAAGATCCATCTTTCGTAAATCCTTAAAAATTGGACACTTTGTGATCCCCATCATGGATAAGCTAGCATGGTCTTGTCAATTTAATGTGTCTTCCACATTTTTTTATTCCTTTCTCTTTGAATATAAAATAATATTGTCTATAAGGACTACCAAAAACTGATCAAGATAGTCTCTAAAGAATCTATTCATTAGATCCATGAAGATGGCCGGGGAATTAGTAAGACCAAATGTAATCACTAAAAATTCAAAGTGTTCATACCTTGTATGGAAAGCTGTCTTTGGTATATAATTTTTTTACCCTTAATTAATGATACCCTGAACAAAGATCAACCTTGGAAAATTATTGAGCTCTATGTAGTTGTTCAAATAAGTCATCAGTGCATTGGAGATGATATTTGTTCTTGATAGTGATCTTCGTAAGTTCACTATAATCAATACACAGTCTCATTAATCCATAATTCTTCATAAAAAACATGACAATTGCTCTCCAAGGTGATATAATAGGGTGTATTAATCTCTTATCGTGATTCTCATGGAGTTTCTTATTCAATACCTACAACTCAATTGGGTCCATTTTATAAGGTGTCTTTGAAATGGTCATAACACCCGGTATGAGTTCTATTGAAAACTAAACTTCACGATTTGATGGAAGACCTAGAAATTCCTCTAGAAATACATCATAAAACTCCTGTATAATGGTAATATTTCTAATCATGAGTTTCTCTCCAACCATTTGAGATAAAGAACATTCATTTATTGGAATCAAGACCCATAAATGGAAGAAATTTCCACTACAAGGTTATATTCATTTTTTCATCGATTGATGATCATATATTGATCAGGAATAAGAAATGTGACTTCCCTTCTTTGGAAATTGACATGAGATACATATACAGAAATCCAATCCATTCCAAGAGTAACATCAAATTCCACTATAGGAAGGATCACAAGATTTTCAGGAAAGACTTTACCACAAACATTAATCGGAGAAGAATTGTAAACTTTTGGTGCGACTATTGTTCCATTAGGAGTTGTCACAGCTAACTAAACACCAAATATTTGGGGTAGTATGGAGATACCCTTAGAAAATTCCTTAGAAATAAAAGAATTGGTGGATCCAGAATCAAATAAAACATTGGATACTTTAGAGTGGGTGGTAATTCTACCATTCACCACTTTGTTATCATACTCCACATCGCTGATAAAAATTACATGTGACTTTCCTTTTTTTTTGGCCTTAAGAGTTCGTTGACATCGATCATCATCAACAACCTTTGGATTAGGGAATTGATTGGCATAATTCCCTATTTCCTAGAACTTATAAAATTGAAGTGTAGGAGGTGGATTCTGTGTAGCCTTACCTTTGTTCGCATCCCTAGAAATCTTTTTCTCATCACTAATGAATTTAATTTCTTGATGACCTTCTTTTCCACACATAAAACATTTACATGTCCCATTAAGAAAATTACCTCTCTGTTTCATTCCACACATCGAGCATAAGGGAAAACTCATCTTCTTTCCAGTGTGGTCTTTAGATTTTCCTTTGAAATCAATTTTCCTCTTCTTATCAATCCCATATGACTGATGGATTACTCCAATATCCATCTCAACCTTGAGAGCACATCGAAAAATTTCCTTGTATCTATTGAAGTCCAATATAGATAATTCCCTTCTAGTACATGGTTTTAAGCCACTAAAGAATAGGTCAATCTTACTCTCAGGTTGTATAATAATCCCATAAGTGTACCTTGAAAGCCTTGTAAAATTTGATTCGTAGGAACTAAAATATTAATCATCCTTTGGCATCAGTTAAAGAAACTCCTTCTCCATATTTATTTGAAGAATAAATGGGGTGTACTTATTAAAAAATAAGTTCTTTAACTCGTCCCATCATATAGACTCAATTTCATCCCTCTACCTCATATTCTTGACAAGATTCCCCCATTGATCAGCTTCACTGTCCAAATGATATACTGCCAAGATGACTTTATCATGTTCATAACACTGAAGGACTGAAAATATATTTTCAATGGTACTGATCGATTATTCACCCTCTAATGGATCTAAAGAACCACTAGATGATGGTGGATGCTACCTCATGAAGGATTAAACAGAATGTTGCTCCCTCCTTTGCTCGTTTGGATGTCATGTATGGTTCATATCTTGAGAAAGTTGTTTGATCATGGCTAAAGGATTTTGCATTTCGGCTCCCATATCCTTTGGTTACATAGGGGGAAAATCATTGCATTACCCGTAACATTTAGTATTTACACGGTTCCTTCGGGTTCCAGCCATTGACTAAAAGCAAGAAGCATAGTGTGAGCAACACTAATTAAAATAGGAAAACCACATAACCAGGAATATAATTTCACAGTTTAAGTCATTTAATTGGTTATTCTTGGCCATTTCTAAAAAACTAATATTCTGTTCTATGCTTATATATTTCCTTAGGGTTATTACTATGGATTTCACAAACTAGTTTCTAAAGGTTGACTATTCCTTTCATCTGATACCATATATAACGAACCATACATTACATAAATTGTTATTACTTCAGAATTGAAGCATAATTATTACAACATATAACAGAACCATGATAGGACTGTATAGGTATAGTGTCTTTAGAAATTGTGAAGCATAAACAACTGGTTCATAAATCATCTGCATTGTCTCCCATTTATTTCATAATATCTAAAGTCCCTTTTGGCGTATCCTACTTAATACCCTTTTTCCTAACCTGGGGAAAATAAAACATACAAAGGGTGAGCTCAAATTCTAAGTATGGTTAAACAAAGGAAATATCAATCATATCATAATCATAAGAACATATCATTTTGAAAATCATATCCTGCAAAAGAGACCATAATATCATGACATGGGATAAATCATAGTAGTGAAATGTAATCCTACTATTTATAAAATAAGACATGAATCTTTGTGGCATACACAAATAATCATATAAAAGCATTTCATATTATTCAAGACTCATTTTCAAGACTATCATAGCAGAAATAGTGCACTACTGAACCGAGTTCACTCCTCATTCAAGTCCTATATCACTGAACCAGATTAACTTTTCATTCCATCCATGTCTATCTCATGAGATATAAATCATTACCGAATGCTTTTAAGGGAGATATAGGTCCCACAAATCTCATAATGAAACCATTCATATATGTTCCACAAAATCATAAACCATACATCATAACATAACCCATGTAATAATAATGGGATTCTTAAACATCATTCCATCATAACATAATACATATAATATAAATGAACTTCATAAAAATAATTTCTTCATAACATAATCAAATAAATGTAATAATTGGAATGGAAATAGAACCCTATATTATCTTATATGAAAAATAAATTTGATAAAACACTAAAACTCCATTCTTGAGGAAAATATCCTTTCTACTTCAATTGCATTTTTCCTTCGTCAACATTTTATACAATCTTAAACTAAAAGAAGTTAACTGAAAATAAAATTGAAATTTTTTAAAGGAATCTTCCTGGAGATAATGTTCTATGAAATCATAAAAATAAATTTATGATGTATAATTTAAAAAACATTCTTCTAGTAATTTGGATGAAAAAGTCAAAAAGTTTCTCGTACTAAATATGACAAAAGATTCATTTCATATGTTTTACTAAAAATTATAAAATAGGTAAAAATGGATTTAAAAAATTTTATGAGGATATAAATAAGATTACATATTTAGGAAACATGGATTTGGATTATAAATATGACATAGTAAATTCTGAAGAATAAACAATCTCGGATAAAAATGAGATTGTGAGATTCTACCTTACCTTAGGTATGATTTGCTGAGTATATATCCAAAACTCCTCTATAATGATTTAAATAATGTCATTTACTTATTCCGGAATCATGGACATTGTTATGATATCATATATGGTCATATTATAATTATCTTATTAGTAATAATTCATTTCTACTTGTTATTCATGTGTTCATTGCTTTATGTTCTTATGCACATTTTGTCGAATAAATTATTATTCATATTTTTAGTTTATAGAAACATAATTTATAGAATGTTATAATTATAATATATATCATATTTATTCATCCAATCCGTTTATATAATCATGGTTTTATGAAGATCATGTAGAACGAATCACATTGCACTGTGGAGATGGTAAGTCGTACGTACGCACGAGGGGCGATATCATTCCCATAATTATTGAATGGTATAGGAGTCGATGAAAGAATATATCAGAATTAGTATCATGTTATGATAATAATATATAGAAATTCTTTACTCCATTATACCCATCCATGTATGGTAGTGGTGGAAAGTAGATTACACCACAGCGTGGAGACGGTATTCCGTACGTACGCACGTGCTGTGATTTCGTATTCCATATGATAGAGGGAAGGTGAAATAGGGTAGTTTCATATTTATAATAACATATCATTATATGAGTGATACTTATGTTATTACATTATAATTAAACAAAAAAAGAATAGGAAGTATAAGATGAAATAAATTTGAAAGGATCGATAAAGGATATTACCTCTTCTTCGACGCGCCTCTTCTAAACCTCCTTATAGGGGACTAAAGTTGGTCTTTGAAGAAGACCAGGACCTATAGTATGTTTCTATGGAAGTGGAAAATAGAAATGGATAGGGTTTGGCCGAGAATGAAGCCTCAAATGTTGTGAGGAGGAGAGCAAGGAGGTTCCCATTTATAAGATGGGAGAGGGGCACTTTTGGAAACCTCTAAAATTTTAATTTATAATAAACTCAAAACCCACATAAAAACATCGAAAAATGACTCAATCCGAATATTAGATGAGATAGGGTTGTAATATAATCATCCAATAAAATTTATACATGTTGGGAATTTATTTTAACCATTATCAACTTGATTTCTCTTTATTTAATCTATTTAATTTTATTTGAGGTAATAATATTCTAAATTTTAAATTGTTATAAATAATAACTTATGGGTTTGGAATTTTCCATAATTGGATACGTTATGAAATTTTATACTATATAAATTTCAATTTATAATTTTTAAATATTTTTTGTGATTTTTAAGCAATTTAATAATATGTTATTTTTATTAAATAACAATAGTGTCAATTTTGACACTAATCATTTTTTTGAATTTAAATAATATCCACACAGAGAATATATTCGAACCAAAATATTTATTAGATTCTTAACATGTCATATTCATCTAGAAAATTTGTGGAGAACATCAACTAGTACATATAATATTTATTTATATAATTTTAAAACCATTTATTTGATATTTTAATCAATAAAATAATTTCTACATCACTATTGTGTCATCAATAATGATAATTATTTAATACCTAAAAAATATAAAAAAAACTTTTATGATATAGATAATTTTATTATCTTTCTGGATTCTACTTATATTCTATGTTTTTAAGAGAGTGACATGTTGTGACATTCTTTGGTTTTAATAATAATTATATCATTTTAATGGTCAAAAGACCATTAAACGAATCAATTATGACCCTTATGTGATATTCATGGACTTTTATTCATCCAATAGAATTTTAGTAGATCTTATGGTAATTTTATAATCTTATTTTTACCCATAATTACCCCATTTACCTATAACTGTAGTAAATAAAAATTACTGTAGTTAATATTCATAATATAATAATAATAAAATTAACCTATTAACCTTATTTGGACCCACTGAATAAAAATAAGGAATCCATTTTTCAAAATTCAATACATAGAAGTTAAAGTAATTAATTTAAAATTAATCATGTAGTTAAGAAAATGGGTTTTAAAAGTTAAAACATTGTAGAAGATTGAAATGAATTTACCTATGAATTCAACTTAAAATCAATGGTAATGACATAAATTATATGAAATGGTAAAAATATATTTTATTTATAATTTAAAACCATTAAATTGTGTTATTTAGCAATATAAATTATCTTGATGAAAAAAGTTGATTATAAGAAAAATATAGCGTATTTTTACTATTCATCAAAATATGAATGTTATTAGAAAAGTATCAAAAAATTATCCAATGTAAATTTTTATATCTTGATTAAAGATAAGTATTTTATATTGTGAAATTTAACTAATAAAATTGTCAAAAATTTTATTTAAAATGGGTAATCCGTCAAAAGGCTGTAAAACAGCATTTTTTAAAAAAAAAATACTTCTTTTATCAGCAAAATTGATTTTGTTTTCATATCTGATTCTAGAAAATGTGTAAGTTGAATAATAATGTTATAAAATTCAAAATTAGGTTAATACTATTCATAACGGCTAATTCATAATATTATAATAATATACAATTGTTGAGTGAAACTTGGTATTGCGTACAACACAAGCTATTGGGGAAGGTTGCACTTGCATGTTACGCAAGCCAGACAAATGTTGTGTGTAGTGAAAGATTCCTTTGGTGTTGCGTATAACATAAGACAACAAGAAAATATTTCTCATAAAATCTCAGGGTCTTACAATCTTGGAATGACTTCCCTTATAAATATGAAATGAGCATGGCGACCCTGATGCTGTGAAATGGGCATGGACACCCTTATTGATATGATACAGGGATTGAAACCCAATACTATTATATAAGGGAATGAATAACCATACTTATATGATTCTGGATTGGGAGAATTAATTATTAGGACTCTAAGCATGGAGTCCCCTACTGTTTTGATAATTGGTGTTGTGTCCCTTGATACTTCTGATACTCATTCACCTCACGGAGGAATGTGTTTTGTTTCATGTCCAAGATATTAGTCATAGACACATATATATCCATAGAACCTCAATACATGTATAATGTATATATGTGTATACATGTGGTTTCTTTTTTAGATATTTCTTGGAAAATCTTGGTAGTTTCAATTTCTGGTGATTTCATTAGGGTGCACATCCATCCCTTTCAGAGGAAACATAGTTGTTTCCCCACATTCCAGCTTTCCAAATGTTGGTGGCATCCATCATTTATTCAGAGACGTTTTCTGATTGATTGAAATGGGATGATGGGATGTCAGTTCCTCCTTTCATGTGTACTTACTCGGAACTCATTAGCTAGTTCGGGTCTCCCTTAATGATTACGACATTGTTTGTGAAACTCTTCACAATGCCCTATCCTCATGGATGCTAGTTAATTACACTATTTCGGTCAAGACATTCCAAGTGGTCCGGTCCGGGCAACAACATTTGGACGTGGGAGTAGTCATGTTGGACATCGCTAGCATGTCTGGATGCTGGAACATTTGTGCGTCTAGGTTTCTTCCTCTTATGATATAGATTCTAAAGGGTGTGAAAGCATGAGGCATCCAATGCTGAGTGTGGGGAATTTTATGGCATGGGAATGCCTCTTAGGTTTTCATTAGAATCCCAATTTTCAAATAGGGTATGTCTTGATTTTAACGTCTAGCAGAGATGGATAAGACTAATCAGACACTAATGGGACCAGATAAGTGGGCTGCAACCCCTAGATGGATTACTGATGTCGGGGCAAATGCATGATTAGTTGCCTGATTTCTAATAGGAGTAGTGAGAATTTGGGTGACATGATATCACTGAGATGTGGTGGCCTAGGTAATAATCTGGATGGATACATATTGTTGAGAGTGGATGGGGATTGAGATGAAGACGATGTGAGGGAGACAATGATGTTATTCTTGAGCATCAAAGAGACCTCCAACACATCCCCGTGGTAGGAAATAAATGTACACGTAGTTTGGTGGGGTGACAGGTCACCTGAGGAGGTGGCCAGGGAGAATAGATGCATGGATTGTACTCAGAGAAAGTGGAACCTCTAGGTTGGGATATGACTTTCCTGAGACACATAGGCTCATAGGAGAGACCAGGATGAGACATGAGTGATGGGGTTGATCCTCAAGTAGGTTTCCTACATATACTCGTTGTAGGGAATCAAAGTCTACATAGTTCAGGATTGTTGTATGGAATCAACATGTGGGTATAGGATAACAAACCAATAACATACTGGGGATTACATGTGTTTAGCTTCCTGGGTTGGTCTGATTCTCAATTGGCAGGCCAGAGACGTGGGTCCAAATAAAGAGGAATATTAATTCTTACCATCAATTACAGACTACAACGGCTTACCATTGGATGGGGAAAAATCAATGGCTTCACTTCGATCAGGTAACACAATGTCCTACTGTCTATCATGTATCACAATGAATTACCGATGGATGGGGTACAACAACTTACAGCTGGATGGGGTCACAACGGCTTATCGTTGGATGGGGTACCACCTTAGGAAGGCTTCCTATAAACCCTTCCTAGGTGATAGGGATCAATGTCCACATAGTTTTAATGTGTACAGTTTGATGTCATATTTGAAAAAAAAGGTGGTGTACAGATTTGTGTCATGCAGGACGAGGGTGGACAGATGTGGAGTGGTCGAGACCGATGAAGCCATTGGTCTTGAAACTCAGGGAGGCTTCTTACATACCCTACCTAGGAGAGAGAGACCAAAGTCCACATATTTCGAATATAATCTCGGAACTGATGTGAAGGTGGTCATAACCAATGGAGAGGTTGGGAATAAACCTCAGGGATGATTCATACGTACCCTTCCTAGGAAACAAAGATCAAATTTTACATAGTTCAGATGGTGGACACAGTTTAACGTCATGTGGGACGAAATGTAAACGAAATGACAGAGTTGGGACAAGTAGGTATTGGTCTTGAGTCTTAGGGAGGCTTCTTATATACCTTGCCTTGGATAAGATCAAAGCCCACGTAGTTCATATGTGTT
The DNA here is from genome assembly GCA_963277665.1 of Viscum album. NCBI lineage: Eukaryota > Viridiplantae > Streptophyta > Magnoliopsida > Santalales > Viscaceae > Viscum > Viscum album. The sequence goes on from OY728138.1 coordinate 1,971,099,273, forward strand.
TGGATTGGGGAATACATGCTATGGTGGCCCAAAGAGGTTTTCGTGGTCAATGATTACACTAAAACCAAGTGAGCTATGCTCCGTGTGAGAAAAAAGGGGAATCAAATACCTGATGATCACGTTGTGAAATTTTTGTCAGTATGAAGTGGAATGGGGATTACACGTGGTTAGAGACCCAATGATGAAACAGGGTCTTATGCGTGGTTAGCAGCCCAGGGAGATGGAGATTGTGACTTACTCTAGGATATATGCTTGATGGTGACAAATCATAGAGGGAGAGGGATTAGGTATCAAGGATCCTTCTACCCCTCTCATCTCTTAGATGATGGCATAGAGATGAGGAGGGAGAGAAGAGATTCTGCCTCACAAAAAAAATGCTAGGGACATATATCGAGATGGTTTCCCTTCCTCGAGGATAGTTACCTATCCAACAAAGAGGATCTCTTTTCATGTGAGGAAGATCACACTCTCGTGGAGACGAGCGGGCATTGAATATTTCTAGGACCGGGCACCCCACGTATGATGCACAGGGCGAGGCTACATTTTAACATTATGTGATGAGGATGATTGTGATTGGTAATTTAATGTCCTACATCTCAGATAAGGTGGGTTCACTATACACTCATTGGTCCTACATAACTGATTCCCGCCTACCCTTGGGTTAGAGAAGGCATCAACAATTCCATGGTGAGATGGTGTTGTGGAGTGATCCACTAAGGGGTCCACATTAGGATGGCTATGAGAAGAAGAAATATCCTATAGAATTCCTATGAAAAGTAGCCTGAGGTTGGAAACCTAATGTAAAGCACCACCAATGGGACATTGAAATTGCTTCATACAAACAGGGAGGGTCGCAGGGGAAAGGTATTGCAAATAAAATAGTTTTAAAGGAAATGGAATTATAGAGCTCTGGATTTTCACATAGGGGAGGGGCTTCAAGAAAGGGGTCTTCTTCGTAATGTGTAATGACATTGCCCTAGAATAGGGTATAAGTGCACATGAAAGATGCTTCGCAAAGTAAAAATGGTTTTGCTGAGCAGGTATTCACAAACCAAGGGTACCTTGTAAAACATAGAATGATGAAGCACTGTTCCTGGCGATGAAAAATGACCCTACCTTAGCATTTGGATCACATGTTCATGAAGGGTACATCACAAACCATGAGTGCCTTAAAAAGACTGAAGTCCCCTTAGGGATCTAATTCTATTTTGATGGCTCTTGGGCTCCCCTAAGGACATCCCTAATGGAATAAAAGTTGTGTTTAACCCATGGGAGGGGCACTCCACAATGCTAATGTCCTCTGAAGTGCTCTATTTTAACATAGAAAAAGTTTCATCATGATTTGGGAGCTGAGAATGTTAATGGTCAGAGTATCCATACTTTGGGATCAGGTGAATCCAAGTATTAATGAGCAAGAGGTAGCATAAAGTAGGGATCAATCGATGAAAAGAAAAATGGAACTTTTTATAAACTGTGGAACCTCTCACATCCTCTCTCAATTGAGGGTTCTCAAACATCAGGAAGATTTCAGAGCCTCTCTCCTATTATCTCTTCCGTGGTTTCACAAACATCAGGCGGATTGTGGAGCCTCCAACCTCCTTTCTCTGTAGTTCTACAAATTGGGTCCACTTTGTGCCAGCCATTGTGGTGCGGGGCTCCGTGATTGGTCTTCGCGAGGGAGCCTTTTTGGATTTGGCTTTGGATTTTCATCCATTTACACTGAACATATTTTTTGTGCCATCAAATCCCCCCCCATCAGACTTGTAGCCAAGAAGAAAACTATGGTCTAAGTATGAAGGTCAATTGAAAAAATCATTCGAGGCCCATTACAATGCAAGCTCAAAAATAAGGGTAGTGGTACGGAGTATTGATGTGTGGGCTAAGAGCGCTGTGAAGCTCGCCACATCCAGTCGTTCCATTAAGAGTGGGAGGTTCTTACCAATAAATAGGGGAGTCTGACAATTGTTATGTCCTTTCTCACCTCTGCATTTTGGATAAAGTGCAATCGATTTGTGAGGATCTACACACTCTATGATAGATATCCACAAATATGGTGTATATTCATCATGAAACACATCGAGTCCTTTGACTCCACAAGTGTGTGGATCGTGTATTGTGTCTACTAGAGCAGGGGCAGGGTTCCACAATTTTTTGCGGGGACCAAGCACAACGAACAAGCTTCGTAGATGGGCTTCATAAAAGGGCTTCGTTAACCAGAACCTAAGAGGTTCAAATTTCAAAAACTAAATGAATCAGAAAGAAGCATCAAAGGGTTCCTTATGGAAACCACCTGGAGGGACGAAATGGATAATATATTGGGTATTGGAGAACTCATACAAAGCCATTAAGACAATTATTCTCCAGTGGAGCTATTACCAAAGAGCTAGAATAACTATGCATTGTGTAAGAGGATGCCTCTAGATGGATTTGGCCTTAATGATGAAGTATTCATCCCTGAATTAAGTAGGGAAGAGATAACTTATTGGTTTAGGAGAATTCCATTCCAGTGCCAGGGGTTCAGGGCGGCTGATGGCCATACATGGGAGGATTTCACGCCCACCAATAATCAATACAGTTACAACCATGTGAGTAAATATGATGGGAAATCCTTTCATATAGATACATCTCCCCCACTGTATCACAATATTCTGATGGTGGCCCTAGGGAACCTAGATAAGGGGTGGACTGACGAGTGGGATTTGTTCCAGGGTGGCAACATTTTAGATTATTGGGCCGAAGCCTACTAGGTAGGTGCCTCGTGTGAGGAGTTCAAGTTATACGTGAGGTGATTGGGCATGTATGAGCCTTCTTGGGTCTCTCAATTCAATATCTATCAGCTGATGTAGCTGATGCAATAGTTGCTAAGATGATGGTCGTTGATGACCAACACCTTCTATTTTCACCATGGGGAGGTTGACATCAGTATATGGGACATGTGCATGATTGGGGGGTAATACTAGGGGGAATGTACAATTATTTACTCCCTGTGGTGAGTTCTTGGGAGGATTTGGAGCAGATGCCACCACTGGAGAGGGAATTGATGGACATGGTGCTGGGAGAGGAAAAAAAGTTAGTGAGAGACGACTATTTCAAGCTGTTGTTCATGTAGTTTTTGAACGTCTTGGAAGATGGGCAGTTCAATGTGAGTAATTAGACATGACTGAAGGGTGTTCAACGAGGCATAGAGAACTCATATTGGTGAAGCTTGGAGGACAACAAGTGAAAACACCAGGGGGTCAATGTCAGTATCGAGAAGTAACTGGTGGTATGGTTGGCTGAATTCATTGTGATGCCTATATGCGGTTGGATCCTGCCAGTGAGGGACACAATCATTGGCGTGCGACTGAGCATTTTTATCATGGTGTCCATGTTGGATAAGGGGGAGAGACCAACCTTGGTATCCCAATGTTCAACATGTTTTATAAGATGCTGTGTCAAATTAACGAGGGGAAGAAGTTGTAGAGGACATGCAGGTCGTTCCACCTTCTGTATGGGAAGATAGTCATGCATGTCAGGGTTATCTATTAATATCCAAACTTCATCTCCCCTCAATGATCAAATTTCATCCTGTCCATTTTGAATGCTATGGGGAGCATTCCGACCAGGTTCACTCTACAGGTGGTGCTGAACCGGGTCTGAAAGGTAGACAATATCAATTTCCACCTGTTCTCATTTAAAAATGTTGTTTTCACTCATGATGGCCAGGTAATGGAAGACCATTGTTCCTACCTCCTAGAATTTTGGGGTGGAGTCCTCATGGAAAGGGTTGACCGCGAGTCCATTAGTGAGCCTAATACCCAGCAAGGTTGGGTGAGGCAGTTATGGTTCATGCAGCAATTGTCATGATAGGTTTATTTGTGGGTACACTGGGGCTTCTGGGAAAAAATTTACACCCTCATATCGATGACTAATAAATAATACTACAAATGTCTTGTAGGACATGCACTAAGAAATAACGCTTGATTTTAGAAATTATTGGGAGAAACAAACCACTCTCATCAATTTCAAAAATAATAATAACTATCAGGATACAATTTCTTTGGTTCCATTTGATTCCCTATAATTTAGGACATATTTCCACCCCCATACAGGATAAAGATAGGAGAGGCACATCTAATGGGTCATTTTCTCATTTATGAGTCTTTGGAGGAGGTTAAACATATCATGAACTTTGTTTCTAAAAAATAGCCTAGATATAAATCACATGTCATTTACGATTTATATCCTCAACAGTTCGAGGTCAAGGATAATTTTTTTATGCAAGTCTGACATGGACATGTGATTATAAGAAAATATGGGAAATTGATGTTTTTATCTCATTATGTCAGGTTGTTTGAGATATTATAGAGATTCATGCATGTATCATATCTATTTCTATTTCATCATAGGTACCAATCCATGCATGACATCTTCTACGTTTCATAGCTTCTCCGTCATCATGTAGACCCATTTAATAAATTTAATCCCCAAGGATGTTGATTAAGATTGTGATGCTTCTTTTGAGAATTATTATATATTCTATATTGATCAGAGTAAAAAAGATCTACGAGGAAAAACTATCTATTTAGTACAGAATCTATGAAATCATATATGATTACAAGATGAGATGTGGGAGCAGAAGGTTAGAGTACATGCATAGTGGCTAGATTAATTCACAGATGATGATATACCACATTTGGAAGGGTAAATGGTGAAGAGCTCCTCTATGGTGGGAAACTATAAGAACCCACAATTTCTATGAGGTATGGTTCCTTAAATTTCAATTGTTAAATCATTTTTGACCTAATATGGATTTTTATTTAGTCTACGGGGGAAAAGGGGGTGTCTGAGACTTTTTTTATGCATAATTCTTAGTTTTTTGGAGAAAAATAGGTCATTAGGTTAGTAGAAACAAGGCATTCCAAAACACCTAGTTTCTCAAAATCATGCGGGGCATTCCAATTGGTAGAGTAGGGAACACAATTTTACATAATGATACACATATGGTGTAACTCCCGTGAAAGTTGTCAGAAATTATTAGCAAAACCAAATGACATGGTTAGTATATGGTTTCTCAAACTTTGTAGCCAAACAATGCAGGCACCCTATGTGGACAGTGACCTGAGCCTCATCAGTTAACTGTTTGTCCAACTCTGTATCCAAATCGTGTAACAAAAAATAATATTTATATTTACCACTTCCTATTAATAAGATATAAATTTTAACCTTATTCTTAAATTTCCTCATTCTAATGGAAAATAACTCATTTCTACTACAAATTCATTTCCTCATTCCCTAAAAGATAGGTTCAACAATAACTCACTTTCATAGACTCCAATTAGATCTTCTTTCAACTTATTAGATGCACACCAATATAATATTAATTCATATTATTTATTCATATTATTATTTTTAACCATTTTGTTTCTCCCAATCGAGTAATTTATGTTCTTTCTCATATTCCCTATTTTCAGTAAGTTTTCATTTTTTTTCTTTCAATATACACCAATCAAAAAGCTAGTACTGGATGAGTTTCTCCCATAAATGGTCTAGCAATTATAGCAAAATGATGACATTATTTATAATATGCATTATTTTTCACAATCAATTTTCACTTTGTGATTCCCTTAAAATGAATATTTCTTAATTTGGTTTATTAATTAGAACCTAGTTACCTAATTAGAACCTAAGAGATATGTGAACTCATCAACCATAATGTATTACTCCCCTATGGGTATACCCTTCATTACCCTAATTTGATTTCATAGTCATATAACCAAAATACCTATTGGTGTTTTTGTATTTAATTATAAATGGAGATATAATAATTGATTATGGTTAAATATATTGATGTTTTGTGGATAAAATTTTTTTCAATTGAAGATGAATTTTAATGAGTTGACTTGTTCATCCATGCAACCTAATTAACTTAAAAAATGGATACTTACATGTGATTAACTAATTTCAAGGATTTTTGAATCAAATATAGCATATGAATAAAGCCCACACTATTTATAATTTACATAATAAAGGATAGAGACAATAGTATTATTAATTGTGCACATCAACCCCTTTTGAATATATATATTTTGGTATGTCATCTTTCTAATAATTTATTATAGGGTCATGGTGAACCTATATTTATACATAGTCATGAAGACCCTTATTAATATGATATTGGGCATATTAAACCTATGATTTTGATACTAGTATGTAGACCCTAGTGATTTGATCCAGGCATCATGTACCTTATAAATAGGACACGGTCTTGGAGATCATAGTGATATGACATGCACATGACATCCATTGTAAATTTTATACTATCATGGATTCCTTAATTCTATGAAATTGTAATGGATACCCTTATTGATATGACAATGGGAATGGTGATGAATAATATTATACATGGGATTGATTAACCTTACTGATATGATTCTAGCTATTGTGGACACCCTATTATGATATTGGGAGTGGTATCCACTACTCATGTGAGGCCGAGTATTTTGTCCCTTGATACTCTTGATAGTCATGTTATAACTCATGGACACCTGAGATATGCCTCGTGCCCATGAATGTAGTAGTATCCACATATATGGATGTAGAAATCACTACATATATAGCCTATATATGTGTATAAATGTGGTTACATATTCAGATATTATCCAGCATGGTTTAAAGAATGTTCTATCAGCCTGGTATCCTTTCATAACCATATACGATCCTTTAACGCTTTATTACTATGTAATATTACTACCTGCACACTACCATATTATATGCACTAATGGGATATTTATATAAATAATTGATGGTGGCATACTGATTTTATCAGGAATGATTTCTTGTCCACTAATGGTACCCTAGATAATTAAGTGGATGTATGTAAAGAGATTGGATAATACCCATTGATGGTACCCTAGATAATTATGTGGGTGGCCACACGGCCTCATGTGCACCTCCATGTGGGCCACCAATGTGGGGCACCATTCCGTATCTTTCTGTTTGTGAAATCACAATAAGTTATTAGAGAATTCACTTTCATACCTTACTAGTTCTAGATAATAGGAATTTGATTAGTATTTAATTGGAATTTTTAATGAGTTGTTCTTCAGAGTTTTCAGAACCATGTATATAAAAAATCCAAATTTCCTATAATGTAGAATTGATATCATGTATTTTTATTATTTCGGTTGATTTGATTCCACCATTAGGAGAAAAAAATTATATGTGGTGTTTAGTATTATGATTAATCACTGTATAATATTCTTCACCTGATACAATAAGGAAACATTGTCATGAATCATTTTAGGTACATTATAGGATTTATATGTCATGCATTACTCCATGGCATACTTATCTATTGGATGCATTGCTTGCAAAATGTTTTGGTGATTATTACAATATACCTGAATTGTGAATACATCTGAATAGGGGACTTGATATGTTCGTGGTTTCTATTTAATGGATGTGATATATTAATTTATATTATTTATGAGAAATTAAATATTATAAGTTGTCATACATATAATTTAACATTTTTATGAAACTCAATACACATGAGAATAAATTAAATGTTGTCAAAATTAAAAAAATCAATGATTTACTCTTAAATAATGATTAAAAATTTTATTTTGTGGGTTAAATCCTCTATAAACTGTAGTTTAAACTCAATATATCAAGAACAGGGATTTAAAAAAAATTATTGAGCCAGACCTAACATTATTATTGGAATATAGGTAGTGTCTCTTGTGTTCAATATAATTTTTACTATCACCAGACATGTGTTTATGTGCTGGAAAATGGGTGTGGATGTTATGTAGTTAGTATTGTACACATCATATTTAGGTATATCTGATATTTACAATGACCCCACCTATTGTAAGAATGAATTTGGAGATTGTAAATATCTTCCACCATGATTTCCTATGGTCATATCCTAAGATGGTGGTGATGACTATGCTTTAGAGGTGGTGTTCCCTGAGCCACTAGTGGTACCTCAAAAAGAACCACCTATGGAACTTTATATTATATTGTATGTGGATGATTATTACTAATTTAATGGAATGTTTTTGAAGATTATGAAAACGAAATAAATAGCTTCATAAACCTCCCTTTATATTGGAGAATTGACGTGACAATTTCAGATGCAACATCGATATATATTTTTAAGGGATGGAGACCCCCAGGCTTAGAAGTTATGGATGGGGTTAGTGATATATATATTTTTTAATCTTGAGAAAACTCTATAGTCAATATTTAATATGGTTTCTTATGTGCTGCATCGATCATATAAATGATGGTGGGATATTAATAACCAGGTTGGTTAGTATCAGGAAGTGATTTAGATAGATTACTACATGGGATTCTATGGATATTTCATCTCTGAGATGCTGAGTTCTAATCATTACACTATGTTCATGAACCTATAATATGGTACTATAAAATTTATGTACTACAAATCTTGTTTTACAATGATTTAGTACATTGCACATATCTATACTTCTTATGAGCCAGCAAAATCACGACAATTTAGGGATGAAAATGGGGAACATATTAATTCTTAGGTGAACATTTTATGGCTGAACACTATATATAATATAGTGAACTAGATTCTCATCATTGAGCAAAACATGATGGAAACAAACAGTGTGATCCATGTCTGTTTGAATCCAACACAGATTAGTCATTCGACTAGTAGTCGAATGTGATCTTTTGAGACTAAAAACATGACCAGTGGCATCAAGGTGACAACCTCTGATAGTTATATGGGTTTTCACTAGTGCTGGAAGGCTAGGAATAAGAAAAAAATATCCAATAAACCCATTATACTGTCAAGGATGTAGTATATTTTGGAATCCTTAGAATTTCTTTAAGACCATCACATATGTGCAGAGCGGGAGAGGATCCCTGTCAGCTATACCATCAAGGGTAGCATTAGAAAAATGTAACCATGTAGGTAGGTGGAGTATTACCCAAAATACATAATGATGAATAGGTCATAGTCTGGTAATCCAGATTTAGATATACAATTCCATCTAAGCAGCCCCCCTCCATTTTATTCAGGATGTTGCACTGAACCGTGGATTGAGCCAGAATTATTTATTGTAGCCTTTACTAGAGGAGCATGGGGGTGAGCCATCTTCTATTCGAGATAGTATTATATGAGGCTCCACTATTGTATATTATTTATTAGAAATTTTTTTATCAAAATACATTATTTTGGTTCATGTAATGGGTATCTTTGGGCTTCATGTCGAGAACTCTTATGGTTTTTTAAACCTAACACAATATTAAATATATGATCGGAGAGTGTACACCTATGTGGGGACTGTCCTATTAAGAAAATAAGCCATAATTTATTATGTGACCTCTTAATCTTTGAAATGGATGGCATCAATGTCATTCTCTAGAGGGATTGGTAGGTTCCCTATCTTTTCAATGTTGATGGTTTTCTCTGGAGGGTATCATTTAAATAACCAGAGGGTGGTATATATATTCAAGGGAAGGTGGTATATCATGGTGGGTAGAAATTGGACAGAGCATAATGGGATATGTGGAGTGATTTCCTATATTTATATCCTTCACAAGGATGATCAGGGTTTACCTTTGATTGAATTCCCCATGCTGTTGATCGATTCAAGGATGTTTCCCTAATGAATTTTCTAGACATCCACCTGAAAGAGAGATAAGGTTTACTATCAGGCTAGTTCCTAGAGGTTCAATAGTATGCATTAAAGAATACATGATAGATACTACTGAGTTTTTGCTGATCAATATTCATATAGAGTTAATATGACATATCATTCATATATCATAATACATCTCCCTTGGGATCACATGTCCTTTTAACTGTGAAGGAAGATAAAACCCTCAGGGTTTTTATTGATTACAAAATATTGAACTAATTGAATGATAAAAACGAGTATCCCTTACCTCCTAGAAATTATATGTTTAAAAAACATAGAGAAGTGAGGGTTTTCTATACGATCAACATGATATCAGGCTTTCATTTGGTGTGAGCCATACATTCCTATATTCCATGTATGAAATCCCATATTCAGTATGGTTTACATGAGTATCTCATTATACAGTTCATTCTTATATATATAAATTCCATCATCATAGATTTTATGAATGGATTTTTCCATTCATATCTAGATTATTTCATGGTGGTAATAATAGATCACATCTTGTTGCATTTTTACGCATGAAGAGACCGTGCCAGACATACGGTTATCATATGGAATACACTGAGAGAGCATAAGCTATATTAAATTCTCAATATATTTTAATTCTAGATTGATAGGGTTCACCTCAATGGTCTTATTATATTCGAGGTGGGAGTTTCAGTTTAACCACAGAATATGAGGGATGTAGTTACCTAGGAGAAGCATAATAACTTGTTTTATATACCGAGATTCTTAGCGATAAATGGATATTAAAATAATTTTATATAGAATACATCATTCATCGAAGAACCTCTCACATGATTTAATAATAAGGGTTGGTTGAGTATATGGTTAAAATCATAAGATAGAGCAATTATTGAGCAGAATATTGAACTATCTTCAATGATGATCTTGATTCTTTTAGAGATGGGAATAAGCTATACTGTTTATTGTGATGCATGACGTATCATTATAGGAGAACTAATGAGTCATGAATATCAAGATTTTTTCCTATAGATCTTACCAACTGAGGCCTCATGAGTAAAATTACCCGATATAAAATCTTGAGATTGAAGCATTTCTTTATGCCTCGAGTTATTGGAGGCATTAACTATTAAGAGATAATTTTGTTGTTTTTCCATATTACAAAATCCTAAGGTATATTTTTACATATTATAAATGAATATTAGGTAGTTAAAGATGGTTTATCACCTTTATTCCTTTGGCATTGAGCATTCATATACAACTGTAAAGGGAAATATAGTTATTATTGCATTGAGTATGAGGACTCAAACAAAGTAAGATCACCCGAACAATAGTGAGAATAGCATATTGAAATTTTTTTGAGATACACATTCTGGTTCATAATTTCATTAATAGGTTGTAAGTATATCACTACCAGTTACCACTTCAACTATTTTGGGAATATGGATGAAGTGGTGTTCAAATTTTGGAGGTGTGGTCTGTCAACTTGTATTTTTAGTGAGGACCCACAATGAGATTTCTCTATAGATGATGATCACACCATGCATATACATGGGAATATCATTGATCCCACAAATATAAGAGCGGTTCTGATTCAATATTCATAGTTTTCATAGTTTTTTGGAACCTAGTATCTCTATTATGTATTATAATATGCAACCATAGTATTGGTGGCTAGGGATGAAAAAACATATCGTATGTTTTATCACTAGGTGTTCCATGTGTTAGTAGGTGAAGTTGGAGAAACAATGGCCAACTTACTTCTTATATCCATTACCATCCCCATAATATAAATTGGATGATATTTTGAATGACTATTCCTTTAGCTAAATAAGAACACCTAGATGTTGCGATATAGTTTAGGTATTCATGGGTCATATAAAAAAGGTCATCTGCGTCTTTATTTTATGGAATTATTTCTTTGTTTATGATATGGGAAGATTTTATGTCTATGAGATTATATGGATACATAGGTTCCCCCATGCAATCATTCCTAATCCAGATTCCCATTTTACATCAAGGATTCGCTATCGATTACAAAGTGTTGTGGGTACACATGGGATTCTGAGCACAAATTAACACCCTCTTATAGATGACCAAAAAAGACTATAAATGTGTTGTAGGACATGAACCATGAATAAACCCTTGATTTGAGAAAGTATTGGGAGAAACAAACCACTCTCATCCATTTCACCCATAATAATAACTATCAGGAGACAATTTATTTTGTTCTATTTGAGTTCCTTTAATTTATGTCATGTTGTACACCCCCATACTGGTTAATGGTTGGAGAGGAAATGCTAATGGTTCCTTGGGTCATTTAGAGGTCTTTCTAGGAGGTTAAACTTATCTTAAAGTATGTTTCTACCAAATAGTCAAGATAGAAATCATATGTCATTTCCCATTTATATCCTCAACATTTCAAGGTCATGGATAATGTTTTTATACGAGTATGACCCAAACATGGGAGTATACGAATATAGGGGAAATGGATGTTTTCAGCTCATTATGTCAGTTTATTTAAGATATTGGAGAGAGTCAAGACTGTATCCTATCTGTTTATATTTCCACATAGGTACCATTCCATGCCTGACATCATCCACGTTTCATAGATTCTCTATCATCATGTAGACCAATTTCATAAATTTTATCCCAAGGATGTTTATTTAGATACTGATGCAAATTTTGAGGAATATTGTATATGCATTATTAATCAGCGTAAAAACAATCACTTTGGACAAACAATCTCTTTTATACAGATGCCATGAAATAATATATGGGTACAAGATGATATGTGAGAGCAAGAGGATGGAGTACATGCGCATTGGATAAATTAATTACCGGACGATGATATACCTCATATGGAAGGGTAAAATGTGGAAGAGTTCTTATGTGGGGGGACTCTATCAAATCCTCTAATTTCTATAATGTATGGTTTCTTAAATTTATATTTTATATCATTTTTGACACAATATGGATTATTATTGAGTCTATAGAGGAAAAGGGGGTGTATTAAACTTGTTTTCAACCTAATGCCCTGATTTTTTAGAGAAAAAATAGGTCAAATATTTAGTAAAAAGGAGGCATACAAAACCACCTAGTTTCTCATAACCGTGTAGGGAATTCCAATTGGTAGGGGAGGGAACACAATTTTCCCTAATGATACACCTATGGATTCACACCCATACAGATTATTATAAATTATCATCACAACCAAATGACATGGTTGGTACATAGTTTCTCAAACTGTGCAGTAAAACTATGCAGGTACCCTTTGTGGGCAGTGGCCTAAGCCTCATTAGTGCACTATTTGTCAAACTATCTATCCAAATTGTGTAACAAAAAATCATTTTTATATTTACTATTTTCTAATAATAAGATATACGATTTAACCTTATTCTTAAATTTATTCATTCTAATGGAAAATAACTCATTTCTACTCCCATTTGAGTTCCTTATTCCCTAAAAGTTTGGTTCAATGATTACCCAGTTTCATAGACTCCAATTAGATTTTCATTCATCTATTTTGATGTAAACCAATATAATAGTTCTTCATTTTATTATTTTTATCCATTTTGTTTCACAGAACCAAGTAATTACGGTGCTTTCTCATATGCCCTATTTATAATAATTTTGTATTTTTTTGTTTTCTTTCAATCTATATGAATCCAAATGCTCATACTAGATGAGTTTTCCTCTAAAATGGTCTAAAAATTATCCAAAAATGTTAATATTATTTATAATTTTCATTATGTTCCACAATATAGTTTCACTATGTGTTTCCTTTAAAATGAATCTGGATTAATTTGGATTCTTAATTGAAACCTAGTGACCTAATAAGAGCCTATGAAATATGTGATCTCTTCATCCATAATGTATGGCTCCCATATGGGTATCCCCTTCATAAATATAATTTGATTTCATGGTGATATAACCAAAAAACCTATAGGGGATTTTGTATTTAATTCTAAATAGAGCTATCATAATTCAAAATAGGGAAATATTTTGATGTTTCATGGATAACACACTGGTAATTTGAATTTGAATTTAATGGAGGTGATTTTTTCGTCCATGACACCTAATTATATGTACATTATTTCTAATTTTATGTTATTAATTATTTTCAATGATTTTTGAATAAACTGTAGGACATGAATAAAGCCTCCACTATTTATAATAGTTATAATCAACAAGTGAGGTCATTCAAATAAAAATTGGTAACATCATCCCCTTTTGATTATATATATTTCGGTTCATCATCTTTATACTAATGTGATATAGGTTCTCGGTGAACCTATAATTATATATATTCATGAAGACCCTTATTGATATGATATCAGGCATACTGAACCTATGATTATGATACTAGTATAAAGACCCTGGTGATTTGATACATGAATCATGCTCCTTATAAATAGGATACAGTCTTGGAGAACATAGTGATATGACATGAACATGACTTCCATTTTAAATTTGACACTATCATGGAGTCCCTGATGCTTTGAAATTGTAGTGGGAAACCATATTGATATTATAATGGGAATGGAGACGCATAATATTATATATGGTCTTGATGAACCTTACATATATGATTCTATGTATGGAGACCACCCTATTATGATATTGATAATGGTATCCCCAACAAAAGTGATGCTGACTATTTTTCCCTTGATACTCTTGATACTCATGTTACAACTCGTAGACACCTGAGTTATGCCTCCTGTCAAAGAATATTGTAGTATCCAAATATATAGACGTAGAAATCATTATTTATATAATATATATATGTGAATACATGTGGTTAAATATTTAGAGATTATCCAATGTGCTCCAAAAAAGGTACCATCATCATGACGTCCTTCTATAACCATATTCAAACCTTAAACGCTTTATTACTATGTAACATTATTACCTGAACACTACCATATTATATGCAGTAAATGGATATTTATATACCTAATTGGTTGTGACCTACTGATTTTATATGGAATGATATCCTGGCCACTGATGGTACCCTAGATTATTAAGTGGATGCATGTAGAGAGATTGGAAAGAACCCACTAGTCTTGAGTGGATTTGTTTACTTCATGGGAGCTTGTAGGCACAAGGAAATTATATAGACCTTTATACTATTATATATAGTGTTTTTTGATTTTTTCCCATTATATATATGTATCATATAACATTCCTTACTATTTCTTTTTTATAGAATTATGACATATGGTAAATTTTTATACGATACTAGATATTAATTATTTGTTATTGGTGGATGTGATAACATCAGTGTTCAGTTACATATTTTTATTACCCTTTTTTCCAATATATTCCACCATTGTGAAACTCTATCCAAGTAGGTATAGTCTCCCCACTAGACCACCTCTGACCCTTGCTACTATTTATAAACCATCGGTATATGGGGAGGCATGAAAGAGGCCCTGTAAGATAAAGATCGAGGAATTGTTCAGTGGAATCTTGGTCGAGAAGTGATAATATCCTATGCATAAACCCATATAAAAATTATATAGTTAATAAAAATATTAATGTGATATTTTTTAATTTCCATTAAATTAAATATTTTGAAGGTCTTAATCGCATCCAAATGACCATAAATTTCGTGATAACTGGACAAAAAATGATTATGAAAATAATTACTCATCCAATAAAAATTTGGGCAAGTGTTATATAAATTTTATAGTATTTAAATTAATATTTATACTCTTAATTACCTTATTTAACATTTAATGTGGAAAATAAAATTACCATATTTAATATTCATTGAAAAAAATGGAGCCATTAAAAACATTTAGACCTAATGATTCCAAATTTGGAATAAATTTCTTAAAATTTAAAACAAAAGATACCTGATTTAATTAAAATTAAATTTAGAAAAATGAAATGAAAAATATTTTTCTACAATATTTTTAATCTAGAAAATATTCATATATAAAAAATATTTATAATGAAGATTAAAATATTATTAATTAGATTATATCTCAAAAAATAGTAACTAAATTACTTTGAGATAAATTTTATAACATTATGGGGCCTGTTAATAATAATAAATTTACTGATTTATAAAATATTATAATTTTCAATATTCAATGGAAATATCAACAGATTCTAAAGAAATTATAAAAAAATTCCCTCATATAATATTAATATACTTATTCAAATAATGAATATCATTCATACATTTTATAAACACTTCAAAAACATTTTTTATTTATTTTCACAATGACATAATTAATTTGTTTTGATGTAAACTTATATTTGAAGAGTAAAATGGAATTAAAAAAATTTATGTGTTTATTTCCTAAGAATAAATAAAATTTTATTGAACTCGAACTTCATATATTTTCTAAATATAGTTAATTGTACTAAAAAAATAAATTTAACAACTAGTTTATAATGTTCATTTAAAATAATTATATTTAATGTAATATCGCGTTTGTTTAAGCTCAATGTTCTGTTCACCCAATGTTAATATTAAATATTATATATTTTTAAATATAGCGATGTTACATTCACCCAACGTCTAATAAATTTCAGCCTCATAATTTCAATTTACACATTAAAAAAAATGTATGATATTTAAAAATATCAATGTGGGAAAAACACAACATAAAAAGGGTTAATAAAATTTAACCAAAAAATAAGGAAAGGAAAATGATAAGGTCTCCACACAACTATGATACTGAATACGAAAAAATTATTGGGAATTGAAAATATAAACAATAAATATAAATATAACTATAATGGATGAATGGGAATTCATAGAACTATGACCATGAGAAAGGTACCCATCGCAAAGAAATAAATATGTTATGAGTAAAAATGTTATTTATTATTTAGTAATAAAATTAAATGGATAACATTTGTTTATTTCACTATCCTTTACCTAACATTTGGGGGATTGTTTTACTATCTAGACAATATATTAATAAAAATTAACATTCAAAATTTTCATCCATGTCAGAATAATAATATCATTATTTTGGTTTTCTTAGATCTATTTTAACTTTATCTCTTACACAAAGAAATGGAAATTCATGATCAATGTTTCATTCATAAATTAATTTTAACATATCATAAGATCAAAAAGTCATTCATTCAGTGTCTAAATATTTACAGAAACTAAAATTTTTAGCACATCATTTCCAATATGATAATTTTTTCTTTATCCTCCAAAAATAATATTCAATGTTCAACATAATCAATTCAATAATTATTTAACCACAATACTATTCAATAATATTACTAATCATATTCTATATCGCATAATTTGGTTAAAAGTTTATCTATAGAAGACATATTTTATTTTATAATTTCAAATTCCAATCAAGTGATTAATTTGATAAAATACTCATCTAAAACATGGTAATAACCATAAAAACATAATAAAATTAAGAATAGAATATTTGGGTTTTGAATATATTCATTAAATCTGAACATGTAGAAAATTCTATCAAAGGTAACATAAACCATTAAATCACTAACAAATTTTATGGTCAATAATTATATTAAATAACTGTATCTTTATCATTATTATCTCAATATCGACCAATATTAAAAGTTAACCTCCATCAATCCTGGTTTTATAAGAGGTTTAATATATTGTTGAATCACATATATTTTTCATACGTGCCTTTCAAAAACATATCTCAAATTCATTCATAAATAGTAAAAAAACAACCCATATAAATTTCATGATTTTTAAAACTATAATAAAATACTTTTACTGCATATTTATTTAATCCAAATACTCATGAATTCTATTAATTATACCACATTTATATCAATTGCATCTGGTTGACCTTGATCAATTGGCGTTTTCTAAGGTATATTCCATTTATTCTTCGTGAATTAATTTATGTAGAGACACTTCTCATTATAGTTTATTTGTTAAACATTTAAAAATTAATTCATTCTCATGGAATCATTATCATGATGCATTTTTTCCTAAACACATTAAATAAACTCAATTTTTAAGCATGTACTATGGTGTTTCCTTCCACAAGTATCACACGTTAAAAACTTCTTTTTCCCTTATTCCATGTATCATTTATCTGGTCTCTTGTTCTCTTACTCTCTAGATTCCCTCTGAATGCCTAAGGGTTGGATAATTCTTCTATCTCTTGAAATGATATGATACTATTACATTATATGATGGTAATGTTTGGGAATCAAGTTACAATCTATTAAATGGAATAATACCATTGATTAAATGGTCACTGTTATTTTTGGATTTAGTATGTAGATTTTATAATAATTTTATATCATTATAATGTTAGTTTTATACATAGAAACATTCTCTTCCTACCTTTTGGATTAGAATCAAAAATTTAATATATATATCATCTTTCTGTTTGCAAGGAATGTAATTTAAAAATAAATTGTTCTACAAAATCCATATATTACATGTTTTATCATTCCACCTAACACATAGTGTTTTTTTATCAATTAATATAACTGATATATATCCCTTAAGAAATGATACACTTTAATGAAAACTATCTCCCTCTAAGTACATACCAAATTATGAAATATACGATAAAGGATCTTATCCATTTCTTAACAAATAATGGATTTATAGTCCCATTAAATGATTTAGGTTTTTCACTCACACTCTGTTGTGTTTAAGTCCAATTATCAATATAATAAATTTTATTATATTTAAATAGAATTATATGTCCTAATATTGTTATAATTATTTCAACTACAACATCAACTACCACTCTAGCTTCAATAAATTTCTTCGGAGGGAAATCCCTACATGGACTACTTTTATTTATATAGTTTATGTTCCTTCTATTGTGTGGCATTCATAAAAAATTATAATACAATCAATTAGGTACTAAATTTTATAAACATAATGTTTCATCATAAAAAATTAAAAACCTAATCTAAAATAAATATTTAGGAATAAATAATCACTAAATAAAAAGAATTATTTCTTTTATAATATTTACAAATTTATTGTAGAGAGTTTTGTTATCTATTAAATGTATTCCAAACCATAGTTCCCAATGTTTCTACTAAACATCTTAATGATACAAACTATAAATACCTAACCATAGTAGCCTAGAGTTGGAAGTTACTTTATTGCATTATCACTAGATATAGGGAATCACATCCCAAAGGGAAAAATCATTTAATAGTCTTGGAAAACTAGATATATACTCAAATTTAAAAAAAAATTAAAAAATAAAATAAAATAAGTATTTTCATTGAGAAAAAAATAATTACCTATAGAATACCGACACATATTCATTATAAAAAACATCATGGAATTCTATGTAAATATAACACATAATAAATAGGTGATTCATAATTCTTAATAATAGATAACTGCATTGGATGATATCAAGAATCAATAAGAATAATCAATATGGAATGCTAAAAAACTGAACACACAATAAATTTAAAATATTAAAACATTTATATTATAGTTCATATTCCAAATGAAATGTTAAATAAATAAATAACAATCCATTAAATCTATAACTTGAGAAAAATAAGTCAAAAATAAGTTATTATAAATTAATGCCATATAAATAATCACATGATCATGAAACATTACCATGTATATTATAAGTAATCAAATTATAAAATGTAATTTTAATAAATGAATTCATAATGACGGAATTCGAAATGGATGAAATTTGAATCTTATCAGTAAGTATTGGTGAATAAAATACACTACCATAAAGGACTTGTCCCAAGAATATAATACCATCAAGGCTTCTTGCTAATAATTTAATATTATCAAGGCTTTGTGAAAAGAATCTAATAAATTGTTACAGACATTGCCAAAACTCTATATAGTTTCTCTCCTGAGAAATACTGATGAATAAAGTGGAAATAAATGTCCCCGTATAGTAATTACTATGAAAAACACATTCCTCTTAAAAATTAATAATTTCAATGAATTAAGACTCCTTTAAAAAGATAACGACTATCTGTATTTGTAGAATTAAATATATATATTATCAACAAATTCCCTAATATAACTAATCATAATCCATAATAATAAATATAATTAATGGTATAATTATATTACATTTTCAATATTGAATTCAGAAATGGACTATACATTTATAATCATTCTTTATATATATTACTAGAACATTTCTTTGGGAAAATTACCATTTTACTTTGAAAATATTTTTTGAAATTAAAAACATCCCATGTAATAACGAAATAAATTTAATTTATAATAAAAATTTTAATCTGTAAAGGATTCATCAATTAATTTAAGTGTCATGACAATGGTAAATTCATTTAATTCCATATAAGTTAAAAACATTATTTTCTCACATTTGAAAGATAAAATATTAAAGTATTTTTCTTCAAATGCTATGAATATTCCAATTATTTTCATTTAAAAAGTAAAATAAGGGTAACCATGACCTTAAACAATCATTAATGAATATTTAATTCCTTTTTGGAAACAATTTTACAAAATATCATCATGGAATAGAATATTTTCTCATGTGATAGTCACCTATAAACAATCTCTAATAAAGTCGAGATTTTAAAACAAAC
This sequence comes from Viscum album, assembly GCA_963277665.1. Classification (NCBI taxonomy): domain Eukaryota; kingdom Viridiplantae; phylum Streptophyta; class Magnoliopsida; order Santalales; family Viscaceae; genus Viscum; species Viscum album. The sequence continues at coordinate 1,971,119,447 of OY728138.1, forward strand.
ACATAACACTCGAGAATCTTTTAAATCATAATCGCCATGATAGAAATAAATTAAAATAAAACATTAAATACCTTTAATAAATATTATTGATACAATAAATCAAATGCTCTATAAATACATCACAAAAAGAATAAATAATTAGAGTGCAAGTTATATGTCTCTGAGAAGTAAAAATTATACGAGAAACCCTTACCACCATTTAATCTATTGAATAATGTTCCCCATGGATGGATAATATTTAAAAAAACATTAAATATAAGGGAATAAATAAATTTATTATAGAACATGTCAAAGGTGTTTTATATAAACCACTTAAAATAATATAGGTGCATAAAAATAAAACATTCCTCAACAAAATAAAATTGAGATGAAGTCCCTTACCAAATGCTCTACTTATTTTTTAATGTTTGATTATCTTGGATAATAAAAATATATAAAATTATATCTCAGAACCATACCCATATATTTAAAATTATTTAATATTTATTAATAATATTTTGTCACAAACTTTTTATTAATTAAATGATAGATTCACTATTTTGGGTTGTAAGTACATTTATTTTTATTTTTATTTTGATTTGATAGTTCAATAAAATATAATTTTTTGTAGTAACAAAACCTACATAATCATTTATATAGTTTAAATATAATATATATTTAATATACATGCATATTAAGATTGAACCAAAAATACAAAAATAGAAAAATTAATTACACTATTTATGGAGACGGCATGTCATACGTATGAATGAACACTATTTTAAATTTTTGATGGATAAAAAATATAACCTTTTTTAATAATTGACCATTCGAAAATAATTATAATTATATATATATTATATATTTATATTATATCCATATTATTACCCATCCTAGTATGGTTGTTATGAAAACGGATTTACCCCCACTATTTTGAGATGGTACGTTGTCTGAGTGCACAGATAAAACATTCATTTTTCATAGGATGGATAAAAGGAGAAATAAGGTTTTATCATAATCATAATAAACTAAAATTGTATATATAATGGTAGGGTTTTTAAAATTAGTATGGTAAAACATATTATGATGACATATTAGAAGAAATAAACATGAAAGAGTTGGTAAGATTGATTAACTCTTCCTCGGTGAACCTCCAATAGATCTCAACATAATGAATCTAGGGTTGGTATTTGGGAAGGACCAGAACCTATAAAGAATGGATAATTTTATTATTAGAGTAACGATAATAGTTTCTTCAAGAAATATGGTTCATTATAAAGTAAATAAGTGATAAAAGGGTTCCCATTTATAATTGAGGAGAGTGGAACTTTTATAATTTCACAAAATATTTAAAAATAACAAGACTATTATAAAGAAATGTTATTAAAAATATACTATAAATGAAAATGATATTATTTTATTGAATTAATATTAATATATTCATTATTATTTAATATTTTTATGTTTTTGAAATAATTTAATAAAATTTTATATTCATGAATGTTCATTACCCTCAGTTTTGACAATATTGAATTCATTGAATTTAATAAAATCAATACAATGACATAACATCAAAAAAATTAACACATCAATAATATTTCATATTCTAATAAGAAATTCATGTACCACAATAATTTCTTCATATTATATTACTTTTAAAATTTACAATATTATTTATTTGATTTTTACATGAATTAAATAATTAATGTATCAGTGTTGTTTAAGCATTTATGTTATTTTTATATTCACTAAAACAAATCATGATGTTTATAAATATTTTATATTTTTTATTATTATTTACACTACTGAAAAAATGGAATATACTCACTATTCAAAACCTTGGGTATAATCTATACCCACAGTTTAGGAAACCATTGGCAATCAAGGCATCAGGATAAGTCCATAGCCTGTATACATTGTTTTGAAAAACGTGGGCAATGATCTATACACTGTGTCATTTCCTTTTTGTCACGGTGTCACAACCTTCTAGCCATGGTTTTAAAACCATCAGTTTAAATATATTGAAAGAAACTAGCGCTAGGTATTGATCATGTGACCTGTAGTTCACACACCGAACACTTATCCATCTAACCTTCCTGAATTCCATTTACTTATATATATCCATTAACATAATTATATTAAAATTTTACGTTGTTTTTAGGGGAAAGGCCAGCAGGTTTAGAACTCGCCACCTCCAAATCAAATACTCCATGCCTCCCCACTTAGTCTAAGAGAGATACATTTTTTAATTCTAAATCTGTATAATTATATTAATTTTCATCATCCCCTATGATAATAAATGGCAGCGAGTTTTGAACCCAGTATTACATTCCATAAGAAGCCACGCTTCACAAATCATTCTATGTGCAATTTTAGAATATGTCGTTATATTTTTATAAATATATTAACTTAAACCATGTGTATAGGATAAAATACCATTGGTATAGGGCTTTCCTTCCCTAAATGTTCCCTCACCTTCACGCAAGAAACCAATACATACGATTTTGTAAAACCATGTGTATATGGTGTTTTGCCAAGACCTGCACCCACAGTTTTCTTGGTAAACCATCAGTATAGGTATTAAACCAATACATATACCCACAATTTTAATAAAACCATGGGTATAGGTTCAGAACATACCATTATACCCATGGTTCTGGGAAAACTGTGGGTATAGGGGGACCTATACCCATGATTTTCCCAGAATCGTGGGTATAGGTCCGAACTGACCTGTATTCCCATGGTTTTAGGAAAATGTAGGTATAAGGGGACCAATACCCATGTGTTTTTCCAAAAACGTGTTTATAGAATATTTTTTCAGTTGGGTAATATTCAATCATATCCCATGGATAACCTCAAATTAAATGTGTTATAGTTATTAAAAACATGAATGTTGCACCATTGATTTTTATATAAGAAAGTATTACAAAGGTCAAAATCTCATCCCAATGGCCATGGATGTCCATGTAAATGAGAAATTAATCATTGGGGAATAAAATTACTCATCCAAAAATATGTTCTTGTTTTAGTGTCATTTTATAGTCCTAATCATATTATTGTGATCCTTAATTACCAGATTTACCCTTTACCATGGTAATGTAAATTATTATGGTTACTATTCTATATTACCAAAATATAAAGGACATATTTACTGAATTTGGAACCAAATGTTAAATATATGGAATAAAATATTTAAAATTAAACACATGTTATTTACCAAATTTAATTAAAAATGATACTGAAAAAATATAATGAAAAAACATTTTTCTTACAAATATATTTGTATGCCAAAAAAATATTTATACAAAAATTAGTTAGAAGGATGATTAAAATATAATTAATTATATTGTATATTAATAGATATTAACTAATTTACTTTGAGATATATTTAATTTAATATGGTTCTTTTTAATATAAAGAAATGGATAGTTTAATAAAAAGTTATTGATTAACTATTCATTTGAAAAACAAAACTGTTTAGAAATATTCAAAACAATTCACCATAAGATAATTTTAATATATTAATTTTAAAATATGTTTTCATAAATAAATTTTATAATTGTTTCAATAATTAAATATATTTATTTTCCCATAAAATTAAATATAAATCAAATTTTAAAGAAAATATATATTTTAATTTAAAATAAATTTATTAAAAGTTAGGTTTTTATTTACTAGGAATAAATAAGTTTTTGTTAAAAATTCAATTCAGATATATTTCATAATATATTTAATCAAATTCATAACCTCAAATTTAATGAAAAGTTTATAACATTTATTTAATATTATAATATTTTAAACTATATCAATGATCGTTTAAGATCACTATTTCTGTCATCATATGTTATTAATTAAATATAATATATTCCAAAGTATATGGTTGTTAAATTATCACCAAATTTAAAGAAAATCATTCTCAATATTTAATATTTTACGTCAAAATACAATGGATTATTTTTTAAAATTATATTATTGGAAACACATAAATTAAAAAGGGTTAATGAATCATCCTCTTAAAAATACATAAATGAAAATGTGAATGTCACAAAAAATCTAGGAGTCATAATAGGATAACATTAGTGGTTAGTAAAAATATTAACATGGAAGAGAAATTTAATTATCATGTACTAATGAAGAGTGATATAATATAATTATTATGGGGAATTTCACCATCATAATGCTATAAATATATGAAGAGTTAAAAATTAATTGATTTCTCTATAAGAAAATGAAATGGATGATGTTTTTTTATTTCAAAGTCTTTTTTTAAAGTAGAGCGATTATTTAAAAATTCAGATAATATACTCAAGAATTTAAAACCACAAGATTTATTTCCTTGTCATAATAATAATCTCATCCTTTGGTTGTTATTTAATCTAATTACAGCAAATCTTGTATGAGAATAAATGGATATTAATGATGATCCTTTCGTGTTTGATGCAGTTTTAACAATTCATATGATCCACAAGTAATTCCTTCATTATATAAATATTTACTTAAACTAAATTAGATTACTCATGTTTTCAAATATGATGTCATATCGTAACCTCAATGAATATTGTCAAAAATTTATATTAAACCTTTGAATTTGTACATAAGAATAAATATGTTCATAAATATTACCAACAATATTTTAAATCCAATGTTTTGATCAAATTATTATCCTTATGAAACATAATGTATTTCGTAGTGTTATATTCTAAACATCTGAATAATTTGTTCAAATATTCTCTTAAAAATATTAATCACCATGAAACCATAAGGATATTGTTAAAAAAAAGTTTATCAAATATATTATTTAAATCCAAACACATTGTTAACTCTAGAAAATATAATGTAAAAAGTCAAATCACTATACAATTTCATGGTCACCTATGTTATCCTTTAATCATCTATTTCTCATTATTATCTCAACATAGAGTATATATTAAGGTTTATCTTACCTCAGTATTTTGTTTTCTATGAGGTTCAACTTGTAACTACATGTCATTTCATGGACATCAGTTCTATTCAATATATGTTGTCAAATATTTGGGAAATATTAATGTAATACAATACATAATGATTCATGATTATTATAAAATATATATAATACATTTACAATATATTTATTGAATACAAATACATAATAAAAATATTCATTTTACTTTGGTTGTATCAATTTTATATGATTGACCTTGATCCATTATTTTCTTCTAAGGAATATTAACTTTTTTTTGGTGTATTCATTTGTGTAATTCCCCATATACTTTTAGGTGAAGAATCTAAAATTAGAAAATTATTTATTTCTATTGAAATCACAACCATGGTGGACAATTTCACCACACATGTAGCATACTCCTTTTCTATTCAGCCATGGACTATTGATAATCCATCCACATACATAACATGTTGGAATATTCTTTTTTCCATCATTCCCTTTAGCCATATTTTTATCTAAAATTATTTTCTTCTCTTTCTTCATTTAGAACTCTTAATACATGGATAATTATTTCTCTTAGTAGATATAATATGAAACTATATCCTCATTTGATGAGAATGTTTGTAAGAATGTTCCTCTTTATTAAATTAGATTAGCGCTAGTGAAGAAATGATAAATATTAAACTTTGGATTACATATATAGTCAATGTAATTCATTTTTAACCATTAAAAGATTTATTTATACATTGAGATATTCTTATTCTCATTTTTTTCTGAAACTCAAAAATTATATTTCGATATATTATTTCAATTCATGAGGAAAATATGTTTCCTTGTAAAATTTCAAAAAATCCTTTAATTACATTTTTCATTTTTACTTAATCCTTAATGGTATGAATGAATAACCTCGATTGATCTGAATCTCCTGGGAGATTATAATTTTTTATGAAAACCTTCTCCCTCTAATCATATCCCATATAAATTAATATCTTCTAAAAGGTGATTTTATATTTCTTATTTAAATTTTTTTATAGTCCCATTAAGCATCCATGGTTTCTAATGTATGAGTCAATCTTGAATTGGTTCACCACATTGCTGATCAGAATGATAATTAATATATGTAAAGCTATTAATCATAATTTAATTAATATACCCCATTAGAGTTATAAATTTATCATCTCTATCAATAGCCCCCACTATATTTTCATTGTCATTTCTAGGAGAGAAATCCCTATACGGATTACATGTAATGACATGGTTTTACTTCCTCTAGGAAGCATTTCTAAAAAAAACATAGACTATATTAGATATTAAAATTATAAATCATAATTATAATATCAAAAATAGTTAAACAATTAATATAAAAGGATAATTTATTAATCATTAATATTAAAATCATATGCTTTGTTTCTATGGGAATATTCCAAACGTATGTCATAGGGATTCATTCTGGAATTTATGTTTTCCTAACACTAGATATAAAAGAATTATACGAAACATAAGTCTGATACCAAATATAATGAACCTGAACCCATTAGACTATAGTCTGTGGTAACATTATTATATATGCACTCAATAAAACGAATCACATCCTAAATGACTAAATAGTTTATTATTCTTTTTAAAGTAGATACATCATATTAACATTTGATTTAAAACATAAAATAAAAAAGAATTTTATTTTACAGTGCCATTTCTCCCTTTAGTTATGGAAAATATATAAATCATAGAAAACATCATTGTATCCTGGGAGAAATTAAATGAAAAACAAATGATTTAGAATTTAATTTAAAATTAAACATAAAAAAGATAATATAAATAGTTTTATTAAAAATGCATTTATTAGATAAGAAATTTACATAAACAAATAAGTATATAAATGATTAAATTTTAATTAATTATATTCCATATAACTAAATAATAACTAATTTAATTTTATATCAAATTGATATCCTTATGAGACTTTTGAATATAATGAAATTTACAGTTTTATAAAATTAGTATTTTCATCATTCATTGGGAAAATCTATATTTTAAGAAAACTTCCATAAAATTATCCCTAATATAACATTAATATTATTATTTAAAATATTATTTTCATTATAACATTTTATAAATCTTTAAAAAGTTAATTATATTAATTTTGACATGGAATTAAAAAAATTTATTCTTTTGATGAAAATAAATTTTTGAAAAAAAATTACTTTTATAAAAATTATTTATTTATTTCATTATAATAAATAAACTTTTATTTAACATGAAATTATCATATATTTCATCATATATTTAATCCTATTCACAATAAAAATTAGTAGCATTTTTTAATGATATTTTAAAATAATAACATTTAACAATTTATCATGGTTCGATTAATCTCGACATTGTGTGCACCGCAATTATCAATTGAATTTTATATATTATAAAATATCATGTTGTTATATTGAATGTAATATTATTAGTATCGATATATCATTTAATGAAAATTATTTATTATAAAATATCAATAATTTAAATTTGTTGATCAATTCATTACGTTGGCATTAATAAAATGAATATGAAAAGTAACATTCGAAAAAGTCATTTTAATACATCCCAAAAATCGAATGTTCATCACGAACGTTTTTTTGTACTAATAATTATATAATCTTATCATACTCTTAGTATTTTTAGTATCATTTATTTGAATTTTCTAATTAATCGAATACTTATCATTTTGGTGGTATATATGGATTCATGTTTATTATTTCCACACTAATTTTTTTTAAAAACTAACATTAATGACATAAATATTTTATATTAAAAAATTACTTATAACTGAAAGTATCCTCCGACTAACCCTATGTTAAAAATGTTATAGTTACAAAAAAACAACATTGTGACATTTTCAACTTTTCTTCAAAAACAATTATAAAGGTTATAATAACATTCCAATAATAAAAGGAAATAAAAAAATTAATCGATCAGTATGGATGAATTAGAAACATATAATAATATTAAGAAATGTGATATGGTAAATTCATAAGCCTTATTATTTTTTTTTTAACTTTAATTATCCAATTTACATATAACTGTAGAAATCATATTATATGTTTATAATTAATATGGTACAAAAATTCAAATTTCAAATTTACCATCTATATAACGTAAAAAATATTGAATCTATTTCTCAAAATTCCCACCTTAAATGTTTTAAAATGTAATTCGAAATAAAAGTGGGAGACAATGATGAAAAATTATTTTTGAGAAAAAAATGATATTTTAAAATATTGAATGTTTTTTAACTAAATTCAAATATCAATTCCATTTCAGGAACACTAATTTGTTTATTTTCATTAAATACGAACTAAATAAATTTTATATATAATCCCAAATATTATGTTATTTTTTTAATACTTAAAATTAAAAAACATTTTTAATAAAAACTATAATTTTCACTATCCATGGGAGAGTCAAGATTTTCGAAAAATGTTAATCAAAACATACTAAGATAATTCTGAAATACTAAATTCCAACAAAAAAAAGTTAAATTTTTAGATTATGTCTCTTAAAATTTATATAAATTAGAAATAATTTCTAAACATTAATGTAAATAAAACTATTTTTCAGGAAAACATAATTTTTAAGAATAAAATTTATTTAGTAAAAATAGGTAATTGTTTTCAATTAAATAACTACCACATTGGAATTTTTTTCGATATTGTATATTTCATAATGTAGTAAATAATATTCATTCACAAAAATATGACGGTGAGTTTGTAATAATCACATTTGATTAATAAATATTTTTTGTTCCATTATGTTTGCTATTTTATATCATGTGTGCTATTGACAATAGTATTTAATTTTGAAATATAATGATATTAAATTAATTATATCATTTTTATTTACCTAGGCATCTCTCAATTCATTTTCAATTAACTCGAACAAATATATTCATTCATGCATGAATAATCATTATAAAATAAGAAAGAAATTTTGGAATCTAGGGACTCTCAACCTCAACCATGGAGTTACACCTTGAAAAGATCCTCCGTAAAATGGCCTCAAAACTAATTTCATCATTCAAGATATTAAAAACCAATGAACCCTTATCCCAAGTCACCAAAAAATTAATTTAATAATAAAATTTAAAATTAAGTATTTAATTTAATTTATTGAACTATATTAACATAAATTCTCAAAGAGAAACACCATATAACCAAAATGAAAAAAAATCCATTTGAATCCATATTTAGTAAATTTCCTCTACAAAGGAAGATAAAATTAACTATAAATTACAATAAATAAACAATTTCATTATTGAATCACTATGAAACCTAATTTGAAAAAATCATAAATTATAGTGCTTGTAATGGGGATGAATAATATAAGTAATTGATGGTAATAAATCACTACAATTAAAGTATACAAACCCTTCATATTTATATCACCTAGGGGAATATAAGATATAATATGATAAACATCCATTCACAAGGAATATAGGTAAAATTAACCTAAATAAAATGTATCGTTAGTAGGACTCGATATTGTCTTTATATAGGATAGTTCATTAGTGTGTTATTATTTTTATTGGTGTGTTCTGTTTTTGAAATAATATTGAGATATTTAGGTTTATTATTTTAAAATTTAATTTATAATAACTATCCAAACCATAGATATCATGTTTTTTAATATATTCAATCATTATTCTATAATTACTCTCTAATTTTCTCTCCAATGAAGAGAGGTACTACTATATTTCTCCCTCCAATAATTATTTTATAAGTATCATGGATACAATAATAACTAAAACATCCAGGATAAAATATTCTAGTAATAAGACATTTCTGATCACCTTCACTTCAAATCACTTTTTCCTGATCTCAAGCATTGGTGATGACGTAACATTCCTTTATATGTGATCTAGTTTTTAAGAGGAGATTAATTTAAAATTTATGAAATCATAAATCTAATATTACATAAAAATTTGGAAAATATACAAATATTGACAATAGATATTAAATAGCGATAATTCACAATGCATTTATAATGTGGATATTATGAGTATACTTGGCATAGCCACTAACAACTTTGTGTTCCATAACTGGAGTTATTAAATCTTGAAAATGTGATATGAAGAAATAATGGTGCAGTACTTATGTCATTATGATGGTACAGTTTGGAGGGAGAGAACTCTTTATTGTTTGAATAATTCGACATTTATGGAGATTTCATCATACTATTTGATCCTCATTCCCAAACCATGTTACATAAAATAAATTCCCTTGCAATGAATCTAACATGTCTGGATCATTCCATAAAATCTGAGAATTATTCATCTTTATAGATATTCACAAAAAATGGTTCAATAATCATAATTTTTCCAATTAAGGTATTTGAATATTTTTTATTAAAATATTATTCCCCCATAATTATGATTTATACATCTTACTGGTGGTTATAAGTGGAATTATATTATTCTTTGTGTCTGTGATGTATGTCAACCACTCCTTCATGGGGTAAAAGTATAATATTATTACTAGTCTAGGTCTTTTGGTAAAAAAATATAATTGGAATTGATTTGCAAAAATAAAAAATTGGGATTTAACAATCAAATATATGGAGTTATTAGGTCTGAGAATTCCCATGTGTGAAATATAGTTTTGGCTATTGTTTTGATTTTAATTCCATATTTAATTTCATTAGTAACTATTTCATTATTTTATAATTTTAAAAATTATTAGAGTCGACAACACAAATTCATTACTAATTTATCATTGGTATTTCAGATTGTATATCTTTCTTCTAATATAGATCGATCATAATTTCATTCATCACTCATTAGTGGCTTCACAAGATTCAAAAGGCTGTCTACTCTAAAAAGATCCTAAATCGTAATGTTTGATTTTACTCCTTCAATACTGACTATTAATTAGATTCATTATAATTAATTTTCATTGAAATATATGTGGTGCTCTTTAATGTACATATTTACTAATTCTCTATGTATTATGTTACGTGGTCATCTATAAATATCTAATCATTGCTCAGGGAAAATACCTTGACCTCACCTGTCATAAAATATGCACATCAAATTAAAAAAGATACCAATTGAAACATGAAAATACTTTTATATCCGTATGTTTATTTATTATCCCTTACAACAACAGGTTGCATGACCGCTCCTCCATTTTCCTTGATGTTGTACATAACATCATGGTTTAGATCCTTGTCTTGATTTGTTGTAGTGATATTTGGTGGCATTAGGCACCACCAGTGATTATACTTATATTATCCATTCATAGATTCAATTTTATGGTCACATCCTTACATGTATCTATGGATTACTTGGGATTTGGTTTATTTGGTTGAAAGAAATTCAAATATTTAGACAGTTGTGGTTGTTAGTGTTTTCTCATCCAGGGTGGTGCAGGGAATGGTTTTCTATTGTACAGTAGGTGTGACATTAGAATATGTGTGCTATTATGAGAATCAAGTATTCATTCTATTTTAACATCATTTATTCTTGTTGGATTCAATTTTTTTTACCATATCATGTAATTAATTTTATTCAATATTGTTCTATTTTCATATTCTAATTTCGATCTGTTGAGATGGTGCTTTGAGGATTGGCAACATAGAACATGTCATTGTTAGATTAATCACCCTCGAAATATTCTTTTGAAAATATCACTGATTGAAAGAAGGTAACACTAATGATTATGATAATTGACCAAGAGAGGAGCTAGTGTGCCATGATTATTTATGCATTAAATGCATGAATTTTACATTTTTTTAGTGTGTTGGTGGTCTATGCACCTTACATGGCTCATTCATTTTTTGTTGTATGGTAGGTCAATTTATTTTATATTTTATTGGGTACAATCGATCTATTTTTTAAAATGGTGGTTGTTGAACAACTCAAAAATAAATTAATCTATGGGATATTTAAAATAACTTCATACGGTCTCACTACAATAGATAACAATACTTATATACTATGAAACTTGATTTAGTTGTTGTTGCTAGTTGTCTAGTGATGTAGTGGTTTTTATGTGTGATACATCCATCTCTTTTTCAGATTATTTTAGAGTTGGATCAACCTCAAGAAGATATTTTATGTTAGATCCGTTCATTTTAAAAAATATAGTGATATGTACATCAAAAATATTTCATAGTGAAATATTGAATTATGAAATGATAAAAAATTAAAATCACAATATCACTCTTTAAAAAAATAATTTCAAATATATTCTATAAATGAATTATATCATCACGTTCTCATCAATAAATTTTCCCACCCTAACCCAATTTTTCAATTTCATATTCAATGTTACAAAATATAAAAATCAATTTCAAAATCATTAAATGGAATTAATTTAATTTTTTTAAAATAAATTAAATCTCAAAAATTAGATTATTAAAATTTATCAATTACAGAATGAATCAAAATATCAATTATAATAAAAAAAATTAAAAATTATTGTCTGTGTTCTAATTTAATTAATAAAATTAAATATTCTAGTTAACATAATATTAAATCCTATTTACATTAAATTTAAAAATAACAAAAGTCAAAAAGATCAATATTTTACCATGAAATTGGATGAAATATGGGGTATATTCAATGATTATTAATAAAAACGTTTTGTTAATTTGGGATCAAATTACTCCCACATAGTAGATTTACTGATATCGACAAAAAATTAGCGAATACATATTTTTATTAAAAAATAAAAATTTTAGGTCTTCCTTTGATGATTTAGAATTAATAACTAGATTTAAAATTTGTCATAGATTCATAAAATGTTTATCTTATCATTCCCTTCTAGAATTTCAATTCACTTCTCACATTAATCCAATAAATGTTTTATGTGAAGGATTAGATCAAATTATATTTGAGTAGAATCAACGATTTAACAAGAATAACATCAATTTATTTCTCTGTTTTATGTTTTCTCAAAACATAGTTCAATTATCTAATTTATTGATTCAAATACAATTATATATTATAAGTACATTTCCCCATTATTGGGTTCAGTATTCCTATCACAAAAATGAATTAATTTTTTACATATGTGCATCTAATTCATTTTTTAATTTTTAAAATATTCATTTATTAAAACAATTAAAATAGAATACAAAAAAAATCTTCGGATATACTTTAATTATTTATATTTTTTATAATATAAAATTGGAAAATTTTATTTTCATCCTAAAACTACTTTTCCCTCTCCCCACTTTTTATTTTAACATACATGTAATTGAATTCCAGTATGAATATGTTAATGAAAAATAGTTTAAACTAAATAAGGAAGACCAATATGATGGAAAGTGAAAATCTGAAATTAGTTAATTTAATGGTAGTATGGATGAGTATAGAATCATTCAATTTTTATTAAAGGATTATCATCATAATTCCTAAATTGTTTTTCATTCAAATTGAATTCATAATAATAATTTTCCATTTATTATCAACAATAATAAACAAAATGTATTATTTATTATGTATGGCCCAATCCACTTGTATTGATGATTAAAAGGGAATAAATTCATCCCAATAGAAAACAATAGGATGTTGTATCTATTTTTTAATACCCTTATCTATATTAATTTTTCATGAGATGATTTAGTTTTCTATTTATATAGTACTGAGTTATTATATTATCCCTGACCAACTCCTGAAGCTATATCATTTGATGCTTCCTATTTTCTCCTACCTTGGAAAAATATAGTTCACCCTTTTAACAACTCAGTAGGCTTTATAATGAAGCTGAACATGGAAGTAAAATTATTTACCATAAAAATTCTATAGGGTGAAAAACATAATTATGTTTTATTGGAAGTTTTATATGCATACAGTGTATCTTCTAATTTCATTCTATAGACTTGTTGAGAATGATACACTATTTTGATCAAACGTTTTTCGAATAATTTAATATCAACCTCATCAAATCCATTTTTCTTTGGATGATATGAAGTGGTTGTTTTTTGGATAACTATATATTTCATCCTGAGTACATGTATGTTCTTATTCCAAAAGTTTGTACCCGGATCTTCTATCATTACATGAGGTATTCAAATTCTATAAAACAAATTTACTTTAAAAACTCATTCTTTGTTTTTAATCAAAATTTTGAGTAGAACATGCGTCAATCCAACAAGAAACATTCTCAACTACTAATAAAATCAAATACAAATTACAAATATAACAAGAAATGTGTTTTTTAAGTAAATTCCACATATATATAATATCTTACATAAAATAAATTATTTTTTGGGAATCACATGTATTTTTTAAATTCCTCTTTTAAACATGCAATTGGGACAAGTTTTTATAAACATCGAGTGAATTTTTTAAAAATTAGTGCAAATAAATCAATTTTAAATAATATTTAATGTCGTTATTTAAGTTTCGAAATTGTATCCACATGTGATTGTATTCCATAAAGGAAATCACATATTTTATTTCTTCATTATGTATGAACCAAACAATGAAATGGTCATTACATATTTTCCATGATTATGTATCCACATTGAGATAATATATTATAATGTCAATTTAGAAATATTGTGTTTATAAAAAAGGGAGGGAACCATACTTGTGTCTTTGAAAATCACAATATCAAAATACTAGGGAACCTAAGTGAGATTTTATATACATTTACAAAGTAATTAAGCATCCAAATTGTTCTTGGGGATTCATTCTACCTTAGAATATTGTAGAATTTAGTTTATCTTTTATTCCAGCAAATGCTCACAACCCCTCATATCCTTAATCCCCTTGTCAAAATATTGAACCAAAAAAATACATCTCAGTAGTCTGAATTCTCATCTTCCTTAATCATCATATATATAAAATCTTCACGATCATAATTTACATTTACATTAATACTTAAATGATAATAATAAAATATTTCTAATGATACAATACTAGAAAATACTCTTTCTCTAATGTTGTGGAGTTAATATGGGTAGTGTGTAGGTCTTGTGATCTGTATGCTATCACATGTAGAATCCCACCAATCATTTCCAAATTCATAACTCATACTTTTATATTTGAATCATCACATATAATTTTAATGGTGAACCTCTATTTTTGTAGTTAGATAATGAGGGAAGTTGTTAGGGGCACTTTCAAATTGTAAAAATTTGTCTTACATGAATAAATAAAAATGAAATAGATATCCTTAATTATTAGGTTATACATGGGAGAATAAACTTTTATAAAGTCCTTAATTAACCTTATTTCAAATCTATCGTGACCTATAAAAGACCTAATATTTATCACATAAGGTGGGTTAGACAAGGTGGAAATAACATCAATATTGGATTTATAAAACTCATTTAAATTTTTAAAAATAAAATGCGAAAAATATTTATTTTGATTACCATAAAATTGATCTTTTCAAAATTTCAAAATATTATTTCCCAAAACATATTTTTATAATATTTTCCATACTCCCCAAGATGTATTGAGAACAAGATACATACACAACAAAGTCATCAAAGAATACCACCAAGAAACTCTTAGCTAGGTCTGAGAAGACACATATTGGGCAGATCTAAAAGGTACTTGAGGAATTGAAAATACATAAAGGCGTTCATTTTTTAGAAAACATACTAATGTGTCATTTAAAATTGGTATTTTACTTTTCCTGATGAGATATTGGAACACACATATTTCCCAGAATATTCATCATGCAAGTTATAATGACCATTCCCATCTAGTCTCTCTTACATTTGGTGCACAAGTGTTATGAATAAGTATAATTTTCTACTAACATGTATCAATATCCAATAAAAAAAATTATCTAGCCATTAGGAATTTTAGTGAGAACTAACTATTTTATCTCGTTTTTCATAATTGCTTAATCGGTTATCCTTGAGACAACTTAATGGAACTTACCCAACGTGAGTCTAAGATGGGGTCTATTATTATTTAACATAAACTTGTATCTAATTATTTAGGTAATCCTTCCATAAGGTTTATGTTACACATTATTTGGGGATGTGTTACTTGTTTAGATTAATAAAAATATAATGTTTTGTTCATGCAATCTATAGGGCTAATCCCAGGTATATTCTATAATGTCCATCCTATTTCCCTAACACTATGTTTCATATTCTTTAGTAGTTTGTTTTACAAGCTAGAATATAAATTATTTTAGATTATTAGGGAATGTTTTTAATTTTTCATTGAGAAATAATAATTTTTGATTTATGGAATTTATATTATTTCTAGTTTTGGGGGATTTTACAAAGATTATTTCAATTTTTAATTCTCCATTTTAGAAACCTGCACATGAAAAGAAGAAATATTAAGGGAAACATTGAGTAACTAATGAAAATAACATTCAAATTTTTATTCGAACTATTCTCTAAACTATCTCTAGAATATATTAATTTACCAAAAAAAATATTCATTATTCTGGGTGTGTGTATCTAATTCTCATAGTAATCTGATTATATATTCATAAATTTAAATATTCTCTCTAGAAGAAAATAGTAATTCAAAATTTTAAATTTTATAAAATATTTCACTTTATATGTGTGTTTCATCAAGTCAATGATGTTAAAATCCACTGTTTCCTCACAAAACATCATAGAATGGTTTCCTTTATTGACATTTATTATAGTTTTAGTAGTCATGAGTAATATATTTCCTATAATTAAGGGAGAATAATTTCTACCTTTTTTACATATTTAGAATGAAGAGTTTCACTTGAAATTGGTATCCTTTTACACTTACCAAACATTATCAAGGATGCCAATATTTTAGAAAATAACACGAATTGAGATTTTACCAACCACTCACATTGGTTAATGGTATCTTATCTATTAAGAAGAATTAACTGATTATGGAATTAATTTTTATATTAATCGTAATTACATAGTGTTTTGAAAATATTGAATGATCTTAGGGTATAGAAGATAAAATAGGTATTAGAGTCTTCACAATTCTTATGAATTTGATAACTAAAAACGGTAGAAAAAAATCTATCCTAACATTAACACTTTGTTTACATAAATTCTTCTTCTCCAATAGAAATATTCATTAATTAATTTTTTATACATATGTATTTTAGAAATAGCCTCCAAAAAATAATACTGATCTATACATTCATGAATAGTTTAAATATATATTAGGTATAGTGTCCTTAATTTTTCATTGGATTTATAATCCTTTCAAGGAAGAGGGTTTAAGGTTTATTTGGATTTTATATCATTATTTTCAATTTTAATTTTTTTTATATCAGTGCCTTTACAATCCTTCATCGGGTTCTTTTTGATGGGATTTTTCTGCAAGTACATGTTACTATTCACATCAATCATCAATCTTAAGGGGTTCTAAATCAATCTTTTCCATCTCTCTTCCCCTCTTTAAGGTGATATCACTAAAAGATTATTTTGGGTTAGGAATTGGTTGGGGGAAAATACTACACGATCCTTGATTTTATATATTATTTATGGTGGTCAAGGGTAGACCAAATTCTCTTATACATTCATTCTAATTTAAACCATGAGTGGCGAGAGAGGTATGTTTAATATTTTAGATTAATGGACCTCTCTCAGTATTTTCATCATTGTTGTTTCTAAGGATTTTCTATACTATTTCATTTTGGATGTTTGGATGAATTTTCCGTAGAATGGTCAGGGTTGGAAAGCCTATTGAGAAGCCTATCAGTACACCTGATTGAATGGTGGCCATTGTGGATGTTCTCTGGCTTCTCTAAATTGATAGGCGGAAAAAAATATAAATATATGGATCCATCTTGGATGATCCAGAAATGGACTATGAAACATGGAATCACATCATATGGATCCATGAACACGAGGGAATTTATAATTGAAATAATCTTAACAGCAGAAAAGATGAAAGAACGTTGAGGGTGTGATGTATCATGACTCATGAATCATAATCACAGTTAGCTGTCCCATTTGAGATGTCAATTATTCCCTATTATTTTCACATAAAGGTGTAATGGAACATTTTATGTCATATACAATTCTAGTTTCTATTCTAATGCCAAATATTTTTTTATGAGGTAGTCAGTTTCTCAAACATTTCCCAAAACATTAAGACAGTTTCTATAGATGATTTTTTGATTATATATAACTCTTTTTGTAGTTGATCACTCCTTTAAGAATGGAATAATTTTCTACAAATCCACATATTTTTAATCCATTATGTAGTTATATATATTACAATAGACGACTATTTTTTGTCTTCACCTAAAAATCCCTGATATTTTGGAAGAGTATATATAATTTTAGTTTTTAGTTCATTTTTTTCTCTCATTCAATAATTATTTTCCATTATTAACATTGAAAATTGTTTCTTATATTTACCTAAATTTTATTCTAACTTCTGAAATATTATCTTCTATTTTTTCAAAAACCCTTGAATATATTATAGATTAATTAAATTAATATGGATAGATTTTTAGTGGAATGGAGAATCACTCTCTTTCCTTCTGTTCCTTGAATTTTGTGTTCAATGTCTAAGGAACATAGTTATCTCATCCTTGAGATAAAAACCAATTATGTCATAATAAATGGATTTTGTAATTTCAATTCGTTTGAATCAAAACATAAATAAAATCATTGGCATCAACTAATATGATTCTAGGTTAGATGAACATATTTCCAAAGGGTGTTCAACAAATAAATTCTTAACTAAATCAAATGAAGTAGAAGTGGGAATCAAGTTCTCATATAGAGAGAATAATGGTATGGTTGTGTTCAAATATTTTTTGGTGGGTTCAGTTAGTAAAAAAAAGTTGAGTGATTTAATAATATTTTTATAATATAATATTTAAGAGATGTTTCCTAACATCAAATATACCTTAAATAACTTTTAAAATATTTGTGGATTTTTTTCTATATTTTCTTTAATCCCGTGATATCTCACTCTATTACTCTCTCATTGAATTTTTAGTTTCATGGGATTGTTGAAATAATCATTTCATCCTCAAATATTCACTATCCTAGTAACCAAATATATATAATTAAAAATAATTCAACTCAACACCCACAATTACATGCAATAAAGATGACCTAGGTGTCCTCTCTCTATGATCCAGTGATGAAGATAATATTAATTCCAAATGTAAGGATTAGAAAATTTCTTATTTCATGAATAGTTATTATTGATCAATGGATTTGAAAAATAGATTATTTAGTTAAAATTCACAATTCATTATGAAAGGGTATATGGTGAGTATTCTCTCTTCGACCACAAATGGATTAGTGTTCCATCACCAGTTATATTAAAACATGAAAAAGAGAAAGGGAAAAAAAATACAGCATCATGTATGGTCTAATGATAACATAGTGTAGAGACATATCACTTTTTATACTAAATTGCTCATATATTATATATAGATTCTCTCCATTGATTGATCTAATATCCTTAGCCATATCGTTATCCGGATCATTCTATATTGTGCACTCAGAATGTCAATATAATTCTTAAAATTATATTCCTACTTTTATTTCATTAGATGCTATACATATACATGGCTTTATGGGAATTAATTCTTCTAATTTTGGTATATGAATCTTTTCAATTAAAATATATTTCTTCCTGATCACACCTGATACATCTTCACAAAGGATCAAATAGAAAAAATAATATTCTTTGAGGATTAACTAGAATTCGGACTCTTTTTCATAGGATAATAAGAAGATTTCCATGATGTCATAATGATTTTAGTAAGAAGTGGAATCAAAATGGACGTATAAATCACCAAAATTGGTCTTTCATAATCACATATATGGGATTACATGTCCCCGTGTGTTCCCATGGTTGAAATATGGTTCTGGATATGGTGTTTATTTAATTTCATTTTATAATAATTTCATATATGATTCCTTTTAATTGATTTTCTATAATGTGGGTTTATACAAATCAAATTATATTAGGTTTTCTGTAAAGTTTCATGAATTTTTATACTTATTATTCTCATGATCATTTATAAATCAGCTCAATAATAATTAGTTATTCTATATGCCTAAGTATGGTGTATTCTATATAAATCACCAAATTCCGATAGTTTGTAGTTCTTCATTCAATCTCGATTATCAATGAGCTTCTTTCAAATGGATATGAACTAGCATAGGGTTATTAGAGAAGGTTTTATTCATTAATGAATTTTTTAGGCATATGTCTTGTACTCATTTATGTTCATCCAAGTTGTGCATATTGAAAATTCTTAAGAATCACTGATATGGGAATCTTTATAGAAAACACATATATAAATCAGTTAACACAATTAAACAATTCATAGTAGTTTGGATTTGATATTCTCTCTTACAGAGAGGGTTGGAATGACATATACTCCTTTATCCTTGGTGGTGCTCAAAAAACAAGGATTTTTGTTATCTTTTAAATTTTTGGTCATGAAATTCAGTGGAAATAAACTTCACCGGTTAACGGACATAACTTCACCCTTTATAGCTTCAGGTTTATATTCATATCAATCCATTATTCTACCATTGATTTGAAATTTTATTTTCTTTGGGCATCAACCATTCAAGTATTCAAAAAGTGAGGGTTTTCATAAGTGGATCGGCCATGAAAGAATTGAGTTTCAATATCCATGGTCAATATAGAACAAAAAATGTTATTTTTTAGACATACATATATGGAAATTTGAGAATTAGATGTTCATTATTGGTTATCATCTTTTGGCCACATTGGATTCAAATTATTCTTCCAATTTGGGTGTGGAATTTCATCAATCTAGTTCTTCCACCATCGTCTAATTTCAAGAAATCCACATGGAGGTTTGGAGATTATTATAACAAAACAAGTTAGAATCAGTCGCTGTTTGGTTTCAACCCTATCAAAAAATTGGTTTCAAATCTATACAAGTGTAATAGTGTTACATTGTTGATTAGGATGATTAGCCATGTGTAGATTTGTAGTAGTATGTTTTTTGTGTGTAGAAGATTCTAGATATTTCTATTTTTGGTAGTCTTATTAATGTCGATACCACATACAAGGAATGATAAAGTCATTTTGTTATAATATAAAATATCCATCCCTTTTTAATCTTTGTTGTTACAATCAATCAGTTTTGTTGTCATGTTGTCAAATAATGTCTCTTCTAAAAATTTTAAAATGGCGTCTAAAAAATCACATCATGTCCTCTCTCCATAGAAGAAAGTTTCAATAATATAATTTTTCTAACATTATATTATTGTTCACTATCACAAATTAAATCAATAATCTTTTTTGGTTCCATAGAACCTCCCAATATTTGGTTTTGTCAGTTGATGCATCATCAAAAATAAGAAAATCCCACGTCGATATATTCCATTTCAAAAAAAATTAGGGACTTGGACCTCTCACATTACTTTAATCAAATTTTAAAATTAAAATATATTATGAAATTTAAAATCATAATTTCACCTTACCAGTGTGTGGTCTCTGGATTGATCAACTTCATTGTATCTCGAGCTCTTTCAAATGAGCTCCTATTTATAGGTAAGGTCAGCCTCCTTCCCAACAGTCATATTATCCTTAAAAATCAGAGGGACCTGTACACGTGTCACTTAACCAACGGTTATTTTATAACAGAATAGACGACATCGTTTTATAACAAAACAAGTGTAACAGGATGTACGACATCGTTTTAAAATCTAACTCAAAAGTTCAGAGTGAAGGTTCAGAGTGTAAACAAAAAGTCAAAGAGGAGACAAATTTTAAAAGTGTAAGCACAAAGAAAGATCAGATTCTAACCAAAAATAATTTTCAGAGTCTAAATAAATTCGGAGTGTATAAAACAAAGATAGCCAGATTCTGTTTAATAGGTGAATTCGGAATGAGAATTCGTCATCAGAATTCGTAATGAGAATTCTTCATCAGAAATCGTAATGGAAAAATTGTCATTAGAATTTCATGTTGAACTTCATGAGAATTCGTATCCAGAATTCGTAGTTGATATTTATTAAAGTTTGTATCCAGAATTCGGAGTCGAATTTTATTACAGTTCTCATCCAGAATTCGGGTTTGATCTTTATTAACGTTCGTATCTAGAATTCGGAGTCGAGCTTCATTACAGTTCTCATCCAGAATTTGAAGTTGATCTTTATTAAAGTTCGTATCCAGAATTCGGAGTCGAACTTCATTACAGTTCTTATCTAGAATTTGGATTTGATCTTTATTAAAGTTCGTATCCAGAATTCGGAGCCTAAAACAGAATTCTTTAAATCAATGTTTTAAACACTTCCGAAAATCTAGAAATGAATCCAAATCTTGTACTTAAGAAATATATGGATGAAAATGTGATAAGGATAATTTTTCTTACAAAATCGATTTTCCTTACAAAAGGAATTTTCCTTATAAAAGAGATTTTCTTAAAGATAAGGTGTTTGTGATCTTCAAAACAAGAAGGAATGGAAAAGTCATAAGGAAAACCTTATTGACTCAACAGTGAGTGCCTCAAATTTTCACCCATTATGGAATGAAACCTCTATCTACGACATGCAACATATACCATGGTCACAGAACAGTGGCCTAAGACCACAAGAGATGACCTTACTAATCATATAATGACATGGTTCTCCAAATATGAAAAAAATTCATCATGGATATCACTCTATATTTTGGCTTCCACCATTAAATTAAATTAATTTTTATTGACCCCACATCCATGTCACTGCATTCAGTATTTCAAATATGATTCCTCCCCTTAATAGTCATGACCTTCCCTATCTATACTATGATTACTACTTGTTGAAAGCCCTCACGACATATCTTATAAGTAACAACATAACTTTCTCTTATCTAATAGGTCCATTAAAGACAATACATAAGGTCTACCTATCTATATGGACATTGTGTGATGATAGTGGATGATCTCAAACCAAATATATAATAATCATTCATTTAATTATATTCAAAAATCAAATTCCACCACACTATGAAACCCAATAATTATTGGATGAATTGATTCCACTATGACATAAAACCACCATAGGTAACAACATGATCCTGGATTACCCTATTTTTATGATGTGATCGTCACCTATTATGTAGTACATACACCCCAATAGAAAAATAAATAATCAGAAATAGAAAATTTAAATTTCCTTTGATAAGAATATTCAATAAATTCATAAATAAAAACTAAATGACTACAACAAAGATTCTCAACCACGATAAGAACCTTTTAATATATCCTAATGTACAATTCCGTCAAAATAATTAAATACTACTCCTTAGCCCTCATATTGATTAACTAGACCCTATTCTTCCATTCATTCACTCAAACAAGACGCACCATATTTTACCCAAGAAGTCCTGTTTGATTATAATAAAATACATTCCTAAAAAGTATACCACACCAAATGTTATTTCTACCTCACCACATCCATCCACATGAAATTAAAACAACCATTCATCTTTTAGATGAAATTCCCTTAATATAGTCATTCTCACCCATATACACATCATCAAATTTCTCAATCAAAATGCTTTATTTATTGGAAGCATCATGAATTATTCCGAAAAGAAACACTAATGTTGTATTTTTGAAATATAGTTTTATTTAATGGTCGGATACTGAACCAACCAAATCTTCTATCATAACCAATGCATATTAATGAAAATATATTTAAACTAACTCACACTAGGACTTTTCTAAAATACATTTCTAGAATAATATCGACATAAAAATTCAATTTAAGCCTATATCAATATCCAAAAAATATAATTATATATATAACCATATAAAATAATACCAACCCACATGCCAAAAACTCGATGTCTTCATAAAAATACTCCAAATCATAGCATTATATCCATGGTTTTATCTCTATTTGGGTTTTACTACCAGGATTGATATGATGTTCCCCATCATAGTATTTTTTTTATAAATGTGTTGATACACTAAAACACCCCATAAATTTGACACAATCTCCATATAATATCAAATGTAATGACTGAATATGAGAACACCACTCCTTCTTAAGTACTAACACAAAATATCCATCACTAACCATTACCAGATCCCTAGGAACATCGTCCTTACCATTATTGAAAACCCACCTATGAAGAGGGTCACACCATCATACTACCAATTGTGAAATCCCCATCATGTGGTTTTTACACTACTCATCAATAAAAATTGTCAATACGTTCCAATATCAAATGCATATCCCACCTCTCAATCCATGCTCATACCATTCATGGAAAACCTTATGTCAATGATTGCTCAAATTGGATTGTAACATGATACTTTGATCCATCCTTGATTAATCCTTTCAACATTATTGGATTATTCCAATTCTAATCAAAACCCCCATCCACCATGCTAGTGGGAGTATCATCAAATCCATTTGTCCTCAATCCATCATTTCCCAATCCACCATCCAAAACAAAGAAGGCACTATTCAAAACCAACAATCAATTCCGATAAAAAAAACCATTTATTTACAATAAAATAATATTGGTCACTAACACTCCTACACTAAATAAAGAGTAATCCACTTGATGAACCCCCTCAAGGGCACATACCCACTATCTATCATGATCTAATTCAATCCCAATTGGTGTATGCTCTTATATAACCCAATTGAATTGCTAGAATAATTCTATAATGAGTAAAATGATATTGAAACTTGTAAAAAACCATAATATGTTTATTATGATTCTTTACAAGTCATTATTTATCTAAACTAATATATCATGGATTTTTTACAATAAACAATCTAAAGATATCTAGTCGAAAACTGCAGAAAAAGGCTATATATTTGAGAAATATTTCCCTCTAAAACGGACCTTAAGACCAAAAAAAATCAATGTGCATCACATATTTTATTATAACGGAATTATATATTCTTTCCTATATTATTACATGTGTATCCACTTACATGAGGAATCACATTCCCACCTCATATCACAATTACTAGAAATACATTACCCACATCAAACTATTGACAAGTAATCTAATGGCCGAACCAACCTATCATGGTTTAATACATATTCCTAAAACCCAAGGATTATATTTTCCAAATAAGATATCATCATTGAATAATATCCACATAATTCCTCATATAAATACACTAGTTCTCATCTTTGTATAATGAAAACACTTTTTTCTGTTTAACATAATATAAGTTATTTTTGGCACATTAAACGTCGAAACATTATATCATTAACCAAAACAAATCACAAACAAGAACACATATATCATGTGAGTCATTTGTTAAAATAATTATTTATCTATTAATTCATCACGAAACATATAGAAAAAACCTAAAACCAATAATAATGATAAAAAATAGGTACATAATACTTGAATAAATATATCTACAATAACTTCCAAAACCATGAATAAAAATACAATAACAATAGTAACCATAACATTTAACTAGATAGGTGTTCATGCATCACCAACGAGAGTTACATAAAATTATCTAATACATTTCTATTACTCGTCTACCATATGAAAAAAATACGATAAAAGTGAATAAGCACTAATGTCACTGTTAATAGCTTGGTCTATCTCACTCTACAATAATCGGACCAGAGAACATCATAACCTTATGTTCTCATCCTCCAACAGTAGATATCCTGACCCACTCCCAAAAAAGATATCTCAATGAGGGGATAAAGATAGAGGCCTACCATGTCCCACCTCTAGTAAGCCCTGGGTTGGATTCAAACACAAAGGGTATAATAAATATATATAACAGACATTTTTCATCTAAGAGAGTCATAGAAAAGAGATATATAAGAAATATAAACCAATAAATACCTTAT
Source organism: Viscum album (assembly GCA_963277665.1). Taxonomy (NCBI): domain Eukaryota; kingdom Viridiplantae; phylum Streptophyta; class Magnoliopsida; order Santalales; family Viscaceae; genus Viscum; species Viscum album. The sequence goes on from OY728138.1 coordinate 1,971,145,102, forward strand.
AAAACATATATATATATATATATAATGACCTCTCAAGTTTAAACATGCAATGTCATAAAATACTATAACAATGGAAATTAATCTATGATTTCCAAAAAGTAATGATGGTGGTGACCATGAACCCCCAACAAATTCTACTAATCCAAGAGCCAGTAATGTCCACCGCGAAATCCATAATTCATCTATTGACATAAAAAATAGTTTATATATACATAGGGTTTTCATAATAGTATACTATATACGATCCTCCCCATATCCTCTCGTGCAAAAGATAAATAATTCATCATATAACATTGTGAACAATAGTGAAACCAACTCATCATTGAAACAAGTATGCTATGTTTCAATCCTCAAAATGGAAAAATATCACCAAGTATCACATAAAAGATAGTATATTATATAATAATTAACATGATGGGTACAATTGTCATTCTTCCCCACTAGTTTGACTCTCTTTTCCAACATCACCCTTCAAAATCCATCTATCTACAAAAGTACGCCTTCCCAAAGACACTACGTCAATGAATCAAAATATGTTACTCTTTATAAAGTCATAACATCACCCCATCAATATAGCAATATAAAGTAACCATGAAGTTTTAGGGAGCCACAAGAGCCCGTATGATATATATCATACATCATGTACTATACCTCATTCCATTACAACCCATAAACTGAGTAAGTACCTCAATCAATCATAGAATATACAACTCATACCTATAATAATCTAATAGATAGAATATATGGTAATTCAAGTGTCTGAAATAACCATAATCCATTATTTCACTCTACAAATATAGAAGTGAAAAAATGATCGTTCATAATTGAAATTGTTGAAACCATTGACGAGAGTAGGGCTAGAGGGGGTACTGAACCATCTATCTTCCCACTGGGATATTGTAGAAGTCACCTTCCCAAAGTCCAATGGTTTTTAGTTTTTCTAACTAACATGGGTACGGTATCAAATGATGAAATTGAATATATGGATTATAATATATCTCACAACCACAATACTTATATCACCTAGTCTGAGACTCAACTACAACTAATTTTTCATGGATACATTATTTCCGATTTTTAGACTAGACATTCACACAATCATTTAAAAGAAATAAATTTAATTACATTTCTAATTTTTATCGGTTCATTTTATTAAAAAATGTTTTACCCATTAATTAATAATTAACATTATGAATAATTAAATTTAAATAATCATTACTGTATTGAATATGACCTCTGAGCATAATCCAGTCAGATTCTATAGTTTATGGAGGAAATTATGTTTTATAATTTTCATTCCATTAGATCCAACCCTTGGGGATAAGAATTAATATTCATTAATAGCATCATTAAATAATCAAGGATCTCAAGGTAAAAAATAAGATAAACCAAGAGGAAACATGTAACCTAGAACATTAATCTACCTTATGCATCGGGGAAGGAATGCACAAAAAAACAAACAACACATCTATTATCTACTAAATAGATTTTAAAGATAGAAACCCACATATCACAAAACAAATGGTTAGACTATCTTCATCCCATTCCATCATACCTGGTTCTATCACTAACACCCGCACGTGTATCATGATTAAACTCTCCTTCATATGTTTTAACTGATAACACATCAGTCATGTATCCTCAACCACTTATCAAATTAGCCATCCTTGGAGCATCTATCCTAGGAGCCCATAACTTCCAGTCTTCTCCTCCCCATCACATCACAATATAAATCACATATCCAAATAATGTCACAAATATAGTAGAAAACAAGAAAACATATCCATGGGATGAATCACAGCCCTAAAATAAGGGATACACCCTTCAAAAATGAACTATCTCTCATATATCCAATAACACAAAACATACCCTTCTCATCCAAATTGGAAACTCAATCCCAAAAAATTATCATTATCAAAAAAATTGTATTTACTATTACAATAATCAACCGATTAATTATTTAAAATTTATAAATATGAGTAAAATAAGAGCATCTCAATCATCCATCAATATCTAAAATCTAGGTCACAATACCTTAACATTTATTGAAGAGTATGGATGGTCCTCTCACTCTGTCCACCCATCTATAGATGGAACGAATTGATATGACATAACTAGAACCTAATGAATAATAGAGACCTCTACAAAAAATTAAGGTAAAAAAATGATCGTGATAATATATTATTGTCTTCAAGACAATAATCTCCTCCAGAGACTTCCTTGATATAATTATCAGTGAGAAATACCGCTACATCATTATAAAGGAGGCTGGTTTATCAAAAAATTAATTAAATCCCATGGTGAATCATAAACTCACTATTCTTGATGATAAATAGTAATAAATTCCATCAATATATCTATTCACTTAAAATGGGAATCATTAAATGTTATAGAAACCCACTGGGAACAATGTGATTGACGTTCACCTTATGGTAGACCAAACAATGAGAAATAGACTTTAAAACTTCATTCATCAATCCATGACACCAATATTAAATACCCAAAAAATGGAATATTTGTTTCACATTTGTAAATATTCTTAAATGTGATATATGGGACTCATGTAAATCATATGATACATTTCCAAAGGAATGAATGGAATTCCCTAGAAAAAAATTGGTTCTCTCCATCATCAGACCAACCGTCAAGGGAGTCGCATAAAAACGTGATGAATCAAGACCTCCGACAACAAAATACCCAAACTAGGACTCTCCAAATACTTCCCCAATTATTTCTACACTATCATTTGGAAAATAAAAACTATACCTCCCACCAATCCTATATGTATATTAATCCTAGTGTGTTATTCACTGTCACTTGGTTCAATCAATGATTGTTGACAGAAAGATGCAAGATATTATTAAAACACATCATGACCAAAACTTGTGCACCCAAGAAGACACACTAATATGAATAAAACATCACTGTAATAAATCATTGAGTTGTTTTCACAACCATCAAAAATTAGAAGGTACCATAAAGTAAGAAGACGCCGAGGTAGGACACACACTAGACTATAAATTAATCATAAAATTGTTCTCATGTCGAAGAGAAACTGCAAAAAAACACCTATGAAAAATACCATAGGGTTATCTTCCATAAACATGGTATGTAATGACATTTGAACCACTAGAAATATCCTTAATAACTCAGACATAAAATCTAACATGTGAAGAACCTATCTATGACCGATCAAATGGTCTCTCTCACAAAAATTACTATTATTTTTCTATCATCATCATTAGAAAACCCCACATCCTAAAAAATTCATGACATCATAAACTATATAAAACTTATCATAGTAGATGATGGTGTCATATGGATATATCTATAAACATTGAAAATTTCCTGAAGATAGATATTTCTCCAACAGCAGCTCATAATCTCTACATACGTTATACAATCCATGTCATCCTCCAACTATTTAACTCAATGCTAATAGAACTAGATCCTTTATACCTCCTGTCCCTAAGAATAGATGTGGGTAGGTGATATAATGGAGTAAATTTCTAATTAATCAATCATTGTATAAACAAATTTAGGAAAAAAGTATAGAGTTCATCGAATTATGTTTGGATCACCTCATACTAGAAACATTTAGAATAAAGCTGACCTCATCCTACTCCATGACCTCTTGGTCCCTATTGATGAGAACTTTAATGGTTGTGATATTATTTTAAAGGATGTGGAGTGTCTTAGGGATGTACTATACCTATACCATCTCCCCTATACTGATCCAAACCTAGAACACCTTAAAATAGTTGTCTTGGTTGACACTTCATCAATGTTGGATCCTAAAGAAGAACCCTTGTTGTATTAAGATTAGAAAAAAAAGGTTAGAAACTACCTCCAATTAGTTCATTATAATTCATAAAACATGTATTTAATAATTATTCACCTTTTTGAGAGCTATTTCTTATAGAGAAATGAGATGATGAGGGATGGGACCGAGCACCAAATGACTAAAAAATTCCTATTTGATGATAACTAGGAACCCCAATCCAAATATTTACTTTGTGAGGAATCATAACAACTCCCCTCACATGATAATCTGGTTCTAGACAGCATCATCTCAATAATAAATCCCCATTACAACACCTCTAGATATTTATTCACCATAAACATAGTGACTTAGAGCTATATCTCTGGATGGGAAGACACATTAAAATGCATGACCATATCATTCCCATCAACCAAGATGTATGATGAATATTGTAGAAGGATCATGTAATTGATCATGTACTATTTTACACTAGATATTCCTTATTGATGGGTATAAATATCATAGAGACTTGTGATTATCTTGGTTTATGAATGTATCATTACATGGAAATTGTTCCATAACATCTCAGACATAAATACCGACTCATCACATTCACTGAGGAACGAGAACCACCACATCCTCGCTACTCCATATAGCATCGTCACATCTAGTAAAATAAATTTCTCATTATGAGAAAAGATTGAACTAAAAGACCTATCAACCTCCTATGACCTCTATTACATGACTAAATGTGAAATAATCCCTCAAACTTCTATAGTACCTGGCTATGAAACTCTAAAAGATCCCTCCACCAGTTTTTTTCATCAACTTATAATCTATGATGATCTACTAGCGTATCCTGCTAAACAATGATATCTTGTATGTGAAATATATGTGGACCTATATCTATGCCTAAAAAAATAAAAATATTTTATATATCATAACATATAATTTGAAAATATTATTAATAATTAATTAATTAATTAATATCTTGTTATGGTTTAAATTTATACTAAGGTATACCCATTTCAAATATAGGTAGAATAAAATTTATCCACTTTACATCCCTTATTTTCTACAAAAGAACTAGTATCATGTCATTTTGTAGGCTCAGTAAATATAAATGATTTTATATCAGATCATCGGGGTCCCTAAATACCCATTTCTCCACCAGTCTCCAATGTTTACATAACACACTAAACTTAGCTATCATTATTTACATACCAACCCAGGAATCCTCTCATTTGCCTAACTACAAACTACATCATATCACTCAACCTAAACCTTTTATTCCATTCCTCCAAGACCAATTTCAATAATGCTACCAGCATGAAGGGAGAGATATAGTGATTACATGAGTGTCACATCTAATAGCACCCATTGTGGAGAAAAACACTAAGGGTATAATAAACATGCATATATGAGGCATTACTCTCAAAGAGAAACATGAAGAAGAGATAGATATGATATATGCACCAATAAACACCTACTCAAACACACACACACATACATATAATTAAATTCCAAGTGAAAATATGAAAATCTATACAACACTATAACAACTGAAATTAAATTATGAGTTCATGAAATTAAAGATAACATAAACCATGAAGACTAAACACCTTCTTCTAAACCACGAGCTCAAAATATCCATCCTGATCTCCAACTTATTTAAGCTGACCTGAAAAATATTATATATATATACATATAGTTTTGCATAACACCATACTCAGTAGTACCCTTCGGAGATCCGTTTGTGAAAGAGATAATGAAATTATGCAAATGATTAAGGAACAATAGTAAAACTATCTCATAACCTAAATAGTTATCCTCAGTTCCCTATCTTATAGTGCATAACTCTCACCATGTTTTGTATGTAAAATATTATATAATATAATAATTAACATAAATGGTAGCCCTATCAACTCCCCCACAAGTTTTTAGATCCCCCCCCCCCAACGTCGCATGTCTTGATCAATTTTTATCCAAATACATTCATGCCCCAAGACACCTGGGCAAGGCTTCACAACATACACCTCATGAATCAAATCATCAAATCATCCCAAACACATATCAATATATAATAACCTAGAAGTTTCTAGGAGACAACATAACCAGTATGACATGTTTCATACATTAGGTATTATACATCAATCCATTACGAAACATATACTAAATTAGTACCTCTCACCATTAGAACCTATACATGAAAAATCGATAATGATACATTGGAAGCTATATTTGATAATACATGTGTGGGAAATTACCATAATCCTATAAAAATAAATAAAAAAAATGTTAGAATACTCTTTTTTGTAGATACCAGCACCTGTAACTACTAAGATAAGAGACCATGGCCAGAGGTTTTAGTAATTGATCTATCCTCCTACAAAGATGTTGGAGAAATTACCTTCAAAGAGTCCACTTGTTGTCAATTTCACTAATATAAAATGTTTCATCATTATATGAAATAAAATAGTAGACATCATAAAATATATCTCACAACCACACTATGCGTATCACCTAGTCATAGAATCTACTGCTGTTAACATCTCACAGACTCTTAGAGTCCAATACAATGAAAAAAAATCCTCTAAGAATACAAGAATTTAAATGATATACATTAATTACATAATTCTATTTTATTATGTAATTTTGGTAATTAATATTTTACAAATTAGTTTACCAATAACCTTAATAAAAAATTCATTAAATTAGTCATCAAAATTAATTTGATTTATACTAGTTATAATCCATACAAAGTCCATGGTTTATCAAGATTATCATCCTTAATTATTTTCAATCCATCAACACCACCCTGTGGGTTATGAAATATTTATTTATTATTAGAATCATAATATAATCGTGGTACTCTAGAGAAACCATGCTAAGTGAACACCTTGTCGAATCACGTAACAATGAACATATAGTTTTCTCAAGTTGAGGGTAATGGAATGAAGGTAAAAAAAGATATGCATCCATCATCCATTTTATAGATTTATAAGGGAGCATACAAGATCTCACATCACAACAAATTTTAAGCCCAGATTCAACTGATTTCATTATATCCAGTGTTATCCAGGACTCCAAAATTCATACCATGATGCATATCAACATCTTAGGAATCAACAAATTCCATAACATCTATGATTCCCCAGCTACATATCTCATGATCCATCCCAGCCTCATCCATCCTTGGCTCACATTAAATATGGTCATTTCCACCCCATCTCGTTGCACAGTGAAGATCACATCCATATCACATAAAAAAGTATTAGTAAATAAAAAGCATATCCAATAGGGTAATCTAGACCGAAGAGAAAGGAATTTGACTTTCACACATAAATGAACTCTCACCGGTCAAATCACAAGGCTCTCAACCTTTTAATGAACATGGGAAACTCAGGCCCGGACACATATTTTTATAAAAAAACTGATTTTTATTCCATACCTAATAAATGTATTAGTTCTTTATAGGTTCCAAATTTTGGAAACCATATGCATCTTTCTATAATAAGCTACGAAAATATTATACAATCTCTCACGAATATAAAATGCCTTTATAAAACTACATGTTGAAATATTCTCATTTAACAATTCTTTTTTTTATTTTCAACAACCATAAAAATGATTTAAATTATTTATCAATTGCATTAAATCATATAAGATCGCATTTAATTAAGAAAAAACATTACATCAATTTTTATTGTAATAAAATTAAAATAACCACAGCATTAAAAACATTCCACTGAATTAATTATTCTTGATAATATACATTATCACTTTATTCCTTTTTATGTTAGTTTACAATTGTAATATGAAAATACAAAAATATGAACATGAAATCATTAAACATCACTGATATCACACTATCTAATAAAACAAAAGGCCACCCAAAATAACTCTATAATGTATCATCATGTGTCCTGTAACCAATTTTTTATTAATATGGATTGATAATTTATTACGTAAATACCAATACGATCCAATGATATAAACCAAAATCAATTTAAAATTAAACATACACAATATAATAGAAGAAATGAATTCTATGCCTCAAAGGGATAAAAATTATTCTCACAAGAACATACCGACATTAAAAATATATGATCAACTCTCATTCAAGGTAAATGTGATATCTTAAAGTCTTATTTATAGAAATACATAAACAAAAAAGGATACACATTAGAATAGTAGAGATCATGTTTTTTAGTAAGGTGAGAAGAAATAGCAGGTAATAAGAATGATTTTGGAGAACACGCTACAATGTTAAGGAAGAAAACACCTTCAATAAACATAGATCAAATATAGAAGGAAATAATCAATACCCATCATAGGAATACCAACGAAAAAGGAGGTCCATTGGTCTTATTGAAATTGAGAGTGAGTGCATTCATCTATAGGGTTTGAATAAAAGAATACCACTTTAGGATTTATAGGCATGTTGCAAAGGGAATTTACAAAGCTTGTAAAGATTACACATTGTGTACATTTCATGCTTTCTAGTTACATCGAAAAAATGCATCACCATAAATAAATTTACCACATATTAATAAAAATCTTTAAAATCTTCGTTGAATACCTAAAACTAATTTACATGGCATATATATAGTACAAAGTTTTTAATATAATGTTTTTCAACTTTTAGTAGAGGAATCCCTCTATAATCCCTCTAAACCTTCTCTGAGAAACATGAGATTAATATACTCTTATAGGGTAAGCCTCTATGGATATGGTCCCTTACATTAGATGTTTTTGACCAACTATGAGGTGTTAAATCTTTCTTGAGGGAGGGGGATCAACTCAACCCTATAAAAAATCTCATTGATATTTCTTAGAGTGTTCGATTTCCAAAACCATGCTCAGTCTTATAAACTTGACACAATTTTGTATAATATCTTGATCACGCTTGAATGGATTGATAAATATACAAATATAGGGTCTCATAGTGTACCTCATATATAGGTTTCCATAAATGGGTTAATGCATAAAGATTGTAAATTAGAGAATCATAACACACTTGTGTATGTGTCAATTTCTTTTATGCTGACCATTCCACTATGACACAAGACCATACATTCTTGGACAAAAATATATAATTGTTTTTATCATGAAAACTAGAATAACCCATACCAAAGTCTCATAGTAGGGATTCATATAATCCTCTAGCTATACAATAAAATGCAGGGAATGGTTTCTTAACCTAATATATTCCATGGATAAAGATACACGGTAGAGTGTTATACCAAGTCTCAACCACTTATGTGTGATCTAGGTAGTGTCCAATACAAATCCCGAATATTTCATACTATATCGTATCCAATCCCAAACACAACCCACTCATCCAATATTGTTTCTAACAACCATATTGTGAACAAGTACACTCTCACAAAGAGGTTTATACAAAAAATATTCACTCTAGGTAACGTTATGCATCCAAATATAAAAATTCCTTATATTGACTACTCCCATAAAATTGGGTTGGTCACACCCCATGTCCCATATCAAAATAGTAAGCAGTATCTTTTAAAAAAAATTCCTATGAATACCATCGCACTAATGTTGAGGGTTGAATCTACCCTGTTATCATCCATAGTAGGATAAACACCCCAATAACCCAGAGTATTACTTTTTAAAAAACATGGATATAGATTTTCACTCAATGTTTTACTTCATGATCCTTATAACTCAAGGAGAGGCTATACATAATTCCATCACCAACATTTTTTGGTAACAAAGACATTGGACTGAATATGTTTTCATATCACATCTTATATAGAAAAAAACTCAATGTCGGGCTGCCAGTAACATAATACATGGCCTTCATATTGAAGCATTCATCATAATCCATTTATCCTTATAGGATATAATTTCAATACCAGACCATATCACACTATTCAATACATATTGATCCCATTAATGTCACCGTCCCTCCCGCATGGTATCTACCAAGGTCATGAAGACCAAAGTGTGTCTCTAAAGCATAATACACTGGACCTATCAAGATTATCAACTCATATATAAAAGAATCTATGGAATTTCTAATCCCATTCCATTATATACACCTCGATAATAGCACATATTCTTTTCCAATAGTGATATCACAGTTTATATCCCCAACCAAATGTGGGCCTTAATAAGATGTACCACATACATTTCTATTTTATAAATCACAATATAGTCCCACACAACATGTACTATCCAAGGAAACTTGAACAAAGAAAACAGAGTCCCCAAAAATTGAAATATAAATATTATATCATAGTAGATAAATATTCATTACATATCAATATGATCCAGTCCAAAACTATTACTATTTTGTGTATTTTGAAACAAGTATACCTTCACAATTATTATATTAAAGTTCTAAAGATATAAACATTATAATATTACTAAAAAGAACCCTTTATAGAGATATCGAAATTGAAAACATTCTTCATAACATAGGAAAAAAATATAAGAAATAGTGTGCTAAAATTATTATTACAGGTGAAAAAATATACCAATAAGTTATCATAACTGAGATTAAGATAATAAGTATGGTAAGAGAACATGATTAAAACATAAAACAATTAAGCAATATGTAATCATGAATAATCAATTATTGGTGTTCCAAAAAATGGAATATGAATTTAGAGTGATGAGTCATCAATAGTCAATCATCACCAATGATAAAATATCATATGAATAATACATATGTTTTTTTAATTCATTTCAGATTATAAAATCACTTCCATAGTAAATTTTAACTCTAAAAACTATGATTTTGGATAAAGTCCCAGAATAGAAATTCCTACATGGTCATTTAAAATAATATATTATGATAAATTTCAATCCATTTAACCCTTTCATCACTAAGGAGTTTACCTAATATATCGTCTCATAAGAGTTTCCAAACTCAGGTATCATTACCAAATACACTTGAGGGATATAACTTACACAAAAACAATTACTTAAAAATGTAATCACTCATTCACAGATTATAATTTAACCACCTATCCTTGGTTTATTATAGTACCAACCATCAAAAAATCACAATTAATTCATATGTAGTATGTAAAATCATTGAAACATTTTTTATTTCATCAAATATTATCCGATATAAAATAAAATTAGTTTCATCAATACTCCATTATAATAATCAATGACATTATAAAGATTGAATAATGATATTATCATTTGACGATACCAATGGTAAATAATAATAAACCTCAAAGGAATTTGATATAGATGAAAATTCAACTAAAAGGATCACTTAATGTTTTCCGGAAGAAAATTCCCTTTTCATTTAAAAATCATTAATTAAAAATTTATATAATAACAAATATTATGGAAAACTATTTATTTTGAAGTAATTATGTAATATTATTTAGTATTTATCAAATAAAATATACAATTATATGGAAGGGAAATTACATATTGTTGTGTATCTTATAACAAAAATTACATTCACATTTTCTTCAAAAAACCAAAAAATTACTCATTTATAAATTTTTAATAATTTTTTTAATAAATTTAATGGAATAAAAGTATATGGACCCAACCTTAGACATCAAATAATTTTGAGGATTAAGTCTTGAATTTATTCTCTTACATTTGAAAAGGTTTTCAGGAATAGTGTTTTAAATTATATATCCATAAATAATACATTATAAAATCATATAATAAAAAGAGGACACATTCAATTAGTATCTATTTATCTAATAATAAAATTGTTTTAAAATAAAGGATATTCTCTTTCCAAGATAAATCTTTATGAAATATGACATAACATTATCTATTCCCTTAACTATCCATTAATTTTTTTGAAAACATTTTAAAAACATGGTATGAGAAAAAAAAGACCAGAAATGAAAAAAAGGAGAAAACCATTTGTCCCATGAAAAAAATAACCCATTAAAAGCATTTAATGAAAATGTAACATTTTACCCACACATGGAAATATCATTCCTTTAAAATAATATTTATATTTTCTGTTAAAAAAAATTATTTACATGAAAACACATTAACCAACACTGAAAATTTAAGAAGGTACATTGGTAAAACATCTCATAGAACACATATAAATACCATATATCACCCTTACTTGACCATTACATATTTGAATAAACATATGAGAAATTAACATTTCAAATATCTAGAGAACATAGTCATTCCCCAAGGAATAAGTGCTCTATTAGGGTGCACACTTAATTTATGCTATACAATGATCTCTTAGTGCAATTTAGGAAACCCCATTATATATAATGTTCATGATCCAAAACATGAATAAAATATTTCATAATTTGAAAGAAATATTTTAAACTCATATAAAAATATCATTCGAAAATTAACATTAAATTTTGCTACGAATGACCATTTAAAATAAATGATACACTTCATTTTGAAAAAATAATTTTGAACACCAAAATAACCAAAAAATAGTAACATATTGTTTTACATTCATGAAAACATGAAATCTTATGAAGTAGGATTAAAATTAAACAAGTTTCATGATGGTATAAAAATTCATTGATGTCGTTACAATTAAAACATGTAAAACTAATCTTTTTAAAAACCCTTTAATAAAATAAAATCATCATTAAATTTAAATTTTGTATGTCTATATAAAATAATAAAAAATATTATTAATATATGGACATATAAGTGGATGATAGCTTGAACGAAAACATTAGAAGAATATTTATATAGAATAAAGGACCATTATCACTATTGAAATATTTAAATCATAAGCCCTATAAAATAATTACAAAAAAATGTCAATAAATATCAAGATATTAGAAAAATTCATGATATAACATTTCAAATAAAATTTATATAAACCTTAAAAACAATAAACATTCATAACCTCATGATATTCCACGACAAAAGAAAATTGAGATGAAGCCCCATACCATGAATTTTAATTTTTAGGTGTGCCTTTACATTCCGGGATAATAAACATGTGGTTATTTTTTATTTATTCGTGACCTTTCTAAATTTTATAATTAATTGTATATAAGTTATTATGATGTAATATATAATTACATATTTAATTAATTTTTTGTCGGATGTGTTGACAACATTCAACTTATGTGTCAAAAATGGATTTTCTATGCTGACTATGGTAAACTATTTATTAGGTAATCATATAAATAATAATAATAATGAAATTATTATCACATTTATACAGAAATAACAATTTTAAAATAAATAATTAATGATGGTTAGTAAATATGAGCTAAAATTATGATCATGGAGATGGTATATCATACTTTCACATGTGTAACGTTTTTATTTCTCAATGATCATTATGGAAAGATGCTACGTGAAATTATACAGTAAAATAACGAATATTATTTCATTAATAATGAATTATTTAATCATATATGTTCTATATACATCATTCTTCTGATGTGGTGGTAAAAATTATCACATCTCTTCATTGAGGATGTAATCAACATGTCTAGGTAGGATGTTATTAATTTTTCCGTTAGTGAAAAGCTGAGAAAAATTTTTAAATTGTACTTAAATAATGAAAAATATTTCATTAATATCATACTTAAATCATTTATATAACATATATTAATTATAATTACCTTAATACCATACATTTAACACTTTTGTGAAAATGAATCACATCATTTCATGATGTTGTAGTCTATCATACACACGAGTGACATTATCGTATCTTTTACAAATTGAAATATAAATTTTTTATATGATATAATTAATATAGAGGGATATGAATGTTTTATATATCATGTATAAACATTATATCCATCCTGACAGACATCCATGAGATGTTGAAATGGAAAAACTAATGACATCATTTTGTGAGGTGGTAGTCATCCATAAACATGAATGGGGATTTTTTAAAACATTTTATAGAATTGTGCATGTTTCTAGGTCATAACATAAACATAAAAACTACTCAGTATATGGATTCCACTATGTATATTATTTTATCATTGTATAATAAAAAATATATGTTGGAGTTTTAAATAAAATATAACCATAATTGGTGAATATTACCTATTATTTTGGTTTCTAATTTTAGTTTGAACCAAGGGCCTTCACTAGATTGATTTACTCCAAATGTATTGAATATAAGATCATATGATGGAAGTGGCAAAGTTTTTTTAATATGTATTGGATGAAATAATTGATTTTGAAGTTGTGAAGAGATGGTTATATGGTGGGCCAATTATAATTCTGGTGTGTGGACCATATTGTAATTTTTTTGAAAAATATTAGTATAGGCCACGATTTAATGAAACATAGGAATAAAATAATGTTCCAAACTCAATACCATAAGATATATGTTAATATTATTGGAATCCAACTGGCGTGGGGAATTATTTGTGTCATTTTTATACCTTATATTCCATGTTTAATAACAATGATCACCATTCATTACCTAAATCAATTTAATTAATTCTAATTATTTGTACTAATCATATAGGTAAAGAATTAAGTTGTCCAATTAGATATTATAAATTATTTTACTCCAAATATATAACCCATTTTTCCAAATTCATTTGATATAAAATTCAGACTTTATCTTAATATTAACCCATCAAACATGGAGACATAGTGTGTTTTTAATAGAGCATTATTTAGAGAAAGTTGATTCTATGATAAATCAATAAAAAATAATTATTATTATAAAAAATCCAAAAACAATTACATAATCAATTGAGAAAATTTAATTACAATTTTAATAATTAATATATCTATCTAATTAATATTAATTAATATTAAATTTATTAACTATGTTATGATATTGGTTTTTGAATTCATGATCCCTCTTAGACATTACATCCTTACAATTATATTCACATACTAAAAAAGTGGTGATATCTTTAACTAATATTTTTTTGGATTCCCATTATTCCTATTCAAACATATGGTATTTCCATAAAATCATAACACAATGAATAACCTTATTTCACAAAAAAAACTCTTTATAGTCATGAATCTAAACTGTTTGACCCTCATAAAAAAATTTCCTTCTAGCTAAACTAATTATTCATTCAAAACATGAGATGAATATGACACATAATTCCTTAACATTTAAACATGAAACCCCTTTTATACCTGAGTTAAAATCATAGGTTAGTGTACTCAATAAGAAATTGATCAAATATTATCTTATATATCATATGGTGTAATGATCCATGAATTAATTATCCTAATCTTACCAAAATTCTTCACACTTTTCAATGGAGAATGTTTTATCATGGAATGGTCACCTACCATGGAGTAAATATATTTCCCCCAATTACATGAAAAATGTTTATTCATGCTATAAGATGTCCTATTGTGTAATTGTGTAAAATGAACTTTCTATATCATCTTATATATTATATCTGGTCAGATTAACCTCATTTCACCTACATTATCATAAAATGTGATTATTTTCCACCACTTTCCATTCTAGGGATCATATTGATCAATTTTCATACAAGAATAAAAATCATTGTTATAATAAAACTCATAAATAATAATATTTTGATCCCAACATCCCTATTAATCCATTGAATAAGAACGAATCTTATCTTCCATATTTTTTATTATCTTTTTAGACTTTCTATCATATTGAATATGAAAATATTTAATGTAATTTAATTTATTACATAATAACCTAGAATGTCCTTTCCTCGGAATATGGGTTGATACAATAGAGAGAGAAAATCAATGTAACCTGAGGATATTTTAAAAATAAATTCGAGATGGATGATCTCAATAAATTGTATCTATAATGGGAATGAAATGTTTATATTTAGTTAATCGATAGAAAATTACCCAAATCACATTATAACACTAATAATTTTTTAGAAATACTACCCCAAAATCCATTCCTATATTCTTACATTTATTCTCTAGCATTGGGAATGGATCAATTATCCCATTAGGTAATTATCATTGTTCTTTAGTATAATGAAATTTCAAACACTATATGGTAATTACAACAATATCCCATTTCATTTGATCTAACCATAAATACTCCTCATTGTATCCATACATCTTAGTGTATTCCATATGAATGGAAGAAAATTAAATATTTACTTCATTCCACAAATAATTAATCAACTACTAATCACAAGTCTCACATAATGTTTATCCATATCATAAAACACATCCTTCCTAAATATTAAAATATGGTAACTTACCCTTTATAACAGATTCATCCTTTTCCTATAATGGTTGATCCTACTTCTGATGTCCCTTAATTATTTTTGACAAAATAAACTATACAAAAACATGAAACAGAATCATGCATGTCTCTTTATCGACAAAATCTTGGAAACAATTAATGAAATAATTACCCAAATGGTCATCATTCATGTATATCATGTTTAATGTATCATTAATTTTTTGACTCAACCCATCATCCAATTTTTATGGTTTCCTAGAATTACAATGAATAGTGGAATCATAATAATTTATTATTTGTAGTGATCTTATCAATCTAATGTTAAATTATTTAAAAGTAGAAATATACTTAAAAATTATGTGATCAATGTATATTTGACACTTTACTCTATATGAATGATGATACTATATTTTTTATGAAAAAATAGAGCTTTAAATTCAAAATCATGCATAGGGTAATTCAAATCATGAGACTTCAACTAACATGAGGAAAAATATAATACCTAATCAGTCTATATTAGGATTAAACCAAGTAATTTTAATGAATTATCACAATAGATAATGAATTATCTATTTTTAGGAGTTAGTGCCAAAACATGAGCATTCACCAATATTATTTTTTAGTTCTTGAAAACATTCATCACATTCTTATTTACATACGAACTTAACTGATTTCTTAGTAATCTTAATCAATAGTACATACTACTCAGAGGTGTTTTCATAAAACCACCATTAGTAAACTAAAAATAAATGAAAACTAAGAATGTATTTGATATTTTTGGGTCTAGTCCATTCTTAAATTGCCTTTTTGTACGTTTGAAATTGATTCTAAAATTAGAAACAAAATTATCAAGGAATGAAATGTTTTGAAACCAAATTTTACACTTTATAATTTTCCCATATAGTTTATTTTCCATCAATATTGATAAAATATCGGTATGTGTTGCGATGTTTCCTCTTTATTTTTAGAATATCAAAAAATTTCATCAATAAAAACATCCAAAAACACGTCTAATAACACTATAAAAATTATATTCATATCATCCATAAATATAAAATACTAATAAAATAAGATAAATGACATGATGAGAAACTCATTGTGATCATATCTTGTTCTAAGTACATTCTTCGTAATGTTTTATTCAATAACATTAAACAGATGGTACCACAACCTCCATTTAACCTTCAAAAAATAAAGTTCTCAAGAAGATGATCAAACAAACCATATATATGAGAAAATGGATACATATTATTAAAAATGATTTATGTTAAATCTATGTAATTAGTGAAAAGTCTCAATGAACCGTACTTACATTCCAAATACTTGATAATAAAACGCCATGGTGAATTTCTAGGTCAGATGAAACTATTTTTAAAAATTCCTAAAATTTCATTTTCAATTATAAAATTTCTACATGAGTTATTCGATAAGGTAGTTTGGAAATATGATTCTCATTAGATACTATGTCAATTGAAAACTAAATCTATCAATTAGGAATAATACCAACAAAATCATATATAAAAATATCAATGTATTTATTTATTACTAGAAAATCAAATATTTGAGTAGTTTGTTTTCATAAAAATGTTGTAGGTAACATTTATTACCATCTCTAAGATATTTCTTAGATTATTGGTAATTAATAAATAAAATTAAATCATTGAACATAAATTAATTTGAACTAAAATCTATCTTAACATGATAAAATGAAAGCCAATTCATGCCAATAACAATAAAAACTATACAATGGACAGTTCCAAAACATCTACAGGAATTTTCATAACACTGATAATAGTAGTAAAATTAGTATATATCTTGGTTACATTAATACTTCCACCCATATTTTTCACAAATTGTTATATCAAGAATTCATGTGGTTATATTTTGAATTAAAAGGTAAATTTATCATAAATTAAAGAATGAGAAGATATAGATTCAAACATGAAACTAGATTAATTGTATTACACAACTAACATACATATAACCACATCATTTAATAGTCCAATATAACATATAGTAGTATAAAATGACCTTGATACACCTTTCGGTTTTCAATCGTGAATATTTCCATCTTGTAAAACTAACATTAGAAACATATTAACATATTAACTATAAATATTGTAACTAATTCATCTTACCATTGGATTTATTTTAGTTACCTCATTTATCAATTTATTAGGATCATTCTCTTTTCATAAACATTCCATGTGGCAGTAAATTCATTATCAGTAGATGTTATCTAATTTCATAATACATTCTCATCAGTTCACTTTTCCAAACATATACAAATTTGGGATGATCATTTTATTATCTATATATTTTTCTGTTGTAGTTTCCTTATCAACTTACTTCTTGACCGCTTCATAAATTCATTATCATGTGGAATATATGATTTAGAAAATAAAATATCATCATTTAAATAAAAATGAAAAAATTATCATATTATGTTAATTATCATGTGAAAAAAGATCTTCTAATACTTGGTTTAAATCTCGAGTAAACCCTATTAACGCTTTTATTTGTATATTGAATAAAATCCAGATCATACATGGACAATATTATGATATTTTCTTCATATGAAGCTAAACGGTTTTCTTCTTTTTTCCTCATTCCCCAGAATTTGTTTTCCATTCAGAGTTTAACAACCTTAAGGAAACATTTATCTATAAAAATATCCATAAATAAATCACATTCTATTGAATCAAGATCATATTTATCCTTAAATAATGAGAAAAATACCAAAATTTCTCATATACTATCAAAATGATAAACATCTAGAGTAATATTTTGACATTACAAAGATCTCATGACATCAACTATCTTCCCCATAACATTGATCCATCCTTTGATACCACTGGGTATGATGTTTCACTAAATTATGGCGGATTTAGTTATGAAATTAGCCACTGTAAACATGTTCCTTCTTGGAAGACAAGGTTCATATCTGGCATGTATACTACCAGAATTTATATTTTTATTTACTGATCCATCACTATAAAAAATTGTCTTATTTTTATACCAATAATCATGGAATAAAAAATTTGGAGGATGTTTTCTTCTTCGTTCCATCTCACAATAGCTTTCTTGTTTCCGATTATTAAAATGTTTTCTTAATTAAAATAATTTTATTTAATCAACTTGGTAATAGTAAAATTCTATATCATTTTGTCACTAAAATAAGGTAAAATATATCAATGGAATGATATTATCATTATCTTATCCTATAATGCTATATGAACCATTCCATTGATACTAACTATATATACCCAGCCTTAAATATTAAACAATCATTTTTATTAAGTCAATAATTATTTCTCTTAAATTTGAGGATCTTTTTAGGTTTTGAGTTCTAGTGAATTATGACATAACTCTTTTATTAAAAACTGATAAAATACATCGTGGTAACATCCTATTATTATCAATGATTCTTATAATATAAAACATTTGAAATATTCTAGGTTCTATATTCATGAAATCTCTTGATGAAATCCCAAATGAAATATTTAATTCCAATAAAAATCCATAGAATAATGTGATACTTTTTAAAAAGGAGGGATATCCACAAAAAATATAAATAAAGGTCAGGTAAAAATGAAAAACATTAGTCCAGTGAATAACATTAGAATCCATAAAAAATCTCTACTGAAAGCATCAAACTTTATCCTTAAAAGGAAATATCATTCCTATAAAAGATTTAATATTTTAGCTTTTGAAATAATATTATTTACATGATAATAAATTAGAACGAATAGAAAATACATATATATACCTTAACACATAGTATCACATAACACTTAGAAAACTATTAAATAACCCTAACATAACCCTTGAAATTTAAAATAAGCAATAGGGATAATTCCAATATATATTTTTGGAGAAAATATCATTACCAAATAATTTTGGGCACTTTCTTTTTTCACTCGTCATTTAAGTTATAGTTGGATGACCAAAATATTTTATGTTTCACCCATAATAGAGAATTTAAAAAAAAAACACGAAAAGAATAAAACATTTCATCATTTCTAAAACATTTTTAAACTCATTTGAAAATAACCTTCAGAAATTGAAATGTTTATTTTTAAATATACTTTTCTATAAAAGATAATAAAATTAATAAAAAATATATACCCAATTCCCAAAATAAATAGAATGGTTGATTTTTTTTTCAGAAATATTTTATGATAGTAATGAAATAAATAATGGAAACAATAGCCACATAAGCATGATAACTCATTAATTCCATTCCATTTAAAACCCGTAAAAATATTCCATTTCAATATAGTTGAATTAAAATAAATGAGTTATGAAATTTATGAACCATTTATGTATATATAATATATTTAATAAATAAATTTAAAAACAGAAATTGAAAATCATCAATGTTTTCACAAAAACATTAAGTGTATTTCTTTAGAATAAAAACCACTTATCACATTAGATATTTGTAGATCACAAGACTCATGAAAGAATAAAATTAACCAAAACATTAAATAATATAATAATATATAAATTGATGATATAAATATTCATAGGGGCTATATATACACCATAAAAGGTACAATGTTAATAATATCAAGATATTCCTTAACCAAAGCACGTGAGATGAAGTCCCTTACCTCCAGTCAGACTTTTACTGTGTGTTTTAATATTAATGAATGATAAACTTATATTAATTATTTAATTTCTAAATAACCATTAAAATGTTTATAATTACATTTATTTTACATATAAACAATTTATAAATAATTACTTAATCAATTATTTTGAAGTCAAATGTATTTACCGCCTTCGGTTTGTGTGTTAAAAATGGATTTGGTAGGTCGACCATGGTCCAATAAGTCATTATTTAATAATATATAGAATAATAATCAAGAAATAATTATCAAATTTTTATTTAAATTATTATTTTAAAATTAATCATCAAATATTTTTATGAATAATTTACTAACATTACGATCATTGAGATGGTAGGTTATACAAAAACTTTAATAATGATTCCATTTTCTATGATATTTATGGAAAGACTAAACTATTCATTTTAAATTTGCATAATGATCATTATTTAATCAATAAAATATTAGATAATGATATATATATATATATATATATATCTATGTGATGTTGTCGTGTAATAAAATCACATTGCTGCGAGGAAGAGGTAGTCCACACATCCACAAACAGTGTTATCACTTTTTTAATTTGTGATACGATAATAAATAAAATGATATGTTATAATTAAAAGATGATTAATACATCATTTATGAAATAATTATTTCATTTATATCCCATATATTTATTATTTTTTCCTTTATTATCATTCATGTAACGCGTTAGTGAGATGTAATCACATCGCCACATGAGGCAGTAGTCTGCAGAACACATTAGAGATATTATCATATCACTTATAGAATGGAATATATTATATTATGATTTAATTGTTCCATAAAAAATAATTGTTATATAAATATCATATATAAATATTATATCCTTAATTATACCCAATCATGAAAGGTGGTAATGGAAAAAACAAAAGAAATCGTTTCGCGAGGCAGTAGTCCTTCGTAGATATGGATAATAAATTTATAAAGTATTAGATATAAGTGTGTGTGGTTTTAGGTACTACTACTCACATAAAAACAAATACATAAATGGAATATAAGGATATAATATATCTAAATAAAATAAGTAAAATTGAATGGGGTGGAGGAGGGAAAAAATGGTCATTTCTTAATGATACCTCTTGTTCGGGTATCTCCTTTTGGTATTCACC
The DNA here is from genome assembly GCA_963277665.1 of Viscum album. Lineage (NCBI taxonomy): Eukaryota > Viridiplantae > Streptophyta > Magnoliopsida > Santalales > Viscaceae > Viscum > Viscum album. Next base: position 1,971,166,774 of record OY728138.1, read on the forward strand.
AAATGCCATGCATTGATTGATCTATGAATGAAAAATGTCATATATTATTAAAATATGAATTTGGATTTTTTTTTTCTTTCATTTTCCAATTCAATTGGTTTTGATGGTTTGATGATAGAGGGAAGGGTGGCCTTTTTTATGTGACATTAGTGGACCACTTGTAATTATTTTGATAAAGATTTGGTGAACCCAATTTTTACCTAAAACAGATCAAAAAAATAAAATAAATATTATAGAGGTTATTTTTCTAAATATTTCCACATAATGGGTTTTTGGACATGTTTTGGGTAATTCATGAAACATATATACTAAATTGAACAAATAACTCATGTAGTTTTTACCATAGTCTTTATTATTAATTGTATTTGTTTTCACTAATAACAATTGTCAAAAAATAGTGTATTCATATTAGAAAATTTAAATTATTATGATTCTAATATATTTATTCCATTTTTAAAATTATAATAAAATATTTGGAATTTTTGTTATATTAATCTTGTAGACATGGTGACACAACATATTTTTAAGAATAGTAATTTTTTAAAAAATAATGACTATATATTAATCCAAGGAAAAATAATAAATATAATTTAAAAAAATTAATATTTCATGATATATATAATATAAATTTTATTCAAAACAATTTCAATTGGTGCTTTTTTAATCAATTTAAAAGTAGAAATGTTTTTTCATTTTAAATTTGTTTTTAAAAAACCCTTCTTTAAATCCAAAAACAATCAAATATTAAAAGATAAAATAATGTTGATTGAAAATTAATTATGTAAATTAAATATAACTTAATAATACATACATTAATTTTAATCGTATTAAAAACATATTTTTACTCTTAAATTACAAAATCTATTCAAATTACAAAACATTTTTTAAGAGTATGTATTTCTCAATACTCACTAAAAACCATTTAATTGTTTTTCAAAATATCACCGAATGTTAATTTTTATTTTATGAAATCAAAAATATATATTAATTTTATCAAAATAATAATTTTAAAAAATTTAAATTTAACTTTTAAAATAAACCTTATAAAAATATAGTTTAGTTAACCTATTTCATTTTTTATTACAATTACATAATATTATTAAAACTAATATGATGATTTCATTTATATCAAAAAATGTGGAAATGTTTTTTTATATACATACATTGGTGGTAAAAAAATAATGGGAAAAATTAATTTAATAAATAATATTATATTATTAAAAGTTTTCATGAATTTTTTTGAAATAATATATAGACATGGAAGAAAAGAGTTTCGACCAAAGAGGAAAAACTTGATCAGTTTTCCTGAAAAATGTTATTTGTAGATTTTGAGTACATAGATAGTGTAAAATGAATTTAATAAAAATTAATCTCCATAAACAAACATATCACATGAAAATAAATGTTCAAGATGATTTTTTATCTCTATTTACTAATAAAAATTTAATTCTTTGGCTTCTCTATCATTAATTTATACTTATATCCCATTTTTAATTAATTAAATGTATATACAAGATGAATTTTTGACCAATGCACTAAAATTAAATTTTAATGGATCATTAGACCTATAAATGAATAAAAACACAATCCTTTTTTCTCTAAATATTTTTCAAAAATGTAATGGATACAACGTTCTTTACATTATTGATTAATGTTTGAATGATTATATACTATGTTAAAATTTAAATAGTCAACAATAACACCCAATGATTGACATAAACTGGTCAATAAATAGTGAACAATAAGGCTTCTAAAAAATAAATTTTACCAAAATAAAATCCCAGAAACATAGAACATGGTCAGAAATTTTACGAAATTATGTTATCCTTAAACCTCAGATAATATAATGTATCTTTTAATTTTGAATTAACAAAAATATGAATACATTGATCATATATTCTCCAAAAATATGTTCATAACCTAAATCACAATAAAACCTCAATGATTAAATTATGATTCAAAAAAATAAACTATATCATTATTCATAAAAAAATCAATAATATCAAATATATTCCATAAGTAGAAAAATGATATAAAATTATTAAAGGATACCATTAATCACTTTTACATCAAATTACTAATTTATTTCATGTCCAATATCAAATTTACATAATCAAAATACTTAATCTATTTATAAAAACTATTATTATTTTCTTCCATTTAAGAACATATTATGTGTCAAATATCCCTCAATCTTGCACCTTCCACAAAAAACGCCTTACCATTGCCTCATATTTCTAGGTTATCAGAACCATTAAAATAATTCATGAAAATCAATAAATCAAAACAACTATGGAACAATACTAATGGGTTTAAAGATCATATAACAACAATATAATTGATTTGAAACTTCTAAAATATAAATAATCAATCCTAATACATAAATTTTTCATCTATTCAACTTTCCTCACGATCCATTCACCAATATTCGTAAAATTATTCTTGAATAATTCCTTCCTATAATATGAAATATGAATCATGTCTTAAGATTCATCATACCCAATCTAAACTGGATACTTACGTTAATCAAATTTAATAATATTAAAATAACTGATAAATTTCATATTTCATTCGTAATAACATCATCATCAATAGAATATCCCTTACTCTTCCAATGTCCCACATCCACTTTTCAAGCATTATCTCGAAAACATTTATTTGTATAATTCTCAAACATTTTACATCTATAATATTCAACCATCAATGATAACTAATGTTTAACATTTTTCCTGATAATTATTTTTTAAAAATATTTCATTTTCCTTAGGTTGTTTCTTTCTTGATTTCATTATTTTTGATACATAAAAAATCTTCATGTTCTTTTAAGACATTACCCTAATCGGTTCTCCCAAATTGTCATTATATAAAATGTATAATTATTATTCCCTTATGATCTTAAAAAATTCATTTGAATAATATTTATTTCATTCCAAAACAAACTTATGATCATGTTATTGATCATATACCATGATATCATGTTACAGATAGTCACAAGATTTCATATTATTTTTATTTTTGTTTTTTGTTTCACGTGAGGGAAATGACTACAATATGCATTAAATTATGAATTTACTCACTAAATTAAGGTATATACATTAACTAAAACCAAAATAATGATGTGATTAATAGTAATGAATAATATCCTAATAATTAAATATAATTCCTATGATGTATAAAACATGATACCTTCTTTTGAAAAATTAAAACTACAGGCATTATCTTTGTCAACCATTTTCATTAAATATCTATCTATATCCTTTTTAATATTTCACATAGAAAATTTGATTTATCATAATAATATCACACTGTTGTTTCAAATTTGGTGCATAGTATGAGCCCACTCACTATTAAATTGAATAATGGTAGAGATATACTCATCACAACATTTTTCAGGTTGTTGACCATTTTTTAATCTCTACCAAAGCTACATCCATTTTTTTATCTAGACAAAGAAATTTTCTTAAGAAAATAAAATTATCTATATCTTATAGAAAATTATGGATGTTATCGTATACTAAATCTTATCTGATGGTTTAAAACAAATGTTTTCTCATCCTAGATTTCTTATATAACTAAACCTTGAACTGAAACAAAGTACAATGGCCACAAAATTTCATCCATAAATATTATATCATAATAGTTGAATATTAATTACATATGAATATGATAAATTGAAATAACTTAATGATTTAATGTCTTTAGAAACAAAGATACATTAAACAATGGGTGAATAAAATATCCACATAATTTTTCATTATGTTCTTCACAAAACTACTCTTCTTAGACATATCATATATAAGACCATTATTTATAACATGGCTAAAGGAAACATAATAATGTTTGATCTCAGATAATCAGCAATGATAAATATAATATATTTCAATAAAATCTCAGAAAATATAATATGATAAGAATAATGGCATGATAACATGATCAAATCATACAATAATCATACCCAATATGTCAATGATGATTAATTATGAATCATGGTGTATGGCTTTTAAAATCGAAATAGATAAGACAAATAAATTACAGAATCTTAAGAAATCAATAATTATCCACGATAACATATAATAATAATAAGATTAGTTTTTTCTATTAAAATAATAACATAATATCAGTTCCATAGTCAAAATAACTCCCATGAATATCATTGTGAAAAAATTTAAATAATTGTAATTCCAACTATGTCATTTATAATGTTTTCTAAAGAGATAAATCTATATAGCTAACACTATCATCTATTTGTGTTTCTCAACTACATAACCACTAACCAATTAATTACAGATAAAAAAATAAGTAATCATACTTAGTTTTTAAATAATGAACTATACTGGGTTTATAACAGAGCCACCTATCACATAATCCTAATACATTCATATGTATCCCCATATATCATGAGAAACTTTATCATTACATCAAAACATATCAATTTGAAAAAAAATTACATTTATTAGTAATTCAATGTGATAACAATTATCCATGTTGAAATATAATAAATGTGGTAGCATTAGATTATTTACTCACTAAATTTCAATAAATGACCAATGTTATTATCATATATGAATATACCTTTAAAAATATCACTGAAAATTTTCTTGATGAGAATACCCTATTCAATTCATAATCAATTAGTTAAATTTGATAATTTTCCAAAATATATATTAAAGTATATTAATTTAATTTTACCATGGAATATTGTGAATAAATATTAAAATAATAGGTAATATATCATGTTGAGAGAATCCATTCATATGATGTATTCTAAAAAACATTCCTTTCACATTTTCGGTTAAAAATATTAAGTACATCATTGAAAAAATTGTAAAATGATTCCATTAAAAGAACAAAATATGAATAAACACATGATAATCCATGACTTTAAAAAATCATTGGATAGTTTTGAAAATATAATGAAAATATTTAAATTAAGATGCCAATATCAAAAAATATTATCAATTAAACTGGAAAAAAATGTCGACTTTCCTTACAAATGTTCTTTTAGAACATTGAATATATATTTATATATGAATATAAAACAAAAAATTCCAATCTATAAAAATAACTAGAATATAAAGAAATAAATAATATTTTTTAGAAAAATATCATAAAATTTCATCATTTAAAATTAATAATAAAGAGTAATGGAATAATATTTGATTGTAGCATAGAATTGTGACCACTGTGGTAAATTTTATTTTATAACCTCCATGAAAAAAATAACATAAAATGAAAAAAGCATGAAAATAATTATTTTCGAGAAATAATACATAATTGTGGTTTTATGTACACCTCATCAAATAACAAAAGATTATGACAACAAACATGTTTCAATGAAACAAAATTGAGATGATGGACCCTTACAAATTCAGAATTATTATTTATCAAAATTCAATGGATGCAAAAAATTCTTATGGTTCTATAAATCCATTCAATTAAATTATGATTTATCTCAAAAAAATTAATCTTTAGTATATAAAAAATTATAAATTTGTGGAGGACATTATATTTTTCTCGAACAAGATAAATTGAGTCAAAACATTTCATTTTTTTTGGATGAATTAATTCGTAAGATCTCCATTAGATATGTAATAAATAAGAAGATAATATATTTATATAAAATAAATATATTATTAATTATAATATAATATATAATCTAATTATAAAATTTCAGACCTCATTTTATAACAATTCTATAAAAATTCATTATTTAAGTTATTAACTGCTTAGTTTTCCAGGTATGTTTTAGTTCATCAGTAATGGTCCATCAAAAATGATCATTTTACTTCCATATAAATTTTTTTTTCTGCATATAATTATCATAAATATCATTTATATACATATTTATAACTTTTAATATAATGTTATGATGAAAAATGAATCCAATCACTTCATAAAGATGGTAATACGTACATACACATGGCTAATGTTTCGAAATATTGATGGATGGAAGAAAAGATATGTAATATATAATTAAACATTAAATATTAATTATTATATCATATATATAATATATTTTAATTAAATATAACATTGTTAACATCCTAGTGAACTATAAATGGTAAAAAAATATCATCGCTTCATGGAGATGGTTGTCCACACATAGTCACATATGAAGTCATCATTGAACAATTTATCAGAATCTAAGAAGGTATATAATATATTATAAAGAAAAAATGTTATAATATTTAAATATAATTATAAAATAAATCATTATAACCACTAATGAATGATCATGATTTAAAATGAATCGTATCACTATGTGGAAACAGGTGATCACACATACCCTCGACAAACACTTTTATTCCCCACTAGAGATAGAATGGGTGGAAAATGTTTGTGCCATAGTCATAATAAAATATTAGTGTACTCGTGATACTGTATTTATAATTTCCTGATGGATACAATGATGTTTGAGATTTTTTAACATGAAATATTTTTAATGTTCTTAGCTAATATTTATCCATATTATTGGAGAGAAATCCATTGTTACACTATTCACCTTCAAGGACTTGTCTAAAGTGAAGAAAATATTATATAGGATGAAATAAAGAATATATGAATGTATTTTATAGGTATATATCTTGGTATAAGGAACAAAATGTGATAAAAATAGAATAGAATATTTTCCCTTTTATAAGTGAGTGGAGGTACAGTCATGCAATTTCATTAATGATCTCAATTATATATGGTCACTTTTTTGGAAGTGGATCCAAATGGAATGGTATTCGAATTTATAATATGGTAAGGTAATAATATCTTTATAAAATAATAATTTGATAGCTATGTATGGAAATCCAACTATTATATTATAGTTTATCCCATGATAAACCCATTTTAACCGTAACCATTGGAATATTTATGTTGTCTTTATAATTCACTATGGCCAAATATTAAGTTGAAATTATTAGAAAATAGTTATTATTTTAATTAAAAATGTGGAATCTATATTATGAGATTAAATATCTATAATTTGTATAATTAAATATTAAATAATCATGCAATCTACAATGAAAACCAGTATTAAAAAATTTGTTTTTAAGAATCAAATATAATATAAATAATATAATTTCCATATAAAAACTCATGAAATGAAATATATAATATATTAATAAATATATAATATATAATTTTAATGTAAACCATTGATACTTATATATTATTTTAATTTCGTAAGATAAAAACACATTTCACACATAATAATAATATTTATGAATAATGTGTTTAAAAACCAAAAAATAACATATACCGAAGTCACATATAATGATGATTTGAATGTAATTAATTATATTCATTATAATTACTCTTTAATTTTTTAAATAGTAAATATTATATACATAATGGTTGTTTTGATAAAAAAGTGATAACTTGGTAAAATAAATTTATTATTTAAGTATTGACTAAAAATTAATCTTTTTAGAAAAACCAAAAAAATTACCACCAAATAATATTTACAAGAAGATTCAAAAAATAATTTCATTTTATAAAATTTAATTTCAATAATGGAAAGAATTTAATTATAGTATCTATGTGGGTGAGATTTATGAAAGTCCATTTTTGAAGAAACCATATTCTTGAAGCATAAAATGAATTTACTAAAAACTTAGTTGTTACTAATCACGATTTGATAAATAAATTTGAATAATTTAAATCCTTTTTAAATAATTTTCATATTTTGGAAATTAAAATTTATATATTACAATTCAATGTATATGATATGATGTTTTATTATCTCACAATTCATTTTGACATGGGGTTTCATATAAACAAGCTATTGTACACTTAAAAATTATTTAATGAAATAAAAATATATTCAAAAACAATTTTGTGTTACAATGACCCTTGTAATCCATATTCAAATTCACTAAAAAATATTCTCCTGAAACTCACTATGTACCAATCTCACATATCCCCTTAGAGATTAATCTATCCCATTATCATCAAAGGTATACAACCATGTTACTCATACTTTATCCCCTGAGGGATTATCCAACTCATCATATTCAATTACTCATGATTCCACTCTCGATATTTTATAACCTATAATTAATGAGATGTATGGCTATATAAATAATAACTACAAGTCTTAAACCGATTAGGCATACTAAAAAGCCCGTGTAAATCCACCCAAGCTTTTTATGACTCATCAATAGCCATGATACATAACATACGACTCACTTAAACTGGAATTCCATCACCCACCTCATTGCGATGTAGTAGTGGGGTCATATAATATACCTCATGTTCAACAGACACCTCTATCCGAATATATGATGCTCAATGTTAACCTATCTCTTTTTATAGGGTAGTCTTTATCCTCACCTAGTTTAACTAAACACAAACAATTATCCAAGAAGTAACAATGGTGCATAAATAAGAATATAGAGTGACTAAATACTCACCATAGAGTTATCTCAAATCTAACATCGTATCATCTCTAAATAATTACATCCATTACTCTTACAATCTTTAAACACCAACTGATACCCAATTTTTAGAAATAAAACACAAATAAATTAGTAAAAAAAATTCATTTATTTAAATAATTCAATCTGGTGATTTATAATTTATAAAAACACCTTAGGAAATTAAACAATATTAAAACCACAAAATACCATATGTGTTCTTACATCAAAGATATACATTATCCTTTATGAGCAAAAAACCACTTTTCTAAATTCATTCCACTATGCTATGGGGGAAATTCCATCAAACTCTACACTAAATCATTAAAAATCAGAGGGATAACAATGGGGAAGAAGAACATAGGAAATCATTGGGAGTAAATCACATTAAATATACCACTAAGTCATATCCAAGATATCTCCCATCATATGAAATCAAATATAAGATTACTGAGGGTAACAATATGAGTGGATTTCCTCTATATACTTTCTATTTTCTACTAAAATCATCGGGGTTGAGATAAAAAGTTCATGATTTCATTTCCATGAAAAACTTAATTAAGGGTAATGTTTTGTAAGACGTATGCATCATAGAATGAAACACTTACATGGTCATATATCACAAAAATTCCCCCTTTCCATATAATGGAACAACTCCCCTAGTTGGAACCAAAACTCAAATCATATAACCCACTATGTGACCATTCTATTCATATTGTGGCACACGTCTCCTAGGATGAATAAAAATAATCATAGATAAAACATAGTGACATGGATTCCTCACATGATGGCTTTAATACACCCATGAATCCACATATATAATGTCACCTTCCCTCATTTCTTCAGGTTCATGGCCTCCATTCATCAATCCATGGTTCCTCTCTATGGAAAACCTTCTTAGTGTGGCCTATGGGTTTTATAGACTACAACATCTCAATAAGAACCTCAAACAGTAAATACATAAATAATTACAATTAAATATTTTTTGAATCATTTCATACTACGTTACTTGACCTTTTACCCAATACATAATTATATTTCGTCTTCTGAAGACATTCTCAAATACCTTATTCAATAACACACAATGGTCATGGTTTGACCTAGTTTTTCCTCGACATACTAATCCACTAGATAAGGATGTAATTCTAGATCATAAAATCTTCTTAGGGTGACCATATCCCATCATGATTGATGAGATTGTAAATATAAAAACTATTTTCTTGATATAAAAACTCAAACTTCCTCTAATAATAAAAATCTATAATTTCCCAGGTAATTACAATTTGTTATTGAAGGGAAATTTATTACAATAATCTAGACATTATAGTTTAACAATAATCCTCATATAATGAGGGTCCTAAGACCTCAACAAGTGTAAAAACGTATAAAATATCTATCAGTGATCTATGGTGTCATTAGATCTTGTCATTTCCACAATAAACTATTATTCCTTGAGTCTGAATCTCAAATGCCCACAAATTCATCGTATTAGTATTTCCATGATTGTTTTGATGAAAGTAGACACACCAACAAAATATAATTCACCAAAAAACAACAAACATTATTGTATTTTCTAGAAGATTTTTTATAGTTACTAAATCACGAAGATGTATAGATTGAATAATTATAAAGAATACTAAAAATTCATGTAAAATACATACAAAAATATATAATTAAAATATATATTAATATTTAAAATAATTAATTTATAAAGCTGAAATAATAGTGGATAGATGATACCAAAAAATATATAACATAAGTTCGTGCCATAGGATTACAAATGTTAATCGTCATGAATTTTCACAAAAATCATAAAACAAACTTGAAGGAAGTAAATAATGAGTGAAGAAGTCATGGAAGAATAAAAAATATAATAGTATAAAAAAATATATAAATAAAAAAATATAAATAGGAATAGGTATAAATAAAAATTTATTCATTTTTTATAATGTTATTTGATTCCTTAAAAATATATTTCTATCAAAAATGATTTTATTTACATTTCTAAGTAGAAAATATAGTTAATTTATTTATTTCTAGATATTTTAATCGTAGTGGCGAATATATTTTTTTGAAAATACCATGTCAATAATAAATTAGGGTGAATTTTTTCCTGTTTTTTGAAAACATTTAATTTTCAATAAATAGTGAAAGTTCCTTGTTTTTGGAAAACTATCATTTATTCTAATTATATAAACTAATTTAAAATTGGCACTATGTTTTTTAGTAATTTTTAATTTAACATAATACCCTTTTAATTAACATAATATAAATAATTCTACAGTAAAAAACTTTATATCTAAATTTGGAATATGTTTATTTTTAATCCTAAAAACATTTATCTGAAATATATGTTTCAATTTATTTTATGAATTTTTTTTAAAATATATTTCTTCTACTAAACTTGAATTAATAATAAAATCGTTAATCTATATTTAGGAAAATGGGTTCTAAATATTGGAAATTATACCTTTTTATTTTTATCTATTATTAATAGTATCCTCGATAAATATTATTCACTATTGTAAATGGTAAATAATTCATTATAGGCTAAAAATAAAATGTTAAAGCATTAAAAATTTAACCAAAACATGCCATTATTACATTGGGTGAGATTAATTTTATCACATCCATCTTAAATTCAAATATATTGTATTGGGCTTAAATTTTAATTTAATAAGGAAAATTTTAATATATGTAGTTAAGAAAATTACAAAATATCACTTTACATCTACTAATATCTCTAATATATATTTTCATTGTCAAAAAATATATTTTTCTCAATTATAAATGAATATTATTACTATAATTAAATTAATTTTATGGTATTATTTTAATTATAGTTTTTAGGGATGATATAATTACATTTAATTCTTAAGTAGTGTGGATGTAGTTTTTATGCACTTAGAAGAAAAATCAATGTAAATGATTTTAGAAAAATATTATTAATATTTTTTGATAAATTATAGTATTCTTGAATTTAATAGTTAATTATAATGTATATTTAACAGTAAAAAATTTTATAATTGAATTCCATTGATTTATTTTTTTCATTGAAGTCAAATTAAATGAATATTAATAAAAACGAATTTAAATATATTTAATTATAAAAACATTAAATTAAAAGTCTTAAATTTACATAAATTTTGAAATAGGAATATGCTATTTGAATTTTTTTACAATGTCATCTGTAGACTATTTTTTAGCCACCTTTCAGAATTGATGTATATTTAAGACCCTTAAATACTAAAATGTGGGTTAATGTGGTTAAGGACTAATAGGGTAAATGAGTGGATTAAACACAAATATAATAATTAAAATGTAACAAGTACAAGATTAAATTTTATTGTATTACAGTAGTTATAATTTGAAATATATTATCTTGATTATTATGTTCATATTTTTAAATTTTAATGATTTTTTTTTATATTAATATTATAAGAAATTCCATGTTTTTCATTTACCTCCCTTGTAAAAGAGATCAACCACTTATCAATTATAAAAAATGTTGGAGAAAATGATATCAAATAAACCATACACTAATAAAATATTAATCCCTGTCTCTACCTTTATTTGACTATGGTCCACTCATGAGACCATTATTAGATGGATTATGTTGTATATTAAAGGATGTCTCTCAAATAATAGGTTCTCGACTTCCTAGACTATATAAAATAATATTCCATAATTTTATTCCTCTAAATATTATTAATCCATCATATAATAACTAATATTGTATATTAAATTTTATCTATTTTACTATTATTAAAGAACAAGCCTTTTCCACCCCATTTATATCAAATGAGAAAGGAATGTATTGAACATGTGTATGTGTGTACTACCTCCTCTGCATAACGATATGATTCATTTTACATCACCATATATCATTGTTTATTTATTTATAGATTTGATGATTATATATGATATTCATGATATAAAAATTATTTTTCAAATATAATATATTACTTAACTCCCCCACCACTTGTAAAAAATGATAACATCTCATGTGCATGTGTCTCGACCACAACCCCCATAGTGGGATGTAAATTGTTTTAAATTAATGAATATAAGGTATTTATTATGTTTTAATAATATTAAGTGAGACTCAAGGTAAAGTGTTTCAAAAATCAATTCCTTTTCATTAGGTTATATATATTATTCATTTATTATGTTTTACTAATATTAAGTGTGTAATTTTCACTAATTATTTTGTATTTTATTTAATAAAAACTATATTAGATTACTTTTTTTACCTATAGTCACTTGATTAATTATTTCTAAAATCAACGTTGAAGTCATTATAAGGTATTTCTTAACTCAATTTCATTTCATTGGGTCATATTTATTTTTCATTTTCTATGATATGGATAGATTATTGTGTCATAAAAATAAATTATATTATTTTTTTCGACTTTTCTATTTGTATTTACAATCTTGAAACATGATTAGTTCATTAATTAATTCTCAAATTAATATTAATACCATTTTAATAGTTTTTTATCTCAATTTGGTTTTTGGGGGATATCTACCATATTCACCAATTTTATCTTCCATGTGGTGTAAAAAGAGATCATTTAAAATTATATATCTCTAATAACATTATATTAATGGCATATAAAGATTCATTTGATGTTATTTCTTTCAAAGGAGTTAGGATTCAAATTTTCCCAAATTGGGAAGTTTTTATTCTACAATATCATATAAATTCAATATTTTTATGTTTAAATATTTATAAATAGAAATTATATGATCTATATATAATGAACTGTATATTTTTATAAAAATATCTCATTATCTATGCAGTTTACAGGATTTAATTTCATTTTTTCTCCTTGGTTAATATTATGATTGGGAAAAATATTATTATAAAATATCAACCCTATTTCATATTTAGTCGATGGGAATTTTCATCCATGCCCATATTTTCTTAAATCTTTTCATCAATTTTCTCATTTATATTTCTATATTTTTTTTATTTTAGTTTCTACTATATTTTTATTTATTTACAAGGGGTTAAAAAAATATTTTTTTCACATTATTATATGGAACATTTTAAATTTGTTAAAAAAATATAAATAGAATTTTTGTTAATTTATATTACTAGATTGAGACTATATATAATGATTATTCCTTTCATTGAATCATGATTTAATATATCAGACTAAATTCATTTATAGGTAACAAAACACAATTGGGAACATGGCCATAAGAATTCCTCCCTATATGTGCGAGGTTGTAAACTAGTAGTGGGGGCCTTTAGTATTTTAATGGGGGATATGTTATCTTGTCACAGTGGAGAAAATTGGTAAAATAAGAATATAAAACCAATATAAGAAGACATAATTATTTAATGAGTGGATGTAAAACATATATACATAATAAACTAATAAAAATATAAAATATCAAAGTCACAAAACAATTATGATGATGTCATGATATTATACATAAATTGGAAGCATAAAATATCATTAAACGATAAATAAAAATATTTTGAAAGACCTAAAGGATCAAATAGAAAATAATACCAAGAATAAGCTTGGTTTTCATCTACTATACACAATATTAACATATGAATCAAACATATAAATATGAACAATTTCACATGTGCAGACATTCAACCATGAAGTCAAACTCCGAACTTATTAATGGATAGAATAGTATGTGATTAAAAATCACATGGCCACCAAATATAGATTCTATAAAAATATAATTCCATGATTATAAATATATTATTGTGAAGGAAAAACTATTACCAGTTGAAAGAATCTAAAATAATAGCCATGTTGGGGTCATGTTCTTCATTTAAATCCTGATCGACCATACCTACGTCATCCTAATTCAGATGTATTTGTTTTGGTAAACTATAAAATTTTATGTCCCATGAATATAATAATAGTTTCTATGTGATAATCAACAAAATTATAGAAGAACCAAGGTATAACTGGGGAATCCATTTCCATAAAAGGTTGGACTAGCTCACTTTAAATAACTATGTAGCAATGTCAATGGGTCATAAGAAAAAATGAGGGGTATATCCTTGGAATACCATTAGATAAATATCTATGATTGATTCTTACGAGTAAATCCAATGTAAATATGGGACTATTCATGAATGGAGCCTAAGGTGATGATCCAATGAATCATTTTTCTAAAGACATAATGGTCAATCCATGGCACTCTCAATTATTACAACACCATTAATAGGTAAATGTCTATAATCAATTAGTAGCATTTATAAATAATCACATGGCATGTGTTAATCTATAAATAATTACCTTTATATATTATTAAAGAATTTCCTTTTCACTTATTAATTGTAGAAGTTCATTTAGTCATTCTTAAATTATTATCAAGTTGCATATAAATAGCAAGGGTCATAGTGAAATAGATTAACAGATAATTTCAAAATTATAAAATTACATTCACTTAGTAAAATTTCATTTTATAAATCTATAAATAATTAGTAATGGATTTGAAAGGATTAAATAAGTAAGAACTCACCCAAATGGGAGATCCTTGGGGAGTTTCAAGCCTCCAAAATGTCCAACGGGAGTCATAAGGGGTCTAGGACATAGTTCCTATAATTTATTTAATAGATATCATATTATAAGGTAACACATAGATGATATAACTTGTAAAATATTGACAATATTTATAAATGGGTGATACATTGAGGGAAATTTTATACACCACCAACCATTTACAGGTAGTGGGAAAGTTATCCAATATTGGTTTTAGATTTCATATTCTATAAAATAAATCAATTATATATATTAATACCAAGAATGTATAGAAAATTATGTCACATACAAATAGAGCCAAATATTGTGATATAAACCATGAATGGAGGTTAACATATTGTATCTTATATTGGTACTCCTCCATTTTTATCAACATAAAAATTATTAGAGGACATACAAACGTTATGGATTATTTCATATGAAGAGGGAAAATGAGATCTCAAGAAGTTGGGCTATCTATGCATGAAAATTGAGGGGAAAGACGTGGAAAATTGTTTAAATAAGGAATGAAAAAATATAATTTCATCAAAATTTAGATGTGGCATGCAGTGTACCTATATTATTGGCCAAACCATGAGCCAATCGTGTTCCATCACTCTCTGAGTAAGTCACTCCCTCACACGGTTAGGCACAAAATTTAAAAAATGTGTGAAAACCTAGTGATTTAGCTTTGAAATAAGAATGTAGATATTTTCATGGGGATTCATACAAACTCACATTGTTTATCATACATTGATACATTATAATTCAGGCTCATTGTTGAGTCATATGGTTTCTACTAACCATTTCCAAACTATGTTCCTCAAATATTACCTTCAAAAATGAGAGTTTTCAGCTACTAATATGACCCCATACACTACCAAATCCTTAACTAATTATTTTAGAAAAAGTTAAATAAAAAAATGTATCCTAAAAAATATTAAGGGATTAGTACGTCATCGAAAATAGATGACATCATATAATATCCTCCTTGATTCAATTCATCCATAGGTTTCCCTAAAGGTGATTTATCAACATATAAGAAATATTCTGGCCAATAAGAACATTCATTTGACTATTTATCTCTCTCTCATGTATAATCCTTTATTTTTTTATGCTTCCATTACACAGGGAATAACAGTGTGACCTACCTCAGAGAGACCACAATAAAAATATGAATATTTTAATCCATAAAAGATGCATCAGCATCTAGCTCGATTTCTACTATATAATGAATATTTGGAGAATCAGAATGAGAATGATGTAATTGGGAGACATGTAAATATATCATTCATATATTTATTTATCTATTGATGTTCTATAAGTTGGTTCACTAATCCAACTATTTCCAAAATATTCAATGGTTGTAGGAATCTAAGAGTTGACATAACATTCCTCCAAAATCATCTATGACATAGCCTTGGAAAAACATTCAAGAATTCATCATCATTAATTCACTCTCAAGTGGTAATTAATGATGGTTTTCATACCAATTAATCCTAGATTAATACTTTTCTATATGATTTTCAATAACTTGTTATTTCTCTAAAGTCTCCTTAATTGGATGAGGTCCTAGTAGTGTTGCCTCTCATTTCTCTAGCTAAATTATGGAAATCAAAATGTCCTTCAATATAAATCCTTACAAGGTGACATCTGTAGTATTACTATAATCTATTATTATAGGAGAAATATAATAGTGCAATTTGTTTTTTCCAAGAAACAAAAAAACCAGGGAATCATGATCTTATAATTCCCTCCAATAACTAAATATTAAATTTAGGCTTCTATTCGATCTGTGGGTGGAAGGTTGTGCCCGGAAGTACCACTAAACATAGTTCCCTAAACTACCCTACAATTATTCTCTTTGTGAATAGAGAATCTATATATAATACTATCATCCATGAAAATATATGAAATATTATAACCACCAGAATATATTTCATACCATTCTCAACAAAATAACATCAATTATTAGTAGGTAAAAAGTGGTAATCAATCGTGAACCTCTGAATGATCAAACATATAACATCACTCAATAAAAGTGATATTAGAAATCCATTCACGAATTTCATGCTGATGATATACCATTTATACATCATAATGTGTAGTAAATATAAAATTATAGAATCTCACTAATGTTCTTCCTTCATATGCTGAAAGGTAAAACACTGATTTGTAGAACCTGATATCTGTCGTTTCATTCCTTACCAGCAATACTGGAAGAAATATCCACCTTATATATCTGTTACCCCTTGATGTAATTCCCAACTAGGAACATGAGATTATTAAATAAATTCTTCTTTAACATCTATACGAACCTATATGTATCCATGAATATGAAAAATTACATCCTCATCTATGAGTTATCCTATCGATGATTCCTTACATGAATCAATTTCCCTAAGGGATAATCCAAATAGATATGAATGTTTCAACATCTTTAATGTTTCATGAAGTAAAAAAACGTCACTAATAAAGGTAAAAGCATGGGATTCTCATGATTATTCAAAATATCCAAGTGCTTATAAAAAAACATTCCAAAAAGTGAAATCTCATTATTGGCCTCCTACACTACATATATCTAAGACTTCTAACTTAGATAATTAGCCACAAAATTGAATTCTCTTGGTATATAGGTGATCTTAATATCAACATAGTTTCATCATTTAACCAACTTTCACTACCTAATAATCAAATCATACATGATTAATATGTACATATGAATCTTGTGGTATGTATAATACATAAAACTATCTCATATAAAATTTTTCATCCAATAATGAATGGTTTGAAATACCACTATATTATCATGGCCATGAATTGGGATATTCCCCGTCTAAGGCCATAGGGTATGAGACCCATACAACAAGACTCAATCATCCTACATTAGGATGGATCTTAGATAATACCTGATTCATCTCAATATGATGTATATCTTCTTCCCACTTAGGAAAGATCTGGATCAGTTTTGAATTCAAAAATCCTTTCAAATCCTAACAGTCCATCTTGTAGGTTTTATACCATATGAATATAACTCCATTGTTTTTAAAACATGAATGTAGTTCTTCTAAGTGTGGGAATTATTCAGTCAATCAAATGTAATATCCATAATTCACAAAAAAATATTCTAAATAAATTATTGGTCCATTTTTTGGACACTAGAACTCTCACATTATCTAGATGAATATATACTCTTATCCATAAGATGTTGTATCCCATGAAGAGAACATTATTGATCCTGAAATGGAACCTTTTTAGTTTATTATAATGATGTTAATCTCTTTTTGTAACCAATAAAATATCATATAACTTGGAATGATCATTTATATTATGAGATTACACCATTAAGTTTTTCATCAAAACCAGAATAAAAGATTCCATAAATTGGTAGAAACCTAGATTCATCATGGAAATGAAATTAGAAGGTACATTCATCAAAACGAATGGAATAAATAGAATCTCATAAGAATGAAAAATTCTTAGAAATGATATATATGGTATTTATAAAGTTATAAGACACAAATTATGATATAAGAACATAATATGTATCATTGAGGACATCTGAGATCCTTAGAGTTGGTCAATGAGGCTGTCTATACGAGGTAGTGGATACTTGTTCTTGATTATAAGCTGATTCAACCAACAGTGATCCTTGAATAGACTAAGGGTAACATTAACCATCATAGCTAAAAGAATAGTTGAACACCAAATACATATTCAAGGTTATATGAATCACATATCATTAAATCCCCATAAATCCCTATTGTAATCTTGAAACTCAATAATACCCATCATATAAAGATAAATGAAAAATTGTGACTATCTGAGAACAATCTCAATTGTAAACTTTACCTCTATATTAGTTGGAATTATAGAGAATTACTTTGGGAGAGTTTCATGGAAATGATTTAATACTAGAGTGAAATAGGTTTATTTCAATACCTGATAAACTAACACATGCATGGATTCCTGGACAGACACTTTTTTCTACTCATGGTGGTAAATTCCAACTCGGATCACCTGGATATTCCATTATCCTTTATAAAAATTTATATTTTCCTTTTTATGTATAATTGAAACCAACTTTTTTTTCAAGAAATATGGGGATGAATAGGAACCGAAATCCACATCGTGATAATGATATCATATCCAGTCATCCAAAGGATGAGAGTTTCCACATGAAATGATAACAACCAATCTTAAGTGGAAATTCCATTAACTGGTTTTCCTTTTATCAACACACACACCCTACAATGTATATACATTCAATTCCCTAGAAAATCTCAAAATATTAATCCCACAGACTTTCAATATAGAAATAGTAAAAAGAGTTTGATGAGGATATGATGAATGATGTAGATTCCAATGTAGAGAATACTAAGATCATATCTCTCAGTATATATGGTCAAAAACCTTCCTCCTTAGGTCTACGTTGTATAGAATATTGATGTCCCAATCCCCAACTCTGATCCACCACCTAAACACTATGAACAGTTTCACTCTACTAGAACTGCATGTCCAGGGTCTAGATTACTCGATCCAATCCAACTCCTCTACCTATATTCCCATAGATAATTCTAATCTTTACCTGACATAGTAGTACCAATACTCTACCATAAGGTTTAGAAGGTTTGGATCCACTCCAATTCGGAATAGATGTGATAGATATTAGAATCTATTAATATAACCCTTTTTTTACAAGCTTTATAGAACAATGGGTCTTGGTAACACTGTGTCATTATATGACACTATCACTCACAACGAAGGAGTATAGTAGAACTAATAGGGTGAATACCTTATCTTATACATTCCATCAATAAAATCCTAGATGGTTCTTAATACCACTAGATAAACATCAATTCCATAGTACTGAACCACCATAGATTATACCCCCATCTTTCCTCACATTTCCCATGATAATAAATTTATGGATCCCTATATCATAAACAGTATTCAGTCATAATATAGTTACATGAAATCATATGTCACACTTGATCCCAAAATTAAATTTTCACACATTGGATAACAAATCACCTGAAAAATTCAATGTAATCATTATAGCACTATGAAATGAGAAAAACTTTCCATATGAAAATATTTTATTAGTTTATGAAATCTCTCACTCAATCGACTCTCAATATCTGAGGAATGAAGTAATCATATAAGTGATATTTTAAATCTCCCAAAAATATACCTTGATGTTTAGCAGTGTTCTTTAGAGCATCTTACTAGTAAATGTCAATGAAATGAATCATATAAGTATATACAATGTCCCTCCATTATGGAGGTGTCTCCATATTCTCAAGGGTAGGTAATAATTAGTGTACCCAAAATTCTGCATCAGGGGAGAAACCTTAAAAATATAATGCATGTTGGTTATGGTTATGGAATTCCCTCATCATATAAAGAAATTTATGTGCATGTCATGTCACTCCCCCTATTGACCATAGTAATAATAGAAACCCATCATGATGTTCAGCGTCAGTTCCCCATCAAAGTACAACAAGAGGAATAACTGGAGGATCCTCATGTGAATCTACTAGCAGGTTAGGTCCAACCGCTTTATGATCATATAGGTATCCACCTTCCTAGTAATAGACTAATAATGTTACAGAGAAATATATATATATATTCTGAATCATTGAAATTAGAAAATAAATAATTCCATAAATACATACTTAAAAAATATCATGAGATCTAATGACCAATGGTATACTATCCCAAATACCGTAGTCTAATGTTAGTATTTTTGGGTGGCATATTGTTTTTAATTAGATGAGTTTTATTATATAAAGTTAAAATTTTAATCTATGGTGGAAACACTGATTATATTGTAATTTTCGTCCATGTTTAATGATAACCAATTCATTTTATATTGTATATTAAAAAAATTGTATTTATATAGAATTCATGTTAGATGATGTACCAATCCCATGTTATAAATTCATATGAATTTTAATTAACAATTTTTACTTCATGTAACTTCAACCAAACAGTTACATCAGTTAAAAAAATTTAATGTGTTGCATATATTGATTCGATTAGATGAATTAATATTCTCAGTTTGTGAAATTTTATTATTAATATTCAACAATTTTAACTCATGTAATGAAAATAAAAAAATTTCATCACATGAATCCAATGGCTCATGGATCTAACATGGAAAAGAGGATAATTGGGGTTCCAATATCAATATATATATGAAACACAATTTAGGTTGTTGTAGAAACAATAATTAATTTATGAATTATTAACTCTATATAAAATTTTAGAACATTTTCATGTATTTCCATCAATCCATATACATCAACCGCGGAATATACAAGTGATGCATGAAACTAGACACACCTATATGGTTTGTAATATGTATGAAAATTAAATATCTATGTTCCAATGATGATTCAAGTGGAATGCACATTTTTTATTTAGGGAGATGGATGAAATTATATAATATAATAATCCTATAAACAGCGACATCACCCAATAGTAAAATCAAAGTAACTAAAATAAATGAAAACTACAACAACAAGTACCATCATATGTAATTTGGATTTTGTCTGTATGTGGATTAGAAACTACTTGGAAAAAACTCATTAACAAATTCTAGATCGAACCAATCTCTAATATAACGATAGATAACATTATGAAAAATAAAATAATGCTCTTATATCACTTTCTGACACACAGAAACAAGTTCACTCATAGATATTTTAATGTGGTTTGCAACATGGCTTGAATATAATCTCCATTTATTTCAGTGGATGCCGACTAGATAGGAGGAACTATGGTGTGTCTATAGGGAGACTACGATCTTATATCAGAGTGGATAATAATGGTATAAAATATCTAAAAAATAGTTGAATAAATAAAAATAATAATATGATCAGTTGATGTAAACTACAAGAAATAATAAAATAATTAATAACAACAACATTAAATACACATATAAAATGGGAATGATGTCATGATACTATAAAAAATAGGAATAGAGAATCATCAATAGATGATAAAAAATAAAATTAAATACCAAAATGCTAAACTATAAACAAATATAATTCCATAAATTGTCCTCGAATGAAATACAAAATCATATCATATGAAACAAACATCCATGAAAAGAACCTTCCCCATATCCTAACTTGATACCATGAATTCTATTTGGGTACCTATCAGAGTCCCAATTATGGTGTCAGTAACACTCAACAAGGATCCGCTAATGGTTTCTATAAAAAAAATAGTGAATGAATTTAAATATATTATTTTTTAGGTAAAATGATATACAATAGAAAATAATTAGAAATAATTACCATTTTAGAATCGGGTCCACATAGAAAAGTCTTCTTACCATACTTTATTTATACTGTGTCTGATGTATCTAATATTTCAACATTAAAATTTTTATGGAATGTGGATATGTTAAGAGTGTTAATGTGATACTAACAATTAAAGAGCACCCAAGGAGAAACTATGGTATCCTTGACCATAAAATGTCATGTTAGCTCACAATAAATAGATACGTATCCTAGAAAAATGGTCTATGTGTAATATGAGGGGTATAATCTTGAAATTTAATTGTAGAAATTCCTTTAATATAGTCCTTGGAGAACTTCTAAAGGATATCCTATAAAATATATGACTAGAAACCAAGGTGATGTTCTGTGGTGTCATGTTCATAGAGACATCATGAAAAACCATGGATATGGTCAATAAAATTCTTATTTCCCAATATAAATGTATGAATAAAATGTAATAAATTATGTAATTAATGTTATAATTAGTTAATGGACAAATTACATGGTGGGTAACTCCCTTGGAAACATTCTCAATTAATTGGTGCGGCATACTTTGAGTGCTCAAGGAATTACCTCTGGAATACAAGGTTATCTCCACTGTAACCACTCATTTAGTAGAAAAATATAATAGTTAAATAGAAACATTTATTAGTAATCATTAACCGTGTGTTAATCCGTGAATAAATTACATTCTATTTAATTTAAACATATTATTTTCTCTTTATAAATGAAAAATGTTCATATGAGAATTCATAAATTTTGATCATGTTTCATTTATTCAATAACTGTCCAAGTGGAAGGCACATTCACAATATATAATAATTTTTCATATAATATAACTAATTCAAATTACCTATTAAAAATTTATCCAAAATGTGCAATGGGTATCAAATGATTATTTAAATAAGGAATCGCCTAAAGGAGAGATCCTTAGTGTGGTTCCAACCTCCAATAAGGTCAACGAGTATCCTGAGATGTATAGATCATAGTTCCCACATGTAATATAATAGATTTCATAATTATTGGGAAATTCAAAGAGATTTTGGTATCTAAAACAATGAAAACACTTATAAATGGATTAGGATCTTTGTGAAATAGCATAGACCAGCTTCCTTTTACCAGATAAGGAACCCACTTCCATTATAAGATTCAGATTTTAGTTATAAATGAAGAAATTGATGAAATATATGAGTACCCTATAAATAAAAAATATTATATTGCAATGAATTTGGGCCAAATATTGTGAGATAATACAATAATGTAAGGTAACATACAAAAACACTTACAGGAAATCTTCCAAAATGATAGACAACAAAATAATTAGATCACTGATGGAGGTGAATATCAATGCCTTGGATGTTGGAGGAATGATAAGTGAATAATGTTGCGTTTTAATTATTTTTATGTAAGGAAAAAGGGAAAAATTCATTTTAAATAATGATGAGAAAAAATTCCATTCATCCCAACATTTTGAGAGTTACATTGTTTAGCCACATAGATGAAAACACTATTTTCCATGCCTGAATAGACACTAAACATTGATATAACCCACTCTTATAGATAGGTTTATGGGTATGCAAATAGTGAACCAACCATATGTTTTAACACTGCATAAGGACTAATTTATTTTGTATGGGAACTTTTACTCCATTACATAGTTCTCAAAATGTTTTACGTTATATATGGGAACTTTAGTTAAACTACATAGTTTCTAAAAATGAAACTCCAGCTGTGGGTGACATATTAATTCTTAAGAAACTGGATAAATATACTCCAAAAAACATCAAGATTCTTCTGATCACTTCTTTAATAATTTCTGAACAATAATATGGTTTAAAAGTATTACCAAAAATTAAAAATTAAAGCTTTCTTACCTTATCAAAAATTCTAGATGTTACACATCCTTAAAATGATTCAATGGATATTTTCAAGGAAAATATATATCCAAATAAATATGAAATATATTGATTTTAAATAATTATTTTTAAAAATAAGGGTTTTTTTTAATTAATTAATATTACAATAATATTTTAAAATTATTTTTATCTATGTTAAAATCCATTGATGGATCAAATTATTTAGGTGTCATATGTTCTAATTTTATTATCCACACACATTCTATGGATATCTTATAATCATTTTGACCATGGAATGTATTGACATTACATATTCTTTTTATTCTAATACAAATTTTTATTGATATTTAAGCAATGTTGAGTATTTTTTATTTTCCAGTAATATGATAAATAAATTATACTTATAAAGTGATGGGTGGTGATTATAATTATATTTTCCATTGATTTATTAGTATGTCTCATGAGACAAAATATATTCGCTATTTGGAATAATAATTAACCATTTAGTTCAATGTATTGTAATGAGTCCTTAATTGTAGGTTTATGAAGTCTGACATTATTCATTATATTATTATTAAATTTGTTATCTTTTTCTATATGATTATTTGAATAGTTATGATATTTATGGATGAGATTCAATCCCTTGTATTTATTTATATGAAATTAATTTATCAAAATTTATTTCTATAATGTTTTCAATGCCTTATTTATCCAATTTTATTTTCCAATATACGAATTCTCTTATTGAACATTTGAGATCACCAGTTTATTTTTTTCCATTCCCCTTGAAACCAATATGGTAGGAATGAATGATTTTCGGGATATTCATAAATAAATAATAATGACCTAAATAAAATTATATGGTCTCTTTTTTGATCTAAAATTATAAGTTAGAATCATGTAGGTATCTAGTCACTCAAGAATTCCAAACTATTTGATTCAATAGGGTGTGATCCATTCTATATATTTTCCCATGTATTAAGATAACCACCAAATCAGAGTTATTGGAGGCGACATGTTATAGTTGATATTAATTGATGATTACTAGGACCCTTGGGAACTAGTTTTTGGAAAATATAGAAGAGATAACATAACATAATAGTATAATATCATTATAAATCTATTGATTATTATACTTTTAAAGGAATATATAAGCCTATTAAGGTTACTTTTCATAGGATTTTAAGATGATTGAGTAAATTTTTTGAGACATTTATCAGAATAAAACACTTTAGTTGGGAATTTATTTTACTAAAAATGTTTTTTGGGGAAGAATGATTTTACATTTTCCTTAACATATATTGAATGTTATTGATTACATTTACTCTTAATGTGGTCATTAATAATTTTAAGAAAAATTATTTTTTCAAGTATGTATCTCTTGGAATTTTGGTTGAATTAATTTTCATTAGGGGTTTCCTTATTCTATAAACACTAGGGGTTGAGTGTCATTTGGGAATGGAGATATTTATCCTTAGAAAATAACCTGTAGACTAGATGTTATTATTTTTTGAATTATTAGAGTCTATGTATTAATGTGTCAATGGATTTTTAGATTTTTCCATGATTTAGAAGGATTCAAATATGGTTCAGGATTTTATTGTGAAAGCATGAATAGATGTTATCTGCTAATCACATTCATGTTATGAACAGTTTACACAATGTGAACATATTGACAGTAAGATTCTGTGAAGAGTTTTGTGTGTAAAACTATTAAATGTTGTAAAACTGGTTGACATAATATAATGGTTGATTTGGGTAATTATAAACCAAGAAAATTTGTTTTTAGAATATATCGTAGAATTAAGAAATTCAATTAATGAAAGGGTTTCACATAGGGAATCTCTCAGTATCAGTAGTTTTAAAACATTATGTGCATATGATTTTATTTCATCCTCTATGAATCTCTATCTCTTGAACCTTATAGAGACACTATTAAATTTTATAGCCATTCCCTCCCTCCTAAACATTTCCATCAAGAATTTAATATAAAATTAGTTGTTTCACATTAGTTTTACATTATATTACACTTGATATTCATTCATGTGGTGTAATATCATGACCACAATTGAAATGAGTTATTGTATTGGGTTATATTTTTTTACACAATGATATCTATAACCATCATTCGCTATAAGTTTTTTTAGTTTAGTTTGTTTCGTGATTATTTTTTTAAATTTAGTTTCTCTAAAACTAATCACAATGGTATATTTTTTTATATTTGGGATTTTTTGTTATTTTGACGACACAATGGGACAAAAATAATCATGGGTGACGATAGTAATCTATTTAGACTACTCTTTATATCACTTTTTACCTAATGGGGTTAATACTTGTCTTATGGATACCCATAGTGTGATCCTAGCCTTCAATAGTAAAGAAATGGATAATGATTAAATGATATGTTTTACCATGAAATGAAATATCCTTTTATTTCCTATAATATATTCACCAAATAGATAGAAAATAGTTTCTATTGAATGAATGGTGATAACATGATATAAAATTAGTGTGAAAATAGTAAATACAATGGGTTAATATATAATTTAATGGTAAAATGGGTAATTAAATGAAAAAAAATTATTATTTGATTAATTAAATAGTGTGTCTTATGATATAATGTTGTATTATTCTTTCGATTATGACTTTTGATGTGACTAATGCTAAAATGCTTAAATTATGCAATATTCTTTGTGACGCAGAAATGCCAATGTAATAGGACATTCATTGTGACGATGAAATTATTTTATAAATGGGTATAATTAGTGATTATGAAATGATTATAAAATGGTAATTTCTTAATGATGTTGAAATGTTAATATAAAGGGTAATTCACAATGATAATGAAATTATTATATAATGGGATTTTCTTTATTATGAAAAAATAATTATATTAAGTGATTTTGATGATGACATTATAGTGATTATAGGGACTTACCTAGTTATGTGATAATTCGATGGAATTTTTGTTATTGTAGAAGTTGTTCTGATACATGCTAAGATATATTTCTTCATGGTGTTTAAGCATGATGATTTTTTTATAATAATAATTGATAAATTTTTACATTTGATAATCTCATAATTACAATAAATTATTATCTATTTTCTAAAGAAATTATGGTGTTATCCAACATGGTTGTTATCACACCCAATTTTTCCCATCATTTGGTACATGTGAGGACTAAATACCCATAGGTTTTTAAAAGGGAAAATCACGTTTTTTTGGATTGTTTCTTGTAAAATGGTTTGGATCATAGATATGGGACTGAAATCAGGTTTGGAATCCCGTTATTTGGAGTTTTTTTGTGTCATCATATCCTTTTATCTATAGTATTTTTTAGTTTAATATTATATATATTTCTTTTATAAATTACATGGTCTACTGTTTGATTCATCATATATATTCCAATTTAATGATGTTTTATTTCCACCAATACCATTATTCTAATATTTGATTATTTTTATTATTTTGTAACTCAATTAAATGAGATATTGTATGCCCAATTCATTATATACAACACTAATAATAGTCTTAATCCTCTAGGATATGGGGATTCATTGTTGATGTGCAGTAACCAACCTGTTTTATTCATGGGATAGAGTTCTAGACCAGTTAGCATCACAAATTTTTATAAGAGGGCTTTTCTTCTATTATGTTTCATTGCTATTCACTAATAGTATGAAGGTGACCATGATTGATTAGGACATTGAAATTATATTGTACATGGGAGTAGCTAACCCATATATTAGGGAAAATTGTATTGCTCGGTGATGGTATTTTATTTCATGATATTCACTTTTCATAGTTGTTGTTGTCTCTCCTTGAATAATTCACATATTTTGTGATGTGTTTTTAGATTAATACTTATGGAAACGTTTTGATTGATATGATTATGTATAGATCAATATAAGAACATACGAACATGTATTTACATGAAGTGTTCATGATAGGGACATATTTATTCCATGTCATATATTTTCCACGTATAAACTATGAAATGAGATACATATCATATCTGATATATAAAATGATTTAACTGATATGTATTTATAATTCACCAAAAAATCCATTTTTAGATATACTATGGGACACTGGTTTAATATTATTTTTCCATTTTGTGGATAGAATTTTTATATAGTGTTTTCATAGGAGTGTTATATTATTTTAGAGAAAATTATTCCTTTTTATCTTTGAATTGTGCACCAAGAGAGTGGAAATTAGCACACTCCAAACCCATCTGAACTAGAGATAGAAATATATTTATGGTTGAATATGATCCATGTAAAGGGAGACTTATTAATTATATTCTTTTGAAATCTCAGGTAATGAGTGAGCTTTAACTGCAACATCTACCTACAATCACTAGGGAGAAAGGCCCTCAGGATGTTGAGTAATAGACTGAGTTAATCTTGATGATATTCAATCACTATGATACAAACATAGAGAAGAGGGATAATCCTGATGCATACTTGATTTTCATACTATCAAAGCATTAATGGGACACTATAGTGAAATATGGGTTGCAAGAAGAGTTATCCTAGAAGTAATATGAGGGAATCATGATGAGTCACTTCTATCCAAAAATATTGAGGGAATATATGGCTCGTGATTTCATGCTTGTGAAGTATGAGACCATGTCAGTGATGGAATACATTATATATTTCACATACTTAAAAATATTTCAACTTTATTTAGCTTTTCATGACATTCACATGGCGAGGAGTTTACAATAATGGTTTCTCTATGAGATCGGGTTACAAGTGAATTTTTTTTAATTCAGTAACTTTATAGACATAAAGAATCAGGCTCTCATCATATAAGGGAATCTGAGAGAGGCTTTTAGAGGAGACCATGATTTTTTAGTAGGGAAAACATGGATATATTCTTTTAGTGCAATGAAGTGTAATTATGAATGTTATCATGATGAAAATAGTATAGAGGGATTGTTGCATAATTGGAAGAAAACAAATGATTGTGTTATATTATTGATCAATTAGTTATTACAATTTGGACACAAGAAACCATATAATATATAATATTCATTATAATACATTTCATATGGGTATGTTGGACCACCTATAGAGTTTTTCTAAGGGTATGAACCATTAGAGCATCGACAGGGGATCAGGATAGGTACCTGAGTCTGGGGAGGAAGAAATTACCACATAGCATATCGTTTTTTGTAATTCCACTTATTATTCAGGTAGTGGAAAGGGATATGGTACTCCAATATAGATGAATAAATACAAGTCATGGGGAATACATATGGTAGTTAGAATGGGGCCCAGGGAAGAGGAGTAGTCAGTTTCATTCTATCCATTTACTCCTTCTAGTTTGGATAATGGACACTCTTCCTTCAGATGTATGATTATTATATAATCTACTTTACTTGGGATTTTTAGATCAAAGACAATATCTTACCTTTATATATTATTTTTGTTAAAATGTATTGAGATTAGTTGTTTAAATATGGGATGGTTTCTTTATAACTCTTACACCATTCGGGGTGTGGTAAAAATATAAATTATTCTTGAATGCATGTTCTCTATAAATTAATGGGTATAATTTCATTGGGGAAATGATTTTGATGGAAATTTAATTTTATGATTTTATTTTTGTAATTTATTGGACAGTTACATACCAAAATCGTATCGAAGATTACTAAAGTATAGTTTCCGTTCAATCAATAGATGGATGAATCTATTTTAACAAGGATGAGTAGGATATTTAGGTTGGTCATCTGCATGTTTTTGTAAATAGTTTATTTTCTCATGGCTGTGATAGTTGGTATTTCTCATAATGATATTGAAATGTAAAATGAAACTTTTCCTCCATTGTTAGAACATTTTTAGGGTATCCATTCTCATGATTTCTATCATATAACACCAAATAAGGTGACCATGTTAATTATAGAGTTCATGTCAGGAATTGAACCTATTTTTTTCACCATACTATGTAGCACCAACAGAGCTTCTAGAATTGAATCTTTAGTTGGATGATCTGGGAACTAAATGTTTCATACATCATATTCCATATTCATGGGTTTCCCAAGTACTTTATTTATAATAATGATAATGGGATTATGAAATAATGTATTAATTATCAGAGATTGAAAAAGATGATGATAAAGGACAAGTGTACCCTACCATGCATCAATAATATAATTACTGAGCTAAGAGGGGCATGAATTTTTTGTAAGATTGACATGAGATCAAGATATCATAATTTTAGAGTGATAACAACATACATACCATGGAATTCTTTTTAGAGCATGTATTGTATGCATTATTATATAGTTATACCATTTAGTTTTACTAATGCACCATTGGAATTCCTTGTTTTGATCAACATGACCTATCATCATTTTCTAGGACAGTTTTTGGTGGTTTTTATCATACAAAAATAGTGCACTCCAATTCACTGGATGATAATTTTGTAGAATATTGACATCATATTGAGTACATACAGAGAGTATGAAATTTAATACTACATAACCAAATAATGTATATAAATTGGAAAATTAGACTTCTTGGGACATTTCATCTTAGAGGAAAGAG
Source organism: Viscum album (assembly GCA_963277665.1). Lineage (NCBI taxonomy): Eukaryota > Viridiplantae > Streptophyta > Magnoliopsida > Santalales > Viscaceae > Viscum > Viscum album. Next base: position 1,971,197,385 of record OY728138.1, read on the forward strand.
TGTCTAAGGAACCAGAAAAGGTTACAACCATAGTATAATGGGGACTTTGAAATAATATCTTATAGATTCATAATTTTATGTGTTTTGTTGTTTAATGTTGGAATTTTATCCAGGATTTCCCAAATTTGGAAGCACTAATCTCTATGATTACTATCAAAGGGGTGATGTTTTTTATGCCTATGAGATAAATTTTATTGATAGCAATAGAAGGGTGACCCAGCACAAATTTTTTTTATCTATTCAGGGTAAAGCATATATCATGTACTATAATGCATCTAGAGTAGGACTTGGATTAGTTATGATACAAGTGGACCAAGTGGTTTCTTATGGATACAAATTGATAAAACCGCATGAGGATTATTATCCCACTCATGATATGGATTTAGCTTCAGAAGTACATGCCTTGAGATGATGGATACATTTTCTATGGTGTAAGTGGTTTTGTCATACATAGTCCCTAAGAGTCTTAGATAAATGGTTTTTATCAAGACCTATACCTAATTACAGTCGACTATTCGATTATCTACAGTATTTCAACATATATATTGATTATGCACTAACAAGGGAAAAGTTATTTCTATTTAATTGAGGCATAAGATGTAGACAAAGGTATTTTTGGTGTCTTACAATGAGTTGAAGATGATATTGGTATTTTCATATATGCATCTAGACGTTTTGGAGTCCCAGGGACAAGTATCACTGACATCAAAATCTATTATATATGTTATTCTTGAGTGGACCATTATAGTTCAATTATCTAATATGGAGGGAATATCTATGAGGGAAAACATATATGTTGGTGGTCTATATGGATATTCTCTTGGAATATACAATTTCTTCATATCCATGGTGTATTTTGGGTTCCTTCAAGCTTTCATGAAAATATAAGCTGAGAGATTATATATTCTTGATGGGAGTACTTCTATGTTTTATAAATGTGTATATTGATCTCTTTAGATTGTACTGGTGTACAGGATTGAAGACAGAGGTTGCATGCTTTAGGGATATATGTTTCACCTATCCGTAGGATAATTCCATTCATTATAAGCCTACTAGATTGAATGGAACAAAGGCCTTCATTTTTATTGTTTTTTTTATAACCCCCCTTTCAAGGGAAGATGTGGAACCCTTACAAGGCCCATAGGCTCATAAATTACATGGCCCGTAGGCTTAGGAGATTACATGACCAGACAGTCTTAGGGAATTCAAGGCCCATAGGCTCAAAAATAACTGGGATTTTGTATCTTAAGGACATTATGTGTTGGAAATTTGATGATGTCAATGTGGATTATATGATAGGATTACTCATGAAACATTGTATGTTGGATGTAATACATGTGATCAAAAATCTTTTAATGAAGGTATTAAACTTATTTTCTATTAGGGATATGTTCAACAATGATGACATGGGTAGTCATTAATTATAGGAGATAGTCTAGTTTCATCATTCTCAAAGGTGTTTTATTTCAGATAGAGATCCACATATCATGTATTACTTCTATAAGGGTCTTTAGAAGGCTATGAAATTACAAGTACTTCTGATTAAAACATATAATCACATCATTGATACCTAATCTAAATAAAATATTTTGATGAATAATGATATGTTATAAGCTGGTGTTTTGGATTTTAATGGTTCATGTTATTGGAAATTAGGACCTATGGAGTTCTCTTATAATGGCATCTTTATGTGATAGATCGAAAATAATCATTTAGGAAATTTTTAAGGTATGACATGTTAATATCATTTTTTTCATTGGAGACAGGAGAGTTATTTAATGTTGGACTTGGTCTTGATCATGAGACATCTAAATAGGATCATCTATGGAAGCGTAAGTTGGTGACCGTGTAGAATTGGAATAAATATTATGTTGGTCATCATAGATGACCTATGTGGTTTTATTAAGGTCATTATGTTTTCATTTTAGTGTATCCTTATATGGGAACATGCTGTATCAGGAAATAGTGAGAGCTGGTTCATAGTTATTTTAGGATTTTTGAGATAGTTTAATGGGTCAGTGTAGTGGTATACTAATTGTCCCATCAACAGTTTTACATTTCTACAGACAACAAGTTTAATTTGACACATATTTAGAGATATTATCTAGAACCACATCTTGTGGTAGATCATGATGAAGTCAATATTCTTGTTGATGTATCCATTTAGGTGAATCCAAAATATATTGAGAACTTTAGTGACATGTATCATTAGGGAAATAATATACCTCTAATAAAAGATTATTTGAAGAATGGGTATGTTGAATAGGAGACCTGGGAGGGATAATTTGATAAACCTGCATAGTGGCCAGGATATTTCACTAATACCCGACTATGATTCATATAGAATCATAGGGATTATTTTTTATATAGATTGTATTTAACATCCCAAGCATCCACGATACGCTTCTCTTTGAATAATACAATAGTGTGTGTTATACACAACATCGAGTTCTAACACACCACAACCAATCAAACTAGCCGTTGTGAATATTATTACATAGTTTTTGAAATTTTATAAATTTTATCATTCAAAATGGTCTTCATTTTTGGATTCAGAGAATCAAAATTATATAAGTGTTAAATTTTGTTATTTTTTCTGAAAACATTCAATTTTTTATGAATAGTGAAAAATAATAAATTTTAATTAAAACAAACTTTTTAATCAAAATAATTTATACTAATAAATAATAATATTGAGTGGTTTTTAAGTATAATTAGATTATGATTTTACCATTTAATCCAATTTTTGTCATTGTATGTAATTTCACATTTAAACTTGACATAAGAAAGTGTCAATATTTTTATAGTTTTTATTTTTTAAAAACATGTTTTTTATTTTCACAATGTGAATTAAATTTAAAGTAATTTCTGCCACTTCTATGTTTTGAATTTAGAAAAATTGATTACATATTTGTAATTAGGAGTTCCAAATTGTGCAAATAGGTAACTTTTATTTATAGACATTTTGAATAATTAAATTGTTAAATATTTTATTTAACTTGGTTAAAGGGTAAATCTGGTAAATAAGGGTAAAAAATTCTTATTATAATAATATTAAATTATGCTAAGATGTGTCTGAACCCTATTTTATGATACATGTCCGACCATGGGTATCCTTGGGTCGAATATGGGACCCCATGGAGCCACTTGTAAGTGATAATGACACTTTATATTAATTAAGTTAAAGTAAATACAAAAATGACATAAGCATATATATTTTAGTGTAACAATTTTTACATACGGTTATATATGTTATCTTTTAAAAAATAAATAATCATTATAAAGATAAAAAAATTCATACATAATGGTATTTATTTATAATTTTTAGACATTTAATAATTAAATTTGATTATGACACAATAATGATGCAATATTTTCCTTAGTAATGAATGAATGAAATAAATGGTATTATAAATTTACAATAAATATAATTTGAAATTTTGGATTCCATCCACTAATTTTCAAGGGTAATATGACTACTTAGTATTTATTAAATGAATTTAGTTGAATTAATAATGATTTTAGGACTTTAACAAAAATCAATTATTATATAGTGTCAAAATTGACATAAATGAATATTTAAAACAAATATTATATTATTAATTTATATAATATTCAAAAAAATATATGTTTTGGAAAAAATATATATATAATTATATTTTTATAATTAATGAACCACATGGGGTTCTATTGGAAATATATAGTATGTTTATAAACCATTAAATATTAAAATACAAAGAGACAAGGTAAATGTCAAACTATTTAACTAAGAGTTAAATATAGAAGACAAGGATAATATAGGGACCCAAACCTGTCTAAAACCTATTGGTTGAGTGGTTTTAGACCCATCCCCACATTATCCTTTATATAATACATTTTGGAGCCATTATAAAACGAAAATTATTTTATTATAAAATAATATTTCCAGCTTTTCTTAAGGTGGCCCTCACCCCTCTTACAAAAGGGAACTCCCCCTTCTCACTATGTCACACCTTAAAATACATTTGGCTCGGCCATAACAAACCAAAATACCATCTCAACTATATTTAATTAATCCTATAGGCCATCCTTTAGTCATAAATCCATCCTAAAGAGCCCTTTGGAACAAATCAAAAGGAAGAACCAGAAGAAGAGGTAAATATTCATCACCTCTTTCAAGTTCCTTTCTTCTTCCACTTCCTCTTTCTATGTGGTTTACATTATGAAATAATAAATCTAGTATATTATATATAATCTGATGTTATTATGAATATGTTACAACCATATTAATTATTCTATCCATCCTTTTAATGACATGTCACCATAGGTGTGAACGTACGGTTTACCGTCTCCAGGTCGTGGTGTAATTGTTATTCAATGCATTATTATTTGGATGGGTATAATAATGATGTCTAATTGATGTAAATAATAAATACAACATGACAAGTATTCTATATATATGATATACCATCCAAATATATATTATTTTAATATAAAATTAATGATATTGTCGCTCGTGCGTACGTACGAATTACTATCTCCACGAACGCGATGAGATTCATTCCCCGTCGTATCCATTGAAGAATAATATTAATTAGATGATTAAAAATAACATATAATGACTTAATATAATTATGAATATGAATAAGATACATCCTATCCATAACAAAAATTACATACGTAACAATGCATATAAAGGAAAACAAATCAGTTAACACATGAAATGACTATAATACTAAGATATTCTTAACAAAACGATGATAAAGTTCAAATATGATATCATATTAATATATATGATTATTGTATAATTTAATAACAATTATTTCACCATTATACAGGATGTTAACTTACCCTCGACCAAGGAAAAGAACTCAGTAAGGGTTAATTTCACAATCTCTTTGTTATCCGAGGTTGTTTTTACGTAAGTATCTACTTGGACCTCGTTATCATCCACATCTGTGTTTCATAAAAGTGTATTTAAAAACATTCATAATATTTTATATATTATGGGTTGGATTCAATTATACCCTTTATTGAATTTTTATAAGATGTTTATAAAGGAATCTTTCTTTCATTTTCCAAACAAGGTCCATTATAACCTTTTCGACAAAATTAAGGAATGAATGTATTTTATGACATATACGGCCTATGCAGCTATTTTCCACCGTTATAACATCATCAAAGATTCCATTAAAATCTTATAATAATCTTTCCAAATTAAATTTTTTTCATTTATAATTATATGAATTTTAAATTTTTTCAAAATAGAATGATATATTTCTCTAATTTTTTTTGATTTCATCAATGTCAACATCCTTTAATGGATTTTAAGCTTATTTGAAGTTGATGTATTATGATACAAAACATCCATATTTTATTGATGGGTTTGTGATATGTTTGACTTTGAATGTGTTATTTTACACCATCATGGTTTATGGATAATTTATTGACATTTCATTTTCTAATTTTAAAATGAATGTTTATGTTATGTTTAAACCATTTCATATGAGGAATGAATTGGATGTAGTAAGTGGTTGGTGTATCCCACTATAGCTCCTCGATGCATCGATAGGTCTAATGAAGAAAACTAGTGTCTTGTAACAAGGCCTTTAAAAAATATTATTTGTACATTTGGCACAAGGCCTTGACTATGTGGTTATGAAAGTATTTCATTATGCATTCCATCATTATAAAAGTGGCTATTGATATTGCATGTGATTATTCGATGAGTATAATATCAATGTGAGTATATATATGGAATTGTTTTGATTTTATCTTTTCCATATTATGCTAAATTTCATGTTTAAATGGATTTTGTTTTAGTCTTATAAATTTCCTTAAATGTTTTTTCTTAGTAATGAAAGTTTCTGGAATATTTTTACCCTTACTATGAATCTGAGCTCACCCATTTCTATGTTTTATTTTTTCCAGGATGTGAAAATTATATTATAAATTACTTGCAGGTATATTCTATAGGAACACATTGTATTCTATGGAAACAATGTTGTTGTATTTTTCCATTTTATGATGTAATATAAACCTTATAAATGTATCTATTACTTCCAAGGATACTAAACTAATCAGACATTCGAGACTTGATCATTTGTGATCATGCCAATGATATGTAATAATGCACCGACTCTAGGCTTTTGGGGTCGGGGTGTTATAGTTGTTACAAGTGAAAGTTTAGTAAAAACCTTGGAAACTAGATTTAAATAAACTCTGATTAGATCACATCCACCTAATATAGACATTGAGGATTAGTATAGAAGAACTTTATTGAATTTTGGTATTGTAGAGATTTTTGTGAGTTATCCAAGAAATACATCCCAGTATGTATACGAGAACGTATAGGATTCTCTAGCAAAAATGTATATAGGGGTAAATCTCGAAAAGACTGCTTTGATCAAGACTCGAATGGGAACTTGTGCACGATAGTGGGCCTTATTGCACTCTTGGTTATGACACTCCTGGGGGAAATGCTTTGGATAATTATCATTTTTATTATAAACCATTATAAAGTGTTTATGAGTATATACATTCTCAAGGAATTCATTTTTATGATTATGGATTATATCCATAAACTTTTCAATTTATGTTAAGTGTTTTACAAGTATGGAATTATGTATTTTGATTCATAAACTACTCTAGTTTATGTCGTTGTTTAGAAATGGCTCCGAGTGGAAGGAATGGAAACTGTATCATGTACGTAATCAATGTAGGGATTTCCCTCCTACTCAAGATAATTATTGTGGAGCTGGTGATGCAACTAGTGTTGATCAGCATATCATCATAAGGGGACAACTCACTCGGGTTATGAATAATATCCTTACCCATATAGAGCACCCTGATCGGAAGCATGGAGGATTAATGTTAGATCTCTTCATGAGGAAAAAACCACCAAAATTCAACAAGAGTAAAAATCCATTGGTAGATGAGCAATGGATAAGTTCATTAGAGAAAATATTTCATGTTTTAGGGAGTAACGAAAGGGAAAACGTTGTCATGGCAGTTTTCTGCCTCACTAGAGATGCTGATCAATGGTGGTCATTGAATCAAAATATAAAATAGGATGATGATGTATTAAATATGTAATGTAATGAGTATAAAGATATTTTCATAGAAAAATACTTTCCTCATGACCATAGAGAGGATATGGAAAGACAATTTCCGAGTCTAATGAAAAATGTGGATGAGAATGTCACAAAGTATGAAGATAACTTTACAAGGTTAGTGAGGCATACTTCATATTATATATGTAACCCAAGAATTAATATTGATCATATACATCATGGGTTAAACCCATTTCTTCGTTGAGATTTAGTGTCACAATCCTTATGGTCGTATGAAGATATTGTCTCTTGTGCTATCAAGATAGAAAAATAATTCTCTATGTCTTACAATTTTAAAGAAAGGAAATAGATGAAGAGATCTGCTAAACACTCTGAAAATGGAAATAATGGGAAGAAGGGAAATGTTGAATATCCATCCTGTATTAAATGTGGGAAGAAACACCCTGGAACTTGCCTAAAGGGAATGAGAGTCTGTTACAAGTGTAGTGAAAAAGGCCACTAAGATCGTGATCAAATGGGGAATAATGATACTGTCGATGTTGAATTCTACAATTGTAGTGAATGGGGGCATTATGAAAATGAATTTCCTAAGCATTAGGGGAACTTACCTCAGAAAAGACCATGGGATTACTACCAAGCTTATGCTATCACAACTGCTGGGGTTGAATCACCAAAAGACGTGGTGGTAGGTAATTTAACGGTTTCATCAAGTTTAGAAAATGATTTATTTGATTATAGATCATCGAATTATTTCATATCTTCCCAATTTTCTAAGAAATTTAGAAATTTCTAATTTGTTTTAACGAGGGAGTTGTCAGTCAATACTCCTAAGGAAATTATCATTGCAAAAAAGTTTCTGAATCATTCCCCATTAGGGCATATAAATGTTCTTTATCTACTGATCCCATCATCATACCCATGATTGAATTTGATATAATCCTCAGTATGGATTGGATTTTAGACCATGATGTGAAAATTTATTGTAAGAAGGAGGAGGTTACAATTTTTAATGATGATATGGAGTTCCTTACCTTTAAATCAGAAACATCAACACCTAATTCATATCTAGATCCACCCCCAGTAGCTCACCTAAATTCAATTATTGGGGAGGAAGAGAATAAAATAATTTTGGGTGAGGAATGGAATGTTCAATTAGAGGATGTACCTATTGTGAAAGAATATTTTAATGTGTTTCCAGAAGATTTACATGGACATCATCCAGAACAATAAATTGATTTTTCCATTAATATAATTCCTGGTTCGAGGCCCATATCTATGACCCCTTATAGAATGGACATTGTGGAATTAGTGGAATTAATGAAACAACTAGAGGAATTGAGTAATAAGTTATTTATTCAACCAAGTGTTTCTCAATGGAGAGCCCCTTTTCTTTTTGTTAAGAAGAAATATGGATCTATGTTGTTTTTCATTGACTATAGGAAGATCAATTATATAACAATAAAGAAAAAGAATCCCCTAACTCGCATTGATGATTTATTTGACCATCTTTGTGGTGCTCAATAATTTTCAAAGATTGACCATTGACCTAGATATCATCAGTTGTGTATGAAAAAGGTATAAATTCTAAAAACATCATTTCAAACTACGTACGGGCATTACGATTTTATAGTAATGCCTTTTGGATTGACTAATGCTCCCTCTGTTTACATGGATCTAATGAATATTGTTTTCAAGGAATATATTTCTGAATTTTTAGTGGTATTTATTGATGAAATCTCAGTATAATCCAAATACTACTAAGATCATGAAAATTTCTTGCGCATTATCATGAAGACTCTTAGAAGGAATAAAATATATGAGAAGTTTAGAAAGTGTGAATTTTGGATTCATGAGATTTCGTTTCATGGCCATATTGTTTCTAACGATGGAATCTCTGTAGATCCTTCTATGACCAAGGAAATCCATGAATGGACAGCACCGACGAGTATAACTGAGGTACGCAGTTTTATTGGTTTACCAGGTTACTATTGATGTTTCGTCTAGAATTTTTCTCGGATGGCTAACCTATTAACAATGATCATATGTAAAGGGGATAAATTTGTATGCAAAAAAGATTCTGAATATTTTTTTGAAGAATTAAAGAGAATATTTTTCAATGCTCTTATATTGAATATACTATCAGAGAATGATGGGTTTGTTTTTTATAGTGATGCGTCAACGAAATTACTTGGTTGTGTCCTTACGCAGAATGATAGGGTTATTGCCTATTTATCACGATAGCTAAAAATTAATGAGTAAAGATATCCTAATCATGATATTCAGTTAGCAGCTGTAATGTTTTCTTTGAAGATATGGAGACACTATCTATATAGTGAAAAATGTGAGATTTATACTGATCACAATAGTTTGACGTATATTTTCTCACAAAAAGAACTCAACATGAGGCAAATGTGATGGCTTGAACTACTCCTTGAAAATGATTGCACGATACCCTACAACCTAGGGAAGGAAAATAAGGTGGAAGATGGTTTCAGTAGAAAGGATCATGGAGTATTGAACCAGATGACAGTTGAAAATGATCATATATACATGGATCTAGTAAAGATGGATATGGGAATAACCATGGATGGTGAAACATCAATAATTTTTCAAATTGTTTCCAAACCATATTTACTGGAAAGGATAAAGAGTTATCAGCCCGGTGATGAGTAGTTTAAAAAGAAGATTAAAGTTTAGAATAATGGGGGATTGAGTGACGTTGTGTATGAAGATGGAATTATGAAATTTAGGAAGAGACTTTGTGTTCCCAATATACCTGCTCTAAAAAGATATTTGATGGATGATTCTCATGGTTCAAATTTCCTTATACACCCTGGTAGCACTAAGATGTATAGAGATTTGAAAGAACATTTTTGGAGGGACAACAAGAAGAGGGAGATTGCTAATTTTGTGCCAAGATATATGGTTTCTCAGCAAAAGAATGTTGGAAGGAAATAGCATGGAGGATTCATGCAACCTCTTCCCATACATGAGAGGAAATTAGCTAATATTATGATTAACATTTTCCTAGGACTACCAAAGACTCCTAGAAGGAACGATGCAATATGGGTCATTGTTGGTCGTCTTAAAAAGTTAGCACATTTTCTTGCTATAAGAGAAGATTTACCCCTTGAACGTCTAGAATGACTATATATTAATGAAGTTGTGAGCCTTCATGGAGTACCACAATCGATTTATTCTGATCGTGATCCCTATATTACATCAAGATTCTGGATAAGTCTTCTGAAATCCCTGGATACTGAATTTCGTTTGGGCACTAACTATAAACCTAAAACGGATGGACAATCAGAATGGAATAATAAAACCTTAGAAGACAGGTTGAGATATTTGTCACTAGACATTCAGGGTATGTGGGATCAATATTTAACTCTAGTATAATTTTCCTATAACAATATCTTCCATTCAAGTATTCAGATGGCACTATATGATTAGTTATGCGGAAAGAGATGTCACACACCAACCTGTTGGGGTGATGTTGGTGAAAGAAAACTCATAGTCCTAGAACTTGTGGAGGAAATGATGGAAGAGGTGAACATAATCCTAAACCACATCAAGGAATCTGAAAGTAGGCAGAAAAGATATGTATACAACCGAAGGAAGTATTTGGAATTTCAGGTAAGAGACCTTGTTTTCATGAAGGTATCTCTATGGAAGGGTGTTATATGTTTCGGTAAGAAGGGTAAATTGATTCCCAGTTACATCAGACCTTTCGAAATTCTAGAACGAATTGGGGTTGTAGCTTACTTTGTGGAAATGCCACCAAGTCTCTCCAAAGTCCACGATGTGTTCCACGTATCACTGTTGAGAAAATACATGCATAATCCAACACATGTACTCACCTATAAGGAATTAGAACTAGAACCCAATTTGTCTTATTGAGAAAATACTATTAAGGTTCTCAATACAAGAGAACAATTCCTGAGAAACCAAACGACTTGTCTGGTAAAAGTTCTACCGAGAAACCATAAGATGGAAGAGGAAACGTGGGAACCTATGGAATTAATGATGAAGAGCCAGCCGAGTCTTTTTATTCCATAATACTCTAGAAATTTTTAGGACAAAATTATTTTTAGGATGGGAGAATGTGACACCCCAATCTTCCATGGTACATTTCTCTTTGAATAATAAAATAGCATGTGTTGTACGCAACTTCGAGTTCTAACAAACTACAACCAATCAAACTACCCATTATGAATAGTAATACCCACTTTTGAAATTTTATTAATATTATCATTCAAAATGAACTTCATTTTTGGATTCAGAGTATTGAAATTAGCTTATGGTGATTTTTTGGTATTTTTTTGAAAACATTAAATTTTTGTAGAATAGTGGAAAATACAAAATTTTAATTAAAAAAAACTTTTTAATAAAAATAATGTATGCTGATAAATTATAGTATTGTGTGGTTTTTAAGTATAATTTGATTATATTTTTACCATTTAGTCCAATTTTTTTCATTGGACATAATTTCACATTTAAACTAGATATAAGAAAATGTCAATCTTTTGATAGTTATTATTTCTTAAAAACACGCTTTTTGTTTTGACAATGGGAATTAATTTTAAATTAATATATACCACTTATGTGTCTGGAATATAGAAAATTGGATTCCATATTTAGAACCAGGAGATCTAATTTGTTTAAATAGTTAACTTTTATTTTTAGACATTTTGAATAATTACATCGGTAAATATTTTATTTACCATTGCTAAATGGTAAATCTGATAATGAAGGGTAGAAAATAATATTATAATAATATTAAATTTCTATAACATGTGTAATAACCCTATTAGATGATACATTTCTGACCATGGTCATTATTGGGTCGAGCATGGGACCCCATGGAGCCACTTGTATTTGATAATGACACTTTATATTAATTAAGTCAAGTAAATACAAAAAGGACAAAAGAATATATCTTTTATTAAAATAATTTTTACATAAGTTTATATATGTTATCATTTAAACTATAAATATTCATTAGAAAGATAAATTATTTCCTACATAATATTATTTTATTTATAATTTTTAGACATTTAATATTTAAATTTGTTCATGACACAATAGTGATGCAGTATTTTACTTATTAATGATAGAATCAAATAAATGTTATTATAAATGTTACAATAAATATAATTAGAATGTTTTGATGCCATGGACAAGTTTTATAGGATAATATGGCATGTTATGATTGATTAAATTAATATATTTTGACTTAACAATGTTTTTAGGACTTTAACAAAAATCAATTATTAAATAGTGTCAAAATTGACATAAATTTTTTTAAAAAATATTATATTATTAAATTATATAAATTTCCAAAAAATTTAAGGATATGCCAAAAAGACTTATATAATGATATTTTTATAATTAATGAACCACTTTGGGTTCTATTGGAAGTATATAATATGTTTATTAACTATATAATATAAAAATTCAAAAATACATGGTATTGTCAAACTATTTAACAAAGAGTTAAATCTAAATGATAATGTTAATATTGTAACCCAAACCTATCTAAAACCTATTGGTTGAGTGGTTTTCGACCCATCACAACCATATCCTTTAAATAATTTATTTATGAGCCATTAGAAACCAAAAATGATTTTATTATAAAATAATATTTCAAGTTTTTCCTAAGGTGGCCCTCACCCTCTTATAAAAGGGCACTCCCCCTTCTAACTAATTCACACATTCAAAGACATTTTCCTCAGACAAAACCTTCAAAAATACCATCTCAAATGTCCTACCTTCATCTTAGAGTCCCTAAATTAGTCGGAAAGCCTATCTATAGAGACCTTTTGATCAAATCAAAAGGAAGAACCCAAAGAAGAGGTAAATATTTCATCAACTCTTTCAAGTTCCTTTCTTTTTCCACTACCTCTTTCTTTGTTGTATCCATTATAAAATAAAATATCTAGTATATTCTATATACTTTGATGTTATTAGGAATATGGTACAACCATATTCATTATTCTATCAATCCTTTGAATGACATGTCACCATACGTGAGTACGTATGGCTTACCGTCTCCACGTCATGGTGTAATTGTTATTCAATGCATTAATATTTGGATGGGTATAATAATGACGTGTAATTTATGTAAATAATAAATATAACATGACAATAATTCTTCATATATGATACACCATCCAATTATATATTATTTTAATTTTAAAAGAATGATATTGTCGCTCATGCGTACGTACGGATTACCGTCTCCACGAATACGATGAGAATCATTCCCCATCGCATCCATTCAAGAATAATTTTCATTTGATGATTAAAAATAATGTTTAAAGACATAATATAATTCTGAATATGAATAATACACATCCTATACATAAAAAAAATACTTATATAATAAACAATATAAAGGAAAAAAATCAGTTAACTGCCAAAACGATGATAATACTAGGATATTATTAACAACAAAATGTTAAAAGATCATATATGATATCATATTAATGTATATGATTATTCTATAATATTATAACCATTATTTTACCATTATACAGGTGGTTAACCTACCATCGACGAAGGAAAAGTACAAGCTAAGGTTTAGTTTCACAATCTCATTATTATCCGAGGGTGTTTTTATGTAAGTATCTACTAGGACCTCATTATAATCCACATCTGTGTTTCTTAAAAGTGTATTTCACAAAATTCTTACTATTTTATAGAATATGGTTTAATGTGATTTATACCATTGTCTGACTTTTTATAATATGTTTATAATGGAATACTTTCTTCATTTTCCAAACAAGGTCATTTATAACCATCTCGACAAAATTATGGTTAGAATGTTGTTTTTATCTTATACTGTGGGTGAATCTATTTTCTGCTTTTATAAAATCATAAAAGCATCCCTTACAAGATTATAATAATTTTTCCAAACAAAATCTTTTTTTTATAGTTATATTAATTTTAAATTATTTCAAAATAGACGGAGATATTTCTCTAAATTTTTTTGATTTCATCTATGTCAACATCCTTTGTTGGATTTTATGCTTATTTGATATTGATTTATTATGATAAAAAACATCCATATTTTATTGAAGGTTTTGTGATATGTTTTATTTTGGATGTGTTATTTTTACACCATTCAGTGTTTATGGATAAATTATTTACATTTAGTATTCTTGTTTTAATATGAATTTATTTCTTATGTTTAAACATTTTCATATGAAGAATGCATTGGATATAGTATGTGATGGGTGGGGCCCACCATATCTCCTCGACGCATCGGTATGTCTCATGAGAAAAACTATTGTCTTTTAACAGGGCCTTGACAAAATCTTATTTGTAGTATTTGCATAAGGCCTTCACTATGTGGTTATGAAAGTCTGGCATTATGTATTCCATCATTATGAATGTGGCTATTGATATTGAATGATATTATTATACTAGTAGAATATCCATGTGAGTATGTAAATTACATTATTTTGATTTAATCTTTTCCATATTATGTTGATGTTCAGGTTTAAAAGGATTTTTTTAGTCTTATACATTGCCTTATATGTTTATTATTATTTATGAATGTTTTCTCTATATTGTTATCCTTACTGAGAATCTGAGCTCACCGGTTTCAATGTTTTCATTTTCTCAGGATGTAAAGATGTAGATTATGGATGACCTATAGGGATAGTCTATCAGATCTCAGTGTTTTCTATGTAAACAATGTTTTTGTCTTTTTCAATTTTATGATGTAATGTAAACCTTATGAATGTATCTAGTAATTCTAAGGCTACTAAAGTAATCAATCATTCGAGACATAAACTTTTGTGATCATTACAATGATACGTAATAATGCACTGACTCTATGATTCTGTGGTTGGGGCATTACATTAGAGGTTTTATGATCCCATCTATTTCATGGCACTCCCTCTTTGAGTTTTTGGGAAAAACATTTTTCTTCTAGGGTTTTCTTGTTCTTTAATCATAGGTGGTCATGTATATTATGGATATTATGATCCCTATATGTAATTTTACCAAATGTTCATGGATATAAGAATATTTTAATTAATAGTGTTTAGGTATAATTGTTTCATGGTATTACGATTATTATACGTGGTTAGGATGGCTTCATAGTTGTTCTAGGATTTTATAATGAACGATGGATGAATGATATCTACGAGAAATATTCACATTGTGAACCGTTTACATGATGTGAATGTGTTATTAGAATGATTCCTTCATAATTGGTTCATGTCATGAATCTATAACATATTGTGAAATTGGATCACATCATGAAATTATTGATCAGGGTTACTTGAACCTGAGGTGGAGAACTTTTTGGAATGTATCTTAAATCTACAAATTCAATTCAAATTTTTTCATTTAATATATCATTGGGGATCATTATTTTTAAACCATGTAGCATGTATGATTTTGTGTAATCCACTATGAATATTTCTATGTCTCCCTCTAACTGAAGGTAAACCCTATGGAATTTATGAGTAATTTATTCCTTTATAAAAACTCTATCAAATGGTTAAACTCCAGTGAGGTTTTTAATTTTTTTTCCCTCTCATTAAATTTTTTCACCATTAACATGTTGTAATGTTTTGAATTATTTTCAACCAGGTTTTGATCCTTGGTGCCCTAAGTTTATTTGTGTAATATCTATTAGTATCGTTCATCATTGACCTTTCGGATTAATAGTGTGACTCAAATAACTCTATAAATGTAAATGGTCTTTAAAAAATCTATATGGTCTCTTTGTTTTTTTATTTATGTTAAATATTATATAATTTTTCTAATTTTACTTGTTTTTTTTATAAAAATAATAGGGGATGATAATAATGGCTTTAGACTAATCACTAGATCCCTTTAGAACCAATTTTTTTGAGGCATGGATTGAGGATACACATCGGGTAAGAATACCCTTGAATAATAATGAACTAGATGATTCCATAAATATATGTTTTAGCATTACATAAAATATCTTGTCATTTATTGTGAATGATTACCCATAGAAATTAGAATCGTTTATTATTGAATGATTGGTGATAAATTGATATAAAATTGGTTTGAAAACTAGAGTGAAAAAAAATTAAAATATAATTTACTAAGTTAATGGTTAATTGAAGGAAACTGAACATTAGATGAATCGACCATTGGGGATTATGATATTATGTTGTGTTAATACTTCCATTCTGACTAATGTTGCAACTCATGTTGAAATTCTTATTTAAATGGCTATGCACTGTGGTGCTGATATGATTATATAAAGGGACATGTATGGGGAAACAAAAATAATTATATAAATGTATATTCTCAGTGATGATTAAATTATTATATAAAGGGATTTGATCTGTGATTTTATAATCATTATATATGTTCAATTCATGGTAATGTTGAAATACTTATATATATTGCTTTACCTAGTTATGTCAAAAATTTATGGTAATGTGATTTATCTAGTGATGTTATAATGCATAAATGGAATGAAAGAATTATGTGATTATTCCATGGACATTTGGTCGCAGTTTTAATGGATAGGTTTCATGCTCAATGATAATATGGCATGGTGTTAAGGGTAAGTGATTGTTGTGTTGTAACACCTAGAAATTCAAAAGAATGAACGTTGTATTTGAGAGATTGTATGAAACAAAACACCAGTAAACATCTCAATATATTAAAAAATATTTAAAAATTTACAATATTTAATATATTATATTTCTATAAATACATGCAACACAGCGTTATCTTTCCTTAAACAAAAGACGTACTTTCTTTGGTAGCTTTCTTTACATGAAAGACTAATTTTTATCTACGAAAATTATATTATTAAAATCTTATTTATTAATATAATAACATTCAACCTAGTCCTTAAATTAGAGGTTATTAATAGGTGTAACTATCTTATAAAAATATATTATTTAATTCAGTGGCTTCTAATCAATTATAAATTAATATTAAAGAAAATTTATCATAAAGGAAATTATTCTTTAAAAAACATTTAATCTTCAAAGCCATTTTGTATTAATAAATTAAATTAATTAATATCATTATTTGATATTAATAAAAAATATGTTTTATATATTCAATAAAAAAATTACATTCGTACAATATATTTTATAGGGATATGAGAATAATAAATCAAATTATACTCATGATAATCTACATTTTTTTAAAGGTAGTTTTGTAGCCTTTTAATGGTGTAACTATTTTAAAAAAGAATTTCAGAAATTGTAGAGATATTATATGAAAAAATAAAGAAAATTTTGGAAAGATAAATTTCAAAATTATATTAGGGTGATTTTTTTAAATTTTTGTGATGTTTTTATTTTTTATAAATAGTAGAAAATACAAAAATTTAATTGAAAACTAACTTTTTTGATAAATAATATATATTACTAAATTATATTTTTAATTGATTTTAAATTATTATTAGATAATATGTAAATCTAATAATATAATTCATTTAATATTAATTATTCTTCAATTATATTTAGATACAATCAAATTTAAAACTTTTGTAAATTTTCAAATTAGAAACCCACTTTCTTGTCTCGTCTACATGATTAATTTAAAATTAGTTGACGTGAATTTTATAATTTTAATATATTAAAATGGGTTAAATATTATGAATCATCACATTTTTTTAATTTCTAGTCATTTCATTGAAGGTTGTGACTAAAAATATTTGTAAAAGAAATTATAATTAATTACCATGATTACGGTGAAAATGAGTTCACATGGTGGTTAAACTTTAATCATAAGGAAAAAATTGACCATGAAACATGTCTGAAAACTATTTTATAGGCATACAGAGTCAATATACTCCCTTTAATAAATTTGTTTTCTTTATTGGAGGAACATTATGTAATGGAAACCTCCCAATAATGTTTTTCATTTGGTATTTATAAGAATGTCTCTCCTCCTCCACAATAAAATGGAACTCATCCCGCTAACTTCATCACACCACTCAATCAATTTTTATTGTAAAAAATATTACCAAAAAAACTGTAAAAATTACACCACTCATCTTATAATTGTTACAATGGGAAAAAATAAAACCATGTAAGGACTTTGGTGAAAACGAAAAGGATTTATTCGAAAAGAGGCAACACTATTCCATGAGGACTTTTTTATTACATTCTCTACTTCTTAAATAATTCTTACATAAATATTATATAATAACATATGTATCATAAATAATATTATATTTTATTATGATAATATTATAAACTATAACTCCACACAATTCCATAAAATGGGATATGAATTCATCATTAATGGGTATGGAAGACTATCGCCTCACGAACTGATGTTATTTCTTTTTCAATTTCAACCATTAATGGATGGGAATAATGATTTATTTATTGTTTATATATGATATATATTACATTAATAATTTATTTTTATCTTATGTAATAATTTCATAACACAAGCCTTCATGACATCCATTTTGTGGGAATACGATAAGATCTTTTGTCTACATGTGGACTACCTCCCCCTCAAAGCATTGTATTTAGTTCACACATTACCTAGAATATATTAAAGATGGTTTCAGTAAAAATGTGTTATTTTTATTAAATAAATATGACACTTTGATTATATATATATAGGTATCATTTAATTTTCATTATTTTATAAGACAAGAAAATGGAACCAATGTTCATACATACGTGCGACCAACCATCTCTGTGAACAATGCAATTCATTTCCTATGTAAAAATTTCATAGATTACTATAAATAAATTATATAATAAAAATATAAATTATGTAAATAGTTTTTTAAATTATTGAGATGATGAAATCATAATCTATGTAATATGAACAAAAATAACAGGTCAATACATAATCGGAAAACAAGAAAATTAACTATTGAAACAAATAAAATAATGAAATATTATTATCAGTTGGTTATAATATATTATAAAAGAATAATATATGTTTTAAAAATAACTAGTATATTTATAGAATAATTTAATATCACTCTTGAAACCATTAAATAGGTTGTTAAATCTCATTCTACCAACAGGGAGTATAATGTAAGGGGATTTCTAGTCTCAATTTTATTTCCACAAGGCTTATTCCATATTCACCACTAGTTTATTTTGTGTAGTGTATATACATAAAACTTTATGGTTATATCATGAGTTTAAATTTTTTTATGTTATTAAATGTTTTAATTAATGATATTATCTCATGTTTCTCTCAATTTGAATGTTACTGAACTAGTAAGGGATTTCGTGTCAGTTTACATTCTATTGAAAATAATTTGTTATTATGAACTAATTAAGTTTTATGAAATGTATATAATACCCCCATTTAACATATAATATCGTTAATAAAATTTCATTCATAGTATTTTATGTTACAATTTGAATTATATCACCCAATTAGATTTGACATGAAAATTACCAAGTGGTAAAAGTTATCATTACAATATGAAATTCATTTTTTATTTTTATCATTATCACGAAACAATCAATTTATTGTAATAAATATTTATTTAAAATTACATGTATTTTAAATATCCTTATTCTTGTGTTATGGATTTGACTATTTTCAAAACATAAGTCCATTTTTATATACATTTCTTAGTTGTAATTTTATTTAATTAATAGGTGAAATATTCATAAATCTATATCTTTTACTCGATATAGATATTTAATAGGAACATTATTTATAAATTATATGCATTATTCCATATATATATATATATAAGGAATTATTATAGTGGTGTTACATGGGATAATGAATATTTAATTTAATCCCAATGATGCATTTATAATATCATGAGATGAATTAATTGGCCAAATCGGATGGGTATCTACCTAGTATGATAAATCATCATGTGATAGGTCTTGACGGTAAATTAACCATGTACCAAAGATGAATGGTCTAAAATAATTAATAATTTATGTTATTTAGAATACATTTATTATTATCCCTGATATTGTGTTTACATTATAGGTGGGTGTATTTTATTCTCAGTTTTTTTGATTTATTGTCACGTGTTTCATTTATTAAACATTATATATTGCGTATACCATATCTAGATATTTATACGGATTGTGTGTTTAGTTATACACTTTTCCATGTTGATTATGATTATTTATGAATGATAGCTTCTCCGATAAATAACCCTTACCAATAATTCCATCTCACCATTATTGTGTTTTCTCTCTCCAGGTTATGAAGATGAATCCTTTGAATGTGTTTCTAAGAATGGTGAGAATTTTATTTTGTGATGTATTACATTTTATTTTCTATTCACATTGTAAATTTGGTATCATATATATAATTTGGTTTTCCCAAAATATAAAACTATTAGGACCTTTAATATTTAAATCCTTATAATCAAGTTAATGTTGTAAAGTGATGATCCTTTTTTGGGATTCTAGGAATCCGATTTCATATCATTGGAAGGTTAATAAAATCCTAGGAAACTAGAAACATGAAAACATAGACAATAGAACAAAAACCTATGATAAAATTTTCTTATTAGTAAATAAGAGATTCCAAGTAATTTTTTTATTCTTATGATATTAGGAATGCATACAATTTTCAATTTACAATATCTGTTATTTCATATTTAGAATAATATAGAGTTCATAGTATTATCAAATAATATAGTATATGACATTATTTTGAATTGGATCATTAAAGGAATAAGGGTATCAATAATATAGGAAAATGTAGTGGTTTCCCTACTGAGAAAGTTGATGTATCTTGTATTGGAATCAATACTTTTATGGATATATTAGGAAAAATTAATCATGTTATGAAACATAAAATTTCATAAATAGATTAAATGTTTATACAGTGAGAATCGTTTAGGTTGGATCACTTTATGCGACAGAGACCCCCATATTTTAGTGGGACTATTGATGTAATGAATGTGGAGAAATTTATTAATTATTTAGAAATATTATTAATGGAATTAAGATGTAGTTAAAAAGAAAAGGTTGCAATTTTGATGTATTATATTAAAAGAGATAATAATAAATGGTGGTTATTGATCAAGAATACTATGGATTAAGAGGAAATATAATTCATTAAATGGAAATAATCTAAGGAAAAATTTATTGAAAATTATTTCCCACATGGGAAACAAATATAGGGGAAGGAGAGCTTACATAACCTAATGGAAAAATGAAGATTAAGGTGGTATGGAATATAAAGAAACCATTACAAGGATATCTAGGCATTTCCGGATTATATAAGACACTCAGAGTGAAAAAATGATCATTTTTTATTGTCTTATGAAGGGTCTCTAAATAGCGCTTTTCTCGAATAAATTTTCGACATTTGATGTTATTTTTTATTGACTATACTAAAATATATTATATTTTCTATGATTAAAATATTAAATTGGAATCAAGATAATTAGTGGTAATTTGGACATAAAGGGAAATAAAATTCATGAAATAAGAATATAGAGAAATTTACATCGTGTGTCAACTATAGAATGATTCAACATTGTAAATGCCTAAATGGAATGAGTGTTTTTATAAGTGTAGAGAAAGGGGTTATCATTGTAAATAATTCAAGGGGAATGAAGAAAACATTGTTTTTCAGTACTAAAAAACCAAGCAGATGAGGAACTATACAAAATAATTCCCAAATAATCAAAAGAATATATCTCATAAGAAGAGAAAGGATCAAAGTCATGAATATTTTGTTGATAAAAAGAATTTGTAATTATTAATTTTCTTATGTATTTGGATTTAATAAGAATGTTTCAAATGGATTTTATAGATTTTTTTCTCATCATATGAATAATAAAATATATAAGGACTCTAATATTGTACTGTGTCATTAAGGATTTTAGGGTATATGTTGAATGGTATAAAGAAAATTGATTCACTAGCTAGTTAAATATTTTATAAAACACATAGATGATGGACAAAAAACCATTATTTTTTATAATATTGAGATAAGGATTTTTATATTATGAAATAATTTATTAGGATAATGTAAATTGGATATTACTTAATACCATGGAACTCATCAATTATTTTTTTGAATATGTTATTTATGCTATAATTTATGGTGTTTATAACATTTTTTATGTAAGGGCTATTTCAAATAATCTATATTTTATTTAGGTAATAAGAAGGAATGAATTTTTTCAATATTGGTCTATTTTAAACCATGTTATTATCATGTTTTAAGATAATACATGATGATTTGTTCATATGTTTGATATCCGATGATTAAAGAGATAATTCATCTCGATTGAATACTAATGATATTTTTATTTTTAAAATTCAGTGAACATCATTCTAATGTTTTGGATCATAATAGTTTGGAAAAGTAACAAATTTATGAAATTGGTTTAGTATATCATTGGATGAATATTTAGTGGTTTTTATATTACTTCAACATATAATGAAAACTATGCTATGAAATGAATTAGAATTAGTTTAATTAATATAAAAGAGACAATATTGTGTATATTAAGTGGAAATATATATTTAAATATATTCTTAGAGAGTGAATTATTTCTTAAACTCTAGGAATGAAATAATGAAATAAAAAATTTATCCTACTGTATTCAAATACAATCAATCAAATAGTCTCATAGATCATAACATATTTATGGTTTTAAGGACATTAACCTTCACTTGTTCACATACTTTTTTGTGATTAATCACTATTGTAATTTACCCTTTTCTTAAATTTATATGGTTTTATTTCCCACCTATGTTCTCCTCCATAGCATCATAGTGTCATGAGAATCACATTTCCCTTTCCCTATTATAAAAAGATATGTTATTAACTCTATTTAGGATGTGGTTTTTTAGTTATTCCTAATTTCAAATATCAACACCCTGATTACTGAGTTCATGTTTTAATTTATATGATGCAATTTAATTAAGGGGGTGAGAATGTATCCCCACAAAATTATAACATAATAATGTTATATTTGATAGTGTGTATAACACACAACATCATGCCTAGAAAATGGTATAACTAACTGATACATTATGAAATACTTTTTATTTTAAATAAATTTAATCTACTAAATAGATTTTAAGGAACAGAAAACTATGTTATCATGGGTTAAACTAAATAATAAATTTATTCAATAGATTCTGTTATACAAAAGAATGAGTTTAGGGGAAGAATAAAATATAATTAAAATACTATTATTTAATAAAATTAGATACAACATAGAAGTTAAATTAAATATGATGTAATGAATAAATAAATTAATAAAATGCTCCAACCAAATCGTTACCAATTAATTAGAAATTAAAAAAAATCTCTATTGAATAAAAAGGAAATGTTTCCAATAAAATATTTTTATTATACCAAAGGCATTTTGTCTTAATAAATTAAACTAATAAGAATTATTGGGTGATAATTATTATATATATATATATATATTATATCAAATATTTTTTACAGTCATTCAATTGATTTTATGTTGATAATATAAGAAAATATCTGATTTTATGTATACAAGATGTATTTTTCTAAAGGTAGTTTTTCCACCTTATAATAGTGCATCTAACATAAAACCAAATATTGGAAGATGTATAGAAATTAAATAAAATTATAACCTTAATTTTCTAAATATTAATTTCACATTTATAATGGGGATTAATTTTGGTATTTTTATATGATTTTTAATATTCTATAATTTTTTATAAATACTGAATTTTAATTGAAATCTAATTGTTTCTCAAAATATTTTATAGTGTTAAATTATAATTTTAATTGGTATTAATTTATTATTTGAACAATTTTTCATAAATTAAAATAATTAGTCATTGTAATCATTTTTATATTAAATAGATATATAGAATCTTCGTGAGCATTTGAATTTTTTTTACTTTGAAAACTCATTTTCTCATCATGTCTATGAGATTAAATTTCAATATATTTATTAAAAATCTATACTTTTAAATAATAATAATTTATTCAATATTTTTATTGAGAATAATTTATTATTCCTAGTCTGGTGAACATATATTTTGACCAAAATTTTTATTATATCCAATCAAAATTCATTAAATGTAATAATGTGAAAACGAGTTCACTTAGTGGATAAAATTTAATGAAACAGTGTAAAATGACCAATTAAATTATAAAAAAAACATATTTTATAGGAAATAATACACCATATCATTACGTTTATATAATTGAGTTAAATATATTTGGAAATGATGTTAGGGAGGGATCACAATAGTGATAACATTTCAGTATTTATAAGAATGCCACTCCTCCTCCAATATAAATGGTCACTCATCCCCCACAGTTATAAACACCTCTTAATCAATTTGGGTCATAAAAGCACTAAAGAATAAACTCCCATCATTAGTACCCTCATCTTATAAACATAAATTTGGGGTGAGAGGATACCAAGGACGACATTTGGTGAAAACCTAAAAGAGCTACCCGAAATGAGATTATGCACTTCAACAAGAACTTTTGTATTGTTTATTTCTATTCTCCTTAAATTTTTTTATATTATGATTATATAATAATATATGCATTAAAAATATAATAATATGATTTTATACTAATATTAAAAATCACATCTTCAAACACATCCATCAAATGGGATAAGCAATCATTATTCTAGTGTATGACGGACATCCTCACTGCGAACTGATGTTGTTCGTTCTTCCATTAACAAATTTCATGGTTAAAAATAATGATGTATTTATTTTTTATATTTTATATATACGATATTTATAATATATATAATTTTATTGACTTATCTCACTACACATTCCTTCGTGCTATGTATTTTTTGCGAATATGATAACATCGTTTGTTGATGTGCGGACTACTACCTTCTCAAAGAAACATGATTCATTCACATGTTACATGGAATGTATAAAAGCTAGGTTACCAAAAATATGTGATCAATATGAAATAAATATGAAATTGTATTTATAATATGCATATATATATTTAATTTAATTTTTATTATTTTAATAGAATGTGAAATTGTAAACAACCATTATGCATACATATAACGTACTGTCTCCATGAACAATGTATTTTATTTGATACCTCCATATTTCATAGATTACTAATAATAAATATATATCACATATAAATAATATTTACATCATGATAACATGTCTAAACATTCATGAAAAATAAGACAATTAATACCTGAAAAAATTAAAATAATGAATGATTATTAATGAACTTGTAGTAAGATATTATAAAATAATTATATATGATATGATAAATATTATTATGGTTTTTAATAATTTAATAATATTCTTAAAAATTTTATACATCATGTTAAATCACACTCATCCCAACAGGAGGGTTATGAAAGGGGATTTGTAGTCTCGTTTTGATTTCTCAAAGACTTATGGCATATTCAAGTGTCATTTCATTTGTGTGGTCTATATACAGCCATATGACATGTTATATCATGAACATATTATATTTAATTGTATTAAAAGTTTAAATTGATTTTATTCTTTCACATATCTATTTCATCAAATGTTACTCGTGTTGTAAGGAATATTATCTCAATTTACATTTCATTGAGACTTATTTATTATTATGCACTAATTCACTTTTATGAGGTATATAAACATACCATTTGACATTTAATATCATGAATAATATATTATTCAAGTGATTTTATGATTAATGTTTTATAATCTAATCCATGTTGGTTTGACATGGAAATTACAATGTGGTAGATGATATATTTTCAATATAACTATCTTTTGTGATTGTAAAATTTTTCTAGAAATAATCAATTTATTGTATTCATTTTCATTGAAAATTAAATATATATAAAATATCCATATTTATGTATTATTTATATTAATATTTAATAAAACATATTACATTTTTAGATTTGATTCTAACTTTGAGAGTTATTTGATTAATCGGAGAAATATTGATAAATCTATATTTTTTACACAAGACTGATATTTGATAAGGAACATTGTTTAAAAATTAAATCATTTATTTGATATATATATATATATATATATGGATTAATTTTCAAAAGTATGATATGAGTTGTGGATCATTTGAAGTAGGACACTGGAAGTATGATTAGTCTCATGGGATGAATAATTTTGACAAATCAGATGGGTTTCTATCTAGTATGATAAACTGTCTTTTGAATGGTCTTGGCTGAAAAGGTACCATGTACCTAGGAAACATGGAATCCAATATTTAAAAATTTAAATTATTTTGAACCAAGTTATTATTATCAATTATTTTTTATTCTTTTTCATTATATATGGATTCAGTTTATTCAAACTTTCATATTTTAATTGAACAAGTATCATTTATTTATCTTTTAATATTGATTATCCCGTGTCTATATATTTATGTTGAATTTATGTTCAGTTTTATATATTCATATATTGATTAGTATTGTGTTTTCCTTTTATATTCTATTTTACATTACCCTTACATAGAATTTCATCTCACCCTTATGTAGTTTCATTTCCCCAGGTTAGGAAGATGAATCCTATGAATAAATTTCAAGTGATGTTGACTATTTTAGTCGATTATGATTTTTTTTTATTTTCTATTCAAAATTTAATATTAGTATCATGTATAAAATTTTGTTTTACAAAAATTCAAAATGTTTCAGTCCTTTAGGATATGAATCCTTGTTATCATGGTAGAGTAATAATAAAAGTTCCCTCTTCTAGGCTTCTAGGGTTGAGGCATTAACTATATCATATTAGATGATTATCTAATACTCTGGATAATAACTACATTGCGTTGAATTATTACTATAATAGATTTTTATACACTTCAGTTTCACCCTATTTTTTTTTACTCACACCATATTCGGTCCTCAATTTAGTACCCATAGATTACAAGGATTGAGGTTTTGTGATAGTAAAAGGACATTGTTATTGATTTATTCTTATTGGATGGATTGGAGATTAGAGAAGGGACTAAAATAGGCTTCGAGATATTTGGTTTCATTTGTATTAACAAGGTATTATATGTGTATTATTTTTACAATTTACATTTAGATTCAATTCAACATGATATTTCTTGAGTAATTTTATGATTTACATGTCTAGTTATTTATTTTAAAGTTGTATGATGAATGATTTACTATATTTTTTTATTTTTTATTTTTTTATTTATGCTTTATTGTAACCCTATTATATGGTTTTAATCTTCCCACCTCTAGTCAGTAGCCTCTGGCATATGGGGAGGGGAACATGAGTTTTAGTAACCAACTTGTCTTAGACTTGTGAGAGAATGTTGTATCAGAGGTTGTAAAATTAATATTTAGGTTAATTTTGATAAAAGAGTTATTAATTTTTTGGAATATATTTTTTAATTATAAATAAAAATAGGATTAACATAGTGAATTTATAATTAAGTAATTAATGTTATTTTTTGTGAAGTTCAATATAAGGATCTGACCTTAAAATGTTACTTAATCTTGAATTTTATACAAGACGAAACATTATTTCACATTGAGGATCTTTTAGAGTTTATAAATTATAGAATTAGGATATATAGCATTCATAGTATACCACATTCATATGACAGGATACTATTAAAATATATACCATTTTTTCAAAATATAAAACATTAAAGATTAAAACATTGACAACCCTCTAACGACCTTCATTCTCTTACCCATCTATATATCATGTAAATTTTTTTTTAAAAACCTAGGATGAGTATGAAACATAGAAAGTGATATAAAGAAAGAAATCTTTGGTCATGTGATAACATAAAAACCAATAAAACCGATAATCATATGAAAACTCATATGCAAAGAAACATTATGATGTTTCCTTGGGACATATTTTCCATATAACGCATACATTAACCCTTACACATGGAATAACCTTTTGGTTAACATTCATCTCTAGAGTTCCCAATGAATTAGAGATATATAATGGGGATCAACCATCATATCTTGAGCTATAATGGGCTCAACCCAACATATCATGAGCTATAAAGGGCCCAACCCAATATATTGTGAGTTGTAATGGTCTTACCCCAACATAGATAATGTCCAACGAACATATAATTTTAATAAAGTGTCTTGAAAATGAAAAGAAACCACTCATACCATATACATATGAAAAAAAATCCTTTTGTGATTTTTTAAAGTGCGGTTTTAAAATATTTTTAAAGGAAAGTCCCTTAAAATAGATATGGAGTGAGAATTTTATGAATTTAATGGATATGTTTATACATAGTAAATACACATAGTTCAACATTATATATAAAAAATTCATCACACCAATAATATTAATACCTCATATTGAATAATGAAGAAGCATTACACAAATAATGGAAATTGGGTTAAGAATTCCCCTACCTCGGTTTCTTTGTACTTCAAATGTGTTTAGACATCCTCTAGATCTCTTCTCATTGAGATCCATTTTAAGGCATTTGATTTTGGACTTTAAGGGAGACCAATAGGTTTTATATGTGGGAAAAGAGATTGGGGAGGGAATTTGGTAGAAATTAGATAATGACCATGTCTTGAGAGGAATTGGTGGAAAAGGGGTAAATGGGTGGTGTTTATAGTTGAGGAGGGGAGGTGTTTTACATTATTTTAATAAATATTATAATATATTTTCTCAGGACAATGAATATTCTCAATTAATGTTACCCAAAAAAAGTAATAATGGCATGTGACTTCGAACCATGTGGACTTACATCACTTATGATGTCATAAATAATGTATTTTACTCATAACTGATGTTTGATCCGTCAAACTCCAAAAACACACTGAACATAAATGTAGATGGTCATTTTTTGAAACATGAAACATCATTCATGAAATTAATTTTGTTTTAAAAAAGAAATTAGGTGTTAAATTATCTTAACCTTCATGTAAATTTCTTCCCTGCATTCTAATTTACTCATTAAACAAGTGAGGATACTTTTCCCTCATAGAATTTTCAGTTTCCCATAATGCTTCATCAACCATGTAGTTTCTCCAAAAAACATTTACTTGGTGGATTACCTTATTCTCTAATAATTGTCCCTTCGATCAAGGATAAAAACTTTTTTCTCTTAATTAGAATGGTTCTCTTCCAACTGAACTATAAATGGGATCAAGATTTGTGATAAATCAAGCACATACATTCTCAACATTGAAACATGAAAAAAATAGTGTACCTGTAGGAAACTAGGAGTCATAGCTACTCGATATAAAATTGTTACAAATATCTCCAAGATTTCAAAAGGATAGATGAACTAAGGGCTTAGCTTCCCTTTCATACCAAAACACATCACACATTTCCAAGGAGAGATTTTTAGGACAATGTGGTCACCTACCTCGAAAGGGAAGTCTTTCTATATATTATCTGCATAACATTTCATCCTATTCTGATCATTCCTCATGTGCTACTAGATCATCATTACTTTTTCATCCACATCCTCTACAAATTCTAACCCCATCTACTTTCTTTAACTGATTTCATCCCATAACAATAGAGCCTAACACCTTATTCCATACAATTCCTTAAAAGGTTCTATCTGTATTATGGAATGAAAATTTTTATTATAAATAAACTCAACTGGAGAAATATGATGATCCCAAATTCTGTGGTAATCTACTGAATAAGATTGAAGCATATCCTGGAATGTCTAAATCGTTCATTATGACTTCCGATCTTAATGGGGATGAAAAGATGTACAGAAATGTAATTCTATTCCAAATGACTTCTGAAACCAATTCTGAAAGTGAGAAAGGAACCTGAGATCCCGATCAGATACAATGGAAATAGGAACTCCATGTACCCAAACAATATTTTTTATGTACAATCAGGAAAACTGATCTAATGAAATTGTTTCAATAATAGAAAAAAATGTGTCGATTTTATAGCTGATAAATAATAACACAAATCACATTGTTACCTCAAGAAGTCTTAGGCATTAACACCATGATGTACATGGATATATTCTCCCATTTCATATCTAGACGTGGAAAGGCTAAGGAGTCTTCTTTGGTAGCATCCACTCTAATTTATACTTTTTCTATAGCTCATGGTGTTCCTTCAGCAATTTCATAATTCTGTCGGATAACAATGACTATACTAAAACCTGAAACAAAATAGATGTATTCCCTACACCGACAACATGTAAACCAAAATTCATCAAATCATTAATCAAGAGATCATTTTCGATACATAACATTGTTAATGATTCAATATGTTTTTGACTCATGGCATCTTCCACTTTGATTTGTTTTCCTGGATGGTAATTGATCATTCAATCATAATTCATTATTATTTCAATCCATCTTCTCTGCCTTATATTTAATTTTTTTATTTAATATATATTTCAACCTTTTATGGTCCGTATATATTTTACATTTGGATCCTCGAAAATGGTTTATCCAAATTTTCAAGTAAAAAATAGAACTACCACTTCTAAATCATGTGTGGGATAATTTAACATACAAGGTTTTAGTTGTCTTAAAGCATAAGAAATTACCTGATCATATTCCATCGAAATGCAACCAAGTCCCTTCAATAAAACATAACTGTAGATGACAAACTCACCATTGCAAGATGGCAAGGCCAATACTGTAACATTCATCAATATCTTCTTCAGTTCTGGAAAACCAAAATCGCATTCTTCTGTCCAAATAAATTTATCCCCATTACATATTTACTTATATCATGGGCTAGATAACCCTGCAATGTTTTTGAAAAACCGTCTGTAATAACCTGCTATTCCAAGAAAAATATGAATCTTAGTTACATTTGTAGGTCTTTTCCATTCCTCACTACTTTTGTTTTTGTAGGATCAACTATTATTCCATCCATATTTACAAATTATACCAATAATGGAAATCTATTTCAACCAAAAATAAAACATTTTGAATTTTCTATACAGTTTGTTTTATTTTAATGTTTGAAAAAAAAATCATAGATGTTTTTCTTACTCCTCTTCTATTCTTGAAAATACTAGAATTTCATTAATAAAAACAACAACAAAATTATCAAAGAACTAATGAAATATTAAATTCATAATATAAATGAATATAACAGTTGAATTAGATAAACAAAAAGGCATAACTACAAGTTCATAATGAATATATCTAGTAAGTAACATAGTCTTTGTGATGTCTTCAACCATTACATTCAACTGATGGTACCCCAACCTCATGTTAACCTTTAAAAAATATTGTGCTCCCTAGAGATGATCAAAAAAATCATCGATATAAGACAAAGGAAACATATTTATTAAAGTATTGTTATTTAAGTATATATAATCAATTAAAAGTCTCATTGAACCATATTTCTTCTTAACAAAAAAGACAGGTGCACCCCTTGGTTATGTTCTTGGTCAGATAAAGTTTTTATCTAAAAATTCTTGAAATAAGTTTTTTAATTCTAGAAGTTCCATTACGGAAATTCGTAAGGTGGTTTAGAAATTGGGATATAATTAGAAACTAAGTAAATAGTAAACTCAACCTCTCGATTTGGAATAACACCAAGATAATCATTAGGGAAAACATCCAAGTATTAATTTACCACTAGTACATAATTATTCTGGACAATTCCCTTATCTTCATAAATATGAGGAATATGACATTCATTTCCATCCATTATCAGAATCTTACCTTCTTGATTTTTAATTAATGGTATGGTTTCATTCTTATACAGGAACCTATTTTTTCTGAAAAAAAACATCTTTTTCTCTGTAATCTATATTAGCATGAAAAAAATCCAGCCCATACCCAAAATAACATCAATCTCTATTAAAGGAAAAACAATATGGTTTTTAGGTAAACACTTTCCAATAACACGGATAGGAAGATTCTTATTATTTCTTTTTTCCAAAATATTTCCTCAATGTGTTTTTTCTATGATATCTGATTGTATTTCATGATGTTTAATTACCAATTTTTCTTAAATTATTTCATAAATGAATGAATTTGTAAACCCGGAATGAAACAACATATTTGTGAAATCTGAATAAACAAGCAATATACCTGATACCACATCATTTTATGAATCAATATATGATAAAGTGGTTGTTAAATCTAAACCCTTCTACATATTATCTTCCTCATTCCCTGCTTAAGTAACTGACTTCTGACAAAAATTATTAAAATGAACCAATTCATTATAGTTAATGCATATAACCATTAGCTTCTCATTAGTTTTTGGATAATATTTTTCACTCTGGAGAAATGTGTCCAAACTTCCCACATTAGTAGAATTTCCTAGAATTTACAAGATATTCAACAAGATTCCTTTTACCACACTTTTCATGAGAAGGGATATTCATATTCATACCTCAAGACATATTTGATGAGTTCTTCCACATTTACATCCAACCTAATCACTTGTTATTATTATCATAATGTGGAATATATGTTTTAGAAAACTCCATCCCAACTTTTCAGCATAATGAAAAAACTTTTCATTTCTTTTAAACTCTCATGAGGAAAATTTTCATTGCAAAAACAGTTTGAAACCAGAGTAAAATCTATTAATTTAACTTTAAAAATTTTGAGTAAAATTTGGTATATGCCTTGATAGTCTTGTAAAATTTTCTTCATATGCTGCCACAAAATAATCTTCTTTCTTCTTCAGTTACAATAATTGTTTTTCCATTTTTAGTCGAACAGTTTGTGGAAAATATTTTTCCCAAAAAATAATCATAAAATAATCCCATTCAAGGCTGTCAAGATCATCTCTATATCTCATATTCTTAACCTGGACCCAAAATGGAATGGATTCACCATCCAAATGATAAATGGATTGTATTAACTTTTGATCTTATGAATATCCCATGAAAGAAAAAATCTTTTCTAGAGTTATGATCCATCCTTTGGCTATCACTGGATTTGTGGTTCCACTGAATTATAGAGGATGTTGCCTCATAAAAAACTCCAACAATGACATGCTTCTTCATGGTAGATCATGTTATACTCTAGCATAGATAATTCCACCATTTATTACTTGATTAAACTAAGCCATTTTGTCATAAACTGATCGGTTTTGATTCCCACCACACCAGGGTGCAAATTCGGACAGACATTGGCCACTTGGTGCCTTCTTACTACAACTTCCCGGTTTCTTATGTAGAAAACCATTCTGAACAAACACATATTAGATGAAGAAACATGGTAATATTGAAATTATATATCATATGAAATTAATCATATAGTAAAAATAATTTATTGTATTCTTTTAAAAACATCATAACCCCTAATGTTATCCACACCATCCTTTGATACCAACTATAAAGACCCCACCTTAAAACATTACATAAGACCAAAAATTATTACACATTGAGGATACATTTGAGTTTATTGTTTTATAGAATTAGGATATCTTACATTAATAACATACCACATTCATATGATAGGATACTACTAATACAATAACAGTTTTTTTCAAAATCTAAAACATAAATTCTTAAAACATTATTTCATTGATAGCCCTCTATATCATTTATCAAGACTCTATTCTATCTATTAACCATCATTATATCTTGTGAAAAAACATTTTAAATACTTGGGATGAGTATAAAACTAAGTAAGCGATATAAAGAAAGAAATAGCCAGTCATGTGATAACATAAAACCAATAAAACCCACAATCATAAAAAACTCATAGGCATAAAAACATCATGATGTTTCTTGGTACATATTTTCCATATCACTCTTACATTAAACCTTATAAATGGATGAACATTTTGGTCAACATCCATCTCTAGAGTACATAATGTATTATAGAGATGTACTGGGGCTCACCCATCATATCTTCAGCTATAATGGGATCAACCCCACATATCTTGAGCTATAATGTGCTGGACCCAACATATCTTCAGCTATAATGGGCTAAACAAAACATATCTGGAGATATAATCAACTCTAACCAATATAAATAATGTTAAAATAAAAAATCATAGAAATAAATTATCTTGAATATCAGAATAAACAACTCATGAGATATACATATAAAAATAAATCTTTTTTAAAATTTATTAAAGAGAGCATTAAAAATGTTTTTAACGGAATGTCCCTTAAAATCTAAATGGAGTGAAAATTATTAGAATGGAATGGATATTTGTATACTTTGTAAATAAACATAGTTCAATATAAGATACACAAAAATCCATCACACCAATAATCTTAATACCTCTAAATTAATAAATAAGAAGGTTTACACAAAGATTGGAAATTGGGTTAAGAATTCCCTTACCTATGTTTCTTCCTACATGAAATGTTCTTAGACTAACTCTTGATCTCTTCTCATTTATATTTTTCTTAAGGCCTTTGATTTTGGCTTTTGGGTGAGACTAGAATGTCTTGGACATGGGAAATGAGAATGGGGAGGGAATTTGAAGAAATTAGACAATTCTCAAGGCTTGAGAGGTGTGTGAGAAAGAGGGAGAAATTGTTGTTATTAATATTGGAGGATGGGAGGTATTTTAAATTATTTAAATTATTATTATTATATATTGGCTCATGAGTATGATTAATCTCAATTCATGTGGCCCAAAAAAGGAAAATTGGCCTTAAGATCGAACCAAGTGGCCTTACATTACTTATTATGTCCTAAATAGTGTATTTGACTGATAATTTGAATATATGTTATTTTACCGTATCTCATTATTCAAAGAAAAATCAATTGTTCCCAAAAAATTCCAAAAATTCCCCGTAACCAATTTTCAACTTGTTGCTTTTAAAAATTAACTCCCTATTTGAATAAAAATTTCCTAATATTATAAATTTAATTTTAAAATACAATTATACTTAATTGAAAAATTAACAATTTTATTTCTATAAATGCTTTTATATGACATTGAAAAATTAACCAAGATTTCATTATCTTAGAGCCTTATGAAAATAATATGATAATAAAATTTACTATTTATTGTGTTCATATCAAAATTCATATTATTATTCAGAATAGTATGATATTATTCACCAAAAACAAAAGTTGGTACCATCAGACTCAAAAAACATAATGAACACAAATGTAGATGACCGTTTTTCAAAATTCAAAACATCCTTCATGAACTTAATTTAATTTGTAAAAACATTACGGTATTACATTAAATATATTAGAAAAATATATTATTAATGTAAGTATAATTATATTGGCTATAATATGATTTTATACTAGGAGTAATGATTCAGACAATTTATAGAATAATATATGATTTGATTTTATCTACATGGTTCATTAGGTTATTAATTGAAATGATTAGTATATTTTTGGAGATTATATGATTACCAAATATATATTTTTGAGATGTTTATTTTTGATTTATTAATGATTTTTGGAGATACATGTTAAATTTAGTTGGGAAAAAATCCCTCAAGGTATAATTGAAGCATTTTTGAGGTGATTGTGTTTGTTGAAAATGTGGGAATTTGTGATATGATTGTTTACAAAGACAACCATGATATAAAGTTTTGTTAAAAAAGGGGAAACTTCCACACCATATGTTTTTTTGGATCAGAAGGTCAAAATGTGGCAATGGAAAGAGGGTCTTGCAGGAATTGGTGTGGTCGCACAAGTGAATTGTGTGTCGTAAAAAGACTTGTGCAGAAATGCCTATGATTCTTGGGAACATTCCCTCTTGTTGTCTTTCACGATCAGAGGATCAAAATATGGCAATGTAAAGAGGTTTGTGTGGGTATTGGGTTGTTCATACAGGTGACTTGCAAGGGCAGAGACTTGCGTGCCGAAACTTGCGCGCTGAGGGGAGATTTGTGCATCGTCGCGCAGGCTTACCAAATGCCTATAAATACAGGACCACCCCTCCTCATTTTTGACGATGTTCAACACTTATAAAAATCAGAGCTCCCGTTGCGCTGTTGTGGTGGTCGTGTAGGTGGTGTGTGGTCGTGCAGGTGGACTAGTGTCCCAGTAGTGGTAGTTTCACGCCATTATTAGCTTGGGTGTTGAAGTTATTGAGTCACGCAGGTTTGGAGTTATAGAATATTGTGTCACACAGGTGGTAGAGGCACACTTGCACGCCAGTTGTTACTTGTGCACCGATACTTGTGTGCTGGGTTAGACCTGCACGCCATGTAAGGATGCTTCCCCGGTTGTGTTTTCGGGCAGTGTGGAAGCTATAAGTTTTCCCAATACCTTTAGTGCAAAGAGAGATTCATCTACAGGTGAAAGTTAGAAATCAACAGAGCATCCAAATACAACAGAGAATGTATTCATTAGTGATAATGAAGAGACATACAAGTCTATAAACTATGAGGGGATCATTTCCAGAGTAGTGAGCAATGGAAGAGGAAAAGGGTGATCCCCTCAACCGGCAGTGAGCAAGAGAGAGAGAAACAGAGAGTGAACCTTGAGAAAGTAGTGAGCTAACCCTAAACATTGTAAATGGAGTGAGCCTAGGATAGAGTGACTGTTCCCAAACCATTTAATCCACAGCCAGTGAAGTTTAGTAGAATTTGGTACGACCGAAAACTTTTCGGCATATTCTCCTTGGATGTATCCCTCACTGGTGAACCAAGTAAATATTGATGTTTCATGTGCATTCCTTAATTTCTATTTATATTGTGCAACATGAAATAGAGAGAAGAGAGTTTTTCTTAACCACGAGAAAAGATCAGAACGGGTATTAATTTTAAATTAGTCATACCATAATTCACCCCCAGTGTACTCAGCCTTGTGGACCTAACAAATTTATATAGGAATAATATGTTGTTAATGTTTTGTGTTTTTTTAGTTTTTCTACTTATATTTTAGTATTATGATTAGTTTTACGATTATAAACATAAGTAATGATTTATGTTAATAAACACTTGTAATTTCATTGGTTTTATAGATTAATGAGGTATTTCTACCGATGAAGATTTATTCATTTTGGTTCTTGTCATATAATTCTATAATAATTTTGGTTTGTTCGAGAGATTCAATGAAAAAATATTATAATTATATTATATTATAATTCACAAAATATTAATTTTATTTCTCCTATAATGAAGAATTATAATTGAATATTCAATTCATGACATAGGATAAGATAAAAAAAATTAATTAATTAAAGAAAAACAAAAGGATAAAATTATTCTTATTTAATAGAATGAATTCAAGTATATGTATTGCCTTGTGTTCTATATCAAGATGGTAAAAGAAACCCTCAACTCTAGAAAACCCATGAAATAAAAATTTTATATTATTATATTTATTTGTAATTAATTAATTATGTTATTCATCCCTTACAATCTATCCAAATATAATTTTTTATTTATCCAATTTAAGGGAAAGTGGGAAACAAATGTTCACATGAAATGACAAATACATGATGAATGAGCTCACAAAATTATTAAACACAAGACTAAGGTTGTATGAGTCAACGCTCTATATAATTCCAAGTGCAGTGTACAAACCTGGGTGTCTGAATCCTCCCCGATAAGTTCTTCAATATGAGAAACCTTTCTGTCCATTATCTAGATGATTTAATTCAATGTGAGTCTACCTTGGTTGAAGCCTCAGGTGAGGATTCTGTCTTGCTTATCTATCCACACTTCTTTCTCCTCTATGGACACAATCTGCAAGCGACTTTAATAGATTCTTAAAATCGCTTCATTTGAGGTGTTTGGCAGATGGACATTTCCCAACATCTCTTTGTTGGTATCCTTTACCAATTCGTGGTTTTGTGTTCTTTAACAACATCATGAATATGTTATCTATAACCCTTTATTATTATTTGGACATTATCTATCTCTTTCATGTCAATATTTTCAATCCCCATTAATTGACTTCATATTTGGGAACATGATTATGTATGATTCTTGGGGATATTAATATTTATATTCTTCTAATTCTGAATTGATGACTGCGTACCTTTATTAATGATATAGGACACACAAAAAGGTATTTTAAAACAAATAACAAATTAATAACAAGATAAAAAACTAAATGGAAAAAATTATTTTAGGGTGTGGTGTATGTAAATGCAAAATAATTT
The DNA here is from genome assembly GCA_963277665.1 of Viscum album. Lineage (NCBI taxonomy): Eukaryota > Viridiplantae > Streptophyta > Magnoliopsida > Santalales > Viscaceae > Viscum > Viscum album. The sequence continues at coordinate 1,971,235,330 of OY728138.1, forward strand.
AGAATAAGATAATAATAATCTTGAGATATTTCTAAACATATAACATCAAGATTAAACAAAATATTATATAAATTAATCATATTAATCTTTAAATGTGATCAATACAAACTAGATATTAATTTGGATATAAAGATTGGAATAAAAAACAAAAATATACATATATTTTTTTGTAAAATTAAAATTTAATTATAAATTCATAAGAAATATGTTCATATTTTTTGCATAAATTCTATTTTCATAAAAATATTTCATTAAAAATGGGTTTTTATTTTAATTAGTATATAGATATTATAATAATTATCAATAATTATTATAAATATTATTTGTAATAATGTGTATTATTTTTGAAATCAAAATTTTATTATCAACTTATGGTGAATTCTTGGGATTATTTCTAAATATATTTATTTTTATGTGGATAGGGAAATATACATACTATTCTAAAATATGAATTTATTTTCTATTATAAATATAATTTTAACATCCAATTATATTTTGAATCCAGTTTTAACATAACATAACATTTTTTTAAATTAATATAATAAATTTATGTGATATACAATTATAATTTTTTTCCTATAAAATAATTTTCAAGCGTAAAACCACATTTTTCTAAAAATAGTTTTTTGTTGTGTTTTAAAAAGTTCTTTTAAAATTGATTTTCCCCACAAAAAGATATTTATAATAAAAACTAGACTCTATATTTATAATTAGGATGTTCCAATTCAAATTACAAATCCATTTTTTGTTATTTTTAATTGTAAAGATTGTAAATATTTTTCATCATGGTAAAGGATAAATCAAGTTATTAAGTATAAAAATTATGAGATATGGATATAAAAAATATATGAAATTTGAATTATTTTTATTTAAATATATATTTTTGAAAATATATATCCTAAATTAAAATATATGGAATTTTGAAATCATTTTATTTTAACAATTCAATTTAAAATATTGGGAGTTATGGAAATTACAAAATTTCACAATATTTTCATTAATATATGTAAAATATTGTCATTCAGGTAAAAAGAAGTTTTTTTTAGTTATAAATATTTATTTAATGTTAACCAAACTATTTTTATGATATTAAACACTTTGTATGTGGTATAGTCCTTATGTTTTTCGATGATGCAATCCAACACTACTATAAACATGGTTTTTGTCTACCTGTGGACATTATTGACCACTTTTGGCTACCTCTAAAGGGGGTATTTGTGAGTACTTCTGGCCACTGTTAATACAAAAAATGAATATGGTGGGATATCTCCCACCGGTAGTCATATTCTTCATTTAAATCCACTACAACACACTTTTATAGCCCCTAAACACCTCTATCGTCGCCCAGGTCACTGTAGGTGTGCACCAACACACTTTTCAAACCCTTGGCCTTCCATGAAAAATTTTGGGTGGCCCCCATTTGCACTCCATCACTAACCCACCACACCAATGACACCCTTGATGTGCCAAGACTCCCTATGAACACTGTTCACGCACCATGGCAGATTAATTAAGATCACAACATCCTCTTACCTCACCCCGCACGTCCTACTTGTCATTTATTGCACACTACATAGTTTTGGTATTGGACTATTTGAGACTGTCAAAGACATTAAATCTTGATCTCTAGCGACTGACCAACTACGAAAGAAAAAATTAGTCACTTTGGGACTGCTAATGTCCATTAGAAACCACTTTTGCGGTCACTAGTGGACTCATTTTTAAAAGTGATATAGGTGATATCATATAAATGAATAAAACTTGATATTGAGTTTAATAACAATTTCAAAAAAATATAAAATTATCGACAATATCAAGATACACTATATGTAAATGTAACATATCATTACTATTATTCCAACTTAATAATTAAAAAAATATGTTGATTACCATCCATCCATTGAGAACCTATATTTTCCATATGACATAAAAAATATTAAACCACATAACGTAACTTGAAATACATACATTGGATTAATCTAATTAAACTCACTCTATGACATTCAATTTTTAATCTAAAAGTGAAGGGGTGTAGAAAACTCTTAACACTCATTGTGACCTAAGAAATAAAATACCCTAATTTATAAACTCAAATCAATGATAAATTTGATTACATTTCAACATTAAATATAAGAATATTAATTTTTTTTACATTTCTAAAATTAAATATAATTAAATGACCACAATCTAGGATTCCTATGTTTCTTTTTCACAGTACTGATGAAATACTAATCAAAATGATGAAATTAATTCATTTCTTAGTATAATTGTATATTGAATCCCAATCAAAAAGATTAAAAATTATAAGGAAGTAAGAAATTAATGACTAAAATATGATTATAAATTATTATGTGAATAAAAATTCTAGTAAAACATTTCTAAATAAAAGGGTTAAGGGAGAAATCAAATAATGTGAATAAAGGGGGATTTTGTAGTGATGAACTAACCCTTCCCTTGTGCCTCATAAATAAAAACCAATGGTTCGAGCTAGTAAAATGATGGTTCCAATCCCAATAAAATTTAGTATATATAACAACCTAGTTGTGTGTGTGTAGACACTAGTGATCCAGTGATCCACAATTTTCCATGTTTTAAGACAACAACCACCTAATGACTAGGCCAGTGAGACATCCCTACTCATCACTCTAGTAAGTACCCTAGGTAAATGATTTGTGTACCTAGTGCCAAATATCATCCAACATACTCTCTTTTCTCATCTATTAACACATTGAAACTCATTTTATGCATTATCTAGTAATTTTTTTAAAGTATCACTTGGCATGTATAAGTGTAATGGGATTTTATTTTGAATTTTGATTTCAGGACCTATGTCATAACATTATATCCTATAACTATTCTTCTTTCACTCATCGCTCATACTAAAAATAATATATGTGTTAGATAACACAAAATTAAAATATATAAAGGGTTCCATGGTCAAATTACACAATATCGGTGACCTCTGCTCAAACATTATTGACTATTGTTTGATGGAAAAAATGTGGTACATTATAGTTTATAGAAAAATATACATATATATTTAGGTTCATTAGTCTTATACTCTATTTTTATATAACAATCAATAAATGATAATTATGATTAATGTTTTATTTACCAAACTAAATGAATTTGGACCATGAAGGGGAAATTAAACTCTTCTAATTCAGCTCTCCTATTTCTATATCCAGAAATTGAGAGAAAATAAGAGAACATAAAAATACATGAATTTTTATAGAGTATATAATCAAAAATGTTCATGATCACGACAATAACATTCTAAAAATATTTTTGAAAATTGAAAAATAGTAATCATAAGGGGGTTTACAAAAGCGATATTGTATAAATCAATGAATATCTGAATCTACATGATGTTAATAGAAATAAGGAAAAACAAAAGGCCTTCACGAGTTTTCCTCTACAATTTCTCTTTTGTAAAGAACATCAGAAACCTGGATGGCCTCCTGGTTATCATGTCTGATATCCAAATAAATATGCATAGAAATATGGATACATTCAATAAACGATAGAAGCATTATATGTAGAACATCTATAGATCATGTCTTCATGAAATTCACCACAATCATATAGTCAGATTCCACCAAAAGGTGTCTCGACTCATGATTGATAGCATACATGATATCCTTATTCCTAACCCATAATTCATCATTAATGTAAGATGAACATCCAATGTGATGACAGAATAATCCTTTACAATGCATCAATGAGTGTGGAAGATACCATCATATCCTGAAGTTCCTTGTACACCTGAAGCCAATATATCCATGTTAACATTAAAAAATTATAATGGGGGAATCCAACTTATAGACTTAAGTATAAAATTCTTCTTTACCATGGTAATATCACCAGAGCTTTTAAAAATAGTAAGATTTTTCATTTTTCAATGAACCTCTATGGATCTTAGAGGAATCCACGACATCCAAGTATTATAAATTCAATCATGCCAGTAAATAGGGTCAGTGTGATCCCTTTTAAAGTCTATTATTTCAATACAAATATTGGAAATGATGGAATCATGTACTATGAATTTTTTTTAATATGATCACTATTTCCGTCTTTAGTGATTGATGTCATCTAGTGTTTAGAACTACCCTACCACAAGTTAATTTAAATATGTATTGAATATGTTCCTAGAATCTTCATAATAAGGAAAATGATATGATGATTTGATATATGGATTCCTCGAATACAATGAAAAGATAAACGGTAGGGTCAATTTTCACCCCTACTTTTGATAAGATACTGTGTACAAAAAGCTAGATATTCTATATTCTCTTGAGAAGCAGAAAATGATATGTAGAAAAGAAGGAATTTCTAAAAATCTATTATAAGTGAAGAACACTGATAATCCCACTATAGTTTAACCTATAATACTACATTTATGTGATCCGACTAGTATATTATGGAGTCTATGTCATCATATCTTCATCAATGTAGGTGTACCTCTATATATGAAATTTAATTTGGTAAGAAACAATCCCCTATAGATCACCATTATAATGAATTTTAGATGTTGAAAAGTGTATAGTGGTGGTAGGCATATATATTCCAACATATATTGTCCTATCATTCCATGATAGATTTTTCCAAAAGGTCAAATTGGACTTCTTGCAAACCATCCTCATTGATTAAATCATAATCACATTATTTTAATTTTTGATGAATGGACAAATAGATGAAGAAATATACATTGAGTGACCATTATCTATTTTTTATGAATCATTTTGATAAGAACTCCCAGGAACTATCACTGGAGGTTAGTATGCTTCTGGTGAATTTACATTTAATATCGTAATTAAATATTCTAATGTTCTTAATCTCAAATTTTCAAATGTTATTTTGCTTAACACATATCTTTTAATCCATAGTTACGAGTTTCATTCCATGAATGGATCAATTAAAATCTAAATTGAATTAAATGATTGAAATTATATAGCCCAAGTATTAGGCCACATGTATATAGAGAAAGCATAAAAAAACATGGAAGATAATAATTGAATTTACAAAAATAATTCTCCCTTCATGATACATGGGTTCTCCTTCCATGTTTACATATAGGAAGATACCCATTGTACACTCAAAGTTATCTATACATCTTATTCATGGTAGCACCATTTAAATTTAACCCATATATGAGGCACCATAATATAATTGAATGGAATATACCATTTATATACTCAAAGTTATCTATACATATTATTCTATTTGGAGACTATAATTACATTACAAACTACCAAAAATGAGTTATCATTTTTTATGAATATCCCATATATCTTCTTGTAATGAGAAAAAAAAATTAATACAAGAAATAATGATTATATCATCTTGAACAAAGAGAAGTATATCATCAGCATAAAGAATTTTTGTGGCAGTGAAATGACCATTCTATCCTAAATTTTTCTCTAATAGCCATCATGTATAACATATTTAAATAATACACATAGATAATCATCAATTAATGAATTAATAAGGCTAGATAAAGGATCCCCCTTCCCTACTCATCTCGACCAATGACAAAACTCTATATGAGAGTCATTAAGGATAATTCATAGCCATGATCTTTTAAGAATTATGTTGACCAAATTGATGAAAGATCCATAAAAACCATGGTTATGTATAATTTCAAAAAATAATCTCCACTTTATCATGTCAAAGGCCATAGAGATAAAATGTTTTATGGAATAACTCTTATACACAAACACAATTTTCAAAATGAGAACACATTATGAGGTAGTGAAGATGAAATTTTGAAATATACTTCTAGGAAAAATCTTGATTGATTTGATTCTGTTACAAACCTTTGTAATATTTACCAATTTTGAGGCAATGATTTAAAAAAACAATTGGAACTCTTTTTCTAATTGATACTGGCCTAAAATAACCAATATCTAGTGAATTTTCTCATTTAAAATTCATAGAAATAATTATGGAATTAACATTATAGGGAATGGAGGAATGATTAAATAATTTTCTCATAACATTTTTGAGTTCATGATGCACAATTTACAAATCAAACATAAATATTTTGGTAATAAAACCATCTGGTCCTGAAATGATTCAAATATTCAAGGAAATGAGGGAATCCATGATTTCCTTATCCCTAGGAACATTATTTAATATCATGTTGTTTTGAGTGATGAATGTGAGTTCAATATTATAAGATAGTTTTTGTGTATAATTTCCACCTTTTATAAGTAATGACTTTAAAAGTAGATGACCACCACATTCAAGATCTCTTTTTTTTTAATTTAAAATGGACCCATTAAATTTATACTTAGTAGCCCATCTTATGATAATCTTGTTTCTATGGGAGTAGTGAAATTATATGGATTTTAAATCAACCTCATTAATAGGTGTGATTTTTTATTAATATTGGCCTAACCATTCCTTGTGACAAAGCATGCCATAAATATCACCATGTCCTGAATCTCTTCCCTATAATGATAATCCTTATTTTTATTTTCATTTTCATATTGAAAAAAGTGTTTTATATCTTCCATTATATCATTATCCATATTAGAAAATGATTCCTTACTCTATTTCCTCATCATTATTTTGACATAATAATTCTTTGTGGGTAGAATTGTAATTGGATTAAATGAGGGATAAATCTTCAATGAATTCATGATAACATCCCAAAATTTCGGAAAAAATCATTGAATTAATTATAATAAATGAAAGTGGACATGATCATTATATTCCTGTGAAGATATCCGCAAAACTAGTGGTGTGATCATATTGGCATTAGGGAAGAATGATGCTAGAGACATTTACTTCACCGTTCCTGTCATCATCCCTAACATGGGATATAACCAATTTATAGGCTAGTATTACTTGACATTATAAATAATCCATGTAAAATATAGACTAGGAATGGGAATGCTAACTAGATTGTATCCATCTATAATTGAAGAAAATTTAGATGAAACTAACTTGTTAAGGTGAGAATCTTATTTTTCATCCAGTATTAATGCTCGGTTAAAATAACCCAAGATCTTCCAAATATGGGACATCAACTTGTATTTCCCTTCCATATCTATCCATATCTATCTGAATTATATATAAGAGTTGGGATCATTATGGAAGGAAATTTAAATAGAAATTTTCGGAATTCCAATATCAACTGAGACACCGTGTTGATTCTCGGTACAAGAGTTATGTTAGAAAATATAATCCTTTAAAATGTAATTATTCTCCATATAACTTTTATTATAGTTATTTTAGGTAGTGTATTAACCAAGGGAGTCCCACTAGAAAGAATTTCATTTCCCAACCATCATTTTTGGAACATGAAGACTAATAATAAAAGTTTTTTTCACAATGAAATTTATTAAGGTCACGATAGTTGGAGAGTTTCCAACTCCATGATAGTTCAAATATAGAATATTTAATTAATAAAAAAAGTTTCAATCCTTATACCAGGACATTCACTCTATGATGAAGACACTTTTCTCTTATTTCATTTTCCTCTAAATTTCTTCTTATCTGTCTTAGTGTCCACAAAATCATAATTTTGTTAGAGGGATCAGAGGAGACATCAGTAGAGTATATAACCTCATTGGGATCATACCATAATATACTACTCAATAGAATGAGTTTATTAGGAGAATTATCAATTATTATAGATTCTCGATTATTAATCCTCATCCTGAATGATTTTATAAGGGGGAAAACCGATAAATTCACTTACTTATTATTCTGATGGGAAAAATCATCAAACTAGGATGTAGCTATAGTGAGGGGAATTAAATTAATAACATCATGTGAGTATTCCTAGGATTCATGAATGAAGTGGTTCCCATTTTTGGATGTGTTTGAACCCTATTAATTTGATCAACTTGTAATTTCAAGGGGATCCCTAATGAGAGTACAAACCATATGAGAATTATCTATTGTTATGTTAACATACAAATCCACATGACCTACATCATATCAAATTTAATAATGAATATAATTACTATCTAATAACACCTCATGTGATTTTATTATAGTTGTAGTCACTGGAATAGAAAAATAGAAAATATAATAATATAAAATAAGAACCCCTTGTTCTCCAATAGCCTTATCAGGAAGAGGGAGATCCACATGATCAGAGGTCCTATTCCCATATATCAGATTATTTTTCCCTTATTATAGCTACATTCATGGAATCTATAACAACGGGCTCAAAATATCTATCACAATATTACTATAGTCCTAACAAATTGTTGTGTTTATTTGTTACTATAGTATCCTGAGGTGACTATGCATTTATAATAGTAAGCTAGAAAGGGTCAATGAAAGGATCCTGAATCTCTAGAGAGAAAGAATCCTTATCATCACATGAATCCTCTAACACATCATAGTTATGGTTAGTATTAGATTCATCCATAAATAATAAACCATTCAAATTGACTTTAATAAGGGGGAATTTACCTGCTAGAGATGAAGGGATTTCATAGCCTCTTCCAAATCAACAATTCCAATCAGGGAAGCTAAATAATATTGATGTCCACGATATCTCATCAATAGGGGGATGATACCAGTATAATGTTTAATCATGAAGGATGTCCCATCCACCTTTTTATATTGATATTACATCAACCCAGTGACATGTTCTATTGATAAAATGTGGTTGAAAGAGGGATGTTCCTTCCCCTTATCCTTATCCAGGACCCACCTTCCAGAGGAATTATCATTCCCCTTACCATTGAAAAATTTACAAATTTTTTCACTAATAAATTCAGATTTGATACGGAAAATTAAATTATAATCTCCGTAAAAAAAATTATTTCATTTATATAAGATCTATACTTTATTTTATTCATGCCCATTGGTGAGGACTTCCCCCTTAATAATAGTGGAAGACATATCAACTTCAATAAATACTCTCTCATTGTGACCATATCGAGGATATTCAGTTTTCCTATCCCTTATGATTAGATTTAAAACTGAAGAGGAATTATCCTAGAGGATTCAAGGATTCTAATATATCCAATTGAGACACCATATACGAATCCAAACATATGTTTGTGTATTAATAACATTTTTGGGGACTATGTTCCAGTCCCATTAATGAATTGTTAGAATTATTGGCCTCAATGAAATGTAGCCAAAGTTCCATATACACAACATATGTTCATTAGAGGGTATTACATTGTGAAAATGACACCATCCCATGGAATTATTTCTCCAACCCTTAAAGTCCCATTCCAAAACAATCCTATTTAAAAACTGGTTGAATCGCTACATCTTCTATGATTTTGGACTCAAGATGTGAACAATGATAAAGTATTTTCATATATTGTGCCTCTTCTACGTAGCCTCTTAAATGGTTCAGGCATGTTAATCATGATTATTTGCAATTCCTATTCATGGGGAGAGAATCCGAAAAATTTATGAAGACAATCCCAAAGGATATCGAACAATATATGTAATATCATTCATCAGGAAAGATTCTTCTAAGGGCACCACATCGGTAGAAGTTATTTTCTTATAATATGATTATAATAGAAAAGATATTTTTCCCCAATGAGATATAGAGGATTAAAAACCAAAACTGATCTATTACACCTTGAATCATCTTCATATATATCATGTGTTTGAGATCAATGCCCACAAGAGGTCCACCATGCTCTGTAATATTTTTTATGTAGTTATATAAACTATCATGAGAGATTTTATGTTTTTGGGCTGAAAGATCAATTTATTTGTATTATTATGGTTCTATAAATTTCAAATTGAACCATATATATTCTTAAGAATTATAAATTAAAAAAAATATAAGATAAATTTATCTAATAAAAATTATCTCAAATAGTTAATTACACACATATAAAACAAAATTATGTTATCTAACTGAATGAAAACTATTAACTCATATCATTCCTTCAAAATCTAATATAAACCCTAAAAAAATAATATTTATTCAAAATAATGTATTATCATACTCACTATTAATAAAAAAAATACATGGAAAAACAGATATAAATATATTAAAATCAAATTATTCTACACCTAAAAAATATATAACTACATTTATTTATTGTTTCATTTTGATTTTGAACCTCATGAATTCATTGGATTATAAACAAGTTTCTAACAGAAAAATAAATTGTTAATTACTTTTATGTTTTTATTCTTTTTGATATACTCTGTTTGTGGCCCTCTAAGCCCAAATCCCAATTAAAATGATTATAATCATAAAAAAGAGTAGTACCTAAATGAAAATCATTTCACCTTAAATGAAAATGATAATTCATACAAATGACAACCTCATATAAACACATAATTTTATATATAATATATTTTCCCAATGATATCCTAAAAAACATGATGCATACTTTTTTCGTCATTCTAGACACATTATTTTTCCTTATATGAATACATAGTATGGACTTCCTCTTTTTAACCACGGTTATAATTTTAGTTTCATTAATATCATCCATATACCATGGATAATGATATCTTTCAATCAAAATAATATGGTAAAAATATTATCTTTAATATTCAATAAATGTTTTCCCTCAAATGAAGACCACAACACATATTACCTCACTAAAATATAACAGGCCAGTTCTTTCATTATACATCAACAAACTTCATCAAATGGTATACATTGATAATGATATGCAGTAAAGATACAAACATATATACTAAAATATACGAACATCTATTGGAACAAAAAATATTTTTTGATCCAATTATACTTTTATTCTTTTTGATCCCCACAACATGAAATCACCAATTGAAATGTTTTTGAAAATAAGATTCGTTGATTATGAGATCGTAGAACATGAGAATCAAACATCATATATGACTAGTTAGTATAATGTATATAGTGATGGTAAACTATTCTATCAATAATAACCTATGTACAGTAATGATTTTGATTCTCCCAAATATCCTTATTTGTTTTAATAATAAAATTAATTGAGGTTTTTTTAAAACATATTTATTCATGAGCGTATCCTATTTACATGTTAAATGATTGACATATTATTAAATATTTTTTGAAAATATTATATAATAAATGTTTAAAACCTAAATTTTTATCTACATCATATGGTTTGGAATCCCTATATCTGGAATTAAATGTATGTAAAATGTACCCTATGTTATTGGAAAAATATCAATCATCAACCCTATATTTAGAAGAAACCCTATAATTAAAACAATATATATATAGATTTTCAAAAACACCTTTCTAAAAAACTATACATAATCAATCCAACATTTGAAGAAAAACAAATTTTGTCTACCATACATTCTGGTTAAATTGTTTAAAAAATGAATAATTCCTTTCACTAATCAAAGATAATGTTTTAAATTATAGATATTATGTAAATTATCTCTAATAGTCACAAATGAAATTAATATCGTTTAAAAATATATTTTAAAACCGATTCAAAGGTTCATATTCATCAGATTAAATTTATCTTATTTGAGAAGGATTTTATGACTCTCATAAATGGATTAAATTCAAACGAACATTATTTAATGGGAAATATTCTATTATATGTTCAATATAAAGAATGAAATGTCCTTATCATTAAATATAAAATGTATTAATATTTTTTATAAAGTGATTTATATTTCAGAATATATATTTTTTGAAAAATTAAAAGGATCAAATGTCATTTTTATTCTAAATAAGATACACATTGGATACATGCATTTTTCAATATTATTTAGAGTAAAACTAATTTTTAAATATTACTAATTTTATTTTTATGCTACTTTTTATATTGAATATAATTTCAAACTAGGGTCTCTTGGAATGTATTCATTATTGAATAAAGTTATATATGAAGAATAATATCTATTTTCAGTAAGTTTATTCTGAAACCACAAACAAGTCTCTATTAATTCAATTAATTTAATCTCTATTGATTAATTGTATTTTTAACCCCATGAACTCGTTATTTGGTCGAGAATAAGTTTCATGTACTAAAAATTTTAAAATTTAGTTTCCAATAAAGAACCAAAAGTCTCTGTAAAATCCATTTTCTAAAGGTTCTAACTTTTGTAATCGTTTTTAAGGCATTGTGAAAAGATTACATATTTAATGGAATTCACCATGATCTGTAAGAGATTTTTGTTGGAGTGAACTATGTGATCTTTATTCACAGAACCACATAAATAATTGATGTTTTAATTTATCTTTTTATCCAAATATTTAATTACTTGATGAAGATAATGATTCATATCTATATAAATCAAAAAGAAGACTAAAATTCAATGGTTATCTAAGAATATTGAAAAGATATAATTAACCCCCTATTATGTATCTTTTCATAATTTTGAATTTACAATTGTTATTATTGACGCTCCTTTTGTCACAAAGTCTAAAAGATTTGAAAAGGGGAAAATCATAAACCAATGTTATTCATCGTTTGAACAAATATCAAAAATTGACAAAGGAAGGAAGAAATATGACATTGTACAAAGGTCACACAAGTTATACCATGGTCGTGCAAGTACACTTGTGCACCGCATTTTTGTCGCAAAAGTCACTTGCACGCCCTATGTGATCGTCGCCCAGCATCTTCAGCAGTCTATAAATCGACCCAGTGGGACCCACATTTCAGGAGGAATTTTTTTCTAGAATTCACATACAAAGCTCTGAACTCCCAAGTCTCTTCTTCAAGTCTTCCGAACACTTCTAAGGTAATTATTTACTTATAATGGAAGGTCTAGACAAGAGGAATAAGGTCTAAGTGTTAGAATTCACTAAAACATGTGTGCCTAAGTGTTTTTCCCTTAAGGGAAATGAACACATTTGCGCCCCTCATTACCTATTCATTAAAACTTGCACGCCACTCTTCTAGAAGTACATCAGGATTATTCTAAAGGCATTGGTCAAGGATCCCCCAAGTATTACCATGATGGTTTAAAATCGCGCAAGTAACCATGTGCCGCGCAGATATACCTGCGTGCCTAGGACTTGCACACCCATATAGTACATGTGCGACTCCCCAGGACTTGCACGCCATTATATTTTTGGGTTCTATTCATACCCATTTAACCCCTCTTATTCCATTCCACCTCTCTTATTCAAGATACAGTCTTCAAGACACTCTTCAAAGCCATTTATGGAAAGTTTTCTTGATTGACTTCCTTATCTGAAAAGAATTCTATGGAACATCTCTTAAAAACTTAGTGATTCACATATAATTATGTCACTAATGTTAGAGAGTTAATTCATTCATCATCATACTTTAAGATGAGAGAATACTTAAACAATGGGCCTCCTTTTCAGGAGTAATCCCCATTCCAAATTCCCATTAACCTGGGCCACCTTTTCAGAAGTAATCCCCAGTTCATGTTCTCTTAATTGGGCCTCCATTTCAGGAATAATCCCCAAGTCCCCTAATTTGGGTATCCTCTTCAAGGGTAAGCCCCAAGTTCCTTAACTGGGGCCTCCTTTTCAGGAGTAAGCCCCAATTCCAAATTCTCATTAATATTGGGCATCCTTCTTAGGAATAAGCAACAAGTCCACATTAATTTGGGCCTCCTATCTGAGAGTAAGCCCCAAATCCCCTAATCTGGGCATCCACCTTATGAGTAAGCCTCAATATCCAAGTTCCCAAATATGGGAATCCTCCTCAGGAGTATGCCCCAACCATAATTTTCTTAACCTGGGCTTCCTTTTCAGGAGTAATCCCCAGTCTCAAATTTCTGCATCCTCCTTAGGAATAAGACCCAAGTCCCTTAATTTCTCAAAGTCCCTTAACCTGGGACTTCTTCTCAGGAGTAATCCCAAGTATTAATTTATCTTAACCTGTCCTAATTTACTTTTGATCTGGGTCTTCTTCTCAGGAGTAAAACCAAATCATAAGTCCCATCCTAATTTGGGCTTCCGTTTCAGGAGTAAGCCCCAAATTAGAGCATCCAAATCTCCATAAAGTACATATACCTTTATGGACCATGTTCCTAGATGTCTTCCCTAATGTAAATCCTAATCTTCATCTATTTGGGTAGTCATACATACATAAGACCCACATCATTTCTTATGATTGCATCTTTCATGGAACAATTTTTTGGTTTTACCAATACCTCTTGTTTCTCACACCGAGCATGACTCACGTGATCCTATAGTGTAAAAGTAATTTTGACATCTTTCTTTTGAGCAATAAATCATAAACATCATACTCGCTTACTCGAACTACGTGGGTTCTGATTCCTTTTCCAAAACAAATGATATGTAGGTAGCCCATCTGTGGGTTCGATCCCAACTCTGAAATAACCCATGTCCTTCTGAATGAAAATAAACTTCAAGTGCCCCACTGAGTGGATTTAAAAATAGTATGGTCATCATAATGACCAATATAATTTTATGTGTTGAAGGATACCATTGACCAAGAATCTCTAATAAATACAAATGATTCTCTATTGATGAAGAACCCCGAATACATATAAAAGAATCGCTAAATTTCTTACATATCAATCATTGATTGTCAGATTTAACGTAAAGCTCATTTTATACTTGATAATGTAATAAGGATTCACAAACATAACTTAAATCTATAAAGAGAGTCTCGGAGAAGACAATAATTCCCCTCAAAATGGTGTGATGAGTCTCATCTCCCATCCTCCCAACCAATAAAAATTTCTAAGCCTCATCAGTCCACAAGTAATGAGCGCCTACCTTTGGAAAGTAGGTTCAAATGTATATAGAATCATTGGATGTTTCCAGTTCTATGAAAAAACCCATTAGAAATCGCTTGGATTGTTTGAATATTAAATCAATAAGGTCATCCCCAATTCCAGAGGAAACCAAAATGTTGAACCCGACGTGATTCCTTAACCAAGTTAAAATGTTGTTATACTTATTTATTACTACCCTATATAAAACAGAATGAGAGGGCCAACAAGGAAATCATTGACATATTTTCTCATCCAAAAGATGTAGTGGCTGGACTTATCTTGATTATGTCTATTATATCAAACATTCACTCTTTCACAAAATCTCTTGCATTTCCAAAATGGCTTCTCTTAAGTTCACATCTGTGAATACGTCTGCTGTGAAAACTTCTACTACAAATGCCACTACTGTAACTCCTGCTGGATCATCGTCTGCTCTGAGGACGATATCACCTGCTCAGCATCTTCAATGATAGGTATCAAATGCTCTTGTAAAGGATTACCGTCAACACAGTACCATTCCAACTCTGGAGGCTACCTGACATGCCCTCCAAGTAAAAACCTCACACCGGTCATCTGGACAACGACGACCAGTGATCATGAAGCAGGCGGTGCTAACCACCCTCTCCAACCGTTTCGGGTTGTTATCCCCAGAACGCAATCACCATTCACTCCAATATTCTGAGGAGGTGAATGATCAGGCCCCTCAGGGCCTTAATTCAAGGAGATAGAAGTTCCTCCCAAGGTCTCCTATCAACAATCGCCACCAGACTCGTGCGGTAGTGCGCCCTCAACATGATGAGGGAATCAAATCCAGGCGTTCGGCTCAGGTTCCTTGAACCCGAGAAGGCAAGACGAATCGCCAGAGGTGAAATCCGGTTAACAGTGAGCATGTTCTCATCTCTTCTATCTCCGGAGAAGTCCACCAACCTAACTTGGTGGCAAGAAACAAGCGAGAACACACAACAGTCCATTTTAATTCCTCTATCTAGAAGACTCGTCTGGAAGCATCACGCCAATCCCACCAGGAAATTCCGACGGAGTACTATAGGTAGGAACATACACCTGTTTATATATCATCAGCCAATCAGTAGGCTCATCTGACTACATATGATAGATCCTGCCAACCCAATGTATTGACCACTGGTAAACATGCACATACACCTTCTTACACTCATAAATCCTACCAGCAACCTCGTTTATCTGTTTTAAAGAGAGTTCGTCAACCACATTTATTAGAGTGCAATCCGTAGGTATATACACCTGCTAGTATTGATCAAGCCTACCAACAGTCTCATTTGGTAGCATTCGGAGAATTCAGTCAGAAAGCTGCAGCAACAAACAGGAGGCAGACTCAACTCTTTGCCCCCACACTTGAGTACTGTCAGGATCCACTAATATGAAAAATTAGGACAGGAGCAGGCACAAACACCTACTCCAAGAATGGAATGGAAGTATATTCCTATTCCGGTAGCTCAAGTCAACAGGCATATTTTATCAATGCTGAAAGATCAGAAGGCAATACCTGCACATATTCTGGATGCTGGCCAGGATATTATAAAAGCTTCCGCAGCATCCCAGGGAAAGAAATGAAAATCTATCCCTACTTGTGGAGTGGCACATCCACAATTCACTCTGGAATAAACACAAACATATGTTCCATTCCAAGAGGGTTATGGGGCGTACACCCCATATCATACGGACAACCTAGTCAGGCACATACACCTGGTTTGACCGGAGATAATCAGCCTAACCTGATCATTTCTCCTAAAAAAGAACACACACCTACTAAATTGAGTAAGAAGGCATATAAAAAAAGACTCACCTAGCACATTCATGAAATCAAGAGCCAATCTGTAATAAGGCCTTGCTCGATGCTGTAGTTTTTGATGCCCTCAGACAGTCATCTGTTGGAATCCAAGATTCTAGTCCCTCATTTCCTAATAGTGAGAATATTAATTCTGAAGGTCTGCATCAGATACTTCCTCATGAAGGCTTGCTTCATGACAATTTGTTCGATCACGATGTTTCATCTTCAGATGAGATCCACAGGAACCCTCTGCGTGGTCAGATTTCCCAGGAGAAAGAGATCTAATATTTTGTTCTAACCCACCATGGTGGTCCTACCCATGATGATGAATTTCTCTGCAAAAGTGTTCTCCGCAGTAGTGATGCACATTTCCCGGAAAATGCTCCAGTGGAAAATGTAGTGCCGAGAAAGCCCTTTTATCTTGAGGCACTTGCAAATGAAAAACCATTCATGTCTGATGCTTCATCTCTAGCAGGTGAAATACTTTCTCAATCAGAAGATAGCCCAGGGTGTAGGTCATTCTCCAAACCACCCCTATGTCTTGCATCTTATAGTTTAATCAGTGATTTCTCTACAAATCTTGTAGAATCCGATGAAGAAACAAGGAGGCACCATCTCTAGTCAAATCAGGTAGAAGAATCTTCATTAAATGATAAAGTGGTAATGATGAACATGAGAAAACAACTTGAAAAAGGTGAAGTGAAAGTCATGTTTTGGCCTCTGGCTGACTCTCAATATGACATTCCAGAGATGTTAACGGAATATGGAATTCATGATATTCATCTCAATATATGGAAAAATATTTGTCAGTTGAAAAAGAAAGTATTATCTTATGATGAATATGAAAATCATGTTCAGTTAATAGAAGGGTTACAACGCCAGATTAATTTGGCATCTCTATCAGTCTCTCAATATATGAATGCTGAAACTAAGTAGAGCTCCCTTCAGCGTTCATGCCTTGGTTCACTAAGAATATTGCACTAGTTAATTTCCAATGCCCCATATGGTATTCTAATCAGAGGATGGGGTGTTCATGGAGCACTACATTTCACTGTACACTCCAATCATCAAAGAATGATGAAAATGGTCTCATGTAATGTTATTGCCCATGGATGGCCAAAGTCAAAGGGCTTAATTTATAATTAAAAGCTTGCCCAAGAACATGCTTCAACTAGTTCCTCTCAAAATCAAGCATTCACGGAAATTTTTTTTGAATTAATCCGGCATCAAGTGAATGAGAATATTGAACAGGTATCTTGTTTGGAGAAAGCACATCACCAAGTGATAGAAGTTTCAGAAATCATCCAATGGTCTTTTGAACTGGGTGATAAAAGTGGATGCAGGTTGATGCATCCAGCTAATTTCAGGACTAAGTTCCATAAGATCTGGAGTGGTTTTAAGAAATTATCCGACATAGCATGTCAAGAGCCACCCTGGATTTCCTGAATGGGGACTATTTTAAACCAACCCTTAGAATCAACAAATAAGATTCGAGGAGTTGAGAAAAGGCAGTAGGAATAGCCCTAGTCCACCGGACTGGGGACTTTTTTAAATCATCAATCCCCTCCTCAGTGAAATTCGGTCTTCTCTCGATTGGGGAGAAGCCACATGAGGAACGAAGAGCCAAATTATCAAGAGATTCCCTCCAAATTACGGTTCATCGAGAAGTTCCTGAGGGATCGAATCAACAAAAGGAAATGTCTCATCAAAGACATGGAAGAAGGCAATATCACAGACATGATGATAGAAGGGATGTGATTTGTTATGCATCAATCAATGTCATCAATGTCATTGTTGATGATCCACCAGATGAGTCTCACTCAGGGGATTTAGATGAAGAGGTTCCTACTCAAGATGATGTAAGCACAGACACAAATGAAGATGATGTGCGTACACGAAATCATAGGATTACTCCGAACCTAGGTAATACTTCAAGTAACCCACTTCCCCCTCTCTTAAAGGGATCCAACAAAGGGAGGGGAATGAATCAGGTTAAATATCCTTCCTCTGTAGAAGGCTAATCACTCTCACTAGAGCAAAGATTTGTGCAACAAGAGGATGAAATGAAGGAATTGAGGATGATGAATGCAGAACTACTTCAGGTCAGTCCTCTTTCTAAACATGATGGGGTCAGTTAGCCTAGGTAATTTGTTGAAGCTACTGAGATGGATCAAGAATTTCCTCCTCTCTCAGTACACCCTCACAGGTCTAATCATACGGGTCATGTGCAATAACAGTTGGCAGTGCTACCATCAGTTGTAGCACCAGACACCACATATGTCCAAGATCAAGTCATTGCACCTTCCCAGGTCCAAGTTCAACCGGATGTTTCTCAAAAGTTAATAACTACCATTGAGTCATTAACATCTCGTTTAGATACTATGGAAGTGAAGCATGTGCAGGTTCAACTAGAAAATAGAGCTTACCCTGAATGGGTATACTCAATCTCTCCCCCAGGAAGTTTTAGAAATGTTCTATTCCCTGGTTTTAATGGATCAGGCGATAATGAATAGCATTTTACACATTATGTATCTTGTTGCGATCATATGATAGGAACTCCGAAACTGCAAGAAGTAGTGAAACTCAGATGATTCGTGCGAACATTCAAGGACCAGCCTTATTCTGGTACACAAGCTTGATATCCCAGTCAATTATAGGATGGGAAGATCTCCGTCAACGATTTCTTCTTCAATTAAGCTCAACTATTCCAAATACAACAGTTTTCAACCTTACAAACTGTAAGAAAAGGAAGAATGAAAGGGTCTCAGATTTCATTGCTCGCTGGATGGGATTAACATATTTCTTAAGCATAGCACTCCCTCAAGAGGAACTGTTGCCAATCTATGTGGAAAATCTGCGTGAAAAATTATGCACAATATTGATCCCTGTTATATACACAGGAGGGTTTCAAAACCTTACTTCAATCGCTCAGTAGATTAAAGATTACCTTATATATGCTAAGGCTAAAGCTCATGTAATTCCATCAGTTCTAGGGAGGAGAAGGGGTAAAGAAAAAACTGCTATAATTATGCTTAAACAAGAACCTGCACCTGCTTCTACTTCAAAACCTTCATCTTCTCGAAGGGCTACACCTCCTGAGCGCCAACAATAGAGACCATTTTGTCATGATTATCAAAGAGATCAAATATGAAAAGTTTTTGTGGATCTGAAGAGAAATTTTACTCTTTCTGAAATGATAAATTTCATGGCTACTTCATTTCAGCTCTAGAAAATAATCTGGTTCAATTTCCAAGGCCTAAGAGGCCAAACAAGGAAGGAGATGAAGATTGTCCCAATTATTTCCCCTTTCATCAAATGATGGGGCATCTCATCCAGGAGTGTTTTCTCTTCAAATACCTCCTGCAAAATATGGTCGACTTGGGACAAGTCAAACTAAAAGGTTCATCATCCCAGGTAGCATGTGTTACTGCTATAGTTCCAGATAAAGAAGGCGAATGGAAAGAAGTAAAAAAGCAAAAATGCACAAAAATATGATGATTGGATGGTCAGAAAGATGATCAACCAAACTCAAGATATTTTTCAAACACAATTGAAGAAACCAATTGCGCCTTCTGCCATAAATTCCACAAAAAAACCCTCTTCATCAGAGGTAAAAACCTCAAAGAAATTGCACAATTACAAGAAAGTGGAACAATCATAAGTAGATGAGTATGTGTCAAAGCCTAAGCTATCTTTGACTCTCACAAATTTCATGCAATCTACTTCAAAGCCGCAGGCACCATCCCACCAAACGGCACAGCCTAAACAGCCTAATCATGCAGAGTCTTCGTTGGATGAAGAGTTGATCTTTGGTTATTTTAATATGATTCAATTAACATATCCATATGCTAGTCGCGGTTTCGATTATAATGAGCGTGAATTCTATGTATCAAACAGACGAGTCATAGGAAGTTCTAGAGGCTCAGGACACAAGGGATGATTTGGATCTTTCAGAGGACACTATTCCAATTCTACTCCTACTAGAACTATGTATGCGGCAGAAACTCTTGGTAGAGCCCTTCAGCGAGCTCAACAAGAACAAGAAATTTCATCCACCAATAAAAAACTCAATCCTAGAAAACTAATTTTGGATGATCGGTTTATGGATACACTTTTTCCTTCTTAGCATGTAAATAGACCTAATCGGACTAATCTTCTAAAGCCAAGTGTATTACCAACTCCTACCCCGATACAAGATGTATCAACTTCCAAAACATCAACTTCCAAGGCACCTGCTAGACCACATGTTCCTATTGGGAAACACAGACCTTTGGATCAAAAGTATGATATATTGAAACACCTATCCCAAGTACCGGACAAGTTATAAATTTTGGATGCCTTGAATTTATCAAAGGATCTTCGAGAGGCACTCATTGAGGCTTTGTTAGTCCTTAGGATTTTCAAACTGAAATTGCTACAGCTGAAGTCTACCATGATGAGAATAATCCTACAGAATTCCATGCAGTGATATCTTTCACAGATGAAGATAAAGATGATATCGTTCATGGACACATTAGACCATTGTATTTATCTGGCAAGGTCAATGGTGTAGACATCCAAAGGGCTTTCATTAATAGTGGTTCAAGAGTCAACCTCATCCTCATTCGTACACTTCGTCGATTGGGCCTCAAGGAATCTAATTTATCACTTTCTACTATGATGTTATAAGGATATGATAAAAATGAACAAGAACCACTTGGTGAGATTACACTCAGAACTCAGTTTGGAGATCTTGTATCCAATTCATATTTCATGGTTGTTGATCAAGACTCAGCCTTCAACATCTTTCTTGGAAGACCCTGGCTATATTAACATGTTGTTATCCCTTCACCATACCATCAATGTCTCAAATATTATTTCAATGGTCATGTTGGGAAATTGTATGGTGATAAGGCCCCATTCAAGACATGTGAATCTCAATACATTGAGGCGGAATTCTATCACATGAAATGAAAGGAGAAATACACATCAAGGGAGCTTACCAAAGTTAATGCTCCATATGGTTTGGAGAAGATTCCAGTAAATCCATTTGCACATGTGAGTACAGATTATGTGTTGCCTATCAGTCAAATTTACAAGATAGACCCAAATCAAAATACTCTTATGGAAAAATCCATAATGTCAATTACAACAATCGAGACAGACAACATTGGAGAAATTGGTGGGCCACCAAGCAGTGATGAAAGCCCAAATGGAGATTTCTTCATTTCATCCGCTGAAATATAGCAACTCTATACTTCTCCAATCAAACCAGAAGAAGTTATTGCAATGTAATAGTTGAATCATGATGTCAATTCTCAATCCATCATCTCCTCTTTATTACCCATAGAAGACCCTTCATCATCAATTGGGTAAGAAATGGAAGCTTCTTCTTCAAGATGTTCAAATTTTAACATTTATTCTCATCATGGAAATTCTGCTTCATCATCCACTATGCAAGTAGAAACAGAAGAAATAATACATGTTGAATAAGAAGAGGAAGATCATAGGGATGCTCCTCCAGCATTTGAAAAGGGTATCTCTACCACCGTGGATGAACTCATAGAAATAAATCTGGATACAAAATAAGATCGACGCCCCACTTTAATTAGTGCGGCCATGACTCTTGAATAACAAGAGATGTATATTTCCATTTTAATGAAAAACTGAGGCATATTTTCTTGGAACTATACAGAAATTTCTGGTCTTGATCCTGATGTTGCTACTCATCATTTGGGTTTACCAGAAGAATATCAAGTATTCAAACAAGACGCTAGAAGAACACACCCAACCTATGCTTTCAAAATTGAAGATGAAGTGGATAAGCTCGTCAAATCTAACTTTGTTAGAGATGATCAATATCCCAAGTGTTTGGATAATATTGTTCCTGTGAAGAAAAAGAATGGACAAATTAGTGTTTGCATCGATTTCAGAGATCATAATCGTCATTGTCCTAATGATGATTTTCCAGTTCCGATTATAGAACTCCTGATTGATGCAACAACTCGCTACGAAGCACTTCCTTTCATGGATGAATATTCCGAATATAATAAAATCTAAATGGCTCTAGAAGATGAATAATCTACAGCCTTCATAGCCCCTCATGGTGTGTTTTGCTATCAGGTAATTCCCTTTGGCCTAAAGAATGAAGAAGAAGCATATTTGTGTGTCAGGCATTGTATATTCAAACCCATTTTAGGGAATTTTGTTGAATGTTATGTGGATGATTTGGTGGTCAAATACAAGCAATGTTCAAATCACTTGGCTTATATGGATGTAATATTTCGCAAGCTTTGACAACATAATTTGAAGATGAACCCCTTAAAATGTGCTTTTTTGGTAACCTCTAGAAAATTTCTCAGCTTAGTTGTACGCCATCGTGGTATTGAAGTCAATCCTGGGAAGAAAAATTCAATCCTTTGTATGTCACCTCCTTGAAATTTGAAATAATTGAGAGGACTTCAAGTACACTTAGCTTATATTCGGCGTTTTATCGCCAATTTGGCAGGCAAAAGTTTACCCTTCAAAAAATTGATGAAGAAGGGAGTCATTTACCAGTGGACTAAAGAATTTCAAGAATCATTCGATATTATCATGACGTATCTATTTATTATATCTGTACTTATGCCACCTATTGAAGGAAGGTCACTTATCCTCTACGTGACAGCCATAGAGTGATCATTGGGTGCCTTTCTTACTTAGAATAATGATGCTGGGAATGAAAACAACCTCTACTATCTCATTCAGACTATGCTTAAATGAGAAACCCGATATTAACATATTGAAAAGTGCTACCTGGCATTAATCATTGCAGTTCAGAAGTTGAAACACTACCTTCAACATCATGAGGTCCAATTGGTATCTCACAATAACCCACTCGAATTCATCCTTAGTCGTTCAATGCTTACATGACATTTGGAAAGGTGGTAAGTTATTTGCAGCAGTTCGACATTCAGTATGTGTCTCAAAAGGGAGTAAAGGGCCAAGCTCTAGATGATTTCCTTGCTGAACATCCTTCAGTAGAAGATACATATTCAGATATTGAACTCCCTGATGAGGAAGTCTTCTCTATTTAGGTTAGACTTCAAGTATATGAAATGTATGTTGATAGTTCTTCCAGAAGTCCAACAGGGAAGAAAATAGAAGATCCTGAATTCTACAAGGTTGTATTAGGAGTTATTCTTATTTTCCCTGAAAAGGAAGTGTTACCTTATTCCTTATTATTGTGGGAAGGTGGTGCCGATAATGAAGCATAATACCAAGCTCTCATCACAGGCTTAGAGTTGGTGCTTCATGCACAAGTGAAACACTTAATGGTGAAAGGTGATTCAGACCTGGTAATCAAACAAGTCAATGGGGATTATGCCATCAGAAAAGAAGAACTAATCACTTTGTATGATTACATTAGAGAGTTAATGGAGGAATTCCCTTCAGAAACGACATTTTCTTATGTCCCACGATCACAAAATGCTCAAGATGATTCACCAGCTAATATAGCCACAGCTCTGGCAGATCTAAATCGGGATGAGACAACCATCAGTATTGCCCACCGTCGTACAATCTCACCTTATGTTTGAGCCAGAACAGAGGAGATCAATGAAATTAGTCCCATTCCTGAACCGTATGGTCATACTACAAGATGGATGACACCTATCAGAGAATACCTTCAAAATGGAACAATTCCACCTGATAGAGTCAGGAAAGAAGAAGTCCGGAGATGTGTGGTCAATTTCACTCATTATGATACCCTAGATCACTTAGATAAAGTTCTCTAAAAAAGGGGTTTTGATGGAGTTCTATTCAGATGCATCGATGGTGAAGAGGCAATGGCTGTCATGATAGAAGTGCATGCAGGATTCTGTGATGCCCACCTATATAGACATAGACTGTCTGATCAGATTTGAAGGCTTGGATACTTTTGGCCTTTAATGATACAAGATTGTGTTGA
Organism: Viscum album; assembly: GCA_963277665.1. Taxonomy (NCBI): domain Eukaryota; kingdom Viridiplantae; phylum Streptophyta; class Magnoliopsida; order Santalales; family Viscaceae; genus Viscum; species Viscum album. Next base: position 1,971,259,710 of record OY728138.1, read on the forward strand.
TTTCAAGAAGAACTTTCATTCATGCCAAGTATGTTCCAACTTCCTTCATCAACCCCCAGATTTTCTTCATACAGCTAAATACTTATGGCCATTTTCCACATGGGTAATAGATGTGGGGGAACCCTACCCCTCATCTATAGACAAGTAGTTTAAGTATATTCTTACTGCTACTGACTTCATTTCCAAATGGGCAGAGGCAATACCTCTCAAATAAGTTAGTTCTAAATGCATTTTTAGCTTCATCAAGTCTAACATCATTACCATATTTGGTGTCCCTCACACCATATTGACGGACAATGGCACAATATTTTATTCATCCGAGTTGAAGAAGTTGTATCAAGAATACAACATCAAATCCAATCATTCATCTTGATATCACGCTCCGGCCAATGGCCAGATAGAAGATTTTAACAAGACTCTGTCAAATATAATGCAAGAGATGGTGGACAAAGATAAGAAGTCATGGCCTGATAAACTCTTTCATGTTTTATGGGCTTATCAGACCACCACCCGCACTACAACGCGATCAACTCCATATTCACTGATATATGGAATGGAAGCAGTCTTTCCTATTGAAATTCAACTGCCTTCGCTAAGAGTAGCCATTTGTGATCCGTCATCTATAGATGAACAATCTCAAAATGGATTTGATAAATTGGAACGGTTAAATGAGAAAATATTGTGCACACTGCACCTCTTGGAAGTCTATCAAAATAGAATAGCACAAGCTTTCATCAAAAAAGTTCGTATTCATTCATTTTTTCAAGGAGAATTGGTATTAGTTATCAAAACTCTAATTATACCAGGAAAGAAACCCCCCCCCCCCCCAATCTTGAACCAAAGTGGGAAGGAACTTATTCAATACATAAGGTCTATTCCAATGGAGCTTATTCATTAATCTCAATCGATGGAGAACTCATCACTACTCCAAACAATGCTAGATTTATGAAGAAGTATTTTGTATAAACACAAAATACACCATCCACGGTCCATACATATGACCTTAAACTATTTTTATTACTTTCGTCCCACACGATGTAAAACTCTGACGTCCTAGCTACATGACGCTAAACTGTACAGAAGACCCTTACTTCCCGCAAGACGCTAAACTGCATAATCAATGGTCCATGCATATGACCTTAAACTATTCTCACTTTCGTCCAACATGATGTTAAATTGTATAGTCCCTTTTTCATCCAACATGACGTTAAATTGTGAAAAAGTCCCTAACACTTCCAACATGACATTAAAATTTGTTCTCTTTTTTCCTTAAAGTATGACATTAAACTGCACAGTACACCTTTCATCCAACATGATGTTAAACTATATTATCCCCATGGTCCTAGCTACATGATGCTAAACTGTACGAAAGACCTTTAATAGATCCTACATGACATTAAAATATACTTTTTCCATGATACATGACATTAAAATGTGAAGCACCAATAGTCCTATCTACATGACTTTAAACTACATAGTCCCTTCATATGTGCTACATGACATTAAATTGTGCATTTTTAAGGTTGTTGTTACCTATTGTTTCTCACACAGAGTATGAATCACGTGATCTTAGAAAAAACATCATCCATAACACCCTCTATGTGCTGCTAACCATGCTTGATTCCCAACACCATTGTTTTAGGTTGTTTTCCCCAAGAACAACTTGATCATTAATTCATTATTTAATTGAACTACGCGGACATTGAAACTTTCCTTCTAGTCTGGGTACGTAGGCAACCTCCCAAAGATCAAGCCCAAAACCAATCTCTTCACACCAGTTCACCTCAATCTCATGTGATGTTGATTCGTGAAACCATCCCCATAATCAATATCTTTACATTGGTTCACTTTCATCCTTTCTATATGACGTTAAAATATAGAGTATTTTTTTTTCTTGTATGAAAATAAACAAAAATATTCTTTGATACCCTCACCTGAGAGGGAATCATTATTTACATTAATTTTTCAATAATGTTTCATTCCAAAGACTATGTACATACATGGAAATTCCTGAACATTTTATCTTGGGTCAACCCATCATTGCAATAAAGTCCCCTTTCACCCTTCACTTGTACAAACCAAATTTGTACAGAGGGTATTTTTAGAACTATTTGGGATTGATTACCATCCTTATGGGATATGTAGGAACGTTCGAGTGTCCCTCGAATCTGGCCCCAAGTCTTTTGGGCCTAACCCCAAATTCCACTTTCAAACCCTGGCTGAAAAGTCCCCATGAAAACACACACTGTGTATTTCTTATAATGGTCTGAGTTCTATGATCCTAAGCTAAGATCTCCCATACTCTATTCCCACATGACATTAAACTATATTTCAAGAATTATGTATGGATTGATTCCCATCCTTATGGGATACATAGTGAAGTCTAATATTTCAATTCAAGACCCAGCCAAAACATGATTATGGTTAGCATTGATCTGTGTATCTCTGTATACATTGAAAAATACCCATTTTTATGTCATAAATCATAAACTTAAATATTTTCAGATCATCAAAATCTTTTTCGTTACTTCTAGTCACAAAAATGTCAAATTTCTGAGAGTTCTATTGCCTGACTATGCAGTATGTTCCCTTAGGTGGCCTTGCATAAACAGTCTCCATAACAGATTTTTCAGCCAAAAGATACTATTATTTGACTATACATCCAATTCCCTTTGGAGGCCCTGAATAATTTTACCCCCTAACGGGTTTGTCAGATACTGGTAACTTCATTCTAGGAAAGAAAGCCTCTTTTTTCCTTATTTGTCGTAATGACAATATGTAGGGATCCACAAAAATAGTCATCCTTAACATACATTTCCAATATCCTTTTTCATGATCAAAAAGTATTCATGTATATGGTTTATATTCTCCTACCCTACGTTTGGGTCAGACCTTCGTAGGAGTGATATTCATCCAGTTATTTAATAATATTGTTTGGAAATAACATCTCCATATTCAAGTACCTCTTTCCATACAGAAAATTCTATACTTTGGAAAATTTGAATCTTCATAAAATTTCACTCGCTTTTTAGCACTAGGAAAGTAAATTTCTGAGAGTTCTTTTGCCTGACTATGCATCATGTGCCCTTAGGCGGCCTCACATAAATAGCCTACAAAACGGACCTGTCATCCAAAAGTTGTTATTTATTTGACTATGCAGCCAATACCCTTAGGTGGCCCTGAATAATTCAACCCCCTAACGGGTTTGTTAAATAATATTAATTTCATTCTTGGGAACTACTTATTCTAATTTCTTTTAGCCCTTTTCTTATCATTCCTCATATTCAAATATTCTTAAGTCATATATTACATATTTTCCATCATACTTGAGTGTGGTAACATGTTTTCAGATAAATTTTCAAGGAATTGAGTCAATTATAATTCATTCAGTCAAAGCTATTTCAACCTTAAACATTATCCTCTTTATGTCTGACGTGCATGACATTAAACTACCCTCAAAAGACAAGGGAACTCTGAATAAAAGTCATGTTCCAGCTCACTAAACATACATTTTGTATGATTTAGGTAATATTAAGCAATTAAAATATTTAATTATTATAGGGTTATTTTTATTAATCCTAGTAAAAATCAAACTATGCTTACTACGTTCATTTTCTTAGGTAAAAAAATATAATATAAGAAGGTAGCAGGAAAATACGTGCACAAGTGATTGAAGATGAAAGAATTATTTCCATTTAATGCACAAGAATTAGAAGGACATCCACATATTGGAGTCTCTTCTCTTTTCTAATAAATTACAAGAGGCTATAAACATAAGTCTTCACTTAGTGAACAGGATCCCGAGCTTCATCAGCAGCTACTTGAAGCTCATGCACCCAACCAACTTTACTCTTTTTAGCCTAATGGAGTGATTTCTTGGCATCCGCAATGGCCTTCATACCATTCGTTTGAGCTACCTCCAATGAATTATTGAGTTGTTCAAGTTCTCCAGTAACAACATCTAACTATTGCTCGAGGTGCATCTTCTGGACGACTTTATCTATAATTTTATGCTTCAGCTCCTTCATTTTGGAAGCATAGTTAGCCTCGGCTCGGTATACTGTAGCCTCAAATTCACTGATATTGGCTGACAGCTTCACCCTAGTCAGATATTCACGAAACTTTTTCTCCTTTTCCCTTCTGAAAATTACCTGTTTCACGGCGGCATGGATCTAATCATATCTAAAACCACCAAGTCCTAGCATGAAGAACATGGATGATAATCGAAAAATCTTTGATGGCAGCTCTTCAAGAGGAACTTTAGATATGATTTTACATATGTTTTTATAGCATCCCTCCTTTTTATCAAATAAACTTTCATTACATTTTATAAAACTGAGGATCTTTAGGGTTTAGTCTCTTGGAAACCCGAAACTTAAAACATGAAAACATAAAACATTCTTCTTAAACACTTGAAGGCTTCTCCTCATGTTCATCCTAGGTTCATTACTGCATCTCATAACCTAGGGACATACATCAAAAGAAAGGGTGAGCAGAAGGCCCAGTAATGGAAACAAGAGAAACATTTTACATGTGTACTTGAGATACATCAATAAGGCCATGAAAAGAACTTTAAGGCATGAGAAAGAAATCGTTAGGCATATCATAATAAAAATAACATTTTTCATAACTTTAAGATGTGGCTACATCATTTAATATAGAAAATCATGAAAATATCACCAAGGTCCATCCCCAAGGTGTCATTAAAAAAAATTACCAAGGTTATTCACAAAGATATCGTGAAAATTGTAATCTCTAGTGGTTACATCATTACCCAATGCAATGGGGCGCTATCAGGGCGCACCCTTAAATTGTAATCTCTAGTGGTTACATCATTACCCAATGCATTGGAGCGCTATCAGGGCGCACCCTTAAATTTGCCTTTATTATAATGTGATCCACTTATATCATCATCAATAATTTCATAAACAACCCATATAGCATAAAATAAATGGGTTTCATTTCATCATCATAACATTTTAAAAACTGCTTTTAAAGACATGATCTTTATGTCACTTTAAACCCATGAAGAGGGAAAGCGGGTTTCATGTATGTAAATCCCAGAATTTAAAATAGAACATTTTGGTATATATGTGAATACCCCTGTAGAAATAAGATCTTTGAATATTCACTTTATAACATAAAATAATTTTGAGAAAAGAGAGAGAGGCACTTTGAGTTGAAAATTCTGCAGCATAACGGCTATGTTTCGGGGTTTTAGAAAACATTGAGAAGAGAGGGGACATGGGTAAAACATTCATAAATGACCCATAAAATAGTAGAGGGACAAAATATAATGGATTTAAGAACATGGTAATGAAATTTGAAAATATAACATATGAAATGAAGAACATGGAAGGAAGAAAAAATAAGATTTCTCTTGTGAGAATTTGGTAGCCTAACGGAGTCACTTAAACTTCAACAAAATTGAATTGAAAAGGTCAAATAGGGTCTCTCATCATATGAACATAAGAGTACATTATGATAGATATAGAGATCATACCCCAACATAATAGAAAGGAAATTGAAAGAATTGACATGAAAGTAGAACTTCAAAACGAGAAGGGTGAAGAACCACTTAAAACTTCGGTAGCCTAACGACGTCACTTAAACTTCAAAAAAATTGAATTGACAAGGTCCAATAGGGTCTCTCATAATATGAACATAAGAGTCCAGTATGATAGATATAGAGATCATACCCCAACTTAATAGAAAGAAACTTCAAAGAATTGACATGAAAGTATAACTTCAAAACGAGAAGGGTGAAGAACCACTAAAACATTCGGCAGCCTAACGGCGTCACATAAACTTCAACAAAATTGAATTGACAAGGTCAGATAGGGTCTCTCATCATATGAACATAAGAGTCTATTATGATAGATATAGAGATCATACCACAATATAATAGAAAGGAACTTGAAAGAATTGACATGAAAGTAGAACTTCAAAACGAGAAGGGTGAAGAACCACTTAAAAAATTCGGCAGCCTAACGGCGCCACTTAAAATTTCAAAATACTGAATTGAAGACATCAAATTGGGTCTCTAATTATATGATAATAAAAGATCAGTATGATAAAATTATAGATCATACCCCAACATAATAAAAAGGAACATGAAATACTTTACATGAAAATAGATCTTGAAAAATGAGTGGGGAGAAAGAATTCGTTACAAAAATTCCGGCAGCCTAACGGTGCCACTTAAAACTTCATAAAACGAAATAATGAGAGTAAGAGGGGATCTCTCATTATATGAACATAAAAAGGGCAGTAAGATGATTATAAAATAACATCCTCCAACATAAGGACATGGAGAATAAAAGGAATGACATAAAAGAGATCACTTGAAAAGAAATTGAGGGGTGGGATCCCTTACCTTAAAATGTAACTCTTAAACCTCAAAAGATGGGACCTTGAGGGATTGGGGGCACCTTGGGAGGACTCCTTGGGAGGTAATGAGACCAGAAATTTTTTGGGGAAGAGTGGGTAGTCGAATGGATGAGAGGAGGGCTTGGTATTTATAAGGAAAGTGAGGGGACAATGCATTAATGGCCAAGGGACACCTCACATGTGCTTTTCTCAAACCCATGTGCTCTCTCTTGGAATTTACCATGGAGTTAGGCCACATGGGGCCCCCAAAACAATAACTCATCACCCTTATCCGGCCAACCTTTAAAATATATCATGACATCACCATGACACAGTTATGATGTCATTAAACTTACCGAAACCCAAAAACTGTATTTTCATTATTCACTGAAAATTCAACTTTCTCAGAAAGATCCCAAAATTTCACCTTAATCAAATATCAATGATCTGATTTCAAAAATGAACCCCATTTTATAAAAATATTTTTCTAAATAATTTTATTTTTTTTTAAATAAATACACTATTCACCGAAAATTCATTTTTTCAAAAAAAAACCCAAAAATTACCATAACATAATATCGGTGCTCTGAGTTCAAAAATGAAATCCATTTTATAAAAATAATTTTCTAAATATTTTTAATTTATTTTTCAATTAAAAAATACTATTCACCCGAAAAAAACTAATACTTGAATAATAATTTATGAAACCGTTATTTAACCATTTTATTGAATCACATTACTTAATCAAGGTGCCTATATTATTTTAAAACTTTATTTAAGTGAGATTACTAATCCATTTGGTCATATTACTAATCCTAATCATAAAATCACTATTCATAATTTACTATTCATCAAAAATCAAGTTGATCTTATTAGACTCCAAATTTTGTACTGAACATAATTGTAGAAGCCCATTTTTTGAAAATCATTACACATTTTTAATTATTTATGGTTTACATAAACATTTTTAAAATATCCTTTTTCTAAAATTCATCAAAAATATGCATACTATATTTATCCAGTCATTTGAAAATTCATAAACATCATCATAAGAAGAAATCCCAATTTTTATTTAAAACAAAGGATTAAACAAGGCTGTTACGGTCTTCATACATAGCCCCTTATCACACTAGTATAGGACTTAAGTGTAAGGTGTGCTAAGGTGAGAGAGTCCGAGGGAGGCTCGGCCAACATTGCCTGAGTAGTAATTTCTATCAGTTTGAACTTCTCACGAAGGTGATTCCATTCTAGCTTCACATGATGATGTTCGTCTTGGGTTTGGTCCAGAGCAAAGACCAATGGTGCTACCTCCTTCCCAAGTTCTGTTAGATGGGCTTCGATCGGTCCAAGACTACTAGGTGAGGCCATCGAATCTTCTTTCTATAATAATTAACCAAGAATTCTTGTATTTAGAGACAATAATCGAAACATTTTGTTCACAGCGGTCATATTGACCGATGCTCATATAACAGTCAGAACCCAATGGTCTCATTTTAATTATAATCATCTTTATCAAATAAAATATTTTTGTTGAGTATAAAAATAAAATAATATAACACATGAAATTAGGAAACAAAATTTATTCAAAATTTCGGGCCGTTACAGTTTTTCTATGCCTTGAGTCGTGAAAAGCCGAGTGCCTTAAGCACCACTGGGTCTGATTCAACATCATCATCACAGGGGGTCATGTAATCTAGGATTACAGCACTTAAGGAAGTGCCCTATTCTGGTCCTCCTCCCCCTGACCTGTGCTTCTTCACTTTCAATCCCTGTTGGGGCGGAGGCTGAGGCCTCACCTCCAGATCTATCTAGAGAAATTGATTGCCCTGCATAATTAATTGAAAGCTTTGGTTAGTTTCAAAGTATAACAAAAGAATCGATTGTCTTGAAAATTAAGAACAATCACAAATATTGTTATCCCATACCCAACGGTAGATCAGCAACCTGAGAAGACTCCTCCCCATCTATCCTAGTCTCAATAGGATCTTTAAGATGGGTCTCAAGAGGGTTTTCTGGGTTTACGTCCACTTGAGATAATGTTTCTACAATGGTAGGGTTGACATCAATGTCCACACCCTCTTAAGGCATGGGTAGTTAAGCAGCTTCCTCAAATAGAACGACATGTTTGAACTGATCATGATTAGACATGTAATAAGAAGTTATTTCTAATAGGATGAAGGATGACACTCACGTCCATAATCTTCTAAATTACATGGCAATTTAACATGATTTATAGAATCTTTGAAATATGAACCAAGTTCATCATATCATCTAATTTCATCTCAGAATACTAGTTAGTCTCGCCAGTGGGAGCATTTGATGTGTCTTCTTGGCGATATACGCCCTGTGGCCCCTGACCCTGGACAACATCATCGGATAAAAGCGCGGTACTAGTTGAAACAGCCACCAGAAGCTCGAATTATGGAGTTGAACATGAACTATCACAGAATGGAAGTCATTCACTGTTTTTCATTCAACATTTTATGAAGCATTGTTAACTTACTAGAAGAAGGTTCTTCTCATCTTGCAACAGTAGCAGGAGGGATACTGGGAACAGATGTTGGCTCCTCTCTAGGAGCATCCAAGTCAGCTTCAATTTGTGATTGTTCCCTAGCACCCTCCGTGGTCCTCAAAGGAGGATTATCCCTCTCCCTTAAAGGGGAAATTGAAGAATCCCCTGCAATCCCAAAGAAGATGAGCAATCGTTTCTTGGTTTAAAACTCATGATTACCCGAAGGACTTACCGCTGCTAATGAAGCCTTTATCTGTGGACTTCATCCTTCGTTGACTTTGATTCTTTGGTTTTTGGGAGTATCGACAATCTCCCTTATTTTCACTTTAATTGGTGAATGGAAATCCATTGCCATCTCCACATCCATGGCCTGCTGGCCTGGAGATATCTCACCCGATTCACGAGGAGATTCAGCCGCATCCCCAATGGAAGTACATCCAGGGCAATATTGCGGTGAAGGAACCTTAGTAGTTCCTTTCTTAGCAAGCTTCATGATGAAGAAAATAACTTCCTTGAGTAACAAAGCTTCTACTGAAATCAATTTGCAATGAAAATAAATAAAGAAAACTTACATCTTCAGGAGCCACGTAATCATGCCACTCCTCATCAGTGGTGTCGTGATCCATCATTTCCATCACCCGCTTGGTGATAGGGATAGAATCATTGGTGGCATCTATATATATAGGTCCTCAACTCTTTTACATAGGCTCTTACTTCATCAGGATTATCCTTGAAATGAATATTTGTAGGAGCCCGAAGAGTCCCTATTCCAGGAAGATGTATCCCTTCACATAGCTCCATCCAGATAGTTTCAGTATCGCAGTATACATCCCACAATGCCCGGATGGCCTCTGGTCGTAGATATGCAGGTATACTAGAAGGCTGTGAAGAGGGTCCTACAACCGTGGATTTTAATTTCTTTCTAGATCCGGCAACTATAATAAGTGAATGAAAACATGTTACTCTATGAAGTTACTTGCAATTAAATTTAATCAATAAATTAAATCACCAGGAGTTGATGGAGTGGCTCTCTTGATTCAAACAGGAGGATTATATATGGCACATGGTCGCTTTGACACTTGTTGTATCTCCTGAGAATCTGATGAATTAGCCTCGGTTGAATAAATCATTGAACCAGCTTCAAGAGTGGAAGAATCACCGGCAACCTGAATAGTTTCTTTCTCAATGGTTCTCTTTTTCTTTCCCACCCGATAAAAAAATTTATTAAATATTTCTTTAGGATATGATGCTATCCAGTTTTCAGTATACCATATGGCCAAATTACTTACCGCTTCATCATCTAGTAAGTCACAGACTCCCATAGTCCTTTCCACAGCCATTAGAAACCATAGTTGTTGGGAAACCATTGGATGCTGCTCTGATATGATATACACTGGAGAAGATACAATAGTTTACTGCAGACACTCGAATTGCCATGCAAATCGATATGGAGCATAGGCCTCGCGTATAATTTCCCCACCAATTCTGGTGGCTAGTACACCATCTCTGCAGGCCTACATGTAAGACCTATGTTCTAAGCTAGCTGATCCATCATTAAGAAATCGCCTTGTCAGCAGATATCCATAGAGAAAGAAGTGGAATTCCTTATGCATACCCATCCTTGGCCTAATATCATAGGCATTGAGGGACAAAAGAAAAACCCTAGAGAAGGCCTGAATAGACTGCCTGAAAGAACATCCAGGCATATATATTCCATTCTGTATAGCATATGTCTTGATGTGAGTGGTGATCCATCCCCATAAAACATGGAATGGTCCAACTAATCTCAAAGGAGACTTACCCATATATACAGGAAGTAAGCTCCTGTGAATCTTTGCCAAAACTGGTGTAGCCAACCCCACCATATTCCTCTCAACCAACTTGGCTGTGATAACGAAGTTCCCTCGCCTGACGCCTCCCTTCGAATCTCTATGTGGAAAAAGATAGACACTGATCCATAAGGATAAAAAGCCTTCCATATGGGTCTTCTTTGGGATTTTATGATTCACTTCATACCCCCATTTCCCAAACTCTCCTGCTTCCAGTGTCGGCCAGAATATTCCAGGAGCACCTCTCTTATCATCTCTAGGGAAACTAGTAGGACGAGTACAGGTGGGCCCCTTTTCCCTCTTCTTCTTGAGAAACTCATCCATCCATTCCTCTTGATGAATATCCCTTCTAGAATGAGTCTTTGAAGTCTTTGATATTTTGAGCTTATGGTAAATCTTCAATAACTCTCAAACCAAATTCATATCCTTCTCTAGATCATTCAATGTTGCCTTTAGAGGGATGAATTTGTCCTACATATCACCCAGAATTGGAACCCCTGAGATCATTTAGACATCCCACAAACTAATTCCTACTTCTCCATGGGTCAGATGGAAAGAATTAGTTTCTAGGATCCAGCGGCTAAGCAACTCCGGTACAAAATTATCATTCCTATAAACAAACGTCTACCCAGCACAGACGGCTTCATAAATTGCAGCTCCCTTCAGATCCTCGACAAAATCTTCACAAGTTTGTCGCACCCAATAAGCCCACATCCAAGTTGGCTTCACCCCTCCTCCATAACGGAATTCCCATTTCTCTTTCCAGCCTTTGGATTGATCCATCTGATAATTTCGAGAGATTGAGGGATAACAATGTGGTTGCAGCTTAGGTTTGTGAGGTTTTAGATCTGGTGCACACGAGTTATGATGCATTATATATGCTTTATATACTGTTCCAGCATTAGAAAATGTTCCTGCAATTGAGAAATTTTCTAAAGAAAAGTTGGTGTATGACTGAAACGAGGAAGGCGGGAGATAGTTCTTTGCCATGGGAATATTGACATCTTGCAGATTACCATGGATATACATAGGTAGATAGATACTATGTGGGAAATCAAAGTGATATTTCTTCAGATAATTAGCTAATTCTAGGAGAGAACTATCGCAGACAGTATAGTAATAGTGGCCAACGATTTCCATCATATCATCAATTCTTTTCCTTGTCAGTTCATCAGCCGTCCTGATTCTCTTTGGAGCCATTGAATCTACACACAAGTTGAATAAATAACTCTTAAAGTAGGTTAATTTTTCAATAAATTTGTGAAGAAAAGAAAAAAAATGGCTAAGGAATTAAGGCGCGCAAGTCCCATAGTTGGCGCGCAAGTATCCTTCAGTCGTGCAAGTATTGGTCGTGCAGGTATCACCGTGCAAGTCCAAATACCTTAACAGAAGCGCGACGCAAGAAACAAGAAGCATGAAATAGCGGAATCACTTACGCGGATGAGTGAATGCCGAGAGCCAAGATGCGCGCCGAGAGCAAGAAATCCACGAGATCTGAGTGCTTTGCGTGGAATGGAGCCCCCTATTTATAGACGCGGCCATAACCCTGCACATCGTACCCTGTGTGATGAAAGGCCCACCTGCGCGCCATACCCTGCGCACCCCAATTTTCTTTTTGTTCTTAGTTTCCTCAGAGTAAAATCCTCATTTTTTGGATCCAACTTTGAGGGGGTCTTTTTGTGATGCTCCTTTCGTTACAGGGTCTAAAAGACGGGAAAAGGGGGAAATTTTAAACCAAATTGATTCATCCTTTGAACAAATATCAAAAATTGACAATGGAAGGAAGAAAGAGAACATTTCACAATGGTCGCGCAATTTCTACCATTGTCGCGCATGTACACTTGTGTGCCGCATTTTTGTCGCGCATGACACTTGCGTGCCCAAAGTGATTGTCTCCCAGGGACTTCAGCAGCCTATAAATAGACCCTGTGCGCCCCCCCATTTCAAGAAGAATTTTTTTCTAGAATTCAGATACAGAGCTCTGAATGCCCAAGTCTCTTCATCAAGTCTTCTGAACACTTCTAAGGTAATTCTTTACCTAGAATGGAAGGTCGATACAAGAGGAATAAGTTATAAGTGTTAGAATTCACTAACACTTGTGCTCTTAAGTGTTCTTCCCTTAAGGGAAATGAACACACTTACATGCCTCCTTTCCTATTCAATGAAACTTGCGCGCCACTCTTCTGGAAGTACCTCGGGATTATTCTAAAGGCATTGGTCATGGATCACCCAAGTATTACCATGCTGGTTTACAATCGCGCAAGTACCCATGTGCCACGCAGATATACCTGTGCAGCCAGGACATGCGCGCCCATGCAGTATTTGCGCGACCTACCAGGACATGCACTCCATTATATTTTTGGGTGCCCTTCCTGCCCATTTAACCCCTCTTATGCCATTCCACCTTTCTTATTCAAGATTCAGTCTCCAAAACACTCTTTAAAGCCATTTATGGCATGTTATCTTGATTGACTTCCTTATCTGAATGGAATTATATGGAACATATCTTACAAACGTAGTTATTCACATATCTTTATGTCACTATAGTTAGAGAGTTAATTCCTTCAACCTCATCCTTTAAGATGAGAGAATCCTTAAAAATGGGCCACTTTTTCTGGAGTAAGCCCCAGTCATAATTCCCCTTAACCTGGGCCTCCTTTTTAGGAGTAAGCACCAGTTCAAGTACTCTTAATTGGGCCTCCTTTTCAGGAATAAGTCCCAAGTCCCCTAATTTGGGTATCCTAATCAGGATTAAGCCCCATGTTTCTTAACCTAGGGCTTCTTTTCAGGATTAAGCCCCAGTTCCAAATTCTCATTAATATTAGGCATCCTCCTTATGAATAAGACCCAAGTCCTCATTAATTTGGGCCTCCATTTTAGGAGTAAGCCCAAAATCACCTAATCTGGGAATCCTCCTTAAGAGTAAGCCTCATCCTCCATGTTCCCAAATATTGGCACCCTCCTCATTAGTAATCCCCAACCATAATTTTCATAACTTGGGCTTCCTTTTCAATAGTAAGCCCCAGTCTGAAATATGAGAATCCTCATTAGGAATAAGCCCCAAGTCCCTTAATTTCTCAAAGTCCCTTAACTTGGGCCTCCTTCTCTTGAGTAAGCCCAGTCTTAATTTCTGTTAACCAGTCCTAATTTACTTTTTATTTGGGTCTCCTTCTCAGGAGTAAAATCCAATCACAAGTCCCCTCATAATTTGGGTGTCCTTTTCAGGAGTAAGACCCAAATTTGAGTATCCAAATCTCCATAAAGTACATATCCCTTTATGGACCATGTTCCTGGATTTCTTCCCTAAAGTAAGTCCTAATCTTCATCTATTTTGGAATTCATACATATATTATCCCCACATCATTTCTTATGATTGCATCTTTCATCGCACAATTGTCTAGTTTTACTAATACCGCTTGTTTCTCACACTGAGCATGACTCATGTGATCTTAGAGTGTAAAAGTAATTATGAAATCTTTCTTTGAGTCACCAATAAAAAATATCGTAATACCTTACTCGAACTACGTGGGTTCTGATTCCTTTTCAAAAACAAAGGATACATTAGTATCCCATTTGCGGGTTTGATTTCAACTCTGAAATAACCAATGTCCTACTGAATGACAATAAATTTCAAGTGCCCCACTGAGTGGATTTAAAACCAGTATGGTCATCATAATGACCAAGATAATTTTATGTATTGGAGGATACCATTGACCAAGAATCTCTAACAAATACATATGATTATCTATCATTGAAGAACCTCGAATACATATATAAGATTCTCTATATTTCCTACATATCAATCATTGATTTTCAGATTTAAAGTAAAGCTCATTTTATACTTGGTAATGTAATAAGGATTCACGAACATCACTTATATCTATAAAGAGAGTCCCGGAGTAGACAATAATTCCCCTAAAAAGGTGTGATGAGTCCGACCTCCCATCCTCTCCACCGATGCAAATTTCTATGCCTCATCAGTCCACAACTAATGAGCACCTACCGTTGGAATATATGTTCAAATGGATATGTAATCATGGGATGTTTCCAGTTCTACGAACAAACCCATTAGAAACCTCTTAGAATGTTTTAATATTAAATCAATAAGGTCACCCCCCATTCCAGAGGAAAAAATTATCAATGAGGCTCTTTTTGAAGAAATAAGATATGATCCAACAATATCAAAGCAGATGGTCTATAAAATACTGATGTCAATGAAATAACTAAAACATGGTATATCAATGGTTAGGTATCCTTAATTTAACAGTGATAATTATAGATAATAGAAATATCTTATTAATATCTATTTGAAAAATCATGGGATCAATGCATAAATGTATATTGTACCTCTGTATGTAATCACTGAAAAATTATAGAGTGGGGATTATAACAAACAAGCTATGCACAATATCAATTCAAAAGAAATGGATGTTATTACATGTGGACTATACCCATGTTAATTAGGTCAATTATCTCTAAGTAATACTACCATTGAAATGTGGAAAATTGCTGTTATTACCTATAAAAGTACTAAAACTGATAGAAACCTTTGATATACTATTAAAAATATTAAACTTGATACTTGCAGAATGTATGATGGTTAAAGAATCTCTCTAATTAATGGGTGATTAAAAGGGAGAGTAAATAGTCTTTCTTCTTTAGGAACATCAATTTCAAGACCAGACCAGGCACTAAAAGTGCTTAACATTATACCCTATAAATGGAAGGTAATATGTAGTACTATACAACAAACATTTGAATTCAAGGATTCAATAGTGAAAGAATAATCTAGAAAAATAATTACCTGTAAATAAAATATTCAAGATTAAAGTTAAGATCATTAAATAATAAAAAGAGAAAATAATTCTCTTATAGTAATAGACAAGAAGAATGAATAAAATTTTATATGAAAATGATTTAGAGTGTTTAAATAAAAAAAACGAAGTAGACACAACAATCCAGAATATTTATAAAAATTATATGAAGAATATTGTTTTTAAGAATACATCGAAATTTTTTGAAATTTGATCTAATGAAGTTCAATGCTATGAATGTAAAAATATGGGACATATTAAATAAGATTTCTCAAAATTAGAGTATGAAAATAGAAATATGGAGAAAAATTTTAAAAAAACTTGATGAGAGTTGATTATGAACAAAAATTAAATAATGAAATAAAATATTATTGGAATTTATATGAATAAATTTCAAACTACACAAAATATAATTTACAAAAACACACCAAAAATATGATGTTAAATATTTTATTTATTTATAATGTAGAGGATGATGTAAAATCCTATTTTTATTCTTCTTATAAATTAGTAAGTTATTCTGATAGAAAATTAGATGCATATTTCTACATGCTTAAATAATGATTGAATCAGTAGTCAAAAAGCATAATTTAATATGGAATATTAATACTTCTATTTTAGGTAAGAAATATGATATTTAAAAATAAAAAAAATAATAGACAAATGTAATAAATATACATAAAATAATATTTTTTTAGAAAATAGATTAAAATATTTAAAAGATAAAGAAGATTCATTCAAAAGAGATGAAATCATTTTAACTATATGACAAAAAAAATTTAATGGACATTACTCTAATGACTTATAATTATCAAATTAATATATTATTGGTATTAAAATATAATTTATTTTAAAATATATTTCTGATTACTATAGTGAAAATTATGACAAAATAAGATATATATAGTTGTCTATATATTTTATAATTGAGACTGTTAAACCCATAAAAATGTGGGTACCAAAAAATATATTTGTTTAAAATAATTGTTGAAAAATGTTCAAAGGGACAAAATTATTATATGGTATATTGATAGTGTCTTCTCAAGACACTAGAGTGGTGACACTTCAATGTTTCTTATAATAGAAATATTTTGTGGTGGCTCAGTTACATTTAGAGATATTGATAAAGTGAAAATGTTTGTTGTGGATTGGTTGGAGACCCAAAATAAATTTTAATAAGCAAAGTGAAATATGATCAAGGAATAAATAAAAACATGATAAAGACTTCTAAACTCTATGATGATGTATTTAATGTTTATTTCTCTAATAATTTCTACACATTTTTTAAAATTAATTTTCTTAAATTTATAGCACCTAAAAATGTTTATACCTGTGATCATAAATAATTTTGTAAAAAAAAGTGAATTTTTTAACTGTAGAGACAAATAAATATTTGATTTAGAAAAAGATATCGGACATTACAATATATTTAGTTTATATAAATTGACTCAAAAACACTTAGTTTATAATTTTTTAGTCTTAAATTTGAAAATGACAGATTCTGTGATGTATTAAAAATAGTAAATAATCACAACTCATCATTCAAATTTATAAACATTGTTTCTACATACAAAACACTTTTATATATCAACATGAATTTGTTTGGACTGATAAGAGTAGAAATTTCAGCTAGAAAATAATATTCTTATGTTTTAGTTAACAAATTTTCATGATTTACAAGAGTCTATTTCCAAAAACATAAGAGTTATGTTATGTCTATTTTATAGTAATTTTGTAATCAAATTTAAAATGGATATTATTTTAAAATAATATCTTTAGGAAGTGATCATGGTTAATAATTTGATAATAATTAATTTAATTATCTTTTATCATCCAAATGTATTAAACACAACTTTTCAATATATAGAACAAATAAACAAAATGGAATTTTAGAAATTAGTAATAGAACTATTCAAGAAATTCCAAGAAAAATTTTAATTAAATTTGGTATTCATATATATTTTTTGGATGAAGCTGTAAGAACAACATTCAATATCATGAATAGTGTTTTAATAAGACTCTATATTAAAAATATTTCATTTCCACTATAGTATAATAGAATAAAATGTAGTCTTATACATTAATTTATTTGTATTCATCAAGTATATCATGAATAATATGTAATAATATGTAAATTTGATCAAATGGACGATGAAGGAATATTTCAAGGATATTATGAAACACTTAACTCATATAGGGTGTATAATAAAATTTCAAGGATTGTTTAGAAACATTTTAATGTGATGTTTGATAAAAGTAATCCTTTATATAAAATTAATGATCAATTAGATTAATATTTTGACTCATTGGACAACATGAGACTTGAAACACCAAAATATAATTATGAAAATAAAATAAATAAAATTTAGTCTAGTTCATAAGAACATTAAAAAAATAGACCTAAAATTATTTTACCTAGACAACCTAGAACATTAAATGATCATCCATTAGAAACTGTTATAGGATATAATGATATTAGAGTATGAAATAAATGAAATGATAAAAAATTAGCTTCATTTTATACCCTTCAATCTCCAATATAACCAAATACTATAGAAAAAAATTATATGATGTTATTTTTATAATGGATATGTAAAATGAAAATAAACAATTTTTTAAGAACAATGATTGAGAATTATTTAACAGAACATATAATTATACAATAATAGAAACTAAATGGTTAAATAGAACTAAAAAGTAGGGCCAGTGAATTATTACTGGAAATAAATCTAGATTAGTATATTAAAGACCCAATGAGGAAGGGGGAATAAATTATGATGAGTCATTTTCCACTATTACTATATTGGAATCTATTACAATCCTTATAACATAAACATATCAAATGAATTTGAAATTGTATTACATGGATGTCAAATATTAATTTCTAAATTGATAATTATTATAGGCTGTTTATATAGAACAACTACCAGGTTCGGAAAATTCTAGTCTACCAAATTCCATTTTCAACATACTAAAGAATATTGTGTCCTTAAACATGTACGTAGATATTGGTATGAAATACTTATCTCCTTCTTGATGGAAAATTTATTTTTTAGAGGGTTAAAAGATCCTACACTCCATAAGAAAATAGTATTTTCTAATAAACTATTAGTAATGTTTTATATAGATGATGTTATGTTTTGTTCCACAAATAACAAAATTGGTCATTATTTTTAAAATATTATCCAAATATAATTTTAAATTATTATGATGGGATAATTAAATTTAGTTCATTGATTTTCAATCAATCAAAAGGAACATGGAAAATCATTCAATGAAATAAAATATAATATCTGAATGTTGAAAATTATTGGACTCAAAAATTGTAAGATATATTAATCTTCTAAGTGTAAAAATATAAAATTTAATTTTTATGGAGCTAGAAAACTAGTTGAAATATGTTGAAAAAATGTATTATTGGTATTTTAATATATCTTACTACAAGTGCAATATACATAAATGTTTCTATATTTATATGTTTTAGATTTTAATCAATCCCAAAACAATCCCCTATTACTAATGTCAAAATAATTTTTTAAATAATTAAAAGGAACAATTTTTCAATATATATATTATCTAAAAATATTAATTTTAATTTATTTTCATATATAGATAAATATTTTCATTGCTACATATTAGATTTAATAATAACAGTATGAAACTGTCACTTTTTTTCGAAAATCTATAGTTTAATGATCAAGAGAGAAACAACGTTCATTTCATATATCAATGGATGATGTAGAATATATATATTATGGTAATATTTTAAAAAAAATATTGTGTATTTAACATACATTATTGTACTTTTGGATTAATTTCAATACTATGCCTATTATATGTGACAATACCATTAAAATCAACATTTTACAAAATTCTATATGCCACTCATAAATCAAGAATATTGACATCAATCATAATTTTATTAGATATCATCTTCAAAAAAAAGTTATATAATTAAAAAATTTTAGTACCGAATATCAATATAATGATATTTTTACTAATGGACTTCCCACTTCTAGTTTTTTATTTATTATGTGTGAGCAAGGAATAATTAATTTAATTTTATTATTATTTGTTTCCATAGTTTTTTAATAACTATTTTAATTGTTTGGATTAAATTTTTATTCATTTATATTATTATTATTTTAAATGAAATATTGATTTAAAATATCAAATTTTTCAAAATTATATAATTATTACACCTTGTATTTGGCCTGATAAACCAAAACCTACATCACAAAAAACCATAAATATATCTCTCAATCTCTTACTCTTATCCTATATATATGGAGCCTTAAACATCCATAGCACTCCTATTCCATTCAAAACCATTTAATACAAACCTTCAACAATCATAATCATAGTAATATCAATGAAAAAGTAGATAGTTGAAGGAGAACTAAGCAGATCGAATCGTCAATACGTCATCTATAGAAACATTATTCATGAAAACAGTATTAGATTTCAAATGGATCCATCATACAAAAAATCTGTTGAAAAAATATTTATCCTTAAAATGTTTAGAAGTGATTTTTAATGAAGAAAATACACCATTGGTGTACTTCATAGATGTAAATCGTTTTAATAGAATTTTTCTGTTCATATTGGGTGATATATTAGATGTTATCATTTCAAAGTTAAATGATAATGATTTTTACGTATCTTCTATAAAAACTGAAATTACATTTCAGTGCATCAATGATGGAGTTTTTCATTTCTATTTTGACCCATTATAAATAAAGAAAATAAATATGAATATATTATGACATATAAGTTTGGCTCAATAATGAATCAAATTTTTTTATTAATGATATTGAGGCTAGCCAAATTCTATTTGTAGAATTCATTAAGATTGATATATTTATACAAATTTATGATTCATATAAAATTATTTGTGTTATTTTTTAAGTAATTTTTTTTATTATTAGTGACATGATGTTTCATTTAACACGATATATTCTTATTTACATTAATAAATATTGTCATGAAAGGGCATGGATGTATTGTTATCTATATATAGGGATTATTTAAATTGTTTGGTATAAAACTAATAGTATAAGTTTTTTAGTAATCCACAATTAATTTCATCAGTTTAACATTCTAAATGTTGGAATGTGAAGAAAAATATGTTTCTTTTAGGGTATGAAAAGAGGGAAGCTATTACTTTTAGGTTTGGAAGACTATCAAGAATCCTGTATTATTTCCCCACTATGAAATGAAATTTAAAATCAGTTAGATCAGTTCATTTCCATAATGAATAAACTAGAGAATATAGAATGGTAGATTATGTTCCATCAAATAGACCCACTATTATATATTATTTCAATTATATAATAAATGAAAGATAGTTTCTTATATCAATTGATGAAAATTTGGACAATATAACAAATTAGGCCATTCTTTCCTAGCATAGAAAAATAGAGGATCATAAAGAACATGCTCTAGTGGTTTTGGATCAAGATGTTGTGGCTGTAGAAATTGGTGTAGTTGACCAACCAATGGTTTTAGGAGACAAAACTAACCCGAAGGAACTAAAAAAAACATAAATAAAAAAGATAAAGAGGCTCATTCTAAAAATTAAAATGAATACCTATATAAACCGACTCACTATTAAAATAAAACTCACAAATATTATATTGGGGAAACTTCTCAAGAAGGTGATGAAGAAAAACAATTCCTATTTGATCCTATTAGGTTAACTAAGAACCCAATAGTATTTGTTGTTGCAAATTATTTAGATAAATATGTTTCTCAATCTGCTAATATGATGTATGTTCTTGACATTATATCTTACTACTACATTGTGGGGCATGAAATTAAATCATTAAATATGGTTAATGGATGAAACCCATCATGAAATCAATAGGGAGAGTCTAATTATTCTATAAATAGAAAATTAGATGATTATTTCATCATGGTTAATAAGATGAAGGGGAATAATTCTAAACTACGAAGTGTTATTGATTCTAATAAGAAATTGTTGGATGATCTAAAATGATCAACTCTTACCAATTATAAATTATTAATATTTTCATTTCCAATTGAAAACACATAAAGAAAATTAAATTCCATGAGTATATATTGATGGATTTCAATGAGATATGGTAAATATATTTTGAAATATAAATGATGATTCTGTTTCAATGTAATATTTTAGATATTTAATGTTGTTTTGAGGGAGTCAGTTTGAATTAGTATGGTGTAGTGTCAACCACTTTATAACATCTACTTATAATACTCAAACTTCTAAAGAATTAATTAGAAGGCACTAATTGATTAATACCTTTATTTCTACATTAAATGATCACCTACATCAACTTTAATGTGAAAGTAGACCTCTTAATGTTTTGAAGGATAATTTTAGTGATATAATTGAAAATTTAACATCAGGATAGCCTAGTATGATAAATATTTTTAATCAAGTAGGCGATATTATCTCATTAGTTTTTTTGGACAAAAATAATGTTCATGGAATTTTTAAAGTCAAATTTTTTAAAATTTTAAAATTTGGCCAAGATTCATATATTTATATGAGATAGTTAGTTTGTTATAGAGTTTAATGTTTTAGTGATTTGTTGGATGAGCCAGTGGTTTTTCATTAGGTTATCTTAGCTATTTAAAATTTTTACACACCTTTAGAAGTAGACATTTCATTCTCATCAAGTCAATCCTTTTGAAATCATTGTGTAAATTATTTATTGAAATCAAAAACGTTTTTTACTAAAAAAATTATACTTACTGTTTTTGTTTTGTTATTGTTATTTCTATTTATTCATAATAAAATAACCAATACAATTTTTGTCTTAGAATATTGTAGCATTTATTAATAGTCTTGTTCTATATTAAAAATGATTTAAACCATTCTATATTACTTTATATATTCTATCCAAAAAGGGGGAGAAATTTGGTAAAATAACATTATTAATTTTAAATAGCAGATCTTTTTCAAAATAAAGTGGAAATTTAACTATTTACAGCATAAATAAAATATTTAATGGTTAAATAAACAATAAATATAAACTATTGATTTTATAATAATTACTATTACATAACATTAAAAATATTATTTCATTTTATTGGAAAATCGAATATTTTCTATAAGTTATGTTTTGGGTTATGATATTACAGTAAGGAACCCGACATTTGACTAGTCAACGATAGAATTTTAATTTAAATATATTACTTTTATATTCCACAATGGTATTGATAATATTAAATATTATTTTAATGTTTTTTATAAATGATTAAAAGGATCATTTAAAACTCATTAAATAATTAATATTTATGAGTGAAACAACGAATCTCGGGAATGATTAAAATTCAAATGATCATGATTTATCAAGTGATATTATTGGAACTATTAAATTTTAATCAATCAATATTTATATTGTTAAGTTGAAAGTGTTTTTTATACGATGTGATTTATTTATGAATATAGAGATACTGGAAAAGAAAATAGTTTATTGTCACTACTACTCCATTGAAGATAAAAATTGGATATTTATATGTTTATACCTTCTAATATGTGAAACTATTGAGTAAAAATTATTGCTTCTAATTAGTTTTTTGTTTATATTTATGGTATTTTACATTTGGGGTCTCTTCAAATCTATTCTTTCTTAATGACATTTATCATTGAATAATAAGTCAATTTTTATGTTAGTTGATTATATTTCCATAGATAAGACTCATTTAATTCAATCATATCAATATCTATTTATTTGTTAGAGTTTCAGCTACCTAGACTCATTCATTGGTGGAGTATTAGCTTATCAAACTTTGATAAGGACAATTCAGTTCACTATTAAAGTAATAGAAGGTTCTGTAAAATCATTGTTGTGAAGGTGAAAACTTCTTGTAGTCAACTATTAAGGTCATGTGGTAGGAGGACCTGATTAGCTAAAATCACCAATCTCAACAAGAGAGCATAAGTGGAGTATAATAGGGAATATTGTTTCCCTAAACCACTATAAAAATTAAAGTGTTAAACTTATTGTTTCAACCACTTCTTTAAGTATCTAAAGAATAATATACTAAATACTATCATAAATCATGAAGAATGGTAAAATTAAATATTTTTCTAAGATTATTGAGAATAAAATATTCACTTACCTCTGGTGTATGTTTTTATTATCATGAGCTAATATATAGACAATCGAAAAAGTGGTTAATATGAATGACATAGTTTATCAATTTTCTTTATATAGATGGGAACTCCAAAAAACTATAGACATGATAAATAATCCAATGAAATTTCCAATCATGATTTTTATATAAAAGTAATAAAATTTTTATAAAATTATCGAATCTTGAATAATTCTCTATATACACGATATGATAGTCAAAGATAATTGTTTATGAAGGGTATTGTGGACCAAATCTCAATACACTCCCACACTCACTAGAGAAAATATGATAATCATTAGCCATTGAACTATCACATGATTTAATATACTTCCAATGAGTTAAGGATTCAGTAATTTGACCTTATACATTTTCTTCTATGGTTGTACTATTATCTATTACTTTACCTCAATGAGGAAAACCCCCCATGAGACGATATCACTATGTATGTTCCTTTTTAAACATTATTATAACCTACATTTCACAGCTATTACCATATCTGTTATATTAATACAATATATATAATGATTGTATTAAATTGTTTTCATATAATTCAAATTTATATAATCACGAATTATTAATTTATACTTAATGATTAGCTTTAATAAAAATAAAAACATTCTAAAATATTTTTGAGATGGATTGTACTACCCACAGAAATATTATCTAGATAATTTATTATCCCAATGTTAGATATTAGATGAAATTTATAATTATGATGTCATTATTCTTATTTACTTTATAACCATTTTAACATCCTCTCCATTTTTCCAGAACCCATTCCTTGTTGTATTTCATGTTCTATTGGAATTTTTTATCTACTTTAATCAATAGATAACCATGGTTTATTATACAATTGGGAAATATTATTTTTGTATAGAAAATGTCAAGTCTTTTATATAACGTTGAATATATGGTTGATATATCAGGTATGGGTATGAGGATTTATTTATCTTCTTGAATTTCCTATTATATTCAATAAACATATTCAAATATGAATTTATTAAATGTAATATTTTTAGAAACCCATTATTGAATTCTTTTAATGGATTTTTTGAATATCCTATTAATTTATGCATATTGTCTTTGAAAAAGAGTCACATGGTTCCACATAGTGGATCTTGTTTCAGGGAATATAGGTTATATACATAAGTTAATCATTGGAGAGATATATTTAACAAGTTCATAGAAATGCAAATGATTAATTAATATTTTCAATATGTTATCAATTTATATAACTTAAATAATTCCCCCACTAAAAACATTTAAAAACTTGGAGATATTATTATTCATTGATTTAATCAATGACATTTATTAATAAATATATCTTATACCATGAACATTATATTGGACAATTTTTATGTCATAAATTCATCTATTAATATATTAAAGTTAATTTATATAATTTTTTATTTTGAAGATAAATTATGAAATAAAATTATCAGGGTAAGGTATTATGATAATCATAATTCAAATAGGCTTCAATGTCTATATTGTTGAAAAATATGAAACACATTGAACACCATAATTTTCATTAAACCTTTGATAAAAAATAATTAAATTTATTTATTCACATTATCATTATTGTCTATCATTTCTTGAATACCAATTTTTACACAGAGGTTTTTATATCAGTTGGATATGCAGCCAAATTATAGACAATATTTTAATACATAGAATTCGTTATTTTAAATTTCACATTCACTTTTATATTTATCTTATTTTTCTTTTATTCCTTATAGGGTAATGATTTATAATTCTTCACTAAAGATATATCACCTATCATGGGGATTATGAAAACATATCACTTTGGTTTAATATTGCATATATAATATTTTTTTTGGAACAATATTACTGAAAATCCCATGTGGAAATAATTCCCCAACCAAATACTACTGTATCTTATTCCTTAACATTATTAATTTCTATATTTATCCCAATTTTTTCAAATGATATATGAATCCACTTTAGTTAATAATGTATCTCACTTCACTAATACTTTACCATGATTTTATTTACATAAAATATTTTTATTATATAAGGATAAATACCAGAGCTTCACCTTCTTTCCAAATGATAATTAGTTATTTTACATAAATATAACATAATATATCCATTTAAACACAGAAATTTCAGTTGTAATTTATTTTAAATAAATTATAACTCTAATTAGATTTAGTTAGTCATTATAGAATAAATATGGCTCTTGTTTAACATTGATATTTATGAGCCAGGTACTAAAAGGAATAATATAATAATTAAAGTATTTATAAGACTTTATCTATCTCATAATAATAATAAGTGAATAATTTTTACTTATGAGTAAATGGTATAAGGAAATGAATTTAGTATATTTTTTCAGTAAGAGAAAATAAAACGCCATAGTTCTCAAATACAATAATCCTTTCACATTAAAATACAATTTAAGGCCATTCTATAGGTGATGTAAGACTCAATATCTATCAACAATTTTATGATCAAATTCATTATTGTAATATCTTTATTCATCATTGGTTATTTTATTTGGATATAAATGCATGATTTAAAAGAATTATCAAATAAATAATAATTAATATAGAAGTATTACCTTTAATTATAAATACTACTATAAGTAAAATCTTCTTTTTTCATTGAATTTCACAGAAGGTGATTATTATTTAAACATGTAAATCAGTTAGAATCTTATTGTACATTGTCACTCATAAACATTAGTCTACTAGAAAAACATTTTAAAGGTTCATTGTTAATTACACTTTCAATTGGCTATTTATATTTCATGTTATAGTATTAATAGAATATATAAATATTTATCATTAATTATTTTTTATAATCTTTATAAACCATATCCAAAATTAGTAATATTGATTTCTCTACATTGTTTATTTGTTATTTCCCAAAATAACTGGGGTAGTTGGGAGAAATAGATGATAAAATAAGATGTATTAAATGATTATTATTGAATCTAAATATAAACTATGTTAATTGATAAATGTAATCTATCGTTATCTAAATATAAGGATCATCCTGGATTTTAGCTTCAAATGTTTTCACATTTATTGCAATGATAATATCAATCAATTTCAGATATATTTCTTCTGACAACCCTCATGGATATTAGACAACATATAGTAACATTCCTTATCCTTATATGTTTTTATATATCATTTTAAAATTATTATAATATTATGATTTAAACATAAAATTTATTTTCTATGTGTATTATTTAAAATTTCATTCCACTCTCACTTTCAATTTGAGCTATCTCATTAGGTAGTTATTACTATAACACATATGATATCATTTCATTTCATTGAAATATATACAAGATCCCATAACACTCTTAAAAATTATGACATGAAATGTTATGTTAATTGTAATAAATTTATCACAGTGATTCAATGATATTAAATAAAGTTTTTTTGTAAGAATAAACAATATAAATTATTACTTGTATCAATATTACTAAATTTTTATCATGATATATTTACGAATATTATGTTCCTAAAATTATTTTAATTAAATATAAATAACCCATAACCATTTTATCCCAAATATTGATTTTTTTATATAATATTATTGGAATCATTTCTTAATCGTTTATGAGTTGCCTCTGAAATGTAGTAACAACTACTACATTATTTTAATATAGTTTTTCAAATTAAAATATATTTAAGTTAAGGACCCCAAATTTATTGAGTGGATCCTCATCTCTTATGAATACTAAATATAATATCCACATATTAATCAACGCATAATTACATGATTTATGAAAATGGTTTCATTTATATATATCTCTAGGATCATTTGTGTTTGCATATTTATAATAATAGGTAAATCATTATAAAAAAGTGAAAATTTCATGATGATTCCATTTTTTCCACACAAAAAAATTATTTTGAAAGACAGAATGGCCCAGCTCAATATAACTCCCATAAACTGAATTCTATATTAACTATTATTTATAATTATCATTAAGATATTTGAAAAACATTTAATAACATGGAATGATGAAAAAATTATTTATAAAGGAAGAAAAATAAAGAAAACCCATTATTCAATTTTTAAACCCAAAAAATGCATAAGAATGTTTTCTTTTTCCACATTAATAATTTTATCTCAAAAATTAATTTAATATTACATTAATCCAACGAAATTGTTCAATATATTTCATAGAAAATTTCATAAAAAATCATATAAAATATTATAGAAAAATGCTTTTATTGGAAAAAAATAATTCTTATGAATACCATAAATTGAAAATAAACACATGGAATTATTTTTTGTAAATTTAATAAAAATTTCTTAAATATATATTCTTTTTTTAATAAATTCTGAAATAAAAATATTTATCTAAAAAATTTCAATTGTATATTTTAGTTACCTTGGGAAATTATCTTTAAATTTTACCATATATGAGCTCTCAAAATGGAAACACTTAACCATATAATTATTATATTTCCTAAGAGTAACCAATCTCTTATAAACCATGTCACACTTCATAATGTTTTAGAGAGAAATATAGGTCTCATCAATAATTAATCATATATCTGTCTAACTCACCATTCATATAAAGGTTCTAAGAACCAAAGAATAAATAAAATACATATATATTGAATATAACTCTTAAAACACATATTAATTATAATTCAATCCAGTGAGAAATATCATTTTTTAGATATCCCATTGAGGATTATAAAAAATTATCATTTCTGTAGAATAAATTTTTGAAAGAGAAATTTTTTCAAAATATTGTGGGTAATATTTTATTTTAAATTGACAAATAAAATATATAAAGGATAATACATAAAAATAAGTGATATAATTTCATTAAATTTTTGTGTTGTAAGTAATGTAAAATAATCGCTTTGGTATAAAAAGTTGAAAATATATTGTATAAAAAGTGAAGAAATAATTCGTTATTAATTATTTCGAATAAATATGAAGAATTATTTTTGCATCATCATCCTATCAAGAATATTTAGTAACACATTTTAATTATTTAAATGAATATATATCTAGAAGAGATAGAATTAAATCATTTATAACAATGTTTTAATGGAAAAAGACATTACCATGAGTTTTAAATGGTATATTTCATATGTCTCTCCACCCCTTTAATAAAATTATAGCAGTTTTATAATTTCTTAAGAATAAATTAAATTAATTTTTTTTATCTAAGTTCAATTTATTTCATTTTACACCATGATTTATTTTTTAGATAAAATGGTTAAGTTCACATTGGAATTTGTTTGGACATTTGGTTTAAAAATCAAAAACAACCTTAGTATGATGAATAATTTTAATGGGATAATGATTCCATAAAACCTTAAATATCAATAATGATTAAATTAGTATCTTAAAACATGAAATTTTTTTATAACTAGTTATACACAGTGGAGATTAAAAATTAAATATGTCATCTTATAAAGTGATATTTCACATTTAAAAATGAGTGACATCTTCATTTTTAATATTGATGTAAAAAAATGATGTATTTTGTATTTTAAATTCCTTTAGTATTTTTTTTAATTTAATGTTTAATAATTAATCCCATCCATATGTCTAGATGTCATATGTGGTAAATAAAAATTAAGCACATCTCTTCTTGGTTGTTTAATTCCACTAGTATGTAGGATATACGTTATCAATTTACAAGGAATGAAAAGGGTAATAATATAAGTAATACACCACCTTTATGTAATAATAATAGAAAATTGAAATAATGTATATTAATTATTTCAATGTTTACTACCATCAACCTGAGGGGGTGATGAAAAAATAATCACATTAAAATATAGAATAGGTAGTCCACACATACACATCATTGGTGTTTTCATTTATTATAGGATATACAAGACATTGAACATAGTACTTCCATATAGATAATAACAAATATGTATAAATTACTTCTTTTTTCGTTATTTTACTGTAGTTTTAATTTATTTGGAGTTGGCATATGACGAAATAAACATGAAATATTTCATATAGGAATTATTTATTCTCATCAGGTATCTCTTATTTTCAAACATTCTAATCATTATATGATTGTAATTTTTTTATTACTATTACCAATAATACATGGGGATAGATATTTAAAAACAATTCTGGAAGGTATTTTTTGATATAATATTTTCATGATGTGTGTAAAATAAAATATAGGGGTTTATTTTTAAATTACTTGGTCGTTATACTATAATAATTATTCAAATTTATATAATATAATATAATTTTATTCAGTGAAAAGTGTCACTTACAGAACAAAAAATATATGTTAGTGTAAAAATTTTTAAACCCCATTGTTTATTATAAATAAAAATATGTTTTTGACTTTATTACTTACTTTTAGCATTAATTAACAAATGTTACACTTTTTGACTTAGTGAAATTGTTTTTACCAAGGTTACAACTAATAAAGGAGAAAAATGTTAAATTTATCATTACTAAATTTTATCCTCAGTACTCGAAATTTTAAATATTTATAGGGAATAAATATTTTTAATTGGAAAAATTAATTTTAATACATCAATTGAAAGTTAAATAAATTATGTTTTCAATGAATCCATATTTATGCCAAAAATGATGTTATTTGAAAATTAAATATAATACCGATTTTTATAGTATTATTTTTTATAAAGTAATGTAATTTATATTTAAACAAAAATAATAATGAATGATATTTTTTAAAATATTGTTAATTAAATGAATTTTCATAAAATTATTTTTTTACTCTTTACACAAAATACAAAAAAATTCAACAAAAATTCCAAATTTACTTGAAGATAATTTTGGATTATATAATCTAAAAGAAGAATTTGTTTTTATCAAATTAAATTTATAAACTTTTTTTATTAATTATTTTAGTAAAATGATATATTTCAAGGATAATATTCATATAGAATAAAATCATTTTATTCATGATAGAAAAATC
Source organism: Viscum album (assembly GCA_963277665.1). Taxonomy (NCBI): domain Eukaryota; kingdom Viridiplantae; phylum Streptophyta; class Magnoliopsida; order Santalales; family Viscaceae; genus Viscum; species Viscum album. The sequence goes on from OY728138.1 coordinate 1,971,290,286, forward strand.
ATATTAAATAATCATTTTATATATAAATCTATAAAATATATTTATTCAACACTAATAAAGAAATAAAATTTATTATCTACTATATTTAATTTTTTGACACATTATTTCAATCTATTATAAATTTCATCCCCACAGTATTGATCAATACATAAAAGGATTGATTGTTTTTACCACATAGTGGTTTACAATTCTAAGGATGCCTATAATATCAAATATATTTTCCATAAAAAATTAAACCGAAGAGTTACCTTATTTTTTAATACATGACCTATTCTAAACAGAATCATTACTAACATTTCTTCATATGATTTTTTTTCTAATATACCATAACAATGGTAGTAACATATGATTAATTAGGAATATAATTCCATATAAATGAAAAAATAAACACATCTTGTACTGAGATAAACTTAAAAATAAGGCATCCGGATAAGTAATTAATCCCTACATCTATATATATTCATATGTTTTAATGAATATAGGGATAAACATTAATTTTTTTTCCTAAAATGAATCAAATGTTCCCAATGAGATATTTCATGAAATTCATACTCACCTACCTCAAATGAGAGGTTTTTTCTTTAATTAACTATATTAAATTTATTATTACCATGTACTACACTCATGTGGTGATGAATAATTTTTTATTTCTAAAAACTCTCATTTACCAATTCTGGACCCCTTTATTTCCTCTCACAAACATCGTCCCAATATTATATATCCTGATAAGTTTATCAATATAATTTCTCAAAAGGTTTCATTTGTATACATGAATGAGTATTTTAATTATAATAGAATTAAACTTAAGAAAAATGATGCTCTTAACTTCCATGATAATATATTGTGGACTGCTAAAACATATCCTAAAAAGGATGAATTTCATGTTTCAATTTTGTCATTGTATTTATAATGATGTAATACTGCAATTAAATTAAGAACCCATTATTTCTAAAATGATTTCAATTTTGAGTACTTAGAACTAAGATCATGATTAATTATAACAGTTAGTGGAAATCCATGTAACCTAGGAATATTATAATGAAAAATTATGAAAGAAGAATGCAAAGGTAAAGTATCTTGAATATGAATAAAATTCCCACATTTGTTTAATTGAGAAATGCTAATACAAATACGATTATTAAATAGAGGTGTTTTTTGTAATCCCATGATGATTTAAATTGATTTGTTCTCTCATTTTCATTATAGAATGTACAAAGATAAAATAACCCCCTTTAGTAGTTATAATTTACCATTAAATGCTAACATGAAATAAATCAATTGTTGAAATCCACTATATCATTCTTCATAGCCTCTCATGATAAACATTCATGAAGGTATCTATATATCATAGAGCATAGGTAATGAATAAAAAACATGGAGATGTGATATTCTCAAAAAAACTCATTCTTAAGATGGGAATCACATAGTACACATAACCACATTCCAAATATAACAAAACATTCATTACCAAAATTAAACTCTGAGAACATAAACTTCTGGACCAATTTTATACATTCTTACAAACCATGATCTTATTTTTAATGATTCTTAATTCTGTAACAAAAATTGGATCAAATAATATATAATAATATGATCATTTATTTTATGCATACATAATTTTCAAAAAAAAAATTCTTTACTAATAAATTATTTTGAATGATCAACGATTATTCCATATTTAAAAACAATATACCAAAGGAATACAATATTTGATAACTAAAAAAACACATATACTTAATATTACATACAACTTATTTTCATTTAGTTTTCACGAAAAAATCAATTGATGTTCTCTTGATCTTTATAGATTTTAGATTTTACCAGGAATATCCTCGATGAACCCCCCGAATATTTATCCAAATGACGAAGGAAACATAATTAATTAAATCCAAATTTATAGCGGTTGTGTTTTATAACCAAAAATAATAATAATAAACTCATTATGGCTATTCCAAAACTGTAATAACATCTTTATAGTTTCCTATTCATTCACATTTAGCTGATGGTGCCCAAACCTAATAATGATCATAAAAATAATATTCTTCTCCCTATAGATGGTAAAATATGTCAATGATATGAGTAAATCGGTATGTTTCTTTAAGAGTGATGTTATTGTGTACTTTATAATTAAAAAAATTATCATGGAAGCATCATTATTTTTGTCAATCAAAACACAAGAACCCTATGTTGTTGTTCATGGGTCGATAGAACCCATATCTATCCATTCATAAAAAATATTTTGTATTTATAAAATTTTAGTTGAATTAATTGGTAAGGGGGATATGATGTTGTTAAAGCATGAGGAACAAAGTCCACAGAAAACTAATCCTCACAAACAGGAATAACACTAGACATATCATCATGAATGGATTCAAAATCAAAACTTAATCCTGGAACATCTCAAATATATATAGTTTATTTCTTCTTAATAGTATGTGAATGATAACCTACACTTATATATTTCAATGGTCTCTTATCTTAATGATATTTTATCAATAATATGAATTAAATTATATATATAAATGGAATATAAATCTAAAAATAACCTCTATATCTATGTAATCTACATAAAAATAAAAAATTTAAAGGAAATCTATACCAAAAATAACATCATACTCCATAATGGAATAGAAAAAATTCAGGAAACATAATTGGAAAAATGATAAAAAGAACACATTGGAATAATATTTATAGACATTAAATTTACATATAACGACATCATTTACCACACCTGTATCTTCTATACATGTTAAAAAATAATTTTATTTCACCTTTCTGTTTTTTGTTCAAGCTGATTCTCACCTTGAGTATCTATAATCATATGCAGATGAACATAGTGTCCTAACTCATTGTTATTAATATATTTAACTACTTACTATTAATTAATGGCCAATCCTTTACCATTTGTATATTATTTTCAATCATGAGATATGCTTCAATGATTTCTAAATTAGTATGTCATCTTGTATCTCATAATAAATTCTCTAGAAAATCTCTTTCCATATTTATCACAATAGGTTATTTGAATTTTCATTCATTCACATTTATTCAATTAATTTTTCCATATTTCACACCACATTGATCTCTTATTATCCTTGTTATTATAAAATTACAAAGACTCTATCATGATATTTTTACCACACTACACATTATTTGCATAAATTCATAAATTATAAGAAACTAGAACACCCTATGAACTTCAATTAAATATTATATAAAATCATGAAATTTAACTATCAAGTTCGAGAATTAAATTATATTCACAACTATCTAATCTCGTAAAATTAAATTTATTTGACGAAATATAGTCCTCCAAAGAATTTGAATTATAGAAAATTTATTTACATTCAATATAAAATAACAATAATAAAATAGATTTTAAGGTTGAGATCACTAAATACTATCAATTTCCCGAAATAAATTTGTTCATTTACCTTATTGTTCTGTACTAAGGATCACTATTAATTGGAATCACATTCATAATGATAAATAAAATGGGGTAACTTGTGATAGTATAAAAATATAAAAATATAAAATAGCTTCTCCAATTCAACAATACATCCTTCATCCTTCACTGGGATAGAGGGTACACTAAATGATTGAGGTTACCATTTAATGAAATTATACACAATTCACAAATACTTATAAGTAAAATCTAATTTATCCCATTTATTATTCCCTCTATGGTGATCTTATAGAAACTATGTTATCATATTTACAAACTACTCTATTATAATTTAATATATTCTTGGATTGTAGTTTGGAATGATCTTATACTCCTGATCCATTTCTAATACAGCTTATATGTTTCTTTTAGAATAATCCATTGTGAACAGACAATGATAAAATTAAGAAACATGGATATTATCCAAAGATATATTATGATAGAATAACCATATATTATAATCTCATATATGTGAATTTCAACATCACGAAAACATCAAATGTTACCGAAATAATTGTTTCAAACCCCACATTGACAACTTATAACATAATAAAACTAAAAGTAAAATAATTATAATAGTTGTTTTATTTTCAGAAATTTCCCTTATACATTCTATGTATAATGGTAGATAATTATTGAAAAATATTTATAAATTTTTAATTTTAAAAATAGATTCTATTTTTGGGAAAAATAATTCTTCTTTATAAATACACACTTGATTTTCTCAGGTAACTCCAAATACAAGAACAATGTCCCAATTAATTATTTAATTAGATATACCCCCTATAAAAAACATTATAAAATATGTGATAATGAAAAACGATATATTTAGGGGATATAAAAGAAAATAATCACATTATTAAATTATAAAAACAATAAAATCCATATTAATGATTTCATTTTCTATAATAATCGTGTGATCTCAAATATGACATTTCATTTCCATGGAAAAAAATAGATTTCTCAAATGATTTCATAAAACAATTCACATTAAATATGTAATGGCCCCGACCTCTCTGGCCATTTCCTTTGTAAAAAAGGTCACGAAGTGTTCTGGAGGGTAAAATGGAATTTTCCCACACTTTCCAAAATTTTGAAACTATATGCCGTGTAGTTTGAGTACACGTTGTGTGCCCACATGCTGGGTATACCCCGTGTTGCAGACCATGTCCTTGCCGTGTGCAATAAATGGGTACCTTCCATGTGTCCAGTACTACACGTCATGTAGTCCTTCCCTGCCCACGTGTTACCATTCAACAGTTGTGTGCCGTGTTGGAGTGGTGTCCTTTCCATGTGTAATAAATGGATACATGCCGTGTGTCCAATACTACACGCTGTGTAGTCCCACCCCGAGTATGCGTTACCCTCAAACCCTGTGTTGACCAGTCAACGGCCGCAGAGCCATGTTGGAAGTCGTGTGGAGACGGTGTGAAATAATCGAGTACACGCCATGTACCATAAAATACACGACGTGTAATTTTTATTTTCTCGCCTATAAAAGGAGGGGTCCCTTCCTCCATTTCAACTCACCTCTCTCCTCCCCTTTCCTCTGAGCGGAGTTCTCCCAAGAGACTCGAAGGCTCTTTCTTCCATAACTTCGTCGTCTGAGCTCTGATTTACGATACGTTATTGGCCATGGGATCGCAACGATGTGGCGGAACTTCCAAGATTGGATCTTTTGTCTTTCATTCAGATTTTCCTTTTCAAAATCAACACGATGTGGTTTTTTCGGGACTCGACAGAAGTGACAGACACCGACGGACGTCTTCTAAGGTTGATCCGGGGGAGCGTTGCAATCGGTACCTGTTGAGGTAGAGAACATACCTTCGTCTCTCAAATTTTTTCAACATTCAAGGTGGGTTCTCTCTTGTTTACGTGAAACACTTTTGAACTAGTTTAATAAAGATAATAATTGGCTTATATAATAGGGATGGGACGTTTGTGATTGCAGTTACTTATTTATATCCTGTGATATTATGCTGCAAATTGAATGTGCTTCTGCCTACTGAAAATCAAGGTCATTGGGGGCCATTGCTTATGCAATTAAATGTTTCCCTCTCCTTCTGGATTTTTTTATGGATGGAAACTTTGTGGAATGTGGAATTTGGTTAATCACGTATTGTTGGCTGTTTAAAATTTGGAACTCTTGTGTGATCACCTCGGTTATACAAAATGTAATAATGAACATGTGGGTGTTTGCTTGGATACGTGGCATGTGATGGGAGTATTTTGTGGGTTGTTTTGGATAGGGTGAACAGTAGGGATTCTGTTGACTTTGATTTGGGTTGGTGTGAATGTTATGTTGGTAACAGGCAGCGGGGCTGTGATAAATAGTATTAAAGGGATAATGATGTATGGATTTTGGTGTTTTTTTGGTTATTGTGGTTAGTAGTAGGGCTGCAGGGATGGGTTTGAATGTGAACGGGATATGGGTTGTGAATAATAAATAAAATGTGTAAGAGTTAATGAATGGTGGGTCATGGTAATGAAACGGGAATAATAATCATGGGGCTGTTCGGCTAATAATAAGGGCTTGGTTGTGTTGCTTGTGTTTTCCTAACATGATTTGTGGATGGTAGGGATATGTTTTACGAATGATTGATGTGGTTGGTTGTGGATAGTTTCCCAATAGTTAAGGATCTAAATAAATTAATTCTACTAAAACTTGAAAACCTAAATGGGGTTGGGGTTGTTTGTTGTATTCATGCTTCGTGGTAGCAGTGTGGAGGCAAGTGCTCAGTTTCTCTGTTTAGTAGCCATAGGTTGGGCTGAGTGTTTGGTATATATATATATATATATCTGTATCTTTGTGTTTTGACGCACCCCACCCATGTTGATCACTTAGTGTCTAACACTCCCATTTCATGGGAGAGGGTGTTTTAACATAGTTACTAGATCCTTCCTGCCCCTTCCCCCCTAGGCTGTGATGGATTGAGGTGACCATACACCTAAGACTCTTCTGGTTGGTTCTGATTGGGGTGGATTTAGCCCAAGACTCTTCGGTCAGGTTCTACTATTTATCAATAATCTTCAGGATGAGGCCCAGGTCTGTGTGCGAGCGCGATACGTGGTTGTGAGGACCAGGTGTGTGTGGGCTGGATAAGTGGTCGTGAGGATCAGGTGTGTGCGGGCGGGATACGTGGTTTTGAGGCCTAGGTGTGTGAGCACGGGAGACGTGGTTGTGAGACCCAGGTGTTTGGTGGCGGGATACGTGGTTGTGAGGCCCAAGTGTGTGCGAGCGGGGAGAGTGTGGCAACGTCAGGATGTTTGTCGTTAGGAAGAGCAGCTAACTCATGGGAAATGGTGCGGGGTACCCAATACTCTTGTTCTTATATACTACTACCTGTTGTGATTTTGTTTTTGGTGAGTGTGGCCGGTGAGGTTGGGTGGATTGAATTCCTTTCTAGGTTTCTTCAGATGTTCTCACGAGACAATAGGATGTCTACCCACTTGTGCACGACATCATTAGGTTTCCCTACTGAGTGTACTTGTATGCTCACCCTAAGTTTACTTTCAGGTTTCAAGGAGGACTACCTAGGCCGTGCGGGACCCTACTTGTCAGACAGTTGTAGTTGTTACTGTTGTTGTACACTTGATTATTTTTGTTATTGTACTTTGAGGTTACTTGTACTTGCACCATGTTATTAAATTGTCTAAACATGAATGTGGGCTTGGTTTGTTTTTATTTCTATACACTTGTTCTTTTCCTTTTTAGTGGTTAACTTGTCCTATTTCCTGATCCTAAATAATAAAAAGGTTAATTCCTCACATATTTGTGAAAAACTCATACCCTTGGTGCTAGTCTCCACCCCGGGCCCTACTGGAGGCCGAACTCGGTGGTCATTATCTCTGTTTCACCATTGCCATCTCAAGAGGGGCATCTTTGGTGGGAGGGGGTCATGAAAGAATGGTATCAGAGCTGATGGATGAGAGATAGGATGGAGTGTGGATTTAGGCACAGTGAGGATTGCATGGGATGGTAGGGAAATAGTGTTAGTTAATCTTGGTGTGTGACATTGTCCAGGGAAGACTGGATAGGACACGGGACTTTAGGTCCCCCCATGATCCGATGCAAGGACTCTAAGCCTACTGAACGACCAAGTGAGCCTACATTGATTGCATGGTAGAAACCCTAGAGAAGGTACATGCATCACTATGGTTGTGTTTTAAATGATTTGGGTGTTATGGAAAAGAAATTTAAATAAAATAATAAAATGAAACCCTGATAAATTTCATTACTACTTGGGATTAGGAGATCTTTGTTTACCGTACAGCTATGGAACCTGGACGTCATCCTCAGGTGTCTCAGACGACCGAGGACCTGCAGATTCAGGCGGTCGATTAGTTGAGGATTGACCGAGATGAGGAAGATAGCCAGTGTCAGAAGACTCTCTGTTATTTCCAACGGCAGACCCTCTAGAAGTACAAGGGGAGTACTTCGGATACGGAGATGTAGGGGTGTCTTGAGGAGATAGGGATCGCTTTTACCTTGATCCATGCTCTGAGGGAGTATTGGGTTCCCCTAGGAGTAAGTCAGCTAAGAGGTGTGGCGTGACAGTGGTGGATGCTCTACCTCGGAGAGAGGGTAGAGGCAGAGGTTCCATGGGCTGAATTAGAGAAGGAATTCCGAGAGGAATTCCTTTCCTCCATGATCATTGTTGAGAAGAGGCAGGAGTTACTCTCCCTTCAGTAGGGGAGTATGTTAGTACGAGAGTTGGGGATCAAGTTCACCGATCTTCTACGCTTTTCTCCAGATCTCTTTTCAGATGAGGATTCTCGTGCTAGACGATTGGAGGAGCCACTTTTCCCTTAGCTACAGTATGTTGTCACCCCCTTCACCCGTCTGACGTACTTAGCGGTATAGAAGAAGGAAGAGGTTGTAGAGAGGATGCACTCGCTGGGATGTGCACCATGAGAGGGGATCCATCCGGGCTCGTCGAAGGGGAACGCAGTTAGCAGCAGGTCTCTTGCAACGAGACCTTCCAGGTTTAGGCCAGTGGGGAGCAGGCCCCAGCAGTTCCATTTTAGATCATTGGGTCCACGTCCCTTTTTCACGAGCCAAATACCGAAGTGTTTTTGTGTGTGGAGGTTTCGGGCACGTTCGGAGTCGGTTCACGACCCGAGATGAGTACGGTGGAGGTGGGTAGGTTTAGTGCCCACCTCAGCAGCACCAGTTGTCGGCGAGGCCCTTCCAGCAGCAGTAGGACCATGCTCCTCCGAGGGAAGACTTTGCGGGAGGAGGCAGACCTCAGGGTGCTCCTCAAGGACCTCGACCAAGGCATGGTCGGGGAGGTGGATGAAATCAGATAGGTAGAGGAGCTGGGCGTGGGCAGTTGCACACAGCAGAGTTGACAGCTTAAGCAGGACCCGATGTGGTGCGTGGTACGATTTGTTTGTTCAGCACTATTGTTATTGCATTGTTCGATTTGAGAGCTTCGCACTCCTTTGTTGCACCTGGTCTAGCCCATGCTTTGGGACCAGACGTAGAGAGACTCTCTCTACTATTGGTGCTGAGTACACCAGTTGGATGCCATACCAGTGTATCTTGTGTTTTCCAGAGATGTGGGCTGACGTTCGGACCACATCAATCTAGTTGGAACCTTCTTCTGTTACAGATTCAGCCATACGATTTCATCCTAGGCATCGACTGGTTGTTTTCTGTTAGTGTCGTTATCGACTGCATCTAGAGAACACTCGTGTTCTCTGATGTGGACGGGCAACGTGTAACTTTTTGTTGGAGAGAGGAACCATCAGGTGTGAAGCTGACGTGTAGATCCTCTCCTTTCCTTGTTAGGCGGGTTATCAGTGGTTACAGTTGATACAGAGATGATGGATGTCCGGGAGGTTGTTGGGGAGTTCCTCAATGTTTTTTCTGAGGAGGTTGTGACTCTACCCCCCCCCCCCCCCCCCCCGACGTGACGTTGAGTCCGGGATAGACTTACAGCCTGGTGCCCGTCGGATTTTTATGGCCCCTTATTGGATGGCACCTTCGGAGTTGCGGGAGTTGCGGATTCAGATTGATGATCTGATGGAGAAAGGTTTTGTTCAACCCAGCGTATCGCTATGGGGTGCTCCAGTTTTGTTCATGAAGAATGCATATGGTGGACTCAGGATATGCATAGACTACTGAAGGTTGAACCAGGTAACGGTCAAGAACTATTACCCCCTTCCAAGGATAGATGATCTCTTTGACAAACTGAGGGGAAAAGGTTGGTTTTCCAAGATTGATCTACGATCTGGATATCATCAGCTAAGGGTAAAGGACAATGACATATCGGAGATGGATTTCAGGTGCAGGTATGGGAACTTCAAGTTTGTGGTGATGCCGTTTGGAGTTACGAATGCACCGGCTGTGTTCATGGGACTTATGAACTTTGTCTTCCGAGAGTTTCTGGACCGGTTCGTTGTTGTGTTTATCGATGACATCCTGATCTGCTCAATATTAGAGGAGGATCATGTTGAGCATCTCGGGCAGTCCTGGAGGCCCTTCGACACCACCAGCTTTATGGGAAATTGTCGAAGTGTAAGTTCTTGACGCAAGAAGTACAATTCCTTGGGCATGTTGTGTCTCAACATGGAGTGTCAGTTGATCCATTGATGGTGGAGGTAGTTGTTTCTTGGGCAGTACCCAAGAGCGTGGTGGAAGTTCGTAGTTTCCTGGGTTTGTCAGGTTACTATGGGAGGATAGTTTTGGACTTCTCTCGAGTTGTTTCTCCATTAACAGCTTTGACTAGGAAGAACCAGGTCTTCCTATGGAGCGATCAGTGCTATAAGGATTTCGACTACCTGAATGAGAAGTTGGTCAGTGCTCCCATACTCAGGTTGCCAGAGGAAGGGTTGTTGTATGAGGTGTTTTGTGATGCTTCTGGCCTTGGTCTGGGGTGCATACTGATGTAGAAGAAGGGAGTGATCTGTTATGGGTCTAGGAAGTTACTCCCTCATGAGCGTAACTATGCCACCCATGACCTAGATCTTGGAGCATTAGTGTTCGCACTAAATATGTGGTGACATTACCTCTTTTGGGAGCGCTTTTTGGTCTTCTCAGATCACAACAGCCTGCGTTATATCTTCTCCTAGCATGACATGAACCTGTGGCAGCGGAGATGGGACAAGTTCCTCCAAGAATATGAGTTTGAGATCTCTTACACTAAAGTTAGGGGAAACATTGTGGATGATTCCCTGAGCAGGAAGTCGTATAAGGAAGTGGTTCAGAAATCCACTGATGTTTGGAAGGCGATGGGAGAGTTGGATGCCTTGCACTTGGACGCCAGGGTAGAAGGTGCTAGAGGCTGTTTGTTTCAGATGATGGTGCAGTCCTCCTTATTGTAGCAGGTGGAATAGTCTTAGTGGGGGGACTCCGAGGCGAAAGTGATGTGGGATCGTGTAGATCAGGGGAACACTCCAGAAGGATGGTCAGAGGACAGCCGAAATCGAATGATTTTCAATGGAAGGTTGTTTGTCCCGGAGATAATGCATGAGGGAGTTCTCGATGAGTACCATAGATCATCCTTGGCAGTACATACAAGAGTTTCAAAAATGTACCAAGGCCTGAGGGAACAGTTCTAGTGGCCCAGGGTGAAACGGGCAGTGGCAGAGTTTGTGGCTAAATTCCTAGTGTGTCAGCAAGTGAAGGTTGAACACCGTGTTCCTAGTGGTTTGTTTCATCCTTTAGATGTTCCTGAGTGGATGTGGGATGGCATCTCGATGGACATCGTCACAGGACTACCCAGAGCTTAGGGTTGTTATGATTCTATCTGGGTAGTGGTGGATCGACTAACAAATTCAGCTCACTTCTTAGCAATTAAAGAGTCAGGCCCAGTGAGTACCTTAGCATAGAGGTACGTAGAGGAGGTGGTGCGTTTTCATGGATTCCCAAAGACTATCCTCACAGATCGGGATACTCAGTTTACCTCATGAGTCGGGAGGGGGTTACAACATGCTTTTGGCACCCAGCTAAGCTTTGGCACTGCTTTCCACCCCCAGACCGATGGACAGACAGAGCAGACTATCCAGATGTTGGAGGACATGTTGCGAGCATGCGTTCTGGATTTAGGAGTATCATGGGTACGACACTTGCCTTTCATAGAGTTTTCCTACAAAAACAGCTACCACTATACTATTTTCATGGAACCATTTGAGGCTTTGTATGGAAGACCATTCCGTTCAACCATTTTCTATGCAGAGGTTGGCGAGACAGGTGCTCTTGGGCCAGAGGTAGTGCAGAGCACCACAGAGAAAGTCCAGCTTGTACGTGAGAGGATGAAAGTGGCTCAAGACTGCCAGAAGTCTTATGCTAACCGTTGGAGAAGGCCCTTCTAGTTCGAGGTGGGAGATCATGTGGTCTTGAAGGTTTCCCCTCAAAGGGGGAAGCAGAGGTTTGGGAAAGGGAACAAGATATCAACGAGGTTCATTGGACCTTTTGAGGTGCTGAGGCGAGTGGGAGAGGTGGCATATCAACTGGCCCTTCCACCTCAGTTGGAGAAATTTCATGATGTCTTCCACATCTCCTAGCTTTGTCGGTACTTTCACGACGACTCCCACGTTATCGACTGGGAGAGTTAGATATGGGAGATGAAACGACCTTCGAGGAACGACCAGTCATAATCGAGGATCGTAAAGAGAAGGTGCTCCATGGACGAACCATTCCGTTGGTTCATGTGTTGTGGAGGCATGGAGGCCTCGAGGAGGGAACTTGGGAGCCAGAGACCTAGATGCATGCTCAGTGCCCGGAGTTGTTTTGATTTGTGTTTTCCCTTGTTCTTCTGAGATTTGTGTTGATCTTGTACTCTATACCTTTGATATATGGAATTCTTGGCTTGTCAGTTGTGAGACCTTTTTCCCTATTCCCTGGAAATGTGTAACGTGCCCGGATGTGTGAGGAAAGGGAAAAACATGATCCTTAATCAAGAAGCATTAATGCGGATGCGATTGAACCCGTGAGGGCGAGTCAGTGCTGCCTAAAGCAAATAATATCTCGACATAGGAGATGTAATTTCCCCAAACAACATGATCGGGCAGTGTGTTGGTTGTGCGGTGTTGGGGGTAGTGTAAGTTTGAAAAATCCTAATGTATGAAAGTGGGAAGACACAATTCTTAATCGAGACGCATTAATGGGGATGTGATTAAACCCATACAGGCGAGTAAGTGCCGCCTAAAGCGGATAATATCACAACATAAGAGAAGGAATTCCTAACACATATGATTAGTGTTGTGGTTGGGTTCCTGTTATAACGAGAACCCTAAGAGGTATCTTTTTGGGTTCCTCTGGGATGGTTTTTGAATTCTCAGGGAGGATAATGTTTTAAGAGGTATCTTATGTAATGGCCCAGACCTCTCCGGCCCTTTCCTTTGTCAAAAAGAAGGTCACGATGTGTTCTGGAGGGTAAAATGGACTTTTCCCAAATGTTCCAGAATTTTGAAACTACACACTGTGTTGTTTGTGTACACATCATGTGCCCACTTTCCGGGTATACCCCAATGTTACAGACCATGTCCTTTCCATGTGCAATAAAGTGGTACACACTGTGTGTCCATTACTACACACCATGTAGTCCTTCCCCACGCACACGTTACTAGTAAACGGCTATGTGCCATGTTGGAGAAGTGTCCTTGCCGTGTTTAATAAATGGATACATTCCATGTGTCTAGTAATACATGTTGTGAAGTCCCTACCCGTGTATGTGTTACCCTCAAAATGTTTGTTGACCAACCAACGGCCGCGGAGCTGTGTTGGAAGCCGCCTTGAGACCGTGTGAAATAACTGAGTACACTCTGTGTACCATAAAGTACACGCCGTGTAATTTTTCTTTTCTCGCCTATAAAAGGAGGGGTCCCCTCCTCCTTTTCAACTCACCCCTCTCCTCCACTTTTCTCTGAGCAGAGTTCTCCCAAGAGACTTGAAGGCTCTTTCTTCAATAACTTCTTCGTCCGATCTCTGATTTAGGATCTGTCAGCGGCCACGGGATTGTAACGACAAGGTGGATCTTCCAAGATTGGATCCATTTTCTTTCCTTTGGCTTTTTCTTTCCGACTTCGACCTGAGGATGTTTTTCTGGGACCCGACAGAAGTGACGGATGCCGACATACGTCTTCTAAGGTTGATCTGGGGGAGTGTTGCGATCGGAACCTGTTGAGGTACGGATCTTACCTACGTCTCTCAAATTTGTGCATCTTGCGGGGTGGGTGTTCTCTTGTTTATGTGAAACACTTTTGAACCTGTTCAATAAAGAAAAAAACTGTCTTATATAATGGGTATGGGAAGGTCATGAATGAAGTTACTTATTTATATCCTGTGATATTATGTTGCAAATTAAATTAGCTTATACCTACTGAAAATCATGGTCGTTGGGGGACTTTTCTTACGCAATTAAATGTCTCCCTCTCCTTCTGGATTTTCTTATGGATGGAAACTTTGTGGAATGTGGAATTTGGTTAATCACATAACGTTGGCTGTTTAAAATCTAGAACCCTTGTGTGATCACCCCGGTTAAACAAAATGGAATAATGAACATGTGGGTGTTGGGTTGGATACGTGGCATGTGATGGGGGTGTTTTGTGGGTTTTTGTGGATAGGGTGAACAGTGGGGCTGCTGTTGACTTAGTTGTGGGTTGGTGTGAATGTTATGTTGGTAACGGGCAGCGGGGCTATGATAAATGGTATTAAAGGGAAATGACGTACGTATTTCGGTGCGATTGTGGTTATGGCGGTTGGCAGTAGGGCTACAGGGATGGGTTTTAATGTGAACAGGCTATGGGTTGTGAATAACAAATAAAAAGTGGAAGAGTTAATGAATAGTGGGTCATGGTAATGAAAAAATAATAATAATCATGGGGATATTTGGCTAATAAGAAGGGATTGGTTGTGTTTCATTTGTTTTCCTAACTTGATTTGTGGATGGCAGGGATATGTTTTATGAACGATCGATGTGGTTGGTTGTGGATAGTTTCCTAGTAGTTAAGGAACTAAATAAACTAATTCTTCTAAAACGTGAAAACCTAAATGGATTGGGGTTGTTTGTTGTATGCATGCTTCGTGGTAACAGTGGCGAGGCACATGCTCAGTTTCTCTATTTAGAAGCCATAAGTTGGGCTGAGTGTTTGGTATATATATATATCTCTTTATCTTTGTGTTTTGATGTACCCCGCCCATGTTTATCAATTAGTGCTGAACACTCCCATTTCATTGGAGAGGGTGTGTTCCCATAGTTATTATCTCCTTCCTACTCCTTCTCCCCTACGCTGTGATGGAATGAGGTGGCCTTACACCTAAGACTCTTTGGGTAGGTTCAGATTGGTGTGGCTTTAGCCCAAGACTCTTCGAACAGGTTCTACTGTTTCCCAAGAATCTTCGAGATGAGTCCCAGGCGTGTGCGGGTGGGATACGTGGTTGTGAGGCCCAGGTGTGTGCGGGCGGGGAGAGTGTGGAAGATTTAGGACGTTCGCCATTAGGAATAGCAGCTAACTCAGGGGAAATGGTGCTTGGTACCCAATACTCTTGTTCTTATATACTACTACCTGTTGTGATTGTGTTTTTGGTGAGTGTGGCTGGTGAGGTTGGGTGGATAGAATTACTTTCTAGGATTCTTCTGTTGTTCTCACGAGACATTAGTATGTCTCCCCACTTGTGCATTAGAGATTTAGGTTTCCCTACTGAGTATACATGTATGGTCACCCTACGTTTACTTTCAGGTTTCCAGGAGGACTACCAGGGCCGTGTGGGACCCTACTAGTCGGACAGTTGGAGTTGTTTCTGTTTCTGTACACTTGATTCCTTTTGGTATTGTACTTTCATCATTCTTGTACTTTCACCTTGTTAAAAAATTGTTTAAACATGCATGTGGTCTTGGTTTGGGTTTATTTCTATACACTTGGTCATTTCATTATTGGTGGTTGACTTGTCCTATTTCCAGATCCTAAAAATAGGGTAATGCCTCCCATATTAGTGAAAAAAACATACCCTTGGTGTTAGTCGCCACCTCGGGGCTTACTGGAGGTGGGACTCAGGGGTCATTATCTTTCTTTCACCATTGCCAGCTCAGGAGGGGCATCTTTGGTTGGAGGGGGTCGTGACAAAATCATAATGGGAAATCCTAACTATATAATTTTTATGGATAAAATTAATACAAATGAATTATTTTCCATGAAAAATAATTATATCACTTTTTATTTGTGAAAAATTATCATAAATATTATTTAAAGAATATGCTCATTTTCTTTCCAATTGAAATGATATGTTTTCATTCAAAAAACATTAGAAACATATCATAAAGGCACCCTGGAACATTATCCTCAAATTAATACATAAAATATCCCTTATAATGCAATCATAGAACCACATAATTATAATATCTCTTAGTAGTACCCTATAACCGTTAAACTCTGTCACTTTAATAAATGTGTTGAGAGCTATATTAGGCTCTCCTATCATCAGAGATATATCACGATCACCCATCATTCATTCAAAAAGTAAAAGAACCATAGTATTAATTAACAATATATATATTCTACATGAATAGAAAACCCCATTTCATTTGGAATGAAATACCAAAAGTAATAACCTAAACAATTATCTCATAATACTGGTAAAATGTTCTGATTTGAATAGAATTTTTGTAATATAAAAATGTAAATAATATAGAGAGAAATATTTTTCATTAAATATAAATGTATAATTTTAAATTATTAATGATGATGAATAGTATTTATAATTGTTTTGATATGAAGATTAATTCATATACATTAAAAACATTCATTTTTCACTTTCTTAAAAAAAATTAACATTTACAAAAATATAGAAAATATTTCTTATTAATATATTGAAAAAATTTAAAAAAATTTAAAATTAAAATTATATACCATTGCTGATGAATTAATAATAATTAAGATACATCTAAAAAATCCTGGGTATAGAATATGAGCCTCATCCATGTTGGCGAGTTCTCTCTTAGTGCATCCATGAGACCCTGGCTCGAAACCTGGCAGAGAAATAATTTCATGGTACTATAATCGGACTGTAGTAGGTCCTGTAGCAAATAATGTAGTAGGAACTATATCAGTACTGTGTGGGTACTATATTATGTACTGTAGCATTTACTGTAGCAGGTACTGTTCGGTACTATTGTAGCCAGAACTATTCAACTTGGGCCACCAATATGGGCTTGGAGTCTTTAATGCCTTTGGGCCACATAGTCCTTCATGTCAGTAAGACTTTTAGGAAACCATTAAGGCCTTCAGGCCACCTCAAGTCCATCAATTCATCTAATATGAAAATTCTTAGGAAATTTCTACAAGGAACCCTCTCCAGATGAGAATTCAAAATAAGGGCTCATTCACCAGATTCGGGATAACAGATTTGGAAGAATGGGAGGGTATGACATTTCCATCAGTACCAAGAAAGTGCATATCTGCACATGACAGCTAGCCAAACAGCCATCCAAAATTCGGAGAGCTAATAACAATGCAGATGATAGGGAGGGGCTGTTTTATGTAATCAAAATCTGTATAATTTCATTATAACCTATGAGACATGTAATGTCTCCAAGCCTATGGGAAATTTAATGGTTGGGTTTCCCTTCAACCCATAAAAGGGGGTTACAAAAAATATATAAAAACGAATGCCTTCATGACATTCAGGTAACATCATTATACATGTCAATGATTTAATACCATTTAAAATAATGTTTTAATGTAAAATCCCTTTCCTCGTGTCCTAAATCATACCATTCATAAGACTTCCCTCTTGAGTAATAGAATTGTATTATATTTACATGACTTTGAAACATTTCAAAAATTATTCCATTATCATTATTCTATTTATTTAATTTATTTCATGTTATATTTAGTTAATAAATTTTAATTCTCAAAATTGATGTTTCTATTATATTCATTTTATAAGTTAAAAATTAAATGGGTAGGTTAAATAATGTTAAAATAATGAAGATTAAATAAACTAAAGAAAAATAATCATGATTTTTCATATTTTTTAAAATTATAATATTTTATATATATATATCCATGCATGGTGTGATGATAAATATAATATTTTGAATTATGGTGGTCCTATTTTTTATGTACATATGATCAATGATTCCATTTCATTACTGGATTGAAAATAAATAATATAAATAATATTTTACAATTTCTAGAATCATAATTATTATATCAATTTTTATTCCTTATTTTCATCCATGTGACCAACCGCGAGAAATGATAATGAAATTTAGATCACATTTCTTCATATATGGGGAAATAAATAGATACTCACTAGAAGCCATATAAATATACAATGGATGTAAAAGGGTAGAAAATAATTAATATAGTATACTTACCAAATCATAATAATTTAATATTTTTTTATAAATTATTTAATACCACCTTTATAACTAGATGTGTGAGGAGGTTATGGGAAAAATACATATCTCTTCATGGAGATGGTAGTTCACACGTAGGCATGAGAAATGTATTCATTTCCCATATTGTAGAAAAAACATTAAAAAAAATTCCAAAAATATAATAACATTTTTTATAAATAATATTTCTATTTCATAATTATATAGTGTTGATAAAAGATATTATATAAATTGAAGAATAAATAACTGTGAAAAATTAAGGCAAGGGATTATTCATTTTCTATAGATATTTCTCTTTTGATTAGTCATTAAGAATTCTGAGATAGGTAATTTGAGAAGACCAATAAATATACGTTGTGGGGAGGGATGTTTTGAAAAAACATGGGTAGGTATTGGTCAATATAAATGTCTCAAGTTGTGTAAAGGTAAAAGGAATGTGTGTTTCATTTTATATGTGAGTGTAGTAGAAACATATTAATTATAAAATGGTTTAAAACATTATAAAATATAATCCACTGGAAATTGGGTCATAAAAAATTATATTTGAATATAAGTTTATCAGTTTCATTAACATAATATAAAAATAATAATTAAGATATTATCATTTTTCCTCACCTTTTAATTTTATTCATAATTAACTTGGTTTTTACTTTTTACTGTGGTGACAACATTTTTCCATGGTTACTACTCTTAAAAAAATTAAAATTGAGCTAACTACTATATTTCAGCATCATAATTAAAAATATTAAATACTTTTTCATTATTTAATCTATAAAATTGAAATAATTAATATATAATATATTCAAGATAAACACATTGAAAATAGGTTTTCCCTATAATAATTTGTAACTCAAAAAATGATATTATACCAAAATAAAATATATTAATGATTCAGATGGAATTATTATTATTTTCTTATTTTTCAATTATGAGAAATTTTTTATTCAGTTGAATTAAAAATTAATGAAATTTTTCTATAATAGAAAATAAATGTTATTATTAATAAAAAATGTTATTTTACTGTATTCACGAAAAAATAAATATTTTCAATAAAATCCAAAAAAAATAGTCAAATTTATACATGTTGAATACATTAGTGTAATTTATTTTATCAATTTGAAACCCATAAAATTAGAAATTTATTTTATTAAAGGAACCAAATATTTCATCGAAAACATTTCAGCATGAATAAACCCTTTTCAATTATAATAAAAATTCATATAAATGTATCATTCTATATAAAAATCCATAATTTGTTTTGCATCACTATGGCATAAAATTGATTTCATATTGTAATTTTATAGGGTTTCACTCAAAAAAGGATATTCTGCACTCTTGTCTCTAAAATTATACCACTAAAACTATAAATATTTTATTGAACAATATGTTAAACAAGTCAACCCAAAACCGTCATAAATAATCCACAATTGTATGATTCACCCTCAACTTTGGATGATAATAAAACTAAACTATTTTTGTATTCAAAATCAATTTATATAAAGTGATTATAGATTTATAACTAATTTTAGTTTTAAATAACATATTTTCTTTTCTTATAGAATAAGATATGATTATATTTATCTAGATTTTTACTATGAGATCGTAATTAAAATAATTAAAATATATAATTATAAGTTAATCCAACAAATATTTCATAATATTTATATTTTTATAATCGATAATGATTTATAAAATAATGATTTATCCACACATTAAAATATAAATATTAACTTACATTTTAGAAACAAATTGATAAAATGACATGAAAATTTTCTGTTTGGTAATAGTTTATCCACTATAAAGATTATGTGTAAACAATGACCCTAGGGAACCGGTATGATATATAAACTAGATAATGTAGATTCTAACAATTTCTCCTATGAATTTCATCATGTCTGGGTTTTCTCTAATTCACCATTTCAATTTCAGTATTGTGAACTCCAAAATTCATTATACATGTATACTCAAACATAAGTATGGGGAACATGGATGAAAGGATAAAATTTAATATCATCAATCCCAAACACATATACCCCTATAAATTGTCAATAAATATGGATGAAACCAAAATAATTTTAAGATAAATTTATATTAATAAGGATAAATTTTTACAACATAAATTCAACAAATACATTGAATAAATAATCTAATAAATGTATATGGGTTGATCATTTCCCATGATTCAGAAATATGAATAAAAATTCCACAAAATAGTCAATAATCTATCATTATACACAAGCTAATTTTTAATTCTTTTAGATATAATTGAAATATTTTTATCTTATAATTGGAAATCCCCATAACCATGTTTTTTTGATATATTCCAAAAAAATACATGTTAATTTTTAATGAAACTTTTAGCTGAAAAAATGTGAAAAAAGTAGAGGTCTATAATCTAATCGATTGTAATTATACCTGGTTGGATTAGATTGACTTAACTCACATTGAGATAACCCATCAAAGGCCACGACAAGTGATTATAAGGAATAAGTAACAATTTTATGAAACTCAAAAATAGTGATATTGGGACGTGGGATGAATAAATTCAATAATCTGAATTTTGCCTTTGTTTTTCAATAAATTTAGAACAATGAATTTTAAGTTTTAGGTCACAACCCCTGGCTCAAAATTACATGGTATGTGAGGTAGTGGATTGTGTCACCACCCTCTCACCCATTTCAATCTATTTTTTAAAAAAAATAAGTGAATTCAAATTTTTTATTTAAAATCCCTTTTTTGTGTGAGACCCACATGAATGTAATTTTTAATGATCTTTTTTTATAAATTTTTAATATAGTAAAAAAAATTCAATTTTCATATAGTGGATTTTCAACTATTCAAGCTCCAATATATGTAACATCAGTGGTGTACAGACCGCATAGAATCCCTATATTTTAATTGTATAATATTTATTTTAAATTATTAAAAATATATACATGACCACTTTGACATGAAATGATGGTACTTGGAACATGGTAATGCCTTCAAATACGGAATATTTATATATATTTAACCAAATCCCAATTGTAATACATTATCTGATATAGCTGTGTAAGTGGGTACCCAAGGATTACTATATAAATTATTTTATCCCGTGAAAAATTAGACAATAATAAAATAAAACAGGTACCTTTCAATAATGACACAACCCTGAAGTACTCTGTACATATTTTAATCCACATATCTTATTGGAAGAATCATTGAATTATACTGATAATACTTTAAATTACCCACATTTCATAGTTCAATTATGAGAGACTGCATAGTTTTATAAATTTACATCCATGGACATAACATTGAACATGAGATACCAATAAAAAATAAATTCCACCCAATAATAAGAAATTATATAATTCTTCTTTCTCTCTATTTTTCCTCTATCTGAAACCGAAGGAGGAAATTGGAGGATCAATTTTTTTAAATATCCCAAAGTGGAAATTTTCTAGACAAATATTTATTTACACTTAATTTTAATTTTATATAAATTTTAAATTGTTCTATATAGAGATACAACCGTCATAAATACTAAAATTTAACATACTTAACACATTTAACTTATCTTAAATGACTTGAAAATTTTATAACACAAATGTATCACCCTTATCTGACATACAATGAAATAAAAACTTCAAAATTATCACTTTAATCATATTTTTTAGGAAACCATTAATCAATAATATTGTAATAAAATTCAAATAATCTCATATTAACATTTTTTACTAGAATATTTATTAAATACATTGATATATTAATTCAGTTCTGATTGTTATAATATCTATAGCATATAATTGACTTTATTATTTATTTATTTTTCATTTTTTAAAACACATAATTTCTCTATAAAATGTATATAATTCCAATTTTACATAATCGTTAATTGTTTTTAATTGGTGGAGAATCTTGATACAAATATTTTCTAACCCTCTTCAACATTATATTAATAAAATTTTTCCAAACTCTCAGACTAAGAGTTATACCTCAAAAAACATCATGTACCACAAATAGGCTTAGAGAATTCTTAATTATGGAATGATTCCATGAACACTAAATGGAAAAAAATTCTTTATGTCTAATGATATATTATAAAATATAATTTTTTTATTTTTGATTTCATCCTTCAGGACATGTTCATGTTTTTTTTGATGTATTGGATGTAATTTTTTTTCTACAATGGACATTGACTTATTCAAGTCACTAAAATTCATCTCAATCGTAAAATGGTATTTTTTTCGTCTAATTTGAAGTATTAAATTGTATCTAGACCATTCGGTCATTATTATTCCACAAATGGAACACATGATTCTTTATGCATCACCACAAGAACAAACTCTCCTGATATTAATCATGAATCAATGTACATGACAAATAATGCAAATTCATAATTATTTCATGATTATATTCTATATCCACGATCATATATAAAAATATCCAATGAAACCCAAAATATGTGGTGTTTTTGATTGAAGTATAGTCCTTGTTATTGCCCCAACATAAAACTTGTAAGTGTGATCTTCATAGGAATAAGTATAACTGCTTATGAGTCCACCTCAACTCGTATTAAATCATTATATATATATATATAGTTAATATGATTTACCAAGACTATATGATATATGTTTATGATTACATCCATAGTATCTGATGGTTCCAATTATGCCTATGAATTTTTACAATATATGGTCATGAAAACAAACAAATGACACAACTATGTATATTATCAATATAGAGTTAATAAAAATATTTTGGAATTAATAAATAATGTATATCGATATTTTTATATTACACTGTAATAAAAATAGAATCATCAACATGGTTCTAGGGAACAAAGTATAATAATACCATCTGCTAATATAAGAACTATTTAATAACATTAAAACTGGTATAAATTTCCCTCCATTAATCCACATCTAAAATTTAAAATTCACTTATTAACTAAAAAATCAGACACTGAAAATCATTATAGTACACTAAAAAATTAATGCATAAGTCCTTAAAATTTATTTAAAAAGAAATAATATGAATAATAGGTAAAATCTACAAGAATATAAAGAATTACCATACCTCCCTTGGTATATTCCTGTTTTTAGAAATAAAAACAAATATTTATTACTTCGCAATAAGATAATTTCAAATGACTACTAATCCAGAGGAATTCCACTGTGAAAATTATTTACTTCTTGTGTATATTTCAACAAGAGAAAATACCATTACATTCACAACAATCCCATTGTTCTGCTAAAATAATATACATTAAGTTGAATTTTTTCCATTTTTACAATTAAATTACTGGAAAATATGTGGTAAAGATCTCAATTTTACATTGATGACTATAGAATACCAAAAAAATGAACAATAAAGAACACAATTATTATATAAAATTAGTGCATCAAAGATATATGATTATAATATATAGAATAATTTCCATATCAAAAAATAATAAACCAAAACCATCATGTCGTAATATTATTATTTGAGTCTTGGAATGAATGGTAGATCGTTTTATCTCGAGTTATCTCAAAACATAAAATATTATTCTGATACTTATCTATAACTATTTGTATGATTTTAAAAGAGTATGTTGAATCCCAACATAGACTATTCCTTTTAGAGTATCTCAAAGATTATATATCTCAATTTGGATTCCCTCTCATCAGATTTCATTTCAGTGGTATTATATTAACCATCTAGAAATTTTACATAATGGCGGATAGAATCTAAGAACCCCATGTGAGGATAATATTAAAAAAATATTAAAAAATCAAAATATAATAATCTCCTTTCACATGAATTTATATTTTTCCTTATAGATTATTCATCCAAGATACAACCCTCAAAATATTATAGGATATACACTTCTCCACCTATCGAGGACAAGTTATAAGAAATTCACATCTCTTCGTATCTCTGTCATGATGAAGTAAATGCATAAATTTACCTATATCAAGTAAAAATTATAGCTATATATTTGGTCCACCCAAAACAAGAGTAATTTTTTTAACAGAAAATATTTCTTTCCCGTTTTTAACCATCATATTTCTAGAGATATGGGAGATACTTCTATAAATAATTCGATGAATAATCATTTATGATAATATTTTCTACTAGATGTTAGAGGAGTTACAAAACATTAATAATCCCATAATATTTATTTTGGATAAGATACATGTATTTAATAATAATCTAATGAATATATATATCAATTGTAACCAAGAGTTATTTCTAAGTTCAAATAGATAAATAGATAATCTATAAATGGGTTTTACCCAAGGGAATAACTGATAATGGTTAATTATCATTATAATCACTCACTATCTCTTGATATTGGATATGTATATAGAATTAAATAAATGGTAAATCACAATAATATATAAATATATATATATATTAATATAAAATATCATATATCCTTAAGTATTTATTCATAATAACATTTGTTTAATTAAATCACTTATCCATCAACCAGATATAAGAGACTCTTCATGTTTTATTATAGAACTACAACATCATATTCATTGAATTCACCCATCCAATACTATTTAATGATTATAGAAATCAGTTAATAGTGTCCACATTTATTAAATTAATTATATATATTCATGTGAGAAAATTGAATATTTCAACTTCTATATAATGTTTCAATTACACATCATCTAAAAAGAATCAATAAATTTTGGAAACATATTATATAACACTCATATATTATCTTATTTTTTAAGAAAATAAATTTTCCACTTTAATTTATAAACCTATAATCATCATTCATTATTTTATTCTAAAAAATTATATGTTATTCACTAAGTTAAATTCAATATTTCTTCAATTAAATGTTCTTTTTTAATAGTAATGATAATTATTATATCTTAAATTTTTGTTCATAGAATTTTTCATTGATTCAACATATTCATATCTTATTCTCTAATATATTGTTATTTATTCTCACAATTATGTTTAAATAGAGTAGTTTTTTTCTACCTATTTACTTCTCTAGTTGTATTCTCCCTTCTCAAGAAACATCTTTTATAGTGATTACATGTTTCCCACCACCATTGATTAACTTGTAACTGTCATATCATTTTAATGGTATCTCAACATTGTATATTTTATACAATGATGTTATGATGTGTTTACTGAATTTCAATTAACCACTTATTATATCTTTTTAAGTAATAAATATTCAAACTCTTCCAATGATTTTTGAGCAGTTTGGAATAAATATACATCACCAATAATTATTTATGTCATAGAATTCTTTCATTATATTATATTCATCAACATATTCTTTTTCCCATAATTGAATTGATTTAGTTTGTATCAATATTGATATTGTGGTTGATATATAAAAATGGGTTGGATATTTAATTGAAAATAGTGGTTAAACAAATTAATTTATTTTGTAATGGGGTTTTAAAATTTTGAATTTGAATTATATATGAGGAATACTCTATTTCTTTCAACCATATAACTAATCAATGGTAGAGTATGAAATCAATGAATGGGGGATGAGGTTCTTATAACACCATCTATAATGAATGAGATCCTCCTTTATTTTTCAAAGAGTGATATGGAACCATTGATAATGGATAATATCAACGTCATACGAATATAAGAATGATAGAGTTTGGGTGAAATACATGTCAAAGTATGCTTTCAATGTGATAATCTAGAAACAAATTATGTGTCATTATATAAATATTGTAACGATTTATAAAAGGTTTTATTAATTAAGATTTCCAATTTATGGTTGATTTCGCTACTATACATGGATGCCTCTATAATTAACGGTTTTAGGATTTCTTATAGGATGATAATTTTCATTCCCATGTGGAATTGGTTTATGTGATTAATTTTTATGTGGACTAACGAGATCATATCATGGGAGGTATAGAAGTAAATACACATGTGGACATAACCTAGCATGATTTCATTGAAAAATATTATAATAAATCTATTTTTGCATATATTTTTCAAAAATTTATGACAACAATGTTATTTTATTTAAAATATTCTTGTAAATTCAATGGAAAGTAGGATAGATGGGATCATGTGTTTTTGAAATCAATGGATCTATTAGATTATAATAGAGTAGATGGTGATATCCCGATATCTTGTGGTTAAGATAATGTGAATAATTTTGATTGATAAAAAATTTAATGTGAAGAATAAAATATTGGATTTCTAGGGATAAACATTATCTTATTCAATGAAATTGAGATGTTGAATAAATTATTTAGGGGTTAAAAAATCCACAATCACTTGATCCATCATTAATAGAAATGGATAAAATTACAATGAAAAAAGATACTGTAAATTATACAAATAAAGGATTTTGACATATGGACATTACTACACTGAGAAACTCAAAGAGGGAATTCAAGGGTCTTGTTGTTCTTAAAATATGTATAGAGAATAATGAAACAAAATAGAGAATTACAATATTCATTATGAATTAAAAAATAAAATATTTTTATTTCATTTACAGTTCATGAAATTCCACAAATAGTATCCCCTCATATGCCAACTATGAAAACTAGAGTGACCCCTATGGCCTTCCACCGATAGGTCTTGAATGGAATCCTAGTACCCATCATATAGATCATTAATAAGGGATGAATTTACCCCAAATTCCTTTGAAAAATATTACAAAACCACTAATAAACACCATAACATAAAAATAAAACTATTATCCCCTGATAAACAACAATTATTGAAACCTTCATATTATACAAGATCTCTAAAATGAAAAAAAATACAACTCATAGGTTGTACCTCATAACACAACCCTAAGCTCCATGATTGGGATTCACATATCAATCTCCAGAATCACTATTAAACTATGAAATGTATATATATATATATATAAGATATATTATGCATGTATACTCAGTAGGATAACCCTTAAGACCACATATGAAAATATTGACTAATCAAAATAATACCCATGTGAATAGATAAAGAAATAAAATTATCAAGTAAAATATTACCCATCCTCCACAAGGATCTATCACCAAATAACACTTACATGTATAAAAAATTAATATTAGAAGAATATGACATATATGATACCAAATATACACTTACCCGTTATTTTTTTCTCTTAAATACCAATAATATTTAAATTGTGGTCCGCTGCATTCCAAAACCAAGTCACAAACACACCATACTAGTCTCGTTACATCTGATTTGGGTCAGACCATAGACTTTTATATCCCAACCTAACCTGGGTCAAAATATTTCCATAGAACTAGTACTAGATTCACCATAACCATAACCAAAACTACATAAAACATATATATTTCACATTGAAACCATACCACATATCAATATTACTATGGTATCATCAACATGATGGAGATTAACAACATTCCCTCCTCCAACCATGCACAACCCCCAACAAATTTCATCACTGAATCCACTGAACAAGTATACTATGAGACACAATATTCTATAACAAATAATAATGGGGGAGTGGAGAAGAGGTTTTAATTATATAACTACTCACTCTCTAATATGAATATTGGGTAAAATAATAAAAAAAATACAGATAATAATCAATATGTTTAATAGACTCATTTGGGGTTTTTATATAAATGTTACAGAAAATATATCTTATATATATCCACACATAATCCATACAAAAAGGATTCATTAAAAAAAATACAATACATTACTACAACTCTTCCATCACCACTACAAACATCAATCAATATAAAATTCTATATCACAAACAAGGCCTACATTCTATAGAAAACATCCATATCAACAATTCATAATTCACATTTACAAGTATAATTTTTTATAATACAGATTTACCATATTCAAGTGATATTAAATTAATTATTCCATTAAATTCCATATATAATATAATGAAATTTACATTCATTATCTAGGATTATTTATACACTTTACCAAATCTTTTAAACTGTTAATATTTCATTTGCATCCAATGGATCATTCAATTTGATCCCTGTAACACCCCGCGATTTTTTATGAGGATGATTTTTTATTTTAATATATATATATATATATATATTGTGTCTTGTGATGTATGAAACAACAAGATAATATTTTTCTACACACAACACCGTCTTATCTTGTGGTATATGTGACACTTTTCTTGGATTGTGTTACAAACAATTTCAAGTTATTTTGATATAATTTATTTCATGAAAGATCGAGTTTAAAATAACAACTAAATATTATTATGTAACCTTATAACATAGCCATTACAATATTATATATTATTATTATTATTATTATGTGAATTATTAAAATATTCTTTAATGCTATTGTGTGTAATTAATTATAAGTGAAAACTAAAATATTTTTAATTAAAAAGAAATGTTTTTCTAAGAACTATTTATATAAAAATAACTGAGTTTATAAATTAATAAAATAAAAAATTTAAGATTTTATTAATGTATTAAATACTTAATATATTCAATATAATGTTTTTAAATCATATATATGTTTTCCAGACATGATATAAGAACAAATTAAATTTTTTGGATAAAATAATAATTTTTTTATAAATGCAGTTTTCCACCTTTTGATGGCACACAAATTTTAAATATAGTAATGACACTTTTTATATTATATTTTACAAAATAAAAATTTTCTTTAGAATCATGGGATAAATATTTAACTTTGAATAATTTTTGATATTTTTCTGATAACATTCATGTTTTCATTAACAGTAAAAATACAATATATTTTATATGAAAACATGTTTTTTCATCAAAAACATATATATGGTTAAACTATATTATTTAATGGTTTTAAAGTATTAAAATAATATATTTTTATCATGAAATATAATATATGTTATTTAAATTAATTTAACATATAGATTTGATGAAAAAACAAATCAATCATTTACAATGTTTTATCTTTTACAACATTTTTTTATTCTTAAAATAGAATTTATATTTAATTATTTAATTAAAATTATTTGTTTTTAATTTTAAAATATTCATTCAGTATTTTGAACCATTAGTTACAATTTTTAGAAAATAATTATTTACTTTTTATGTACATTGAATAGTAAATTGTATAATTGTTATTAATACGATAAAAATATAAATCTTGTAAATAAGGGTTAATTTAATGTTATAAAATTACTTTAAAACTTATACTACTGTGATTTTATGAGTTATTTTAGACATAAAAAATCCTTGTTAATAAATTATACCCCTTGGAAACCCCTTGGATTAAATTAGGACATTTAATTTTTTTATAAAATGTTAAATATGTCTCATTTAAATTTTAATTACTAAATACTTTTTAATATAAGGGTACACAAAAAATAAATTTGTTTATAAATACTAATTTTATATATTAAATGTTTTAATTTATAACTGTAATTTATTAGTAGGTTTTTGAAAATAAATAATTACCTTAAAGGTTTATATATTGATGATGCAAAATTATTTAATTGAAAAAAATTTAGTAAAATAATTTTTAATAAATTATTAGAACCATTAAAAGACCAACACACCTGACCAAATCTTATTTGTCAAGTATATCTCAACAATAACAGACAAAAGTTAATTTTATTTACCATTTAATACCTTATGGAAATAATTATGACACTTATAATATTTTTAGTGATTATAATGTTGTCACATTTACGTTTTAAAACATATAGCACTTGTTAATGTAAAATTTTCTAGGAGATATATTAGTCTATATAAAATTTTCATTAAATATAGAGGATTTTTCTTCTTCATATTATTTTATTTTCAATTTTTACCTGAAAAATAATTTTATTAAATAATTACACAAAAATGAGTTATAATTAAATAATTAATAAAAATATCAAACAAATGTTATCATAAATTATAAAATAAATAGAATTTGGGATAATTAATATATCCAACAAATATTATAGAGGACCTTGAACCCATGTAGATGTAATAAAATATTTGGTTTGAGGTTAAAATCTTATCTTGATATTTTTAAAAATTCATTCAATAAATAGTGTCGAAATTGAAATTATTGATATTTTCTCAAAATAATGTTTTATTAAATTATTTGAAAATAATAATTTTTTATGAAAATTATAAAATATTTATTTTTTAACTTTAAAATTCTGTATATTGAAAATATGATGTGAAATTGACATCTAATAACTAAAAATTAAACTAATTTAAAATTGATCAATTGTTTTCCATAGTTAAAATGAAAAGAGAATAATTAAGGGTTAAAATATGATAAGGTTTAAAATAAATTCAAAACAAGTATAAAAATTATTAGTTGATTATATTAAAACCTTATCTCATATAATATCCAAAATATTTTCATTTTTGAGATTTTTGGATTTGTTGTTTTTAAATTAATATTTTTGGAGCTTCCAAAAGTGACCCTAAACTCAATTATAAATGATCACCTCATATCTCACCTCTTCACTTCACATTTGGCCTTAAAGATCTGGAATACTCTGACTATTTCCACTCTCAAATTCAATATATATATTCTACAGGTTCCAATCATCTCATAATACCAACTATAGTTCCATTATGAAGAGATATAGAGGGAGAACATCAAAGAATAGGTAATCTACTCAATTGATTTATTTAAAGTATTTCTTATTATACTTATTAATCATGATTGTTTCATTACAAAGTAATAAATTCAGTATATATTATTTTATGAGATTTTATAATGGTTATGAAACAATCATATTCTATATTCTTTGTATCATATGAAAAATTAAAACACAACATTTGCCTATATACGACTTACCATCTCCACAATGTAATGTAATCTATTTTTCAATAACATCTTACATGTGATGAAATAATGATATAAATAGTAACTATATATGATTATTATAAAATTATATGTATTCTGGTATGAAATATATATCCTCAACTTCCATACAATTTCACAATTATGGGAATGATATCATTTCTCGTGTGTCTGTGTGTGTGTACGACATACCGTCTCCACAATGCAATGCGAGTCATTCAACATGATATTAATTAGAGAATTATTATATAAATTAATGGAATTAAAAAATTTGAAATATATTATTCTAATATAATTCATGAAATCAAATAACTACAACTTGGGCATTGGATCTTATCCTAAAAAACATGCGTAAGAAAATAAAGAAGTTAATATATGATAGATGAGGAAAATGTTATTAGAAAACAGATAATAATTTGATCATATATGATGAATATGATTCTTTAATAAGTTAATGAAATCATTTAATAAATTATACATATGTTTTAGATACATAAAAATTATAGGGAAACTATGGTCACTAATAATTTATGAAACTCATTATTTTTTGAGATTGATTATAATTAATTATTTACTGGGGTATATTTATCTTCCATTTCCCTATTTTCGTAAAATGTTTTCATAAAATTTTTAATATTCACCTATAGGTGTTTAATTTCATTTTTACACAATTTTTTGTTTTACTATTAGTTTTGGAAGGAATATTTATTTCATTTTCCATATGAGGTACTTTTTTATTTTCACAAAAAAAAGACAATAGTTTTTTTAACTTATACTGTATGGATGGATTTATATGCCTTTATAATTTTTTATTTTTATGGAATATATATTATAATTATTCATGTTTTTTTCAAATAAATCATTTTACTTAAAAATTATGGGTCATTTTAATAAAATAAGACGTTTTTTGAATAAGAAAGTATATTTTCCTCAATAAATAATTACAAGTGTTTTATTATTATTATTTTCCATATAATGAAAAGGATAATTTTTCTGAATAATATCCCTATTATTCTTATGGTTGATTATGTTTGTGAGGGAATTATATTTATAACATCAATATGTTTTATATGGATTTAGTTATGAAGTAATTAGGTTTAAGAAACCCATTTTATTCCTTGGGTTATGCTGTGATGAATGATTTATGATTTTGTGGAATACGTAATAATGATTTCATTAGGAGATTGGTGGGACCCATATCACCATCCAATAATTTTGGTAGAAAATTATATCTCATGAGATAGAAAATACAAAAAAAATAAGGTAAATCTAGTTTAATAATATAAGGATTGAATGGCAAGTAAACTCGATTCAGTAATAGACTTTGCCTACTATAACGGTCTTGAAAATGAACCTTGTATAACATGGAAATGATTTTCTATAATTTATTGTTTTACATAATTACATGTTTTATGTGAATCACAGTTTCTCATGTATATTGTACCTTTATTATTTATGCCTTATGAACTTCCATGATTTATTTCATAACTCAAGATTTTGATATTTTTATACATAGTATTATTTTACAAAGTTATGTTCCTAGTTTTACATTCTTATGTCTATGTTTTGTTCGATATCTTCCATGTGTAACCTTACTAATCATTTGATACCACACATTTTATTTTTCTTTTCCACAAGATACGAACAAGGGTATTATATAATATGTTTTAAAAGGGGTTCTAGTTATGAAGGAAAATGTATTAGACACCATTAATGTTTTATGAACTAGTATTTTTATGGTTCCAATTTTCATAATGCACTTAACAAATATGGAATTTGGGCATCTTTTTGCATCATGTATCAAGTTTTCCAAACATGTATTTTTAATTTCCATGTACAACAGGTTTGCGTCCTTATAATTTTTATCTGAGAAAAGGTTTAGTCATCCTTTGGAAACTGGGATGTGAAATCATTAGTGAGATCCCTATATATATTTATATGGTATGTCTAGGAAAGTCTCTAGAGATAAGTAATTCTATAGGATACCATCATAGAATTTTGGTAACAACCTCAAATAATATTGGATTAATCATAAGGTCCATATATTTAATTATTATATGTAATTGAATTTGGTAATGTGTTTTTCATCTATTATAATTTTTCTCACACATTTCTTTCTTGTCTTAGTGAATAGACTGAACTAGAAAGAACATGGTTAACATTTAATTTTTAAAATGTGGAAAGTATTAGTTTTATGAAAATTGATTTCCTATGTGGAAATATCATAGAGATAATCATAAAGGTTAAATGTGTATATGTTATACTGTTGTGGATAATGAAATTGTAAATTACATGTGAATGGTATGGGATGTTTTATCATTATTTTATTATTTTAAACCTAAAAATATTTATTAGATTAAGGTTGAGTAACCTTAATGTGTGATTTAATAATTTTGAAAGAATATGATAATGGATCATATGTAATGTTTTAAGAATTATGTTGGATGATTAGATGTATATGCTTCGTAATTCAAATATTATGTTATTTGAATCATGAAATATATAATTTATTTAGTAAAAATTTTCATTAAGGATTGGTAAGGATATATTGAATAGTACTAGGGATGTAGATAAGTGATTCTAGGGTAAGGTGATATACTTGAAGAACACATTATTAAGGATATATAACCCTTAATATGTCCCTTATGTTAAGATAATGATGTTTGGATAAATATATGTTGTATTTGAATAATTCAATTGGATGATGCTAGTTTCTTTGGAAAAATTATGGATATTTTGTCAAGAGGGTTATTCTATCATAGATGAGGTATAAAACATCATTGGGTCTTAAGGAATAATCGAGTATGTTTTGGAATAATAAAACATTTATGTTTTCAATAAGGATGTATGGTAATACAGCTTGTTGTAATAACATAAGAGAAAACATGATGACAATGTTGACATGTTTGGAATGTGATCCATAAAAGATACCATATGATATCTAGGTGGTAATGGTTAAACTGATTTAGTTCACCTCTTTCTAATGTTTTGGCTTTTCAAATTTCAGAAGGATTGTATGGTTATCCATTTATTGAAAGTAAATGTTAATCTCTAGATGATGATTGTAAGATTAATGTATTATCTCACTATAGCTGGACTTATTAATGTTTAATTAAATGTACTAATCTTTTTATTATGGTAAAGACAGATGGAATGAAATATAATTCTATTTATGTATATCATGGTATACTAACACTTCCAGAATGAAAATTTCCACTTCATTTCATAGAATAAGAGATGAAGTGGAAAGTTAACATGGCATAAGGGGTGTATGATATTACTCTTAATCAAGTAATTATTTCTTATATTTATTCAACTCTTTGGAAATGACTTTAAAACAAAAAAATGTTACCCTTGTACCTTAAATTATGATGAATCATATGGAAAATTAAATCATTACATATTTTGGGAATTCTAAATCATTACTCTCTCCTAACATTTTTCTCCTATCACTCTATATCAGAACATGATGGTTATGTATATGTTTTCACATTCCACCTACATTCTCCAATGTGGAAACCCAATAATAAGTGACTTTGGGTAACCATTATGTTTCTCACATTTTATTTAAAAGGATGTTTTAGTATCTGTTTCTTTGATTTTGGTTTCTATAAAATTACATTAAAGCATTAATCCTTTTATAAAACCAATGAATTTTGAAGGAAAAATTCATTTC
The DNA here is from genome assembly GCA_963277665.1 of Viscum album. Lineage (NCBI taxonomy): Eukaryota > Viridiplantae > Streptophyta > Magnoliopsida > Santalales > Viscaceae > Viscum > Viscum album. Next base: position 1,971,324,502 of record OY728138.1, read on the forward strand.
ACAATGGCTATAATGCAACACCCTAAAAACATTTTGAGATATATTTTTTATTTTTATTATAAATATATATATCATTTATGTTTTATTTTTTATGAAATAACTATATAATATTATGATATAGATAATACCATCTTCATTTACGATATACACAACACAATTCTTGTCTTGTGTTACACACAATTTCAAGTTGTATTGATATAATTCATTTCACACATGATGAAGTTTAAGGGAACAACTGAATATTATTATGTTACCTTAAAAAATATCTATTATAATATATTATATAATTAGTATTTATTTATTTATGAAAATATTCATTAATTATTTTGTGATCAATTAAATTTATATGAAAACAAAACCCTTTTTAAATAAAATGAAATGTTATTTTGAAAAAATATATGAATGAAAATAAGTGATTTTATAAAATAATAAAATAAATATTTATGGATTATATTAAGGAAATATATATATATAATATTAAATAAAATGTTTAAAATTTATATAATATGGTTTTTAGACATTATAAAAGAACAACTTCATTTTATTGGATAAAATATTAATTTAAAAAAATGCAGTGTTGTCGCATTTTTTTAGCACCCATTATAAAATAGTAATTTGTAACTTTTATATATTATGTTCATAAAAAATCTCTGAAATTGGGATAGAAAAATATAATTTAGATTTTTTTTGATGGTTTTTCTGATTACATTCATGTTTTGATGAATAGTAAAAATACAATAAGTTTTAGTTGAAACCCAATTTTTTCATCAAAAAATTTTATATGGATAAATTATTTTATTGAATGGTTTTAATTTATAAATATAATATAATTTTATCATTCAATTTAATTTATTCTATTGGAAATAATTTGAAATTGAATTTTGATGAAAAAAATTTCAATCTTTTGCAATGTTTTAACTATTAGAACATATTTTCATTCCAATGATGAGATTAATTTTAGAATACATACTGGGAAATCATGGTTTTGATTTTTTAAGAATGGATTCCATATTTTGAATAAGTAGTTCCAATTTATTTAAATAGAATTCTTTTATATTTAGGAATTATGAATAGTAACATCAGTAATTTGTTTTAATAAGGTAAATATGTAAATTAGGTAATTAAGGGTATATTAAATATTATAAAATTTCCATAAAAATTTTCATAATGTGATTGGATGAGTTATTTTTGACCTAAACCACCAGTGGGACAAAATTGTATCCTTTCGAAGCATCTTGGATAAGATTAGGACTTTTGATTTATTTTATTTAAAGAAAAGTTAAATATGTTTCACACAAATTTTAATAACAAAATCATTTTTAATACATGGTTATACATAATATAAATTTAATTAATAATACTAGATTGAAAGATAATTTTATTTATTAAACATGTAAATTAATTTTTAATTTTTAAAATTAAATAATTACCTTAAGGTGTATATATTAATGATAAATAAATTATTTAATTCATAGAAAATCAGTGAAATAATTTTATCAAAACGATAATAACCATTAAAAGAACCAAATATTTAACCAAATAATATTATTATAGTATATATAAACAATAACCATCAATGTTTTATTGACTATATGGATCCATATAAATGATTTTATGACAATTATTATGTTTTATTTAATTTCATGTTAAAGTTGTCACATTCATGTTTTAATACATATATCATTTTTAATGAAAGATTTTATAGGAGATATATTAGAATTTAAGTATTATCCTTAAATCTAAAAGATATAAATTTTTCATAGTATGTTATTTTTAATTTTAACCCAAAATAATTATATTAGATAATGACAAAAAACTAATGTTGTAATAATTTTCTTAATGGAAATATCATGCTAATGTTATTAAAAATACGAAAATAAATAAAATTTGGGATAATTAATACCTAAAAATTTTATAGATTACCTTGTACCTTTAGAGATATAATAAAATATTTTTTATGAGGATAATGTCATATTGTTATATTTTTTAAAATCCATTAAATAAATAGTGTCAAAATTGACACTATTGATATTTTATCAATATAAAGATTTATTAAATTATTTAAAAATCATAAAATATTTTAAAAAATATAATACAATTAGTTTTTTCCCTAAAATTATTTATATTTTCCAATAATGGTCTAATTGTCAACAAATAATTATTTATTATACTATTTTAATGTTGAACAATTTATTACCTTAGATAAAATTAAAATAAAATAAATAAGGGTAAAATAAAATGTTAAGGTTAACAATAAAATAAAAACATGTCTAAAAAATATTAGTTGTTGAGATTACAACTTTATCTCATTTAATCATTGATATATGGATATTTTGGAGGTTCTTTAATGATTTTTTAGTTTATTATAAATTAATATTTTTGGAGATTCCAAAAGTACCCCTAACCTCAATTATTAAAGGGAACCTCCCCTTAACTCTAAACATCACCTTGAGACTTTAATCTTGGCTATACCATTCAAACATTACTTTTATACTTCCTTATTTACAGTCTATAGGTTATTCTCATCTCAAAATACAAACTATAGTGCCTTTAACGGGAGATTCAGAGGGAGCACATCGAAGAAGAGGTAATCTCTACCGATTCATTCAAATTATTGATTCTTCTACTACCTCTTCATGAGATGTTTTATTTATAAATTAATAAATACCACCAAAATTATATATTGAGATGACATTATGGTAATGGAAAAAAATATATCCCACATTCTATCAATCCTATTAATAATGAAATCATCACGCATGTGTACGTATGGCATACCACATCCATTCCATAGTGTAATTTGTTTTTCACCACCATATTACATGGATGGATATATTGATGGAAATAAGTTCTATATATTATTATTATAAAATAATTTTTATTCTAGAACAAAATATATACCATCAACTTCCATACTATTTCTCAATTATGTAAATGATATTGTCACTCGTGCATATGTACAATCTACGATCTCCATGATGCGATGCGTTTAGTTCTGCATGATCTCCTTAAAATCGTGATTATATAAACGAATTGAATAAGGAAATATGATATATTTTATACTATAATCATTAACTAAATGATATAACTATTACCTTTAATGTGGAACTTATACAACAAAACAACTGTAAGAAAATAATGATGTAAATACCTGATGGATGAGTAAAAATGATACTATCAAACATATGATTATGTGATCATATATGATGAATATGATTCCGGAATAAGTAAATGAAATCCTTTAAAAAATTATACAATAGATTATGATACATAAAAATGATAGAATACCTATTGTAAGGGAGAATTTCACAATCACATTATTATCTATGATAGCTTATACGTTATTATTTATTGGGGTAAATTTTACGACCAAGTCCATGTTTTCTAATAATATTTTCATAAAAGTTGTAATGTTATATTATCGATTTTTAAAGTTATTTTTCTTGATTTTTTACTTATACTACATGGTTTTGAATGAATCTTTATTTTTTTCCATTTGAGTTACTTTTTGAATTTTTTTTGGAAAAAGTAAAGGAAAAATGTTTTTTAACTTATAAAACATAAATTTTTTTCTCTTTCATAATGACATATTGTAATGTCCTAGTTAATCATAATCAATTACATAGAAAAAATTCTATGTGTTATGGTGTCCTAGAATCATCAATCAGTCCCACCTATCAACTCAACAGATCAGAACCACTGATCTGCTTCACTGATCAGCTCCACAGAGCAGCTTCACTGATCAGCTTAACTGATCAGCTTCACAGATCAGCTTCACAGATCAGTTTCACAGATCGGTTTCTCCAAATTGGTTTCACATATCGTTTTCACCAAATCGGTTTCAGAAATCGGTTTCACCAAATCGGTTTCACAGATCGATTTCACCAAGTAGGTTTCACATGTCGGTTTCACCAAGTCGGTTTCACAGATCGTTTTCACCGAATCGGTATCACATATCGTTTTCACCAAATTGGTTTCACATATCAATTTCACAAAATCGGTTTCCCATATATGTTACACCAAATCGGTTTCACAGATCTGTTTCACCAAAATCAATTTCATAGTTCGGTTTCACCAAATCGGTTTCACAGATCGGTTTCACCAAATCGGTTTCATAGATCAGTTTCACCAAATCAGTTTCATAGAACGGTTTCACCAAATCAGTTTCACAGACCCATTTCACCAAATCTGTTTCACAGATCGGTTTCACCAAATTGGTTTCATAGTTCAGTTTCCCCTAGTAGTTTTCACATATCATTTACACAAAATCTTTTTCAAATATCGGTTTCACCAAATCAGTTTCACATATCGGATCCACCAAATTGGTTTCACATATCAGATTCACCAAATCGGTTTCAAAGATTGGTTTCACCAAATCGGTTTCACAGATTGGTTTCATTAAATCGGTTTCATAGATCGGTTTAACCAATTCTATTTCACATATCGTTTTCACCAAATTGGATTGATAGATCAGTTTCACTAATCAACTACATAGGATCCACATCAATGTATCATCTTTATATGATTATCTTATCCTAATCATCATCAGGGGATCAGCTTCACCCGATCATCTCCATCAATTAGTTTCAACTATCTGTCTCACCAATCGACAATAGAGGGGTGTCTGGATTTTCCATCCCCAGTTTTTCCCATAACGCAATTTTTATGTCTTTTAACCTTTTAATGTGGTTCAAATACATTTTTAGCACCATAAAAAAAGTTTTAATTCCCTAGGAGTGGGGAGACCCAAAATGGATCCATTTTCCTCTATTAAATGAAATCCCTTAATACACAACTATTTTGGCGACCCCTCGGATGAGAATTATTAAATAAAAAATTAATAACCTTGTGTGTAACTGTCTAACCGTGAGGTGAAACCAAGATCCACCATTAAATACGCTCGAGATCCTAATATCCCATAATGCCAGGATCATAACCTTATATCGCATGATAATACATTATTCCTAACTGGTCTCTTTTCCTTCTTATCCTTGGTGTGTTTGGAGTCCCCCTTCCCAAGGCAAGTGGTGCGCCGATGTTGGAGCCTTTCCTTCTCATTCTTATTGTCTTATGAGTACCTCCCATGTAAGTCGTGCATCCCCAGTTGTTAGAGCCAGGGGAACAACATCGATCTTTGATCATTTAAGTATGGTTTTTCCTTCATCTCTCTTTATTGTGTATCATGTGGTGTGGGTATGATATTGTTTCTGCGGGTATGGATGAAACCAAACCTTATTAAAGAAAATAAAAAGAATTGTAAAGAATTAAGGGGGTGTTATCGATGTTTCTGTTATACTCATTATCCTTGATTATATGTTGTGAATTGTATGGGCTTATACCCACAAAAAATCATGGTTTTTGGTGGTATTTTATTGTACGCTAATAAACCAATGTTTTTTTGGATATTAATGTGATTGAATGGGTTTAACATGGAAAATGGTTAATCGCATAATCTCAGTTGGTTAAATGGATGCCCAATTAATAAGAATCCTTGTCTGATCACCCCAGTTAACCAAACCGAAAGACGGAACTGAATGAATGGAATATTAAAATTTGAAAAATCCATTGCTCTGTTCTGGTGATGTTGACGATTGATACTTGAGAAGCAACGTGGATGGGGATGGGATCCTCTGATATGGTGTAGTTGTTGTATTTTGGACTTGACGCCATGTGGTGATGTGTGGTGTGGCTTTGTTTGGTTCAAATACTTCTAGGGATCTCACAGATCCCGTTTGATCTTGATACTTTACAAGTGAACAAGGTGTGAATGCTTAATTTGTTTTTTGGCTATTATTCTTTCCTTGGTTTGTGATTCTGCATGTTAGTTTTCTAGTAGTGCAGAATTAAATTAAATAGAATATCTTGAATATGAAAACATAAATGGGTTCAATGGGGAATTGTTTTTTAGGAATGATTTTGATAGGGTTGTGGGTGTTTTGCTTCATATTAATGAATAGTAACAAGGTTGCTTGTGTATGGGATGGTTTTGGAAACCCTTCGCTGGGATGAGTGTTTGTTACCTATATATATAGTTATAGTTCTTATGTTTCTTATTCGTTCCCCATCCATGTTGAGCATATCGTTCTGAACACCCCCATTTCATCAGGGAGGGTGTTTGTTCCAACACATATGTGAGCGGCTTCTTATTATCTCCTTTTCTGCTCCCTTTATCTTATAGATCAAGAATCTTAGGGCAGGATGTGACGGCTTGAGGTCCATTATAGACCTAGATTCTTCTGATAGTTAATGTTGTGGTAGTTGGCCCAGGTGTGTGTGGGCAGGTTCTTCCCAGGAATCTTTGTGATGAAGCCCAGGTGTCTTCGAGTGTGGTGGTAGTTGTTCTGGACTAGGTGTCTACGGGCGTGGTTACATTTTGATGTAGCCTAGGTGCTTGCAGGCGGGATTTGTGGCTGTGGTAGCACAGTTGTGTGCGTGCATGGTTTTGTAGTGCGATTGTGGTGAAAATATCGGGGAAGGTCTGACGTGTAGGATTTCTGCAATAACCAATGGGAAAGTGGTGTAGGGTACCCAAATTTCAATGTGATATTACTATTACTTTACATTACATTCATTATTTGGGGAGTGTTACTGGGTGAAGATGGGAGGATAGAATCCTTTCAAGGTGCTTCAGTTGTCTCCTTTTCTAATAGGGAATTAGAATGCCTCCCCACTTGTGCACAATAGCCTTTGGTTTTCCCTAATATGTATACTTGTATGCTCACCCTACATATATAAACTACTTTCATGTTTCCAGGAGGACATTAGGGATCGTGCAGGGTCGTACTAGTTCAGACTTTGGGATAGTTCCTGTTGCGGATTTTTCTTTTTTATTGGTACTTTCATTTGGGGTTTTCTTGTACTTTTTTAGGATCTACTTTTTTGACTTGCATATGGGAATGGTTTTCTTCTGGATTTACTTTTACGTTTAGTTTTTTTGTTATTGGGATTTACTACCTTATCTCTCGATCCTATTAAAAACGAGGTTATACCTTCCATTTTTTCTATGATTCTATACCCTTGGTGCTAGTCGCCACTTCGGGACCTATTAAAGGCGGGTCTCAGGGGTCATTATCTCTCATTGAACTAGATGAAGGAAGTGTCTGGAAATATTTTGTCCCTTCTCTCATCTTGGTGGAGGTGGGTAATGATAGAATGGTAACAGAGGTAGAGGTTGAGAGATAGGATGGATCTTGGGGTTAGGCATAGTGAGGATTTCAGGGGATGGTAGTGCAATAGTGCTAGGAAATCTTGGTGCTGGAATAGGATAGAGAAGACTGGCTAGGACATGATATTTTAAGGCCTCTCTTAATCGGATGCATGGACTCTGGGCCTACCGAACGACCATGTAAGGCTACACTGATGGTAGGGTAGAGACCCTAGGAAAGGTATATGCAACATAATGACTTCTGTTCTTGTGTGTATTGTGTATTTTTGGGATTTAAAACGAATAAGAAGTCCATGAAAAATTTAAAAGCAATCTTCTACACTACTCAGGCTTAGGAATTACATGTTTACCTTGCTGTAATGGCACCTCAATGATGACCATGAATAGTGCGGGTGATCGGGGCCCAGTAGGTTGACTTGGCTGATCAGTAGCGGGATGATGGAGAGGAGGAGGATGGTTAGTGGCATAGGATTCTTCGTGCCTTTTAGCGGTAGTCCCTCAGGAAATATGATGGAACTACCTCGAACATAGAAAAAGAGAGTTTTCTAGAGGAGTTGGTGATAACATTTAACTTGATCTGGGATCTGAATGAGTACCGGGTTCCTCTGGCTGTAAGACAGATGTGGGGTGCTGCCCGTCAATGGTGGACTCTATATCTTGGGGAGAAGAGGGAGGCTTAAGATTCATGGACCAACTTTGAGTGGGAATTATTGGAAGAATTCCTCCCTTCCACAATGAAGGTGGAGAAGAGAAAGATTCTACAATCCCTTCAGAAGTGGATGATGTTGGTGATGGATTTGGGGATCAATTTCAAAGATCTACTTCTTTTTTCTCTAGATATTTTTTCGGATGAGGAGTCTCAGGCAAGACTTTTAGAGGAGGCACTCTGAACTTCTCTTTAGAATGTTGTTACTCCCTTCACCCTACTGATGTACTTGGTGGTCTTGAAGAAGTCTGAAGTGTTAGAAAAGATGCACATGATGGGAGGTGTGAGACGAGAGGGGAGTCGGTGGAGTTCGTCAAAGGGGAAGACCATATGTAGTAGGCCTCCAACCTCAGGGCCTTCTAGGTTTCGACCAGGGGGGAAAGCCCCATCAGTTCCAGTTTCGATCTCCTGATCCATTTCCTTTCCTCACGAGCCCATGACCAAGGTGATGTATCTATATAATTCATGGGCACCTTCAGAATCAGTGCCCGAACATCGTGTAGTACAGTGGGGGTAGGCAGGTACGGCGGCCACCTCAGCAGCAACAGTTATGACAACCCTGCATTAATTACAAACTTAAACATGATTTATTACATAAAACATCACTTCATACAACAATGATGATCAAGTTTTTTAGTGTCATTGGGGCTTATGATCATTACATAAAAACTTAAAACACGAAATACAACATCTTTATTGAAAACATCCTTTACATGACCACTACATTCCCTCGTACTTAACATTGCATGGGCTAACCTGAGGACATGCATAAGAAAAGGGTGAGCTATAAAGCCCAGTAATGGAGTACACATGGAATAACATGAGGAGTACAATACATGTTATACAATAGGAATATCAATATAGTATAAGAGAAACATGAACATAAAGGCTTGATAAAGCATGGTATTCATAACATGGAAATGTGGCAACAACACCTAATATGGAATTAGAATGAGCCAAGGCCCATTGCACAGGGAGCATGAGTATATCCTCATTTCATATAAAGCACGAGTAAACCCTCGTTGCACTTCAATTAGAGTGATTCATCACTCATTTCACATGATGTATCATGATACTATACTTTACCCAATGCATTGGAGCGATATAACGGCTCACCCTTCTTAAACATTTCAATTCATGCATAAGTGTGCCACATGGATCATAAAAATAGATTCATAAAAAATAATCATTTATTCCACGATAAAGGAATGTGGAATTCATACATGAAATATGGTAATGAATAAGTAAATGTGCATAAAGGTGAATAGCCTTGATGGAGAAATGGGCACGTTATCAACTACACAATGGCATTGGCTTAGAAAATCGGTGTGATTTCGGCAGCGTAACGGCATGACACAATTATTCATAAAAATGGTTGATGAGACAGAAAGGGGTTCCTCATCATTTTTACATGTAATGTAAAGTAAGGAGGTAATATAGATACATGTCCCAAAAATTGTAATGGAATTTAGATTCATGATACAAAATTATTGCTGGAATGTAAATGAGGAGAGAGTAGTTCCTTTTGGAATTTCGGCATGGTAACAGGTGTACATGGGAGGCATTTAGTGGGAGGGAAAGAGGAATTCCATCATTCTAACATTAGTAGGGCAGTATTAGAGAGGTGATAAACCATAACAAAACATTCATAATTGAAATTAAAAGGGAAAAACAACTCAAATAAAATTTACAAAAATGAGAAAGGAAGAAAAACCCTTAATTGGATGTGTGCTTCCAAAGGCTAGAGAGAGGCTTGAGAGAGGATTCTTAGGATCTTGGGGCACCTTGGGAGGATTCTAGAGGGATTAGGGAAGAGTTTGGACGAACTCCAATGGCTTTGAGTGAGGAGGAAGTGTGAGCTTGGGTGGGTAAATATAGGAAAGGTGAGGGAATTCTTTATTATTTAGGTTTGGGGCCCCTTATATTAAATTAATCCAAACCACAAACCAGCCCATGGTTTTTTCCAATGGTTATTGTAAAATGGAAGAGGATAAAAATATTTTATAAGGACAAACTCCGAACTTCGTAAAATAATATGGTTTCTTATGTGGAGGTCTGTCACACTCCCATGGAAACCAATTTAAAAAGACAAGGTGTTTAATAAGTCTTGAGGGATCCATTAATGCTTTTAAAAGTAAGTCAAACAAACCCAAAATCACATTATTTTAATGGTAAAATATATATTGGCTGAAAATAAATCTTATAATATTTAATTACATCACTATTCGGTCATTATGATGTCATAAAACACATTATATATTTAAACGGAATTTAGTTTTCACCCAAAAATTTTTCTGTCTCAGAAAAAAAAGAAAAATTCACTATTGGATATTTTCAAAGTCTTGATTCCAAAAATAACATTATATTATCCAAATAAATTTCTAAATATGTGAGTTTTAACTTTTAAAATAAAAACCGACATTTATCGAAAATTCACGGGTTTTGACAAAAATGGCTTTCAAACCTTAATAAAAAAATTACAATTGCATTCATAATATTATAAGAGCATTTTTATTTAATAAAAATAATTTTATAATAATATTATTATTTTATTAAAATATTATTTAATTCAAAAATACATTAATTTAATAAAATAGAATTCTTAATTAAATAATTATTAAAAACACTATTTTTACTTTAAAAACTATTTACAATGTATCAATAATGACAAGAAAGTATATAAATAATTGTATACAAAAAATAATGTACACGAACATAGTACTATCGATTTGTTACATAACCACTTAAAACAGCCGCATAAGACCTAAGGGTAATGTGTGCGATGGTGACAGACTCTTGGGGGGGGCTCGGATAACATCACTCATGTGGTAATCTCTATCAAATTCCACTTTTCCCGTAGACGGTCCCGTTCGAGCTTGACATGATGAAACTCAGCTTGGGCTTGGTCAAGAGTGAATCCCAAAGACACCACCTCTTTTCCAAGCTCTGAAAAATGGGTTTCGTATGGAGTAATTCTACTGGATGAGGCTATCACTTCTTTTGTCTAAGTAAATTGGATTTGTTAAAGCCCTATATTTATACTAATCATGTGATCACTGTTCAATGTCTATATTAGAAATGTTGACAATTCTTAACATAAAACGAATGAAGTTGACATTTTATACAAACATTTTACATAAAGAGACATTTAATTAGATCAAGAGGGATTTTCCATTAATGAAACATTGGGTCGTTACAATATTCCCCCCTTAAGAAAATTCACCCCGAAACATTTCTTTTACCACACTAAAACAAATGTGGGTAACTCAGCATTGTCATTTCCTCCGATTCCCATGTCGCTTCTTCAAACTTGTGGTTTTTCCACAACACCTTGACGAGGGTCATTGAATTATTTTTTAGAACTTTTTCTCTACGATCTATGATCTTCACTGGTTACTCCTCATAAGAAATATCATCCTCTAACTGTACCACCTCAAAAGAGAGTACATGTGAAGGGTCTGGTATGTACTTCCATAAGAGGGATACATGAAAGACATCATCTACTTTGGCCATGGTAGGTGGAAGTGCTAGTCAATAGGCCATAGCCCCGACATGATCAAGAATCTTGAAGGGGCCAATGTACCTTGGACTTAATATCCATTTCCATCCAATCCTCATGACCTTCTTCCACAGAGATATGAGTAAAAAAACCATGTCTCCAACTTTAAACTCAAGGTCTCGTCGACAGTTATCTGCATAACTTTTATTTCATCTCTAGGTTGCCTTGATATGCTGCTGAATGGTTTTCACATTCTATACCATTTCCTCGACCATTTCTGGTCGAAACAGCTTACATTCACTGACCTCATCCCAACATGCCGGTGTTCTGCACCTTTTCCCATATAGGGCTTCATATGGTGCCATTTGGATGCTCGAGTGGAAACTATTGTTATAAGAGAACTCAACCAGAGGGAGATTTTGATCTCGCCCTCCTTTAAAGTCCATTGAGAACGCTCTCAACATGTCCTCATGTGTTTGGATAGTCTGCTCAGATTGGCCATCAGTTTGAGGATGATAGGCCATACTGAAGTTCAGTTCAGTATTCAGATCCTGTTGAAGACTCTTCCAAAACGTAGAGGTGAATCTTGGATCTCAGTCAGACACAATAGATAGTGATAATCCATGCAGCCTTACCACTTCCCTGATATATATATGTGCCAGTTGATCCAAAAAGAAATCCTCCCATAAGGTAATGAAGTGTGTATTCTTTGTAATACAATCCACAACATCCCAGATTTCATTGTTGCCTTTGGATGTCCTCAGATGTCTGGTGATAATTTCAATGGTGATGTTCTCCCATTTCCATTCTGGTATGGTCAAGGGTTGCATCATCCCATTAGACTTCTGCCTTTCTGCCTTCACTTACTGGAACACTAGGCACTTTGATATATATTCAGAGATCTCCTTTTTGATATTATCCAACAAAAAGTTTTATCGGAGATCTCGATGCATCTTTGTGCTCCCTGGGTGAATAGAGAAATTTGAATTATGTGCATAATCCAAAAGTTCATTCTTCAGCTCTGGACTTGATGGAACACGTATTCTTTTCGCAAACCGCACAATTCCTTCTTCATTAACATTAAACACTGAGGATTTCCATTTTCTGATAGCTTCCACTTTTTCTTGAATTCTCACATTATCCTTTTGAGCATCCTTTAACCATTCCAAAAGCGATGGTTGAGAAATCATTTGTGAAAGGATTGATGATGTTCCCTTATTTATGATTCCCATGTCAATCTTCATCAAGTCTAAGAAGATTGGATCCTTCTCAATTCTCATCATTGATAGAATCGCTGGGTCCTTTCTACATTGGGCATCTACCACCTTGTTTTCTTTCCTAGGGTGGTAATGGATTGAACAGTCATAATCCATGATGAGCTCTATCTATCTTATCTAGAGCCTAATAATCTCTTTCTGTGTGAATATATATTTAAGACTCTTGTGGATAGTATATATCTCACATTTATCTCCCTAGAGATAATGCCGCCAGATTTTCAAGGCAAATATCACAGCCACCAACTCCAGATCATGTGTTGGATAGTTTTGCTCATTGATTTTCAACTACCTTGAGGCATAGGATATCACTTTATCATTCTGCATCAGCACACAACCTACACCCTTCTTTGAAGCATCACTGAATACCACAAAAATTTACCCACTTGTGGGTAAAGTGATCACAGGCGCAGTGATAAGCCTCCTTTTCAACTTGTTGAATCTTTCTTCGCATTCATCAATTTAAGAAATCATTACTCCCTTTGGAGTTAGCTTGGTATGATGGTTGTACAATTGTGAGAAATTTCTCACAAATCATCGATAATATCCACCTAACCCCAAGAAACTATGGAAATCCGTTACCAATGTTGGCCTCAGCCATCCCTCAATTGCATCTATTTTGGAGGGGTCCATAGATATCCCATTGCTTGTGATGATATGGCCCAATAATGAGACCTCCTTTAACCAGAACTCACACTTGTTGTAATTTTCATAGAGCTTCTCCTTGTGCAAAGTCTCTAGTATAGTTCTTAAATGCTCCTCATGATCCTCCTTGGTTTTGGAGTATATAAGAATTTCATCCATAAAGACTACAAAAAATTTGTCGAGGTAATCTCTAAAGACTCTATTCATCAAGTCCATGAAGATTTTTGGAGCATTAGTGAGTCTGAAAGGCATTACTCTGAATTCATAGTGCCTGTATCGTGTACGAAAAGCTTCCTTGGGGAGATCTTCCTTCTTCACCATTACTTGATAACATACTGACCACAAATCTACCTTGGAGAAGTATTTTTCTCCACGCAGCGGATAAAACAAGTCATCGATCCATGGCAGAGGATACTTGTTCGTTATCGTGATTTTTTTAAGTTCATGATAATCGATGCAAATCTGCATTGACCCATCCTTCTTCTTGATGAAGAGGACTGGTGTACCCCATGATGATGCACTTGGGCATATAAACCCTTTATCCAAATTCTCTTGTACTTGTTTCTCCAGCTCTTCAAGCTCAATGAAAACCATTCTATATGGAGTCTTGGATATTGGTAGCACCCCAGGTATAAGTTCAATTGGGAATTCAACATCTTCTCTAGGAGGAAGACCAGGTAGTTCCTCAGGAAACACTTCAGCAAATTCCTCACAATATGCATTTCTTCAAGGATGGTTTCTTCCTTGGACTCAATCATCGGATCCAGATATGCGTTCTCATATGTCAGTAATACCCATGCTTGAGATGATGGAGCTAAAAGAGATTCATCTTCCTCCTTACACTTGTAATGAATCAGGGGTCGATTCTTCATATGGAGTGTTCTTTCCCTCTCTCCACAATTTATGGTGTCTCTATATAACGAAAGCCTATCCATGCCAAGAATTTCATCAAATTCCACCAGAGGGAGTATGACTATGTTCGTTGGGAAATTCAATCCACATATTATAACAGGGGAGAGCATATACACATTGGATGCAATGATTGTCCCATTTTTCGTCCTCACTGACATCTTCACATCCATGATGTGTGATGGTGCTGGGATTGTTCTACTAAAAAATAGAGATATAAAATAATGTGAATAACCTGAATCGATAAGTACGTTTGCTATTCTGGAATGAATAACTAGCATACCTGTCACCACTTCGTTGTCGATGTTCACTTCAGTAGAAGTGATGGAAAAATCTCTTCCTTGCTGCATTAGAGGTTATTGGTTGCCTTTGAAAACCCTTGGATTAGGGAACTGATTTTCAAGATGCCATGGTTCCTTGCATTTGTAGTAATGAACAATTCATTGAGGTTCGAACGAAGAGTTCCTCTCCTCTATCGCAGCCACGGGTCTTTCGTGCCAAAAATTAACAGCTAGGTTCCCTTCTCTTCCACACCTAAAGCATTTTATCATTCCCTTGAGGCAATTTCTAGGGGGCTTCTTTACACACTTTTGGAAAGTGGGGTGCTAGATCTTCTTAGAACCGTTGGATTTATCCATCAGACCGCCAGCATTGAAGTCCACCTTACGCTTCTTGTCCCCATGATAACCCTGTGATTCCCCAATCTCAATTTCGACCTTGAGGGAACATCGGACAATTTCCTCATAGATGTCGAAGTCACAGATCACTAATGCTTTTTTCAATCTAGGCTCCAGCCCACCAAAGATGCAGTTGAACTTGCATTCAGGGGGAACGACAAAGCCGGAAGTGTATCGTTTAATCCTTGTGATGTGTTCCTCATACGCTCCAATAAATTCTTCGTCTTTCTTCTTGAGGGAAAATAAGTCCCTTTCCATCTTAAGCTGGAGGGTGCGTGGAAAATATTTATTGAAAAACATCTTCTAGAAATCCTTCCATTCCAACGCCTCGATCTCCTCCTCAGGCTTTGTATTTTTGATCAACATCCACTATTGATCAGCATCACCCTCCATACGAATAGCAGCCAAGAGAACCATCTCTTCTTCAGAACAGTGAAGGATGGAGAAGATCTTTTCAATGGAGTTGATCCATTGTTCAGCATTTTTGGGATCAGATGATCCATAAAAAGTAGGAGGCCTTTGTCTCATGAAGCTCTCGATATCGACTTATTATTTTATAGGGGGGTTTGAATGTTCCTCTTGATCCTTGTTTCTATTCAACGCTTGAGTAATCCGAGAAAGAAGCGGGACAAAGTTCACGATTCCCGCTCCCATTGGATTGGAAATCTCATTAGTACAATCATCACACTGATCTTCACATCGGTAGTTAGCCCGAGTTCTCCTATTACAATACATTTTATGGAATAAAAGGAATGTTATGGGTAACACAAAAAGGATAATACAATTACAAAAGTTGATGACTCATAAATTAAATTTTGTTTCCTTAACTTTTGAATCTATAGGATTCATTCTAGTCTTTTCATGATCTACTTTCTAACATATATTCTTAGGGGAATTTTTTATAATTACTTTAATAAGGGTTCATACTAAGATTGTGAATTTATCAAATCATATCCCCCGGGAGTGATGTAACCAAGAGTGCAGCAAGGCTCATTGTCGTGCACCCGTTCCCGTTCGAGTCTAGCTCAAAGCAGCATTTCTGGTTTTTACCCCTAGGATACATATGTGCGAGAGCCGCCTCTACCTGCTCGTATCCAAACAGGGATGTATTTGTATGATAAACCACTTCCTCAGTACTTACCAAAACATCGGGATGTTTTTATTATACTTAGTCTTATAAATAAGGCTTTACTAGGAGTTTCAAATCCTAATCCCAAAAGTAACTAAACCTATCATCTGATACCAACTATGACAACCCTGCTTTTATTACAAACATAAATATGATTTATTACATAAAACATCACTTGATACAAGAAAGAACGTTGAGAGGTTTAGTGTATTTTGGGATTAGGACCATTAGATAAAAATTTAAAACATGAAATACAATATCTTTATTGAAAACTTCCTTTACATTACCACAATATTCCCTCATACTTAGCTTTGCATGAGATAACCTGAGGACACGCATAAGAAAAGTGTGAGCTATAAAACCCAGTAAGGGAGTACACATGGAATAACATGATAAGTAAAATACATGTTAGAAAATAGGAATATGAATAGAGAATTAGATAAACATGAACATAAAGGCATGATAAAGCATGATAATCATAACATGGAAATGTGGCAACAACACTTAACATGGAATTAGCATGAGCCAAGGCCCATTGCACATGGAGCATGATAGTATCCTCATTGCACATAATGAATGAATAAACCCTCATTTAACTTGAAGTATAATGAGTCAACACTCCTTGCACATGAAGTATCATAATACTATACTTTACCAAATGCATTGGAGCGCTATAATGGAAAACCCTTCTGAAACATTTCATTTCATGCATAAGTGTGCCACAAGGATCATAAAACATGGATTCATAAAACATAATCATTTATTCCACGATAAAGGAATGTTGAAATCATACATGAAACTTGGTAATAAAAAAGTAAATGTGCCTAAAGGTGAATACCCTTGATGGAGAAATGGGAATGGTATCCACTACACAATCGCATTGGCTTAGAAAATCGGTGCGATTTCGGCAGCATAACGATGTGACACAAGAATTCATAAAAATGGTCGATGAGAGAGAAAGGGGTTCATCATCATATTTAAATGTAATGGACAGTAAGGAGTTCACATAGATACATTTCCCAACAATTGTAATGAAATTTAGATTCATTATACAAAAGTATTGCTTGAATCTAAATGAGTAGCGAGAAGTTCTTTTCGGAATTTCGGCATAGTAACAGGTGTACATGGGAGGAATTTAATGAGAGAGAAAGGGGTCTCCCATCATTCAGACATAATGAGGGAAGTATGCGGGAGTTTATCAACCATACCCCAATATTCATAATTGAAATTAAAAGGGAAAAACAACTTAATCAAAATTGACAAAAATGAGAAAAGATTAAAAACCCTTACTTGGAAGTGTGCTTACAAAGGCTAGAGAGAGGCTTGAGAGAGGATTCATGGGAGCATGGGGCACCATGGGAGGATTATAGAGAGAGTAGGGCAGAGGTTAGATGAACTCCAAAGGCTTTGAGTGAGGAGGAAGTGGGATCTTGGGGGGGTTTATATAGGAAAGGTGATGGAATTCATTATTATTTAGGTTTGGGACCCCTTAAATTAAATTAATACAAACCACAAACTAGCCCCTGATTTTTCCCTTGGTTTTTTGAAAAGGGAAGAGGAAAAAAATATTTTATAAGGAGAAAGTCATAAATTATTAAAATAATAAGGTTGCTTATGTGGATGTGAGTCACACTCCCAAGGCAAACAATTTAAAAAGACAGGGTGTTTAATAAGTCTTGAGGGATCCATTAATGCTTTGAAAAGTAAGTCAAACAAACCCAAAATCAGATTAAGTTTTATGTTAAAACATATATTGGCCCAACATAAAGCTTATAGTATTTCATTATATCACTATTGGGTCATTATAATGTTATAAAACACCTTATATATTTAAACGGTATTTAATTTTTAACCAAAACTTTGACTGTCTCAGAAAATTATGAAAAAAGCACCGTTGGATAATTTCAACATCCTGATTCCCAAAATAACATTTATTTTATCTAAATAATTTTCTAAATATGTTAATTTTCTCTTTTAAAATAAAAACTGATATTTATAAAAAATTCACGGGTTTTGACATAAATGGCTTTCAAACCTGAATAAAAAAATTACAATTGCATTCATAAAATTAAAAGATCATTTATATTTAATAAAAATTAATTTAATAATAATAATTTTATTTTATTAAAATATTATTTAATTCAAAAATCCCTTAAATTAATAAAATAGAATTCTTAATTAAATAATAACAAAAAAACACTATTTGTACTTTAAAAACTATTTACAATGTATCAATAATGACAAGAAAGTATATGCATTATTACATACAAGAAATAATGTACATGAACATAGTACTTTAGATTTGTTACATAACCCCTTAAAACAGTCGCATAAGACCTAAGGGTAAGGTGTGTGATGGTGACAGACTCTTGGGGGTGCTCGGATAACATTGCTCGTGTGGTAATCTCTATCGACTTCAACTTTTCCCGTAGAAGGTCCCGTTCGAGCTTGACATGATAAAGCTCAGCTAGGTCTTGGTCAAGAGCGAAGCCCAAAGATGCCACCTCTTTTCCAAGCTCTGACAAATGGGATTCGTATGGAGAAATTCTACTGGATGAGGCCACCACTTATTTTGTCTGAGTAAATTAGATTTGTTGAAGCCTTCTATTTATACTAATCATGTGATCACTACTCAATGACTATATTAGATATAGTCACTATTCTTAACATAAACCCAAATAAGTTGAAATTTTATATAAACATTTTACATAATGAGACATTTAATTAGATCAAGAGGGATTTTCTATTAATGAAACTTTGGGTCGTTACAGCAGTTTCCAACCAGACCCTTTCCGCAGAAGCTGCAGGGACAGCGAGCTCCCACTCCTCCAAGAGTATTCATGACAGGATGAGGCTGACCCCATGGTGATCCTCAATGACCTCAACCAGGTCATGGTATGAGAGGTGGATGACAACCGAGAGGAAGAGGAGCTAGGCGTGGGATGTTGCACGCCGGAGAGGGAGCAGTTCCAGTAGGGCTGGAAGTCATTCGAGGTATGATCATCTTGTTTACCCCTCTTGCTAGCACCTTATTGGATTCAGGAGAATCAAACTCTTTTTTACACCCAGTATATCTCATGCCTTTAGCGTAGAGAAAGAGATACCCTCCATTCCACCGGTGCTAAGTACGCCAGTGGGGGACATACCAGTCTGTCTGATGTTTGTCGAGGATGTAGATTGATGTTGGTGCCGCATCATTCTAGTGGGGACATTCATATGTTACAAATGAAACCATATGATGTTATCCTAGCCATTGACTGGTTGTTTTCTGTTCACGCTATTATCGACTGCTTCTAGAGAAGATTCACGTTCTCTGATGGGGATGGCCAGCATGTGTATTTTGTTGGCGAGCAGAGTTTTCATGTGGGGATAGGGCCTGTGGAGACTCTTCACTCTATGTTGGATGATCATTCAGTATAATCAGTGGATGCAGAGATGATGGATGTTCTGAGAGTTGTTAGAGACTTCCTAGACGTTTTTTCCAGGGAGGTTTTGATTCTACCACCTCAACGTGACGTTGAGTTCGGGATATACATACAACCTGGTGCCCGTCTGATTTCTATGGCCCCTAATAAGATGGTGCCTTCTAAGCTGCTCGAGTTGCGGATCTAGATTTACTATATGATTAAGAAGGGTTTTTTCCGACCCAGTATGTCTCCATGGGGTGCTCTGGTCTTGTTCGTAATGAATGAAGATGGTGGACTTAGCCTGTGCATAGACTACAAGAGATTGAATCAAGTAACGGTCAAGAAATGTTACCCACATTCAAGGATAGGCAATCTCTTTGACCATATTAGGGGAGCATGTTGGTTCTCTATGATCAATTTATGGTCTGGGTATCACCAGGTAAGGGTGATGGATAGTGATATTCTGAAGACTACTTTCAAGTGCATGTATGGGAACATTGAGTTCGTAATCATGCAGTTCAATGTTACAAATGCACCTACTATGTTCAGGGGCCTCATGAACTCTGTTTTCTGTGATTTTTTGGATCGGTTTGTCATTGTGTTAATAAATTACATTTTGATCTACTCATGATCAGAGGAGGAATATACTAATCACCTTAGGATGGTCTTGGAAATCCTTCGACATCACCAACTCTAGGGGAAATTGTCCAACTGTAATTTCATGACATGAGAACTGCATTTCCATGGACACGTGGTGTCTCAACAAGGGGTATCATTTGATCATTCAAAGGTGGAAGTGGTTGTTTACTGGGAAGAACCTATTAATGTGATATTTGTTCGCAGTTTTATAGGTCTGCATGCTATTATCAGAGGTTTATACCCGACTTCTCTCGATTTGCAGCTCCCTTGATAGCGTTGAACAGAAAGGACCAGGCAGTCATTTGGAGTGAGCAGTGCCAGGAATCATTTAGTTATCTAAAAGGGAAGTTGGTTATTTTGCTGCTGCTGAGGTTACCAGAGGAAGGGATATTGTTTGAGGAGTTTTGCGATGCTTCTAGACATGGCCTAGGGTGTGTGATGATGCAGAAATGTGAAGTGATATTTTATGGGTCTATGTAGTTACGTCCTCATTAGTGTAACTATGCCACCCAAGACCGATAGGTTGAAGGAGTAGTGTTCGCATTGAAGTTGTGGTAGCATTACCTCATCGGGGAGCACTTTGTGGTATTCACAGATCACAATAGATTAAGGCATATCTTACCCAGCGGGACCTAAACATGCGACAATGAAGGTGGGTGGAGTTTCTATAGGAATAAAACTTCGAGATCTCTTACTCTGATGGAAAGGGGAACGTTGTGGCTAATGACATGATCAGGAAGCCACATAGGGAATATGTTCATGAATCTTTTGGTACTTGGAAGGCAATGGAGGTGTAGGCTTCCCTACACCTAGATGTAAGGGAGAATTGTGGTAAAGGTTTTCTGTTTTAGATGATAGTGTAATCATATCTACTACGACAGGTAGAGGATTCTCAGTGGGGATACATATAGAGTGATGTGATACACGATCGGGTTAATCAAGGCAATGCTCCAGAAGGGTGGTCAGAGTATGGTTAGAATCAGATGATTTTCCGCGTGAAGTAGTTTGTCCCATAGATGATGCGTGAGGGATTTATCCATGTCTTCCATATCTCACTCTTAGTGGTACACCCTGGAGTTTCCAAGATGTATCGAGGCCACAGGGAACAGTTTTGGTGGCCCGGGATGAAAAAGAATGTGGCGGAGTTCGTGGCATGGTGCTTTGTATGTTAGTAAGTGAAGGCTGAACACTGTGTATCAAGAGGTTTGTTGCAGCCTTTAGATGTCCCTGAGTGGAAGTGGGATGAAATATCGATGGATTTTGTCATAGGACTACCAAGGGTTCAAGGAGGTTGTGATTCTATCTAGGTAGTGGTAGATCAACTGACGAAATAAACTCACTTTCTGGCGATCAAGGAGTCGAGTGCGGTGGATGCATTAGCACAGAGATACGTCGATGAGGTGGTGTGGTTGCATGGAGTTCTGAGGCCCATAGTCTCGAATAGGGATGCACAGTTTAACTCACGTGTCTGGAGGGGATTTCATCAGGCTTTTGTCACCCTGCTACGTATTAGCACTGCTTTCCACCCCCAAACAGATGTGCAGACAGAGCGAACCATCCACACATTAGAGGATATGATATGATCATGTTTCTTGTACTTTGGGGGATCATGAGAAATACATTTTCCATTAGTATAGTTTTCTTAAAATAACATTTATCACTTTACTATTGGCATGGCACCATTTACAGCCTTATACAGGAGATCGTTTCGTTCAACTGTGTACTGGACCTAGGTTGGGGAGGAAAGGTGTTCTTGGCCTAGAGGTTGTGCAGAGAACAATAGAGTAGGTTCAAAATATGCATTAGAGGATGAAGTCATCCAAAGACTGGCAGAAGCCATATGCTGATCATAGGAGGAGGCCCTTGGAGTTCGAGGTTGGAGACTATCTATTTTTAATGGTTTCCCCTCAATGTGGGAAGCGAAGGTTTGTCAAGGGGAGCAGGATCTCTCCTTGGATAATCGGGCCCTATGAAGTGTTGGGGAAAGTCGGTGAGGTGGAATATCAGCTTGCATTGCCTCCTCAGATGGAATGGATCAACGATTTTTTTGACATCTCCTAGCTTTGTCTATATCTAGATGATGATTCCCATGTCATTTAATGGGGATAATTGGATATTGGGGATGATGCTACATTCGTGGAGCGACTAGTGAGGATAGAGGATCGAAAAGAAAAAGTGTTCCTAGATAAACCATCCCTTGGGTTCGTGTGTTTTGGAGGCATGGTGGCCTCAAGGAGAGTACATGCGAGCGAGAAGCTCAGATGCGCGCCCAGTACCCAATACTCTTTTTAGTTGCGGTTCCAAGACTTCCTTGTTGTTATTTTTTTGTGACCTGCTGGGATGTAATGATGTCCTTGTTGGTTTATGAGAAGCTTTGTTTCCATACTTTATGAATGGTTATGAAATGTCCAGATATATTGGGAAGGGAAGACCTAATCCCTAATCAAGACACATTATGTTGGATACTATTAAACCCGTGCAGGCGAGTCAGTGCCACCCAAATAACATAGTGTCTTGACTTGGAGGAATGAACTCCCCGATCCATGTGTTGGGACAATGAAATACTTGGGATTCAAATGGCTGTTTGGGGTCATTTTACTCCGAGAGGTATCTTCTCGAGGGGTTGTTTTAGTTACTCTTGTATTCTCAAGGGTGGGAATAATTTCGAGAGGTATCTGATGTAATGGCTCAGACCCTCCTGGTCAATTAATTTTCCAAAATTATAAATTTTGGGGTGTCCTAGACTCATCGATCAGTCCCACCCATCTACTCTATATATCAGCTCAACGGATTAGCTTCACTGATCAGCTTCACAAATCAGCTTCACTAATCAGCTTCACGGATCATCTTTACTGATCAGCTTCACAGAGCATCTTCACAAATAATTTTCTCCTAATTGGTTTCACAGATCAGTTTCACCAAATCAGTTTCACAGATCGGTTTCACCAAATCGGTTTCACAGATCTGTTTCACCAAATTGGTTTCACAGATCGGTTTCACAAAATCGGTTTCACAGTTCGGTTTCAACAAATCTCTTTCACATATTAGTTTCACCAAATCAATTTCATAGATCATTTCCACTAAATCGGTCTCATAGATCGGTTTCAACAAATCAGTTTCACATATCGGTTTCACAAAATCGGTTTCACTGATAGGTTACACCAAATCAGTTTCCTAGATCGGTATCACCAAATCAGTTTCAGAGATTGGTTTCTCCAAATCGGTTTCATAGATCTGTTTCAACAAATCAGTTTCACAGATCGGTTTCACAAAATCAGTTTCACAGATCGTTTCACCAAATCTCTTTCACAGATAATTTTCACCAAATCTGTTTCATATGTCAGTTTCACCAAATCCATTACACAGATTGGATTCACCTAATCTGTTTCATAGATCAGTTTCAATGATCAGCTTCTCAAGATCATCTTCACAGTATCGGTTTCACATGATCAGATTCTCCTAATCAGCTTCATGGGACTAGCATCACCTGATCAGCTTCATCTATCCGTTTCCACTATCAGTCTCACCAATCGGCCAGAGAGGGGTGTCAGGATTTTCCTTCCCCTGTTTTTCCTGTAACACACCTTTTAAGTCTTTTATCCTTTTTAATGTGGTTCAAAGCTATTTTTAGCACCATAAACAATTTTTTAAATCCCCTTGGATTGGGGAGACCCTCAATGGACCCGTTTTCCTCTCTTAAATGAAATCATTTAACACACAACTATTTTGGCCACCCCTATGATGAGTATTATTAAATAAAAAATTAATTGCATCATGTGTAACTATTTAACCATGAGCTAAAACCACAATCCACCTTTAAAGTTTCAAAATATCCTCATATCTCGTAAATCCAGGATCTCCCCTTTTTATCAAATGAGAAATATTTCTTCTCGGATGGTCTCTTTTCCTTCTTCTCCTTGGTGCGTTTGGATTCCCCCTTATTGAGGTGAGTGGTGCACCTCTTCTGGAGCCTTTCCTGCTCATTCATAGAGTCTTTCGAGTTCCTCCCCTCTAAGTTGTGCATCCCCAGTTGATGGAACTAGGATTAAAACATCTATATTTGATCATTCATGTAGGTATTTTCCTTCGTCTCTCCTTAGTGTGTATCATGCGGGGTGGGTATACTATTATTTATGTGGGGATGGATGAAACCAAACCTTAATGAAGGCAATAAATGGAATTTTAAAGAATTAAGGGGGTCTGCTTGATGTTTCTGTTGTACATATTTATCATTTATTATGTGTTTTGAATTGTGTGGGCTTATGCCCACTAAAAATCGTGGATGTTCTTGGTCTTTTCATGGGCACTAATCAACCTCAATTTTTCTACATATTTATGTGATTGAATGGGTTTAACATGGAAACTTGGTTATTGTCTAAACTCAGTTGATTAAATAGATTCCTAGTGAATAAGAATCCTTGTGTGATCACCCCGTTTAACCAAATGGAAAGACAGAACTGAATGAAGGGCATATTCAAATATGAAAACTGTTATTCTCTCTTCAATTGATGTTGACAGTTGGTGTGTGGGAAGAAACGTGGATGGGGACAGGATCCTCTATTGTGGTTCAATTGTTGGATTTTGGATCTTAGGCCGGGTGGGGCTATATGGTGAGTCTTGGTTGGGTTCCAATACTTTTAGGGATCTCAGGGATCCCTTTTGTTGTGTTTAATTTACAATAGAACCGGGTGTAAATTCATAACTTGTTTTTTTGGCTATCTTCCTTCCCTTGGCATGTGGTTATGCCTGTTTATTTCCCAGTAGTGTAGAATATACTTAAATGGAATTACATGAATATGAAAACATGAATGGGTTCAACAGGGAATTGTTTTATTGTAATGTGTTGTGATTGGTTTTTGGATGTTATGCTTCTTATGAATGAATAGTAACGATGGTGCTTGTGTATGGGATTGTTTTCGAAACCCTAGGCTTGGATGAGTGCTTGTTACATATATATATATATAACTGTAGTTCTTATGTTTCTTATTCGCACCCCATCAAAGTTGATAACTTCATGCCGAACACCCCCATTTCATAGGGGAGGGTTTTTTTCAACACTTCTTGGAGTGGCTGGTTATTGGCTCCTTTTCGGCTCCCTTTCCTATATAGCCGAAGAATCTTTGGGCAGGCTGTGATGACCTGAAGTCCATTATAGCCCTAGATTCTTAAGCTAAAAATGATGTGGTTGTTAGCTCAGGTGTGTGCAGGCAGGTTATTCCCAAGCTTCTTCGGAATGAGGCCCAGGTGTCGTTGGGTGTTGTTGTAGTTGTTCTGGATCTAGTGTTTGAAGGCGTGGTTAAATGTAGTTGTGGCCCAGATGTTTGCGGGTGGTATGTGTGGTTGTGGAAGCCCAGATGTGTGCGAGCGGGGTATGGTAGTGGGACTATGGTGAAAATGGTAGGGAAGGTCTGACGCATAGGATGTCTTCAATAACCAGTGGGAAAGTGGTGTGGGGTACCGAAAGGACAATGAGCTATTATAATTACTTTACTTAACTTGAATTATTTGGGGAGTGTGCCTCGATGAGGATGGGTGGATAAAATCCTTGCTATGTGCTTCAATTATATCCTTCTCTCACAAGGCATTCGAATGCCTCCGCACTTGTGCACGAGATCCATTGGTTTCCATATCGAGTATACCTATATACTCACCCTACGTATATATAAATTTCTTTTAGGTTTCTAGGAGGACATTACGGATCATGTGGAACTGTACCTGCTCAGACGTTGGGACAGTTGTTATTGCTAGTTTTTTCTATTTTTCGTGTACATTCCTTTGGGGTTTTCTTGTACTTTGGTAGCATCTTATATATGATATGTATATTGGAGTGGTTTTTTTCTACATTTAATTTTACCTAAATTTTTGGTGTTTTTGGGATTCACTACATTATCTATCGATCCTTTTAAAAAAGGGTTATAACTTCCATTTTGTGTCTAATTATATACCATTGGTTCTAGTCACCACTTCGGGACCTATTGAAGGCGGGTATCGGGGGTCAATATCTCTCCTTAATCTAGATGAAGGAAGGGTCTGGCAATGTACTTTCCCTTATCTCATCTTGGTGAAGGTAGTCCGTGACACTTATTACCATGAATATTATCGTACATGTTTTCAAGGTTATTATGAAATAAGGTTTTTTATTTTAAAATTTCATGGTGTTTTATGGAAATGAAATTTTTTTTAAGAAGAAATAAAATTTTCTACGAGAATTAATTTCAATTGTTCATCTTAATTATCTTCCATGTATGATTAAGGATATTTTTTCAAGTATAATATTCCTATTATTCTTATGATTTATTATTTTTATGGAGTAATTATAATTATGAAATCCATTTATTTTACATAGATTATGTTATGATGGAATGATGTTTTAGAAACCAATTACAATCCTTTGGTTATTCTATGATGAATGATTTCTGTTTTTTAGAACATGTAAGGATAAAAGTTTTATGAGAGGTGTGGGACCTATATCGCCCTCCAATTCATTCAATAATGATTTATATCTCATGATATGGGCATTAATTAAATGATAAGAATATCTAGTTATGTAATATAGGGTAGGAAAAACTTGTAAACCCAGTTTAGTAATGGTATTTTTTCACTATGATGGTTTATGAAAAGATTCTTGGATAATATGGAAATTATTTTTTAAGAGGTAGTGTTTTCAACAATTCCATATTTTATGAAAATGCTATTTTTTTCATGGCTCTTGTTCCAATATGATTTATTCCTGGTGAACTACAATGATTTATGTCATGACTCATGATTTTAAAATTTGATATAAATGGTATAATTATAAAAACATATATTCTTTTTTTCACATTCTAATCATTATGTTTTGTTTGATATTTTCTATCTTTACCCTTAATGAACATTTGAGCTCACCCATTTTTATGATAACCTGATATAAATAATAGAAAAACCTGATATAAATAATAGAAAAACCTTCCCCAAATAAACCAATAAAGAGAGAGAAAATATGAAAAGAAAAGGAAAACATATCTGTTCCTGAGCATGGGTTCTTCATATTCGAGGAATCATAGAAGAAAATTTTAAATGTATTATCTATGAATAAAAACATATGTTCACTAAATTATCAACAGAAAAAAATTAAATTATAATAATATGGGACAAATATTGAATTTATACATGGATTAAAAAATATATTAATACAAGACATGTCATCATTTTTCAATGATTAAGAAATGTGTAAATTGCCTTTGAAAATTATGATGGGTATCACCAATATCTATCCCATTATAATATCAATAAACTATCATCACATAGATAATAAATAAGGGTTCACCATGATCAGTGAAACTATAACATGACAATACACATGACATTTCCTGTGGAATCGATCTCTAGGTCTGTAAGTTACATACCCAAGACCACACCAATATATAATAACTATAAATAGCCACATAAATATAATATAGGTTTACACATCTAGATAATTAAGAAGAAAACATGATATTAATGATTGTAAAAAACTCTCAAATCTCTTTCACCATATGATAGAATCCTCAACACCGTGAGAAAATAATTAATTGAGGTAAAACATTAATGGTTGCAAAAACATTGTAATGTATATTAATTAAATACTTGGATTCCATAAATTGAAAAAAAATCTACATTCAATCCTTTCCCACCATGAAAACTCATACTCTCTGTGATTGACCACATATATAACAAAAATTTTCTGGTGTAATACATTCAAGAGATGACACCAAAGGCAAATTTTTTCCTCACTCTCTATACTAATTTCTTAACTAATTATATTCCCCCTTCATATATCCTCTTCCCATAACCTCCAAATCTATTTCATTAAATTTATTTTTATATAATGGTCAGTGAATTTACATTGGATATCCCAAAAATGATTTCAATCCTGTATAATTAAAACCAAAACCATAAGTAAAATGAAAATGAAAACCAAAAAAAATATCTTATGTGATACCTCTCAAATAAAATAAAACTATATCCATGATATAAAAAAGAAAAATTGTCCTTAAAAATTTGAAAATTTTATTAATCAGTCAATTACTGAATTAACCAACTTAACCATTACACTATAGTAGGGTTGAAAATTGATTTGTATATTGAGAATGTATATGTTTCTCAATTTTTCAAATTAGTTTCTCCAAAAAACTATACGTCCATTAAAATAAAACGGAGGGAAAAAATATCATATTTTGAAACATCTCGTGTTGATAATAAGTCTTAATGATCCACTCTTTCTATGTCAAATCATCTTATACATCCAAAAATATCTAGAAGACAACATGATAGGCATCGTGAATATATCAATGATGTAATAGCACATAGAATAAATATTTGATATGATCTATCCTGGAGGGAAATAACAACTAAAACACTAACTAATTGATTTGGATAGTATAATAATATTGGTAAAATACTTTCTCCCGTGGTCAATCCACCACTAACTATGATAAGGGAAACCATAAATAATACATGGACCCTAACCTCAATCCTTAAGGTTATCCTTATCATATAATCATATGAATTATGTAAGTCTTATTCATCCTTTATTACCCCTAAATCAACATATCCATTATCATTTTGATTTCCACATAATATTTTCAAAGGATTCCTACTTGAATAATATTTTTAAATAACATTGTAACCTACAATATCACTCATACAATTATTTGAATGTATCCATTTCAAATCATGAGTTACAATATATTTATAATAAAACTATTCCCAAGGTATGTTCCTTATTTGTGACCGAGAAAAATAAAAAACACTATCTTACATCATATCTTCCAGTTATTAAATATCATTCCATGTCATCCAATATGTTCGAATATGGAAAGTTATGATAAGTAGTAGAACTGATAAAAATTTCCATCGAAGACCTCCCTAGTCTTACTGTGTAATGTGAGGATTATGATCATAGTTTATTGTTCAAAATACTAGGTGAAACCGTACTACCACATCCATACACAATCTTAGTAGAAAATAATTTGTTCTCAAACAAAGATTTATGGGAATAGAGATTTATTCTTCAAAAAATAAAAAATAAATAAATAAAAAATAATCCCAACTAGGATCATGGTATGATAATGAAAATAATCTAGAAATACATCCTCCCCCTTTAACATGGGACATTAAATGGATGTTGAAAAATATATTGAAAATGTTTCTCTTACTTCATCAACTAACATGCAAAATATCAAAATATAAACTTTGCTATAGAACACTTCAACACAATAATCCACTTATGAACATAAAATATATGTTATATATTGGATACATTTGGGTAAAATACAAAAATTGAACTATGAAACTAACAGAATGAGAACTGTTTCATCATCAATTGAACAAAACTGCTCATTCGGAAAAACATGTAATGTCGAACATACTACATCTAACCCTCATGAGAATCAAAATGGAATATAGAATCATATATCAACCATAAATCTAATTATGTATACTTACACTTATTTTAATACCCCGCGACATTTAAAAAACACTAAGTTCAATACCTTAAATTTTAACAAACTTTAAAATATCATTATTTTTTCACAATAATAATAACCTAGCATTTAATCTGTTAGAAATATATTGTAGTTATTACATTATAAAATATATATTTTTTAACTCATTGTTGATATTAATATTTATTCTTATTAAATTAAAAAATAATTTTTAGTAAAACCATATTTTTCTTCAAATATATATTTTCTAAAAAAAGAGATCTTTATAAGCATTCTAGATAAAAATAAATATAATTGGTTTTTGAAATATTTATAAAAACTATTTGATGAAATTAACTCGAAATTTTTTATTCAAAATAATAAAATTAAATATGGAATAATTTTTTATATTCTTTTGGAAAGATTAATTTTCCAATGAATAGTGATAAATATCGATTTTTGTAAAATGTTCACTTATTTTCAACAAATTAAGTAATTTAAAAGTTTCATTATATTTTTAGCAATAATTAAAGTAAAATAAAAAATCTTTAGTTATATTTAATCTAATTTATTTCCATTTAATAAACCTTATATTTCATTTTATAACATGTTTTTTATTGTTTAAAAACATAATTTCTCGAAAAAATGATTAAAAGTACATAGTGTTTATCCTTTTTTAGGTATTTAATTTAATCCTTGATGTGTAATTATATAAATTTAAATTATATATTATATAATATTAAATATTAATTTAGTTTCATTAATGATAATTATTAGTCATGTACTTAATATAAAATCATCATTTTCTTGAAAAATTCTCTTCTTGACAACCAACCATTTCGACGCTTCTGTATGTTTTTCTTTAAATATTATTTTTTCAATTATGTGAATTTAATTTCATAAAATTGATTCCCTATTTGTATCCTTTTTCATAAATTTTGTTAAAATTTAGTATTCATGTTTAGCTCAAAAAATGATATCATAGTAATAAAATATTTACTAAAGTATATCTAAAATAATGAAAATCTGTTAAAGTTAAAATCTAAAAGCATAAAATATGTCAAAAATACCAAATTTAATGTGTAATTATTTTTTTTATTGACCATAAAAATATCTTAAAAAGATAATTATCAATATAATTATATATACGTAATTCCACTAAAATGCGGTTGGGGGAAATATAAAATTATCATTATTTAATCATTTAAAACCACTCCTCTAGTTTAAATACCATTAATCCACACCCACTTTATCCCCATAATCCTCAAAGATCATACAATACAACACTAAACCTATCTTTCCCACCATTAAGACATAAAATTTCTTGTGGTCTCACAAAAAATACCAATTCCATGTACCGGAAAGGATCCTTCAAGGTTATGATATTCAAGAGATAATTTTCTCAAACCACCCCTCCTATTTTATTCTCTTTCTCTACATTCCACTCACACCATTCATAAATAATTTAATAATAAATAAATAATATTTTAAAAACATTAATTTTATTTTTATAATGGAATATAATATATTCATACATTTTATTATATCCACTTATGAAAATAAATGAAACAATTGTCCAAATTATAGAAATTAACCGTCTCTGTAAATAATGATTTTTTGTTTTCTATTAACACCTCTAATGATGGTTATAATTGTATAATTATGGTTATATAATACATTTTATGGTTAATTATAACCTATTTCTTGTTCTGTATCTAATATATATACAATATATTAAATACATTTATTCTAGATCATTATGGTCTATAGAACCTCCAAATTAAACATAAAATTTCCCTTTAAAATGTTATCAAATGAATCATCATTATGTCCAAAATAAGTGAAACACATCACCATTTAAACATATTTATGTTAATTAATACCATTTCATTTCACTTCTTGGGGCATTAATCCATTTTATTGGAAAATAGATAATTATACACAAATGACCCAATCAAGAAACCATGAAATAAATGCACCCAAAACAATAAAAAGAATGAAATATTATTAATAAATGGTTTTTAATATGTCATAATAGAATAATATATGGTATATAAAATATGAATATATTAATACGATGGATTAATAAAATTATTTAAATCATTTTACAGGGGGTTAATGTACACAAAAACTATGGTAAGGATGTGTTATATGGCTCTCATCAAATATTAATTTCTATGAGTGAATTGACTTATTGATCCCTTATTTGTTTTTGGTGGTGTATACATACTGAAAATTAATATAAAATGTCAGTAATCTTATTATATTCATGTTTTTAAGTTTTACATTAGAAAATTATTACATTTTTATGAAATTAGATATGACTGATTACAAAGATGTAAGGGATTCCCTAAAATAAGTTTCACTCGTTGCGGTATACGTCTAATACATTGATTTTGTCATTAAATGAATATGTGGGAAATGAATATTGATTACCTTATTTTTTGTTTTCATCTTTTTATATAGAACTATAGTGGATATAAATAATTTATTCATTCAATTAATTCTCACTTCAATGATGTCATGGTTTCTAGAGACTATCATTAAAAAATTATCTTTTTAATGTTTCCCTTATAACCTTATTTGGATTCCATGTCTTTGTTTTCTATTATTATTTAGAATTTTTTTTAAATTGTCCAATTATTTTTTTAACTCATTTTTCTCATTTATAAATTTTTACACATTGGTTTGAATGATATATTTTTCATTTTATAAATAATGTTCTTTTTGAAATATCCAAAAAAATAAATAAGGAATGTTTTTTGAACATATATTTTGATGGTATATTTTCCTTCCAACATGATGATAAAATATTTATAATATTCCTTTAAAATTTCACATTGTTATCTTTAAAAAAAATTATATTTTAATCATGTGGAATTTTATAGATATGTTTTTTTCAAAATTAAAAGGGAAAGTTTCCAAAATAAATTATCAAAGATATCATTTAATGTATTTTAATTTATGTCAAAATATTTTATTGAGTATATTTCATTATTTAGGTTGATCAATTATGATAAAATATTCAATAATTTATTAAATTTTCTATTATTACTATAAGTGAGGATCCACTATTTTTATCCCATTCACAAAATTACTTTCAATGTTCTGTGATTATGCTTACTGATTAAGGGAAGATATTTTCATTTTTTATTCTAGTTTCAATACAAATTTATATGTTGACAATTTATCACCCCTTTCACATGAAGAAATTATTTGAAATGATATGTGACTGGAAGGGACCTATATACCCCCTCGATGCATCAGTAGGTCTCACGGGACAAACTAGTTTGGCTATTAGATTATTTCTTACCCATTAATATATTATTTCTTGGATGAAGCCTTGATATAATGTTTAGATTTCTATCAATATGAATTTAAAAATTATTTGATTAGTTTTTGATTTAAATAAGATTATTTGTTATGAAGAACATATATGGCTATGATTTCTAGATCATATGATTATTTTTATGTCATTGTTTTATCATCTGTTATTCTCGCCATATTATGCTCATATTGTTGGCTAAATGGCTTCTGTTTTAGTTATTTAACATTACATAATTGTTTATGGTTATTTATGATATTTTCATTTGTACATACCCCATAATGAGATATATGAACACCCATTTCGGATGATTTATTTTTTAGTAGGATACTAATAATATTATTATGATTGATATACAAGGATATGATAGGAAAATAATGGTATCCTCCAAAGATCCCCTATGTTGTATTTTATATATTAAATTGTAATGTATGATTCATTAATATATATGGTTTTACAAAACATATAAATTAATTAGTTTTTAGTGACATGATTCCTTGTATATTATTCCAATGTAATAATGTGACCATCGATGCTGTAATTCTAGGGTCAGAGTCCTAAAATTTGGTATCAGTTGATGTTTATTAGAAACCATGGTAACATGATTTATAAAAAACTATAATATAAAATGAAACCCAATGAGGAAATTTGAAAATATATCCATATAAACTAATCTTATGATTTACAGATTCATTATGACTAAATTAAAAATTTATGATAACTGGTTTTGAGGGTATATTATACTTTTCATAATCATAAAAACTAATATAGTGCAATTCAAATTTTTAGAAATGGATCCTAAAGTAATGAATGTAAAATATATCAATGCACATAATTTATAGAGTATTAATGATCTTTTCATTGATAAGTTTATGAAAATATTTATATGGGACTAGTATCCAAAAAATTATCAACATATATGGGCATTGTTTCATGTGTTTTGAAAACAAAATTTCTATATGTCTTATGAAAATGAATGGAAGCAATAGAAGAATATGACATGAAAGAGAAGAATAAATGAAATAATGGAAGGAATGGTTTTCAAACATGTGATAGTAAAAAATGAAAACCCCTTAGTACATGAATAAAAGTAAAATTAGTTTTTTTATGTTGTGGGGAAGGAATCCACCATTAATGTGATTTCATGGGAACGAAATAATTTTTCCAATGTTAAATGTTTTTTTCTATATGGATATGGTCCACTTATCAAATTAATTTCACTCACATCAATGGAAAATTTCATAAAATAATCTAATGGATTGAGATAATGCTAATGTTGTTGTTACAGCTGAAATGAAAGGATTATTGTTTTTTATTATTTTGTATCTATGAAATATATTGTACCAAATTGCAATCATATGATTGTGAAATTTATAATTATTATAATGAATATTTTTTGTTTAAGTATTTGAGAGGAGTTGTTGAATGTTACCAATGACTATGAAAAGTAATTATTTGTAAGGTTTATCTTTTTGAAAACACATTTTTTAAGGAAATATAACCCATAATACATTCATAATGATTAAAAATGTAGTTGGGATGAATAGATGATTGATGTGGATAATGTAAATTCGATTTTTTTTACTACCTTGGAGAGGATTAATTATTTAATTACAATTTGTATTATACTTCCATTCAAGGAGTGGAGAAATTTTTTTAATGATAGTTCTTGTCATATATGATTAAATTAAGAAATTATAAGTAATGAATGTTTTCCATATGTTTTTAATTTAATTATGATATTTTCATCTTTCTAAAGAATACAAGAATAGTTAATTTTAAATTATGGTATGTTGAGATTAAGTAATAATTCATTTTTTTGACAGAATTATGGTAATTTAATTTTTTAAATTCGTTCATGTTCTTTATAATGTCTTACAACATTATATTTTGTATGATTCGTAAGGTTAATAGTTTTTGTAATGGGTTAATGTTGAATTTTGGATGTGGTTTCAATGATTAATTTATTTATTCATTTTTGATAAATTGTGCCAAATATATTAGTTTTGGAATATATATTTCCACAAGAAGAAATAATTTTGAGATTTGTTTGCATCTTAGTATCTATAATGAAATTATTTTTGTGATTTTTCAATAAAGAAATACATTTTGGATATTTAATTCCTAGTTTGAGGGATGAAAGTACTATTTAATTTGACACTACATTATAAATGACACCAAGAATGAGTGTTTAAATATAGTTTATTTTTTTAATTAACAATGAAACATATGTTATACCATTCAAGTTTAGTTTTTTGTATTTTTTTCAAATTATATTAACATAGATTTAGAAAATGGACTGCCCAAACTTCAAAGGATAACCCTTCGCATATAGAATGGTCATGATAATTGAACCCACAATATAAGGGAAACAAATATGAATCAACAACCACTTTCATAACAGAATTACTATTTAGTATAGTGTAGTTTTATATATTTGAATAGTATAACAGATAAATTATAATTTCAATTTAGTAACCCCACATTATTAAGTTAAATAATATATTTTTTATTTTTTTGAGTAATGGTGGAATTATATTTTGGATAAAAAGATATGTTTTTTTTGGAAATTGTTTAAAAGATGACGTAGTACATTTCACGTAAATATATTTACTTATGTTTTTTACTCTGTAAATTAAACAAATTCCTTAATACTGGGTGACTTATTTTTGAATAGAAAAGGTATTCATTTAATTTTATTACTGAGAAATCTATGGCCTTTTATCCCATCACTGATTTACAATTTTGTGAAGGTAAGCTTTAAAATCACCATATTATCTATCATTATACATAAGAAATTTATAGTTATATTTCTATTTGTGATCAATTTTTTTCACTTACTCCAAATTTTCTCCAATAAAGAAACCTAGTTTTGTGGTAGTCTTCATGTTTTCCACTCCATATTTTTAAAGGATGTCTTGATAACCATTTTTTGATATAGGATTTCTACAAGGGAATTT
The DNA here is from genome assembly GCA_963277665.1 of Viscum album. NCBI lineage: Eukaryota > Viridiplantae > Streptophyta > Magnoliopsida > Santalales > Viscaceae > Viscum > Viscum album. Next base: position 1,971,360,280 of record OY728138.1, read on the forward strand.
TAAATTTTCTTCTCCATGATTACCAATAACAAGTTTAAATTTAGAGGGAACAATTTATTGGAGTATGGTTGAATTTAAAACCATTATATTATAAAATAATAATATAGTTTACAACGTAATTTTCAAATAACATTGTACTTAAATGATTTCCTAAATATTATTATTTTTAAATAACTCCTATATTATTAATATATAATTTTTGTGAATAAATAATATTACCGCATGATGAAATATAAAACATTCCAAATCAGTTTTAATATATTAATTTATTCTTTTTATGTAAACAAACAATTTTGAGTAATATCATATATCCATAACTTTTATTACGTCCAATTATGAAAATAAATGAAATCATTGTCCCAATTAAAGTAGTCAACCATATACGTTAATAATGACTTTTTATTTTCCATTACCATTATCATGGGAGGTCATAAAAGTATAAATATGGTTAAATATTTTTTTAAATGTACATTATATCATATTTCATAATCTATAACTAAAATTTAAACATAATATTAAGTAATGTGTATCTAGTTTGTGATGGTCGAAAAAACTGCCAAAACAAATTAAACAGTTATCAATAACATGTTATCAAATTAATGAACATAATTTCAAAAATAATATTCTATATTGGAAAATTAAATATTATGTAAGTTAATTATTACCATATAATTTCAATTCCATAATTTTATTTCCATTTTATATGAGAATCCATAATTATACACAATTGATCCAATCCTGGAACTACGAAACAAATGCCCCCGAATGAATGGATATAATGAAAAATAATTACTGAATGGGTGAAACTATGTTATAGATTTATAAAAAATCTATTATAAATGTTATCATAGTATTTTAATTGGTTATTAAAATTATTAAAACGTTTAAAAAATATTGTAATGTATGAATAATTGAAGGGAAGTGTGAGGTAAGGGTTTCTCAACTCAATTTTTCTTCAATCAGATACATTCATAATTCGCCCCTTATTTCTTGTGTGTTGTGTATATATATTGACCATTGACATATAATATAATTATTCTCATTATATTTTTGGTATTAAATGTTACTTATAATAATAATTACTTTTATGGGGAATATAATTTGACTGAAAACATAGAAGTAAGATAATCCTTATCTTTATTTCCTTTCATTAAGTTAGAATTATACTTCATTGATTTTTTAATAATGTGATTATGTGATAAATAAATTTATACAACTTTATTATATATTTCAACTTATTTAATTTTTAATTACAATGGATTATCATATACATTCCATTTGATTAACGCTCACCTCAATGATGTGATATTTTTATGATACATTCTTTGAAAAAAATTATCTTTTCAACATTCCGATCAAATTATTTTTCCTTACATTTAAATTTTTTATATAAATGTTTGAAACAATTTTACTATCAAACTATTATTATTTAATTTCACTCATAATTATGTATTATTGTTTACAAAAATGGTTTGAAAGGTATATTTTTCTTTTTTCTAAATAGAGTTATGTGAGGATTTTTTGAAAATAAATATATAAGGATTGTTTTTTAACTCATATGGAATTCGAGTCATTTGAAAATATCATGATTACATCATTTTATAAATTTTACTATAAATTTTTGAAAGGACATTTCAAAAAAAATTATTTATAATTTCATGTATTTTTTAACATAATTGAATTTCTATATAAAAAGGGGGTTTCCTCAATATTTTTCAATGATATGACTTAATGAATTTTTAACAATGTCAACATGTTGTGTTGAATCTTAAGATTAATTGAGTATTAGATATTATGATTCAATCATCAATATTTAATTAAATGTTTTATTATCAGTTTGACAAAGGATGTACTATTTTGATACCATTCCTCATATTACTATTGATGGATTTTGATTTTTTTATTGATTTGGGGATGTTAATATCATATCAAATGATAGTCTCAATAGAAATATATAGTTTTATTGTATTAAATTATTTCTTATGAGGAATTTACTTGAATTGGTAAGTGACATGTGAGTCCCATTTTATCCCCTTGATGAATCGGTAGGTCTCATGAGGCAAACTAGTTTGCGTATTAGTTTATGTTTTACCAATTTATGTATGGTGTATTGAATGAATCCATGGTGGTATATTTAAGTGTTTTAATTTATGAGTTCTATAAATATGATATTAGTTATTGATTTCCAGATGATAATTTGATTAGTATAATACCCATGGATATGTTTCCAATCTCATGTGTTAATTTATATGGGATTATTAGATCATCATCAATTCCAGCCATACTATGCTCATGTTATTGATTAAGTGGCTTGTAGTTTAGTTATTTACCATTCCATAATTGTTTGTTCTTATTCAAGATGTCTTAGTTTGTACATATACCTTGCTAAGCATCTATGATCACCCCTTTTTATGTTCTAGTATTCAATAAGAAGCAGAGAATTTTATAGTGATCAATATGAAGAGTCAATATATGAATATAATGGTGTCCAAAAAGGATTCAATAAGATGTATTTTATATTTTCAAATAGAATATAAGGTTCAAGTATGTATCTAGTTTTCAAAAACAACTATATGTTTTAGTCCTTCATGATGGGATTACTCATATATAATGAAAATGAAATAAAGTAAACACTGAATTTGGACTACTGAGGTTGGGGAATATACATTACCCCAATTTAGACATAAAAGTTGATTACAATATCAACTATAATAGTAAACATCCACAATCACCCCTCCTTATAAACATTCATAAATAAAATATCCTTTATCAAACTCCATCCATCTTGAGAATCCTAAATAACATCTCCACATGAAATTATACTCAACACGTCACCAACTATTTTCCCTTCACATGGGGTGTATGAGATATTGAATTCATATTCATTCAAAAATATTATCCACTACTACTAAAATAGATTCAAATACCACTAAAAAACTGATTTTCTTAATTTCTTTATATTGTAATGGGATCAATGGTAAGTCAATATTTGTAAAAAATAAAGAAAATAATACGTTAAAAAATATGACATAATGTGTGGAATTATTAGGTATACTGGAATGTAACTACATAAATACATAAAAGATCACTACCTATTTTTACATCAATCCACATTGAAGCCAAAGATGAGATGTTTCATATAAAACCACAAACATCACCCCCTATTATTAAAGATGAATAATAAGAATACCAATTAAACTATCCATTAGAAAATTATAATTTGATTGACACTAATCTGTCCATACAAAACCCTACTCCTTCCTATCTATAGATATCAATGATGAAAAAACTTTGGGGAAGTCATATACATAACATTGAAAATTCCCCAAGATCCCAAGTATACTACGAGAATCTATAACATTTTTTGGTATTGCCTAATAAAAAATAATCATTTTCTATGAAGTATAGATTTCCAATACTTAATAGGATAACATATTCTATATAAAATGTATCTCACATATCCATAACATACACTTGGAAAACATTCAATATATATTATAGTGATAAAAAACTACAAAATTTACCTATTATCCTTGAAAAGCCTCTACTATGAATTTTTTATATGTGGATATATTGGATGAACACCACTACAAATTGATACATGAATTCATAGAACATGGAGTTCTGAATTTCCCTGATAATAGATTGGGAATTGGTGACTTCAAATGAAAAAATAATAAACATGATCTGACTATAATGACACTATTTAATCGTGTTGAGTATATCCTCCACCTACAATCATATCTCATTGTATCTAGACCATAAATCCACAACACCCCAGGTATATAAAAATTGATTTAATATTGAATTTATGAAACAATAAGTTACTAAAAACAACAAAAGATTATAACATAACCAATGAAAATAATTCTTCTATTTCTGTAATTTAAATTTTGTAAAAATAACATACACGGTTGGGTTAAGAAAAAAATTTAGTGCCTGATAACACTAACATAATTTTTTAGGATTAGAAACATACCCTTATGAATAGTAACACACCCTTGTGAATATTGATGACTAGTAATGAATGGAAAATCAGAAGAAAAAAAAATAAAAAAATTACCCATGAATATATAAATAAATTTAAACATCATATTAGTGAGAAACGATAATAGTATATGTATAGGTATTTTTTATGTCATAAATATTTTTATTACAATTTTATAATTAATTTAATAATATCATATGGAAATTTATTTTCATAAAATTTAATTAGAAATTGATACTATATTTGTTTAAGGAAATAAGATAATTTCATGGGACCTTTTTTAATTTATCACTGTGTTATAAAAATAAATTATATTCTAATGTAACTTTTTAGAATAAATTATGATATTATTTAAAAATTAAATTTAATAATATTTCAAAAATTATTTTCAAATAAAATTTTCATTTTTTAATTCTATTTGTCGATAAATGTTTGTCGTGAATTTTTGGGATTTTTCTAATATACCGGAATTTTTCGTGAATAGTAAAAATACATTTTTGAGTTTTTGATATGTTTAATGACATCATAATGATGTAATAATAAATATAAAATTGTTTTATACTTGTGTATTGTAATATATGACATGAGGTTTCCCAAGTGGATAATACCATGGTCATGTACCATTGGCAAGCCCATTATTTTTCATAAACCACTAATAAGGTGTCCTTTGAAATTAATTAAAAAATACATCTAATTTACTTTAAATACACACTCCTTCCTTCATTTTAATTTATTCAAAACTCATCAACCTAAATGATCTCGTAGTTTTACATTCCTTTAATTTCTCCAAAGGTGTCCTCAGGCCCCCTTGGTCCCAAAATTAATGTTTTTAGAGTTACTCTACATGGTAAATGAATCTTCCACCCTTATCTTTTTCAAGAATTCATTTTATGTTATTATTTTTATTTTCAATTGTATTACATTGGTATATGTAATTAAATATACCCTTATTATCCATATTATGTAAGAATGATGAGATAACTTATTTCCTCTAATCAAAATATTTTATGAAAATTTATGGGATTCCATTTGGCTGATGGATTTTCGTAATGGATCTCACAATTTGTCTTTTTATTTTCAAGTTCGTTTATTTTATTTTTCTTTTTCACCTCCTTTATTCCAAATGTTTATATGAATACAGTACCTAACCTATACTATAATTTTATAATTATTAATGAATAACTCTTCATAATCTCACCTTTCCCATTCTTTTATAATAAAAATTAAAACACCAATAGAGATGTTCTAATTTAACACATTCAAGGACGATGGGATTTCAATTTATATTACCATATAAAATTCTGGTAATTAAACCATTATTATTTTTTAACTATAGTATAATATATTTATTATATTTCATCTATGGTTTTGTAATCTTTTTGTAAAGATTGGTTGTTATTTACAATAAAATGAGTTCATTGTGCTCAAAAATATCCAATTAACCCAAACGGTTATTATTAAGTAATTTTTATAATGATTAATAATCCCACCAAGTAACCAAATGAAATTTACAGCCATGTAAAATTATGGATCTTAAATAATGAATTATAAAATTAATTATGTAAAAAATCCTCATTTAACATGATTCTCCTTTCATGTATATAAGAATTTTGATCATGAATCAAATGGAACTAGACTATGAAATTGAACCACTTAACCAATTAAAAAGACATGAAATAACATAATAAGGTTGTAATAAATAAATTACATGTTTAAGAGGTTATATAAATATTAATTAATGAATTTAATTTGGTTATCCTAGAAACTGAGACAATGTAAATAACATAGTATGACTTAAGGTGAGGAGTTTCCACATCTCACATCCATTTTTGTGAGATGTTACTAATTCAAGACTATTACATGTGTATGGTGTATGTATACATTTAATTAATGGTCAATATCTTTAATCTCATTATGTTCATGATATACAATATATAAATTTATTATTATCAATTTTTTGGTCATATGAATAAATTGATTAGAAAGTGGTATTTGTTTTCCGCCCCTAACCTCCATTTTAATTCGGGTTACTTTTATTCTCAACATACCTCAATTTATATTATTATTCATTATTATGTACTCCCAAAAAAATTGGTATGAATTATATACATATGTGTACCAACTAGAATCATACTTTAATTAATGGGTAATTATATGTTTTTAAAAGGGTCTTTCAAAAATTATTCAAGAAATTCAAGCCCATCTCAAGGGAATTTCTCGAATTTGTACTGATTTTAATGTGTACTCTATAAAATGTTTTAATAAAAAATTATCATTATAAAATCACAAATTTTAGCATGAAATTATACCTTGGTTAATTTCTAGTTTTATAAAATTATACATTCCTTTTCTGCTTTAAAATCACTATATTACTTCCTTAAACCGTACTATAATATTTTAGTTTTAAAGCATCCTTACATACTCTTTTTACATGATGAGAAAACAATTATGCCTAATATATAATTACAATATCCTAAAATATTTTTTTCTTGTATATACATGTTTTCGATCACATTTCATGTTTTATATAATGATTTTTTATGAAAGAACTCCTCTTTCCAAGGTAAAATGAATTTCTCTAATACAGCTTTAACATCTATGTGATATGAGTCATTTAAGAACAATATTTTTTGCTTGTCATGTATGTAATACACATTGGTATATCATAGTAAGAGTATCCTTATTCTCATGATATTATATGTGATTAATATTTGAATGTTTCAAGGTGGTATGGGACACTTTGGAATGTTTTTGGATTATTTCCTCAAATATTTTTCAATGGTCTCATTTCAAAGTATCTTCATTTATGTCAACATCCTTTGTTGAATATTGTACTTCATTTAGGATTATCTCATATGATATTATCTTTCATGTTTTATTGAATTTGGGATTATTATTTTTATTATGTATGTGATATATTAAAACCATTAACTGATTTACATTTAATGGTTACTGTTTACGCTTAATGTTTGGGGAAAGTTATTTACATTTCATACATTAATTTTTGTATGAATGTATATGATGGTTATGTTTATTCATTTTCATATGAAGAATTCATGGTATATTTATGTGTCTCTAGGGGACTTCTATTTCACCTCGCTGCATCCGTAGGTCCCATGGAAAAAAATAGGGTTTTGCTACAAGTCTTTGAAAAATGGTTATTTATGGTCTTGGTACGAGGCCTTGAAGGTATGATTATGATGTCCTGCATTATGCATTCCCTCATTATGAAAATATTACTTATAGTTCAGGTGGTTATTCGACTAGTAGTGTACCCATGATTATGCTTTATTATGGATTTATTTATTCAACTCTTATTCCTTCTAAAAAGTGTGCTAGTTCTTTTTTTAATGGAATGTGTTTTTAGTTATTCACAACACTTAATGTTTGTGTTTATGATTAGTTCCATTGTATTTCTTACCATTAATATGAATCTTTGATCACACATTTCTTAGGTTTCATTTTCTTAATACATGAAGTATTTTATTATGAATATCTTTCCAAGATAAACTTAGAGTTATAGATGTTCCCAATAATAATTATATTTTGTTTTTATTTTCATGTTTTAATGATGAACCTATGTATGTTTCTAGTTTCCAAAAACTAATAATCAACTTGGTCCTTCATGAAATAAATGGATAAGTACTGACTAACTTGGAACAATTTATTTACATTTCTGGATTTGTTTTATGCTATAATCGATGGGGTTTAAAACACTTTTGGAATTAATGAATATATCCAATAACATGTATATTACATAAGGAATACGGAAGAATGAATGTTTACACTTTTTTATGGTAATTAATGTCTTTAACAAATTTCAAGAGGATACGTGATGAAGTTATTCACATGTTCGGAATGTGAAAATTTAGAGATTATTTTGGTTAATGAAGGGTTAATGATAAGTTCATCAGGGAAATTCAATGACCACCTTTCTTAAATGTTCAATCATTATATTTTGTAATTCTTACCCATATGTGAAATAGATTAAGTTGGTATTTGTAAAATATTTTATAGGATAATGTATTGTTCCACCATATGATTTAAGATGTCCTTGGAGATATAGTATAGATAGTTCGAGGCACAAACAAATTATAAGATTGTGTTTGTAAAATAGAAAAGTATATTTGTTCTTTTATAGAGTGGAGTAATTCATCAGCTCTAGGAAACGTGTATTAAATAAAATGTTGTCCTATTATCATAATCGTTGATAATATCAATTAATTTTTTATTATAGTTTATAGTTTTGTAGGAAATAAATTTCATTGAATAAGTTCTCTATCACATTACATTATAACTTCATTCGTAGATTATTCTTCCACGTATAGGTTTTTTACATCAAACAAATGTCACCCCATTAGTAAGCATATTTTTTTTCATGACCACCCCATTTCCCTTAAACTAATTTTGGATGATTTTTTTGTTAACCCTATTTCCAATGTAAGTTTCCTACAAGGGAATTTTAAAGCATCTGTCTTTAACTTTTGAAGTGAACTTTTGAATTGCGAGGACACAATTCTATTGAGAGGGGAATAATGTTACACCCCATGAATTTAAAAATATCTTTAATAAATAATAATTGAAAGATTAAGTCACTAAAAAATAAAATCATGTTATAACGTAACCAATAAACCTAATTTTTCCACTTCTGTAATTTGAATTTCATAAAATTGACATATAAAGTTGCGTTAAGCATGATTTTAGAATCTGATATGACAAACATAATTTTTTATGAATAGTAACACACCCTTATTAATAGTAACATACCCTTATGAATAGTAATGAATAGTAAATAGACAAAAACTCATAACATCAACCATGAATGTATAAATCAAATTTAAATGTCTAAAAAGTGAAAAAAGATCACAATATAAGTATTGGGATTTTTATATGTCATAAATATTTTAATTAATATTTTTTTTAATTTCTTAATTTAAAATGAAACTCTATTTACATGAAATTTATTAATAAATTTAAATATTGTTTTCTTATTGTTATAATATATTTTAATTGGACCTTGATTAATTTCATATGGTGTTATAAGATGAGGTATAGTTATGAAGTTTTTTTAGAAATAAATTATGATTTAAGAAATAATTAAATTTAAAATAATTAAAAAATAAAATTTAAAATAATTAAAAAATTATATTTGAAAAATGGATTTCATTTTTGAATTCTACACATCAAAAAATCATTTGGGTGAATTTTTCTAATTTTTCTAAAATACATTAATTTTGTGAATAGTAAAAGTACAGTTTTTAGTTTTCAGAATGTTTAATGACATCATAATGATGTAATAATTAATAAAAAAAGATGGTAGACTTCTATACAGTAAAATATGGCATGAGGAATCCCATGGGGATAATTCCATTGTCAAATACCATGGGAAAGCCCATGGTTATTGAAAAAACACTAATGAGGTGTCCTTTGAAATTAATAACAAAACTCCCTCCCATTTACTATAAATACACCCTTATTCCTCCATTTGGGTTTATTAAAAACACATAATACACATATATCTGGTATTTTAACTTATGTAGCAGTACTACCAAGGTGTCCTCAAGCCCCCAAGGTCCGAAACATAATGTTTTAGGAGTTAGTGTACATGGTAAGGGAATCTACCACCCATCTAATTTTCATGATTTTATTTTACGTTATTCTTTTTAATGTCAATTAGATTTCATTGGGATATGTCATTATTTATACAACTTACTATAAATAATATGTATGAATTATGACATAACCATTTTTCTCTCATCAAAATATTTTATGAAATGTTAAGGGACTTCATTAGGCTGCCCAATTATCGTAAGGGATCTCCCAATTTTTTCTTTTCTATTCATGTTTCATTCTTTTATTTTTCATTCGCCACTAATTTCATCCAAATTTTATGATGAATCATGTACCTAACATTTATAGGAATGTTATCATGATAAAGGAATAATAATTAATCATCAATCCTTTCATGTTCTTTTATACTAAAAATAAAAACACCATCTGAGATTTGCTAATTTAACAAATTCAAGGACGATAGGCATTCAATTTATATTACTGTATTCATTTCTGGTCATTAATCCATTATTACGGCTATACTAGACTATAATATACATATAATGTCTCATATATGGTTTTGGAACCATTTTTTACAAATGGTTATGATGTATAAATCAAAATGGATTTGTTGTGTTAAAAAAACCACCAAATAACCCAAACAGCTATATAAAATAATTTTTATAATTATTCATCTTCACTCCACATAACCAAATAAAATTTACAACCATGATACCTTCTGGATGTTCAATAATAACATATAACTTCAATTTTTGACTACAATCTTCAATTTACTTGAGTCTCTGTTCATGTATATAATTATACTTATCATGAAACAAACTGACACGAATAATGAATGGGAACCTCTTAACCCATCCAAAAGGATATCAATGAACATAAAAAGATTATAATTAATTAACAACATGTATAATAGGTTCCTTAAATATTAATTAATGAATTCAATTTTGTAATCCAGGAAACTAAGACCAAGTGAAGAATATCATCAATCTTAAGGTAAGGGCATTCCTCGTCTCACTCCCATTTTTGTGAGACATTCCTTATTCACTAATCTTACATGTGTATGGTGTATTCACAATACCAATTTATGTTTTATATCATTAATATCATTATTTAAATCATATTAAATATATATTTTAATTATTATTAATTTTTTTCCATATGAATCAATTGATTACAAAGGGGTAAGGGGTTTCCACCCAAACCTCCATTTTCATTCTGGTTAATTTTTTTATCTACGTAACTAAATTTATATTCATATTAATTAATATTTACTCCACATAAATTCTGTTTTAATGTTCAAAATATGTGCACCACCATAATCATAACTTCATTTTATGGGTATTTAAATTTTATAAAAAGGATCATTCAAAAATATTCTAACATACAAGACCATCTCTATGGAATTTATCAAATTCCTAACTATTTTCATTTTTAATCTATAATATGTGTTAATATATAATTATTTATATTAAATTTTAAATTTTAGCATGAAAACAAACATTGATTCATGTCTAGTTTTATGAAAATATACATTTATTTTCCGCTTTAAAATGTCTTTAATATTTTCTTAAACCACAATAAAATTATTTGTTTTTAAAGATTCTTTACCAACTCAATTTACATGATGTGAAAACATTTATAACTCAAAATATTTATAATATAAAAAAATTTTCTTTTCATTGATATATAATGTTTCAATCGTATTTAAAAATTTATATAATGATTTTTTTACAAACAGAACTCTTTTTTCCAAGAAAAAACTGGTTTTTCTCATCTCACATAATCTTTTATGAGATATATGTCGTGTTCACAACTTATATTTTTATTTTGGTTTATGTACTGCCCTGTGGTATGTCCTATTAAAATTCTCCTTATTCTATTTATATTCTAAGGGATTATGATTTGAATGTTTCATGGTGGATGGGACACTTTGGAATGTTTAAGGATTATTTCCTCAAGGGTTGTTCAATGGTCTCATTTAGAAGTATATTCAACTATGTAAAAATCATTTTTTTGAGTATTTTATATCATTGATGTTTATCTACTATGATATCATCCACTATGTTTTATTGAATGGAATATGATTAATTTTATTATAGTTGTGCTATCTTAAAACCATTCACCAATTTAATGTGAATGGAAAGTGTATATGTATAATGATCGGGGAAAGTTATTTACATTTCATACATTAGTTTCAATATCAATGTATATGTTGTTTATATTTATCCTATGTCATATGAGAAATACATTAGACTTAATAAGTTTTGGGTTGGGCCCGCTATAGCCCCTCGGTGCATCGGTAGGTCTCATGAGACAAACTATGATCTAGGGACGATTCCATAACAAAGTGGATATTTATGGTCTTGGAAGTGGGAATTGACTGTGTATTTATGATGTCCTGCATTATGCATTCCCTAATTGTTAAAATAGTCTTGATATATCATTTAAGTATTCAACTAGTATAATACCCATGATTACTGTTTTTTATTGCATTATTTATTCTACACTTATTCCTACCATAATATGTGAAAGTTATCTTTTTAAAAAAATGTGTTTTTAGTTATTCATTGTGCCTAATGTTTATGATTGAAAGTTAATTTTTTATATTAAAAAAGTGGGGTGGGGTGAAAAACCCAATGAAAAAAAATAATATCCCTAAGGAGGTCAGAAATGATGGAGGCCTAGGGAATCCCCTTGGAAAAAACATCTACATTTCATAGGAAGAGACCCTAAACTATCAAAGATGATTAGTGAGTGAATCAGGTTCCCCATACGAGCAAGAGAATCAGCAGAAAAATTTGATTCTCTCCAAATGTGCTTTACCCACTGGCAGCCATTATTGTCCAGTGAGCAACTACTAGAATGGTACGCTTTCTCTAATGGAGCCCCACATTTCCCTGGGATAACCCTAACTACCATTTCAGAGCCAGACTCTGTCTATATCACTAGATGAAAAAAGGCTTTACATAATCCGATACTAGAATGAATCTCCCTAAATTCCTCCCCCAACTAATCTCTCAAGCCATAAAAGGCACCGAAAGAGAAACTAACAGATCCCAATGAGTCTCTATGTAGCCCCCACCATGAATTTGGCCTTTCCAGAATGAACTATCAACATTATGATACATGCAATTCAGCAGGGGTTCCAATTTTATCTATTGAGCAAGAGACATGTCTCCCACATAAGGCCTGCTCATAAAACTGGATTCATGCCAAAAAACGCACCACCCCCTACATTAGATAACCCATATCCACCAATAGTGACTGCATCCTCAACTAGATGAAATCAATAGAGGGTATGTTACCCAAAAAAACCTGATTTCGGGCTTCTTAAATTGCCCAACAAATGACTGTGAGAGTAATACTCCGCCGTTTGATCTCTGTGATATTCTACTCCACCCTATGCAACCAAGAAATGATGGATGTTTTCATGGGGATCTGACCCACTCTGAAGCATATAAGTTTTCTGATGGAGGACCCTAAGGAATAAGCCCTCTCACTATTGATTGAAAGATACCCCGTAGATTCAGTGTCTTGATGAGAATAGAAAAAACAACAGGAGGTCAACCGAATTCCCATCCTATGAACATTATCCTCAGTTGGAACTGTCTGGTTCTTAATGAATCCAAACTAAGAAATTCATAATTGTTGAAAACTCCCAGTACCAAAAAATTCCCGCATCATGTTCATATCCCCTTCATGGTTGATCTTTAAGTAGTCGTGCATCGAGAAGGCCCCCGAATGAGAACTAATTAAATAGCACTTATATGCATCATCATTCAGATAAATGTTATCGAACACCTCTCGTTGATCTTGAGAGTGCAACAACGTTACCATGTTTATGTACATGCTCTCTTCCCTGAAGTAACTATTTGGAGTCTGGCAAAAAGTGAAGGACAATTTCTCCCCCGCCCATAATGCCAATCATATGATGATCTCTCCTTTCCACACAATCCACAGATAGGAGGTCTGTAACACTTCTAGTATGGTAAATAAACACCTCACCATGATAGAAGTTTTACCTTTGTGAGATTCTCCACCCTCCCAATGAATAATGTACCTCCCTCTTAAAAAAGACACCCACAATGAACCACCATCAATAATATCCCAATATAGAAGAGCCTACATGCCTTGCATGGTTTATGAAATGTACCGTAAACCCGGACCACCACCTTCAACTGGTTTGGCCAGGCGTTTCTAGGAGCCAGTAATATTTTCATCTCACATGAATTCCTTCATAATAATATATGTCCTATCAATCGATCCTTTTAGCAGTGCCATTATTGACATGATGTGAATGGGAATAGATGTTAACACACTATCAATCAACACCACACGTCCACCAAAGGACATAAATTTATTCTTCCAGATTAGTATTCTTCCTAGTATCATATTGATAATATCCTCAAAAAGATCTTATTGATGGAGCCAAAGGAGAGAGGAGTTCCAAGAAATTTCCTAGGAAATTAACCATGTTGAATTCCCTACATGATTTGGATTTCCCTATAGTGCATTCCAGAGAACTTTAGTGATATAAAGACACCACTCTTCCTTGGATTAATGTATTGACAACTAAAGCCTATGTTTGTGGACATAACCTCCAAGAAACCTCTTAGTGAACATTCATTCCATTCAGAAAACTCAAGATGCCATCAATATATATAAGATGAAAAACAATCTCACGTCCCCTCCGTTTTAGGAATAGAAGTATTATTCCCTCCTGCACGCGACACTGAAAATGCATGTATAGAGCCTCTTGAGGAAGAATAAATATAGACAGAGAGAGAGAGAGAGGGTCACCCTATCACACACCATTCAAACATTTGAAGAACCCAAAACCTTTCCCCATAAGAGATATATAGATCCATGGGTAAAATAAACACTTAAAATACATATCACAGAACCACTCATTAAAACCCAATTTCCTCAAAACCCAAATGATGAAACTTCACAAAATTTTATCCTAGGATTTGTCAATTTTGAATTGGATGATAACATTTGATCCCCTGCATATTTGGTTGATATATTACACCATATCTGTCACATAAATGACTTATTTTAATGTTAAATTCCATTTAATTTCCATTCAATCTTTTTCTTGAGGTTTTCCCAAGCATTTATGGATGAATGGGGGAGTTTTTATGAAATTGGCCAAACCGTGAGCTCAATTCCAGATTTAAAAATAAATTTTGATTCCTCTATAACTTCTTCATTTTTTAAAATTTTTCATCTATTACAATTCCTAATTTTCATACCATGAAATATTAACACCAAAATATTTATTTGGACCATTTATAAATCTATAATCAGGGTGGATATGGGTTTTTATTTAAGGAATTGGGCCTGCCCGAAAGCCCATTTTCTGCATTAAAAATAAATATTAATTCTTTAATATCTTCTTCAATATTTGATTTTTTTAGTGATTCCAACTCACACCCGATACCACATACCTAAGGCGCGCCCCCATTCCATCCTCCGACAATTTAGAGCTTGATAGAATCGAAACTATGGTCGAAACCGCTCTGGATTTCAGAAATCATCTGGATTTGGAGAGGTAAATTGATACTTTAATAACTTCTTCTATTTTTACTCTTTTCGCCCCATTCCAGTTCCTAAAATATCTCTTATTCTTTGTTAGAACATCCCATGAATGGTTGGATGTTTTCCAATTCAGATGCTGGTGGATTTGGAGTCGTTTTCTTCAAGATTATTTTGGGTATGTGTTTCTCTCTTCAATTCATTCCTTCTCTTTAGGGTTTCCTCCAACTTTCATAAATTTATAGAGTGTCCAGATGTTAGGGTTCATACCTAGGGTTTTATTTGGGGTATTTTTGGTGAAATAGTAGGGTTTAGGGTTTTTTTTCACATCCTTGTGGTGCGGTGGAGGTGCGGTTGAGGTTTCACACCAAGATTTAAGGGTTTTGACTCAAAAGGTAGGTGGTTCCATGTGTAAACAATTAGTGATGAGTTAGCTTGATGTATTTAACCATTTTTCATATTCCTCATATGTTTGGTGTGGTGAAAAAACTTTTTATGATTGATTTGTTTATGTGTTAAATTTTATAGTCGCTTTTAAACATGAAATTGGTTGTTTTCATGTGTAACTCGTGGGGTTTTATTTGGGTGTGGTTTATAACCAATGAAATTGGTTCATTAAAACATTTTTGGCCTGCCAATTCTGGTTTAGGAATTTACTAGTGTCATGTGGTTCTAAAAAGAAGGGTTTTGAATAGGTTTGATGTGTAAAACATTGTTATACTTCTTGAGGTCATTTTAAGAAAATGTGTGTTTTCATTTGTATCTTTTGTGCTATTATTCAAGGTTATTTAATAACACTTGAATGTGTTTATATAAATGTATCTAGGACTGCCAATTATATTTTTGGTAGGAATCGGTATGGTTTTGGCCTTAAATGGGGGTTTTGAAATGGGTTTTTTTATGCGAGACATAGTTACACCCCTTGAGTTGTTTTTTTCAAAATTGTGAAGGTTTTGTTTGGTTAAACAATGTGGATAAAAGAGTGTATATGTACTTCTTTGGGGGTTGTGATCACCTAATATGGTTTTTTTAAAGGTATGGTGGTTATTTAAGATTTCAAATATTTTTTTTAGAATGTTTTATAAAGTGCTTAAATGTTTTAGAAAATTGGAAGAGAGCTTCAAAACATGGTTGTGGGCTGTTTTGTGTGCGTGTGTTGTGAAAATTAAATTTTGTTGATGAAAGTGGTATTATATGTTATTTAAGTGGGCTGTTATGTGAGTTATAATTTCTTGGAATTGTTTATAAAAATGGTTTAAAGGATTTGTGGAAGTGTCCATGTAATGTGAAGAGTGTTGTGGGCTATTTTTTGTATGAGTCGGATTTCAAAATCAATTTGAATGAAAAGTGTAAATTTGTGAATTTTGTGGAATACATGTGGGCTGTTAGGTTAATTTTTGATATGGAAATGATATTTTCATGTGCAAAGTATATATCTTGACTTGTTCAACTTTTTTGAGCACAAAGGGAAAACTCGGGTATCTAGGTGGGTGGACGTGTACTAGTATGCTAGTGAATATGTGAGGTTTGGCCTTAGTTTCACTTAGCAATATTGACGATTACAACTCTAACTAAAATATGATGATGATTATTGGGGACCACTAGGTTATGGGTATGTTCCCTACTAGTGGCTCGTGCACGATAATGGATATTTGTGATGGTTACTCTCACCGAGATACGAGGTACCTGAGACCCACAGCTAGCTAGTGCCTATGGGTTATTTCCCATTGTTTGTGCTCACTGGATAATTTGTTCTTACCGTTGGTATACGGTATAAAAGGCTGGAAAATTCAGTATCTATTGTATTTTTTTAAATGTTTTTATTCTTTAAATTAGCCCACCTGAAAATGGTTTTTATTTAATGTTGCATCTTTTAGAAATTTTAACTAGCTTCTCATGTCTTTGAAAACTTGCATGCTTCTCGCCATTAAATGTTTATCACATGGAATCTATTAGTGGTGGTATCCTATTGGGCTTTGGCTCACACCCTACTTACACCCTTGGGTGTAAGTAGACTTGGTTATTTTTGTTGTCACAGTTTGGGTAATGTTTTTTGTTCCATTGGTTCAGGTTTCTAGTAGGTCCTTGGTAGTGAAGTCTTGTGGAGATAGCATAAGGGTGGTGCCCCTTTCCATAAGGGTTCTTGGGCTGTCCTTATTTGTTTTTTTACCTTTTTAATGGCCTTTAAACGTAGTTTTAACTTTTGTAATTTAGTTCTGAAATTTTTTAATAGATGGTTTTAGTTGAAAATCCAGATTTGTTTTATTGAGTTTTTTTATTGTTTAATGTTTATAAAATCGGGTAAATCATTCCCAATTATCATTATATGATACCCGGGCACTTTTTTCTCCCCATGGGGATTGGGAACGCCCTTCAGGCCTTGTCACAGGCTGGGTTTGGTGTCGATTTTAGTGGAGACCAGATTTGGTTCATGACAAAATGGTATCAAAGGGGGTTCAGGTGAACTCTTTGAGTCATGTTATTTGGGGAAGAGTCAGGATAGTCTGGAGTTAGGTTTGTTGGGACATGGAATTCTTATTTTGGGCAGTGTGCCTGATCACCACACCTCATAATGGGATTCATGTTTCCATGAGAATTAGGTATTTATTTTAGTCCTTTGGTTTTCTTGGTTCGATGATGATTAGGGGAAATGGAAAGAGAGTTGGGTTAATGGTCCTAGTGAGATCGCAGGGCCTGGAAGGACATGTGGAGCCAAGGATATTCCCTAGAACACTCTCTGTGATAGTGAATTTATTAGAGTATGGATTCCAACCATATTCCCAAATCACCCACTGAAACAAGTTTCATCTCACATTGTTTTGTTCTTAGGTTTTGAAATCTTGGCACTTCGGTTTTAAGAAGTGTAATGTTTTTGTGAAATGGTTTTCAAATAAAGAGTTAATGGTTTGATTTATGAAATGGTGGAAATGAATTTTTAGAATTGTTTTGAAATGGAAAATGGTGTTCTAACACCTCTTTTGAAAGCAAGGACTATATTGAAGTTGGTTTTGAAAAGTGTTTCCAATAGAGTTTTCTAAACAATCAAAGGGTGTTTTAATGGGATGAGATGTTTTGAAATTGTTGTGAATAACTTTAAAGTGAGTTATTTTCTAAATGGTTGTGTCTTTATGTAATGTTTTGTAAGATGTGAGTTGGGATTTTGATCTCGTGGTTAGATGTTTTAAGAAAACGGATGTTTTGGTTGATCATTTTGGTATTGAAAAGATGAAAGAATTTTTGTTTTAACCATTGGTATTTTCATGAGAAACCACATTCATGGGGTTATATGGGAAGATGGATGGTGGATGACATGACTAGATGAGTGACAGGATGGATATGAGGAGGGTGCCCGGTGTGGCATAGAAACATGCATGTGTAAGGCCCATGGGGTACCATTGGTGGATGCACTAACCGTTGAACCTTTTTTTCAAAGAAAGGTTTTTAAAGAGAAAAATAATATCTTGATGAATTGTTTGAGATGGTTTATATTATGTGTTTTAGGAACATTTTGATGTTGTGGGATGTTTTGAGTCCAAGAACCCCTCCTGTTCAAACTGTGTTTTGAGTTTGTGTTTGGTCAGTAAGCTGGGTAGAAGGACCGGTTAGTAGTCTCCTCTAAGATATGTTTCCAGACACCATTATGTTGGATCCCTTAATGTGTTTGGATCTGGTTTGTTGCACTTTTTGACCAATGGACCAGCTTGGTTGGGTCTTTATATTCTCTTGTTGGATAAGTTATGCCCCCATTAAGGGTTAATGCATAACAGAAGTGCAACCCACAATATTTTTCCATTTGAAAATACTCCAGTTGATCAATATAAGGAATATTTGTTTTTCTCGAGATATGTATATTGAGTCTACACCCATTCCTTTATTTTATTTTTAAATCCTCTTGTAATGAGAGAGTGATCATGGAAGGTTTAAAGATACCTAAGTTTCTTAAGTTTCCCGATTCGTTGAAGGTGGATGTGGTCTACTGTTGTTAGTGTGGATGAGTGTCTCGATGGTGTCTAAGAGGTCCTTTGTGTTCTTCAAAGTTTCTATGAATCATGAGTTCATTTTAAACCACTGGTGTGGGAAATATTTTCATGATAGGATATTGTAGCCACTTTCTAGAATTGTGTGTTGTTTGGGGATGTCGTACAAGGTCCCTCTCCATGCATTTTTTATATCAGTTGCAATGGCCATGTTCGGTGATGCCTTATGATGTCATGTGCTCGATTGACCATATAGGTGAAAGTCGTGAAATCCTTTGAGAGTCCTTATTATGTTGGGTAAATGTATCCCTTGAAAAAACTTCAAAATATTCCATTTTAGAGGAAGGTGAGTTTAGGTGTTCTTTAATTCTATTGTTTCTCAGCCGAACAAACAAGGATTTTTGTGTGTGCATTTTCTAAGCCCTTGTTTCAGTGAAACATCATGTTAGGGTAATGTGAGTTTGGAATGTGTTATGTCATGGAAAGCATATCGGGGATTGCGGTGTAGTTATTGGTTTCATCGAAAGAATAATTATCATCTAAGGGGTTTCCAAATCACATCTGCGAGGTTGAAGATGCTTCAATCATTTGAGCTCCATCCATAGGTCTCGGAGAGAAGATGGATCATAGTTAGGGGAAATCCCAGGGTCGTTTAAACCCTTGTACAATGTTCTATCCTCATCATTAGAGATAGAAAGATTATAAACCTCTGGTGTCATTATTTTTTCTATTTTTTTCCGTTCGATGGAAATAGGTGGAGGGCCTTATACCCATGACTTCACGTAATGTCATTCCCTCCCACATTGGTTTCCATGGAGTCCTTAGAGAATGGTTGGAAATTTGGATAAAAATACTGAGGACATAGTTTTTGCACGATTATTAGTGACCGTGTTCTAGGAAGCAATGCAGAAGGAATGATCTGCACAGCTAGTGCACGGTTTCCCAAATCGTGCAGACTAACCCTATGACCTTCCCAAATCTTTAAAAAAAATTGGGCATGTCTGGGTCAGCCCATGCTGGTCAGTTAAGATGGTTAGTTATTATGGTGGGGAGACCCACTATGAATATAATGTACATTCCTTCACAAAAATTGAATGGCATTCCACCCATTGTACAAAGGAGTCTGTTTAGGCCTCCCATGTTAGTGTTATGATTCTGTCTCAGACAAATATAGGTTGACTCTTTTGGCGGGGAGCCTATTTGTGTCCACCCCGTACCAATAACTCAGATTTATCCATGGTCATGGCTTGGTAGTAGGTAGTATTATTCGGAAATATATAGCTACCAACATATTCCTTGAGTAAACATTGGGATTGGAGAGTGACCAATGGGTTAGTTAAAGGTATGTGTATCCTTGTTCGATGTTGTTGTTCGTTTGGGTGAATTGCTTGAGTCTTGTTCGGATAGTGTTTGAGAAGTTTTATTTTGGGATAAAGTAAGAATTTTATTGAGCATTTCAGGAAAGTGGTTTATGTTTTGGTTGTGAGAGTAATCCTTAATTGATTATTTTGAGGTGTTTTGGCCTTTGGGGGTGAAACCTAGCAAGGGAGTACCTCTTGGTTACTCAGTTGGGTTTGGTTGTTGCTTTGGCCTTGATGTGACATTCTGGGGTAGATATTTTTTATGGTGGGGAGAATTTTCACATACATGACTTATTTTAAAGTTAAATTCCATTTAATTTCCATTAATTCTTTGTTTTTAGGGTTTCCCAAGCATTTATGGAGGAATGGGGGAATTTTTATGAATTGGGCCAAACCGTGAGCCCAATTCCAGATTTATAAATAAATTTTGATTCCTCTATAACTTCTTCATTTTTCAACATTTTTCATCCATTCCAATTCCTAATTGTCATCCCCTGACATATTAACACCACCATTTTTATTTGGACCATTTATAAGTCTATAATTAGGGTGGATATGGGTTTTTATTTAAGGAATTGGGCCTGCCCGAAAGACCATTTTCTGCCTTAAAAATAACTTTTAATAATTTAATATCTCCTTCATGATTTTAGTTTGTTCGATGATTCCAACTCACACCCAAGACCACTTACCTACAGCGTTCCCCCATTCCCACCTCCCACAATTTGGAGCTAGATAGAATCGCGAAAATGGTCGAAACTGCGCTGGATTTCAGAAATCTTCCAGATTTGGAGAGGTAAATTGATCCTTCAATAACTTCTTCTATTTTTACTCTTTTTGACCCATTCTAGTTCCTAAAAGATATCTTATTCTTTGTTCGAACATCCCATGAATGGTTGGATGTTTTCAAATTCAGATTATGGTGGATTTGGAGTCGTTTTCTTCAATATTATTTTGGGTATGTGTTTCTCTCTTCAATTCCTTCCTTCTCTTTAGGGTTTCCTCCCACTTTCATAAATTTATAGAGTGTCCAGATATTAGGGTTCATACCTAGGGTTTTATTTGGGGTATTTTTGGTGAAATATTATGGTTTAGGGTTTGTTTTCACATCCTTGTGGTGCGGTGGAGGTGCGGTTGAGGTTTCGCACCAAGATTCAAGGGTTTTGACTCAAAAGGTAGGCGGTTCCATGTGTAAACAATTAGTGATGAGTTAGCCTGCTGTATATAACCATTTTTCATATTCCACATATGTTGGTTGTGGTGCGAAAATTGTTTATGATTGATTTGGTTATGTGTTAAATTTTATAGTTGCTTTTAAACATGAAATTGGGTGTTTTCATGTGTAACTCATGGGGTTTTATTTGGGTGTGGTTAATAACCTATGAAATTGGATCATTAAATCTTGTTTGGCCTGCAAATTCTGGTTTGTTGATTTACAAGTGTCATGTGGTTATAAAAAGAAGGGTTTTGAATAGGTTTGATGTGTAAAACATTGTTATACTTCTTGAGGTCATTTTAGGAAAATGTGTGTTCTCATTTGTATCTTTTGTGGTATTATTCAAGGTTATTTTATAACACTTGAATGTGTTTATATAAATGTATCTAGGACTTAAAATTATATTTTTGATAGGAATTGGTATGGTTTTGGTCTTAAATATGTGTTTTGAAATGGGTTTTGTGTGCAAGACATAGTTACACCCCTTGAGTTGTTTTTTTTAAAAAATTGTGAATGTTTTGTTTGGTTAAACAATGTGGATAAAAGAGTGTATATGTACTGTTTGGGGGGTGTGATCACCTAATATGGGTTTTTGAAAGGTATGGTGGTTATTTAAGATTTCAAATATTTTTTTAGAATGTTTTATAAAGTGATGAAATGTTTTAGAAAATGGGATGAGAGCTGCAAAACATGGTTGTGGGCTATTTTGTGTGAGTGTGTTGTGAAAATTGAATTTTTTTGATGAAAGTGGTATTATATGTTATTTGAGTAGGCTGTTATGTGAGTTAGAATGTATTGGAATGGTTTATAAAAATGGTTTAAAGGATTTGTGGAAGTGTCCATGTAATGTGAAGAGTGTTGTGGGCTATTTTTTGTATGAGTCAGATTTCAAAATCATTTTGAATGAAAAGTGTACTTTTGTGATATTTGTCGAATACATGTGGGATTTTTGGTGAATGTTTTATATGGAAATGATATTTTCATGTGCAAATTATATATCTTGACTTGTTGAACTTTTTTGAGCACAAATGGAAAACCCGGGTATCTAGGTGGGTGGACGTGTACTAGTATGCTAGTGAATCTGTGAGGTTTGGCCTCAGTTTCACTTAGCAAGATTGACGCTTACAACTCTAACTAAACTATGATGATGATCATTGGGGACCACTAGGTTATGGGTATGTTCCCTACTAGTGGCTCGTGCAAGAGAATGGATATTTGTGATGGTTACTCTCACCGAGATACGAGGTACCTGGGACCCACAGCTAGCTAGTACCTAGGGGTTATTTCCCATTGCTTGTGCTCACTGGATACTTTGTTCTTACCGTAGGTATATGGTATAAGAGGCTGGAAAATTCAGTATCTATGGTATTTATTTTAAATGTTTTTATTCTTTAAATTAGCCCACCTGAAAATTGTTTTTATTTAATGTTGCATCTTTTAGAAATTTTAACTAGCATCTCATGTCTTTGAAAACTTGAATGTATTTCGCCATTAAATGTTTATCACATGGAATATATTAGTGGTGGTATCCTATTGGGCTTTATATCACACCATACTTACACCCTTGGGTGTAAGTATACTTGGTTATTTTTGTTGTCTCAGGTTGGGTACAGTTTTTTGTTCTAGTGGTTCGGGGTTCTAGAAGGTCCTTGGTAGTGAAGTCTTGTGGAGAGTGCATAAGGGTGGTGCCCCTTGCTATAAGGGTTCTTGGTCTGTCCTTATTTGTTTTTTACCTTTGTAATGGTCTTTCAACGTAGTTTTATCTTATGTAATTCATTTCTGAAATTTTGTAAAAGATGGTTTTAGTTGAAAAATCCAGATTTGTTTTATTGAGTTTTTTGTTGTTTAATGTTTATAAAATCGGGTAAATCATTCCCAATAATCATTATATGATACCAGGGCACTTGTTCCAGCCCGTGGGGATCGGGAACGCCCTTCGGGCTTTGTCACGGGCTAGTTTTGGTGTCGATTTTGGCGCAACCAGATTTGGTTCGTGATAATCTCATTAGAAATCATGATCACCACATGGATAGTCCTGCATTTTATAAAACCATGCTTCTCTTTAGACACCCACCTTAGAATGAAGCCGCTCAGCCTTCTGGCGATAAGGCTGGACAGTATCATATATGAGACATTACAAAATGCGTATGGGATGGTAGTAGTTATTACTATATTTATCCTTAATCTTTGGCAGTATAATAACTCTCGGGTCACATACACCCATAGGCAGGGGTCCACCCGAAAAAACTCCAGAATGGCCTCCACAAAAGGCCCAACCAACACCTCTGATGCTCTAGAATAAAAGGCCCCCAGAAATCCATCGAGTCCAAGGGAACTATCATGTGACATCAAGGAAACAACCACATTTATCTCCACTAGGCTCATGACATTACTTAACTGGACATTGTCATAACTGGAAAAAAATTTAGGGATTTACTCCCAAAATCCCTTCTCATGCTCTCCCGAATGAGGGGAACCATCCCCAATAGAGGTCAAGCCACCCAAAATTTCCATGAAGTGATTCAGAGACAAGTTAATAGAAACATACATTTCTGACATAAAGGATATGTTACCCATACTGATGTAAACATTCATGATTATCTTCTCCTTATAGAAGGCATGTAAAATGCCGAGTTCGGGTCACCCTCTTTGAGCCATCATGCACGAGCCCCCCGCATGAGGCAACTTTCAACATCAATAAATTTTTCAAACAGCACCACTATATTATACCAAGTCTATATGAAAGAAGACCCATCCCACCATGATTTCAAAGCCTCCTCCATGGAGTCAATTTTCACCTTCAGTCTCTCCACACCAACATCGTCACTGGGTTTCTTAACCAACCATCCATGAATTTACATCTGAAGCAGACTTTGTCTATTTTTATTACCATCCTAGATCCTATCATCTTTCTATACATTCAATTAAGACCTCACTAGATCCATGAATCCTTCATTTTTGGGTTGATCAGCTGAGTAGAAGAAAGGGCTAGACCCCTACCTGGTCCTTTGGAGATTCACCCAGAGTGGAGCATGATCTGAGAGAGACCTCAACAAATGAGTAACTGATGCCTGAAAAAAAGAATCTAGGCCTTGGAGGTTAGAAATGCATCTATCCAGGAAGCTCCAGATACAGCTAGTCTGTTTTCGGTTGTTTCATCATCTAATCTTGCAACCAACAAACCCCATATCTATAAGACCAGTGGATCTAAGAAAGTTATTGAAAACCTGCATGCCACTTTTGAAACCCGTGGACCCTCCTATTTTCTTAGAAATATCCATAATGGTGCTGAAATCCCTTCTGACGAATCAAGGAACCCCTCATAATTAAAGGAATAAAAAAACTTTAAAGAGCACCTCTACGAAGAACATCAAAACTACCACAGAAAAAAAAGAGAAGAAAATCCTGGTTCCTCCAACTAAACTATTTTTATAGAGGAACTGCTCCATATGACTAACCATCTCAACCATTATGTTCCTCTTCCAGAAAAACCAAATCTTTTTATTCTCTGGACAAACATGCTTTCACCCCATGCACCCCAAACCCCGTGAGAAAGGGATGACTTTACCCGGATTCTGTATTGGCTCCAGAATGATGACCAAGACCGCCTGAGACTTCCTGACCTGGGACATAATAAACCCTCTCATGTCCTGGACCCCAATACCCCGAGCATTATAGATGATAAGAGAAAACAACTAAACAGGACCGACCTGGTCATATGGTCGGATGAACCGGCATTTGAAATCGACGCCAGCCTCCCCACCTCCTTCGACTTGGAAAGAGTGATTGTACCCTAAACACCCACTGACCACCCTTTCATCATTGGACAATGGGCCTTATGAAACAATGACCCATCCTTGGTATTGAATAACGAAAGTTTGATACTCGAAAGGGATAGAAGGGAACTATGTTTCCTTTCCTCCATAAGTAGGGAACCCAGAAACATTCCCTAATGAGAACCCCGGGAAGACCTAAATTCCTCCAACACTCCCTCAAGAGTCTTACCCAACTTTGACCTATACTTAAGGGGAAACAACCTGCATGCACTATTGAGGAGGGGGAGATGTATATAGTTCGGCGAGAGCACTGAAGAAATCTTAAAGGAAGATGGTGGAGATGCCAAAAACTTCTCTGGCTAAGTATGGAGATAGGAAAAGAGGTCCAACTAGTTCCAATATGCTGACAAATATGACATAGGTGTAGTAGCAGAAAAAAGATATTTATCGACATGGGTATTGAAAGGGGAAAACATAGTTTTGTGGATGTTCCTTATAAAACATATATGTTTTTTTTTCGGTTGTAATGTTGAACCTATATATATATATATATAGTTTTTCAAAACTACTAAACTACTCAGTCACATGGGATTTGATTCCTTATAATCATTCTAATGTGTTAAAATAATTCACCAACTCTAGGATTTTTGGGATGGGGTGTTACAAAATTAATCTTCAAAATAAGGCTTCCTTCAATAAAAAGATTGAAAAACTATAACATATTTGATAGTGGATAATGGTTAATGAATGTCACTCCATTCATCCTATAGTAGTATGTACCCAACAATTGTGTAAAATTTACCTATATTGACATCAAAACATGAGCACCCCATGATAAAACACTTCTGAAAAAGATTATTTTGTACATAAAATCAATTATTTAAATATTTAACACATGTAGTTAAATCATTTCTATACAATAAGGTCATGTTGAATGGTGGAATAAATTGAGTGGTATATCATTCCCAAAGTTAAAATCACGTAAAGGGGGTAAGGCCAGAAACTCTTCGAGCATGAAATCAAAAAACTCCTCATAAAATATTTGGATATTATTCTATATATGTCTCAATTGAATTAAAAGGCAGTAATACCAATTGAAATGATAGCATATCTTAACACTAGTGATATGTATGATAATAATAGTCACCAATATACACCACCTTCAAGATCTCATCATCACTATAAATTCATCCTCTATATATAATTTATTACCATAATATTAATATAAAACCAATCACTACTAATAATGATTTATTTGGGTTGTATTTATAATAATATGAAATCCCTGAAAGGTAAATTCAACTCCATTATTAACAGACATCCATTTAAAAGGTCATGAAAACATTTCTAACCATAAACATTCATATTCAAAAAAATTGGAAAATAAATCATCTATACATTGAGAATTAAGGTGTAGACCCCATACCATGTAACAAATGTGGGTGATGAACCGAATAAAATGTATAAAATTTTATTAGAATTTATATGGAGGTGTGAATAAAAACATATATGGATCATCTTGGGATGAAAGCTATATATTTGGAAACATTCCACACCCATATCCTTATCCTCATAAATTTTGATAACATCTGTAGAATTTATCAGAGATATATCTTTTAGGGTGAGGGACGTTTTGGGGAAGTCATCTACAGACTCCAATCCTCTCAGTACAACAATTCCTTACTATCCATGGTGTCATGATAAAATCATTGGAAATTGTTATTGAGCCCAGAATAGATATTTCCACCCACAACGTATTGATACCAAGGAGTAGATCAAAATTTATATCTCCAACGGACATATCCTTCGCAAGAAAATAATAGTAAAACATATCTCTCAATGGGTGCATAAATGGTACCTGTCATGGAGAAGCAGGATGAAAAATATAGATAATAGCTCTATTAAGACTAAAACCATGACTTCCAATCCATCAATGATTAAAAATAATGACATATATACCTAGGGAAACATTATAAAGACCATCTAGAGATTCTATGAGATATGTGTGCATCTGATTGATCACACTGATTAACTTCATCGCCTCTATATATGTAGGAAGCATAAATAGGGGGATATGTGTCAAATTAATATAAAGGAATTCTCTTCTAAATGAAATGAACTATATTAATCATATTAGAAATTATCATGGGAGAATTGGGTGTGTTTTTTACATCTTTTAACGATATCCTACAAACTCAAGAACCCTAATCGACGAGAGAAATGATCCTACCTCTTTACATCCATCATAGTCAAGGGTATATTTTTGACATGAAACTTCCATTGATAACCAACCCCCAAAATAACTGACTTTATTCACACTTGAAGATACGTGATCCACCACTACAATGTGACTCATCAGTTCTATATAATCACTAACAAAACCCAATACTCCACCCAATAATAGATTTGATAGTTGGGGATCCAAATATCATCCAACCAATGATCCATTTCAAGATTCCATAGGGTTCCCTCATTTATCAGTATCCCCTAATAATAAAACTAAAAAATGAATTTATTTAGGTATCATTTCCAATAACTATATAAATCTTCAAATGGTCAACTAGATCATCCTGTAGATCCTCGCTAAACAAAGTGACATGTGGATGATGATAATTGGAAAACTCTATGATTAATAAAGAAAACAAGAAAACCAGCTATCATGAAATTCATATAAAATTCAATTAATTTAATTTTTTAACCTTTTGTGAATCACCCAAATTCAACCAGAAGCCCGAACACATATGATCCATGTATCTCTTATAAGAAACCACCTTTTAAATATTATTATTTTTCATGGGGTGATTAGAAATATTATAGACCTTCCAACAAATCATATAGGAAATTAATTCCATTTTTCCTTAGAAGTATGGACCACCCCTTTACACACTTTTTCTGATCCAAACCATTTCCCAAAAAATGTCATGTAGTCCCCGTTAATGACTATCTCTAGTATTTATCCAAAATTAATCCATGGATATGATACCAACTTGTTATTAGAATCATCTATTTTTTACCCATAATGATCCTATAGTGAATATCACAATAAAATGTATGTCATACCTCCAATAGGTCCAATGTTGGAGATGAGAACCATTTTAATAAATATTGAAAATGTGAGACATTACTATCATAAATTCTAGGATCAAGATAAGAAAAACACCAATTAACACTATAATATTAAAATATAACTAGTATACCTAAATAAAGAGTTTTAATGAAAATTTCATAAAATAAATGGTTGAAAATATGATATATATAAAATAAAACTCCTATGAAGAAATAATGACTACAACTTCAAGCTCTGATATAATAATTCCCAACTAGATATCCTATCTCACTTTGAAAAAATGAACGAAAAATATTTACATATATAGTGGTTGGAGTTTTTTTATATCCACTATGATCTTCCTAAATAAAACTATTCCAAATATGAATTAATTATACTAATTTCCCACTAAATTGGGATATAACCAATACACACTTAGCATGGAAATAATGACCCAAACACACCAAGGTTTAATCACATAATATGTCATCTAGGTATAATAATATAATAACTAAATAATATTATAAGGAACTTCATAACCACTAATCCATTAGATTATATCTATGACTATTCAATGGTAAATTCCATGGAACACTCATCCCTTATATATATATGCCACATTACACTATACCAATTTCATCACATTGGATATCAGTTGCACCATAGCCCTCTTTACGATAAAATTTTCGGGATCCAATACAATAGTTTCCACTAGTATTAGAAAAATTATATCCAGAACCACAACCATATACAAAATATATAAATATCAACCATACATCACAACCTCATATCATGTCCATCATCATAAGGTATCAGTAACATGAAAGAGAACAACCTTATTTCCTCCCCATTCCATGAATGAACCACACCATGTAGCATAACCTCATCCACATTACGTATATACTATAATCGATCAAATTTCATTTAACGCATATTATGGAGAGTGGGGGAAAGGGAGTAGAGATTAATCTATTCCCTTGAAAGCATGGATATTTTTGAAAAAATAGAAACCAAAACATTTGGTCATTGGTTTGTTTATTCAAAATGTCTTGTGAGACAATATAAATAAGAATAAAAATACATCATATATATATATACCAACACAAAATCGCATGATAAATATTTTGTACCAAAATAACACTATACGAAAATCAATACCACTACACAATCATTGCAAATGTTTCCATCACAGACACATTTTATGTCAAAAACTAGCACAACGTTCTACACAAGTAATTTATAAAAATTTACACACAATTATCAATCAAACAAATAATTTTAACAATTAAATATATAATTTTTTTATCTACATTATATTAATTTTCTTAGTCAACTAATAATTCTATTAGAAAAAATTTCTACACATTGATAACAAGTTTTTTGTAGTTTGTTCAAAATAATTTCAAGTATCAACATATCATTTATAGATTATGGTTAATTAAATCTCAATCCACACCCATTAAAATAATTAAAAAAATTACATTAAATTTCCCCTAGTATACTAAAATATAATCACTATAGAATTCAAACCACACCCCATCAACCCCATCACCAATCAAGTTATTCACCACCAAAATAGCCTAACAAAATCACAAATAATCCACCCCCATAAATTTCCAAGAAAGAGTAGAACCACTACCCAATGCATGACAATGCCCCTAAACAATTCAATTTCAATATCATGGACACAAATCAGAGACATAAAAATCACAAATAGGTTCAATAGACAAAATAATAATTTTTAAAATACTAAAATCCATAACCTACACAATAATTTAAGATTTATTATAAATTAATCTAGTCATATGAAATAAACTGTACACCTATTTGTAATTTAATATATCTGGTTCATTATAATCATTACATGATTTAAATTTTATGAAAGTATTTATAGGGAAAATTAATCAATGAAATGCAAATACATGTCCTAGTTTAAAAATATTTTAGGCATCAACAACGACATTAGTTATCTAATGAAAATCATGGAAACATGTAAAACCACATGTGTCATCTAATTCCCTTCGACTTAAGATAGTTTAGGTCACTAAACATAAATTAAAGAGAGATAATATTGACCCCAAAATACATGAGGGGAACACCAAAAAACAGTTAATATAATGATATTAATCATTTACTACCAAACAAATAAAAAAATAGTATAACACACTTCCCAACATTCCCTAGATATAAAAATATGTAGGAAACCATGAATAAATTTAGAAAAACTCACATTATATCTTGAATAAAGTTTATCCTTATCAAAATGATCTTGGTTAAGAATGAGTGTATAATGTTCTCAAAACAAAGTCACTTATGGTGGACTAAGAATCGGTAAAATTAATGAAAATAAATATTTTTTAATAGATTTTTAATTTGGACTAGGATGGAAAAATAATGTTTCCCAGTGTAACAAGATATCATTATACCCTGGTAGGGAAATTTCTAAATAACCTATGAATGTAAAATAACATATTCCACGTATCTCTAACTCAATAAAATTGGTTAATTATCATCGAATAATTATTATGTTGTATGTTTGAGTTCTGAATGTTTTCACCATTGCATGGAGACACCCCAGACCGAGCTCCCAAAATTAATATCCAAGCCTCTATGTCATGAGACATAGGATTTCAAGAATATATAAAAGCTAAAAAATCCATTGAAACATACCCACATGGTCCCTATTGTAATGACACGGACCCAGCCATCCACCCGAACAGTGCCGAACGGGTTAGGTGTTACGACCTTAGGCACACCTCCCATGAATGCCAAAGGCTACCGACTATCAGCGAGGGAATGAATAGGTATAGTGGAGAGGCTATACCCTCTAGGAGGAATTAAAGGTGCTGGTCCAAGTAATATACTAAAATATGAAGTGGAAATAAATGACTCAATAGACTTGAACCAAACCCGCAGAGCGGAAGCACATTCAATGACAATAAACAGCGGAAGCAATATAGAAACAATAGCAGTGGAATGTAAACAGAACATCATTCCAGCAATCAACTGTAATAACTGCTAAAACAACCAAGCATGAATCCAAGAAATTCATACAAATCAATATATATATATATATAATGGTTCCAATGGATAACCAGTAGTAGCTACAATATAAATTAAACATTCTGATTCAAGAAAAATAATACTAAAAAAGTAACTCCGGTATGGCAGGACCTCAAGGTCCATGCCAGTCTCCATGTCAACAGTACTAAAGTCCAGCTCCTGAGGCTGACCCTCTACCTGCACACAATTTCATAATGTCTACATGTGTCCCAAAGGGCCAGTGTAGGGTGTGAGACAAGTCTCAGCAGGATACCACCCAGAGGTGCATACCTAATATAAGTGTTTAGGCAGACATGCTTATATAAGAAAAACAGTAAATAGTGTAATGCCCAAAAGTGAACAAAGACTTCACTGGTGCTCAGTAGCCACCAGGAAGTGTCACCTTCATTGGCCAATGATGGAATGTCTGATCTTCATCCCGGAACCTCATGCCACCTGACACCATGTGTCTCAAGTACCTACATTCTAAAGGCATGCCCAACCGTCATAACCCAGCTCGAAAGCTCAACATTCCCATGGCACAACATCCGGAGGAACTGTCCTTAAATCACGGCGAGCCTCTGCCCCCAACCTGGCCACCTCAAATATGTCTCCCGAAGGCTCCTCACCTCCCACGTGGCTTCTTATGGCAATCACCCCAAACATAAAATACATAACCGCAACTATCGGGGTCCTCTACCCAACGAGTGTCTGTACCACCTCATCTGAGAGTCTATCTGTGTGCACACTTCTCAAAAGTACCTGGTGAGTGGTAATCACCTCAATAAGTTCCCTAGCCACAACACCTCTGACACCTCGTTCCCCTGCAAACCTATCGCTCTAGTATGATGGTCTCGCCATCCCAATAACCTGGTCCAAGCACAACCCAATAGTCCAACTGCCTCAACAGACGTCCATGACGCCCAATCCCGTGGTAGCACCCCCCAAAGTAACCCGATCAAAAGCCCCAATCAGGGATCTTCATCACTTAACAAATATCTGGGCCACACCTAACACAACTCAACAGTTCAGCAAAGCAATATCACACATTTCATAATTATACATAGAAGCATCACTTTAAACTAGAAATTACTAAACCGTCAAATTACACTAACTTGGGTTTTCCCATACTATCACCTAATTAATTCTTAGTTTAATGATTAAACTCAACAGTTTAACTCAAGGAAAATAAATAAGCAGTCTAAATACAACATTTAAAACAACTGTCCATTTCATACGCAATTTAGAACCCCCTGTCGAATTTCCCTAAATGAGCAACGACCACTAACCCGGCCTCTCTCAATCACAAAAGGGTCAGGGAATACCAATAGGTATCCCACAATGCAGATAATTAATTAAAAACAATTCAAAAGGGTTTCTCTCAATAACCAATGTCGCGCCCAAAGGTCGCAACCCCCAAATGACTACGAAAACACAAAAGAAGGTATGCACCACCCACCTCGTACTCGTACAATGACACTCCTTTGATTTGAGCCTCTGAATCGGACTAAATCGCGGTAGATATGTGTTTCTGTAAAATCTGGAAATTCTGTTCGGATGGAATATACAGAGGAACATGTGATGGATCTAAGACGAAGAAGGGTGTGCGGGGTTAGACATTCTGATGTTGTCCCTCTGCCACCGATGGATCGAAGAACGGAGGTCGTATGGCAGATCTCGAAGGATTTGTGTTCGCAGAGGTCTTTCCAATGGACTGTTCGTCCAAAGGTGTAGAAGAAGGTCGTTCTAAAAATAAAACGTGACAGTGCCTTGAACGATCAAATAAAAAAAAGTACACGGTGTGTATTTCCAAAGTACACGACGTGTAGACGTGTTTCCGTACTCCGACTTCAGCGGAGTCCATCACACGGTTTGGACCGCTTACACGGTCAACACATGGTCAGGATCTCAGCCACGACACCGAACAGAAGTACATGGCGTTTCAAGGAAGTATACACGCCGTGTAGATGGAAATTTATACACGGGAACCACACGGAATGTACTCGGTGAGCACACAGCCGGTTACTCGGTTCACACATACACGATGTGTACTTAAAGTAAATGGTGTGTAGTCTGGAAATTTCTAGAAACTGCACAGATTTTATAGAAATCTCATAAATTAGTGAAAAGTTCAAACAGGGTCAGTATTTTGACTCGTTTCTAAAAACCTAGGTTCTTACAAACTCCCCACCTTAACGTAGCTCGTCCCTGAGCTACCAAATGAAACTCGGAGATGGCACCGAACATTCCCATCCTAGTTAAACAACCTTGACTACCCCGATCTCAAGGTTTTGGCTAAATTAATAAAGGGCTCCCCACCTTGGAAATCTCCTACCTCAACCAACAATGCTCAAAGTAAAACAAATAAAAAAGAAAACAAACAAACAAGGCCCAATGTCCTATTTCCCAGACCCATGGTCCTCCCGTGACACATCGTCGACCCCTGCACCTCCTCGATGCTCACTTGTTGTTTCCGACACACAAACATATCCCTCACCGCATCGGTTTCCACCTCCCAGAGGTCTTGCATTTCATAGATGCTCAAATCAAAACCTGGTGCCTTGCACCTCAAGTAACCTGCATCCACAATGCCCCGAAGCCCGTGGAACCTCACGTAACCTGCATCCATGATTCTCCAGATGCTACGCATCTCAAGTATATATGAATAAAATATATATCACAACTAATAGGATGCCAATCCCACTAACTAGCATCTATTCAGTCCCCCAGTATCCATTGAAACTCATGCACTCAACCAGACATGCCTCAAGAGTCCATTCCAAAAATAAAGAAAGTAAAATCACGGCCACACCCGTGGTGTACCTTCCACCATCGTCATCTCACTAGCATACTCAGTCCCTTGTAGCTCCACAGTGTGCACCTGAACTGACACATAGCTTCCTGAAGCATGTTCTCCCGGCAGTGCTGCCCCAGTCTCCGGCCACAGACCCCTCAGCTGGGTCCTACTGTCCCTGTCACATCCTCTATGTGCAGCTGAACCTCTGCTACCCTCTCCTGGTACTAAACCTGAACCAGCTCCTGACACCACAGTCTGTCTTGGTCCCTACCTGTCGGCTGTCTGAGAAGGCTGCCTGCAAAACCTCTCCAAATGCCCGACCTGTCCACATGCCCGAAACTCCTTCGGGGGCCTATCACACTGATCCTGAACATGTCTCTATTGTACACACTGAAAGTAAACCATTGCTGAGCTGCCACGAGGTTGTCTAGCTGAGTCCTTGGCCTGCCCGCCCAGCTTGAACTCGTCTCTGCCTTGCTTCCTGTTGTCCGAACTATCACCTAGGGTTGTCACCCTGCCAAAGTGAGACTTCTCTATCTCATTTCCCTCTAATATAAGTGCCTGGTTCACCGCCTCTAAGAAGGAGCCCAGCCTGAAAATGATCACCTGAACTCGAATGGCATGTCGCAAGCCATCCTCAATGTGCCTCAACCTAGCTGCATCATCGCTCACCATACCAGGGGAAAAACGGGACAACTCTGTAAAGGTAGTTGCGTAGTCCATGACGGACATATCTCCCTACTAAAAACTCAAGAACTCTCGAGCTCTATCCTCCCTCATAGTCTTTGGATAAAAGTGCTCAAAGAACCTGTCCTCGAAGTCCTTCCATGCCAATCTTTCATGCCTACAAGCCCGAACCTGTACGTCCCACCAATGCTTCACCGGTCCTCTCAGCATGTACGTCGCCAGCTTGACCCTCCGCCCGGGAGGCATCACGAGCTACTCGAAGATCATGTGCATAATTTCTATCCAGTTCTCTATCGCCTGCGGACCACCCTCAACCTGAAAAAGTGGAGGGTTCTGAGACTGGAACCCCCCCGTCAGATATCCCATAGAAGGCTATGCACCCTATGCGCCTCTATCAATCCCCTGCAAGACATGTACTAGTCTAGCTCAGATCTTCTCGTCAAGCCATAGTCTGAATGCTACCAAACCTGGCATCTTCCCTGCCTACACTGGATCACGAACCTGATCTTGTCCCTAAGGCTGTACATGTGGCTCATGCTCTTCCTGCTCCAGATTCTGAACCTGATCTTGTGGCACTACATCCTCTCCTTCCTGATGCTCCATCGTGTCGTGAAAGAGTAACCCGCTGAATACCGTAATGGTTAGACAACCCATATATATATATAACCATATATTCTACGTAGATAAGGACAATAGTAAAAGGCAGTGCATACAACTACCCTTAATCTCCCCTATCGCAACCCATGCCCTCGGCATCCCGACCTCATGGCCTCCTTACCCTCCCTCAACAGACCCATGTATCAATACTACCTCGGGCCATGCCCGTCCTGACAATCAATGTTTCCTCAATCCTGACGACCAAGTCGCCTAATCCTGATAGTTACGCTGCCTCAACCGTAGAACCCGCCTGCTCTCATAAGAGCCAGACCCAAATATCCTGCACATACAATTCTACAAAATATAAAGCATGGCATACACATTGCAATAAAAAAGCAATTCTATCATGAATTTCTCCTATTATCATTTCAGAGCCTACATATGTAAATTGATTTTATTCACATGGTATAATCATTTCACAAAGTATACGTGTAGTTCTGAAATTGAAATACCCTAAAATGTGCCTATAAAAAGTCAAGAAAATAACCCTTTCCATACCGGCCAAGGATTACAAATCATAATCAATAACATCGAAAAACATGTGAACCACCGAGGTGGAAATCATATCAATTGTAATCTGAGAAAAAAGTAAACAACAATTCCCGC
Source organism: Viscum album (assembly GCA_963277665.1). Taxonomy (NCBI): domain Eukaryota; kingdom Viridiplantae; phylum Streptophyta; class Magnoliopsida; order Santalales; family Viscaceae; genus Viscum; species Viscum album. The sequence goes on from OY728138.1 coordinate 1,971,396,539, forward strand.
CCCCAGATACTCAATCCATCCCTCGTACTTGGGGCCGCAGGCACCCAAGCACAAGTTCAAAACTCAAGTTCCAAAAACAACCTATCTCCAGTCTACCATACCACAAATATTAAAACTAGTAGAAATAAAAAGAGAAGTCTCAAACTCATTAGTAGCCATCCAAGCAATGCTACTAATTCCTTGTCAAGAACCCCTCTGATACCACTTTGTAACGACCCGGACCCGTCTAGCCACCCGAACAGTGCCAAACGGGTCAGGTGTTATGACCTTATGCGCACCTCCCCTGAATGCCAAAGGCTTCCAACTTACAGTGAGGGTCTGAATAGGTATAGTGGGGAGGCTATGCCCTCTCGGATGAATTAAATGTACTGGTCTAAGTAATAAACTAAAATATGAAGCCGAAATAAATGACTCAGAAAACTCGAACCAGACCCGCAGAGTGGAAGCACATTCAATAACAATAAACAGCAGAAGAAATATAGAAACAACAGTAGAAGAAAGTAAACAGAACATCATGCCAGCAATCAACTGCAATAACTGCTAAAACAACCATGCATGCATCCAAGAAAGTCATAAAAATCAAAATAAATACAATGGCGCCAATGGCTAACAAGCAGTAGTTATAATATAAAGTAAACATGTTGATGCAAGACAAATAATACTAAACAAGTAACTCCAGTATGGAACGACCTCAATGTCCATGCCAGTGTCCATGTCAACAGAATTAATGTCCACCTCCTGAGGATGAACCTCTACCTGCACAGAATTTCATAAAGTCTACACACGTCCCGAAGGGATCGTGTAGGGTGTGAGACAAGTCTCAGTAGGATACCACCCATAGGTGCGTACCTAATATAAGTGTTTAGAAAGACATGCTTATATAAGAAAAACAGTAAACAATGCAATGATGAAAAGTAAACAAAGTCTTCACTGGTGCTCAGCAGCCACCAGAAAGTGTCACCTGCATCGTCCAAGGCCAGAATGTTTGATCTGTAGCTCAGCACCTCGTGCCACCTGAAACCATGTGTCTCAAGTACTGACATCCCGAAGGCATGCCCAACCGTCATAACCCTGCTCTAAATCTCAACCTTCCCATGGAACAACATCTGAATGCACATCGATACGTGTCCTCAAATCACGGTAAGCCTCTGCACCCAGCCTGACCGCCTCAAATATATCTCTTTAAGGCTCCTCACCTTCCACTTGGCTTCCTATGGAAAGCACCCATAAACTAAAAATACCTATCCACAAATATCGGGGGCCTCTACCCAGCGAGAGGTCATACCACTGCATCTCAGAGTCTATCTGTGTGTACACTACTCAAAATTACCTGGTGAGTGGTAATCACCTCAATAAGTTCCCAAGCCACAACACCTCTGACACCTCGTTCCCCTATAAACCTGTCGCTCAAGTCTGATGGTCTCACCACCCCAGTAACCTGCGGCAAACCCAACCTGATAGTCCAACTGCCTCAACCGACGTCCATGACGCCTAATCTCGTGGTAGCAACCACCCAAAGTAACCTGAGAAAAATCCCCAACCTGTGATCCTCATCACTCAACAAATATCCAGGCCACGCCCAACACAACGCAACAGTTCAGCAAAGCAATATCACACATTGCATAATTATACACAGAAGCTTCACTTTAAACAGGAAATTACTATACAGTCAAATTACACTAACTTGTGTTTTCCCATACCAGCACCTAATTCATTCACAATTTAACGATTAAACTCAATAGTTTAACTCAAGGAAAATCTATAAGCAGTCTAAATACAATAGTTAAAACAACGGTCTAGTTCATACGCAATTCGGAACCCCCAGCCGAATTGCCCCAAATGAGCAACGACCACTAACCTGGCCTCACTCAATCACAAAAGGGTCATGGAATACCCAGAGGCATCTTACAATGCAGATAATTAATTAAAAACAATTCAACAGGGTTTCGCTCAATACCCAATGTCATGTCGGAAGGTAGAAACCCCAAAATGTCTACAAAAACATGAAAGAAGGTATGCACCACCGACCTTGTACTCGTACAATGACACTCCATTGATTTCATCATCTAAATCAGACATAATCGCGGTAGATCTGTGTTTCTGTCAAATCTGGAAATTCCATTCGGATGGAATCTGCAGAGGAACAGGTGAGGGATCTAAGACGAAGAAGGGTGCATGGGGTTATCCTTTCTAATGCGGTCCCACTGCCACCGAAAGATCGAAGAATGGAGGACATATGGTAGATCTAGAAGTATTTGTGTTCTTGGAGGTCTTTCGGATGGACTGTTCATCCAAAGGGCAATAAGAAGGTCATTCTGGTAATAAGATGCGACGGCGCCTTGAAAGATCAAATAAAAAAAAGTATTGGGTGTGTATTTCCAAAGTACACACCATGTAGACATATTTCCATACTCTTACATAAGTGGAGTCCGGCACACAGTTTGGACCGCTTACAAGGTCAACAAATGGTTAGGGTCTCAGCCAATAAACGAAACAAAGGTACACGGCATGTCAAGGAAGGATACATGCGGTGTAGATGGAAATTTATACATGGGAACCACACAACATGTACTCGGTGAGCACACGACCGGTTACTTGGTTCACACATACACGGCTTGTACTTAATGTACATGGCGTGTAGTCTGGAAATTTTGAGAAACTACCCAGATTTTCTAGACTTCTCAGAAATCAGTTAAAAGATCAAACAGGGTCAGGATTTTGACCCGTTTCTAAAAACCCAGGTTCTTACACCTATCTTTTTACACATGAGACCACATCACATCATCAATTTATGAGAAAAATAAAACAACTCGATAATCATTTTTCAAGTATTGGTGAACACCTCTAGACAGATATAATAAGTTAAAAAATACAAAATCATATTTCTAACAAAACATAAAAATGTTTTTTTCTAAATTCATAATGTTCCGTACATTATTAAAAAAATATCTCTTAAAAAATTTCATCATGAAACCTCCGTCATATAATAACTAACCACTTTCAGAACCACCTGCTAATATTATTATCCTATCATATTGTGACACACAAGTCCATGTGCCAACGTACCTATCTCAGCTAAAATCTGGGTACCACATCTATGAATCTTCATATGTCCACTCCCCCTTACCTTAAAAACACATATAATTAAAATAAATGGGATTTAATATTTTTATAAATTATTTTAACATAATACGAATATACTCATGAATGGATTCAATATTGATTGCATTAACCTCTTTAATGTCTTATGGTGTTTGAAAAAAATAAAAGAATTCATTAAGGTCTCCATTTTGAAAAACCTAGAAATTAATGTTAAATATATATTCTAGTATTTTTTATTGGAATTAGAAATAATTATATTAAAATTGATTATAATTTCAATTATTCAAAACAAAATTTCTATTTCTTGATATTATATTTGAGATGGGTTTATTATTATGTAATATGGGTCTACTAGACAAAAAAGAAGGGATTCTATGAAATTTTTTACTTTTTTTGATATATAAATACCTCATATAAATTCCAATTATAATAATAGAATTAAATAATTAAAATGATTTTATTTAACTATTATTTTCAATTTAATTAATATAAATAAATTTTTATTTTTATTTTATCACTACCATAAAAAATTCGATTTTTTTGAATTCCAATGGGTTTTTTGGGATATGTTTATAGGAATTAGTGTATTGAAAAATATGTTTTTTGAAATAATGAATTGGTGGAGTTAATTTGGTTTATTAAAGAAAAAATGGATTGTTAGAAAAATACTTCCTGAAGTTGGTTCATAGAATAAAATTTGTTAACACCAATAGAAAGATATCAAACAGAAATCTAGAAGTGATTAGGAAATAAAAAAGGAGCCTACGTAGCCGAAAGGGGGACAAAAAATTAATTAATGAATCTTTGATAATGTATGTATGTATCCATTCTATAAAATGTAGGGTTTTTTTAGTAAGGTTTCAAAAATGGTAAGCATTGAAAGAACTACAATTTGGTGGTTCCCTTGGTGGAGTTCTACTTGTCCTTTGTAGAAAGTTGAATCCTATATATGGTCATTTTCATAATTATGGCAAAAGGATGTGCCTTGTTGAAGTCCATTTGTTTTTTTACAGAAAAAAATCACAATGGAGGAAGGACCACATTATATCATTATATTTGATGCGTTAAAAAAACAAATGGTTTGTCACTATACTATTTTACATGGTGATGTGAGATAGAGTTTCTGTAGTGAGAAATGTGAAACTAAAATAGATGTGGGGGAAGACCTCATAGACTATATTTAACATAGATATTGAATAATAACACCACATGATAATGATAGTAATTGTGTTGTTTCCATGGTTGTTTTGAGTAAAATCTCAGTCATTGAGAAATAGTGAACCCAAAATAGTCATAGTGGTTCACATGGTTATATTTTTTTAAGTAAACTAAAATAACACATTTGATTTCTATAGTTAATAGAAAAATGAAAAAAATCATGTAGGTTGATTATTTTAATGGATTTTTTTACAAGAAATACATAGGGTATACTATGGGGTTTAGAAGCAATCTGTTTTGTGGAAATTTTAAAAAGGAGAAGAACCAAAATTGAATATTCCCAATATTGTTATATATGAATAGTTATTTAATGTTTTAAATATCATGTTCATTGAATTAATATATAATATAAAAAAATTCGAAGTAATTTGAATATTTACACACTTTTCTAATTGATAATTTTACCGCAGTAAAAAATAAAAGATATATGGATACATAATGAACATATTTCTTTGACAACATGGATTTTTAAATAATTGGTTATTTTGTGTGGTTCATAAAGTCCCATAATTATTTGACAAGTGTCAAAGTTATTTGGAAAATGAAATTAGTGTTTTATAAGGGGATATCGATATTTTCAAGCGTATTGAATGGTAGAGGAAATTTAATATCTTATTTTTAAAGAATAATATAGAGAGAAATTATAAAATATGGGATAAAATTTAAGTGCATAAAGAGGTTATAACTCATTATACATCTAAACGATGAAAAATGGGAAGCTAGATATAGTGGAAAATAATTGAAAAGAAATGATTTCCAATTATTTGGAAGTATATTAGCGATTAAATATATATGAGTTCAAATGATATGAAAAGAAACTATGATTATATCAATAGATATTCAATATACAATCAAGTATGTGATTATAAAATTTTATGTTTTCAAAGGGACCTATATATCTAGAAACAATGATGAGATCTTCCGTATGAAGTATGAATTAGATATGTGGGGTAGTGATCTGATATAGAGTTGAATCTAAAACATTATAAGGTTGTGATCCTAGGAATTTATTGACATAGAATAATACCTAATTATGATTACTGATAATTATAGTGATTTTGCGCCTCAACACATTTTCAATAACATTATCCTTGGTGTTTCCATTAGATGGTAATAAAATAAAAATAATTTGATTCCTTTTTTCATTATTTTTTTACAAAAGAAGAATAAAATAAATCATATAAAAGTAATTGCATATATAATAGCCAGGTGGTACGGTAATTAGACCAGGTCAATGAAAATATTTAAAATTGCAACATTATGGTTAATTGGTCCAGATCCATAGAGGGAAGCGATATGCATAATGTAAGATATATAAAATTATATCAGACATATATATTAGGAAACACCACCACACTCATGGTATATGTCACATATGACTCAAGAGTGACTATAAAAAGGTATCATATAATAGGTTTCCTTTATTAAATTATTTACATTTACATGATTGAATTTTATGTCGAAGTCAATGATTTATATTACTCTTATAATCATGGATACATTGGAAAAAGGGAGGACCTAAAAAATAATCCAAGATGTGGAAAAAGTCCATATTTTGGAATAGACTATAGAATGTCAGGCACAATTTATAATGATACATGTATCCAAAAATGTGAATGTAAAAATGATTTATATATTAAGTTTATTATATAACTTAATAAGGATGTAAGGTTTGATTATGATCCAAGTGTATGGTGTTATTTTGGAACTACCAATGACGAGGACATCCAATATAGGCATAAAGAGGATTTTTTCACTTATAAATGTAATAAGAGAATATATTAGATAATTAATTTTTTCAAATTAATTTCAAAACAAAATAATAAATATGGATGAATGTAATTGAAACTATAATGAAAAATTCAAAGTACAGATAAAAAAGATTTTTTAGTTTTATCTAACCCCTAGATAAAAATAATTATCAAGAAGTGGATTCGAAAAGGACTTCGAAAATGATTGAAATTATCAAATCTGATTCAGAAGGAAAGAATAAAAACATGATATTTGTTAGAAATACAATGTATTAGAAGGATGAGTTTGTAGGATAGATGCATAAAGTTTTTATGGAAGATAAAATACTATAATTGGAAAACACAAGACTTAATGAAGTTATTTTTAAATGTAATTAGAACGTGAAAGGTCATTATGATGTTGTAAATAACTAACATTCATTGAAAAAAATATGTCGTGGGGGAAGACTCTCATGTAAGAATTTGACGCCCAATATGATTCACTAATAATTAAGAAATGGTAGTTTGAAGAATAATTATACTTATCTAAGAAATAGTTTGATTCCATGGTATGCTTAAACACAAGATTGATTTACATTTTTTTAATGATTACCCTTTAGTGGGTAATGTTAAAAGAATTTATAGGCATTCAATATTAGAAGAGAAATATCAAATGGTTCACATGTTTTCAATACCATAATCCATGTTTAATGATAGTTATTCAATAAGTAACACACATAGAAATTAGAAGAAAAGAGTTATAGATATTCCCATGAAAGTTAATTGTTGTGAAGGTGAATGAAATGGGCTTGAGTATCTCTATTCAAGATATATAATCAATGTGATGTGTTATAAAAGAATAAATCAAAACTTGTTCTAATTTTATTTGAAAAATGGAAAAATGCCAATTTATTATTGTTATAAAAATGTATACATAAAATGTTGTGAATCTTATTGAATATACGAAAATTTGGTTTCTCATGATTAGAAGAAAATGTACAATTATTTTTATAAATATTCATATAAATATAATCATGTCTCAATTAGAAACTCCATGTGAAGTTCTTCAAGAATAAATAAGTTGAACATGCATAAATTTAATGAAACAAATTTACCGTACAAGATACATTTTCATGGATTGGTTGTAGAGGAATGAAATGTTGAATGTTTTTCAAGATAATTTTATAAATATTTAGTATAAGAAACTCTTGGAATGAAGAAGCTAAATATGAAGGAATAAATAAATGTAATCTATAACTTTGAGGGAAGTGTACAATGATTCCCCAATTATCATTAAATATAAAAATACACCATGGAATATATATGATATAAGAAAATTTTTATATCAAAATGATATCAATAACATATATAAATATTTTTGATTTAGGATTGAAATAAAATCCCTCAAATAAAGAAATATTTTTTTATTGAATATCAACTAATATTGTTTCTTATAAAGATATCTTGTCATGTTTAATCAATTGAAAAATCTGGAAATTCATATTCCATGGAAAAATAACAATTATGTTATTAAATAAGAAATGAGTGTAAGTGGTATAATAAATAAAAATAAAATTGGAAAGAGTTTAATAAGGTAAACTAATTTTTTTATAGGAATAAGTGAAATAGACAGTGGAGATCCTTAACCGAAATTGGATAAAGGGAAAAAGAAATATAAGAGAAAAGGGATGGAAAATGTTAACTAACATTATTACTCAAATTGAGGAGAATTTGATCACCCTTAAACAATATACATGCATATTAATACATATTTTTATATAGTTGTAATATAAAAGGGGTGATAGAATCAATTGGGTAATTCTCCAAGAAAGAATATATTTTTGTACTGAAAAATGATTTGATGAATAAATTGTAAGTGGTTTCCAACATTTTTCATTCAAAAATTGGTGGTAAGAGTAAACGAATCAAGCTGTGTTTTGGTAAAAAGGAAAGTCTATAATTATTAATCAGATATTTTTGAATAATACGAATCATTTGATGTTTATTAGTTCCAATTTCATTAAATATGTATTTCACAAATGGAATCTATTCAAATGTGTTGTATGATCCTTAAAGAAATATTATCTATTACTAGATGTTTGGTATGAATGAGATAGGGAAAACTTGTTTTTGTTGAGAGGATAGAATATACAATGATGTGTGAACATTAATTGATATCCAGGATTTATAAGAACAACATTGAATTTTTTTTCAAAGAACACTTATTAATACATTTATTTTGGGAATGATAGTATTAGAGGAATTGATGACACACTAAATCGTAACTTGGAATCTCACTCAATTTACATAATAATATTTATAGTTATTATGTTTATTGGATTTTGAGTTTATTATATTCATATAAATTTCCTACATAAATTATATTCAATTGGGTGATAGTGAATTGGGATAAAAATCATGCCATTAATGATAAATAATGGTGTTAATTAACAATACAAGGGAGACAATAGGAGAATATGAAGATCACTTTATCCTAAAAAGAGGGAGTTACAACCCCTAATGAATCCCCCATGTATAATGAAAAATGGTGTGCGTTTAGATTTATTTATGTCTCATCCCACAGATTTAGGGAATGAAAATTAAGTGAAATGTGGAAGTATTTATCCCAATTCAATGGATATGTATGATTTTTAAATAGAAAACCCCATTATGATGTTTTGAAAAATAAAATGGAAAAATTATTCTTATTATTTAAATTCTTATTTCCTTCAAAAGAATTTATATAATCATTCATATGAAATGTTTTATAATCTTTTCAACAATATATAGATTGGGTGATTATTGAATAAATAATGGGTTGTGTCATTATTTTACAAGAAGTTATTTTTTTACAATATGATTTATCGATATTTAGTTGTTAAGCGATGCTATATTATTTTTCAATTAGTGGGTCATTTAAAAATTGAAAGTAGTTTTTTTTTGTGTTAAATTATTAATCACTAATGGAAAGATATATCTGGAAACAAATATGTGTACAACAATTATATAAGTGGAACAATGGTCGTAGGAATCACCCATAATGTGTTGGAGGCAACATGGATAATGATATGTGTATTATGTTCTATTAAAAATGGGATTTTTATTAGAAATAACAAAATATGGAAAATAGGAATATAACATATAGTAGTTGTTCCCATAAAGTCGATTCATCTTACATTAGTAAAAGAGTAGACCCTGCCTATAAAAATTTCAGTGAAAATGGCTAAGAGGATGTACCTTCGTAATCGCATGATGTATTGAGATGAGAAAAATTATCAGGGAAGGAGGACCACATATTATTATTTTCAATATTTCATGTAACATTACCAATTGTTTTATATAATACTATTAAACATGTTGTTTTGTGATGTTGGTCCTCCTTTTTGAAATAGAGAACCCAATATGGGAATGGGGAATGTAATGGTTGATTAAATTGAATTGGGATTCTAAAAAAGAAAAATATTCCACAATGATATAAATTTTGGCATTCTGAACTAAGATTTAACCTTTGGGGAGCCCAAAATATGATTTGGGGTTCTCTTAGTGGTTGTTAGTTTCTAACAAAAAAATTGGACATTATAGTTTGACATATAAATGTAAAATGGACATCATTCCAAGGAGATTTATCTTTTAAAGGTAATCTTTCTTTGAAATAAATAGGCTTTGCCCTGGTGTCCTGAATCAAGCTGTTTGGGTGGCTATATCAGTGGGATATTCACCACAATGCAAGATCCTATATTATACATTATAAGAGTTGTTCTTTAATATTTTATTCATCACAGGCCTTGAATTTATTAAACGTTTCATTCAATAATTTAATGTATTTATTTCATTACTCAATGATATTTATTAATAATGAATTCATGCTGCAAGAGAAGTGATAATTAGGTCCACGATGTATTTATTTCATTGAATATATGGAGGTGAAATTGTTCTGAGTTATGGGATGATTTTTAAGGAAATAATTTTTTTGGTTAGTGTCTAAATTATTTAGTACATGATCATTATATATTATAAAGAACGATTGACATTGGATGAAAAAAATTATAAGAAATTTTGTGAAATCTGTTTTGAGAAAAAACATTGAGGAATTGTCGACTTGGGGATTAATAGTAAGAGGAAGAATAGGATGACACTTAATTAATTTATTTTAATATAATATGAGTAATGAGGTTACTATGATAAATCAATGTGAATAATTTCATTCGAACTGTTTTCATAAATTTTGGAGGTGATACAATAAGATTTCATTTTTATATTGCTATGATGCATCCAAGAGGAGATCAAAAATGAATCTAAAAATATTTAAGGATGAAATCAAACCAAGTTATGTTGTTGAAGGTAACTTCATATAAATAAAATATGTATTTGCCTCCCTAAAGCTGTGAGAGAAGGGGAAGAGGGGTTGTGAGACAATATTAAGACTTCTGAGAAATTGATTCAACCAAAAAAAGTGTATGGTAGTGATCATAAATAAAGTGAGACATAACATAAAACACAATGACTAGAAGTGGTATTTATTTTTATTATCTAAATTGAAACATTTATAATTGAATTCCTTATAAATTATCTTAGTGAGGGAAACCATGTAAAAAAATTATATGTCCTAATATGATTTTTCAAAAAAATTGTAGAAATTGAATTTTATTAGATTAATTACTAATGTGATCATCAAGGTAATTCATAATGGATAATTAAACACAAAAGGGAAAAATGTGATTTTTATGGGAAATATGTCAAAATCAATTAAGTGATTTTAGACACTTATGTATTTTTTTTAAATATGATAAGGCATATATACCAGGATTTCCACCTCTCTTAGGGAATAAATCACTAAATACTTATAATGGACTAGTAATAAACAACAATAAATTTGATCTCATTATTCATATTCTTCTATTTATATAATGAATATATAGATCTAATTTAATCTTAATAAATATTATATAAACATGGTAGTGTAAAACAATTAATGGGAAAATCATAATTAAATTTATTGATTTTTTTCTTTTAAATTAATAAATTATCTAGGAAAAATATTATCTAATCAGTCGTAGTTTTATTAAAACTCTTCTTATTTGTAGAATTCACTATAGTTACCCCAAACAATATATAAATTCTATAACATCTATTTAAAATTTTAACATAAATTATCAACTTAATAAATTTATGAAATATTGTCAATAATTAGATTTAATTGTTCTTATAATAACTTCAACATGAATAAATATTCAATATTCTATAATTCCATCCACCAAATAGGGATATGTTCTTAAATAAATTATAGAAATATGTTTAGGTGTAATTTTTTTTTCAAAACATATGTTTGTCAAAAAAAAATGATAATTATTATATAAAATGTAATCTTATAAAAAAATAAAAATGCAATCCCTTATTAACTTAATGAGTCCTATGAAAATAGATAATGTGAGGGGATGATCAAGCCTTGGCGGTGAGAATGGTGACGAAGAAATATTTCAAATCCAATATTTTTTACATCAATGTGTCAAATTGAAAAAAGAACAACATAATCATCCGGTCCAATATCCCATGGGTTTAGATGGCTTATAGCGTCAAATATTTAGATTCAAAAAAATAGGGATATCACATGATATTTCCCTTGAAACATGATGTCCAAGTGTGTTTTCCCACAAGGGTTCATGGGGACCTTTAGGCCCATAATATGAAAGTCAGATACCTAATTGTTATGATTAAAAAATAAAATAATTTAGTATAATAAAAAAATCAATATGGGTTTAGTAAAAATACTTTTTATTTAAAATGACATAGTACCACAACATATGAATCAACAAAGATATAATTTCTTTTAAATTAAGTAGAATATACATTTTTATCATCATATCTTACCAAACAACCATCTTTACTACCAAATACATATCTGGGCTAGAAAAAGTATTAATATATATTATTTTTTATGCTCACATGCCATCAAATTAGTCAATGGGACCCAAATGGATAATGATATGGCCTTCACATCTAATTTTTTCATTATTTGTGGAAAAGGCATTTCCACTCTACAAAATCCACAACTCACGTAACCTACACCATTGACCATCTCATCCCACCTTGTAAACAACACTACATCTCAGGGGATCCACCTGAAATACCCTCTCATTTACATATTCACACCACAATACTCTCAATGTCTAGGGATATTCTTGACCATATGAATCCACTATATACTTTTTATATTGTCTTAATCCTCAGGGTTGGGCACATTTGAGTCCTAACTGAACCCCTATTTTATTATATTGTAACAATAGGTCCTAAAACTCCAATACTCTTAATAACAAGTATTAGTGGTGTTCTTTACAATCTAAACAGTCAAATACAACCTAACTGCAACCTTGAATCAATTATGTGCCCTATCCTATGTCACTGAATCAGATGATTCAACATCCCTCTTGGATTTGACTAGGAAATAATTTTAATATATAAAAGGGGTGACAAAAACAGATCCCTATTATAAATTCATTGTAAATGATGCATCTAATCTCTCTATTTGATCGAACAACCACCTCTTATATAAATCAAAAAATAAATAAAACATAGATACAAATCATTATCACCCCTAAACTACATGTGCTATTTTATTTCAACCTTTTTAATTATTCTATGATTTTTTGGGTAATTAAATGGTAATGTGTTTAAACATTATTAATGAAGGTGATATTTTATAAAATAGTTATCATAATTTTATCTATAATTATTATTTTAATTAAAGTTATTGTATATTAATTGGTTTACTTTTGTGGATATCATTCCAATGATAAATGATAGGATCCATGAATCATTTATATAAAGGATTTAACAATAGATAAATAATTAAGAAAATATTTTCAAAAAATCTAATAATCTATATGTCATATTTAAATTTTTTTATTGAATTTAACACCATTTATTTTGAAAAACCTATTTTTAAGGGTGTTTATTGAAATTAGATCATTTATTTTTTTGAAATATTGAGATATTTTTTGAGGTTAAATATTTTTAAATGCGGTATGTCCAAATACATTAATAAATATTTAATATTATTAGACCACTAGAACCATATTGAAAAAACATATACCAAATAGGATAGTGTCAAGGTGTGGTGGATTATTTTCTTAAACTTGAGTATTAAATGTGAGGTTATATCTTGAAGTGTTGGAGCAGGTCCTAACCATAGCTGTGGAGTTTTCACTCTCAACCCTTTAAGTTTTCCATCCCTAGGAGAGGGATATCCTTGCATAGAATTGTTGCATAATGCAGTGTTATACACTATGATGTTTTTGTAGTGTGTATTGGTGACCAAAAATCCGTACTCAAATAGGATGTCACTACTGGGTGAGGAAGTGTTTCTATTGGGAAATATTTGTTACATTTGTAGGTGTGTAGACAAAGGGCCTAGTATGACCTAATTTTTACTCTTAGAAAAACCTGTTTTCATAATGAATACCCTCACAACTTGAGCATCAACCTTGAATGAAAAATTCATGAGGAGGATATTGTATAGTCCATCAAGGGTTAGATGTGAACTATAGGGTTTCGTTAGTATCTGTGAGAAGTTAGCAAGGTGGAGTACTACTAGACCTCATGAATGTAGATGGATTGTGGTCCTTTGTTGTTTCCCACTTGCTTCAGAAAAAATACATGTGTTTGTTGTTCCACAATGTTATCCAGGTAGAAGTTTTAAATGAGAGTGATTTGATCTTGTTGGGTTATCCATGTTTTTGCTTATATTTAGCGCATGAAACCATGGTAAGACCGCAAAAATAGGTGTTAAGTGGGAAAATAATTTTATTCCCTTGTACTTTGTATTTTTCTCTTTTTCTTTGGAAAAAATCAATAAGGTGGGGAGAATTTAATTACTCATGTATTGACAAAAAATGCTTCATAATATTTTAGAATATAATTCCAAATTTAGGTTCTGAACCGACTTATGAATCTGAGGCATGTGGCGCCTCTATGAAATGATATTAAAAATATTAATTATATTTTTTTCCATGACCATTGTTTCAGTTGAAATGAATAGAACTCTAGATTGGAGTCTCAGATAAAATTTATGAGACCACAGTTGACTCAAAACACCGTGTTTACCCTATATGTAGACTAAGGCTATCTACACTATGAGTTTTGATTAGGGGATATTTTGGCGATGGGCATTAAAATGATGATTAAACAATTTAATTTAATAATTCATTATAACCACCAATCCTCTCCCACTCTCCTATGATGGTGGTCATGACCTAAATCGGAGGAAAAAATATTCTCCTCTCCCCTCATTGGTGACGAATGGAAATCAGGCCAAATCCAGGTAATGAGGTTTTGTTTATCACCATTTTGGTTGAATATAATCCTAAAATAGAGAACCAAAATGATTTGGCCATCTTTATTGATCCAAAGCTTCTTCTTTAATCCCTCAAAGTATGAAGATTTGTGTTTTGGTCTCGATACCCTGTTTACACATTGTTTTAAGTTTCTAGTGCCCAAATAAAATTTATAGTGATATCTTCTAGGTATATCTACATGTTTCTAGGTAAAATATGGAGAATCATATGGTTTTCTAGGTGATTCCTCAACAGAATCACCACCTACATGATGTGTTGTTTAGTGAAACATGATGCAGATCTCTTCATATTTCGGGAATATGAATAGTTGGGACTACATGATGTGTATTGGGGTTACACTCCATGTAGTTCCCATAACTATGTGACTATTGGACATGGAATTAGATAGTCATGTGAAAACACATGGTCATGTACTAAGACATTTCCATGATACACGTACATGGGGTCTAGTACATGGAAATTTGATAACTACATGAGAAATTAGTCGTTTATCCAAACACGCCATGTGTTATTTCATACACGATCAGTAAGGGATATTGTTGGACAGTTCATGTATAATAGAGACCCGGACATAGGATGAATGATAAGGGACACAGTGTGAACCTCCTCTATATTCCATGTACACCAACATGAGTTTTATCCCTTATGGACTAGATACACGTGCTGGTGTTCAGGTTGGATCACATGATGTGTGTGCCTCAATGCATGTCATGTACTACTATTAGTTTCTTTGGGGATATTCCATCTTTGGTACCTTATTCTCTCGGAGTAAAATTAAGGATTGTGATCATACTATCTAGTGTGATTTTCCACAAAGAATGTTCTGGTTTCCTTCATTATGTATTATAAGATATGTTGTGGTGTGAATCGATTAAGACACTAGTGCAGTGGTACTAAGATGATATTAGAGATTGGTGTGGTTCATATAGAGAGGTTCTAGGGTTGTTACTACCTTTATGAACTAGTGTTTGGGATTCCTTTAACTCTATTATTAGGTATATATGAGACTCCAGATGTTGTGGGTGTGGTTTTTTTACCTTTTGGAAGTTTCCTCTGGGGGTGTTACTCCCCGGGTGGACTAGGGTACATCTTTCTCCATGAAATTCATGACAGTAGAGTTGGTACTCCCCTATTGGACCAAAGAGTTGGTACTCTATCCATGGAGTAAGTACTCCCCTGTTGGAATAGGATTTAGGTCATCTATATATGATGTATAGATAGAGTGGTAACTCTTCTATTGGGTGTGGTGAAGGTCCTATATTATAAGAGTTAGTACTCCCCAGTCGTTCCAAGGATTAGTTCCACTATACATGTTGTTTTAGTCGAGAAGATACTCCCCTATCATGTTAGGGAGGAAGTCCTCGGGTCTATGTTTCGTACTCCCCAACCATGTCTAGGCATGGGTCCCCTATAGTGAACAATATGGTAGAGTAGGTACTCCCATATCCTACTAGGGTGTAGGTCCTCTAGCTACTAAGTTGTACTCCACTATGATGTTAGGGTTTGGTTCCTCAATATATGATGTTGTAATTTGTATAGTATCAGGGAGTTGTTCATTCATGATTAGCACTCTCTTTTGAGAATTTGGGTGTGGTACCTCACTTATAGAGTATTGCTTTCTTGTCTCCGAGTAGTAGCGGGGAGAGAGTCCTCCATTGGAGTTGGAGCTCCCTTGATATTGTGATACAGTTACATGTATAAGGACCCTCCAAAAGTCATGAACATTCTTATATAGGATTTATTTCTAACTCAAAGGACTAAGGTACATGAATGTTCATATAGCAGCTACGTAGATTTCATGGGTTAGTTAATTGTAGTACTGCTTTGATTGTGGGGAAGTATTGAGGTGTTGGTCCCACTGTTCCCTTTCATTTGAGAAGATGCATGTGGTGAATAATCTAGAGCAGTATTCCCTAAACTATGTGCAGTAGTGAGGGGCTTGCATATGCACTTTGGTTTCATTATTTTGTGTGGGGTACACGGTAATGATGAAAGGACCTCTAGTGCTGGGAACTAGAGTAGTACCTAGTATGATGTTCATGATGAAGCATATTCTCTCGGATGTACCATTAAAATGGTAGGGTTTTTTCTGAACGAGTGAATCTCATAGATGAATACCATCTGGGATGGCTGAGCTTGTCGATAATGTCCTCGTAGTTTCATGTTATCATTAGATCCTATGAAGAAAATCATGTTGTCGACTATGAGGTTGGAACCTTCTGAGACTTATTGTTTAAGATGAGTATATCAGGTTATTTTTGGAGTCCCGGTGGTGTTATCACATGTTGGTCTTAACCCCCCATATAGACTGAGCTGACATGTCATTTACAACCTATGATGGATTGATATGGATTGTATCTCTCAATTGGGTTTTTGTTTCATTAGGTCAAGTGAATTGTTGCCTTTATGTGGCTCCCAATTTCTTATTGCGTTTTGGGGAGACTACTGAGTAATTTTATACACAGCCATCCATAATATTTTCCCGGAAATTATTATTGTCTTGTCAACACCACAATCATTTCAACGGAGTCCATAGAGGACCTCAGACATGCAGAGTTTAGTGTACTGGACAGACAAAGGTGTTTACAAAATCTTGGCCGAGGATCTTTCTGGCATTTATAGTTAACAACATTCCTTTATTCTTCGATGGTTGGATTCTTTTATAGTGTTCTTTGGTGGGAGTTGTTTTTCCCTTTTACTATTCTTGTACTTCCATTGTACACTAATTATGGAATATATATGTATACAAGCATTGGTTTCCCTAAGTTTTTAAATTTCATAATTTTGAGAGCATGGAGATGTGTTGATGTGTAAAAGTACATAGAAAATGACACTTATGTTAGTAATAGGACTTCTCATCCCCAGTCTCCAACCCAATTCCTATTAGAGGTACGCTTGGGGAGTTGTGGCCTTGGCCCCATTGGGTTGGGTCATGAAAGAGTGGTATTAGAGGTGGTTGTTTCCACATTGGAATTCCTGTTTCATGTGCTTGGTTTGGGTTTTATAGAAACAATGTTGGGATGTTTCATGTTCGGTGATTATGCCAGAAAAACTATTTTTTGTGCGACAACTACCATATCCATTCATCGAGACTCTGATCACATTCTTTTTGACTTGGTACATTATGATAGTTGTCGATCATAAATAAATGGTGCATATATCATACAAGACTAGGTTTTGGTTTTTCATATCCTTCTTAAGTCACCTCCCTAGATATAGTATTTGATCATGGTGCATCTTGATAATATTTTTGGATTCCTCTATTAAGATAGAAAAATATAATTCTACGACATGATTATGATTACCATCCATCCCATGAGGATTCATCGATGCAGGTAAGTGATTCTGAGCCATTACCTCATAATGGTCTTCTAGTGGTGCCACCGTCCATATAGCAACAGTTTTTACAGGGAGTTCAGACAATGGACATGCATAGGATGTGTGTTATACATGAGTTCTATATGTTTTTACCTATGAGGTATTAGACTAATCCAACCCACCAGGCAGTGGATGACTGGCTTGAGTCTGTAACCATAGTTTTCCACATGGTGAGGAAACCACCTGATTAAATGGTGGTCATGGTGGAGAGCCTTTTTTAGGCTTCACCCTGGAGATGGTGGTGTTATGTGATAAAAAATGATGATTGGGTGATTGTTACATAGGAAGAGTTTGAGTGACTCTTTTAGGAAGATTTTTACATATCCATGTTAATATGAGTGTGTATCCATGAGATTATTTAGCTTTGACAGGGTAGCATGTTATGGAACGATTATTTGGTGAGGTCCATAGACTTATTGAGAAAACCCATGGATATGGTTTGGGATTCATTCATTATAAAATAGACCAATGATAAAGGATTGTTCCGGGAGATTAAGGTTTCTATGATTCCGCAGTGCATTCCCACCTACGTTGGAGTGTTGGAGAATTCTCTAGTGGTGGAATGTTTCTTTGATGAGGAACAGGTGGATGGGACCTACAACAGTGGTCATGAGGCTATGGCATCAATTGAATTTTAAGCACGATAGGTAATAGGATCGTGATTAAGGAGTATTACCCATTCCTAGACATAGATGTGTGGGGCTATAGAACATGACCATCACTAATGATCTGGTCAAACACATGAGGGGAAATGTTTTTCTTGTTACATTTGGGTGCATATCACATGATATTTCCCAACCCAATGTGCTTCTCAATGGGATCCAACTAACTAGTTTCCAAGTTAGAGATAGTCCTTAGGGAAAAGTGTTTCATGAGGTGCAAGACATGGAGGGATATTTGGTAGTGATATATTGGGTGGTAAGCAGTTCGAGGTATTTCCATCACCACCCCATAGTGGTATGCACCAACCTCACAGAGCTGGAGGACGTGGGAGAGGACAGGTGAAGGCCATCGATTTGATTAACCCAGAAGCCCCAAGGATGAATAATGGCACGCCTTTTGTCCAATCTATTTTCTGAAGTACAAATTATTAGACATTATTCTGAGATACTCTTTTATTTCCACTTTTTAATGAGGTTTATCTAGGGTGATGTGTGGCATCTTTAGAACCTAGTGTTGGTAGTTGTGATAGTGGGACTGGTATGACCCATCACATGTTCATGTATACCTTTTTTATTGAGTACCTTCTTTTTTGGTGTCATCTTTGTATGTGACATGCTCGAGGATGATGTGGTGGAGTTTGACCAAAATTTTAACTCTCGAAGAATGGGTAACATTCCCCACATAGACACATTTTTATGATGCAATCAGAACCATGAGAGCATGTTAACTCGACCCAATGTGGAAAATATCAAGTTGTGGTTGAATAGATCAATAGAACTATCTGTTCAGGGTGAGGTTATGTGACGAAGTGTTGGAGCATGTCCCATGATCAACAACAGATTTTTCGTACTCAGCCCTTTTAGATTGGTGTCTTTGGAAGTGGGAGTTCCTTAAATAGAATTGATCCATAGTGGAAGATTAAGAAAAGGACATATTTCTATAGTGTGTATTGGTTGCTTACCATACATGCTCATCTAGGATGACAATAGTGGGTGTGACAATATTTGTATTGGAAATGTTGAGTTATAAATGGTTGTGTTGAGACGAAGGTCCTCATATAACACAATGTTTAGTCTAGGGAAGCCCTATTTTCTTCATGAATACCATCGTATCATTATCATCAACCTTAAATGAGAATCCTTTTAGTTTTCTATTGTATAGTCCATCCATGGGTGGATGTGAACATTAGGGTTCTTTTAATATTTGTGTCATGTTAGCGAGGTGGTGTACTACTAGACCCCATTACTATAGATGGACCATGGTCCTTGGTGATTTCCCACATGTAACTGCTAAAAACATGTGTCTATTTTAGAAAAATGTTTACAGGTAGAATTTTTATATGATATTGGTTTGATCTTGGTGGTTCCTCTATGTGTGTGACTTTATGTTGCTCAGAAAAAATGTGTCAGCTCATTGGCTTGGGTTCCCAGTGGGGAGCATATTTTCATCCCATTTTATTTGGATTTGTTTTTAGGGGACAAATAACCTTATGGTGGGTAGATTTTAATGACTCTAGTTTTGACACAAAAGACAATAGAATATTTTAGAAAGTATTTCATAATCCCGGAACTGAGTCAGCGCGGGAAGGTGGGGCCAAGGGATCCTCGGTGTAGTGATATTTAAAATATTAAATATATTTTTAGAGACAATTAGTATTTTACATGAATGGGTGGTATCTCCATTTGGGTGTCTCAGATTGGATTTTTGAGACTGCTGTTGAGATTGGAACATCGTGTTTTCCCAAGGTACGAACTATGGTCATCACCGACATAATTTTTGATCTGGGGTCTTTTTGGTGATGGTACATCATGAGGTGGATTAAATTAATTAATTTAATAATTACTTAAAATCTTACATAATATTTACCACTCCCATAAATTTGTGTGCATGAAACAAAGTGGAGCATATCTTTTTATCCTCTCCTCCCTTTGGTGGTGAACAAAAATTATGTTGAATCCACATGACGAGGTGTTGTTAATCTTTATTTTAGAAGGAGATCATCATTAGATTGAGAACAAAAATTATCCAGGAATTGTTTTTTATTCGAAGAATTAGTGTTTCTCCATCAATGTAGGAAAATTATATTTTTTCCTCTCAACCCCCTATTTAGTCATTGTTTTAATGCTATAGAATTCAAATATAATTTCTATATATCCCATGAAGGTAGATCTACATATTTGGGGGTAAACAGTATAAATCAAATGGTTTTACAGGTTATTCCTAATGGGAATCAACATCCACATGAAATTTAGTTTACTGAAACATGCAGTTCAGATCTTCCTATTTGGGGAAAATATAACTTTGGGACTATACGCCATGTATAAGTGTTACACGAAGTGTAGTGCCAAAAATCATGTAATCATGGAACATGGCTTGGTATTTCCTGGTGAAATACACGTTTTTGTAGTAAAACATAGACAATATACATGGACATGGGGTCCAATACATAGACATGGGAAACTACACGAGTAATTATCAATTTATCCAAACATGTCATGTAATATAGGATTCATGGTATGTAAGGGACATGGTTGGATAGTCCTTATAGACTAGGAACAAGGCAAGGGGAAATAGATAAGGTAAATTATGTGTACCTCCTCTACAATTTGTATACCTCTATATTTTTTAGAACCCATGTGGATCAGATACAAGGGTATGTGCTTGGGTGGGATCACATTTCATGTGTTCCCCGATGCATGCCATGTAGTACTAGGAGTTTCTCCCGAGATAATCCTCCTTTTGTATATTCTTCTTCAGAATTCAGATTTAGGTTTTTCAGTAGTCCATCCTAGGAATTTTTTCCTTTAGAATGTGACGGTATCCTCTATTAAGTATTGTTATATATGAGGTGGAAAAATCAATAATGATGCTTGTGGAGTGGTACTATGCCGATGATGGAGATCAGTGTGGTTCGTATAGGGAGATTCTAGGCCTATTAATCCCCTGATGGACTAGGGTGTTGGTTTCCCTTACCTCTCTACATAGGTAGATATGGGACTACCCACATCATGGGAGGATTTTCATTACATATTGGTAGTTTCTTCCAGGGGTGTTCCTCCCCTGATAGACTAGGGTGCCAATTTTCCCAATATATTCACAAAGGTAGAGTAGGTACTCCCACATTGGACCAGGGAGGGGGAACTCTATCCATGGAATCATCACTCCGCTATTTGACTAGTGCACAAGTCCCCCATATATGAGGTATATATAAAGTGGTTAACTCCCTAATAGATAGGTTGCAGGTCCTATATTATAGGAGTAATTACTCCCATGCCTTTCAATGGTGTGGTCCTTCCATAATTATGGTTCTGACATTGTCGGTACTCCCTTAACATGTTAGGGAGTGGTTTATCTAGCCTCCCCTTCCATGTTAGAAATTTGGTCCCCTATAGTGAACGATAAAGAAGAATTTTCAATATCATGTCCTACGAGTGTGTGGGTCCTCTAGACACAGAGTGGTACTACCCTATTGTGTTAGGGTGTGGGTCCTCGATCTATAATGTGGTACACTCTTTTCGTATTAGGGTGAGGTTCCTTCATGATTAGTACACCTTAATAGTATCTTGGTGTATGTCCCCAACTACGAATTATTATTCTATTGTCTCTAAGTAGCTGTAGGGATGGAGTCCTCCATTTGATTTGTACCTCCCTCGACTATGGAATACAATTACGAGGAGCAGGTCCCTCCATTTTATATAAATGATTCCTGGATAGGATTTATTGCTTCCTCTATGTACTGACATATGGGCCAGTCCATATAGGATGGATAGAATTTTCATGGGTTATTTAGCAGAAGTACTCCCTTGACTGGGGGATATTGGCAAGATGTGGGTCCCTCCATTCTCTCTTATTATAGAGGATACACGTGGTGCATCATCAAATGTAGTGCACCATAAACTATGTATATTGGTGATGGGTGAGCCTCTTAAATAGTATTTACTCTAGTTTTTGTAGGGACAAGGTATTGACAACATGACCTAAGCTACTGGATACTAGAGTTAGACCTAGTAATATTTTCTCAATGCAGCACGTTACCTCAAATGCACCATTAATAATGGTAGTGTTGTTCCCAATTATGTGAATCTCCCATATATGTTCCATATGGGATGGATAATATGAAGGAGTGTTTTCTCCAATTTTCATGTAATGGTTAGAGACTATGAAGAAAATACCATTGCCGGTTATGTGGTTGGAACCTCATGAGACTTATTGTCTGAGATGAGTATATCTAAGTGATTTATGGGAGTCTTTATGGGATTTTTACATGCCCATGTTTAAAATCATTATAGAAAGTGCTAGATTTTATTTTATAGGAAAGGATGGTTCGATATAGTGTTTCTCTATTGATTGGGTCTCCCTCTAGCTAGGTCGAACAGACTTTTTCCTTTAATTTACTCAATATTTATTTGGAGTTTTGGGGTGCCTACTATGTATTTTTATACTCATCCCAACACAAGATTTTCCCACACAATATTTTTTCTTGTAAAGATCAAATTAATTTCAAAATTCTCCACTAAGGACCAGAGGCAGGAAAATCATAATTATCTAGATAGAACAAGGTGTTCACTGATGCTTGGTCGAACATATTTCCCATAATTGATGTTGATTGAGATCCCCCTCTTCTGAGTACTTTGAATGCTTTTACAGTTTTCTTTGGTAGGAATTTTTTTTCTCTTTTACACTTTTAGTACTTCTGTTGTACTCTGGTTTTGGGATATAGATGTACTCATGCATTGGTTTACTATTTTCACATTTCCGTATTTTGTGAGCTTAGATATGTGTCCATATGTACATGCACTTAAGAAATGCCTCCCGTTTTTTTAGTATGCCTTATTGGTGCTAGTCTCCATCCCTTAGTAAATTAGAGCAGGGAATTGGGAGTTGCGGAACAAGCTAGGGTGGATAACGATAGTATTTTTATTGATCATTAGACCTCATACTTACATTTAAACTCCACAAAATTTATATTTATCTTGCACAATGTAGCGTAAATGAATGACATGAGAGTGAGAGTATGTTATTGGACCTTGAATGAAAACATGGAAGCAATGACATGGATTAACATAAAAATTCAATTGGAGATAGGGATATGTTACCCCAAAGATACATGATATTATAGAGCAAATACTGGTCCACTGCCTTTGAATCCAATTAGCTAGTGGCTAGAGTCACTACTAGTCTAGCCTAACCCTCCTCTTTTTCTCACCCAAATCTGCCAAGTTCCCTACAATACACTTTTCAAGTGAACCCGAATTTAATATTGTTCCAATAATTAAAGTTCATGCTTAATCATAATTTAAAGTATAGTAGTTTAATTTGAAGAAAATTCAAATTCACTATATGATTTCTAAACCATTCATGAAATGGAAATTACATAATTAACACCATAATAGTTCTCATCATGATGTACAAGTGGTTTTCAAACTGTACAACTTGACTCACATCATCACTAATTAAAATATAATTAATCCTTTAATACTCATTAATCATCTAAAACACAAGTCAATACAAAAGGTGAATATACATACAAAAAGTTATCCATCAGAAAAATAAATTTTGATGAATGAAACTTATTATTAATATATCCCAACTAACCCATGATAGAACTATGTCACCATACATTATATCATCCATTATATGGTTAAACCAACCATACATGTCATCTTATAAAGTTATATTGATAGTCACAATGCCTCTAGTTTTCAGAATTTCTAATTACAATTCTTTCTCAGTGATCAAAAGAGACACTGCATATGGGTCCCAAAATATGACACCTCGATACATGTTACATACCTAGTGAAATAATGGTTTTGATCCTACTTTCCAAATTAAAATATATACTAGAATCATACTCACTACCCATGGGACACCTCCATAAACACGATTTTGTTCATTAAAATATCTCACCCTACCCTAGAAATATACCCATCAGGTCCAAAACATCATATACTATGAGGATCCTAGTGCACGACATCCAATTCCATCCTAGAGTGTTGGTTGAACTACCAAAGGATGGAATACCTAAAAACTAATCAACTTCCACTATCAATGCATAACCCAATACATCAGATCTTGATGAATTTACTTCTGTTGGGTGCCATGGATCATTCTATTATTCCCAACAAAGTCCAATCCTAGAATTGGGTGAAATTAAAAAGTCCACTTGTTAATAAAAAAACCATCCATCACATTCCCACTTGAGTACCTATAAATCCCATATCCATCTCATCCATAAAGCATGTATATTTCAAATAGAGTTTGATAATAATACTTAAAATCATTATATCATGAAATTTGAATTTATATGTGGAATTCAACTACCTATTATCAACCAATTTTTATTTATTTTTTATATATATGGGTTTCATGAAACAAGTACCATACCAATATAGGAGCCATAGAATTATGAAAAATGTGACACTCAGCACTCTAAGAGTTTCCTTATTATCTCCCTTCAAACAAAAATATTAAAAATCCTAATTCTTACTCCATCCATCACCGAAAATAATTTTTATACACAGAAAAAAACCACTAAATACTAAGGACTAAGATTAATCATATATTAAAATATTTTCCATGGCTCACATGAATGACACTCTAAACAACCATTAAAACTATTTCAGTAATGAAGGCCGATCCTTCCAACAATTAACGGTGCACTCCCCACCATCTGATAGTCTAGATACTACTACTCGAGAATAACCCCTATAGGTCCATCTATAAACATATGAGTTTCAAACCTTACTAAGTCACACTCATCACTTTTATCCCCTTCCATTGTCATATAGATTGTGGAGGAAATCCTAATATCACCAAAAAAACTCTAACAACATTAGTCAATATATCATTCATGTATGCTCACCAATTTATAAATAATCATGCATCACCTATGGAAAGATGAACTCCATTGATCCTATTTATGTGAAATAAGAATACCCGAATACACCACATGGTTATGAAACCCTATCCATGATCCAATTATTTATCCTGCATCAAGACTATGACAACATACTTAATCCATTAATTTTATATGTATATTGTGTGTCAGTTTTAACCAGCCAATGTTCTCACAACATGCCTCTTTAAAAGCATCACTTCACAAGTTCCAAAATGTTTCACACAACAATTCACAGTCTACTTCCATAGTGGAAAACAAGCTTCCATCAAATCTCTCACTATGCTCCAAAACAAACGTCCAGAGTTAATTACGCTAGTTACTCGACTGCTCATACCATTGAAATAATCCTTCAAATCAAGGAACTTATGGAGCCTTATATTCCTATGAAATCAAACTAAACAATCTTCTCACCAAAATGTATATGTATGAATCACCATGCCCATTCTATATAATTGATATCACTTTTTGCAAATCTTCCTTTTAAGAAAAGGCATCCCACCATGCTTTTCCATTTACAAGGCACCCACAAGACCATATAGTAACATCTTTTCTTGGGTTCCCCACCCCGGTACCCCATGAAGACTCCCCACATGACCCCAATAGCACCACACCATATACCATAGGATTCTAACTAATAGTGAGGGACTAATATCAATCATACAGATACTATAACCTCTTTATCAAAATATAAAAACATCGAATATAAATACACAATAACAAAATGACATAGAACTATTTCCAGAACAATTATATTAACAAAAGATGACCAAAACTATAAATACAATACCATAACAAAATTGTTGTTATTCCATTACAATGTATTTTTTATGTTTCAAAATGAAAATCAATAGTAAAGGAAATGAAAACTCCAAAGAAGGCCCTAGACCATATCTTATTCCCTCATCGATTCTCCTTCCCAATTCATCCATCTAACACATCACTGTTTCCCTTATAATGTAATGAAACCATGATATCTATTAGATTAATGACCAGCCATCCCCAGTAGGGTGGGAGGACAACTCTCTAGGACACTACCAATTATCACTAAAAAACATCCAGTCGATGCATGTAGTGGTTTAATGAATAAATACTAAAAATAAAGTAAATACTTTACAATTATTCAATTATTATTTATTTAACCACATAAACCATCGAGTTCCCAAGGACACCTGAATGTCAATACCTACAGTGTCCCATGTTGGGTCTAAACTATATCAGATATTTGAGTCACATTTATTTATAATGCAATGGAATACATTATCCATGCCATTTCAATTTCATTATTATGAAAACTTAGATGTATAGTCCAATTCCAATGCTTTGGGTATATAATGTCATGTCTAGTACCCTGTGTGTATTTAGAGTATTTGTCCCTATATCATATCTCATGGGTATTTTGGGAATTATTTCCTTCCCCATAAAAGTTAGCATGCACACATTGGGTGTAAAATGCCTTGTCTAACACCCCGTGAGTATTTGGAGTATGAGTCACTATATAACACAGTGTTTATCAATCATTCACACATATCACACCGTATCCAATCATATCTTGAGTCTCAATATCACATGTTTTCAAATATTAACATCAACTAATATTAATCAACATTAATTCTCATATAAAAATTTACCACCATAATATTCCATTAATTAATTAAAAAATTTATTAATTGATGTACATTAATAAATTCATCAATAAATTAATTGTATCAATTTTAATAATTAATTTTATAATTATTTACCCATATATATTTGTTAATTAATTAAATAATTGACTAATCACATCATTTCTGTTAATTATTTCAACAATTAATTAATTAGTTCATAATCTCGACATCCAATAATTAATTCACTCATTAATTATTATCAATTATAAATTATAAAATTATAAAATTAACTCAAAATTTTATTATACCAAATTATCTTGTTCATCGATAATAAAATCATCACTTAATTATCTCAAATCCACAATTCCATTATTCAATCAATTCTACAATTATTCGAATCAATAAATATCATCATCAATTAATTCAATTTAAGAAATAAAATTTCTAGATGAACCATATCAATTATAAAATAAAATAAACTAACATGATAGAAATACTTGGGGATTTCGATAATAGACTTTCTATCTCAATTTTTTAATGAGGAATCACACAATAGAAATCCCCAATTTTGGAGGAGTAACGATCTAACTGAGATATCTATCTAAAACCTAAATCAAGACGAAAATAGTATAGATATCTTATATGTAGATATATATTATTAATACTAGATGCATATCCACAATTATTTTACTAAGTATTATTAAAATAAGAATAACAAACCCTTTAAATAATGTACGACAAAAGGAAGTGGAATGTGAAACAAATCAAGAATATGATCTCTTACCGGGAGGGGCGCCGATATTCAATCCAATCATCGAATCACCATGATTGGTGGTTAATATGGATTCAAACTCATTCAGGAGGCTAGTAAATCATGAAATAATCTAAGGGTTAATGGGGATAGATTTGGGTGTGTTTTGGGGGTTCAGGTAAATTTAATGCTAGTTTTTGGGTGATTTTAAAAGTCTCACATGGTTAGTTGGGAAGGGACCCTAAAAGTGCTGTTAAATTATGCACATCTATTATACACTACAAAAAATAACATAGTTATAAGTGGTTATAAACCCTTATTAACACATTAGCAGTAGGTATGTGGAACTACTACAAATGTTCCCGCCTACTCTTGTTAGAGGCAGTTTGAGGAACCGATGGTAACTTACTGTAAAATTTAGAAATGGTTCAATTAGAGGCGGTAAAAATCCCCTCAAATTTCACCATATAATCTCATTTTTGGTGGAGTTTTAACCCCAAAAATGATGTTGATCAGACTAGTGGTTGTTGGAAACCTCCTCTTGTTGAGTTGCATGACCCATAATAGAGGTTGTTGTAAGAACTTCCACTATTTAATACTCTCATTTATAGGGGTTAAAACCCCCTTCAAATTAACAATATTAGAGGAAGTTATAAGAACCACCTCTAAGTAATATATATATATATATATATATATATATATTAAATAAAATTCCCTCCTTCAAGTTTGTACCCCTCCAATAATAATATAAAATAAATGTATTTATACACAAATATATAGAAAAATATATTTTATATAATATATGTATAATATAAATCATAATATAAATGGATAGTATTTATAAATCCATATATTAATATTATATATTTGAATACATATATTTATAATTACATTTAAATTATTTATTTCAATATCTGTATATATATGTATGCATTTTTTTATATGTATAAGTATTTATTTAAGTTATAAATATAATTTCCTTATATATATATATATATATGTTTACAATGTATTTTAATACATTCATATAATTTTTTTTATTTAATATATATATATATATATATATATATGTCTGTGTTTGTGTACACACACACTTGATCACCCACATATATCTTATAAAATTTGAATTTATTTGAGATTTATTTTAAAAAATAAATTAAAATTAAGAGGTGTTTAAAATCCCCTCTACTCAAAGGGATTAATGGAGGTCAATGAACATCGTATAATATCATGAATTAGTGGGAGATAAAACCCCCTCTAATGTCATAAATTATATAGGGTTCACGACCCCCTCTAATTGATAAAATTTTAAGGGGTTTAATCCCCCCTATAATCTATGGGATTAACAACAGTTCATGAACCCCCTCTAATTTAAGTGATTAGAGGGGGTTGTGAAAACCTTCTATTTACATTAAAAAACAATGTCCATTTTATATATATACCCTCTGATATATATATATATATCTAAAAAATAATATATATATATATATATATATATATATATAGCTCTTGTAAAATCCAAATAAACATATAGGGACACGAATTAAAATTTTTTTTGTTGTTTTCGGACAACTACCACAAGAATACAACAAAAAATTAGAAGGAAAAAATGCTAAAACATTTACAGGGTGTTGTGCACAACAACTTCTAAAATGAATTTAGATGGGGTTGTTCATAACCCCTTCTAAAAAACTGCTGCTAATCTACTATTTTATTGGTGATAGGTGTTCATGGTTACACTTAAGGGGGAGAATGGTTTGAAAAAATATGCACCAACCATTAAATTACCTTATGTCTAGTGTTATATATTTTAATGGGATAGGGGAACTATTTTGGTAAATCACATTTTAAACATACACTTCTCCTCCCCCATCCATTTTTTAGAATTTCACCAAAAAACTATGTATTTAGAACACAACTGAAAAGTAATCATACAAGGAAATATGTGTATCTAAAATTAAGAATGATACGACTTTATAAAATTTCAGTATCTTACAATGTAACACCCATATGTTTTTATTAAATATTTTGTTCAAGTAATTTTAATTCTTCAATAGCCTATATTGCACATAATCATGAGTTCAAATGAACTAGGAGATGACATTGGAATTAAATGACCAGTATGGCCAATACGTTAATTTATTAGGAAAAAATATAACTATCATACAAAAATTAATGGTGAGATCTTATGCCACTAATTATTTATAGAAATTAATACAATTAATTTTAAAGAAAATATTTGTATTATTTTATTTTAATAAATTATATGAATTAAAATTAGTAAATGGAATTAATCAAATATATATTTTTTATCTTTAGTAAATATTTTTGATATTAATCCAATATATATTTAAGATTTTGGTTATGAATAAACCATATTCTATGTATTAAAAGAAATATTTTTTTAAAAGGGTTATTTTTCAAGCATTTAATGGTAACCCCATTCTGGATTACAATTTTTACACATTAAAAATTTATATAGGACAACATAAAACACTTCTTTGGTTGGGGGATATAAAAAATAACTTTTTATGCATTTTTTATATTTTTTTGATAACTTTCATGATTTGATGAATTGTAAAATTATAGAAAATTTTAAACATATTTTTTTCATCAAAATAATTTATTTGGGAAAATTATATTATTTAATGGTTACAATTTATAATTATAATATATTTTTATCAGTTAATATAATTTGGTAAATTTTTATTAAATTACATTGAATTTATATGTAATAATAATTCAATATTTTATATTTTTTTAAACTTTTATAACATGTGTTCTCATTCCGACAATGCGATTAATTTTAAATTAATAAACATATATTATGTGTGTTGATTTTTGAAAAATTTATTCCGTATTTTGATTTAGTAGTTCCAAATTATGTAAATAAATTTTATAATTTTTGGGAATTATGAAAATGAAATTCGGTAATTTTTTTAGTACGGTAAAAGAGTAAATTGGGTAATCAAGGATAAAATAATTTTATAAAGAAAACCTAATAGTTCTCCAAATATCATTGTATGATTATTTTACAACATAAATTATATTGGGCTGCAAATATTATTCTTTAGAATAAACATAGTTGAGATTAGAACATTTAATTTTTTTATTTAATGAAATGTTAAATGTATCTTTCTCAATTTTTAGTAACTATATAATTTATACGATAATATTTTACAGTTGATAAATTCAACTTTAAATAATCAGTTAAAATATCATATGTTCTTGGTTTTTTATGGAAATTTGTTATTAATTTTTTTAAATAAAATAATTACCATAATATCTGATAAATTAATGATGCAGAAATTATTTATTTACTGAAAAAATCAATAATGTATGTTTTACTAAAATGATAATAACCATTAAATGAAATTATCACTTTACCAAATATTATTAGTCGATTATATATCAAACTTATTCATTCAAGAGTATAGTTATTTACCATTTGGAGGCATATGTAATTGATTATGAGACTTATAATATTTTAAAAGTGATGTTAATGTTCTGAAATCCACATATTAACAATTATTACATTTCTAATGTTTGATTTTATAGAAGATATATTCGATTATAAGTATTTTTATGAGTGATATATGATTTATATTTTTCATAGAATAATATTTTTAATTTTTATTCCACGAATAAATATATTAAATAATTAAAAAATTGATTTTTTAATAATCTTATTGATGGAAATATAAAATTAATCATCTTGAAAATATTAAAATAAATAAAATTTTGGATAATTAATATATCCCAAAAATAGTTATAGAAGACCTTAACCTATTATGAATATAATTAAATATATGGTTCTATATTAAAATATTAAATTAATATTTATAAAAATCAATGAATTAAATAGTGTCAAAATTGACACTATTGATTGTTTATCAAAATAATTCATTATTAGATTATTTTAAAATCATTTTTTAAAAAAATTTATAATAATTATTATATAGTCTTAAATGTTATCAGATATTTTTTATAGAATAATTTACATAAAATATATAAATATTGAATCCTTTAAATATTGAAATATTTGTTACCTTAGTTAAAAAGTTAATTGAATAAGTTCCAATTAAATTGATAAGGTTTAAATTGAATGAAAACTGGTTTCAAATTTTTTGTTTGATAAGGTTAAAACATTATCTCCTATCAACATCTAAATTATATGATTATCGAGGGTTTTTGTTGTGGTTTTTTATTATAAATTAATATTTTTAGAGTTTCCAAAAGTGCCCCTCACTCCAGTTTTAAAAGGGAACCTCCTCCATCATTTATTCACAACTCAATGAGAATTAAATAGTGTCTATAACCTTCCATTTTCCATTAAAAACATACCTAGAAAAATTAAATAGGTTATGGTCTTCTACAAATTCTAACTCCACTACATTAAGAAAAGATTTAGAGGCAGCACGTCGAAGAATACGTAATCTCCTCTATAGATTCATTCACACTTATTTCATATTATATTTCAACATAATGAGATGATTATTTTATAAAGTAATAAATCAAATATAAATTTTATAATTATATATTAATATGATCATTGAACAACCATATACCACCTTTTATCCATCCTAAATAAAAAATCACAGCATGTGTGTACATACGACATAATGTCTCCATGACATGTGGTAATATCTTTTTCACCACCACCGTACATGGATGGGTATAATGATGGAAATGATAAATAAATTGGAATACTACAATATAATATGTATTCTAGAAGAAAATATATTCCATCCATATCCATACAACATCACAATTATTGGAATGATATTGTCGCTCGTATGTACATATGTTATACCATCTCCACAGTGTGATACGATTTATTCAACATGATATCCATTCAAGTATGAAAGTGTAATTGTATAGAATGAATAAATATGGTATAAATTATGTTAATATAATTTTTTTAATAATATTAATATGACCTACGAAGGAGGCCATAAATATATTTGAAAAACATTCATGAGAAACTGAAGCAATTAATACCCTACAACCGAGTAATAATGAAATGATAATAAAAAACAGATGAAAATATGATTATATATGATATCATAAAAATGTATTTGATTTTGAAATAAGTCAATGAAATTATTTAAATCATTATACAAGAGGTTCATATACATACAAAAGATATCAAACCTAAGGTAAGGGATAATTTCACAATCTCATTATTGTCCAAGATTGTTTAAATGTAAGTATTTTTTCAGTTATATTTATCATCCATGTCCTTGTTTCCCAAGTATGTATTCAAAAATATTTCTCTATTATTATAAAATTATATAATGTAAATATTATGAAATTTTTTTTAAATAGATTAAAATGGATATTTTTTTCATTTTCAATAAGATGTATTTTATGAATTATTCAAAAAATTACAAGAAAAATGTTTTATTTCAACTAATATAACATGAAGTTACTTTTGAAATATAAACAAAATTATTTCCATGAAGATTTCTCTAAAATATTTCAGGTTCAATTTCAAATAAATTATTTTCATTTAAAATTGAATTACATTTTAAAAAATAAAATGTTTTTGAAGAAGGTAGGATATTTTCCTTCTGAATTAATTAAAATTATTCTACCAAAATTATTTTCGATCTAAGATTAATTTATATAATAGGGTTATGTTTCTATCCCTATAATTCATTTGTTTATTTCATATGAATGATTTAATTGTATTTATGAAAACCATTT
The DNA here is from genome assembly GCA_963277665.1 of Viscum album. Classification (NCBI taxonomy): domain Eukaryota; kingdom Viridiplantae; phylum Streptophyta; class Magnoliopsida; order Santalales; family Viscaceae; genus Viscum; species Viscum album. The sequence goes on from OY728138.1 coordinate 1,971,429,943, forward strand.
GTGTAAAGACCCGTAAATTTCAAGGAAATTGTTTTCTTAATTTTTTTTGGAATTTTAAAAGAACGCAGTTTCTGACGGCACCTGATTCCGAGGCCCGGTGTGCCCAGAATCATTTTCGGAAGTTTGGCTCAGTACGTTCAGTGAACGAAGAGTGCGATTTTCTAACTTTTGAATCGGTGCTCGGAATTGAATTCAAAAAGCATTGATGGAATCGCATCGCCGATATTATCTTAGAAACACCTCTTCCAAAGTTGTGTTTGCTCGGGTGTGGTTTTTAATTTTTGGTCTTTAAGTTAAGAAATAAAATAATGTGGTACGACAAACATTATTTTATTTCACTTAAAGCCGCTTAAATCCACATAATGCTGCTTAAGCTGAGTTGAAGCGGATAGGGTGGAACCCAAAATATCCTGCCCTCTTGGTAGGATATTTGTGAGGTGGGGCCCGCACGAGCCCCACCATTTTTTTCCGCTATGTAACGCACCCACGAAAACCCCTATTAAATGAAAGTCAACTGACGTGTTTTCTAAATTCATAACGCCCCTATTAATTGGGTGGTTAGTTCGTTGCAATTAATTCTATTAATTGTTCGTTACTTATCTTTGTTTTTCCAATTCTTTAGTTGATAATAAAATAAGATGAGGACTTATTTTATTATCTGGTTGTTGTGTTAAACCTTTGGATAATCTCTAAAGATATTCATCCTCCTTCGCGAAGAACATGAAGAATGTGAAGAACGCGAAGAACGTGAAGAACGTGGAGAACGCCGGCCTCCAACGAAGGGCGACGAAGAACGCCAGACCCCCAGAGATCGATGCGACGCCGAGTACCGTGACGCTGACGCTTCTTCCACGACGTTCCATCCCCGCGACAATCTTTGACCGGCATCTTGAGGCAGGTGATTGCGGTCCTTTTAATTCTTTGTCGATTATAACATCAATATGGATTTAATTTTTATAATTAAATCTGTATGTTCTTGATCCTCGGAGTTTGTCTACGTGACGCCGAGTACCGCATGACAATGACGTCCTTCCGTGATGCGACGATCCTTTTTCTTCCGCGACGGTCAATTTCGCGACGAACTCACGTCTGACGATGACTTTGAGGTAGGGGTCGTTTTAAAAATGATAATACCCATGTTTGTTTTCCTCCAAGGAAAGAATGAGGACCAACCAATTAACGAGTTGGTCCGCGGATTATTATTGCGAGTCGTGGTTTATCAATTGCTGGGAATTATGGTGTTGTTTCAAACCGCTAACGCGGTGGGTGCGGACCAACGAACAAGTCCAAACCCACCGCCTTTTTGTTCTTGGTGTGCAGAATGGCGGATGACGACAAAACGGGCCGCATAGATGATTTGTTGATTCCGCAGTGAAGAATGGGACCCGGGATGAGGTACGGCGTAGACGGAAAAGATATCGGACCACTGTAGCAACTCCGGTGGCCCACGGACTCCGCTGACGGCGCCCCAGTGTGCCGCCGGACGGAACCGTCGCGGCTGAAGCTGCGGCGGCAGGGTGCGGTTCCACGACCGCGTGGAACCGAAGGTAGGACGTGGCCTTGCCACGTCCGTTGGTGAGAGGCGGCCCCCGCCGCGGGGTCGCGGTGTCATTAAGGGGGCGGCTCCCCCTTGCACCCGCATGGCCATCACGGCCGAGCCGCCAGCCGGCCGGGCCGGGTCGCGCCCAGGGCGGGCCGGGCCGTCCGGGTCTGGCTGGGTCACGAACAACCGGGTTGGGCCCGGACCCGGTTCGGGCCGACCCAAGGGGGGTTGGTCCGGGTCGGTTCGGGCCCAGACCCCCCGTTTTCTGACCTTTTCGGTCTGTTGCTCATAACTTGAGCTACGGGCCTTCGAATGACGCGCCGTCAGTGGCGCTGCGATCCTTGGATCGAGACGGTCATATCAGTATACTACACCTAAGGTTTCAGAATACTTTCGGTTCGGCCGGGATGGTTCGTACACGAAACCAACCGAGCCCTCGGAGCGGAAACGCTTATAACTTGAGCTCCGGACGTCCGATTGACGTACCGTCGACTTTGATGGATTCCTCTAAATGAGAATGATATTTTGGCTTACTCTGACCGAGGTTTGGATTCAGGTGGAGTACGATCAGGTTGGTTTTTCCTTAAAAACAAACCGGGCTCCTGGAACGAAAAAGCGAATAACTCTCAGACCGGGTGTCCGATTGACGCGCCGTCTGTTGCGTTGAGTTCCTGTTGATGATATGGAACTTTTGGATACATCAAATCCAGACTTTGTGTTAGTTGATGTATCAGCCTCTCGGCTCATGGAGCAGACCCTCCTGAACGAGCTTTCTGTGTGCAAGAACCCTAGAGCTGGCTGCGGCTGCAACGATGATGAAAACATTACAGGAATCGTCCGTGTTTTCGATAGTGACCACTACGGTACATCTTGGGATACATCAACTCCGGACTACATGTCAGTTGATGCATCGACCTCTTAGCTCATGGAGTGGACCCTCCCGGAACGAGCATGCTGTGTGCGGAAACCCTAGAGCCGGTTGAGACTTGACGACTTCTGATCGAATGACTCAGTGTGTTACAGATAGCCCAGTGGGGAGCGCTTGGTTGTAGTGGCAGACCCACAACGGAGGAGCGCTTGGTTGTAGCAGCAAACCCATGGTACTCAACAGAAGGAGTACCTCTGGAGGCTATGAGGGGGAGCGCTTGGTTGTAGCAGCATACCCACGACAGAGGAGCGCTTGGTTGTAGCAGCACGGGGGAGCGCTTGGTTGTAGCGGCAAACCCATGACGGAGGAGCGCTTGGTTATAGCGGCTAACCCATGGTACTCAACAGAAGGAGTACCTCTAGAGGCTATGAGGGGGAGCGCTTGGTTGTAGCAGAAGACCCATGGTGGAAAGCGCTTGGTTGTAGCAGTAGGCCCACAGTACTCGATAGGTGGAGTACTATATCAGTCCAAGGTAACAGGGAAGCGCTTGGTTGTAGCGGCATAACCATTGTACTTGATGGAGAAGGAGTTTCCCAATAGCTATGGGTTCAACTTCATGATCAATCCTGTGTGGCTCATTGCGGGGGTTTGTACTTATAGATCCTTTGTGGGTCCGACGGCTTAGATGAATCAGTGGCTACATCTGATCATCTCTAGCGTCATACGAAGAAGTACCTGTGTGATCTGAATCTTGTTTTGCTTTACCATGTGCATTGTGTTGTACTATCCTGTGTGGATTTACGTTTTTCTTTCCTATGTGGATTGTGTTGTGCTATCCTGTGTGGATTTACGTTTTGCTTTCCTGTGTGGATTGGGTTGTACTTGAGCTCGGATGTTGGATCCGAGCGAGAATTGATGACTTAGGTATATGTATGGGCATATACCTAAGCAGTGTCGGATGTTACTTCGTGATTGTATCTTTTTTTGTGGTTATCCTTTATGGATTCCGGGAGACCTTAGGGGGTCTCGGGGTCCCTACTGAGTAGCTTATACTCACCCCTGCACGGGCTATGCCCGTACTACGTTGTGTTGGTTGTAGACGATAGACATCACTGATCGTGGTGGAGGCTTGCAAAGCTGGACGGTACCTGGAGGTGGACCGCTGGGCGGGACATACTCGGAGCAGTCGGCTGGACCCGAGGATCAGTGGAGACTTTCTGTACCCACCCTTCAGGTGGGATTTCCAGTGGACAGCTCAACGTTGCAGCTTTACTTCTCAGTTTCTGTTTTTTCCTTTCCAGTTGTACTTTACATTTAGTTTGGGTTTGTATACTAGCCCACATACTTTTCCGCACTTACTATTGTACCAGTTTTTAATTAGTGTTTACTTCTGCCTAATTGCTCTGTGGTGTTTGTGGTTTACTTTTCAAAGGCAATGCCTTCCCATTTTCTGGGATTTATGCCTTGGTGCTAGTCCCCAGCCCCTGGCCTATGGAAGGCGGGCTTGGGGTAGTCACGGAACGGGCCCCGAGGACGGGTCGTGACAAATTGGTATCAGAGGATTTCGGTTCTGCCACATAACTTGGGACTCTGATCTTTTTTTCTATGTGAAGAAATAGTGTTTAGCGTATTGGGTGTGGTTATCAGTCCAGGGAGTCCAGTGTTGGTGCAGCGGCCAACGTATCCGTACACAAGGACCCTGACTTCTGATTTCCGACTTAATGCACGAAAACATTGATTGCATTGGTGTTTCAAGTTTTTGTTATGATTAATTTATGTCAGCTCACCAGGTATACAGTTCTGACCGTGGCACGCCTGTTTCTTTTCATGATGTCCCCATGACGGCAGCCAGCTAGGGTTCCGAGAGTTTTATGTGACGACAGTCTGTCGAGCGACGAGGCCTCAGTACAGGGCCCTTTGACAGCTAAGGCACCGGCGGTACCTCTACCCGCCATCCACCGATGCTTCCATCCCCAGAACCTGACGATGCATGTCGCCTTAGTGCACTACATGAGTTCCAACGCCAGCGACCGCCCAGGTTCCGCAGGGAGATGGACCCCCAGGCAGCCGAGGACTGGATGGGGGCGGTTGTACGACTTTTCCGGTTAGTGAGGACACCATCAGACCTTATGGTGGTCCTTGCAGCGAGCCTCCTGCATGCGGCAGCAGGCAGATGGTGAAGCGTGATGCTCCAGGTGCACGACGAGGTATCACTCCTTTGGACGGACTTTGAGAGCCTTTTCGCTCAGAGTTCGTCCCAGCCACCCTCCGAGCGGTGTGCTTCCAGGAGCTACTACAACTGCGGCAGTGTAGCATGACAGTAGCCCAGTACGCGGAGAGATTTACAGATCTCTTGAGCTATTCCATGAACATGGTACGAGACCCATTCTTCAAGGGCCGAACCTTCGAGCATGGGGTCAGGCGAGAGATCAGAGCTTCAGTTGTTCCTCACAGCATTCTCACACAGACAGGGGTGTTGGAGCGAGCCCTCTTAGTGGAGAGTTTCCTTGCTGAGCAGTCTCCAGTAGTAGGATGCACCACTAGCCGGCATGTGGCAGAGTATTCTGTAGTGGGTAGTAGACAGATGACGCAGGGGTCAAAAAGGACTAGACCTACCGGTGGTCGACTGCGTCACACAGGATCGTTTGTGCGAGGAACCCAAGGTGGAAAATGACCTACCATGAGCGAACAGTGTTACTCCTATGGCGGGGTTGGTCACATGGCTCGTGACTGTCCAACCTACCATACGGATGACCTGCAGATGAATGAGGGACCTCCCAGGCTGAGGCAGAGGTTCCATCGAGGCAGACCGCGTGGAGATGGAGACCATGGAAGGGGAGCTATCCGTGCAGCTGGAGGTGGATGATTCTTCGAGGTGTTGCCACCGCCACCACCAGTAGGTCCACCCCGACCACAGGGAGCTGGTGGACATGGGAGAGCTCAGCTTCAGGCAGCTGAGGCCTACGATCGTGGAGCTCCGGGAGCAGATGAACAAGAGCGGGACCAGCTCCATCCCTGTAGACTTTTGTTTATGCTTCTTCTAGAATTGTTGACATTTGTTTGTAGATGTTTTGTGTCTTTGTACTTTGAGCTGTAGTAATAAAAGACACTTTTCTTGTGGAGTTTACCTTCCTGTCCTCTTTTTTAGTTGTTACTAAGAGGTTCTGGTTAAAAAACTGTTGACTTGACCCTCACGTTGAGATACCTATTGGAGGAGACCCAGTGACCACACACTGATGCCGACAGTGTGACTCAACCCTTGGAGGTGAGAGTAACAGTTGGATCTCTTGGTTGTAGCGTCTAGGCCTTACGATGTCATCCTTGGTATGGAATAGTATCATCCATGTCAGGATTGACTGTATTAGATTAAGAACATGGTTCATCTATGGGATGAGACCGGATTTCTCTTATCGGCAATGAAGAAATATCAGCAGCTCTTGTAGGACCAGAAAGGTCCAAGTCATCTAAGAGCGAATGAGGACAGCTCAGAGCCAGCATTAGTCTTATGCTGATAGGAGGCAGAGACCACTAGAGTTTGAGGATGGAGACCACGTCTTCTTGCATGTCTCACCTCGACGTGGACTACGGAGATTTGGCTGAGGCGTAAAGTTGTCTCCATGCTTCAGCGGACCATTCCAGGTCCTCAGCAGGATTGGCGAGGTGGTTTATCACCTGGATCTACCACCTCAGTTGCACCGGGTGCACGACGTCTTCCGCGTATCTCAGCTGGGGAGATACGTGCATGACCCGACGCACATCATTGACCATGGGGAGATATACGTTGATGATCGGGTGACTTTTACGGAGGTCCCGATGGAGATCGAGGATCGACAGGAGCTGGTCCTACATGGACGGTCGATTCCTCTAGGGCGCTTCAGATGGAAGCACGGGAACCTCCAGGAGAGCACTTTGGAGTGGGAGGCTCAGATTCTAGTTAGTACCCACATTTGTTTCCCTAGTTTATGATGTATCTTTACGGGGACGTAAAGCCCTGAGGTGGGAGTGATGTAAAGAAATGTAAATTTCAAGGAAATATTTTTCTTAATTTTCTTTGGAATTTTACAAGAACGCAGTTTCTAACGGCACCTGATTCTGAGGCCCGGTGTGCCCGGAATCATTTTCGGAAGTTTGGCTCGGTATATTCAGTGAACGAATGAGCGGGATTTTCTAACTATTGAACCGGTGCTTGGAATTGAATTCTGAGGGCACTGATGGAATCGCAGCGCTGGTATTTGCTTAGAAATGCCTCTTCTGGAGTTGCGTTTTCTCGGGTGTGGTTTTTAATTTTTGGGTTTTAAGTTAAGAAATAAAATAATGTGGTACGACAAACTTTATTTTATTTCACTTAAGGCCGCTTAAAGCCACTTAAAGCTTCTTAAGCTGAGTTTAAGCGGATAGGGTGGAACCCAAAATATCCTACCCACTTGGTAGGATATTTGTGAGGTGGGTCCCACACGAGCCCCACCGTTTCTTTTCTACTAAGTAACGCGCCAACGAAAACCCCTGTGTGGATTTGTGTTTTGCTTTCCTATGTGGATTGTGTTGTGCTATCTTGTGTGGATTTACGTTTTTCTTTCCTATATGGATTGGGTTGTACTTGAGCTCGGATGTTGGAGCCTAGCGATAATTGATGACTTAGGTATATATATGGGCATATACCTAAGCAGTGTCAGATGTTACTTCGTGATTGTATATTTCCTTTTTGGTTATCCTTTATGGATTCTAGGAGACCTTCGGGGGTCTCGGGGTCCCTACTGAGTATCTTATACTCACCCCTGCACGGGCTATGCCCACACTACGTTGTGTTGGTTGCAGACGACGGACAGCGCTGATCGTGGTGGAGTCTTGTGGAGCAGGACGGTACCTGGAGGTGGACCACTGGGCGGGATGTACTCGGAGCGGCCGGCTAGACCCGAGGAGCAGTGGAGACATTCTGTACCCTCCCTTCAGGTGGGATTTCCAGTGGACAGCTCGACGTTGCGGCTTTACTTTTCAGTTGTTTTTTTTCCTTTCCAGTTGTACTTTACTTTCAGTTTGGGTTTGTATACTGGCCCACTTACTTTTCTGCACTTACTGTTGTACCAGTTTTTACTTAGTGTTTACTTCTTCCTGATTTCTATGTGGGGTTTGTGGTTTACTTTTCCAAGGCAATGTCTTCCCTTTTTCCGGGATTTACGTCTTGGTGCTAGTTGCCAGCCCCTGGCATATGGAAGGCGGACTTGGGGTAGTCACGGCACGGGCCCTGAGGACGGGTCGTGAAAATTTGTTTTTTTTGTAATATGCTATAATTGAATGATGTTTAAGAAACACATTTTAATTCGTGGGTTATGATATGATGAATGATTTATGGTTTTTTGGCACATGTAGGATTATTTAATTATGAGATTAGTGTGACCTATATCTAAATTTAATGAATTGCGTAATGATTAATATCTTGTATGATATTTTGGGATGGAATGGGAAATGATCTTGGTTTAGTAATATAATGTTGGAAGAAGTAGTGAACTCGGTTCAGAAATGTACTTTGTCCGCTTGGATGTTATTGGAAATGATCATTGACAAATATAAAATAATTTTTTATTCTTAATTGTATGAAAAAAAAATTATCTTATATAATTAAAATTGGGATTATTTTTGTTGATTGTTATGAGATTTTATGATTTATTCCATGACATGATATTGCAATCTCTCATATTAAGGGCAATATTTTCAAATATTATGTTCTTATCTCTTATGATTATGATATGATTCACATACCTATGTTTACCATTACTGATAATCAGATCTCATCATTTCTTATGTTAATATTACCCTTGTTGTGAGGAAATGTATTCATAAGAAATGTCAAAAGGGTCTAGATATGAGCGAATAAGTGAGACAATATAGATGCTTTATGAACCAGTTGTTTATATTTCACAGTTTCAAATGAAACTGAACCTATACAGACCTAGAATAGTGTTTTTATGTTTTGTAATGAAAATTCATCAATTTTTGAGTAATATTTGTATATTTAATGTATGATTTATAATATTTGGAATTAGAGAAAAGGTATAATTTAACTTTAGAAATGAGGATGAGAAAACATTAGTTAGAGCCCTAAGGATACGTTGGAGTATAATTTACAATCCTAGTCTTTTGGAAATGATCATGAATGACATAGAATAAAATATAATGTGTCCTAAATTTTAATTTAGTTATTTATTATGTGGTTTTTCAATTATTATTATTGTTGGACCTATAATGCTTCTTGGTTTTAGTCAATGTTTTGAACCTGGACAAACCCCTTTACTGATGAATGCAATGTGCAACAAAAATATTATCCTCCTTCACAACTAAATGTTATGTGAGATAGAATGAAAAGGATTAAATATATAATCACAAAACATTATCAAGCTATGAATCCAACATGACATCCAAATGAACAAAGGAGGGATCCACATTTTGTTGTTTCCTTCGTGAGGCATCATCCACATTATTTCACTGATTCGTCTCATACATTAATGAAATTACAATGGATTAGTACCAAAAAAACGATATTTTATGATCTCCAATGTTCACAACATGATAAATTCATCTTGGAAAATATATCATTTGTAATGTGTTGATGAACAATAGTGGAATATCATCTATAATAGAATGAAAAGATATGAAATTGAATCCATGGAATGGGTTGAGTTCAGGAATTTATTTTTCAACAAGTAACTTCCTTGTATTCTTCAAACAATAATGGAGAAGGAGTTCCTTAAGATTTTAAAAATGGAAAATTAATCCTTTGGTACTAACAAAGCTAATTTCACAAGACGTGAAATGTATTCTTCTAGAATTATTATCCATCCTGATAGTAAAATTGGTTGATTCTATAGTCGATGAAAACCCTGACTTTAATGGGACATAGCCATATGGGACATCAATAGATATTAGTAAATCTTTCAATTTGATCGAAAGGTTGATATGGATATGGGTGTAACCCATCATTACAATAGGCATGATAAGATGTGAAATATGCCATTAAAAAGAAAATCTTAACATAAGTTTGAAAAGATGATGAGTTTTTTCATATGATCAATATTTGAAATTAAACATGTATGAAATTGTATTAAAGGTACTATAATATGTTATAAGTGTTGGAGAGAAGTTCATTGGGTAGTTTAATGCAGAAGTGATGGGCAAATGATGTCTGATGAGGTAAATAAATAAATGTATACATTGAATGTACCTCCTAAAAATAAATTCTGCAAGTGAATGTAAAATGAAATTTATGGAAACTGATCCCCTAATCCAAGGGTTATCAATGATGATCAATCTTAGAAAACTCTTAACGAAAAATTCAATTGTATGTCACATGAGATCACTACCAGTTATGTGGTGTATGATAATGAAGTGGGGAATGATAAACATACCATCCAATATAAGGTTGAAAATGTTTTATTAGATTCTGGATCCACCCACTCATTTATTTCTGAAGAATTTTAAAATGTTATAATCGTTTTACCTTATCAATTTGATGTTGAGTTAGTTGTGACACCTTTTAATGGGACAACAGTTTCGTCAGAAGATTATAATTCATTTCTAGTTGAATATTATGGGAACGTGCTTCCTGAAAATCATGTGATATTTCCTTTAGTATAATTTTATGTGATTATTGGTTTGGATTATATTTCTATAAATGAATATATATCAATTTCCAAGGTAGAAAAGTCATATTTCATATTCAAGATCAATCTATGACCATATATCAATGTATGGATGAGTATGACATTCCAATGGAATTTATTCCATCATATGTTTCTTGATTCTTATAAATAAAAGATATATACCTCAAATGGGTGGAGATAAACAAACCATTAGGAATAAACCTATTGTATGGGATTTTGTTGATGTCTTTTTGGAATAACTAAAAATTCTTACATTTAATCATGAAGTTGATTTTTCAATAGAACTTATATCGAGTGTTATGTCTATCTCAAGAAAATATTATCTACTGACCCCGATTGAGATTCATGAATTGAAGAAGCATCACTAAGAAAATCTTGGTAAGGGATTCATATTCCATAGTGCATCAACTCCATGTGCATATATTCTATTTGTAAAGACTAAGTATAGATCAATGAGAATCATTATTTATTATCGCGAAAATTACAAGAACATTATAATGAAAAAATATCATATTCCCCACATTGATGAATTATTTAACCAACTACATGGATCCCAATAATGTTCCATGATTTCAATTCATCTCTAATATCATCACTTAAGGTTAAAAAAGAGGATATACCAAAGATGTCATTCCATACAACGTATGGCCAATATGAATTTATAGTGATTCTTTTTTGTCAAACTGATACCGCCACTATCTTCATGGATCTGATGAATATATTCTTTAGATACAATCTTGATCAGTTTGTGGTAGACTTTATAGATGGTATTGTGGTTTCTTCTAAGAGAGTGTAATAGTATCAAGATCACTTTATAATTGTAATGTAGACCCTGATAATGGAGACGATATACGGAAATTTACAAATTTAATATTTTGGCTTCAAAAAGATTCAATTTTTTGTAACGTATTATAAAGAGACGAGATATGTGTTGATCGAGAAAAAATAAAAGTTCTTCGAATGTTGTCCTAGACCAACAATAGTAATTGAGATCCAATGTTTTCTTTATTTAGATGGATAATATCGGTGTTTTATGGAGGATTTTTCATTACCATATATTCCACTCACAAAGTTGACTCAGAAAGAAGATTATTTCCTATGGATGGAGGAATGTGAAGATAATTTCAAAGAGATAAAAAGAAGGTTCTCTAGTGCACAAGCGCTCACAATACCCTGTAGTGGAGAAAAGAGTGTTGTTTAAAGTCATGGATCCAAGAATGGGATGGATGTGTTATCCTGAAAAATTATATGGTGAAAGCTTATGCCTCATGAAAATTGAAAATAAAAGGGAAAAATTATCTATGTCATGATTTGGAGTTAGATGTTGTAATCATTGAATTAATGATATGGATGAATTATCTTTATAGTGAATGGTTTGATATTTATTTTGGTCATAAAATATTAATGTATATTTCCATGCAAATGGAGTTGGATATTATCCATAGAAGATGGTAGTAATTGATTAATGATTTAAACTGCTCAACACATTCCACCCAGGGAATGTGAATAAGGAGATAAATGTTTTGAGTCAAAAGGACCATCATATCATGTCCATGATGAGAATCACAAAAGATATAATATTCATGGATTTTTGAAGGATGGATCATAAAATTTTAAAGGAAGGGGAGAAATATTATCTCTCTCAAATAAAATTCCATCCATCTGTACAAATGAAGAGTATGGAGGCATAAAACGATGATGTAAAGCTACAGAAGATGGTATGAAATGGTTCTAAATTCAACATTGATTATGAATGAATAATAAGGCTAATGAATCACATTTTTATACCTCCCATACCAAAATTAAAGAATGAATCATTGGATGAAGTTCATAGTTCTTCACCCTATATTCAACCTTGAAGAACAAATATGTACATGGGCCTAAATGATTATTTTTGGTGGTGTTGAATGAAAAAAGATGTTGGCACATATGTCTTTATGTTCTTGGATTTTCGACATGTTAAGGTTCAGAGACAGATGTCTAAGGGTATGTTACTACTAATTCACATACCAGAATGGAAATGGAAAAACATCACTATGGATTTTTTTGTTGGACAAAGCAAAAAACTATAAAAGTTATAATTCTATATGGGTTATAGTTGATTGTATTACTAAGTCAAAACACATAATTTCTATTAGAGTGTATTTATATTCTGAATAGAATGAAAAGATATATGTAAATTAAGTGGTAAGATTTCATGTAGTACCACTTTACATTACATATGTTCAGGATCCATGGTATACATCAATGTTATTGCAATGTACTTTTTAGTATCTCAATGCATAGTTATCTTTTAGAACTAATTATCATCTTCAGAAATAATGTTTGTCCGAGAGGATAATTCAAACTCCAAAAGAAATGTTTAGATCATTCCCTATGGATTTAAAAATTGTTTGGTATCAACAAATACATATGGTAGAATTCTCTATCCAAAATAGATTTCACTCCAGTATTTTGGTGGCTTATTATGAAGCCCTCTTGGGAATGAATTTCAGAACACCAACTTGATGGGATGATGTTGGGTAAATAAAGATATTAGGACCTGATCATGTTAATGAAATGGAAAAAAGGTCATATCTATTCAATATCGCATAAGAGAATATCTGAGTCGAAAAAATGTTAAGATGAAAACCCTAGAAAAGGATTCGAGTTTGAAGTGTGTGGAAAGGAATTTATATTAATATCTCCCTATAATAGGGTAATGAGATTTGGAATGAATAAAAAGTTGAGCCATATGTATATCAGTCCTTTTAAAATTATGTATCATGTTATGAATGTATCTTACCGATAGGTTCTTCATCGAATATTTCTCATGTTCAGGATTTAATTCATGTGTATATCCTAAGAAAGTACATATAAGATAATTCACATGTACCAAACATAGACCACGTACCACTAGAGAAAGACATTACTTATGATGAACAATAGATAATGAGATTATATCGTAGAAAAAAATTTCTACAAAAAAGTCCACTCGCATTTTATGGCAGAACAATAAATATGATAAAGATATGTGGGGATATAAGGATGTAATAAGAAATAGGTGTCCACATTTCTTTACATGACAAATATTAATGGAAAAAATTCATTTTAAGTGGTGTATAATGAATCAACCTTATGTTTTTATTATATATTTTCTACAAATAATTTAATTCTTTAATATATCCTATTACATGGAATCACGATATTAAATGAACCACACCATGACATTGGTATAAAATTACCATTATAACCTACCCGTTATGTTCTCAGGAATAATATAACTAAATTTTGAAAATTTATACTGATTTCATGGGATACCAATTATTAATAAAAATATAAACCAATTTAATATAAAGGTATTTTTTAAAATTTGTAAATTAAGAGAATTATAATTATCATATGAAATTAATTAAATATATACGTTATATATTTAATAATATATTTTTTATATTCATTAAAGACATATTTTAGACACAGGGTATTTGTAAACCCTATTTTCTATATAAAACCCCATCATTTTAAAAAATGGTAATTTTAATGCATTTTAGTAGAGAAAACATTTTATGTTAAAATTTTAAAATATTAATACATTTTATACTAAAAAATTATACTCTCTTATCAAGATGTCATAAACAATTTAGATATGATGGATTTTTTATATTTTTCTCATAACTTTCACGTTTTGAGGAATAATAAAAATATAGTAAATTTTAATCATATTTTTACATTGAAATGATTTATATAGATAAATTATATTATTTAATGGAATAAAATTATAAATAGAATATATTTTTATTGGTTATTATAGTATATGTACTGGGAAATAAGTTTACATAAAATTTAAATGTAAAAACATTTCTATCTTTTTCAATGTTTTATCTTTTAAAAATTGTTTTATCATTTTAAGAACAAGATTTCTTTTAAATTACTTACTAGATGTTATAAATTTTAAATTTTTAAAAAGTTTTTTTATATTTTTAATCATTACATCCAAATTATGTAAATATTTTTTTATTTTTTTCATTACGAATAGTATATTAGGTAATTTTTATTAATATGGTTAAAGGGAAAATCATGTAACTACGGTTAAAAATAATATTATAAAATTACCCAAACACATTTCCTAATATCTTTGGATGTGTATGGTTCAACCAAAATTATCATTGTGTAAAACTTTTATCCTATAGAAGCCACTTTTATGAGATTAAGTCATTTAATTTTTTTTAAATTAAAGATATGTTAAATATCTTATACAAATTTTAATAACTATATCATTTTTAATATACCGTTATATAGAATATAAATTTGACTGTAAGTACTCATTTAAAAGATATTTTGTTTTCCTTTATAGTGGAAATTTATTTGTATTTTTTAGGACTTAATTAGTTAACATAATAGATTATATTTCAATGATAGAGTAATTATTTAATTGATGATTAATCCATAAAATAACTTTTATTAAAAAAATAATTACCAGTAAAAGATAAAAAAACTGACCAAATAATATTAACTGAGTATATCTCGAACATATTCATCAAAATATAAATTTATTTGAAAATTTTTATCCATATAGATAAGATTATGAAACATAATATATTTATTTAAAGTGACGTAAAAGTTTTTATATTCATGTTTTAATAATTATAAAATTTATAATGAACGATTTTCAAGACGATAAATTCTATTATAATTATTTTTATGAAATATAGAGTATTTTTCTTTTTTTATAGTATTTTATTTTTATGTTCTATAAAAACATATAAATATTTAAAATAAGTACACAAAATTGAAGTAATAATTATTTTATTAATGGATATAACAAATAAATCGTATTAAAAATATTAAAACAAATAAAAATTTGTATAACTAATATATCAAAAAGATTTTATAGATGACCTTTAATTATAAGGAATATAATAATATACTTTTTTCTATGTTACCATTTTTATATTACTATTTTAAAAATCAATGATTTGAATAGTGTCAAAATTGAAACTATTGATTGTTAATCAAAATAATATATATAAAATATTTATAAAAAATAATTTTTAAAAAAATATATATATAATAATTATGATATGGTCGATAATATTCATATTTATTAATTTATATACAAATTTACATAAATTATGTAAACTTTACCCATTTTAATGATGAAATATTTGTTACCTTAGTTAATAATTAAATAGCATAACTAAGTTTTAACTATAATGATATTGTTTAAATTGAAAATGAAACTTGTCTGAAATTTTATGGTTGCTGGGACTAAACCCTATCTCACATAATCATTGAAATTGGGTAATTTTGGAGGGTTTTTATATGGTTATTATTATTATTGTTAATTAATATTTATTGAGATTCTAAAAGTTCCCCTCACCTCATTTATAAAAGGTAACCACATCCCTCATTTATTAACAATTCATTGAGCCTCCAAGACTGTATATACACGAAAATTATCCATTATCAACTTCCCATTACAGATTATAGAGGATATTTTATTATCGAAATACTAAATCGAGTGTTATAAGAGGAGATTTAGAGGGATCATGTCGAAGAAGAGGTAATATCATCTACTGATTTTTTCAAAATTCATTCTTCTTGTACTTCATATTCATTAATATTTCACATTATAAATAAATAAATTAGGTATCACTTATATACTAATAATTTATTATGATTATGTATGAACCATACCCCACCTTCTATCAATCCTGTAAAAAATGAAATAACCACACGTGCATACATAGAACTTAACATCTCCATACTATGGTGTAATCTTCTTTTCACCACCATATTAATTGGATTTGTATAACAATTGTAAAAATTAATATAGGTGATTACTATAATATGATATGGATTTTGGATAAAAATATACCATCCACATCCATACCATTTCACAATAATGGGAATGATATCTTTATTCACGTGTTTGTATGATCTAGCATCTCCACGATGTGATTCGATTAATTCTACCTGATATCCATTAAAGAATGAATATATAAATATATAGAATCAATAAATATTGTACATATTATATTAATTTTATTTTTTAGTGATTTAACTATGACCTAATATAGAGAATAAAAATTTATTTGAGAAAACATGCACAAGGAAACAAAGCCATTAATACCTAAAAGATGAGTAATAATGAAATGATACAAACAAAATTATGATAATATGATAATATAAGATATCATAAAAAATAATATCGTGATGTAATAAATCAATGAAATTATTTAAACAATTATATTGGATGTTTGGATACATATAAACTATATTGTACCTTTGGTAATGAATAATTTCACAATATCATTATTATCTGAGATTTCTTATAAATAAGTATTTAGAGGGGCATATTTATCATCCATATCAATGTTTACGAAATATGTAATCCAAAATAATAATTCAATTATTCTACCAATTTTTAGTTTAAATGTTACCCATTATTTTAATTTTTTATAAATGGTATGAATGGGATATTTTTCATTTTTGATATGAGTTGTTTTTTGACTTATTTTGGTGTTGGGTGTTCTCATGAGGAAACATTTGTTGCTAAAAGAAATGGGGTCAGAAAGACTACTAGATTCGTGCAGGAGAAGAAAATATTTCTTGTGGAGAAGGATCCATATTTGAATGTTGAGATGGTTAGGCAACTGGATTCATCTTTACCCGGTGGTTCCATGGTGAGGGATGCAACGGGTGTGTATCCGGCCTCTAGTGGAGACACCTCCTTTCTGTTAAAATACATGGGTCGTGGCTTTATCCAATCAAAGTGTCTGGAATTTGTAGCATAGGACATATGGGCACAACCTTCTTATGCCAAGAAGGTTAAAACAGGAGGCATGCTTAAAAATTCTCAGAACCAGTTTGATGTTCTGGGAGAAGAAGACTGTCATATTCCTGGAGAAGGCATGGAGATGGAGGATACACAAGGAGAGGACCCTTCTCTAGTTAGGGGGGGCTACTCAAGAGGTGGTAGATCTTGCCCTGGACTCACCCGTTGAGCCCACAGAAGTGGGATTGGCATAGGAATAATTTTGATCCTCATCAAAGAAGGGCAAGAATATACTTATTTATTCAGAAGTTTTTATTAACCATAACTAGTTGAAACGAGGGAGGAATGACTATTATAAATTTCATATTCCTCCTGTTATGAGGTCTTCAAGTAAGGGTAATCTTCCTCCGATGGGTACTAATAATGTAGAAAACAATTAAACGAACAAGAGGAAGGGAGTTGACGAGCATGAGGATGGTAAGCCAGAAGGTGGAACACAGGCCAACAACCGGGTGTTTGTAGAACATGTGGCTACTATAAGTGCAACTGATCAGATGGGAGAATGGAAAACTCAATCTAAAGAGGTGATGGAAGCAATGGAGGAAGATCTTCACCGGCCTATGGAAGGGCCTCTTGTCGATTGGCAGTTCTTGGGGGGTGTTGATCCGGATAAGAAGATGGATCTACTCATACACTCGTGTGAGGAAATGAAGGAGGACTACCTGGTGATTAATGAGACATAGGAATATATTGATCAAATGATGAGTAGATTTCTATGAGTGGAAGGTATAGAATAACAAGGGGAGTGGATTGAAAAGGAAGACCGTATATTGGTTAGAGGCTTCAATAGGGGGAAAATTAACAAAGAAGAGTACATGGAAACCTGGGAATACCTGGAAACATGTTATGAAGCACATCTTGAAGATGATCCATACTAATAGGTAATGTTATTTCCCTAGAAATTGTCTAGATAATTTGACTCCAATAATCTCAATCTCATGTTAAACAAGTCATTATTCTATTATGATGATTGATCTGCTGAACTGTGAGGGTTCTCACTTTCCCCCTTGAACGTGTTGAAAAAATATAAAAGTAAATTTAGATGGATGGAATTTTTATTAACTTGTAGAACATGAATATATATTTATTCTTTCATGAAACCTTATTTATATGAATATTCCATTAAAATATTTCATGTTTATTGCCAAATAAATTCTTTTCAATTATAACTGTATGGAATTTTTAGAAAATAAATCCTTTTTTGAGAATATACGATATTTGTTTCTTAAAAATTAATGTCATGTGTTTAATAATTTTTTTCTATCTAAGATGAAATTAATTAATTTTCAATGTATGTATATCTATTATTCCTATGGTTATATATTTTTTATGATGGAATTATATTTATGAAATACATTTTCTTTATGTGGATTATGTTAGGATTATAATGATGTTTAAGAAACCCATTTTATTCCCTGGGTTATGATATGATGAATGATTTAGGTTATTTTCAGAACCCATAAAAATGATTTCATTATAAGATGGGTGGGACCTATATCTCCATCCAATGCATCATGTATATATTTATATCTCATGAGATAGATAGGTTTGGAATGATAAATGATCTTAGTTCAATAATAAATGTTTATATTGGGGAGTGATATTAGTTTAGTAATGGACTTTGTCCACTCTGATGGACTTGGAAATGATCCTAGACTAATATGAAATGATTTTGTAATCTTAAGTGCATGCTACAAGATTTTATGTCTTATATTATTAATTCTGGGATTAGGTTCTTTGATTCATATGTGCTTTTAGGAATTATCCCATGGAAGGTTGTTATGATATTTCATATACAGTGTAAGATTTTCAAGTGCAATGTTCTTATATATTATGATTATGAAATGATTGATATATCCCTTATTTAACCTTACTGAGAATCTGAGATCTCCCTCACTTATGTTTAATTTTCCTAGGTTATGAAGAATATTATTGGTAAGATATTACCAAAGTGGTCATGATATGAAGGAATAAGTGGGAGATAATTTATAAGTCTTATGAACCAGTTGTTTATGTTTCCCAGTTTCTAAATACACTAAACCTATACAGTCCTGGCATGGTTTTGTTATATTTTTTAATGAATATTAATCAATTTTATATAATATATATATATATATAATTCATTATATGCATTATACCCACATTTTAACAAGTCTCCCTTGAGCTACACTACCAAAAATCTCAAAGATCCCGAGTAAAAAATAATGGGATGGTGATCTCACTTATTAGCTTCATTTTACCATGTTACCTCCAGCACATGCATGTGATTCCAAAATATATGATATATCGGCACGAGCATTCCCTAAAACACTTTCTCACTGTGATCCAACACTTGTATCAAATTTTTCTCAAAGTAACGGTCTATCGTTAACTCAATATCATCCACATAGATCATATCAGAATGGTTGGGGTGATATTATCATAGTTGTGATGCATTATAAACATTGTGCATAACATTGTATCTATGCGGGAGATCCAATCGGTATGCCACCAACCCAATTCTCTCTATAACATAAAACGTTTTAACACACAAGGGAACCAACATTCCCTCTCTTCATATCCAATAATGACCCATCCTAGGCAACACAAAAAATAATATCTGAGGACCCTTCATAAAACATAGCAGACATTGATGTCTATATGAATATGACTTAGGACTAATTTTAGTTGTAGCCAGTGTTTCCGTATTAGTTGAACCTTTTTTGATATCTCCAACACAAGAGTTAATCCCAAAAACTCTAACTCCCCTCCCTCCATCAAGAATAGTGGGGATCTATATAGAAGACCATTAAGATACTTGTATGGTTCCAACTGTATTGTTTCTATGTAACTATTATTATTGGAAAATTCCACCAAATCTTGGTGCATATCCTAAGATCCACTGAAGGCTTGGAGATATTCTCATGGAATATCCTCAGGCACCAGTATAGTACGTTCTAACTACACATCTATCTATGGGAGAAATTCCATACTCTATGAAACAATTATACCAAAAACCATCTATAATCCCTACCATAATTGCAAAGTAAAGTAAGAGTCACAATATGAAACTATATTCCATGGTACCCCGTGTAGATAGATTTTCTCCCGAACATACAAATATCCCAACTTCTCTACCGAGAAAGTATCTCGTATAGGTAGGAAATGTGCTACTTTTATGAATCAGTCCCTAATCACCCAAATAGCATCATTATTATGAAGTAACCTTTTGAGACCAACCACAATTTCCATATTCATATTTGTCAACCTCCTCTTAAGAATGGAAAATGGCAGTAGAAACCCTCTAATTTTTTTATGTTTTGCCTTTTCCAGCTGATGGTTGTAGCATCCTGTCATAAACCCTTCTCTGTCCTTTTTCATTCCCATCCACCAAAACTTTCCTCATAGGTTACTATACATTTTGATCACACCTATTTGTACTGCCCACTTCGAGGAATGAAATTCCTGAGTCAACTACCCTCACATAAGTATAGGCATGACTACCTGATTCTTGACATAGATGATGTCATTATAATCGATTCTCTAGTATGAAGGTGTGTCCCCAAATTCAAGGATTTCTATCAAGGATATAAATTACATATCCTAATAATACCAATTTCTAATCTGGAACAAAATAGTAGACACTGTTGAAAGTGAGACAATAACCATCTTCTCCTTACTCTCACGAACCACAACATGCATACTGTCTATCAATGTCATTATTTTCCACTTAAAACTAAACTCTTGAATGGCCAGAGTCTATGTATTCCAACTCAAAGCATAATTAACATTGATTTTTTTCGAGGGTGTATATAGTATCTCAAAATAAAATGAATTCATATACTCAACCCAACATCTATCATGATGATTGAAATATCTCTAGGAACATATGTACTTCAAAATCTTCTGATTTGTAGAGAATATAAATTTTTCACCCAATATATAATGCTAAAATGACATAAAGTCATAAAGAACAACTGCTAACATGATTTCATATTTAGGGTTGTTCCATTCATGTGGCCTCAATATCCAAGACCCATATTCCACAAATCCATCCCTTTGCATCAACATATCTTTGAGTTTTATCCCTGAAGAATCACAATAAAAAGTATAATCCTTATGTAGATCTGGTGGGATTAGGATTTATGTCGATGTCAAAAGCATCCTCTGCTACTAGAAGGGATTCTCACATGATTCCAAACATTCAAAATTTATCCACTTTTTGGTTAATCTCATAATAATCGTTTACATTCGAGAAACATTTTAGATTAATTTATAATTATATTCATCCAATCCCAGAACACTGTTGATATCAAAAATGTTGTTTAGATTCATTCATGAAACCACTACCTGAACATTCTTTAGGTAAAGTAACACCCCATCCTTTGAGATGTTGTGACCCAAGAATTTTATGTGATCAATCCAAAAATCACACATAGATATCCTTTCCTAGGGATGATTCTTTCTTTGTGAAGTTAGAATGATTTAAAGATGTTAGGAATTATCTTCTTGAGTCTTAGAGTACAATAATGTATCAGTCACAAACCCTACCACAAAATGATGCAAGTACAAATAAATTATTTGTTCCATCAAGTCCGTAAACACCAAAATTGTGTTAGTGAATCCAACTATCATTATGATGAACTCAAATAATCCATACCTTCTCTTAAAAGGGGTAATCTGTATATCAAATGTCCATACACAGAGATGATGTCACCATGATCTCAATTCAATCATTAACAATACAAAATCTCCTCTCAACTGCTCAAATAGATGGTCAATATGTAGAAGATGATCCAAATTATTGACAGTCATCTAGTAAAACATATGTTAATAAACATTCAAGAATAGAGTCTAATATACCTTTAATGAAAACAACACTAGTGAAACCCAAGGTGACATACTCAGTCATATGAATCCTTCATCCCATATGTCCAATAGCTTAGTATTGATCTCTTGAAGCTCTGTAGGATCAATTCATTATGGTGGAATATAAACTAACTCATCCCATTGAATGGGATCAATTGTAAATTTAATATCTCTCCTTGGTGGAATCCATAATAAGTCATTAGGAACTTGTCCTCACACATTTCCCATATTAGTGGAAATAATTATTTCTGTAAACATCTGTAATCTAAAGAAAAATGGAATCTCAGGATATTAGATCTTCCAGTTTCTGAGTAATTATCCCTTCTCGGCCTACATTGATATCCCAGATTACGTGATGAATATATTTTTCACCTTTATTATTAATTAAAAGTCAATTTACTATAGTAATAATAAATGTGGACTCGGTATATGGTTGTCCAGTCCATACCAAATATTAATCCAATGCCTTATATGTTGAGGATGTAAATATCCAATGAAAATGATAATCCCCATCATTGAATGAACAACCCTTACTGAAATATAAATTTTTTGACCTTAATCCCAACAATTCTTCTATCATCAAAACTCTTCTCACAAACTCCACCAACATGATCAATCCATTAACAATTTTTATATATATTAAGGAATGAGATGTAATAGAATAAAATAAGTCACTTTCTTCTGTAGAATCTATAAGAATAGCGCATCTCAATTTCGATAGTGCAGCCTTGCTATCCACATGTATAGGGTGCACCACATGAAACTGTCACGACCCTCTTTCCGGTGAAGCGGTATGAATCCCCTGAGCTGCACCGCCCAAACTATTGAGTCAATAAGTTTTCCTTATGAATTTTCCATTACACTATGTTGTTAAAATAACAAACACTCTATCCTAAGGAAACTTTTATTTTCCCTAAGAATTATCTTAATAAAGAAAATTTTCCTTCTCCATGAAAATTTTATCCTTACCTATGTTTTAATTATTCATTTTATTGTCTCTCAAAAACCTAACCAATTTTTTATTCCTATGTTTAATAATTAGTTTGATATCTAAAATCATGAAATATTATAAATCCTTATTTATAGAATATTCTATTTTTCGACTCTGAATACAATGATATGCAGAATGCAAATTCTATGAAATTCAGACTCCAATTTCATTAAAATTCAGACTCCATATTATCTAAAATATAGACTCTAAATTTTCTGGAATTCAGACTCAGAATTCAATTAAATTTATTCTTTGAATTATCTAAAATACATACTCTAAATTCTCTAAAATTTCGACACTGAATTATTTATAATTCAGACTCTAAATTCCTCAGAATTCAGAATCTCAATTCCTCATAATTTAGATTTCGAATGCATTTTAATATAAGATATCGTGATGAAACAATTTCTTGCAATATATTTCTAATTTACCATTATTTGAGAGACACGTGTATATGTCCCTCTGATATTCAAGGAGAAATATGACTGTTGGAGGAGGGAGGGGACAATTGGAGAAGATACTATAAATAAGAGAATATTTTAACTAGTTAAATATTGTTCCATCACTCTTAAGATTTCATGTCGGTGATGTGATTTCTAGAGAGAGACTCTCATGCCTTGTTCATACTAAACATCTTTTTCAGATTTATTCTTGCAATTCTGATTGTAACTTAGTTCAATGGAGGGCTTCTGAGGATATAAAGACAAAGGTTCTGACTTACGTAAAGATCA
The DNA here is from genome assembly GCA_963277665.1 of Viscum album. NCBI lineage: Eukaryota > Viridiplantae > Streptophyta > Magnoliopsida > Santalales > Viscaceae > Viscum > Viscum album. The sequence continues at coordinate 1,971,453,396 of OY728138.1, forward strand.
AGCTCTTCCAAGGATAGGAAGATAGAGGTTCTGACTACCTTAACGCTAAAAGTCTTGCCGGGATTGCAAGACAAATTCTTATATTCCCATTGAGGTCTTACCTTGGTGTGTGTAAGAGAGAATTTCATGAAATTATAAATCAAGGGACCTTTATCCTTGGTTATTGGATACACTACTATTTGGGTTAAATGATTTAAAACTTGTAACCTTTTCTGCTTAATGTTCATTTCTGCTATATACAGATAAAGGAAGAAAGTATATCTATCTTATACCTTCTTGTACTTTTGTATACTCTGATACCTAAGATTTTATATGAATTAATGTCGAATCATTTCCTCATAAACTTTTCTTATGTTCTATTTTCAGAACCCTATTTTTGGAACCTAGCATGTATTTAGAACTAAAAGTGTTATTATGCATTTACCTTGTTTATATTTTTCAAATAATGTTTTCCTTATGGTTAAAAATTAATGTTTTTGAACATACAATTCAACCCCTCTTATAATTGAGAATCTACATTCCAATATTGATCCTACAATTGGTATCATAGGAGGTATCTGCAATTCTTATATTCACATATAAGTTTTATTCTTATGTTTTCATTATTATAAAATTTAACTTTCTATTGAATTTTTATCATTTTTTACAACCTTCTGATATTAACATGTTTTTGTGGAAGGATATATTCTTTTGGAAGTGCAGGAATGAATGTTGTTTCGATTGAAAATCTAAATCATACCCGACCGCCTATATTTGATGGGAGTGATTATGCGTATTGGAGATATCATATGAAGACATTTTTTATTAATACTAGTGCAGATAACATTGTTATGGTTACTAGTTAGTACAATATTCCTAACAAGGAAGTCATAACCATCTTCAATCATGAAAAGAAAAAATATAAACTAATGTACAGGGTATGAAATACATTTTTGTGTTCCATGACCAGGAATATATATATTCATATGTATTGATGTTATGATTCATATTGTATCTGGAATAAATTGGTGGTTACTCAGTTTGGTACATCCAATGTTATAGAAACCAGAAGAGATGTGCTTAGATTAGAATATCATGGATTTTTATTTCCTTATTGAGAACATGTTTGCAAATTACAACAATGATTTATAACCATCATCAACAATCTTCAATCTATGGGAGAGAAAGGTCTTGATGATGAATCTCTTATGGACGATATTATTAAATTCATGTATAGTGGGTGGGAATCTATGAGAACAACTATTGGTGAGATAATGAAGGTGTCTCAAAAAACTCTTATTGAACTTTTTTGAACTCTTCTTCAACAAGAGACAAGAATGAAAAGAGATGATGATATGAATAAGATGATAAATGGAAATGGATGTGTAGCCTTTAATACTACTAAATCGATGACTCTTGAAAGGGTTACAAGATCCAAGTCTATTATAGTCACTATTTTATCAGAATCTATTTAAAGTGATTAGTCTAAAATTGAATTAGATAATATTGCTTGAAGGATGAACAAGATAGTTGTAAAGAAATAATTTCAGTATAAATTTAAGACAAAATAATAAAAATACAAGAATGACTCAGAAGTCACTAATTATGAATGAAGAGGAGAAGGGAATATAAAGACATATTCTCCTATGATTAAGAAAAATCATTCTAATAGGAATAGAATGATGTATTACAAGCCCACAGATAAGAAAGTTTTTAAATCCAATGACACTTGGAGTGCTAGTGGTGGAGACTATTATAATTAATCCTCATAGTATGAATCATATGGTCAGAATATTATTGGTCTACTAGGCAAATTACCCATTGAAAATCATTGTCTAATGTCCAAGGTACACAATTCCTAATCTATCACTAATGTATCTTTGAATGAAAATTATTTTGAGGATAAATATTATAAGTCTTTAGTTGAAAAAAAAATTCTACTAAAGATAATACATTATATTCTTATGAATAATTACCTAGTTTTTCTATACTTATTGTGAATGAATTTTCTAAACACAAGAAAAATATTGATAATGAAAATTCTATAATTTCTATTTTAACTAACCAAGTATCAGATCATTCTAAATTTTATTTTCTGAAATTTCACGAACCAATAATGTTTGGGTACATAACATCTAACAATTTTATTTTCTAAAAAATAATGAAAGTACCAACAAAAATACATGGTACATGACTAGTGTATTTTCCCAAAATACGACTGGTAACCAAAACATCATTGAATGGATTATCAAGTCGAATGGAGGAAAATTAACATTCAGATATAATTTTCTGAGATAAATTATTGGTATAGGTAACATTGTTCTTATTGAAAAAACATTGATTTATAATGTTTTATTTGATAAGAAATATAAGCACAATATCATTTGGATAAGTATATTATGTGATTAAGGATACCATGTGAATTTTAGTAGTGATAAGTTCTTAGTACACAATTCCAAGGAAGAGTTTATTCTTTCTTCCCACATGTAAGAGAATGTATACCAACTAAACATATAAGACCTATGGATCCAAGATATAACTTACCGTAGTGCAATGGAAGATCAATCATGGTTATGGAATAGACTGTAATGACATTGTAACCTTAGGAACCTATGAAAACTCTCTAATAAAAGACTTGATAAGGATCTACTTGACCATTAATTTTATTCCTCAAATTTTTGAGATCCTTTTCAATTTGGCAAGAAACATAAATCATGTTTTATATCAATTGGGTGAAGACTCAACTACTGATACATTATATATGGTTCATATGGATCTTTTTGGTTTGACACTAACTAAGTGTATTGGTGGAAAATATTGTGTATTTGTCATAGTTTATGATTATTCTAGATTTATATGGGTATATTTTATAGCAAAGAAATATGATGCTTTTTCATATTTCAAAATTCTTAGAGCCCATGTTAAAAAAGAAAAAAACCATCCATTTATATCTATTCATAGTGATCATTAAGAATAATTTCAAAATTCAGATATTGAATCCTTTTTTAGTATAATAGGAATCACTCATAACTTATCATCACCATGAACTACTCAATAGAATGGTGTTATAGATAGAAGAAATCAAATTCATCAAGAAATAACATGAAACTTGTTTCATGAATATTCTATATCTAAAAACCATTTTGATGATTCTATAGGTATATCTTGTTATACTAAAAATTGATTTTTGATTAGATCTTTTCTTAATAAAACTACCTATGAGTTATGGAATGGTAGAAAGCCTAGTCTTTCCTACTTCATGGTATTTGGTTGAAAAGTATTCATTTTGAATACTAAAGATAATCTATATAAATTCCCACCCAAATCTTATGAAGGTATTTTCTTAGGCTACTCCACCACTTCTAAGGATTATAGAGTTTTTAATAAAACCAAATTTACTATTTAATAAAATGTACATGTTAAAGTTGATGAAACTGATCCTTTTTTTTCAAAACAATGACAGTGAACATCCTCAGTTGTGTTTTCAGAAACTAATCATCATCCTTTTATATATGATCCTTCTGATAAGGAAAATGTTCAAAAAAATATTTCAAAAAAATTTACCCAAAAATATTTCCTAACATATGTTGATGAACAGGTTTTACAAAAATCAAATCAGTTGTTTCTTAAGAATCATCCCAGTGATAGTATCATTGGTGATGTAAATAAACATGTAAAGACTAGAAGTTCATTAAGAAATGAAGTAGAACATCTTGAATTTTATAAAAAATTATAACCAGAAATCACTAATGAAGCATTAGGTGATGATGACTGGATTAAATCCATGATAGATGAGCTAAATAAAATTGACTGGAGTAATTTCCTGACCTTGTTTGAAAGACCTAAAAAATCATTGGTAGTTGGAGTAAAATGGTTCTTCAAAAATAAGTGTGATGAAAATGGAATCATTGTTATAAACAAGGCTAGATTAGTTGATAAAGTCTATAATCAACAAGAAGAAATAGACTATGAAGAAACCTATTATCTAATATCTACACTTCTATTTATTCGTATTTTACTTACATTTTCAATCTTCATTAATTTCAAAAAATTTCAAATGGATGTTAAATGTGATTTTATTAATGGATATGTTCAAGAGGATGTTTTTGTTGAACAACCTCCTGGTTTTGATGACATAAAAAATCCTGAAAATGTTTTCAAACATACCAAAAGTTTAAATGGAATTAAACACACCCCTAGATCTTGTAATGATAGAAATACATGATTTTTGTTACAAAAACAACTATGTTAAGGGAAATGATGATCCAACACTATTTATAAAGAAAGATATGAAAAATTTTTAATTTTTAAAATTTATGTTGATGAATTATATTTGGTTCAACTCAGCAATATATAACAGATTTGTTTGAGAATCTAATGAAATATGTGATCGAAATGAGAATCATTGTTGTGTTAACATTTTTCCTAGGATTTAAAATTTCTCAAAAACCATAAGGAACTTATATATCTAAAATTAATTGTATTAAATATGTTCTTCAAATGTATGGATATGAAAACACTAAGACTATATGTACTCTCATTGGTTCCTAAAATTCTCTTGATCTTGATGAACCTAGAAAACCAGTATATTAACCATCATTTAGATGTATGAAAGGAATCTTACTATACATGATAGCTAGTCATACAAACATGATGTTTTTAATATGCTTTTGTGAAAGATATCAATCAAATCCTAGGTAATCTCATTTCAAGGTAGTGAAATTTATTTTTAGCTATTTAAAGGGAACCATATATTTAAGACTCTTTTATACATGTGGAAAAATATTTTGTTTTAAAGTGTTTTTTGGATGCATATTTTTGTGGATGTATAATGGATAGGAAAAGTATATCTGGAAATTTTCATTTCATGGGAGATTCATTAGTTTCTTGGTCATGAAAAAATGAAACACTCAGTAGCACTTTCCACAGCTGAAGCTGAATATGTAGCAGCTGGAATTTTTTGTTCCCAAGTGTTGTTGATGCGACACAGACTCATAGACTATGGTATCTGTCTTTCCAAAACACAGATATTAGGTGATAACATTAGTGTCGTGGACCTAATCAAATACCATGAAAATCAATCTTGTGAAAAAACACATAGATATTAGGTATAACTTTCTTAGGGATGACCCACAAAAAAGAGATATCATTCATCAATTTATCAGAACACAAGATCAATATGTTGTTATTTCCACAAAATTATTACCTTACAATAGATATGAATACATTGAAACACTATTAGGAATGATAACCATTAGTTAATCTTACATATTAACATTCGTTTCAAACCTATCTCCTTATTGTATGATACTCTTTCTAAAAGGGTCACTACATTTACTTATAAATAAAATTTTTGTAATAAAAATTATTGTAATAAAAATTTTCATAATAAAAATTTTTATAATCAAAATATTTGTAATCAAAATTTTAGTAGAAAAATTTATTTTAAGTATTTAAAAAAACTATCAATTTCAATAAATTTATTTACTTTAAAAAACATTTCAGAATCTAAAGGTTTTCAAGGCGAATTTTCCATATTACTAAAAACATTCCTAGCATTCAGGAAGGTATGTTTTAATTTTCAAATTTTCATAATAATTGTTTACATGTTTTGTTAATCATTTTAAGAAATTTTTTTGGATTTAGTTTTCCATAAATACTAATTTTTATCATAAAACCATAAAATATTAGAACCATTAAAATTCCTTCATCGGCTATCATCTCAACCGTTGGATCTGATCAAGAGTGTTTAAACTATTATATCACTTTTGGAAGATGAAATTTAGCCTAAAATTCCTATATAATGCCCCCTTATGGTTTTCCCACATCGATCTTAAAATTATTTGTGTGTTGAAGATCTGCTCCTCTTATTAAGGCCACTCGGAATTGCCTTGTTTTCCTCAATTTTCAATGTCTATAGAAGCTTCCCCTTAGAATAAAATATCATCAATAATGTAAATCCTTGAGTTGAAGATATACAGAGAGAGGTTTGTAGACTTGAAATTGGTTATATGTATGATTATATTATCTATAAAAATATCACATTGAATGGATGGGAGAGATTTTTCTTATCCAAACCAAAGGTGCATGATCTGGTTTATTTGGAGTTGTGGGTTGAATAATTTTATTTTGTATGTTTTTTCAATGAAGGAGGGGGAGAAATGTTTTTTGGGATCTATGGAAAGCCCTATTCTCATTCCTACAATAAGGCTACAAATCTAATTTTAATTTCATATAAAGGTGAAGATCAATTCTATTCTCATATACTACGAGATGTATCAGGATCGTTCGATAAAGAGAAGGGTATAGAACCCCTTGGATTGAAATAAGTATGACTCTGAAGACCCTCCATATCGTTACAAATCTCTGGATTCTTGAGTTATGGGATCAAGGATTTCTCATTATGAGAAAAGGTGAAAACGATACCCTGATGAAGAGTAGTATTTATGATTTAGACATCCTAGTGATTCTCAAAAAGATTAATTTGGTGAATTGTGTTTTACTTATAATCATTAATATCAAGAATGGAACTCTAAAATATAAAATAATCATGTATCTGGTTATTTTATCAAATATTATAATCCTTTGTCTCTAATCATTTAAAATCCTTTGTAGTTCTAATCCTTGGAATTTCAAGGTCATGTTTCATAGTGATGACACCCTCAATAGGATGATGGTTGGATTCAATAGTGAATTCAGAGAGTTTTATGATTTATTTGTAGCCAAAATGGAATCCATGTAAAAGAAACTAGAAGAGGCTGAGAATTCAACGAATTGTGGAACAAAGATGAAAGTGAATGAACAATAAATGAATGGAAAATCACACGCTGTTAAGGACACTCTATCCGCACCTCCTAAGAAAAATAAGAAAAATACTTATCTAGATGAAGCAGTTTCCAAGTGGAGAGAGGAAAATAAGATTATGAAGGAAGGGGATCCTAGTTTTGTCTTGGATCTTGTTGAGGAAAAATATTTAATGTTGAAGGTTGTTGAGGATCATGGGAAGTAAGAAAAAGAGAAGAATTAGAGGAATAAGATGTTGGAGGATGAGATTGTTCAATCCCTTCTCAAGGATACTAAGAAAGCATCTAAACAAATTTATGTTCCAAAATCATATTTTCAAGAATCACATCCAATGACTCCGAGAAAGAATATGGTGATTCTAAAATCGGAATAAGAAGAAGAAATAGTAGAGGAAGAAGATGAAGAAGAAGAGAAATAAGGGTATGTCACTGATGATGTGTTAACGAAAGTGGAGATTTATCAAGAGAAAAACATTCCTTCTGAAAAAATATCTATCTGGACTTATGAAGATGAATCTTCAAAACAAGATACCCTAGGAAAAGAAGAAAAGGTTCATGAAGAAGAAAAAAACCCATCTGATGATGAAACCAGCAACTATGAAATTGTTCATCCAGAGGATCTTGTGGAAGATGCTGAGAAAAAAAATCGTGAGGAAGATAAAATAGTTATACTATCAGATTGTCAACATGAGTCTCCAAAATAAGTAGAGAACACTCCAAACGTTGATAAGTGAAAAAAGGTGTTGGATTTTACACCTAGTAAATCCATCGTGAAAAAAATATATTGGTGGTTCATCGAAGAGAAAAGATGAAAATATTGACAAAGAATCCTCACCAACCAAACAATTGGATTCAGAATCATTCTATCTTGGACATGATTTTGTAGTCCAATATATTAAGAATATGGTTAATACCATTCCATTGTATACAAGTATATAATTGAGATGCTCGATTCTTCAGTTCTTCTTTAATCAGAAATCATATTGAGTTACCATTCTTATGGTTATGTTTTTAAAGCATGAGTTCTGATTTCAAAACCTTATTTATTGGATATGAAGTTCAAAAAAGATCATGTAAGGAAATTCCAATGCGGTCATGGGAAAAAATGAAGAGATGAGAATAATTGTTTATTTCCATGATAGTTTGAAGGATTCCTTTGACACCGATGATGGTAAATTCTATGATCTTACTAAAATTTTTGAGGAGAAGCTATGTCTCGAACAAAGAACCTAGAAGTAGGATGTCCATGACTTGAATGTAAAGATTATCTTAGTTTCATTGAATTGGAAAAGAGAAAGAGGTCTTAGAATTGAGTTCGAAGAAAAAAAAAATATGAAAGAAGAACTTCTGAAGGCTCATGTAGAAATTCTTAAGGCTTAGGAAGAAATGATCAAAGCTTTAGATAAGAAAAATGATGATCAGGATCAGTTTCACTAGAATGTTGAAGAGGAGAACAAAGATCTTAAGAATCTAAAAACCATTGTGAAGAAGTTAATGACGAAAGAGAGAGACGGATAACTTTTCCACATCTGATCATTTGTTTTATTTTCCTCTTTGTACAAATCCATTCAATCATAATGAAATTTTTTTTTCTCTTCTTATATATTTTTTTAGTACTAATATTTTTTTCCAATTTTTTTCCATTCCCTTTATTCTTTTTTGAAAATCAAAAAGGGGTAGAAAGGAATGATAAAAATAATTATAAGAAAAGAAGAGAATTTACTATGCATGGGGAAGTCACTCTATGGGAGAGTTTTATCAATGAATATTTCATTATACAGGAAAATGAAAATTCTATTTATGTAATTCATGAATATGATCCTTAGGGTTTTCAAAACCTTAGACGGAGTTAGTGGTATTTACCATGATTTTTAAGTAATGTGAGATATGTTTTTGTTATCAAGTTCATAAAGAAAAATTCTACATCCTTATATTCTATTTTGTAAGGATGGTTGTACATTTCCAAAAGGGAGAGATTGTTGAGTCAATAAGGTTTCATTATTATTTTTCCATTATTCTATGTTTTCAATATCACAAACACATTATTCTAATGAAAATTATATTTTCCCTAAAAATTATCTTAATATGGGAAGTTTTCCTTCTCTAAGGAAATATTATCATTACTTGTGTTTTCATTGTTCATTTTATTGTATCTCTGAAATCTTACTCATTTTTTATTCATAGGTTTATAAATCAGTTCCACATCTAAATCCTTGGAATAATATAAATCCTTAGTTATAGAGTATTTTGTTTTCAGACTCTAAATTCTCTAAAATTCCAACTCCAAATTCTCGAAAATTTAGGCTCTGAATTCTCTAAAATTAAGACAACGAATTCTATGAAATTTAGACTGTGAATTATCTGAAAATCAAACACAAAATTTTCAGAAATTCAAACTCCGAATTCTATGAAAATCATAATATGAATTTTCTGAAATTTGGACACTAAATTCATTGATATTTAGAGTCTAAATTCCTTATAATTAAGACACTGAATTCCATAGAATCCAGACTCCAAACTCTTCAGAATGGAAACTCCAGATTCCTCAGAATTCAGACTCCAAATTCATTGGACTTCGGACCCCGAAATCTATAGAATTGAGGTTCCAAATTTTTTAAGAAACAGAATTCAAATTCCCATGTTTTTTAGTCTCTAAATGTTTATTTGGTTAGACACTGAACATTTTTTTACGTATAGTCCGAAAATTATAATTGGTTAAGATCCTCATTTTTCATACACCAGTTATAGTTCTCAAACAATGTCATGAAATCTGTTTCTAAATAACCATTGTTTGAGTGTAATGTGTACATTTCCCTCTATGAATCATGGAAAAATTTACCTGTTTGAGGAGGGAGCTGACTATTTGAGAAGTGCCTATAAATATAATCTCACATAAACAAGCTCAATATCGTTCCATCACTATAGAGATTTCATGTTGCTGAAGTGATTTCTAGAGAGAGATAATCTCATGACTTGTGTGTACTAAAAATCGTTTTCAGTTTTCTTCCTATGATTCTGATTTTTTCTAAGTACAATCGAGGGCTTCCGAGGATAAGAATAGAGAGGTTTCGACTACCTTAAAGGTCGAGGGCTTCTGATGATAGGAAGGTAGTGGTGATGATAACCTTAAAACTCAAGGTCTTGTGGGGATAGAATGTTATATTCGGATATTATTATCAATGGATTATCTTGATGTGGGTAAGACAGACTTTATTGAACATATAAATCAAGGGACCTTTATTTATGGTTGTTTTATACCCTACTATTCGGTTTAAAAGATTTTATACTTGTTACTTGTTCTGTTTCAAGTTTATTTCAACTGTCTTTTGACAAAGGAAGAAATTATAACTATATTATACGTTCATGTATCTTTTATTCTCATATTTGTAATATTCTATAAGCTTTAATATAGAATATTTTTCCTGTAAACTTTTATTATGTTTCATTTTTAGAACCATATTTCCATAACCTAGGATGTTTGTAGAACTAAAAGAGGTCTTGTGAATTTACCATGTTTAACATTGTTAAACATCGTTTTCTTTATGGATAAAAACTATAATTTTTAATAATAAAATTCACCCCATCTTGTAATTGAGAATGTGGATTCATATTTTGATCTTACACTAGTGATATGGGTACTATTTCCCATAATCACCCCATATACAACCCCTACTGTCTCAACTAGTATATCTTCATATTTTAAATTGATATGGTGTAGAATATCCCCTCCCCTCAAACTAGTTCTATCTATCTCCATCATCGCTATCTATTTCTCTAGTGTTCCTACAAAACATCTAAAAATGAGCCATCGATCCACATGATCAGCACAACACTGGTGGTTAGTGAAAATGTTTAAAAAAGTGTCCAAGAAAAAAAACTACTATGAAATAACTTTTTTAAGATCTTGTGTAACTAATCCATCTATATGCCCACTGTACTTCACACGGATATAGCTAATTTTCTCATAATAATTATTCCTACTATAAGAAGTCAAACCAATTTATTATCTAGAAGAAAACAAATGTTGGCCACTAGAAGCCTCATTCATGTTCCCCTCAACAATGAGTGCCTGATTCAAAACTTGATAAAACTTCCTCAGACTGATGATAATCCCTTGTGACCTAACATCACACATAAATTTTTATTGAAACAATTTTTTTAATTAGACTCATTTTCTACAAAAAACAAGAGGAAAGCACTAAAAATATTTAAATCATCTATCATAGTCCATCACAGACATACACTCCAATTTCAATCATATGAACTTAGCTTCTCTCTCCTTCCAGAGTGTCAATAGATAAAAGTTCTCTAATAACATCTTCTAAATGTCCTTCCACTCCATACTCTCTAGATATCCATTACATGTCTGGATGTCTAATAATTATTCTCCTAACCACATAACTTATAAGCTTCCATCTTAACTCTCATATCAGTAGTAGCCTTTGAATGGTCATGTATAGTCTTGATATAATTAGTGAAGAACTTAGCTCCTCCCACAGATCCCACCTCTCTTGTAATCTTCAGGAAGTGCTTCAACTAAATCTCACTTTTTAAACTAAGAAATGTTCTTAAAACCATACATGGGATTATTTCTATATACTACATTATGAGAGAAATGAACTCCTAAAAGGTATCTCCTTCTTCCTCAACCAACAGTATAAGTACCTCAATTTCTACCACTAGACGGTCGTCCCTATCCATGACCTCCTGTCATCTCCACAGTAGCGTCATCGTCGAGGAAAATCTATTCAATTATAAACATTATCATTCTGAATTAGTTTTTAAAATTTACACATTTACAAAATATGGAAACACAATAAGTCACAACCAATAATCCCCACATACCTCTCCACACATTCAAAACTAACGTACTATCACTTGCCTTAATCATCATACACATAGGTCATAGTTAACAAGAGTAAAAAAATTACCATTAATCCAATTTCTAATTTAGAATCCCATTATTATCATCAGGTATCATTTTACAATTATAAATTTGATATTAGGCACCATTTTGAGTTCAAGGACAAAAACAAGGGAAAACAACTCATATTCAACAACTTACCAAAACCTTTTTCCTTGTGCATGAAAAAAATGATACATGCCACTATATAATCCAAAGTCCTGAGAATGATGCATTAATACTCACCTATCATGCGTTACTTGGTCACAAGTAAAATATCAACAAAAACCCTAAAACAACAATCACATCATACCACAAGTGTGTCACCCAAGGTGAAGTAACATTCAACTATAACAACAAATATTAAAAACCTAAATCCCACCCTGTGTACATTGGAGATCCCCCGTACTTTGTTATGAAACTCCCAAGCATGGGATCATTTTAAAGGCCTAACTATTCCTAGTCTCCTTCCTACCTATACCAAATGGTAAGACAAAATAAATGAAAATAAAACACATTCAATACCAATTTTCAATGCCTATATCCTATGCCACACCCCATTGCCTTGATCTAGTTTTCCGCAAGACATCAAGCATGCCTCCCAATAAACTAGATGCTACTGACTAGTAGCAAAGGTCTAATATCAATCATGGAGGACTATACCCTCTTTTTCAAAGTAGAACAATAGTGGAAGGAATATGTAATAACCAAATGACATATAACCATATTTGGAACAATAACAGTATTAAAAGATGACCAAAATTAAAAATATAACACCAGAACTAAATAGAAGATATGTCATTCCAAGGTATGTCTCATGATTCAAAATGCAACTCAAATATAAAGACATTGAGAACTCCCATCAAGGTACAGAAAAACTTCTATTTCCATCATCTATTACCCATCCTAACTTATCAATCTTATGTAGAGCCTTTTCCCTTATCATATCCTACAACCATGATATTTATTCAGGTACCAATTAGGAAGACCAATTAGGGTGTGAGTACAACATAGAAGGCCACCACAAATGGTGTCTAAAAAAATATATAGCCAAACGATTTATACAGTTGTATAAATAATAAATACTATAAATAATGTTAAGATTTTACATTTATTAAATTATTCATTATTTATCCACATAAAACAATGGGATATTGAGGACACCCAAACCTCGATACCTAGTTCAGTATGCCCGAGGTGTAAACGCTATCACACATTTGTCTAACATTTTGTTATAACACTTGGGATTTCATAATCCAATTATTTTTTTTTCATTATTATAGACACTTGGAAACATTGTACAATGAAAGTTTTTTTGGTGTATAACACGATATCTAACACCCCAAGAGTATTTCGATCATCTGTCAAGGTCTCAGACCTCATGGTTATTTTGACCAAAAATGCTTCTCTAATAAAATTTAGTATGCACTTTTTGGGTTAGAACACCATGTCTAAAACCCTGCGAGTATTTAGAGCATATTTCCACGTCTCACACCCTATTTATCAATATTTAACACATATCACAACAAATCACATCATCACATACATCTCAATATCACATATTTTCACATTATCATGTCAACAGAGATTAATCATCATTAATGACCTTATCATAATTAACCACAATGATCTTCTATTAATTAATTCATAAATTAATTATTCTGATTCCATTAATTAATTCATCAATTAATTAATCACATCAATTTAATTAATTAATTCAAAAACTAAATATTAATTTATATCCCATAAATTAATTAAAGAATTAATTAACCATATAAATTCCATTAATTAATTCAATAATTAATTAATCATTTCTCAGTCTCAACCTCTAGTAAATAATTAAACTATTAATTATTCTCAGTTCCCAATTAAATTATTTGAAAATTAACTGAATAATTAATTATTCCTAATTCTCTAATTCATTAACTATATAACTAACTCATCAATTAATTATCTCAATTCCACATTTCCATTATTCAATTAAATGCCAAATCCCAAAATTCCCAAATTAACCACACAAATTAATTGAATTTAGGAATTATTATTGCAAAAGGAACCCTATAAATTCTATAATAACGCACATTTAATTTATACAAAGACTAATTTATTGGTATAATATACCACCTACCTTGATTCATTAATGAGAGATATTCCAATGGAAATACCCAATTTTAGCAGAGTAATTATGTTGAATGAGATTAAGATCTAAAACCTAAATGAAGACCAACCAATTAATTATATCTTAAATAAATAACTTGATCTTAAATCCCAGAACTAGATCCCAAAAACTATGTCAATATCTAATAAAAATAGGATGAAAATACCCTTTATAAAATGGATGAAATAATAAGAGGAATGTGAAACCAATATGGATGAGATCCTTTCATCGTAAAGTGATAAGATCCTCAATCTATTATTTGAATCACATATAAAATATGTGGGGGTCTTGGAATTCATTTTGGAGGCTATGAAATTGTGAAATAATGTTAAGGGTCAATGGGTGCTCAATTTGGGTGAGATTCAGTTGTTCAAGTAATTATAACACTAATTGTTTTGTGATTAAAAAACTCACACATATTTGGCTGGGTGAAGGTGCACAGTTTTCCCTAACCACGTACCTAAATCCCATTCATCTATTATAGGGGTGCACAATTAATGTTAATTAGGTACAAATTTTGAAAAAACATGCACCAACCATACACTTACTATTGTCCTTGGTTGCACATTTTTGTACGATGGGTGTATGTTAGGGAATACAATGTAGCAACCATGAAATTCCATTTTCCCCTCAAAATTTCTAAATGTTTACATAAATCATCAAGCTATGAAAAAAAACAAAAAAAATATTACCTATAAATAAACCGGAGACAAATCTATAATATTTTGGGTTCTTACACCCACCAATTCCTCTTATTTTCTACCATCAAATATAAATTGAAACTGACTCAGTTATAATCTCAAGTAACATCACAAGGTTAACGTGGTCTCCCATTAACCCCATAATTCATATGATATAACTCATCATAAACATCAATTCTCTATTCTCAGATATCTGGACATATCATTTGGTCTCTCTCACTCTTTGGTTTCATATATACAATAAGAGTAACCAAATAAAATCACTTCCCACTCATAAGGAACCCAAAATCCATAAGAATCATAACATTAGAATACATATTAATGAAACATTTCATAATCATAGGCACCTAAATTAATAGAATTATATTATAACAATATATATATAACAAATCACAATGACATGGTCAAGGTAAGTATAATATCCTTCAAATATAAATAGGAAAAACACACATATTTTTTTACAAAAAAATTAAATTATATAATATATTCAATAAATACCAATAATGGGTTTAAAAATAAGGCATCAGAATCCTATATCAAATGTGATGGGTCAATATAGCTTAGTGTAGATGGGAATTCATCGTCATCCTTATAATTCAGTGTTTCATAATAGATCCACATATGTTTCCTTTAGAGGAAATATATACACTAATTAGTCTAGAAGAGTACAATTCTTTTGATAAATTATATGGGAAAACATCATATGATCTGTTATTACAATTAATTTGTTTCCATTTCCATTAGTGATAAAAATCACACTATTTGGATTAGATGACATATGAATCTCTAAATTCAGAGAATGATATAAATATAGAATTCTTTCCAACATAAAACCATATCTATATCTATAACATATAATATATCATAAATCCAAATATCAATTACATCACATGTGGTGAAATTACTCAACTATAACATCACAATTCCAAAACATCAATCTCATGCCATGAATGTAGTATTTCTCATCAGGAATGGTGTTCAGGACACTCTAGTCTTGAGGTACAAAATAATCCCCAACAGATTCATTGGTAACAATGAATAGTGTACATAATACTAATAAAATTAAAAAAGATCTAATACAACTTATAACAACCCAATATAACAATATATGAAATGTAAAAACATCTGTGGCCCCACAAGAACTCATGTGTTAATCCCTATATTTGGAAGGCTTCCAAATAGTAGTGGAATATAATAAGGTATCATAGGGTGACTATACACCATATAAACGAGTGTTTAATAATAAAATGAATAATAAAGTATCATACTAATATTGTGTAGTCTAAATTCCTGAAATAACAAATAACATGGTATAAATATTGAAATATTATATAAAGGACCTTAGCAGCTATACTCCATAAACTAATGATTTACACTAGGCTAGTCACATATATTATAGTTTTAAAAAATATCTATTACATGTGAGTCCCTACAATAATAAATATCCATATTAAATTCTAATCTAATATTTCATGATTTTGGTTTTCCATCTCGAATATACAAAACAAATATTCTTATTAATTTGGACTTATAATAGCTATTGGCTACTTGGGTACCCAAGTTCAGTGACTACTTGAGATGTGTTTGAGGAAATAAAATTGTATGAATCCATAAATGTTTTCGAATAATGAACCAGTAAATAAATTGATGCATACATTTTAATTATCCATAATTATTAAATAAATAAATTTTGAGCATAAAAATATAAACCACTATTGACCCTCATGTTGATGAACTAGATGACCATACCTTTTTGGATAGTGATGATGTTCCTCTGAGGATAGAATAATGAATACCTCAGCCATAATAACAATATAATGGTCCTTTACACTGATATATTGAGGAAAATTACAAGAGTATTGACAACCTTCTACAATAAATTACAACATGGAGAATGATCCTTCTAGGATTGAAAACCAATGGAATTATCTATTCTAGTATACACTGATTTGTAGTACAATACCCCTAATAATGATGAACATTTGATCATTCCTATTGAATACCACATAATCTCACAATATATATCTTATTGTAGTTTCTCTATCATCCTCTCAAAACCGAAAATCCAAGATCCATATCCCTAGAATCCCCCCTGTAGTATTATAAAACCGTATACCAGGGATGTTTTCTTTAGTACCATGGCTACATAGAAGGGTGTTTTCGAAGCCACGAAATTTTGTGATTTCATTTTTAAAAATTATAAACACATCCTAATAAGTGGGTTAAATTCAAAAAACTAGTCAATGGTTGTCTACCATATCTAGTATTGACACACACACACATATATATATATATATATTACAGAAATGGGTAGTCATCTGAATGTCCCATCACAAAAAATGATCAAACTCCCAATAGTGTATACTAACCCCCCACAACCAAATACACCCAGAAACTCAATTTAGGTTATATGGTGACACATACAATCATTAATACCCATACCATGGTCATTTTATCACTAGAAACTATAAGGTCCCCCACGTCAATATACACGAGTAGAGGGTTCCTAATAGGGATCCCCAGTCTCATACAATTATCTAATTATATCCCTTCTATCATTGGTATCATACTCCATGAAAAAATCATGAACATATCAAGACCTCATAGACCGAATAGGGTAATCCATATTGGAATTAATCTACAGAGACGAAACAAGGAACATCATAATTTATATCTACTCTATTATGGTTGGTCACGTCACCCAACTAACTCCAACAATATTATAGTCCATCCACTAAGATAAAATACAATTCTTGGTGAATCATCACTCGCATATACTCAATTAATTTTTTTGAAGAGCTCAACGGTTTCATCTGGGTCACAATAGACCTATAAGGTCAGATCAATATCAGGGTACCAATTCAGGGCCATTAAGATTTATATATTTCAATTATTTAGACTAACACAAATCATGGGGCACATGTTTTGATAAATACCATTATTCAAATCCTTATCCATCATAAAATGATGTATAAAACTAATTTACCTGATTTCTAATGGAATCACTACATTGATTATTTTTATTCTAATTCAGTTATGTATGTTTAACCATTTAATTTAAATTGTACTATTTAAATTAAACTTATCAATTAAATTTTAAAATGGGATTCATCATCGTAGTGGTGTTCCCAAGAATACACATTCCTATAAACATAATTCATAATTCCATACACCTAGAACAAGGTTTACCCAACACTTTAGTGGAAATTTCCATTCAACCCATCTGCTCGGTAGCTTCACCCATGGACTGCCAAACCCATACGCACATTGATAAATCCAATACATCAATTAGATATTATAAAATTGGATATTAAAAAATGATCTTAAAAAAAAAATTAATTTTTTTTTACTTACACATATTTTTAGGTAACCCACAAAATGATCACAATAATACTAAAATCAAACCAAAAACAAATATGACCTCTATAACAGAGCCTGAAAATATTTTACCTTAAATCACTAACATGTGACACTTATCCCACATATAATTAAATTTAAATCCTATGGATATAATATAAATAATTTTATGGGGTGACATTGTACTATCTAATTAACATGTGAATATATGAATATGGAATCAAGAGATTCCATATTCATAAGAAGAATGATATCCTATCATATTATAATCTAATTACACTATGATCTAGTGGAATAAACAATAAATACCTTGATTTCAGATGAACAAAATAAAATAAAGGGTAAATTAAGTGAATACATAATCAATTTTAATGGAAAATCATGAAATTACACAAAATAACTACAATAACCACTATTTATAGGAGGATGTATGAGTGGAGGGTGGAAGTTTTTTTTTCTTGTTCAACCAAATAGGATATAAATCAGGGTATTATATCCTTAAAAATATAAGGGTTTAAAAATGTATTTTACACCATTAAACACTTCCACCAACTAGTGAGTGTCACCAATAGGCCAACAAGGCCACTTCTTATGCTGCCAGTGACCATGTGGATGGAGTGGATTCTAAATAAGCAACATCAGACCATCACTGCTAAACTTGACCTTCTAGGTTCTCTTTGAGCATTATCCCAAGTCATGAAAACATAATTTAGTGGGTCTCAAGCCTCATATTACCCATTTAAATATCTAATTATAATATCTCACTTCAATATTTTGAAAATATGAATTCATGAAAATACTTATAACCTATAGGGAAGAGGTACTTCACAAACACCCCACTATAACACATCTCATCCACATAACAACCTACTAGTTCACCAACTCTAGTACT
This sequence comes from Viscum album, assembly GCA_963277665.1. Taxonomy (NCBI): domain Eukaryota; kingdom Viridiplantae; phylum Streptophyta; class Magnoliopsida; order Santalales; family Viscaceae; genus Viscum; species Viscum album. The sequence goes on from OY728138.1 coordinate 1,971,472,189, forward strand.
TGACAAGATTCAACAACCATTTCAAATCTATATGGATACATTCTATCCATTCATTTTCAACACATCTCTTCTTCATAAGTCTCACCATAAGGAACATAAACCATAAAACAATACATTAACTAAATATATTACAAATATCTAATGTCATTCTGACCTGAGACCTTCTACCTTAAGAAATAACATTTTCATCATCCATCGTATCACACATCTTATAGTCCTCCCCACCATATAAATTATCTTATAAATACAAATATTGTGATCTAGTTGCCTCTAATATTGGAATTTTCTATCAAAACAATTCATAGTGATCTAATGAAACACTCTGTTTTGACCCAAATATAATTCACTTTAGCATAAGAAAGATCACTGATCAAATACTCATATAATTTTTAAAAAAAATTATAAATAATGGTGAGTAATTAGTAGTCCATGAGTGAATACTGAATATGTAATCTTTTCCATTTATTCCCCCCAAAGAAACTAGTAATATACCCATTATTTCAAGAATAGAGTTTCTGATTATGCTCCAAGCACACTGGATCTCATTCCATATGAGAACACAAGTGTATCCAAATCAGACTAACATACATAAAAAAAATTCAGAAACCCCTACTAACACATCACCGAAACACCATACCACTATGCCTCTACTCATGATGTGATCTAAAAAAATTCAAGTAAAATCACCAATGTCCAATCTATACTTCTAGGGAACATTCATGGTTGATCTACTAATCAACCAATACTTCCATCAAAGTCTCACAGAAACACAGATGCATCACTAATCCATCAAACCCATGGATAATCTAAATATAATAATGAGTATGAGGATAATGATAGGGAATATTCAATCATAAAAACCAAATTTCAATTTAGAATTAACTTGATTACTATAATTTAATATCCATCAGGTTCTTCTACTAAACAACATAATGAAGCCACATACATACCCATATTTGTTCCACATTCCATCAACAGATGTGATGCTCCCCACCATTGGAGTTTCCATTCTATCACAACTAAAATTATAATCTAAAAAAACATGACCCAAATCCAATACCATGTAATTGAAAATTATTTTACATAGAAAAATTCACTCAATATCGATTGTTAAGATGAGATGTAAATCCAATATTTACTTCTGTAGCAGAGGGATTTCACTATTGGATTTCATTAAAGACTAATATTCAATGAGGGTTTCACATTCTAATGGTAGATGGTGAACTCCTAACTATATTATTTTCCATATATTATTGCTTGAGTACAACCCCAGTAGTTTTTTCCACAATCATATGCATGCCACTCCTACTGATCCATGTTTATCACTTCCTACCCATGGAATAATAATGAAGATAGTGGATTAACTCTACCATTCAACCAAAATCTTTTCCTCTATGGGTACATGGATTACACATGGTCAATCAAAGATTTATAATAAAATAGGAACTATTTGTGACTACAAGAACTACCATGATCAAATATATGTTCTACATGTATACACTCATGTAAAATAATTATCATATAAACTAGAACAATTTTCATGAGGTATACTACATCAAGGCAAGGCATGGAAAACTATAAAATCATATATATCTATATATTAGTATTTTATGTTAGATTAACCAATTAAAATTTCCCTCATCAAGCCTCCATAAAACTAAAACATCACTAATTACATTATTTATAACACATGAAGCCACTACCCAACATTTTACTAGAACCAATACGTTTAACCCTAGTATCAAAAAAATGTCAAAATCACATTAAGATTCATTAGGTTCTAGTAATACACCATTTCTACCCTTAAAATATATCTTTTATGCCATGGAATTCCATGTGCCTCACATTGCAAAGAAGGGTCACTCAATGTCTGGTTTGGTTTTGTTTTGTTTTTTTAAGGTTGGGGCTGAAGCCTCATTTATTATTAAAGAAAAGCAAAGACAACTTTAACTTGGTAGAGGGAGACCCATTACATAGCCCGAAGGCCCAGTGGGAATTTATCCCATTACATGGCTCGTAGGCCTTTTTTTTTCAAAGACCATTCTGCGAATAGTACTACTAGAGTACTCGCGCTGCTACAGTGCTGCACAGTACCCTCCGCTGCTACAAGACTCTGCCACGGATATAGTGACATGTCGCCGCTACAGTGCCCGGAGTTGCTACAGTGCCACTAATGCTACATTATGATACATTATTGCTACAATACATGCACCCAATCAGTTTTGAACCCCCATTTTCATGTAGAATTAAGGGGTGCTTACCACTAAGCCAAACCCCAACTACTGGGGTCACTCAATGTTCTTTTCATGTAAAATTACACTTTAGAATAACCATGTAAATACCATATACTCAATAACACCTTCCTAGAATTGATATCAAACCCTTGGAATGACATCATTCTTTTTTCTTCTAAAGAACTAACACTAATGGAAAACTCCATCTCATAGGTCACCCACACTTGTAAATAATATATGAATATGAAAATTAGGAGTCATATCTCAATGATAACATGGTCACCCTATTATATAACATTCTATAAATCCTCAAAAATATCATATGTTTATGTATCATATATCGGGACATATTGTGTGCCTACACAATCCCTAAGGTCGCATATACATAATGGGAATCACATTCCAGGATCAACATCCACTGTTATGTCAGCAACCCACTTTAATTATCTCGATGTCAGACTGATTCCATGTTGATATAATGAAATATATATGTACAAAAACTACTGGAATCTCCCTATGATGATATTTATCCAATGAATCCTAGTCACACAGTCCAGTAAATTGTAACATCATTTTATGTTTATATGAAAAACTATAGACATTAATTAACACATTAAATGACATAACCTCTATAATAACCTCCCACATGGATTTTAACAATAAGGTGTAAACTTTCTAGGTTGACCTACATGGGTCACTACACCTCCATGCATAAGGGACTCCATTTTCTTACTCATCCTCAAGCCTCTAAACATCAATCCACATAATATTACATCAAATAAAATATATATACATATCAGTATAGTTGTGTACAATTACAAAAATAAATTATATGAACAAATACCATATTATTTTTTTTATCATTTAAAATTATGGGCCTCTGTCTTTAGTGATAACAATAACATGAAAAAGAATACATGTAATGTAAAAATCTATGAGGGAAGAATGATTTATGGTACCCCTCTTGAATTTGATGGTTCATGATGAAAATCTATAAAAAATCAAAAATAATAAATCAAAATAGTTTGTGCATCACAAAAGTTGAAATAATTCAAACGTAACATAAAAAATCCATAAAATCAATCCAATCCTTGGTGAATTAGATTTATCATTAAAAATAGTGTTCCTGATGTACCTTCCTAAGGAACATCATAAATCACAACACATTCCATATCTAAATTATACTGAATCCCAAATAGGAGGAAAATTAAAATATATCTCAAAGCACTACGTAACATCCTATCCCAACTCACTATTAATAGTATCCATATCGATGGTACAATATGGCCTCATGTGTGCCTCCTAGTATGCCATATAATTCACACAAGAAACAGATAGATAATGAGACACCATGTGTATACTATACCCAATATATTTTATTTAGAAATAATATTATTATTTACCAGGTTTCATAAAAAATGAACTAGAGAAAAAATAATTAATAAACGGAACAAGTTAAAACAAATGAAATGCATCAGTAGAGACCAAAGAGATTTTAAATATTATATGATATTTCACCCTATGATTCAATCATTTTTTAAAAATTAAAAAAGGAAATAAAATAAAATTAAGGCCCTAAAAAATTTCTGTTATTTACCACATACAATCCATTAATACAATTTTGTGAAGTCCAACACGATACTGAAATTCTAGACCTCATCCTGATGTGAAATTATAAATAGTATTTCAATCATGGTTACCCAATTTTAATGGCATCCCAAGAAGGGTGTGAGTACAGTAAGGAGTATGGTACCACCAATGTCATCTAGAATAGAGAAATTAAATTTAGTAATATGTTCACGTAAAATGTAGAAAATTAATTATTAAATAACTAAAAATTAATAAATTCCTCATTGATCCTCTGGTCCACAACACCAACCGATGATACAATCTTCATCTTGTTCCACAGTGTCTTTGATCACAACGGGACGACCATGAAAACCATTATGATGACATCAGGGTCATTAATCATAATATACTAAACACAACAACCTCAAGACTTATCCTCCTTTTATACAATATAATTTAATATATAATGATCCATACCAGAACTTTACCCCAAGAAATTATCCATCATAGTATATAATGGATCCAATTTTCTAATCCATGGTTGTGTAAAAGACTCGACCATTCCCTCTAATGACCTCCCAATCCATCAATAACTATAGAATCATAGGAACTCTCTCCTCAACCTGAAATATATAATCCTTTCAAAAATCCATGGTGTCCCCACAAATAGTATTATAAATCCCCTTTACAAAGGGACTATTCTTCTGTATCATAACCTCCTTGAAGGTATTTTTATAGACAACGTTGTAGGGTGTTGACATTAAAAATAATAATAAACACTCACCCATTGGTATTTTCAATTAAAAAAAACTTCCTAAAGGCGTCTAACCTTTAAAATATTTATATATATATATATACAAATAAATCAAAGATATTAATGAAAATCATTATAACCAATCATTCACAAATGGTAATAATCAATGGATCATGAAAATTCATACCACAATCAAACGTGCCCAAAAAATAATTGAAGGTTATATGGGTACATCCATAATTAAAAATACCCATACATAGGACATCATATCATTTGTACCAACCAGGAACCTATAATTCAATATACATGAGTGTAGGATCGCTATAATATGTTTTTGGCCACATCCATGTCATGATTCATCACTACTCCCTCATGGGTATCACACTCCATGACAATGTCATGAATACAAGACCACTTCATAGAACTCAAAAGGAAAACCATTCCAAAATCAACCTATAGAGGTGAATAATGGGTTATTTGACCATATCTAGTGTATACATAGGTTGGTCCACTCACCCAATAGAATAAAAGAAGTCTATGTTCTATTGACCTAGGTAAAACATAATTCTACATGATGGATCACTCAACCATACTCATTATTTTCATGCTTAATGGATCTAATGTGTTGTAAGGTCTACAATATAACCTAATAAGACCAATAAATAGCAATGAAACAAGAGTGGTCCCATAATCATTAACAAATTAAATTCATTTCATTAACAACCCTCATGGGTTTAATGAGTCAAGTAATACCTTTAGTCTAAGTCTCAAACCTTAGATACTGATCATCAAGACCACACACTAGATATATGGTGGAAATGCACTTTGAAACTTTTTTAATCATATTTTATTAGGTGATTTGTAAATTTTATTTGAAATTAAAATATTAAAATTAATTTTTTAATTTAATTTAATTAATTTTTTCGGTCTATTTATTGGATAGAACATCAATACATATAATTACAATCACCATGATTAATGAAATAGGGATAGTATCAGGACTAACTACCTCTTTAGAATCCATTTCCATTAATGCACTCATATCCAAATCATTGCTTGAGTTACACCATGACCATAAAAAATATGATTGGGACCATACATCCATAATATATTCGAAAATATTTTTATACAACCTAATAATTTATAATAACAAAATATTATTATTTAAAATAAGAAATAATTATGGATAACCAACAAAATTCCCCCCAACACAAAAACTAGAACCACATCCCACATGAATATTGAAAAAACCCTCAGAATATATCAAAGAAAAAACCTTAAAAATTGAAATTAATTCCATAATTAAATAATTTAAATATATAAGGATAAACCTATAAAAATTACGTTGGGAGAAATACCTTTATCAAACCTCAATGTGACCATGTGAAGACAAAATCATGTGATTCCATCATCAAAACCAGAATGAAATCCCTATTTTCCTTGGTCAAATACATCATACATTTTTGGAATCAGCATCAAGTCCCTAGCAGGAGAATGTTGAATCCTATTTCAAGAAAACAAGAGAGGATGTAAAGAGATCATTAGATATAATGACATACATTGATGTAAAAGAAAAATTCAATAGAAATTATCCTTTATAAAAGGGAATAAATAAATGATATGGTGATTTGTATGTCAACTCATAGAAGAAAGCATAGATGAATAGGGATAAATTATAATGAACTAGCCCTAGTTAACCAGAGTTTTTTCATTATTACATAACAGTGACATGATCACAAAAGATCAAGTCTCAAAATACTGATTAGTTTATTAGCCTTCGAAATACTAGATACATTATTAAGTTTTACATTACATTATAAAATGAAAAACTACAACAACATAGTCTCTATTGTCCACACTCATATCCCTTATACTATCCCTCCAGGCCTGTCATAATATACATCTTTGCATCCTTGGAAAAATAAAACATAGAAATGGGTGAGCTCAGATGCTCAGTAAGGATAACAATATAGTAGAAACATTCATAAATAAGTATAAAGATTTAACGAAATGTAAGACTAAAACAATAGCCTTTTAAACGTGAACATCGGTATAATATGGAATTGATAAAATTAAAAAATTCCATTTACTTATTCACATGGATATTATACTAGTCGAATAATAACATGCAATATTAATAGCAACTTTTATAATTAAAGAATGCATAATGCCAGACTTTATAACCACATAGTCAAGGCCTTATTCCAAGACTAAAAATAATATTTTTTCAAGTCCTTTGGCCATGACACTAGTTTGTCTAACAATTCCAAATGATGCATCGTGGAGCTATAGAAAGCTCCACCCATCACTTACTAAGTCAAATGCATTCCTCATCGGAAAAGGATTAAACATAACATAAACAATCATATTAAAAATAGCATAAGAAAATCCAATACTTTATCCGTAAACCATGAATTGTATAAAAATAACACATCCACAGTCAAACATATCACAGAACCTTCAATATAATATGAAAGATTTTTGTCATAATAAATCAACTTCATACAAGATTAAAATCCATCAAAGTATGTTGACATTGATGAAAATGATTTGTAAAACTATTTGAGACAAATATCTCTTTTCCATGAAAACATTTTTAAGCCACAAAATATAGAAAGGATTACATTTAAAGACATTTTTTATTCAAAGTGTCCCATACCACTTTGAGACTTTTGAATGGAATTAAAATTGTAAAAACATTCATGTCCATATAAATAAATCCTTAAAACCCATTTTGAAAACATGGACATTAATGATAATGATTTAGAAGGATAAATATATAATAAATTTAAAATTATTTTCTAGTAAAAAATTCAATAAAAGTCCCTTTGAAAACTCATTCAGGAAACATTGACATGGATAATAATTATTTCCTAGTAGATACTTACATAAAAACCATCTCGGATAAGAAAGAGATTCTGAAAGTAACCCTCACCTTGTACTTTTACTTGGTGGAGGGTTGGTTAACCTCATGTATAATGGTGAAATAATTGTTATTAAATTATATAAGAGACATATAAATTAATAGGATATCATGTATGATCTTCTAATATTTCTTTGTTAGTGATAATTTAGTAGTATCCTTGTTTCAGGTGTTAACTGATGAATTTTCCTTTATAAGATTTATTACATAAGCGATGCTTATTATGGTTAAAATGTATTTCATTCATATACAGAATGATATTATGTTCATAAATATTATTTTAAATCATAAAATGAAAATTATTCTTGAATGATTGTGATGGGGAACGAGTCTCATCGTGTTCATGGAGACGGTAATCCCTATGTACGAACGAGAGACAAAATCAATCTTTTGATATAAAAATCGTATATAATTGGATGTTATATCATATATATAGAATCATAATCATCTTATATTTATTATTTACATTATTTATTTTCATTATTATACCCATCCAAATGCTTCTGTGTTTGAATAACATACTACACCATGACGTGGAGACGGTAATCCGTACGTACACACATATGGTGACTTTGTCAGTTATTGGTTGGGAATAATAATTAATATGGTTATTCCATTTTTATAATAAAATAAAAGTCTATATAAGAACTAATGTAATTATTTTAGAATGGAAACCACAAAGAAAGAAGAAGTGGAAAAAGAAAATAACTTGAAAGAGGTGATGAAATATTTACCTATTTTCAGGATCTTCATTTTGATTTGATAAAATGGGCTCCATAGGATGTCTTTATGACTAATGTAAGGCCCCTAGGATGAAGTTATTATAGTTTAGAAGATATTTGGTCAGGGTTTGGCTGATCCAAATGGCTTTGAAGGTGTGAATTATAGAGAAGGGGAGGTGCCCTTTTATAAGAGTGGTGAGGGACACTTTAAGAAAATCTTGAAATAATATTTTATAATAAAATAATTTTCTGTTTATAATGGCTCAAAAATGAATTATTTATAATCTAAGGCGGGGATTTGTCTAAAACCTCTCAACCAAAATGGTTTTAGATAGGTTTAGGTCATCGTATTGACCTTATCATTTAGATTTAACTCTTAGTTAAATTTTTTTACATTTACCTTGTCTCTTTGTATTTTTATGTTATATAGTTAATAAACATACTATAAACCTTAAAGAGAACCCCAAGTGGTTAATTAATGAAATATATAATATTATTTAATCCCATTTTCTAGTCCTTATATTTTTAGGAATAGAATACCAATTAATAATATAATCTTTGTATTAAAAAATCTTTTATGTCAATTTTCACACTATTTGGTTTTTGTTTTTTTTAATTCATAATAGCATTATTACTTCGAACAGAATTCATTTAATCAATTATAACTTTCAATATTAACATAAAAATTAATGGAGTTCATTAAAAGCCTCGAATTAGATTTATTTGGATATTTATATTATCCATTATTTTAATCATTCATTAATAAGGTAAATACTTCATCATCATTGTGTCGTTAATAAATTTATTTATTTAATGTCTAAAAGTTATAAATAAAATAAAATTATGTAGGAAATATTTTTATATTTATAATTAATATTTATAGTTGAATTTATCTTCTTTATAACCCTATATTAAAAATATTTTACTTATTAAGCTTTGATTTTAACCCTTTTAACTCTTCTATAAATAATATAATAATAAATGTCCTAATATAATCAAAGTGGACCTAGGGAATAATATTTTATTCATATAGTAGATTTCTGTAGAATAAAACTTATACAATAGAATTAGGACATGTTTTAGGGTAATTATGATATCATTTTTACCATTAATTACACTATTGATTTTTAACCATGGTAAATTAAAAAAAGATATTATTCACCAAACATTATTTTCATCTTATTGAACCAAATTTTACTTACTGATATTAACCATGTATTTTAGATTTTTGAGATTCAACTCACAAAATTGGTAAAATTATGTTTTATACAAATATGAAAATGCTCCTAGGAGGTGGGTAAAAGACGGTAAATAGTTCGATAAAATTTTATATATCTAAACATATTATAAAATGACTCAAATGATTTATATTGGAAAAATATAGGTATTATGTATCTATTTGGACATAAAATATATTAAAATAAAAGAACTAATTATTTAAATAAAAAGTTATTTTTAACTAATAATGCAATGTTGTTTCACTATTCATAAAAAATTTAACGTTTTCAGAAAAATACCAAAAATTCACCCTAAGATAATTTCAATATTCCAAATCCAAAAATGAAGTCTATTTTGAAAGATAAAATTTATAAAATTTCAAAAAGTGGGTATTACTCTTCATTACCTCCAGTTTGATTGGTCGCGGTGTGTTAGAATCTCAAAGTTGCATACAATGCATCTAAATGCATTATTCCAAGTGAAACATACCATGGAAGCTTGGGGTGTTACATTCTTCTCTCCATCAAATAATTGTTTCCTATAAATTTCTATAATACTACCTCACAAAAAGATATGTGTGTTTTTTCATCAAATGTTCCTCTGGTTCCAATGTTACCTCTTCCATCTTATGGTTTTCCAATATAACCTTATCTTGACGATTCGTCCGGTTTCTGATCACTTTTTCTCTTGTATCAAGAATTTTGATAGGCTCTTGACAATAAGATAGATCTGGATCCAATTCAGTTTCCTCATTTGTGAGTACATGTGTTTGGTCATGCATGTATTTTCTATACATTGATACATGTAACACATAATGAACTTTGGAGAGACTTGGAGGCATTGCCAAATGATAAGCTACAACTCCAATTTGTTCTAGAGTTTCGAATGGTTTGATGTACCCAGGACACAATTTACCCTTCATACCAAAACGTATAACACCCTTTCATGGAGATACCTTCAAGAAGACATGGTCTTCTACTTAAAATTCCAAATCTTTCCTTTAGTTATCAGTATATCACTTTTTCCTATGTTGGGATTCTTTGACGAGGATTTGAAAAACCATCACCTTTTCCATTGTTTCCTCAAAAAGTTCTTGGCCTACGAGTTTTCTTTTACCAACATCATCCCAACAAGTATGTGTGCGACATCTCTTTCAATATAACACTTCATATAGTGCTATATAAATATTTGATTGGAAGTTATTGTTATAGGAAGATTCTACCAGAGGTAAATATTGATCCCACATTCCTTGAGTGTCAAGGGAGAAATATATCAACGTGTCTTTTATGGATTGAATATACTATTTTGATTATCCATCAGTTTGAGGGTGGTAGGTAGTGCACAAAAGTTGTTCAGTATCCAGGTATTTATGATGACTTTTCCAGAATCAAGATGTAAAATGGGGTTCACGATTAGAAAAAAAATCAATAAGGGTACTCCATTATGTCATAAAACTTCATTAATATATAGTATTTATAGACATTCAAGTGGTAAATGTAACCCTATATCAAGAAAATGTGATGACTTTGTAAGACAATCAATAATGAATCATATTGTATCATTCATTCTAGGAGTATTTGGTAGTTCCATGACGAAGTCCATCGCAATATTATCCCATTTAACTACGGTATGGGAAGAGGTTGCATGACTTCTCTAGGTTGTTGCCATCCAGCTTTCACTTCTTGACAAACAATACATCTTGACACAAAATCATCAATCTCCCTCTTCATGTTATCCCACCAAAAATGTTCCTTTTAATCTAAATACATCTTACGGCTACCAGGTTGTATATAGAAATTGGAGCAATGAGAATTATCTAACAATTCCCTTTTTAGATCCGGTATATCGAGAACACAAAGTCTCTTCCTGAATTTGAAATTCCCATCTTCATATATGATGTCATGTAATCTCCCATCATTCACACCGTTAATCTTCTTTTGAAACTCCTCATCATCAGACTGATAACTTTTAATACTTTTTAGTAAATATGGTATGGAATCAATTTGAAAATGTATCGATATTTCACATTCCATGATTATTCCCATATCCGTTTTCACTAGATCCATTAAAATTGGATCCCCTTCAACTCTCATCTTGTTCAAAACTCCATGATCCTTTCTGCTCAAAGCATCAGCAACCTTATTTTCCTTACCTATTTCGAAGTTTATTGTGCAATCATAATCCTTTAGTAGTTCAAGCCAACACCTTTTCTTTATGTTGAGTTCTTTTTGTGAGAAAATATACTTCAAACTCATGTGATTAGTATAAATCTCACATATTTTCACCAAAGAGATAGTGTCTCCATATTTTCAGAGCAAAGATTATAGTTGCTAACTCAAGATCGTGAGTATGATAGTTTTTCTAATGAATTTATAGATGTCATGATGCATAGGAAATAACTCTATCATTCTGAAAAGGGACACAACCAAGTCCATTCTTTGAAGCATCACTATAAATAACAAACCCATCATTCACCGATGGTAGTGCCAAGATAAGAGCTTTGAGTAATCTTATCTTCAATTATTCAAAACATTATTCACACTCTTTTTTCCAAACAAATTTATCCCCTTTATGTGTGACTTGTTTAATGGGTTATCCAATCTAGAAAAATCTAGACAAAACGCCGATGATAACCTACTAGACCAATAAAACTGCATACGTCAGTTATACTTGTCGGTGGTGGCCATTCTTTGATTGCCTTGGTCTTTGAAGGATCAATAGATATTCAATCCTTATATAAAATATGGCCAAGAAAAAAATATATTGAAGCCAGAATTCACACTTGTTAAAAATACCATATAATTCATTTTATCTGAGGGTTTTCAGAATGGTACGCAAGTTATTTTGAAGTTCTTCATATCTTTTGGAGTATACCAGGATATCATCAATAAATACTACTAAAAAGTAATCAAGATATTCCTTGAAATATCTGTTCATTTGATATATGAAAACTGAGGGTGCATTAGCAAACACAAAAGGAATTAATATAAATTCTTAATGCTTGTACATGGTTCAAAAAGCTATTTTTGGAATGTTTTCCTTCTTCACACACTACTGATGATATCCAGATTACTGTTCAATCATTGAAAAATATTGATCTCCATGAAGTTGGTCAAATAAATCATCAATTCGAGATAGGGGATACATGTTTCTTATTGTTATAACATTGATCTCCATGTACTCAATAGAAAACTTCATAGATCCATCTTTCCTCTTAACAAAAAAGATAGGGCTCCCCATAGAGAAACACTGGGAGAAATAAATCCTTTATTACTCAATTTCTCTAGGTGTTTATTTATATCAACTATTTCCACAGTGGCCATTCTATAAGGGGTCTTCAATATGGGCTTTTAACTAAGAATTAAATCAATAGAAACTAAATTTCTCATTCTAGATGATGTCCAAGTAAATCCTCTAGAAACACAACAACATATTCTTGCTCAATAGGTATGTACACTACATGAACATTTTATTCCTCTACCATAATTCTGTCATTATCCTCCTCCCCAATAATTGAATTTAGTAGAGCTACTGGGGGTGGATCTAGATAAGAATTAGGTGGTTACATTTCTTCTCTAAAGATAAGTTACTTCTTATCATCATCTGAAATTATAACCTCCATCTACTTAAAATAAATTTTCGCATCATGGTCCAAAATCCAATCGATACCAAGGATTATATCAAATTCAATCGGGGTTATGATGAAGATATCAGCAGATAAAGAACATTTATATGCCCTAATGGGAACTGATTCACCAAAAATAGATGCAATGAAACATTCCTTAGGTGTTTTGACTGACAACTCCCTTGTAATTTTACATTGAGAATATCTAATTTTCATACCAAACTGAGAAGATATGAAACAACGTGATGATCTAGAATAAAATAAATAATTGGATAAACTTTAGGAAACCATTATATTACATGCCACCACTTCATTTGGAACATCAACCTCGGCAGTAGTGATCACATAAGCTTGGACTTTCTCCCTTGGAATTTTCTGAGGAATGTTCTCCTGGCGCTTAGGAAATTCATTTTCATAATTCCCCTTTTCTCTACAATTTTAGCATTCAATTTTGACAGCCTCTTTCTTCACATTGGAATCACGACCTTGGTTGCCTTTTTCTCCACACTTGTAATATACTCTAATTCCATTCCGGAAAGTACCAGGGTGTTTCTTCCCACATTTACTGCAGTATGGATATTCAACTTTTCCCTTCTTCCCCTTATTTTCATTTATATAGTTTTCAACAGATCTCTTCTTCTCCTTCTTTTCTTTAGTGTCGTAAGACATAGATAATTCTTTTTCAGTTTTGATAGATCATGAAATAATATTATTGTAAGATGAGAAGTATTTCGAGACTAATGCTCGATGGAGAAATGGTTTTAACCCATCAAAGAAATGATCAATCTTACTTCTTAGGTTACATATATAACATGCATCATGTCTTTCTAACTTTGTAAAGTTAGCTTCATATTTTGAAACATTATCATATTCTTTTTCCCTCTGACACAGAAATATTTTTCCATATCCTCTCAATGTTGATGAGGGAAAAAAATTCCAAGAAAATAGATTTAAACTCCCTCCATTCCATGTTTGATACTTTCTCATATTCCTTTGTGTTTTGGACTAATGACCACTATTGATCTGCATCTCCCGTGTGGGGATAAACTGAAATGACAACTTTTTCACTTTCCCTACTCCCCAAAGCGTGAAATATTTTCTCTATGGAATTTATCAAATTCACATCAACTAATGGATTTTTAAACCCATTTAATGTTGGTTGTTGTTGCCTCATGAAGCAGTCTAACATTGGTCCTCCGTGTTTTGGATCAGGGAGCTCCATACGGGTAATGTTAATATTTATAACCTGAGTGAGTTGTCCTAGTATGGTGATAAGCTTATCAACACCAGTTGCTTCATCTTCTCCACTATAATTCTATTTAGTATGAGGAAAATACCTAAATTGATTACGTGCACTGATACTGTTTCCATTCCTTCCACTAGGCGTCATTTCTAAACAATGGAATACACTAGATTAGTTTATGAATCTCAATACATAAATCAAAAATTGTAAAACACTTAACATAAATTGAATAGTTTATGGATATAATCTATAATCATAAAAAAAAATCTTTGGGATGTATATACTCATAAATCCTTTACAAAGGTTTTTAATGAAAATTAGAATTATCCTAAGCATATCCCCTAGTAATGTCATAACCAAGTTGCAGCTAGGCCTGTTGGCATGCACCATTTATCGTTCGAGTCTTGCTCAAAAAGGAGTTTTAGGGTTTTAACCCTTGGTACATATGTGCTAGACCTGCCTCTACCTTCTCATATCCAGACAGCGATGTATTGCATGGAAAAATCACAAAATAAATAGATTAATAATATTCTAGAATGATTATCTATACTAATTATCAATGTCTATCTTAGGGTAATGTTCTCTAATCAGAGTTTTTCTAAATATAGCTTCAATGTTTTGTACTAAAGTTCATCTAATACCAATTGTAACTCCCTGACCCTAGTTACCTAGTGTCGGTGAATTATTAAATTACATTGGCATGATCATATAAGAACATGTCTTGAAAGACCTATTAGTTTAGTAGCCTTGGAAATACAAGATGCATTCCTAAGTTTTACATTACATTATAAAATGAAAAACAACAACAACAAAGTATCCATAGGCCACACTCCTATCCCTTATACTATCCTTGTAGGTCATTTATATTATAATTCTTTGCATCTTGGAAAAAATAAAAATAGAAAGGGGTGATATCATATCCCAGTAAAGATAACGATATAGCGGAAACATTCATAAATAAGCATAAACATTTAAGGCAATGTTAGACTGAAACAAAATCCTTTTAACCTTAAACTTTAGTATAATATCTCAAGGATAAAATAAAATAATTCCATTTACTTATTCTCATGGATATTCTACTAGTTGAATAATCACGTGAAATATCAATAGCCACTTTTATAATGAAGGAATGTATAATGCCAGACATCATAATCACATAGTCAAGGCCTTGTGCCAAGACTACAAATAATATTTTTTCAAGACCTTGTTCCAAGACAGTAGTTTGTCTCATGAGACCTACCAAAGCATCAAGGAGCTATAACGGGCTCTCCCCGTCACATACTAAGTCCAATTCACTCCTCATATTAAAAGTTTTAAACATAACATAAACATTCGTATTATACCTAGAATATGAAATGTCAATACTTTATCCATAAACCATGAATGGTATAAAAATAATGCATCCACAGTCAAACATAAAACAAAACCTTCAATACAATATAGAAGATTTGAATCATAATAAATCAACTCCAAACATGTTTAAAATCCATCAAAGGATGTTGTCATAGATGAAAATGTATGGTAAAACTCATTGAGATTAATATCCTTCTTTATTAAAACATTTAAATGTCACACAATTTTGAAAGGAACAAATTTGAAGACATTTTTCAATCAAAGTGTCACATACCACTTTGAAACATATTAAAGGAATTGACATTTTAAAAACATTCATGTCCATATAAATGAATCCTTAAAAACCACTTTGAAAAAATGGTCATTAATGAGAATGATTTAGAAGTATTAATATTTAAAACATATAAATTTATGTTTTAGTAAAAAAGATCTTTAAAAATAATCCCTTTGAAAACTCTTTTATGAATCATGGAAATGGATAATAAATATGTCCCATTAGATACATACGTAATCACAACCTCGGATAATAAAGAGATTGTGAAATTAACCCTTACCTTGAACATTTCCTTTGTCAAGGGATGATTAACCTCAATTATAATCTTTAAATAAATGTGATTAAATTATACAAGAACCTTATACATTAATATCATATCATATATGACCTTCTAACATTTCTTTGTTAATGATATTTTGTTAGTATCATCATTTCGGGTGTTATATGATTCATTTTCATTTATATTATTCGTTACTTAAGCCATGTTTATTATGTATAGAATGTATTTTATTCATATACAGAATGATATTACGTTCATAAAAATTATTTTTAAACATAAAATGATAATTATTCCTGATTGATTATAATGGGGAATGAATCTCATTGCATTTGTGGAGAAGGTAATCCGTACATATACACGAGAGACAATATCATTCTTTTTATATTTCTGTATATCATGTATATAGAATCAATATCATTTATTATTTATTAGTTACATCATTTATACTCATTATTATGCCCATCCAAATGATGAAGTGGTTGAATGACATACTACAAAATGACGTGGAGACGGTAATCCGTATTTAAGCACGTATGGTGTCTTTATTATTTATCGGATGGATAGAATAATGAATATGGTTGTACCATTTTTATAATAATATCACAGTATACCAAAGATATTGGAGTTATTATTTTATAATGGAAAATTAAATAAAGCGGAAGTGTAAGATGAAAGTAACTTGAAAGAGGTGATGAAATAATTACCTCTTATTCGGGTTATTCTTTTTGATTTGATCAAAATGGATAATTAGGTTGGATTTATGAATAATTGATGGCATTTAGGATAAAGGTAGGAAAGTTGAGAGGATATTTTTTTAGGGGTTGGTCAAGCCAAATGGCTTTGAAAATGTAAATTTTAGAGAAGGGAGGTACCCATTTATAGTATATGTGAGGTTCACTTTAGGAAAAGTTTGAAATATTAGTGTATAATAAAATCATTTTTTGTTTCTAACAGCTCTAAAATGAATTATTTATAGGATAAGGTGGGTATGGGTCTAAAACATCTAAACTAATAGGTTTTAGATAGGTTTAGCTCATCATATTAACCATATATTTTAGATTTAACTCTTAGTTAAATAGTTTGACATTTACCATCTCTCTTTCTATTTTTATATTATATGGTCAATAAACATACTTTAAAATTCCAAGATAACCTCTAGTGGTTAATTAATGACATATATAATATTATTTAAGCCCTTTGGGCATACACTATTTTTTAGGAATAGAATGCCAATTAATTATATAATAGTTGGTTTATTAACTCTTTTTTTTCAATTTTGACACTATTTGGTATTTTGTTTTTGTTAAATTAATAAAATCATTATTACTTATAAAAAAATTCAATTAATAAACCCTAACAGGACATATTAACCTATAAAATTAATTTAGTTAATTAAAATTCTCAAATTATATTTATTTTCAAATTGATAATATCAATTATTTTAATCTTCCATTAATAAGGTAATTAATTTATCACTAGTGAGTCATAAATAAATTTAATTATGTAATGTCTAAAAGTTATAAAGATAATACCATTATGTAAGAAATATTTTTATCTTTATAAGGAATATTTATAGTCAAATTTATATTATTTATATCATGATATTAAAAATGTTTTATATATTAAACAATGATTTTAACTCTTTTAACTCTTCTTTAAATAAAATAATAATAAATGTCCTAATCTAATCCAAGTGGACCAAAGGGATCATATTTTTTTCATAAGTTTTTTTGGTGGAATTAATCTTATCCAATATAATTAGTACATGTGTTAGGGTAATTATGATAGCATTTTTACCCTTAATACACTATTTACTTTTAACCGTGGTAAATAAAAGTAAAAAGATACTATTCACAAAAAATTATTTTCATCTTATTGAACCACATTTTACTTACTGATATTAACCGTATCTCTTGTATTTTTGAAAATAAACTCAAAGAAGCAGTAAAATTGTGTTTTATACAAATTTTCAAATGCTATTAGGAGGTGGGTAAAAGACGATGAATAGTTCGAAAAAATTTTATATATCTAAACATAGTGTAAAATGACTCCAATTTATTATGTTGAACATATATATGTATTATGTATCTATTTTTACCAAAAATAAAAAAAAATTACTAATTATTTTAATAATAAGTTGTTTGTAACCAATAATGCAATGTTTTTTCACTATTCATCAAAAATTGAATGTTTTCAAAAAAAAATACCAAAAAATGACCCTAAGATAATTTCTATATTCCGAATCCAAAAATTAAGTCCATTTTGATAGATAAATATTATTAAATTTCAAAAAGTTGGTATTACTATTCATAATGTTGTTCGCGATGTGTTAGAATCTCAAAGATACGTACAATGCATGTTATTACATTATTCAAAGGTAAAAGTACCATTTAAGCTTGGGGTGTTACAAACATCTCGTAAGAACACACGGGGGAAGAATCTGTTCCCCCAAAAAACCCAAAATGGAATGTCAGTATAGAACTACCTGCTAGCATGTTTTCTTAATATGATAGTTGGGACATTGTTCAGGCCACCAGTAAGTCTTTTTCCAGGAATACACTATATGGTGGATACATTGGCTATCTATTCATCACTTTCCTTTCCTAGTGATGACCTAATAAACAGAAGTTCCCTCAAAGCCTCATGTGGGGTAAAAACATTTTTTAAGTGGTTCTGTGTATTGTAATTCACATCCATATATTATTATAAATTCTAACTCTCCAATAGAAATAAATTTAATTTGAATTTTAGAATTACAACTCATTAAAATGTGTCTCATTTCAAAAAAACATCATAAAAATAAAAAACATCCATATGAAAGAAAACTTTTCCACATAGAGTAATCGAAAATCTTGTTTTTTGTAAAATGTAATTCCTTTTATAAGTAATTCACAATATATCGTTTATATATATATATATTAATATTTTTCATAGAACAATATTCATTATTCATGTAGGCCACAAAAATGGAATCATCTAAATATAATTATTTACTATAAATTCAATGGTATTGAAATGAAACTACCACATATACACCTTTTATCAGCACTAAAAATGGCCTTTAACAGTGCTAGAAAAGCACTGTTAAAGCTAGCGTAGATAAAGGGGCGGTCCCCTTTATCAGCACTCCAAAACCCATTGACAAAGACCCAATTTATTAGTGCTAAAAAAGCGCTAATAAAAGGGTTCTTTTATCATCTCTAAAGCAAAGTGTTGGTAAAATGGTCTTTTATCAGTGCTATATTAATAGTGTTGATAAAAGACCACTTTTATTAGTGCTTTTTTTAGTGTTGATAAAAGTTAAAAAAAAATTACGAAAATTCCTGGAAATCTCGGGGGGATTTTTACAGCTCTTGAGCCCCCCTTAATCAGCGCTTTACTGCACCCTCCAGCACCCACACACACCCCCTCCACCCTTTATCAGTTTAATACCCCACCTTTATCAGCGCTAGACCCTTAAATTCACCCATGCACGTGTGCCCCTGCCTCCACCTGGATTTTATCTCGAGACCTCCCCCATGCGTGCCTGAAGCCTTTGCCACTACCCTATATTGATTTGTTCTCTTATTTATGATATATCTATTTATTTATGTATATATTTATTTATATTTATTTGTATAGTAATATATATTTATATTAATATATATATAGTTATATTATTATATATATATAGTTATATTAATATATATTTATAGTTATATAAATATACATATATATATAGTTATATTAATATATATATAGTTATATTAAAATATACAGTTAGATTAATATATAGTTATATAAATATTCATATATTGGTATTTTAAATAAAATGAATATTAGTTATTATTTAGATAAAGCTAATATATTTTATATGTAATTAATTTTAATTATTTATTTAAAAAATTAAATTTTTAGGTGTCAATATATAAAAAATAGGTACATATAGTTATATATTTGATTATAAATAGAAGTGAATTATAAAAAACGATAAACTTTCAAAAAAAATAATATCAATATTAATGTAATACCTTGGAATAAATTCATTAACCAACAAAAAAGGCAATAATACCCCCTTAAACGAGGATGAAAATCAACAAACAGTTAAAAAATCAGGGTATCCCAACTAAAAACTCAGTTTTGGAGGACTTTTACGCATTTTTGGCCTCGAAAAAACCATTAATGAGGTATCCCTTTGTTTAATAGGTGTATATCACGTCGAAGGATTTGATTTGATATGTGGTAGAGCTCAAACAGACACCCGGATCAAATGTTATGGCCGTTTGAAATTCGAGTTGCATTTTCAACATATTTTGTTTATTTTTTATTTATTTTTATTTTTTTAGACGTAAAATTGTTATTAAATGACTATTACTCCATAATAATTAGCAAATTATTAAATAAAGTTTTATTTTATTTTTTTATAATCCATTTTCATTAAATATCTTTTATATTTAGTGTAACTGTATATTTATAGTTATCTAAAATATATTTGAAATTAAATGTAAAAAAATATATATTATATTTATATCAATATAACTATATCTATATATTTAAATATTAATATTTTTTTGTAATGATTCTTTTTTCGAAGTAGACCCTTTATCTGTTCTTTTTTTAAAAGCGCTGATAAAGACCCCCCTTTATCAAAGCTACTAAAAAAGTGTTGATAAAGGGGTACCCATTAACAGCGCTAAAAATAAGCACTGTTATAGTGTGTAACATTACCAACACTAAAAAAAGCACTGATTAAGTGACCCCCCTTTATCAGCACTTTTCTGTTAGCGCTGATAAAGGGTGGCGCTGGCTTTGCCCCATTTTATGGTAGTGTGGGTTTCAAATTATATGCATAGAAAAAATCATTCTCTGAAATATAATTATATTTAAAAAGTCCCATAGAAAAAAAAATAAGACTCATTTTATTGTATGCCATGTGTAAATTTAGGACTTCTGTTCATTTTATATTTATATTTCACCCAAAAGCTAACACAGTTAACTTCATGTTTTATAATCCTTAAATTTTTTAATAATATTTTATAATAAAATGTATTTTTTTAACATTTTATACTCTATTTTTCAAATTTAAAATGTCAAATAATTTTATACATCAATAATAATTTTCAATGTAAATTAATCTCTCATAGCACAAATTATTTTTTTTAATATTTTTTATCATATCTTATATTCAATATTTTTATTATTAGTGTTATTTTGTTATAATTTATTAGTATAATTAAAATTAACTAAAAATATGGGGTATGGATTTTTGACGCATGCCTGTTGTAGGGCATGGAAAAAAAATTATTTCCTAAGTTAAAATGTAGTAATATGGTTGACCTAGGATGTCTCCCAAAGAGGAGTGCACACAAAACGGTTTGTCACTATTGAAGGGGGTAAAAATGTTGTGCTTTTGAAAGGAAATTTGAAATTAAAATGATTGAAATACTATGAAATTTAAAGGGTGATTAGTTCAGGGTCGGTTCTCTAATTATAATTCTATAATTGTTAAATTTAATTCAAACCACTTTTTCTTAGTTGATTAAAGTGAGTTTCCACGATCGTTTCATCTCACTTCCTTGGTGAAATTATTGTTGTGAGAGAAAACCTTACCAAGATCTTGGTTTGGTCAACTCTCCTTCTAGGTGTAAAATATTTCTATTGAATATACTTAATTGAAATGGGAAATACCCGATCGGGTTTCGATTATCCCAAACAATCAAGAACATTCACTACACCTTTTACACGTACTGACGATCGTCGAGTACTTCACCACTAATTCCTGGTTTATTCCATCGTATATAAACCAGAAATTAGTGGAGGGAGATTATGATTATTTTACCAAAAACAAATTAGTAATGAAATTAATATTCATGAACAATCGCACTTGATTATAAAATCTACTATAAGAAATTGAAAAAAAACTTTCAAGAAGAAAGAAATTTATTCAATTGCATCCAATAACTCAAGCATTACAATGTAGAAAACCAACCCTTCCCCAATCACTCCAAATGTTGACCCCATCATGGTAAGGGTAATCGAGATGAATGAGGAAAAAGAAGGCATTACAAAACTATGAAAAAGAAAATATATAAAAGAGAAAGCTGAAATGTTCTCCTTCTTGCTGTTCCGGAAGGAATGGGATGGAGAATGGGATGCTTTGAGAGGGTGGAGATCTCCTCCTTTTATATCCATAATTTATCTCCCAGATGATGATGCGTTTTAGCCCAATTAAATTACATATTCACGCGTTTAGACCTTCTTAAATGTTGTTCATTATTTTCGTGGTCGTGCCCCCTCAAAATCTCAGTGGATTGGAACATCTATTCCAAGAGTTATGGCCGTTTTACTCTGAGCATTTATTCTATCCAGTCAGACTCTTTAAAACGCAACACTCCGGATTAGGGTGATTTAATGTCCCCATAAACAGCCAATTCACGCGACCCTTCCTCTATAAAAAATTCTCCAAAACTCCTTGTTCGTCCACCCACTGAATATCAAAACATTTTGTGCCACCATGAATACGTTATGGAGCTCAAACCAAAACTAGGCAGAACTGCAAACAATTTTATTTTACCCACTTGTGAGCTTATTTTGAGCTTCTATATGGTCGATTCAGCTTTTAGTCCAAAAATAGTAAATGAAGCCCTGGATGTGTAGAATCTGGAAAAAAATAATTTTGAAATTTGAATCAGTGTAGATAATGTTATATCCAAACAATATAAATAATTAAAAACTATTAAAAACCTAAAATGGCCAATTTTTACTATTCAACTCAAAATAACACCAATATCATAAAAATGAAACAATTCATCTTAGAGGAACACTTTTGTGGGTTTAAAAAATGATATTCAATATAAATTAATTGAAATTATATTCTATATAAATTCCCCCACACTTGGCACTTGGACTCCTGGAAAAGTAAAAATCAAATCAAATCAAATCCAAAACACATATCAATGAGATCTACCAAATCAATTCAAAGAAACAAAAAGACATCATGCCTCACCAAAAACAATTATTTCATGTTATCCGTTTTAGATTATAATATATTTCCACTTCATTTCTTATCTCATGCACACAAAACACATACCTCACATGAATTTTCTCTCATCTCACAAATGTAAATGTAGAATAAGGCTTTTCTATCATCTCACAAATATGGTCTCCTTTACCTACCCTTTTTAGAAAATAGGATACATCATCATTCAATCAGCTCAGCAGAAAAAATTTCAATCTTTTCGAACATGAATTTTTTTTTGAAAGCTCCTGATAGGAATATCTTTATTTTTACATTGGAAGCTCCAGAAAGGCACAACATCTCTTATCATGAAAGCTCCAGAAAAGGCACAACATTCAATAAAATAATTTTTCAGAATCACACGCATCTCTTCCAAAATTTATATTCCACCCAAAGTATCAAACAATGAGGTATTACACCACAATACAACTTCTCCCACACTTAAGTTCAACTAGATTATGCAATTTCACTTCCAGAGCAGGTAGGATAGGGAAAATTTTCTTGTAATGTGGCTAACTTAACAGGAAATTCATGGCTACTTTGGGATAAAATGAAGAATCAATGTAAAGGTGGGCCATAAGAAAAAGAATTATTTTGATAAGGTGGCTTAAAACCAAATAAATGCCTCAATCATTTAAAACACATGTACCCCAAACACTCATATTTTCAAAGGAATAAATCAAATTCTAGTTAAAGCAAGAATGGTGTGGTTCTCTCAATAAATGAGGTGAATGAAAATAATATGACAAAAATGGTTTAGAAGCCTCACTGGAAATTGATTTCATTGATATAGACAGTGAAATATGGCATGGGATTAAAAAATTAGTGTACTTTTCATGAAATTCCAAAATATTTGATCTCGAATCGAAGTCATTTCAGCATTCATTTAAGCTCAGTTTCATGGAATAGATTGGTTCACTCATTGAAATGGGTTTCAAAAATGGTATTACTAATCATTTCAGCTCAAAAGTTTCAGAAACACACCAAAAACTGAAAAATAAACACACAAAAATTTGAAAACACAAAAAAACAAATATTTTTATTAAATTTTTTTGAAAAAAAACACAAAATGAAAATCCAAACCTACAATGGTTCCCTAACCCAAACTAAAATGATACAGTGTAATCAATGAATTCAAGTTGATTTAACATGTAATGCAATTTTAAAATTAATCACAACAACAAGAAAGTGTGAAGGAGAGGCACAACCTGATTTATTCACAGTGCAACATTGAGCTAACCTTTTAAGTGTTTCACTCCGAAAACCTAAAAATAAAAGGACAAAATAAAACATAATACATTTATTGAAATAAATGAAAATATAAATAGGATGATAATAGAAAGATAAAACTTGGTTTAATCCCCCAAGTGGGCCCTGGTTTTTGACTACCTCCAGAGGGGCATTTCTAATCAATTATCACCAATATGATGGTGGATGATGTTTCTTTGATTTGAACCACCACATGTGGCTCTTCCCAGATTTAATTTCATTGTTCTTGTTGAGGGGGACTCCATAGATAGAGTATACCAGATCCACCCCCTTCGCAATGTGGTACAACGTGCATGGTGGGGGTAGGATGAAGTAAAGAGAATCCTCCTAGTTTGTTGATACTTTTGAAACTATCTAGTCTTCCAGCACTGGCTTCTAGGATGTTTCAGCCTCTTGTCCATTTTCCTCAGGCCCAACAACTTGTATCTCTTCATGATGGGAATCCTTGAGTAGATTTTCAATTAATTTAGGGAGCTGCATTAGTTTCTCAACAGGTGGTTCATTTTTCACATCATCCTCCAAGGTGTAGTAGGAGTTAGCTGAATCTAGCGATTCAATATAATAAAGAGATATACTCAAATTATTTTCAGCAAAATTTAAATAATTTGAGTTTAAGAACGTATTATCTACCTGATTTGGTTTGACATTAATATCATCTTCAATTGAATGTTCCTCTTGGAGTCGATCATCACTGGATGGAGGTAGGTATTCAGGATCCTCCAACTTGAGTTTGTCTTCAACTTCATGGATGTCTTCCGTGAAATTCGGGAAGACCAGTGGCACTTACTTCTTGTCCTTGAATATTTTTAAGTCATCTTGTAGTTCATTGACCATGGCCATCAAATATTCTGGTGAGATCCATGTTGTTTTGCCTATTTCCACCTTCTTGAACATTATCATCAGTTCATCAGCTCTTCGTTGGAGGTCCTCCTCGATGTAGTATTGTTCTTGCACCTATGATTAATTTTCATTCCATGTATAATAATAATCATTTGACTTCATTATGGAATGTTTTTTTGTTTTCTTTAAAAGAAAAAAATGTCAAATATTTACAAAAATATTGCAGCACTACCTCCCCAGCAACGGCACCATGTTTGACGCATTCCTATTGTAGGGAATGGAAAATAATTATTTCCTAAGTTAAAATGTAGTAATGTGGTTGAACTAGGATATCCCCCGAAGAGGAGTTCACACAAAATGGGTTGTCACTTTAAAACAGGGGTAAAAATGTTGTGCTTTTGAAAGTAAATTTGAAATAAAAATGATTGAAACACTATGAAATTAAAAGTGTGATTAGGTCGGGGTTGGTTTAATAATTATAATTCTATCCTTGTTTATTTTAATTCAAACCTCTTCATCTTAGTTGATTAAAGTGAGTTTCCACAAACGTTTCTTCTCACTTCCTTGGTGAAATTATTATTGTGAGAGAAAACCTTACCAAGATCTTGGTTTGGTCAACTCTCCTTCCATGTGTAAAATATTTATATTGAATATCCTTAATTGAAATGGGAAATACCCGATCGGGTTTTGTTTATCCCAATCAATCAAGAACATTCACTACACTTTTTACATGTACTGACGATTGTCGAGTACTTCACCACTAATTCCTGGTTTATTCCATCGTATATAAACCAGAAATTAGTGGAGGGAGATTATGATTATTTTACCAAGACAAAAATCAGTAACGAAATTAATATTCAAGAATGATTGCACTTGATTACAGAATCCGATATAAGAAATTGAAAACAACTTTAAAAAAAAGAAATTTATTCAATTGCGTCCAAGAACTCAAGCATTACAATGTAGAAAACCAACCCTTCCCCAATCACTCCAAATGTTGACCCCATCATGGTAAGGGTAATCGATATGAATGGGGAATAATAATTCATTACAAAACTATGAAAATTAAATGAAATAAAAGAGAAATCTGAAATGTTCTCCTTCTTGTTGTCCTAGAAGGAATGGGATGGAGAATGGGATGCTTTGAGATAGTGGAGCTCTCCTCCTTTTATAGACAGAATTTGTCCCCCGGAGGAGGATGGGTTTTAGCCCCATTAAAAGACATATTCATGAATTGCTCCTTTCTTGAATGTTGTTCATAATTCTCTTGGGCGGGTCCCCTCAAGATCGCAATTTATTTGGACATGTATTCCGAGAGTTATGGCTGTTTTACTCTGAAAATTCATTCTGTCCAGTCAGACTCTCTAAAACGAAATCTTCTGGATTAGGGTGATTTAATGACCCCATAAACAGCCAATTAACGTAGACTTTCCTTCATAAAAATTATTCAAAACTCCTTGCGCGTCCACCCACAGAATATCACAATATTTGGCCACACCATGAATGCGTTATGGAGCTCACACCAAAACTAGGCAGAACTGCAAACAGTTTTCTTTCTCCCCCTGTGAGCTTCTTTTGAGCATCCGTATGGACAATTCAGCTTTTAGTCCAAAAATAGTAAATGAATCCTAGGATGTGTAGAATTTGGAAAAGAAATAATATTTCAATTTGGATCAGTGTATAAAATGTTATGGCTAAACTACATAAATAATTAAAATCTGTTAAAAATAAAAAATGGCCAATTTTTACTATTCAGCTCAAAATAACACCAATATCATAAAAATGAATCAATTCATCTTAGAGGAATAATTTTGTGGATTTAAAAAATGATTTTCAATATAAATTAATTGAAAATATTTTCTCTATCAATGTTTAATTATTTTTGTAAAATTTATATAATAGAAATGTAGTAATGTTGACAAAATAAATGTTTTATTTAGTTTCCAATATAAAAACATAATATAGTTTATAAAAATTGTGGTTATATTTACTCAATAAAAAACAATTTACAAAATTTGAATTTTATAATATGATTATTAATTAAAAATTAGGGTAGAAATTATTTTTACTTTTATTGTAGTAATTAAAAATACAAAACGAAAACATTACCTAAATTTTAAAAAAATAGTCATTAAAATAAAATAAAAATATAATATTTCATGAGAATAAAAATTAATTAAAAATAATTGAAAATATTAAAAATATGAAATTATAATTATTTAAAAATAAAATTACATATATTCTTTATAGTTTTTTAAACAAACAAATGGGAGACTATAAATATCATTTATAGGGGATTATGGGGTAGCTAACTATAAATGAATACACAGGTTATCCAACTATTATCTCAAGTGTTGTTGTTTAATAATTATTATCTTATTACTTTTGTATTAATTTTACTATGTGCAACGTGTTAGATCTTATTATATTTTATTTTTTTACCTTTTAATTTATTATCTTTTTTAGTACTTTTTATTTCATTGTTCTGATTTTATTTCTATATTTTCAATCTATCAAATGATATACTTTTCCATTTTAGAGTTTTAATTTTTTTTTAAATAGACAATATTTCTTATATAAGATTTATTGGGGTTGTGACATTGAATATTAAAAAACAAATTTACTAAAATTTGATATTTTTTCCAAATTAACACTTTCCAAAAAAAATTAATATCACATTAGAAATTTTTATGGTCTATTTCACAAAATATATGAAACATACACCTATAGAAATTTTGTAATATACTAAATTTTCAGAGTGACTACAACTGAAATAGTTAAATCTCACTGTGTAAAATGTAGTATTTCATGTATTTCTATAAACTATAAAAACTCCCATAATATAATACTCTCATTTATAATTAATATATTTTTCTATATTAAATGGTGGTATATATATATAAGAAACTTGAATCAAGATGTCATAACTATAATTTATGAAATAGATACATTCTATAATCTAATGGACTTGATCTTATAATTTTTTGGTCTTTATATTAATAAAATATATTTAAAATTCATCGAAAAATATATTATATCCTTAAAAATGATGATTTGGTCTCTATGTGAAAATACTCAATGATGTCATCAAACATTCATTGTTTATTGTTAATTTTTATATTATGTAGGCTAATCCTATCAATAAAATTCATGAAGTATTTAAAAATTCTTATAGAAGTCAATAAACTGATAATGGTGCCACTTCAATTTGTGATAATTTATTAGATCACGGGGAAGTGGATAACTTGTTATTCAATATCCTGATATGAGGTGGGGGTTAAATGAAAGGGAAACAATGATATATAATTATATTTATTGGTGATAGGGAATTTATTCTCTTATGGATGAATATTTGTTTATTTAGGGGGTGATGTCAAATAATCGAGGAAGATATTAATTTTTTTCATCAAAGAAAGCGACCATTATTTGACATTCAAGTATAAAAATTCAAGATTTAATAATATTTTAATATTGAATGAAAGAAAAAATATAAAAATAACATAATATATAATATTATAAAATAATTTATTATTTTAGAATAAATACATTGATAAGTTATCTTACGTTCCTTTAGATTTTCATAAATTATATTGTTGAAATAAATTATAAAAAATTACCCATTATTAATAGTTACCATCATTGACTACTTAGTGGGATAAAATAATTATAAATTAATCTAACTTTGGTTTACAAAAAATATTCCCTAAATATTATTATGAATGATATGAGAAACTCCTCCAACATTTAATTATTGTAGAATAACATATCTAATGGATGAATTTTAAACTTTTATTCAAATTCTACCATTATAATAATTTCTATTTTAGAGGTGGAAGTTTCCTTTGAGAAATATAGATAAATAAAGGTATATTAAACTGTTTTAATGATTTCATATTTACATTTAATAAGTATATCTATTTATATTTGTAATTTATAAAAATTATTTAATGAGATACTTCTAAAATTAATTGGGTCAAATTGATATAGAACCTTAAATATGGATACAAATACATCAAATATGATGAGCTGAAATTTAATGAAACAAGAACATCAAAAAAAATTCCAATTAGATAAGACAAGATTTCATTTCTCTGTCTGGTTCAAAACATTTTATATACCATGAATCCAAATATTCAACTCATTTTTAACATGTTCTCTCTAAATCTTAATAGAATTTTATATAAACTACTAGTGGTGTGAAAAGTGACATCCATTAAAAAAACCATTGATGATGAGGTGTTATGTTACGATGACATTACAAATATTTTATATAACTTATTTTACAACTAATTTTATAACATAATATCGATAGAGATATGCAATTAACTGAAATTCGAAAACATATTTATGGATTTCTATACATTTAAATGTTTTATTGTGATATATAATTATTATAAAATGTTTAATAATATGATTATATAAAATCACATTCATGAGAATCGTGTTTTTTTTCAAAAATATTTTACTCCTCTAAAAACAAAAACTCGATAATTTTTATATTCGTGAAAATATTTCAAAATTGCAAATAATAAACTAGTTTATTTGATAAATATTTAAAGATATATTCATAAAAAAATGGAAAATAACACTTGTATACATGAAGATTTCATGTTGTGGGATATATTATTGAAATATAAAAATGATTTCAAGTATAATTTCACTAATGTGATGATAATAAAAAACTGTTATATATATTCTATCAAGAAAAAAGAACAATTTAAAAATAAATATAATTTACTTTTGTATGAAAAATAAAAAATATATATATTATTCTATTTAAATAAAATGTAATTAAACAATAAAAGAATATTATTACTGATGTGAATTATTCTTAGATCAAATTTAATGATATAATGACTTCGATAAATATGAGAATATTGATAGTTTAAAAAAAATAAAGCTCATTATTGAATGGATAAGTTGATGTCTAAAAACATTTAAGATAGTAATATATAGAATGAAGGATAAATAAGAAAAAAAAACCTTAATCAATTCAACAATAAATGGATATTTTGAAATATATTTCTCTCTTGGAATATATTTTAGTCATTTAAAAGTATTTTATGTTACTGTGAGTCAAAATATTATTTATGATGTTATTTCGTGCAAGAATATGTTTTATTTTTATTTAAATCCAAAAAATTATCATGTATGTGATTGATATTTTTATGGGTAATCACATCCAATTATGATATAAATTAACTAATTATATTTTACATAAAAATATATCAATCATATTTTAATTATTCTCTTATTTTATGTCATGGTATTTTAGAATAAATTTATTCGCATTCATTCAAATCTATGTCTAAGTTATATTTACTAAAAAAATTAGAATAATTAAATAAAAATTAAACTATCATAAAATCTAATTTATTTTAAAAACCATTTCACATATTTAATATAATATTAGATATATTATAATTTTTTCAGATTGATATTTTTTTAATTAATTGGATAATTAAATTACATTTTATTATATTTTTTACTAATGTAATTAAATATTTATATATCCATGTATACAAAAAAGAAAAGTAAATTATATTTTGTTTAACAAATAGAAACAATAATTTTAAATTTTATTTGAAATATATTTTCAATTTTTATGATTATATAGGTGGTGTGGAAACACTCTGAATGTATTTAATAATATTTTCTAATAATTTTCATAGTAAAAAAAATTTAATGCATTAATAAACCAACTAAAATTTTGTTGATTAAAAAAATGTATATGTGTGTTTAAATAGTTAAAGTTATTTTTATAACATCAATTGACACATCTCAATTGGGGGGAAATCATTATTAGTTTCATGCATTATTCTTATTAGAATTAAATCAATGAAAAATTAAATTCCCTTTAAAGTATTTTTATGAATAGAAAATAGAACATTTTATATTTCAATATATATGTTTTTTGTATATTTAAATATTTCTTTAACAAGAGGATATATTAGTCCAAGAAAAAAAAATATATATTTTAGGTAACATAGAAAATAATTAATCATATAAAAATATAAATTTAGAATATTAAGTTATTTTGTATCAATTTATTTAGTAATTTTCAATATTAATTTCATAAAAATAATGTCGATGAAGTTACCAATTATTTTCCAAAATATATTTCTCAATATAGGTCAAAAAATATTAAAGATTAATGTAAATTCTAATGTAGAACCAATATAGAGTATGTAAACTAATAATGAAAACATCCATATTATTATTTTATATCACAGGATCAATTAATTTTCATTTCTAAAGGACATTAAAATAATAGCATTATAAATTAATAAAATATAACACTAACTATTAAATATGATAGTAATTCACATGAATATGTGGTTTCCTAAAGAGATAACATATTTTGTAATGAAAATAATAATGATGAAATGATTTACAATATGTAAACTAATATATTATAAATTATTTATTTACAAATTATTTCAAAAATTTATTATATTGTTCTTATATTTTTATGGAACAATTATTATGGAGTTAAAATTAATAATTTTAAATAATTTTGAATTTTAAAATATACTATATAAAACAATTAATATATTATGATTATACTATTGAGCTTAAAAATCAAATTAATTCAATTATATTTTTTTATTTTAGATTCTATAATCCATTTTAATTTGCATCTAAATGAATTTATAACAATATAATTAAATTTAAATTTAAATGATTGAATTATTATCGATTATAATGAAGTGTTTTTATTATGGAAATGAAATTAATATATATAAATTCATTAAATATCTTGACATAATTAAATGCGATCCTAAAAAATGGAATGAGAAATATGTTTCAATTATTTTATATAATGTTATATAATAATGAATCTTTTTATACATATTTTTATTTAATAAATATTATAGAGTTATTGTACTTTTTGTTAATGATTTTATTACAATAACAAGAATAATAATTATGTTTTTTAATGACAAAATGAAATTTGTTACCTTCATGTCTAAAATGGAAAAAATATAGTAAATACTAGCTTATGAATTCAAATCTGAAAGGATTTGAGGGATGTTCTGGTCATGCTTATTTTTTTACAAAACACTATGAAATTTAAGAATTTTTATATTAACATTGAAAATATATTATTTTAATCTAGGGTCAAATTATTAATAAATACTATTATATCAATATCTCAAATTAATTATATAGTGAAACTAATATTTTAATTCATGTAATAAATTTCATTAAAGCTAATATCAACTAATCATATTTTATGGTGAGTAATTATACATGTAATCCTTTTATAGATCATTATATGTTTAAATCAATAATTCCACGAAATTTTTAAATTTTTATGTGTATCAGAATGATGAAAGAATTAAATTAGGATTAATTGTGTGGGATATAATAAATAAACATTTGGTCAAATATTACTCATGATGTTTATTCAATTTATTCAGAGATAATTTATTAAAATGTACATAACATTCAACAAACATGTAGGATAATATTGGTTTACTAGTATGTGAGTTGAAATTATAATGGATTCCAAATTTATTATTCCACATTGTGTTTTGGAACTACTAAATTTTAACTATTTAAATATATAATAATATTTATATTTTTAATCAAATTTATAGAGAATAATGTTTGAGTGGATATTCACCCACATTAGTTTCATTAACGACTATATAAAACTGTTGTTACTAATATAATTGATGATATTGAACTCTTCATCCTCACATACTTTGAGTAAACATTATTTTATTTGAGGTCAAGTTATAAACTCTTAAAAAAATATTAATACTCATTGAGAAGTGTGTTTCATAAATAAAGTCACATTATAATAATTTTTCTATATAAATACATAGAAATTATAGAGTATTATTAGAGTTAAATTGTTTATTCTTATGAGTCCTAAGTAATATGTAGAATTCACATGGATATAAAGGTAATATAAATTTTGATTAAATGAAGTATATATGTGATATAAAAAATTTATATATATTAATAATTTGTATTTTAATATAAACTATTAAATTTATTATATATCATGATATTAAAAATAAATAATTTTCACATGTGAAATTTAACTTTAGTATGTATAATTATTTTAAAATTTATTTTGTGAATAAAATAGAAAATTAATAAAATTTGATGCTCAATATATATTCATTAATTTATTTTAGGATTCCCACTTGGAACATTCGAAGAGGAATAAACCTGATAGTAATTTATAAAATTGGGTGGGAGTACATACTAAATCCATTATTAAATATGGGGGAAAACAATTAAAAACCACTCCATAATTAGTAATGAAATTTCAAAGTGTGTAATATTAATAAATTAATTTTTATTAAATTAATTTTTAGGAAGATTTAAATTTAATATTTATAAAAATGAAATATAAATTTCCAAGATAAGAATATATAAAAGAAAAAATAAAATAAAATAAGAATTGAATTATTTGTTTAACATTTGTTAAAATAATTATTAGTCTTCAAATTATAAATTAATTTATTTGAAATTGTATAAAACAAATTAAAAATGATTCCTTATTTTGTAATTTTTACAACCCCAAACCATTCAAAACATTGAATAAATATGAATAATTCCAACATTGTCCTATAACATGAGCCATACTAGTTTTTTTAAAATTATTTTTGAAAAAACATATAAATTATATGAATTTATTATTCAATATCTCTAATGAATGGATTAAAAAAATTCAAATATAAATTTATCCAATATAGTTTTATATATCATTAGGGAGAAGTGGACTAGGAAAATTATAATATTTATATAGGGTTTAATCCAATATATAAAGATATTTTATTAATTGATTAATGTTATTTCATTCACTTTAAAATTTCAATATGATCTATATAGAAATATTTCAATCATATAATGTAATACTTAATTTGGAACCAAAAATATGGTCATCGGGTCATTAAAAGTGATACAAGAAAACGGGTTGAAACTAAACCATCTCAATGGAAATAATTTCCCTAGCTATATTTGAAAAAGAATTCCCTCCTTACAGATTTAGTTTTTTTCAATCATTGGTCATGAACTAACACAACTAACACCCCCTTAATTTATTTTTAAATATGTGAGTAGACCTATAATCCTATCTATAATAATCTATGAAATGAAAACTAGAATCAAAGTTATATATAATATGTATATGATAATTAAAACTCTAATAATTCCAACTAAAATATAATAATCTTCTAATAAACTATATAATATAATTACACATATCACAATGCATAAATTTCCTGCACGGAAAGATTAAAAATTCACAATAACATAAGAAACACATATGAAAACAACCCATAAGAATCATTGAACCTCAAATAATATCTAAATGAAAGTATAACAATGATCAATATCCAATTAAATCCAAAGAAAAAAAAAGTAACAGACACAGAGAGAGATATATTGGACTGATCATACATGTAATAAGTAGAAACCCCCCAGAACCTCTTGTGATCATGTAGAGGATGTATACTAATGTCATAAAGAATAAATTTCAAAATAAAATCATTACATACTAAAATTATTTCCAAAATAAGTTTTAGTTATCATATATCATATAAATGATGGTAACATAATATTGAAAAAATGTATAAATAAGTCCACCCAATATTAAATTTCCTGTAGAACTAGTTTCCTCAAACCCTAACATCACCTATCCACGTTCTTAAATCCCCTATATATATAATACCACATTTTTATCCATTCACATCATAACTAAATACACTTAATAACAACTAAAACCATACATCATGACCACATCACAAGCACATCCCCTATTGATATTTTTTATATGAGAGCCATTACTGATCATGTAAATATACTGTAATCCATAATTAATTTTAGAATATATATATATATATATGCACATTTGTTAACTATAACACAAGATAACATGGATACACATGCACATTATAACTATAAGATAACATATCCCATGTATAAATGAATTTATAACTGCATAGCCCCTGTATACAATAGTAGTATAAAGCGAAAAAGCTTGTAACCAAGTGGTCAAGGCTCATTCTTGGCATCCAAAATACCCAGGATCTAATCCGAGAAGGGAAAAATGTTTGGGTAATGTAACAGTTAGTTTCATCGATGGGCCCTTTGGGATAAAAAATGGGCTTTCAAGCCTTGTATTCAGGTCACTTGGCCTTGGGATGTAAAGACCAAAAAATTTCAAGGAAATTGTTTTTTCTAAAATACATTGTAATTTTACGAGTCTATGGCTTCAGATGGCACTTGATTCCGAGGCCCGGTGTACTGGGAATCAATTTCAGATGTTTAGCTCTGGTACATTCAGTAAACGAACGAGCAAGTTTTTCTATCTATTGAACTGATGGTTGGAGTTGAAATCTGAGGGCAGCAAAGAACTCACAGTGCTGGTAAATTCTTAAGAGGACTTTTACCATAGATGCGTTTGCACGGGAGAAGATGTTAAAATTTTTGGATTAAAGGAGATGTGAATAAAATTGTGGTACAATTTTATTTTTGTATCTAAGGTGGTTTTATCCTACATGGGGGAGTTAGGGTGGAACCCACAAGCACCTAACTACCCATGTGAGGATAAATGTGAGGTGGGGCCCACATGATCCCCAACCCTTTAGACTCTCTAAAACACCCTAAGCCCCCCCCCTCTTAATTTTGTAAACTCATCATTACTTGTGAAACCATGCCACCTTTTCTCTCTCTCTCCCTCATAAATCTTGCCATCACACTTTAAACAATTAATTGAACCACTTCAATTTATTAATTTAGTGTTTTGAAATTTAAATTTTGGAATGCATGGCATGATTAAATTAAATAAGGAGAAGCCTTATTTTATTTTTGGTTTGCTTGTTGTGTTGAGATTTTTGGGAGAGAGCTCTTGAGTTTCAAAAAAATGCTTCATCTCCATCGTTGAAGAATGCCAACTCTCCGATGAAAAACATCGACTCGGTGACCCCGGATTCTCCATCCCCTTCTTCCTCCATGACAAGGGAGGAGACACCGACGCAGTATCTCGCCAATGACGTCTCCCATTATAAGTTTCTCTCCACGAAAAAAGGGGAGACACCGCTTCCTCCTTGGGCGCACTCCGTTTTCGCTTACGAAACCTCACCCTGCAACACCTTCTTCTGCGACGCCTGACATTCGATATCTTTTGTTGAGGCTGGGGTAATTTTTTTTGTTCAAGTCTTTATAATCGTTATTCATTGCTTAAGGTTTGGCCGCATGATATCATCGTAAGGGGAGGACATCGGACTACAAAAACATGGCCGATTCTCCTGCCCTATACTTTGATAATTTTAGTTAATGTTGGAGGTGAAGGAGGTGCAGTGTCGTTGCACCGCACAGAGATGTAGAGGGCCGTAGTCGGAGCGGGCTGCAGCGGTGGGGCCCGGAGTCGTCGCGCCGTGCCGCAGAGACCGAGGAAGGCCACTACCATAGAAGACCGTGACGGAGGGGCGGGGCATTGTCACGCTGTCCCGGTGAGTCAAGATGTGGCCTAAGGGTGCGGCGAACCTGCAAGGGCGGCCGGATGAGCCGGAAGCCATCATCTCCATGAGGCGGGACCCCTTCTGGGTCCTGCGGAAGCTCAAAAAACTGCCCCGCCTTAATGGCCGGTCGTTCCCCAGAAACCGGGGGGTGTAACACCCCCCCCCCCTCCCCTAACCAGCTGATAGGGCGGACCCCTCTAGGTCCGCAGTTTATAAAAAACATGGTGTCGCGCCCCCTTTTCGTCCTGCTCGGCCAGCGGCCGGCTTCCGAGCTGGGCCACATGCTGCACGGGCCGGGCCAGCCGCAGGCCACGCGGGTCAGGCCAACAGTGGGACGGGTCGCGCCTGCCGCGGGCCATGCCACGCCAGCCGGGCTGGCCATGCCCAACAGGGCCAAACCTGGACCCGAGTCGGGTCGACCCAGGGGGTGTTGGGCCAGGTCGGACCGGGCCCAGACCCCCTATTTTCGGAACATTTCGGTTAAACAGATATATCGTGAGCTAAAGACATCTGATCAACACACCTTCAGTTGCGTAGGATTCTTTGGAACGAGACGGTTGTTTTGGTATATTATTCTCATGGATTAGGCTATGTTGCGGTATGGCATGGTTGGTTCGAACCTGAAACCAACCAGGCCCCTCAGACGGAAAAGCCAACAACATTCAGACCGGGTGTCCGATTGACATGTCGTCTGTCGCATTGAGTTCACATTGAAGAGTTGGAACTTCGAGATACATCAACTCTAGACTTCGTAAAAGTTGATTTATCGACCCCCTTGGATCGTGGAGCGGACCCTCCTGGAATCGAGCGTGATGTGTACGGGAACCCTAGAGCTGGCTACAACTACGACGACGATGACGACTGTACATGGATCCTACGTGGGTTCAGCAGCAAGGATGACTATACATGGATCCTCTATGGGTTCGGCAGCGATGATGACTATACTTGGATCCTCTGTGGTTTTGGCAGTGATGACGACTGTACTTGAATCCTACGTGGGTTTGACAGCGATGGTTACTGTACTTGGATCCTACATGGGTTTGGCAGCGACAACTTCTGTACTTGGATCCTATATGGGTTTGGTATGGGAGAGGATTCTGAGGATAAATCTATCTTCTCCGCCCCTCTTCATTAGTATTATACCTCTGTGAGAGAAGTCCTGACTTTCAGTCATTATCATCGATGTGATTGACTTTCTTTCCTGTGTGGACTAGGTTGTGCTTTCCTGTGTGGACTGGGTTGAACATGGGCACGTGAGTTGGAGCCGAACACGAATTGTTGACTTAGGTATATGTATGGGCATATACCTAAGTGGTGTTGGTTCATACTTTATGTTTGTATCTTTCCTTTGTGTTTTATCCATTTTGGATTCTGGGAGACCTTTGGTGGTCTCAGGTTCCCTAATGAGAATCATATACTCACCCCTTCACGGGCTATGCCCGCACTGTGTTGTGTTGGATGCAGATGACATACAACACTGGTCGAGGTGGAGTCTTGTGGAGAGGAACGGTACCTGGAGGTGGATCACTTGGCGGGGCGTACACGGAACGGACGGCTGGACCCGAGGAGCTGGGGATATCATTTGTACCCACCCTTTAGGTGGGATATCCAGAGGAAGACTTAGTGGTTGCTGGTTTACTTTACTACAACTGTTCTTTCTTTTATTTTGTAATATACTTTCAGTTGGGTTTTTATTCTGGCACCATTTACTTTCCAGCACTTACTTTTGTACTCAGTTTACTTAGTGTTTATTTCAAGTCGTGTAATTTGTTGTGTTTATTTACTTATATAAAGGCAATGGCTTCATTTTTTTCGGGATCTTGTCCTATGGTGCTAGTCGCCAACCCCTGGCCTTTGGAAGGCAGGCTTGGGGTAGTCACGGCATGGGCCCCATGGATGGGTCATGACAAATTGGTATCAGAGGAGTTGTTTCTACCGCAGAACACATGACTCGGATAATTTTTTCTGTGAAGTAGTAGTGGTATGAGTATTGAATGTGGTTTTCAGTCCAGGGATTCCAGTGTTGGTGCGGCAGCTGACATATCCATTCACCAGGACTGTAACTTCTGATTTCTGACTCAGTGCTCGAAAACACTGATTGCATGTGAGTTTCAAAAGTACTATTTTTGATTACTTGGTGTCATCTCACGAGGTATATTATACTAACCATGGCACACCTTTTACTTTTGAGGATGGCCCCACGAAGGCAGCCAGCTAGGGTTCTTAGCCACATGTGAGATGGAATCCCAACGAGTGATGAGGCCTCTGTGCAGGGACCCTTTATAGCAGAGGCACCAGTGATACCTTTTCTCGTTAGGCTACTGATACCACCAACCCTAGCAGCGGAGAGTGCACGCCGCCTGAGAGTGCTTCCTGAGTTTAAACGACAGAGGCTGCCCAGGTTCCACGGAGAGATGAACCCTCAGGCAGCCGAGGATTAGCTGGAGGCTATCGTCCGAGTCTTCAGATTGGTAGGCACTAGAAAACATTATGGTGATCCTTGCGGCGAGTCTCCTGCATGCAGCAGTAGGTAGATGGTGGATCTTGATGCTCTAGGTTCATGATGAGGCATCACTACTTTGGAAGAACTTCGAGAGCCTCTTCCACTTGGAGTTTGTCCAAGTCACCCTCTGTACGGTGTGCATCCAGGAGTTACTATAGTTGTGACAGGGCAGCAAGACAATAGGCCAGTACTCGGTGAGATTTACCGACCTCTCACGCTACTCCATGGACATGGTACGAGACCCATTCTTCCGGGCCAGGACCTTCATGTAGGGGCTGAGGCATGAGATCAGGGCTTCGATGATCTCCCTCAGCATTCTGATGTAGGAAGGAGTACTGGAGAGAGCCCTTCTTGTGGACAGATTCTTTACTAAGCCTATGCTAGCAGCGAGGTCTACCGCAGGGTGACAAGTAGCAGAGTCTTCTTCTACTGGTAGTAGACAGATGTCACAGAGGTCCAAGCAGACTAGGCTATCAGGTGGGAAACCACAGGATACTGGTTCAGAGGTGCGAGGCACACGTAGCAGAGCCATTCATACGAGAGGTATAAAGTGCTATACATGCGGCGGGTAGGGCCACATGGCTCATTACTATCTCACCCTCCATGCAGAGGAGCAGCAGACAACTGAGGGACCACCCAAGTAGAGGCTGAGGTTCAACCGTGGCGGTCCGCAGGGAGCTGGCGGACAAGGCAGACGGGCTGGCTGAGCAGTAGTTGGTGGACAACGCTTCGAGGCTCTACCACCACCACCAGGAGGACCACCCCGACCCCAGTGAGCTGGCAGATAGGCGTAGGCTCAGCTCCAGGCAGTCGAGGGCTACAATCACGGCGCACCTGAGATGATTCGAGGTACTATCTGGGTAAAATCCACCCTTGTTGCAGTTCTTATAGACACAGTAGTGAGTCATTATTTTATTGTTCCTTCCCTTTTTCGGAGCTTGTATATTCCGACCGAGCCATTAGCTTTATCCTTACGGCTATAGAATCTTACGGAAGTAGACTCGACGATTACACACTGGTTCTGGCAGTGTGAGCTTACTCTAGGAGGAGAGAGCTCGGCTGGGATCTTCTTGTAGCAGCGTCGAGTCCTTAGGACGTCATCTTGGGCATGGTTGGTTATCTTCAGTTCATGCTCAGATCGATTGTATTAGGTGCAAAGTGCGGTATGTCCGTACGGATGGAAGCAGCTTCACCTTCACCGGTGAGAAGGGAGCCTTTGCAGCGCAGGGTGGACTTACGCGGAGGAGAGGACAGCCGATCACACATCAGTTGGCTAGTCTTATCCTCGGAGCGGTTTATGTGAAAAGTCCGAGTTTTGCTGATGTGGTGGAATAGTATGCAATCGTTTTCCCAGATGACTTTCCACGACTACCTCCTCACAGAGAGTTAGACTTATACATTGACATGTACCCTAGGAAAACACCGATATCTACTCTATCATATCGGATGGCTCCCACCGAGCTTCGTGAGCTGCGGGTACAGTTGGAGGATTTGCAGGGAAAGGGATTCATCCGACCCAGTGTTTCACCCTGGGATTCTCTGATTTTATTCACCAAGATGGAGGATGGGAGCTTACGACTATGTGTCGACTACCATCTCTTGAATCAGGTGTCCGAAAAGAATAGTTATCCACTCCCAAGGATTAACGACCTCTTTGATCAGCTCAAGAGAGCATTATGGTTCTCGAAGATAGATCTTAGGTTAGGCTATCATCAGCTCAGAGTTCTAGACGGGGATGTGCAGAAGACGGACTTCAGATGTCAGTATGGCCACTTTGAGTTATTTTTTATGCCATTCGGCATAACCAACAATCCAGCAGTGTTCATGAGTCTCATAAATAGTATATTCTAGCCTTACCTCGATCGATTTTTCAAAGTATTTATCGATGAAATACTGATTTACTCGACTAATGAGGAGGACCACGCCTACCACTTGCGGGTTGTATTGGACACACTCTGGGAGCACCAGATTTCTGGTAAGATCTTGAAGTTTCAGTTCTGGATTCGAGAGGTCCACTTCTTGGGGCACATCATCTCTGAGGCTGGATTTGCGGTGGATCCTGCGAAGATCGAGGCAGTACTTGCTTGGGAGCCACCCAGGAGTGTGACGGAGGCGCGAATTTTCCGAGGTCTGGCTAGGTACTATCAGAGATTTGTTCCAGAAATCTCCAGAGTTACAGCAACACATTTCTCTTTGAAAAAGAAGGGGAAACCCTTCGTGTGGTCAGATTGATGTTAGCAGAGCTTTCAAGAGATGAGATAGAGATTGACCAGTTCACCCATCTTGATGCTACCAGAGGAGGGCGTAGGGTACATAGTTTACTACAATGCATCATGGACCAGACATGGGTGTGTCCTGATGCAGGAGTGGGGAGTGATCACTTATGGTTCACAAAATTGGAGGAAGCATGAGCAGAACTATGATACTCATGACCTGGAGTTAGCATCAATGGTATTCTCCTTGAGGATATGGCAGAACTATATGATGGGAGAGCGCTTTATAGTCTACTCTAACCACCAGAGTCTCAGGTACATCTTCTCACTGATGGACCTAACCTGAGATAGCGGTGATGGATTTTGTTCCTCCAGTACCCTGACTATGATATTGTCTATACTCATTGGATGGGGAATGTTGTAGCTAATTCTCTCAGCAGGAGATCAGGCATTCAGCTACATAGAGAGGTGATAGAGCAACTTGTCGCGTCTTAGATATCCATCATGGATAGAGTTGAAGAAAAATTTATACAGTCACTCATTGGCACTCCTCCACTATTAAAACGGGTCAGAGAGCCACAGTGTGGGGACATTGACTATGAGACGCGACAAGCAATGATTTCCATAGGGCAAGCGCCTGATGGATTTTCTGAAGGAGCAGAGCACATCATCCTCTCTAGGGGACATAACATGGTACCAATTGCACTTCATGAGGAAGTACTGAGGGAGTTTCACACTTCCCCTCTAGCGGTATATCCAGTAGTGGTGAAGATGTACCAGGATCTCAAACGATAGCATTGTTGGTCATGTATGAAGAAGGCTATAGAAGAGTTCGTTTCACGATGTCTCACCTGCCAGCATGTGAAGGCAGAGCACCAAGTACCGGCAAGCTTGGTACAACCCTTTGAGGTTCCGGAGTGGAAGTGGGACGGGATATCATTGGATTTCTTGACGGGTCTCCTATGTACTTATAGAGGACATGACTTCATTTGGGTGATCGTCGACCGACTCACCAAGTCATCCCACTTCCTACTAATCAAAGAACAGGGCTCAGTGGAGAGAATGGTACACCTCTACGTTCAAGAGATCATATGGAATCATGGTGCGCCATCGTCTATCGTCTCCGATCGACATGAGCACTTTACTTCCTAGATTTTGAAGGGGTATCAGGAGGAATTGGGGATGCAACTATGCTTGAGCACTGCCTTTGATCCTCAGAAGTATGGACAGACAGAGAGGACCATTCAGACACTTGAGGACATGATCCGTGCATGTTTCCTCGACTTTGTTCATAGCTGGGAGGATCACCTACCCTTGGTGGAGTTTTCGTTCAACAACAGATACCATTACACCATCGGGATGGCACCATACGAGGCATTGTACAACTGACCATTCAAATAACCTTTGTGTTGGACTGACCCTGGGACATCAGCACTCGTAGAACCAGAGATGGTTCAGGCTACGACAGAAAAGGTGCTAATCAACCATGAGCGGATGAGGACTGCACAGAGCAGACAGAAGTCTTATGCTGATAGGAGGCAGAGACCACTGGAGTTTGAGGATAGCGATTACATTTTCATATGGGTCTCACCTCAATGTGGATTATGGAGATTTGGGTGGGCCTGCAAGTTATATTCGCGCTTCATTAGACCATTTCAGCTCCTCTGAAGGGTAGGCAAGGTGGATTACCAACTTGCCCTTCCACCTCAGTTGCACCAGGTTCATGAGATCTTCCATGTATCTCAACTAAGGAGATATGTGCACGACCCAACACATATCATCGATCACGGGGAGCTGGACATCGATGATGGGGCTACATTCACGGAGGTTTCGGTGGAGATCGAGGATCGATAGGAGAGGGTGCTACGTGGATGGTCGATTCATCTGGTGCGCATTCGTTGGTAGCACGAGAACCTCCATGAGAGCACATGGGTGTGGGAGGCTCAGATGCGTGCACAGTACCCTCATTTGTTTCTCTAGTTTATGATGTAGTTTTACGAGGACGTAAAGCCTTGATGTGGGAGTTATTTAAAGACCCATAAAATTGAAGGAAATTTTTATTCTTAAATACTTTGTAATTTTATGATTCTATGGCTTCTGACGGTACTTGATTCTGAGGCCCAGTGTACCCGGAATCAATTTTCGATGTTTAGCTCAGGTACGTTCAGTAAACGAACAAGCGGGTTTTTATATATTTTGAACCAGTGCTCGGAATTGAAATCCAATGGCACTGATAAACTCGCAACGCCGATAATTTCATAAGAGGACTTTTACTGTAGATGCGTCTGCATGGGAGAAGAAGTTAATATTTGTGGATTAAATGAGAAGTGAATAAAATTGTAGTAAAATTTTATTTTTGTATCTAAGGTGGTTTTATCCAACATGGGGGAGTTAGGGTGGGACCCACAAGCACCTAA
Source organism: Viscum album (assembly GCA_963277665.1). Lineage (NCBI taxonomy): Eukaryota > Viridiplantae > Streptophyta > Magnoliopsida > Santalales > Viscaceae > Viscum > Viscum album. The sequence continues at coordinate 1,971,516,109 of OY728138.1, forward strand.
CTACCCATGTGAGGATAAATGTGAGGTGGGGCCCACACGAGCCCCAACCCTTCACATTCTATAAAACTCTTTAAACCCCCCTCTTAATTTTGTAAACTCCTCATTACATGTGAATCCTTTCCACTATCTCTCTCTCTTCCTCATAACTCTTTCCAACATACTTAAACAATTAATTGAACCACTTAAATTAATTAATTAAGTGTTTTGAAATTTAAATTTTTTAATGCATGGAATGATTAACTAAAATAAAGAGAAGCCTTATTTTATTTTTGGTTCGCTTGTTGTGTTGAGATTTTGGGGAGAGAGCTCTTGATTTTCGTAAGACGCCTCATCTCCTTTGTTGAAAAACCCCAACTCTCCGACAAAGAACATCGACTCAGTGACCCCGGATTCTCCATCCCCTTCATCCTCTTGGACAAGGGAGGAGACACCGAGGCGGAATTTTGCCAACGATGTCTCGCCTTATAATCTTCTCTCCACGAAAAAAGGGGAGATGCCTATTCCTCCTTGGGCTCACTCCGTCGTCGCTTACAGAACCTCACCCCACGACATCGTCTTCTACGACGCCCGACGTTCGATATCTTTTGTTGAGGTAGGGGATATTATTTTTTTTCAAGTCTTTATCATCTTTCTTAGTTGATTAAGGTTTGGCCACATGATATCGTCGTAACGGGATGAGATCAGACCGCAAAAACACGGACGACTCTCCTCCCCTCTGCTTTGTTAATCTTCATTAATTTTGGAGGTGAAGGCGGCACAGTGTCATTGACCGCGCAGAGACGTAGAGGGATGCGGATGGAGCGGGGCAGCGGTGGTGGTGCGCGATGCTGTCATGCTGCACCGGTGAGACGAGCTGCGGCCTAAGCCCTTGGCAAACCAGCAGGGCTGGCCGACCGAGATGGTCGCTGGCATCACCAGGAGGCGAGACCCCTTCTAGGTCCCCCAACAGCTCACAAAACTGCCCGGCCTTAATGGCCAGCCGTTACCTAGAAAACAGGGGGTGTAACCCCCCCACACCCTGACCATCTGCTAGGGTGGAACCCCACTAAGTCTACCGTTTTTAAAAAAAAGGTGTTCATGCCCCCTTTGCATCCCGCTCGGACAGCAGCGAAGCCGCGACCGTCTTCCGATCCAGGCCGCAGGCTACTCGTGCAGGGCCAGCCGCAGGCCATGCGGGCTAGGCCAGCTGGGCCCAGCCGGGCCGGGCCCGGACCTGAGTCGGGTCGACCCGGTTCCGGTCGACCCAGGGGGTGTTGGGCCAGGTCGGACCGGGCCCAGCCCCCCTATTTTCAGAATGTTTTGGTTAAATGGATATATCGTCAGCTACTGACCTCCAATTGATGCCCGTCAGTTGCATAAGATTCCTTGGAACAAGACGGTCATTTTGGATTATTACACTCAAGGTTTCGGCGAAGTTTTTGTATGGTCGGGTTGGTTCGAACCGGAAACCAACTGGGCCCCTGGGACGGAAAAGGCAATAACTCTTAGACCGAGCGTCTGATTGACGCACCATCTGTCGCATTAAGTTCTTATTGAGAAGTCAGAACTTTGGGATACATCAAATCTAGACTTCGTAATAGTTGATTTATTTAACCCCTTGTCTCGTGGAGTGGACCCTCCTGGAATCGAGCGTGCTTTGTACGGGAACCCTAGAGCTTGTTGCGACTACGACGACGATGACGACTGTACTTGGATCCTTCGTGGGTTCAGCAGTGAGGACGATTGTACTTGGATCCTTTGTGGGATTGGCAGTGATGAAGACTGTACTTGGATCCTCCGTGGTTTCAGCAGTGATGATGAATGTACTTGGATCCTACGTGGGTTCGACAACGATGGTTACTGTACTTTGATCCTACGTGGGTTTGGCAGCGACAACTTCTGTACTTGGATCCTACATAGGTTCGGTAGGGGAGATGATTCAGAGGCTACATCTATCATCTCCACCCCTCTTCATGAGTAGTATACCTGTGTGAGTTGAGTCTTGACTTTCATTCATTATCATCGATGTTATTGACTTTCATTCCTGTGTGGACTGGGTTATTATTTCTTGTGTGGACTGGGTTGAACTTGGGCTAGTGAGTAGGATCCGAACTGGAATTGATGACTTAGGTATATGTATGGTCATATACCTATGTTGATTTGGTTGATACTTTTTGTTTGTATCTTTCCTTTGTGGTTTATCCATTGTAGATTCTGGGAGACCATAGAGGGTCTCAGGGTCCCTACTGAGTGACATATACTCACCCCTGCATGGGCTATGCCTGCACTAAGTTGTGTTGGTTGCTGACGACAGACAACACTGATCGAGGTGGAGTTGTGTGGAGTGAAATGATACCTGGAGGTGGATCACGTGGCGGGGCATACATGCAGCGGATGGCTGGACCCGAGGAGATGGGGAGATCATTTGTACCCACCATTCATGTGGGATATCCGGAGGATAACTCAGTGGTTTCGGATTTACTTTATTGCTGCTATTCTTTCTTTTCTGTTTTGCTGTAATTTCAGTTGGGTTTTTATTCTATCCTATTTACTTTCAAGAACTTACTTTTGTACTCTGTTTACTTAGTTTTTAATTCATCTCGTGTACTCTATTGTGATTATTTACTTATATAAAGCCAATTCCATCCCTTTTATCGGGATCTACGCCTTTGGTGCTTGTAGCTAGCCCCTGGCCTATGGAAGGCAGGCTTGGGGTAGTCACAGAACGGGCCCTGTGGATGGGTCATGACATTGGCCTTAGGGCTATGTAAGGGGGTTGACTCTACCAAGTTTTAAGGAGGTCTTCCCTTTTAATAAAAAAGTGAGGCTTCGGCCCCAAAGTTTAAAATAAATAGTAGTACTCATGCTATAACCAATATATATCATATTTAAAATGTAAAAATATACAACTCTATTTATAGAAGTGAGATAGAGGGTCTGAAGAAGTAGTCAACCACCAAAATCCAAATAATTCATAATCATTTGATGACACCTAGAACCCAATGCTAGGTACAGTGATCATTATTACTATCCAGCATCAAGTAGTGGAGTTTAATAAATAAAAATCTAATAATGAAAAATTAAGAGTATAAATTCCATCAAAATAGAGACTACGTAGTTATTGTATTCAATATCTAATTAATTACTCACATATCACAATAATTTAAAACAATAATAATGAATAATCTAATACTCAAGTAGGAAAAATAAGAATAATAATTTTTTATCAATTTCATTTCATTTATTATAAACCAGATACCAACCAATTTATAATATATATTTTTCTTCAGTTTAGAAATAAACTTAATTTTATTAACATAAATAAAAGTTTTTGGAATTAAATATTGTGATTATATTTACCATAGTACATGTTCTTTAATTCATTAAAAATATTTAAATTATTAAACACAAAATTCTAAAATTTCATGAAAACCCCATGAATTATCTATATTAATAGTTCAATATAAATGAAATCAATTGATTATCCATATGTAAAATTTCTGATTAGTTTTGGATATTATTTTATGTTTCACGTGAGGGTAACTATATAGTAAAATATACTAGACTCGAAATTTAAATAATTGATTTTGTAAGAATGAGTATGCATCTTCCAAGATCCAAAATGAAAATGTTAACCCATTTCATCGATATTTTTTATGGATGTACATATTTAGGGAATAACAATTAAAAAATATTATTATGAAGTATATACATTAGGTATTTCCATGTTTTTGGGAACCCAATATAAAATAGATTCCAATAGAAAATGAAATCAATTATATTTTGGTTGAATAACTCATAGGGTCAGTCTTTTACAATGAAATTACAATGAGAAAAAATTTATAAAAAAATCAGACATGATCATTAGGGGGGAAGCAAAATTTCCTTTATAAAAATAAATGAAGACAAATCAAAATGTGATGAATAGACCATGTACTATCTAAGAATCTAAGAAAGTATATAAAGAAAAATGTTGCTAAACACCAAGAAAAGAATGAGTAAAAATAAATTGAATGTATGGTTATACTACTATGAGAAAAGTTGTTACATCAAGATAGAGTTCCCATTAGCCAAAAATATGTCGAAGGAGAATACGAAATGGAAAACATTATTAAAAATGTCAACATGGAGTACTACCAACAACTCCCTCTCCTCTTCATGAGGAATATGTAATAAGAGAACCAACATAAAAATAGACCATGGTGAGTTAAAATATCCTACATCCTCTTGATATCCTTAAAATAATAACTGTTCTTTTTTTCTTATTCATTATAATGAGGAAAAATATTCAATATAAAATTAAACAATGGATTTTTTAAAATCACCACTAAATTTATCGAGCTAAAAATGATGTAAATTCTTATTTTTCATGAGAATGATCATCTATCCAATGACAATGATGAATTTTCAATGAAATTTAAATTGGTAATTAAATCTAAAAAACTGGAATTTATAATCATAGAGTTAAAAAATCACTTTCCGTGATTAACTGAAGGGAGAGAAATTTATATTCAATTTTTGTCTCATAGTGAAATTGTAAAAATAATTATAGCCTTGGATAAAATGAAATATATAATCCGAAAACTAAATATATAATTTGTTTAAAAAATAACTCAAAATATAAACTTTCAAATTATTGATGAATGACTGGGTGCAAGATTTATGAGTGTAAAATTTTGAAATCTCAAAATGGTAGACATAAATTTATCTACCTCTATTTTAATATAATTTTTAAAAAACATAATATTTGTAATGGAAACATATATCCCAAAACCATTGATTTTAAAATATGGCTAACATTTGTTGACCCAAAATTTGGTTACCAAATTCTACAGTATATTGAATGTTTTAATAAGAATAATATCCCATGAATCAAGACTAATTACAATATGTAATTTTGATTTTATTATTATAGTTCTAGGTAATTCTAACTAGTGGAATTCATTTTGAATTTAATTAGAAAATGTTTTACCCATACATAACCATTATGGATGTTTTTTACAGTAAAATATAATTGTGATTTTAGTATTTAACAATTAATTAGAGGTAATGTATTAAAAAATAGTTCAAAATATTATTTTAATTCTCTTTGAGATTTAGAATTTATCCATAAATTATATTTAAAGTTGAATGAAAACATTTTATAGAAATTTTTTAAAAATTTATATTTTTATTAAATTTTTATTTCAAATGATATCAAAATTAAAATATGCCCTTCATTATTATTTTCATACATTATTTTAATTCAAATGTTCTGTTATTTTATGTTATTTAATGAAATTAACATTTTATTATGTAATAATTGGTATTTATTTTAATATTATAATTAATTATTGAAAACATTTTTTAGTTATTAATTATTTCTAAATTATTTATCTTGATTGAGATGCCATAAATCCATAGGTCACCTGGTGTTTATACAGTAGGTAGCTAGTGGTGATTTAGGGAATATGAAATATATTATATTTCATACTAACCAAACGAATAAACTGAATGTCTCACCTATAGCTTCACTTAATTACATCTTGGAATCTTATGTTTGAGATACATTTCATTTATTTGTTTTCCACTTTTATATTTCAGTCAACAAAAGATTAAAATTCATCCAATATTATAATATAAAAATCTATTAAAATCTATTTTATTATAAATAAGCTATGTATTACTATGATATGTGTTTTGTATTATCTGTCTGTATTCTAGAAATTTGATAATATTTTACATATTTATACATTGTAACAATGATATCCTAGATTATCCCTAAAATTCATATTAAAAAAGATCTCACGTGGGATGCTTTTGTTTACAAAATATCCATTTCATATGTAAATTGTTTTAATTTCCCTTCATAACATTAGAATTACTATTAATTTTAAATTCAGGACACATTTAAATATAGTTATACATTTCTATTTTAAATCACAAAATCATTAATATATCATTAAATATTTATATCATTTTTTCATTTATCCCTTTATATAATTCATTAAGTTGTTGATATATTTCACTAACTCTCTTAGTTGTGCTTTTATTCATTACAAATTAATCACTTGAGTCACATATATTAGTTTCTCTAAAATAAATTAAAATTATTGTTTATTGGAGTTGTACCCAACTATTTTGGTAAAATATGAAATAGTCCAAAGAAGAAATATTTTTTTAAGAATTGAATCCTGATTATTTTCTACTCAAGAAGTTTTTTTCAAATTGAATTTCTTTTCACATGGGGTAAAATATTTATTTCATAAATTATTTTTTAAATTATAGATACATTATTTTATTTGAAACATGATTTAAATATATTTTTTATGGAATATTATAATTTTGATTTAAATCTATAATTGAAGGGGATCCAAATAAATTTTGATATCTAAATAGATTTCTTGAGAGATAATATTTCATAACAATACAAAAACATGTTTGTATTTCAAGGTTATATTTTTTAAAAATAGTCTTATTTGATCTCAAATTTAATGGATGTCATTTTATCCATAAAAGTGATATATTTTGTTTTATAAATGTTTTCTGAAATAGTCAAATAATTTCAAGGCATAAAATTCATTTTCATTATCTAAATCACTTAATGTAACATTATGAGTTATGAAACATTAATTTACATCATGATTATTTAAAACACGAACCACATATAACATTTAATATGTTACCTTTATCTCTCTAAGAATTTATTTTAAGATTTATGATAACTACATTGAGGGGATATGGTGATGAGATTAATTTTATGACTCCTTTAATAGAATTTTTAATATTATATTAGGGATTAAAGAGTATAGAATATAAGATATATTCACTTTCTAGTCCCATAATGGGTATTTATCCATGGTTTGAAATCTAATTAAAATCATTTTAATTTCATTAATGAGTGTTATTATTATTTTATATCTACAATGGGGAGATAATATTCAAATTAATGAATAATTTATATTATTTATTAGAGAATTTATAATAGTTTCAATGTATAATTTAATATATCAATTATTTTGAAAATATAATATTTATGAAATTTAATTATTACAAAATTTTTTATTTTCTTGGATTTTTAACTCCTCATAATAACTAGGGTGATGTTTTTAATTTTTTTTTAAATCATCATTGAATTCAATTTCAAAAAATACTTTTTAATTATTGGAATGAGTCGGTCTATTTTTATTATGGAATATTGGAATAAATTTTGTATATAATCATGATCATGCCTATATTTTTTAATTAAATTGGTTTGGTGTTTTTGATCATCTGAAACGGGTATAATTATGTACATCTCACTCACGTAGGGTATTTTTAATTATTACAGACACTCATTTGTTATAAAGTAATAAATAAAAAATACAATAGACTACAATGCAGGATCTAAAGGATTGTTAAGGAAAATTTTAGAGTCCTCCATTTTTATTAATCAATAAGTATACTACAATTCATTGATAGAAAACAAGTTTTCTAGCTTCCACCGACAAGCTGGTAGATCACACTGGGTAACCACTGACACCCATCTAATATAAAGTGTCAATGAGGCAAAAAAGTGTGTTTTTAATGGTATATTCCATAGATTCTCTCACTTACCTAAAACATGAATCAACCCACATGTCAACATAAACACTCATATATACTCCATATTATATATACAAATTCCCTTTTTTCATAGAAGGAAATGATACAATTTTTCAATGCGTAGGCTTCTCTTTTTTACTTGTTAATAGGTCTATTGAAAATTTTATTTTTATTCAATATATCTTCTACATTTTTCTGTCATTATCTCTCAAATATATTTTTTATTAATCATTAAAAATAATTTTTGGTGTTTTTTCTATAATTTGATATCTCCAAAGAAAGCATCCTCTTTATGTTCGTTTTGTTTCATTGTATTCCCTTAAAAAGGATTGGGTTTCAAAATACATATATGAGGGGATAGTATTATAATACCTTTAATGTGAAAGATTTATTTCTCACTATCATTGTGTGTGAAATTCTATGATATCACTTACCTTAGTGTGAGAAAGATTGGGTTTTCTTTCATGGTCCATAAAGCAGGTTATATTCATTGTAATTAGTTTTATTAGATATCGTTGAATCCGAGTGATTATAAATCCTCCAAATACCTCATGGGTGGAGACTTGGGCACCATTAATGGGTGTTTGAGGGAATTCATTATCAAATTATATTATTTTAGTAATTTTAATTCCTCTTAGAAAACTAATTTATGTAATCATAGTCACATAAAAATATATATTATGCATTAAAAATCTATTATTTCCATACTTAATGGAAATATTTTAAATAATTTTTTATTTTTAAAAGTTTTTAAAATGATATTAATCCATTTCAATATTTACTATTAAAAAATGGAATTATATACAATGATGATTTCAAAAACATAACACGTTATAAGGGGAGATCATTTATGTATTAACATTACCATTAAATCTCTAGGATCATTAGAAGGAAGTTATATGGTATGTGGCCCTTATTTTGATAGAAAAAAATATGATTAAATGGAAATTATACTCTAAAATTTTATTAGATGTATAGGATAACCATTTTGAAATAAAAAATTATGTATGGCTATAAAACCATCAATGATTTACAAGAAAAATGGATGAAACAAAAACAAGGGTGTTTGATCATAATAGAAAATCCAGGATTTATTTACATGACATGAATTATACAAATGAATTTTTTATAATATCCTTGAGTAAATGGGATCATGAATGATGAAATTATTATAAGGTACACATGGAGGTTCCTATAAATAAAAGGATACAAGGCTTTATACACACTGAAATAAAGTTAAAATATTTTGTATCCATCCTAATGAATCCATATCTGAAATGTTTACCTATTTAACTAATATTTATATTTATAGGAATTGTTTATGATATAATATTTAAAAATATATTATTATCAAGGAGATCTATTGGGTATATCATATATATTGGGTATCTAATGTGATGAATATCAAAAAAAAAGTACATAACAAAATATATTTATTATAGAACTACTGGGGTCACTCATAAGATATCATATTATAATGAATAAAAATGGTTTGATTTTTCTGGGCTGGTAAATATGAAAATTCAGATCATTATATTTAAGGAAACTAATGATTATATATCCATATTTGATGAATAAATCATGAACCTAGAAAAAGATGTAATGAAAATTCACAATGAAAAAGGAGGAATACATTCGTGATATTTAGAATAACCAACAAGGTGAACTGGTGGCATGGTCTATGGATAAAAGAAAAGGTTCACATCAATATAGAGTCCCCATTATTAGAAAATAAGATAAAGGAGAAAAATGAATGAATAAAGACACTAAAAGTGTCTATAAGCAGCACTAGTAATGTCTCAATCTCAACCTAATCTCACAGAAGGTATGAGACCACAAATGAATAATATATCATGATGACATATAATAGATTATATCTTATTTTTATTCATAAAATTTAACTTTTTCTTATATACATGTTGATTATAATGATCACAGTCAAGCTAGAGAATATGTAATGAAAGGATTGTATATTCTCATCATAAAATTTATAGAGATTTAAAATAAATATGATTCTAATTTTTCTCAGAAAGATAAAATATCAAAAGGAATATAAGATATATCCATGAAATTTAAATATAAACAAGATTTCAAAGAATAATTAAAACAATAATTGAAGAGATTAAAAAGACACATTATATGAACACAAAATGAGAGAATAATTTAAATTTAATTTTAATATTTTAGAAATACAATTATGTGACTAGTTATAATAAAAGGTTCCCTAAAAATACCATGCATACTCATTAATTATGAGGAAAATATCAATAGAAAATTTTAATAATTTTTGAAATATCGAGAATATTATTTAGGAATGTTATTGAAAAAATGCATGATATAGAGTGATAAATTTCTTCCACCTATCCTCAAATATATTTATTGAAAATATAATATTTCTTATAAGAACTAATATCAGATAAACATTACGTTTACAAAATCATTAATGGAAAACAAATTGCACCAAATTTTGGGGAAAATATATTTAGTATCTTGATTGTTTTATAAGAGTAATGTCTCAAGAATAAAAAACTGTTTTTGCATATCATTTTGATATTATTATTTTTCAGCGTGGTATTAATATCTTGTTACATCCCCTTTTTAATTTTATAAGAATGTTTTCTACCATTTCATTTTTGACATATGATTTTTATTATCTTAAAATTAATTATTATTTCACTTTTTTAATATCCATTACAGGTAAGTTGTTGAAAATATTTTAATAATAACATTTTAAATAAAATTGAGTTATTTTTTTATTTTTTTTAATTTAATAAAATTATTTTTTGAAAATGATTTCAATAATATTATTGTAATTATGTTTTTATTTAAAATAATATCAACATTCGAATTTATCATTCATTATAATTTCCATTCATTAATTAAATAAAATTTTACTTGATTTTATGATGCTTAATAAAATTTATATTTGAGTATCTAATAATTAGATTTCATTAATTGCTATTAAATAATTTATGGAATATTTTTAATTTTTTATCATTTCTAAATTAAATTTAAAGATTATGATTCCTAGAATCCACTAGAAACTTGATGATTCCTGACCTAGTATTTAATACTGATTTATAATACTAGATTCTATTTTTTTAATCAATGATTATAAGATATATGTGACTAAAACACCGATAGATTTCTTCCATGTTTTCATGGCCTCTTATGTTGGGAATGTTTTTCATTTGTTATAGGCATCTTTTATTTCCTATTTAACTTAATGAATCAGTATTCATCTAATATTATGAAAACAATATCTATTAAAATTAAATTCTTTAGAAAATGTCATTTAACTATGTATTCCTCACAAATGTTTTATTCGTTATCAAATTTTGAACTCGACTTTTATAATAATTTTTATAGTTATAGAAGGAGAGAATGGGACCAAACGTTTTACCAAAAAATGTATGTCTTAATTTTTTTCTCAATTAGGTTGAGTTTGTTTCCAAAATATTGTTTTATATGTTAAAACTATTTGAGTTTATTTTTATAACATTGATATTTAGAACAATTCATATTATTGACATATTTAAATTAAAACATATAATTCTCTTTCAAATCATTAAATTATTGATCTATCCTAAAATTTTCAGATCACTGATTCATTGATGTATTTATTTAAATATTGAACTGATTTTAATATTTCATTTAATCCCTTAGGTTCATTTTTATTCTATGCTAATTTAACTATTTACTTAAATTTTATGTGGCACCCAATAATTTATATTATTCTTCTTTTTATGGGAAGTAATCATTTTACATAAATTTGAAATGTTCATAAAGGGGAACATAAATTTTTTAATGAAATCAAACTTGATAAAATATGTTTTATAGTCTAGTAGTTTTAAAAAAAAATCAATTTCAAAACACATGGGTGTGTAGTTTCTTGTTCTACAATTATAATTTATATTTATGATTTTTATAACTATTTTATATTTGATTTTAAAATCTACTTTTGAGATAATCCTTGATTTTTCTTATTTGTTATATAATATAGTGTAATATAAATTTAATTATATATATATAAATTTTTATAGAAAGATACACTTTCTGAAAAAAAATTTATCAGGTTTATATTTTAATGTTATCTTTTTATAATTGGTGATAATTTCGTTAAAACATTTATTGGCTGGTTTTTGGAAAAGGAATGTCTGGTTTTTAGTTTCAAATATTTATTTTGAAAAATTAAAATGGTTTTAATAATTTAAATTTATTTCATTTTTGACCTCTCTTAATGGTACAATATGTGTTAGGAAAATTTAATTTCTATTTTTATCTTATTCATGATCATCAACATAATTTGAATGTAATAATTTTTTCTATATAACCCCCTCTTGAGTCTTATTAGAATTACAAAGGGGTAGATTGGGGAAGGTATTAATGGTATGATTCTCTTATGACTCTTTATACTAATTTTACTGAGAGAAGATTAGGAAATATAGGATATAATCCTATTCTAGTCTATCTATTAATATTTCACAGTTATTTAAAATATATTTCTTATTTTTTTTATTTCAAGGATGTTAATAGTTTTGGGTTTATATCTAAAATGTGGGAGATGGGTTTTTCATAATAGAACCAATTATATTGGTTACATGTGTGAAAAAGTAACAGTTCAAAATACTATTTACCTTGTTTAGTTTTCTTAAAACATGCATTTTTTTGAAATTGAATTATTATAAAAATGTTGAATTTTTTAGATTTTTAATGTTTTTATAATCACAAAGGTTTAGAAGTTGTTTAGAAAATTTTAAATAATAATTTAATTCCATATCTAGTTTGGTTTTGGATGTATTGAAAGGAATTGGATTAGTTTCAATATCAAATATTGAAATTTAATTTGGATATAATAATGATCACACCTATAATTATTTATTAAATTTAATTATTTTTTATTATAATAAAAATGGTGAATAACATAAATATAAATACCGTAGGTAGTTTTGATTGATTAGAAACATATATGTTGTTTTTATCTATTTCTTTTGATGTATTGTCGTGTTTTAATTTAAAAAAGTTTTTTATGAAGGTACCAAAAACATTGGAGATAAAAATAGGGCATGAATGATAAATTTATAGTGATCCACCTATAAGAACCACTGAAACTGGGTGGTGTTTCATTAAGTGGTGTTCCATGAAATATTTAGTGGGGGCCTAATATAAAGCCATTTCTATCTTGGTGCCACTAATGAGTTGGTAGACCACACCATTTAGAGAGTAAATCCCACTGTCTATCCAGTGGTCGTGGGATAGAATAGTATAATAATAATTATAGGATTTCCCCCTCATTTTGTCTCAACCACAAATGGATTGAATCAACCATGATGCCTTAAGAACCCTTACTAACCGATTGTAGTCTATAAATAGACCCCTTAGTTTTTTATATGTAAATGGTTCAATTTTTTATATAGTTATTCATATATTTTTAACTCTTTATAACATTTTATAGAAGTTTTCTAATATTTAATAATTATTATATATTTTTATATCCCTATCTATTTTTATCATATTTCATGTCTTTTTCATGTACTGAGAATGTTTACTGTGTGGTTCAATGGGACGAAACAAAAGAAAAGACCGATTTTATTTCATATGGTTCATCCATGTTAATTAAATATATGTGTAAGTTTATCAAAAACATATGGGATTGGATAGGTTATCACTTACTTTAAATTGAGGTATTAGGTTTTCAGTAACATTGATTATGAAAGGATAAGTGATCACATCCATCAATGTGTGGGAGGATGGGTTTTCTTGCATTACCCTATAGTTAATGGATTGTAATTGTAATCAATTTCCATGGATACTATTGAGGAAAAGGTATTATAAATCCTACATAGGCTATGGGGATGAGATGTAGGAACCTTTCATGGGTAATTTACTATCTTCATTAACATATTATATATTTTTACTTTATTTCTTATATACGAACCCATTTTTAGGACTTCACTAATAAATATAATTATTACACCTAACACATATCATTACGTTTATTTTTTAAATTCCATTGAATTATGTTTTTATTTATAAAATTTTGTAAAGGAAACTCACCCCATGCTTTCAATCTTTACTCTAACCTTCAGTTGAACACAGACATAAACAACATGACTAACCCATGATCACTAAGAAAACATATCCATTATGAAACAATAATAAACAATTGATTGATAATCCAACAATTTTATGGAATAGTATATCTACTTTTTTGAAATAAGAATCAATATATGTTATGATATGGAAGGAGGAGTAGACATACATTGGATTAATGTTAGTATTTTTCATACTAAATGACTAAGGATTGATCTATTTGTCCAATATTTCTCTAAAATGATACTAAAATAACTATACAGTCGACAGTAGACCGGGGAAAAAATTTATTTTCTGTATCCACCCCCATTTTTTAGATAAATATATAAAACACTATATAATTACATGGGAGGCACTGATAATTACACGACATGTCTAGATATGAAATTCCCAAAATAATATTAGCAAGTGGATAACCATTTTTTGATGATAAATAAACATTTGATTGGTTGGAATAAATAGTCACATATAACTACTAGGTGTTTCCGGCCATGGATATCAATCTTTTAGAACCCATGGAACAATTAGAATATTTCCCAGTCAAACATGATCAACCTTATATCAAATCTTATGACACAATATATACCCAACATTGCAATGATTCATAATAATATGTCAATATAACATGAAAACTTGGGAATCCTGATGTATCACCAAAAATCATGGATAAATTTATCCCCACAATATGTTAAAATAAACAAGATATATGGTTAATTTTGGGAAATCTATTTATTCAAGAAATTCCCAAAACAACTCAAGATGCACGATACCACAACATAAATACTCACCATGTAATCCACATTATGTAAGACTATCTGAACGTTTCTCAATGATATGAAACCCTAAAAATCCCTCTTCATAATAATAACCATAAAACCATTTTTTTAATAGAGAAAAATTAATTCCACAACCCATCTCCACCTTTGATTGAGAAGGTTTCATAATAAAAACTTCAGAGCATCATATGGGACTAATAATGAAAAACAAGAAAAAATCATTTCCTATAATAATAAGATACATCCAAACATCTCCAATAAAATTCCAATATTCATAAAATAAAACTTTTATTATTTGAGAATGTTAGGTCAATAAATTAGATACATATCAAATGATTATCTTCCTTCATTATCAAATAGATCCCCATGTTGAATAGATAAATATCATTGAAAACACCTTTGGAGAGACTACTATCTTAAATTTCTCAATGTAAAATAATCACATTGAACAAACTATATGATTAATGTCACATAATTATAATGTATGCGTAAAAATTATCTAATAAAAGTATTTTCATTTATATTATGTAAAAAAGTATATTGTAAAGACACATATTATATTGTGCATGAATCTATAAATCATGCTCACAAGGACAATATTAATAGCCATTGTGTCGCCACTTTCATGAATTGATTAAATGACAAACCAAAAATACACAATCATTCATTGGTTTAAAATCATTACAATCTATTCAATTAATGGAACATTATTTATATAATCCAATTCAAATTAATAAATTAAATGATAGTTACCATGATGATACAGAGAAAGATTCAATTCATGGAAATGGAATGAGTTTCATCTTTCACTGATGTAATTTCAAACTGATATAAAACCCCAAAAAAATTCCCTATCAAAACAAAATGTCCAAGAAATAATGAAGAAAATAGAGTCACAAAAACAAAACTCTACTAATGGAAATGAGTATATACTTCAAGAATGGCTAATATATAATTTTAAACTCCCATTCATCTCCCATGATCTATATATAACTTCTATTGATTGTGTTTTTCCTTCATCCATCAAAAAATAACCTTCAAAATTTATATCATTCATTTATCATGTTTTGGTTTAAAAATTGATTACTCTCCTACCTTGTCCATGTATATTGTATATATACAATTTAGTTTAAAAAATGATTCAAATGGGTATTTACAAAATTATTTAGGATAAATATTATTATGTGTAATGTTAAATATGGGTAGAATATTCACTATCATTACTAAAAAATCATTAATTCATGAATGAAACATCTATTCTGACGTTTTGATATTAATATTCATTGTAAAATTAATATATGGATGATAATCCATGATGATGTATAAATTGTAGTCAAAGGAGTGACTGTCGGACTTTCTTAGTCAAGAAGTAGAACAATGATCATAATCCAATATAATAATCCACTAAAACCTTGGGAGATACAAAATATTATTCCCCTACTACATTGCCAATACATAAACCAATGCTTGACAAATTAGTTGTTATAAAATTTATAACATACTCAACCGATCCAATTTCCCTGAAATAAAATCATAAAAATATTTTGGTTGAGTTAAACCATTCAAAAAATCCATTAGAATTTTCCCCCACATAATTCAAGAAATATAAAATTATCAAATAAATTAATCAGATCGCAGTGATTGGCCATCATCGTATGGTTGAAAAATAACAAGATTAAATATACATGAAAACCACTTATCCTGGTGCATAAAAAATGAATTCTGAAGTTATGATTTAAATTTGTGATGAAAGGACTTACATCAAATGCAGATCTTTGAAACTATATGATAATTTCCTCATATACCTATTATAGAATGAAGCGAGACCTTGAAAAAATTAGTAGATGTTGATCATCCATAAAAAATTTTGAGAATCACTAAAACAAAATAATCATGGTATAAATAAACACTTTAATCCTCAAAATGAGATTAATATAATATTTTTAATATATATCACTTCATTTTCATCTATTATAATAACTATTTACCATAAATAAATTTTATTTTATAATGTAATATATCAGCCTGCTCTATCCGTTTACATTATTTTATATTACCATGAATGAAATATTTGGATGAATTCTTATAAATTATACTCAAAACACCATATCCTATCCTTGGTTTATAAAATATATCAATTTCATTTTCTATAATAACCCCTCCCACAATCAATATGTACAATTCATATCACAAAGGGAGAATATATCTATCAAACTAATATAATCTGTAAGGACAAAAAAAATCACTAATAATTTTGTGTCACCATGACATTAAAAAAACACTAACATTAAATTTTCATGTTCATGATTGACATATTTAAATTCATGTGGTTGTAATTTGTCAGACCCATGAGATATGAATTCCAAAAACTAAACTAGAATATCAAAAAGGATGTGGTGTAATTCATTACTAAAATCCCTAAACATAACTCCATCTAAAAATTGATGAAAATTTGAATTAACCTATGTATCTTACTAATATTCAAAACCAACCTAACAATCAATGGTGAAAATAGATTAATGATACATTATGGGGAAATATTTAATATGATTTATTTTAAGAGAGAATATTGAAAATGATTCAAATAATTGTATACAATCCCTTGAAAATAATGAATCTATAGAACAATCAATGGGTATTCAAATGAAATAACTATCAGGTTGTTGAAATTTTCACTAATTAATCATAGCTAAAATACGACATGCCAATTGATGATCTATATGGTTTTATAAATACTAAAATTAGAAAACGATCCAAATAGATGACAACATTGATGTACCATTAATGTGGCACACATGTTATCCTCAAGATCCTCTTGAGAAATATAATAATTTTGTATTAATTAATGATCATTTCCCCAAACAGTTCTAAGAAATCATGAAACATGGATATCATCAATCCTATAAATGTGACTGCTGGTTTTTATACTTTGAAATGAATTCCAATGAATTCATAGTGTCTTCAATGAAATCAAATGGAAGTATTCGGAGTATATTCCTATTTCAATATAATGTTTTGATAGTATGAATAAAAATAAATCATTAATAACTAGACTATTGACATTAACGAATCACACAAATCCTTGAAGATTGTGAGTAGATATAATTTCCTTAGATTAAATGGATTCATATTATGATAATCATTACATAGTGATAAAAAAAATTTATACCTTGTTCACTTTAAATTCAATAGATCTTCAAGGAGAAACATTACGTTGAATGTAACCCTTCTAAATATTTTCATTAATATAAATATATTAGACTTTTGGCACAGAAGGAACAATCCAATATAGAGAAATGGAAACAATAGAGACACCAAACAACAAGTCATTCCCAAACTCAATTTCATATTAAATGAATTATGTTTCAATCACTTTAGAGAAAACATTGGGGTACACATATATAAATAACAAAAACACCACCCAATGAACCTATTCTAAAATCGATATTATAGCAGACATCATTGAAGATATTTGTGTAATACATCTATAATGCATCATATTAACCTACTAATAATTGAATGTGAAATTTCCACCACCACCATATATGAATATAACCCTCCCACTAAATAAATCAATTATAAAATCCATCAAATATAAATATTCTTTTATATGTATGATTTTTTATGAATATTTTAAAAAATTTAATAAATATCAAAAGGATCAAAAATTCCAAGACATAAGCTTATAATATCAATATACCTAATTTAATATAAACCTAAAACTAATACGAAAGGCATGTTATACGAAAATACTCTCTTTTCACTATCTCCTCTCGATTGAAAAAAATATGGTCCAACATATTACTATTGAAGTAACAAAGGATATAGTTTTATTGGATAAAAATTATGAATCCCATATTCTATTTGTTTATTAGAACTGGTGGAAAAACACTAATGTTTCTAATTTCCATGAACTCTCAAATAGAAATATAAAATATTCGACCTCCTAATAGGGTTTTGATAAATTCAGGTTCCATTGAAATTCAAACGATGGCATCTAAGTCTGACTATTGGTAATATAAACATCTACTAATTTGGAAACTGAGAAACACTATCCAAAGATCTAAACAATATTGTTTCTTCATATTTCCCATCTCATGAAGATATAATAAAATATATTATTTTCCCAATATAATTTTTCATTGATAATACATTAAGGATCTTCTTCTAAATGAATTGAGTTGTCTTTCACTAGATCTCAACAATCATGTACTTATATAAATTCCTCTCTCTATATTCTTCATTTATTATGTGTTCTAAATAATAAAAATGAATTTTGTTCAATATAATTACAAAAAAATGCTATATTGCCTCTGTAATAGAGAAGCCATATTACATATTGTCTTATTTTCATTTTCAATGAATGGAACTCAAAATTAAATGGCTTATGGAACTTATCCCTTAAAACTTATGAATCCATGTGATCACTAAGGAAGATTGTAACATAGTGTTCCTAATTATCTCGCTATTTTTTTGGTATTGGATTTTGAATGTGTTTCAATTTTTTCTTGAGTAGGTTTCATTGTGCTTAGAGATACAACAGAGCTAATGTTGGAAATTCGTATCACGTAAGAGGTACACAATAGGAATTTCTGGTTTATGTCTTGTGTATTTTTCTAGTTTCACTCTATGATGTTGATTTTGGGGGGGTGAAATATATTTACACCATGAAATATATTCACAATGGGCCATTATATAAATTCTGAGGAAATTAAAATTCTAGTGTACTTTGGAATTTTTGTAAAATACATGTTTGTTTCTTCTTTAATGGGTTACATTACCTGAAAGTCTCAAGTTCTTGGGTTTAAATATTTATCAGGGATAAATTGATCCATATTTTATTATATCCATCTTTATCTATCTTTATCTATTTTAGGATGAACCCAACTTACCTTTATATTATCTTTCATCACTTATTGTCCTACTTTGTTTCTATGTGTTTCAATAGTTTTTTTTGGCAATCCACAGTGATTTATCCCCTTTATTCCCCTGATTCCATTTCAATATTCATCTAGAATTCATGTTGGTGGTGGGTTTTTGGTTTAGGGTGTGTGTGGGATTCATTTTAAAGTATGTTTTATGTTGTTCAAGTTTTTCAATTATCTGGTGGTGCATCTATTGTTTCCAATTTTTTTATCTTCACCATGTGGTGAATAATGAGTTGTTAAAGATTACTTGAGGCAGTGAATCCCATGTTTCCCAATTTTTTTATCATGTGGTAGGGGTTTACTCTTGTTTTTATATGGGGGAAGGTTTATTCTATCCTAATCAACATAAATTATTAATCGAATTAAAATTTACAAGGATGGTGAATGATTATTATTCTTTCACACCATTGATTTTATTTTGATTTTTTTATATGAACAATTCCCCTCTAAAAGATATTGTTGTTAGATGAAATTTTTTGTGATGTAGTTTTCATGATAAATAAACATTGTTTCATTTTTCTTGTGATATCACCCCAAAAATTAAATGGTAAAACCAGTTATATTTGCTAACATAAAATGGTTTCCTCTGGATTTATGAATTGTTTGATGACACCCCTAAAATAAAAGGGAATTTGATAAAAAGAACCTTTATAAAAAAATAAAAATGTATTTGATGTGTTATGATGTGTGGTAAATTTTTATGTGTAGAAATGTGTTGTTATGATGTGGTGTGGGATGAGTTGACGGTTTGTTTGATAATTCTTTTTGGGTAGTGATTTGATGGTTTGTAAGGATTTTATTTTCAGGTGGAGGTTGGATAGTTTGTTTGGGATTGCATTTGGGGTGGCAAGGCGATGGTTTCATAGGATGCACTTTTGTGGTGGTGAGGTAATGATGTTCTTAGATTTTATTTTGTGGTGGGGAGGTGATGTTGTTTCTATCGTATTGGGCCAGTGAGGTGATTGTTTGTTTGGATGTTCTTTTGTGGGAGTGAGGCGATGGTTTGTTTTTGCACGATTTTTGGGCTCTGAGGAGCTGGTTTGTTTGGCCAACGTTTTTGGGTGGCAAGGTGATGGTTTGTTTGGAATTGAATTTATAAAGTTGAGTAATTGGTTTTTATTATGCTTATAAGTAGTTTAGGCAATGGTTTGATGAAGGTGTTGAGTAACATGAAAGGTGTGGTTTCATTGTGCATGATGATAGAGTAGTAATGGAATAATTATTCAGTATTGATTGATATCACTGGGGTTTGGTTTGGTCAATGGGATGGAAAAAATTAGTGAAAAAATAATCTAGGGGTAATGTGATACAATTTAATTGATTCTTAGTAATGAAATTAATAGGATGAATATTACGATTTTTTGGAATTGTGAAATATGGCTTGTGACTTTTGTGGTGTTATACATTTGACAATGGAAGGGAAATTGGGGATCTTGTGAGATTGTTGGTGTTTTGTTTTGAAACCATAGGTCAGGATTAAATATGTGTCTATATTTATATATTTTTATATTCCATTTTATTTCTATACATACCTTACCCACATCATGATCAATGTTCTACAACCCATATTTTCACATGGGGGGTTATTTACCAATATATCGGTGATGAGTATCGACGGGATGCTACCCAGTCTCCCCCAATGTTTCTTTCAGGCGGTTAGATGTGAAATATATGTGATATTCATAGGAATGTTAGTGCACTATTTCATTTCCCATGTGTTTCCAGGAAACATGTTATATGACCATGGGGTGGAGTGGTATACCAAGAGTTTTCAATAGAGATTTGATATATTCATATTGTGGGGTAACTTATGGTGCTGTTTAGGCATGGTATAAGTGGGAAACTAAGTTTATGTCCATCATTTCAATGATACACAACTACTCTAGTTATGGTTGTGATATGATAGACTATGTTTTTTGGTTGATGATGATATGTGGCCATGCTTTGGGATGATGGCCTAGGTATCTATGGTTGTGATGTGATGTGACCATTCTTATGGGGTGGTTGTAAATTTTATTCGAAAAAGTTGGGAGATCCATGAAATTCAATTTTGGGGTTTGAGAGTGGAATATTAGTGGGTATGTATCATGAGGTAACCTTTATCAATATGTTTTATATTATGTAATTATACATGTATTTTTTTATTTGGTTAGAATTCATTGGTGATGTTGGGAGGAATAGTTCACTTTTTTAGGTGTTGTTGGTTCTATAGATTTCTCATGGGTGAATTAGTATTCTACTTAAACATGTCATTGCAAAACTTCGGTTTTCCAAATGTGTGTACTTGTATTCTAACCCAATGTTTATAATCTAATTATTAGGTTTCTAGGAGGATTACATAGATCATGTTGTATAATACTATATTGAGCCATTTTTTATAGTTTCTATGTCGCTGCATTATATGTTTTGGTTATTTACCTTTGGATACTATTATCTATGCTTGTTTTATTTATTAATTCATTTTGGGATGATTTTGGCTTCCTATAATATTATTTCATGGAATATTTTGTTGATGATTCAATTTATCTCCCAACCCTATATTATTATAGAGGTTAATTCAGACCATTTCATGATATTTTCACACCCTCCATGCTAGTTGCTAACTCAGGGCCGACTGGAGGTGGGATATGTGTGTAATTATCACTATCCAATTATTAAATTATCATGGGCTCGAGGGGGTCATGATATAGTGATGTCAAAGGGGATGGTTGAGATATAGAATGAACATAGAGTAAAGAACAGTGACGATTTCATGAGTTAGTATGGAAACAAATCTAGTTGACCTAATTTCATAGAATTTTATAGGGAGACAAGCATGGAAATGGGATTCTACGGCCCCCATGATTTAGTGCATAGACAATGATAATATTAAAGGACCATTTATTGTGGTCATATTTTCAAGGTAAAGACATTTGATAGGTACATGCATCATGTCGACTTTTTCCCCTATTTGTTTTTGTAATGATAAAATGAATAAAGTTAATTAAATCTAATCTACAGAAAATTACATAGTACTTATTCATCATAAAATTATTTTTCCACTTTCAACTATTTCACCTAGACTCCATCCCTATGTGTTTCATTCAGTAGTCGTTTTTCTACCTGATGTAGTTGATTTCCATATTGTTGATCTAGTAGGTGAGTATAAGGATTGGCATAAGAATTTTTCTCACATGTCATAGGCATTCCCTATGTAAATATAAGAGTAGTGTTTTAGATTTAAATATAGATATAGATGAGGATTTTTTAGATCTATTTTAGTTGTATTCAATCGACGGTGGGATAATGGCCCGCAATGTACTTTAGACAGATTTGGTGGGATCTGTGTGAGTGGTTCATGCTATATTTTGGTTAAATGTTGGATAAATATTTTTGGGGGATCAAAATTAAAAAAAATGTTTTCTAAATAGTTTCTTTCATCGACTATGAAGTCATTGAAGAGGTAGACTATTATTTTTCATTGGTAGAGGAGTACGTTAGTGTGGTTTTTGGTAGTCATCTTTCAAGACCTTATACATTATACCACATATCATTTCAAAAAATGAAGAGTGGCATGTGAGACATCCTAAAGAGGTTATCAAACATTTTATCCCTTAACCAATCACTACTTTTATATTCCCAATGTTTTTTGGATCATTAGTAGGTATAGGTGTTCATGGGAAGGAAATCAAGAAGTGGATTATTGAGACTAGTGAATCTCTAATGTTACTTTATGAGAAGGGTAATTAGTGGAAGGTCTGGGGTAGTAGAACATTTGAGGTTTCAACCTATGGAATTTCGAACTCAGAAGAATCACTTCTAGTCTTTTTGGGAAAGTGATTTCTCGGATTTTATTGGAGATATTAGGAAAATGTATTTTTTAAATGTGGTTTATGAAAATATCCATAACCAATGACTAGTGGTTCTTCAATAATTAGTTTTTGGATGCAGATAAGATCAACTCCAACCTATACAGCAGGTCTAGTTAGATGATATTAGTAGAATGATTATTAGTATTATGATCCGTTTATGGGATATGGAGTGATTAGAGGCTGACCTCATGATGTTGTTATTATTTAGGGACCATTAAAAGAGTTTCATCATGGAGGTTATCAATAGAAAAGATATAGTGGAGTTAGACATGCCGAGTTACATGGAATGGGGGAAACATCTTTATTGGGGCCATAGATCATTCTAGCGACGCTTATTTTTTCATCTACCCTTATTTGTTCCTTTTTTTATTCAACATATTTTAAATAATTTTTTCACATAATAATGTCACAGATTTTAAAGTAGATGTAGATAGGAATACCATTTCATTAGTGTCTACTAAACCAGTATGAGAAATACCATGTTGTTTGATGTGTTTTGGTGGTGTATATTGATAATGGGGACACATCAGTCCCATGGGTATATTTTCTTAATAAATAAGTATCCACACGATGCCCTCCTATGAAATTATTGGTTTATTTATTTACTTGATATTACCCTCTACTTCTTAGGGAGGGTTTTGTTTAAGGATATGGATGTCCAAGGTGTTTTTGTAGTGGAGAGTGGGGTTGTCAGGTGGGCAGTATTTTTGTAGAACCCCTTCTTTCTTTGATGGATAAATGTCAGTAGAATCACAATTTTAGTGTATTAAAAATGTTCACGAGGAGTTACAAGATACATTCCTATAGGATTATATGTCATTTCATTCATTACATGGATTTTATATTGGGATAGAGTTTTAGACATAAACATTTTTGATTTCGATGTCTCCCTTTTAAATAGAGACTATATAGTTTCATGATTGAAGCCATTAACTGGATTATATGATTTAGAGGGGTTTCATCCAACCCATTTTGAAACCATTGGGTGATTTAGTGATGTTTTGTATGAGTCCAGATTACATTCTATGTTTTTATAGACAACAAGAGGATGAATGAAGTGATGTCCATGAATCATTACCATTATCCAAGGACAAATGATATTTTTGACAGATGAGAGGGTAACAATGGGTTTCTAAGATAATTCAATCAAATTGATATCTGCAGTTTATGTGAAAGAGGGTTATTTCCCCATGAAATCCTTAATATGAAATTTTGGCCACAATGATTTTTTATTCTTGATTTTTGGTGTTATGAACACACCCAATGTGTTCATGGGGACTATGAACTCTGTATTCCCTGAGTTCAAGACCATTTCATCATTGTGTTCATTGATGATATCTTCATAAACTCAAACTCAAAGGAGGACCATTACATGCAGCATAGAGTTGTTTATGGGTCTATTGAAACTAGATTATTTATGTAATGTTATCCATGAGTTAGTTCTATATGTAAGAGGATTGTTTTATTGGAATGAATTATCTTATCTGGGTGTGGGAGTGGTCCTGTGAGAGGTCACAAAATTTGTTTCTAAGGAATCACCAATGATTTTTGATGATTTTTAGAGATTTACTAGTCATATAAGATATTATTAGAGTTTTTTCACGTTTCACGTGATTATTATCCCATTTGATGTTGTCAAATAGTAAGGGATATAATTTTGTGTGTGATAATCAATTCTAGATAGCGTATGGATACCTGATGAGAATGTTACTTAGTGCTCTAGGGATCTGTTTCCTGTGGCTGGTGTGAAATAAGTGTTGTGTTGTGTGGATTTATATCTAGACTTGGGAGATGTTTTTATTTATAATAGGGAATTTATCTCTAATGGTTTTGGGTACATACTTCCAAATGAGCGTAACTCTTCGACCCAGGACCAGGAGCATACAATAGTTTTTCTTCATTAATTTAGTGACATTATTACCTCATTGGGGGTGATTTGAGGTATTCATGGATTATTAGATCACGAGGTATATCTTTTTTAGATTCATATGAATCTATGCTAGTAGTGGTTGGTGATGTTTTATCAACATTATGATTTCAAGGTCACATAAACCTCAGAAAAGTCGAATTTCTTATAGAAACATTGATAATAGAATCCTATATGGATGTTGTTCATGTGTAAAATTATTTTTGGAAAGGAATGATGATTTTGGATTCCATGAACATTGATGAAAGAGTTGATTTTGTTCAGGTATAATTGTTTCAGATGATGATGTCATCTTCTCTGATGCAGAAGGTGGTGAAGTATCATTGGGTAGACTACGAGGTATTGGTGATGCAAGACCATGTTGACCTTAGTGATGCATTAGAGGGATGGTCGGAGGATGGATCACACTTGATGCTATTTCAAGGGACATTTTCTATTATGATATTTATATGTGAGGGAGTCGATCGTGACTATGATAGATAACATTTGGAAGTACACCCAGGAGTATCCATGACGTAACATGGTTTGATTAAGCTATTATGGTGGTCTGAGATAAAATAGACGGTGGAGGGATTCATGGTAATGTATTTTGTTTTCCAGCTGGTAAATGTCGATCATCGTATTCAAGGTATGTTTTTCATTCAATTATAAGTACTCAAGTTGAAATGGGATTACATATCATTATATTTCATCACAGGGTTACCCTAATCCCTTGGATGTTGTGATTCTATCTAGGTGATCATCGATAGGTTGAAAAAACAAGACAACTACATAGTTATAAATGATTCATGAACGTTAGTTACATTGGATAAGAGTTATATAGATGAGTTGGTTTAGTTTAATATATTTATGAATTCCGTTATCTTAGATCATGATGTGTGTTTTACCTCACGAGTCTGGAGGGGATTAAAAAATTCATTTTTCACTTAGTTACTCCATAACATTAATTTCCACCATCAAAAGGATAAGCATATAATGAGGAACATCCAAACAATGGAGGAAATGTTTAGGGTGTGCATCTTAGACTAAAATGTATTTTGGGGATGATGCTTTCCATTGGATTAGTTTTCCTATAATAACCACTTCCAATAAAACATTTTTTCCCCATTTTTGGCCTTATATGGGATGCCTCAACATTTTTCATTGTGTTTGATAGAGGTCAGGAAGAAGTATTTTTGGTACCTCTTATGGTGTAGATCCAAATAGAGGATATTTAACATGATTTTGCTATGATGAATGAATTAAATGATTATATGAAGTCTAGTGAAAATCCTAGTAGGAGGCCCTTCGAGTTTGATGTTGTAGATCACCTGTTCTTGAAGGTTTCTACTCGATGTAGTCAGAAGAGGTTTGGAAGGGATATGAATATTTCTGCAATGTTATTTTGGACCATTGAGGTGTTTGGGTGAGTTTTAAAGGTTCCATATCAGTCGGCGTTTCCAACACAACAATATAGAAACTATGATTTCATTCAAATATCTCATTATCATCAGTATTTTCATGATGACTTTCATGTCATATAAAATAAAGAGATAGAAATTTTGGATGTTTCCATGTTTTTAGAGAATTCGGTAGAGATCTAGGATCACCTAGGGAAGGATATGTGTTGGAGAACGAGTACCATTTTTCATGTCTTTTGTAGTAATCGTATCCTGGAGAAGAGTAATTTGGAGTGAGAGGTGGAGATGTGTTCCTAGTACACAAGGCTTTAATCATATTTTCCTTAAAAAATATTTTTTCTGATGTGTTGTTTGGATTATTCTATGTTATGAGATGTTATGTTTTATCATTTCATGATGTGTGATAATGTTTTGACATGTGGAAATGGTAATAAATGATTTATAATGGAGAAATATTAATGTATGTGATAATAAATATATGCTGGAAAGATAATTCCACCCAAATCTGATTGTATCTTGTCATGGAAGATAAAGTACCCTAAATCATACATATGGGGTAGTGCAGTTTTTTTTGGTTGGGGCGGTTTTTTTGGTTGGTATTCTTAGAGGTAGAGATGGTTGCGTAGTGGTTGTGGGGCCTTGTGGTCATGTGAATGGAGGTAGTTTTTGTCTATTTAGTGAGTTTTTTTAGTGTTTCTTCTGATGTGTTTGGAATATTATAGCGATATGGTTTCACATGACACTTATGAGGTATCTCACTAGGTGTATTTTTGGAACATCTTCCTTCTGGTATTGTCTTTGGGTTTCCAATTGTGAGAATAAATTGATATCTATATGATGTAATTTACCATTCCATATCATCCCATTATATTTTCATTTTTCGGAATTGTATGAGTTTTATAAGATTCTTGAGGAGGTACCATGGTGGTTGTATATACATAAGATCTACTATAGGAACATCAAATCATTAAAGAGGTATACAATGTGAATTGGTGCTTCACAATAGGTGTAGTCATCATGTTACGTGAATTGTATGTGGATGAGAGGGAACCCATGAAATATATTAATGATGTGTAATTATATTAAGGATTATTTAACATGAATTTAATTGGATGATTTAATTTTTGGAGGACCAGGATATTTCATGTTAGTAATGGTTTACACAATGTGAAAATTTCATGTTAAATTTTTTGTATTACTATTTTGGATGAATCCATCTTCTATCAGCCATATCTCTATCTCAAATATTGTAGATTAATTATATGTTACTTAATATGATCTTTCACCTAGTATCCTCCTACATTAATTCTATTGGTTGTGGTGGCGTTTTTTCATGATCCATTGTGAGTTCCCCCCTTTATCTCTATGTTTCCCTTAAAATATTCGACATGCCTTCATTGCGGGTTTTTAGTATTTTTTTGGGTTTGTGTGGGGTATATTATTGATGTGTCGTTCCTGTGGTGTAGGTTTATTGATGATCACAGGTGTGTTTTTGATTTTTTGGAATTTCATCTCCTCCCATTGGTGTAAAGATAGATGGAAAAAAAATTTACGTAAGGAATACATTGTTTCTCACTTTTTTTTATCATGTTGTTGGGGATTACTATTTTATATATATAGAGGATGGGTTTCTCTAGACTAATGAGGATAAATTATTTTATTAATGGAAATTTATGGGGAATGGAAATGATTATAATTTTTTAGAGACTTTATAATGTAGTAATATTGTGTTTTATGGGTTGAATTCCCCACTAAAAATCATGGTTATTGGGAGACTCTTCCTGGGTGGTAATTGTATTTATATGGAAACCTTGTTTCATTTTTTTTTTGTGATATCACATCAAAATTGAAATTTTCTAATCAATTATATTTTGTCAATAAAATGGGTTTCTCAATATTTATGGTTTGTATGATAATTCCCTTAAAATAATGTGATATGTAATAAAATCCACATTTTCAATCATTAAAATTTATTTAATGATTGGGAATTCTATGTGGGCGGTCTTGTGTGGTTACGATGTAATGTGGGGTGAGATGATGGTTTGTTTGGTTGTTATTTTTTTCTATGATGTGGTGTTCTGTTTGGATATTCTTTATGTTTTCCATGTTTATGAATTATTTGAGCATCATTTTTGGGAGTTGTGGAGATTTGTTTCATATATTTTAATTTAGGGGAATGATGTGATGGTTTGTTTGGTGGTTCATTTGGGGTACTGAGGTTATGGTTTATGTCGCCTTGATTTTTTTAGAGTGTGTGATGGTTTTTTTTTTTGAATTTCTATTTTGGATGGAGTTGTGATGGTTTTTTTGGATGTGACTTCGGGGTGGCAAGGTGATGGGTTTTTGGTTGTTCTTTCGGGTAAGGGAGGTGATGGTTTTTTGGCTACGATTTAGGGGCGATGAGGGGAAGGTTTTTTTTTATGTGATTTTGGGGAAGTGAGGTGATGGTATGGTATGGATGATGAGATTATTGTGAGGTCTGGTTGTGTTGTGATAGATGATCAGGTAGTGATGTAGTAATAATGTAATAATAATTTAAATGACTAGGGTTTTATTTTTTTAATGATATTTTAATTTACAACGAACAAATAAATGATGGGAAGTATAGTTAATTGTGGTTGATTCATAATAATCAAGTGAATGGGAAGGATAATTTTATTTATTAGAAATTTTAATGTGTCATGTGGCTTGTGAAGTGCTTTCAATTTAGGGGTGTTAGTGAAGGTGGTGATGTTGTGAGTTGATTAGTGTTTTTTGAACACATAGGTGTCAGATGATATATTAGTATTATTGTATTAACCTAGTGAATTTTACAAGAACCCAACCCACATGAATCACTACATGTCAGTAGATTTATTTTTACATGGGGGTGTTTTTTCAACATCCTGGTAGTGAGGAGTAATTGTCGAATATTTTAAATTCCCTGATCATTCTTCTAGGTGAGTATATATGCACATGTTGCGATGGTTGGAGGTCGGCTTGCATACTAGGTGATGGACACTATTTTTTCGGTGTTATTTGATATGATCAGTCTATGGGGTGATGGCCCATTTATTTTTTAGGTGATATGCAATATGTTTGTACTATGGGGTTAATTACTATTGTGTTTTTTCATGGTGGGATAAGGGAATGAGGTTTGTTTAATTATTTTTAATGACACAATAATACAATGGTAATGGTTTTACATGATGGAATAAGTTTTCTTGGGGGAGATGTGGTGTGACAGTGTAGTGGTTCTTCTGCTATTTTATAATGTGTTCTTTAGTATTATCTTTTCACATGTGCATGAGAAAATTTGGTTATCCTTATGAGATTACCAGTTTTTGAACCATATGTATATTAAATGATGATTAGGTTTCTAGGTGGATTACAGAGATCCGGATGTAAATTACAAGATGATAAATTTCTAGAACATAGTTATATCACTTCTTTAGGATTTCTTTTGTGTATTTATCTTTAGAGAATTTTATCTGTAACAGTTTTATTTATACATGAATTATTGGAAGGATTTGAATTCTTTGTATTATGTAGTGTATTTTTTTCATGATACATCTTATCTCCCAATAATATATTTCAATAGTGTGTAATTCCACCCATTTCAGGTGATTTTTATACCCTTGGTGCTAGTCTCTAACCCGGGGCCTACTAGAGGTGGGACTCTGGGGGTCATTATCTCTCTACCCTCTTTGTACTATCTTTTTTAGGAGGGGTTTTGGACAATTAAATACCATTATTTTTAATTAAATCCTTATTGTATATTGGAATCTCATATAATGCATCGATACATAATTTCATGGATCAAATTGAACTATATCTCCCCCTCATCCAACATTTCCCTAGTCTCCTAAGAAGAAACAAGACCTCATAATTATATAGTGTTTGAAAATAAATTTCATAAGGAATAAATTTCCTTCTATCATCCACATCACCCTCAACTGTTTAGTAATTTGATATAGAATTTTGATGCACATCAGTGTTTGAGTATAGAGAAGGAATCAACCTGAATCTATACCAAAAAAAATGTTTTGGGCACCCTAAAATGAGAATATAGATTCCTAAATATTATTTAATTAATATCAATATTTATTCCCATCATATATATAATTAAATCATTGCTGTAAAATATTATGACACTTGATCTCTACCTTGGTATCTACCATATAAGTATCATCATATTTTCATATATGATATGTAATATTAATCCCTTGTATTGTATCACTTCGGTCCCTGCAGATATAGTACTTTCTAGAGTCCACTTATTAAATCTATTAATAAGTTTAACTACTATTCCATCCCATCCGACACATTAAACCCCCAATAGTTACTATTATAAATTCCTCACATATCTCAACTAAAATATATGATATATATATATATGATAATCGTTACCCTCTAAAACCGCATGTATGGGACGTAAAAACATGATTATAAATCGTATCTCTCCATGAATAGTCCATGGGTTGGTGACTTTCAACGAGGGTATATACAAATGTATAAGGGAAGAATTACCCTCAATATTCATAGGAAATAAATTAATCCTCCAATCTAAACCATAATATAAATAAAGCTACCCTAATGAATGTAATTTCATAAAATAGATTAGTATGAATTGATAATAACATGATAAACTGTTATTGTAGTAATCAAAAATCACTAAATATCAGTAAAAAATAACTATAAGAGTGTACAATCTATCTTCATCAGCATCTCCCTCCCATATAAATGAAAAACACACACTATCACACACACACACACACATAGAGATATATATATTGGTGAGGATACAAGTAAATTAGAGGGACACTCCCCAAAACACCTGTGAAAAATGTAATAATCACACCAAAGACCCAATTAATATATAAGGACCCGACCTTAATCATTTCTTAATATTGAACTAATTGAAAAATTCACATTGGGGATCTTTTCATGTTTAGAATTTTAGAGAGTTATGCCATAATTATTACATTTCACAATATTACAAAGTAGACACTTCTACTCAGTTTCCATTTTTTTTGCAAAAC
Source organism: Viscum album (assembly GCA_963277665.1). Lineage (NCBI taxonomy): Eukaryota > Viridiplantae > Streptophyta > Magnoliopsida > Santalales > Viscaceae > Viscum > Viscum album. The sequence goes on from OY728138.1 coordinate 1,971,547,647, forward strand.
ATGAACTATTAAAAAAAAGAGTCATGTCTAGTTCCATGTTTTAGATGGAATGACTTTTCTTTGATCTCATCCTTGACCCATTTTCCACATTATGTCCTGTGAAAAAAAATTCAAAAACTGATGATGAGCATAAAACGCTCATTAAGGGATACACAAAGAAAGAAAACTGTTATATTTTCAAAAAAATAAACAATGAATAATTTATCATAAGTAATACTTTTCACCTTTTTTGAAGAAGTAAATAATATTCACGATATAAAAAATCATTACTTACCCTTTTGTAACCAAAATATTACCATAAAACCCATATAAAAAACACATAACATATAAAGGTAACTTGGGACATAAACATACATAAATGGAATAACCATACGGTCGACTTCCACACATATAACTAAATGGAATAGCCATACAGCCAACTTCCATACCCAATGCGTTGAAGGTTATAACGTAACCACCCATCCTAGTATTCATAGCACCACCTGTTATTTGGTTTATCACGTAACCACCTGTCAAATGTCTAAGTACCAACAAAATTCATAACACATACAACAAATATAAAGGAGAGAAAACATTTCCACATTTCAATCACAATATATCACTTAAATATATTTAAATAACAAATCAATTTTCAAAACAATTTTAAATACCAAAAATATTTAAAAGAGGATAAGGTATTTATTTTCTTTTAAAAACATTATGGCTTGTTGAGGAAGCCAAGGATCAAATAATACTCACGGCGGTGGAAAAGGTTGTTGTCACCGCGTATGTTAAAAGAAACATTCCTTTTTGTCTTTTAGTAATATTATTTGTAGAAAAATATTCCCTTTGAAAATTCAAGGGTATTTATACAGCTTATAAAAGAAAGTCGTGTATTGAAACAAAATATGCCTCAATGAAAGGAGATTGAGACGAAGTCCCTTACCTCATGTCCGACGTGACACAATCGTTCATTAATATCATGAATAATAAAGTAAAGTTAATTTATACTTTATTAAGAAACTTTTTCAAGATAATTATTCCTTTTTTATCACTTATTACCATGTTATAAACATTATGTAATCATTTAAGTTAATAATGTTCTTTTTGTCAATATTTGGTACTTGAGTAAAAAATGAACACCTTATATTTACAAGTTGTCCATGTGGTAAGTAGTTCATTATATCCAGAATTAAATTCATCATTTAGATATCATATATATCATATATATCCAGTATATACATGTATATATAATATTACATAACATTCAGAGGAAAGAAATGAAATTCACCGTTCATGGAGACGGTAAGACGTACGTATGCATGAACGCTACTTTCATTTCTATTTCTTATTTTAATTGAAATAAAACATAATGATACATAGTTATATTACAATTCCAGTATAATATCATATATAATATCATCAACTCCATCATTTATACATCCCACATAAGTCATTTACGAATCACATCACTTTGAGGGGACGGTAGTCCGAGTTTCCTCAAATGAGATTATCGTATTTACCCACTATGGAAAACATAAAGGTGTGAAATAAATGGGAAGTACATAAGCATAAGGAAATCATAAACATAATATATATCATATATAAATATATTTCTATCATAATGTCCACCATGAGAGGTGGTAAGATGTAATTGAACAATCATCGCTTCGTGAGGCGTTAGTTTGCCATCCACAGAAACATTATGTTCTTCATCCATTAGATGGAGGTGTGTGTAAGTGTATTTTGAATCCGTCTTATAAAAAAATACTAGTATATTGAGGATACTGGTGTTGTTACAAAAGTAAGGAAATAAAAATATTTTAGGGGTTGGAGATGTAAAATAAAAGAAAACAATTTAAGAGACACTGTTACCTTTAATTTGGGTAACTCCCTTTGGTTTGAACCAAAGGACTTCTTGAAGTGCCTTATTTTTATTTTAAGGCTTTTAGGAGGAGGATAGGGATGTAGGGAGCCTAATTGGATAGAGTTTGGACTATAAAAATGGCTTGAGAGGTGTGAGGAATTGCATAGAAGTGGTCTACTTTTATAAGGGAGAGGAGGGGCTCTTTAGGAAAGTGTGAAAACATTATTTTATTATAAACTTATCTTCGGTTTCAAAAGGACCAAAACACATTAATATAAAATCTAAAAAGACTTATAACTGAAATAAAATCATACAATCAGAATTGGTCATGTTTTGGATGATATTATAATCATTATAATCTTATTTATTTTAATCTTTTATTAATTAGGAAAATACTGCATCATTATTATGTCATAAATAATTTAATTTATTAAAAGTCTAAATATTATAAAAAAATACTATCATGTACGAAATCCTTTTATCATTAAAATGAATATTTATAGTTGAAAATAGGACTTATATAACACCATATAAAAATTAACTACCAAAATATTTTTGTTAATGTCTATTTTGCCTTTAATTTAAATTTATTGATCTAAATTGTCATTTTCACTCCCAAGTGGATCAATGGGGTACAAATATCGACCCAAAGAAGACCATGGTCGTCCATGAATCAACCAATAAGTTTTGGACAAGTTTTAAGGTAATTGTGAATTATTATAATATTATTTTATCCTTGAATTACCCTATTTACCTTTAACCGCGGTAATTAAAAGTCAAATGTTACTATTCACCAAAAATTATTTTAATCTTATTGAACCACATTTTACTTCTTGATAACAACCATGTATGTCAGATTATTGAAATTCAATTCAAATAAGTGGTAAAATTCCATTTAAATGAAAACATCAGTTTTTTTAACTACCCCTAAGTGGTGTCACTATTCATCAAAAATTGAAGTTTTTCAAAAAAAATACCAAAAATTCAGCCTAAGCTATATTTGATATTCCAAATTCAAAAAGGATGTATATTTTTCCAATTTCAAAACACAGATGTTGCATTAATTAAATTTAAAATTAATTCCCGCTGTTAAAACAAATAGCATGTTTTTAAGAAACAATAACTATCAAAAGATTGATACTTGTTTATGTCAAATATCAAAGTGAAATTAATTCCAAGGACCAAAATTGGATTAAATGGTAAAAATATATTTTAATTTCACTTTAAAACCAAGGAAAAATATAATCTTACCATATATATATATATTATATTAAAAAGAACTTTTGAATTAAAATACAATATTATTCACTATTTATTAAAAAATGAACTTTATCAGAAAAATACTAAAAAATTACCCAAAGTAAAATTTGATGTCCCTATTCTGAATAAGGATTTTATTTGGTAAATTAGAATGTATTAATGTGACCAAAACTATATTTAAATAGGGTTCTCCATTAAAAGGTGATAAATCGGCATTTTAATGTAAATTATGCTTAAAATTAGATTCATTCACATTTTAAGCCTATAACTTTTATCGAATAAAAGTAAATACATATAACAAACATGTATAATCATATTGTAGTTTGTTTCATTCATTCCAGCTACTACAATGGATAGGAGTTAACTGCCTTTTAAGATAATAATAATATATTACTAGTGTACAACGTAAGATTCCAAAGAAAACTGTTGTTGTGTATCGGGTACGCTATTGAACATAGCAACCCCATTAAAGTAAGATTAATATTTAATTCACAAATATTAATAAATATGTAATATTTTTTATTCTTCGTTTACCTGGGATGTTACATCCTTCCCCCTTTTTGGGAATTGCGTCCTCGCAATTTTTATCCACTTATCAAAATAAGTGGGGGTATTTATCCCTCATAGCATTTTTAGATTTCCATGTTGCCTCTTCAACCATATGGGTTTTCCATACAACCTTTACATGGTTAATTACATTATTTCGCAACACTTTCTCTCTACGGTCAATAATCTAGACTGGTTGTTCTTCATAAGATAGATTCTCTTCCAACTGAACTACCTCTGGGCTCAAAACATGAGATGGATCTGGCATATACTTTATCAACATCGAAACATGAAAAAAAAAATGGAGCACCTAGGATAAACATGGAGGTAAATCCACTCTATACGCAACTGATCCAACTTTCTCCAGAATTTTATAAGGTCCAATGAACCTCGGACTCAACTTCCCCTGCTTACCAAAACGCATCACACTTTTCCATGGAGAAACATTGAGAAAGACATGATCACCTACCTCAAAGGAAAGATCCTTCCTCTGGTTATCTGCAAAACTTTTATGTCTGCTCTGAGCTGTTCTCATGTGCTTCTGAATCAACTGAACTTTCTCTGCCATCTCTTCTACCAATTTTGTTCCCATCAGCTTCCTTTCACCTACTTCATCCCTAAAAGCTAGACTTCGACAACTCTTTCCATATAATTCATCAAATGGAGCCATATGTAAACTATAATGAAAACAATTATTATATGAAAATTCAACCAAAGAAATTTGTTGGTCCCAACTTCCCTGATAATCCATCGAGCAAGCACGTAATATATCCTCTAAGGTCTGAATTGTTCATTCTGACTGCCCATCTAATTGAGGATGAAAATCTGTAATAAAATTTAATTCAGTACCCAATGATTCTGAAGGCCTTTTCAAAAGATAGAAGTGAACCTTGGATCACGATCAGATACAATAGATATGGGAACTTCATGCAACCTACCTATATCTTTAACATAAAACCAAGAAATTTGATCTAGAGACACATTATCTCTAATAGGAAAAAAATGAGCAGATTTAGTCAATCAATCAAATATAACCCAGATTTCTTTATTACCTTGAGATGTCTTTGGTAATCCCACAACAAAGTCCATGGATATATTTTCCCATTTCCACTCTGGCACTGGTAGAGGCTGAAGCATTCCTTTTGGTAATTTTATTTCTACTTTAACCTGCTGACAAGTCAAACACTTCACAGTAAAATCAACAATATCTCTTTTCATCCCATACCACCAGTAATAATCCCAAAGATCCTTGTAAATATTAGTACTACCAAGATGAACTGAAAACAGGGAACTATGAGCTTCACATAACAAATCATTCTTCAACTGTGAATCAAAAGACACACATAATCACTTCCCAAATCTCAAAACATAGTCATTATCAATGTTAAATTCATGAAACATACCCTTCTGAACCAACTCTACCTTTTTCTACAACTCACTTTCTTCCTTCTACGCTTGCTTTATTCTGTCTGATAGAGATTATCTCCCTGACACCTGAAACAAAACAGAAGAATTTCCTGCACCAACAACCTCTATACCATAATTCATCAAATCAAAAACCAAAGGATCTTGTTCCAAATATATCATTGTTAATGAAGCGTTACTTTTTCTACTCAAAGCATCAGACACATTATTTTATTTTCCCGTATGGTAAAGGATCGTGCAATCATAATCCTTGATTAATTCCAACCATCTCCTCTGTCTCATGTTAAATTATTTTGAGTGAATATTACTTCAATCTTTTGTGATCTGTATATATTTCACACTTCACTCCATCCAAATGATGCCTCCAAATTTTTAGAGAAAAAACAATTGATGTTAATTCCAAATCATGTGTAGGTTAATTTAACTCATTTGGTTTCAACTGACGTGAAGCATAAGCAATTACCTGGCCATTTTGCATTAGGACACAACACAGTCCTTCCAATGAATCATCAGTGTAGATAACAAACCCACCATTTCTGGAAGGAAGTGCCAAAACTGGAGCATTCACCAATATTCTTTTCAATTCCTCAAAACAATCATCACATTCTTTTGTCTATATGAACATAACACGTTTTCGAGCTAACTTAGTCATTGGACTAGATAACCGTACAAAATTCTCATCAAAACTCCAGTAATAGCCAGCCAAACCAAGAAAACTACAAATCTCAGTTATATTTGTGGGTCTTGGCCATTATTCAACCACTTTTTTTGTAGTAGGATCAACAGTTATTCCATTTTTTGAAATAATGTCACCAAGGAAAGAAATATATTGTAACCAAAACTCACAGTCACTAAATTTCCCATAATGTTTCTTTTTTTTTATAGTTTGCAAGACAACGATTAAATGACTATCATGTTCCTCTTTACTTTTGGAATAAACCAAAATATCATCAATGAAAAACCTCATTTATCACCAGAGTCAACTGAGCCATCACTGTAGTAAACTGCTCAATTCGGATTCCGACCATCTCAGGATGCTGATTTGAAAGGTCATTTCCCTCTGTATGCATTCCTTGAAAAGCTACTCTGTTTCCTTTACGAAAAATCATTCTTAACAAAAAAATATCTTAAGAGAAGCAACATGGTAATCTGTAAATGCTATATGATTTCAATATTATCATAAATTACTTTATATATATTACTTTAACAATACCCTAACTCCTAAAGTTATTTAAACCAACCTCTCATACCAACTATAAGGACCCGGCCGTAAACCTTTCTTAGTATTGAATTAATTGAATAATTCACATTGATGATATTTTCAGTTTTAGAGTTTTAGAGGCTTAGGCCATAACTATTACATTTCAAAATATTACAAAGTAGACACTTCTACTCAGTTTCCATTTTTTTACAAAACATGAACTCTTAAAAAAAGAGTCATGTCTAGTTCCATGTTTTAGACGGCATGACTTTCCCTTGATCTTATCCTTGACCCTATTCCACATTATTTCTTGTGAAAAAAATTTCAAAAACTTGGGAAGAGCAAAAAAATATCAATAAGGGATACACAAAAAAGGAAAACATTTAGATTTTCAAAAAAACAAATAAACCAATAATAATTTATCATAAGTAATACTTTTCACCTTTTTTAAAGAAGTAAATAATCTTCACTATATAAAATATCATTACATACCCTTTTATAACCAAAAAATTACCATAAATCCCATATAAAGAACACAGTACATATAAAGGTAACTTGGGACATAAACATACTTAAATGGAATAACCATACGGTCAACTTCCACACATATCACTAAATGGAATAGATATATGGCTAACTTCCATACACAATGCATTAGAGGTTATAACATAACCACCCATCCTGGTATTCACGGCACCACCCTTCATTTGGTTTATCACATAACCACCCGTCAAATGTCCAGGTACAAACAAAAATCATAACACATAAATCAAATATAAAGGATAGAAAACATTTCCACATTTCAATCACAATATATCACTTAGATATATTAACATAACAAATCAATTTTCAAAACCATTTTCAATTCCAAAAATATGTAATAGAGTATAAGGTATTTATTTTCTTTAAAAAAATTACGGCTTGTTGAGGAAGCCAAAGATCAAATAATACTCGCGGCATCAAAAAAGGTCATTGTCAATGTTTACGTTAAAAGAAACATTCCTTTTTTTCATTTAGTAAAACAATTTTTAGAAAAATATTCCCTTTGAAAAGTAAAGGGTATTTTTACAGTGTATAAAATAAATTCATGTATTGAAGAAACAAATATGCCTCAATGAAAGGAGATTGAGACAAAGTTCCTTACCTCGTGTCCGACTTGACTCAATCGTTCTTTAATATCATGATTAATAAACTAAAGTTAATTTATACTTGCTTAAGAACCTTTTTCAAGTTAATTATTCCTTTTATATCACTTATTACCATGTTATAAACATTATTTAATCATTTAATTTAATAATGTTTTTTTTGTCGATATTTGGTACTTGAGTAAAAAATGAACATATTATATTTACAAGTTTTCCATGTGGTCAATAGTTCATTATATCCAGAATTAAATTCATCATTTATATATCACATATATCATATGCATTCAGTATATACATGTATATATAATAGTACATAACATTCGGCGGTAAGAAATGAAATGCACCGTTCATGGAGTCGGTAATCCGTACGTACGCATGAACACTACATTCATTTCAATTTCTTATTTTAATTGAAATAAAACATAATGATAAATAGGTATATTATAATTACTCTATAATATCATATATAATATCATCAAATACATCATTTATACATCCCACATAAGGCATTAACGAATCACATCACTTTGTGGGGGCGGTAGTCCGCACTTCCTCAAATGAGATTATCATATTTTCCCACAATGGAAACCATAAAGGTGTGAAATAAATGGGAAGTACATATGCATAAGGAAATAAGCAAAATAATATATATCATATATAAATACAGTTCCATCATAATGGCCACAATTAGAGTTGGTAAGATGTAATTGTACAATCATTGCTTCGTGAGGCGTTAGTTTTCCATCCACGGAAACATTATATTCTTCATCCATTAGATGGAGGTGTGTGTAAGTTTATTTCGAATCATTTTTCTAAAAAAATCATAGTATATTTACGATACTAGTTTTTTTACAAAAGAAAGGAAATAAAAAGAGTTTAGGGGTTGGAGAAGTAAAATAAAAGAAGACAATTTAAGAGAAATTGTTACCTTTAATTTGGGTAACTCTCTTTGCTTTGAACCAAATGACATCATGAAGTACCTTCTTCCTAAGTTAACGCTTTTAGGAGGAGGAGAGGAATGTTGGGGGACTAATTGGACAGAGTTTGGACGAGCCAAATGGAATTATTGGTGTGATAAATTGCATTGAAGTGATCTCCTTTTATAAGGGAGAGGAGGGGCTCTTTAGGAAAGTGTAAAAACATTATTTTATTATAAACATATCTTCGGTTTCAAAAGGTCCAAAACACATTAATTTTGAAGATAAGATAACTCATAAACGAAATAAAATAATCCAATCAGAATTGGACATGTTTTGTATTATATTTTAATCATTATAATCTTATTTATTTTAATCATTTATTATTGAGGTAAATACTGCATTATTATTGTGTCATAAATAATTAAATTTATTAGATGTAAAACAAATTATAATAAAATACTATCATGTTGGAAATCGTTTTATCTTTTCAATGAATATTTATAGCTGAAAATAAGACTTTTATGACACCATATAAATATTAATTACCAAAAGATATTTGTTAATGTCTATTTTTCCATTACTTAATATTAATTGATCTAAATTGTCATTTTCACTCCCAAGTGGATCAATGGGGTCCAGAAATCGACCCAAAGATGTCCATGGTCGGCCATGAATAATCCAATAAGTTTTGGACAATTCTCAAGGTAATTTTGAATTTTTATAATATTTTTCTAACCTTGAATTGCCCTATTTACCTTTAACCGCGGTAAATAAAAGTCAAAAGTTACTATTCGCCAAAAATTATTTTCATATTATTGAACCCCATTTTACATCTTGATAAAAATCACGTATGTCGAATTTTTGAAATTCAATTCACAGAAGTGGTAAAATTCCATTTAAATGAAAAAGTCAGTTTTTTTACTACCACTAAGTGGTGTCACTATTCATCAAAAATTGACGTTTTTCAGAAAAATACCAAAAATTAAGCCTAATCTATATCTGATATTCCAAATTCAAAAATGATGCTATTTTTCCAATTTCCAAACATAAAATGTCATTAATTAATTTAAAAATTAATTCCTTCTGTTAAAACAAATAGTGTGTTTTTAAGAAACAATAACTATCAAAAGATTGATACTTGTTTATGTCCAATTTCAAAGTGAAATTAATTCTAATGAGCAACATTGGATTAAATGGTAAAAATATATTTTAATTTCACTTTAAAACCAACTGAAAATATAATCTAACCATATAAATAAATTATATTAAAAGGAACTTTTGAATTAAAATACAATATTATTCAATATTCATTAAAAATGAACTTTATCAGAAAAATACCAAAAAAATTACCCAAAGTAAAATTTGATGTCCCCATTCTAAATAAGGATTTTATTTGTCAATTAGAATGTATTAATGTGACCAAAACAATATTTAAATAGGGTTCTCCATTAAAATGCAATAAATCAGCCTTTTAATGTAAATTATGCTTAAAATTATATTTATTCACATTTTAAGCCTCTAACTTTTATCACATAAAAGTGAATACATCTAAAAAAACATGTATAATCATATTTTAGTTAGTTTCATTCATTCCCATCACTACAACGGCTAGGAGTAAACTACCTCTTAAAATAATAATATTATATTACCAGTGTGCAATGTAAGATTTCAAAGAAACATGTTGTTGCGTATCGGGTATGCTATCGAACATAGCAACCCCTTTAAAGTAATATTAATATTTCATTCAAAAATATTAATAAATATGAAATATGTCTTATTCTTCATTTACCTTGTATGTTACAGAATAAATGGTAAAATATCTCATTAAATATATTAGGTGATATATATTCCCATTCTAGACAAGTCCAACTCACCAAATATCACATAGAAGTAGGAAAATTATATTAATATCATCTATAAGAATGTAGACCATATATGAATATCCCAATCAACTAGTCACCCTAATCCACAATATCTCATGACTTTTCCATCTTTCCCCTACATATGTCACACCACACATCTATATAAAAACATCATCAGCTATTTAAAATAATCACACTATTAACCACACATCACAACCCCATCACCATCACATACAAATAACGATAATATAAAACTCATAGTAATTATAACCCATATAAATACAAACTATACCCTAATCCATGAAAAAACCATGTATATGTATACACATATCGGATGACCTTAGGTTAACATACCTTGGATACACAAATATTACCTATCCCTAATATTCCCAAATAGACATATACATGTATATCAAAACAATGAGTCAATATATCCCATAAGAGTACACATTATATAGCCCTATGCAATCCTTTCTTAGAAATTCCTAGAGACTATACTACCATTGGAATATAGACTATATTAGAGTATGTAGTTTTCTAATTTTTTTGTCAATCACAATGGTGTTTATAAGACATAGAGCACTTAATGTACTGTTTTTGTAGATGTTTTGTTATCCGATTTATGTTTTGGATTGTAATAAACAAATAAATCACTAAATTTGATAAATAAAAAACCAAAAAAATCCTAAATTAATATTACTAGATCAATGATTACATGTTAAAAAATTAGCTATCATAAAAACCCATAATCCAAAACTAATCACCAAGAATGAATTCTCATTCTATGAATAATAAACACCATTGTTTAGTATAATTTCCATATAATTTATTTTTAATAAGTTACTGTGCTATTTAGAAGTTTTCATCCTCAATTTTGAATTAATATTCAACTTATTAATCTAATTCCATGGGGTATTTTTTCAAAATTCTAATTTTATTTACTATAATCCATTTTATTGATTTCTTAATTTAAAATTATTATATTAATGTTATCATTCTCCCATTACAATATTTATATAATTATTCACAAAAATAATAGTTACTCTATTCCAATATAATAATATTATGTAACATCCATGAATAATAATTTTATTCAATCAGTCCTTTTATAATTATATTTATTCATGAAATTTTTAAAATTCATGCCCAATAATAAATTATTTATTTATTTACCATCCCATAACTATATGGATCTATTTCATGATTGATATAATATATATAAATGTAGCACCATGGATTACCCAAGAAAAAAATTTCTTTTTTTAAAAAAATAACATCTAATCAAAATCTATTTCTTATTCCAGCAACCAAAACATCACTGCCATCACATTTCGTAGGTCAACCATACCATCCCACTATGTAAACAAAAGTATACTACCAAAACAACCCAGCTATGACAATATCAATATAAAACAGAGATTCATCTTAGAAAAAATTTCCCTAGAAATATAGGATTTTAGGTAGAAATGTTACAATACAAGAAAAAAAATTAATTAACATCACGTAAAATATCATTAAGGAAATTGTTTTTTCTAAACATACTTTTCTGAGGATAAATTTGATTTTTATCTTTCAAATTCTTCTAAGGGGTAAAATAGTTATTTTTTATATTAAATAATCTCAGATATTTATTGACCATTATGTTGGTACGAGAATAGGTTTTTCAACCGTGTAATGGATATTAGTGGATATATGAGCCATTTAAATTTTAGTCTAATAAGTAATATTTAATAATTAAAAAAGTAAAAATTAAATTATTCACATAGGTTCATTCGGTGATTTATTTTGAATGGAGAATTAAATTTATAAATTATCACTTACACTGAGTCTAGAATGAGTATTTTTTCTTATCTAAGGTATAATGTGGAGTTGTACATCAGGGTTCGGTCAGGTCCCCTTTTCTTTTTATTTTCTATTAATTTCTAACTTTTTATTTAATTATTTTATTTATTTCACTTCCTTGGATTCCTATGGAAGCCTTTGAAGATTCCCCTTCATGCGACTGAGAGAGATATGTGGTATATTGATTAAGATAAAGAGAGAAGGAGATATAGAGGTACTTCCATGAAACTCAGGACGCTCCAGATTGCAATATGAAAACCATGGGTTGTGGAAATGGGAAATGCTTTGGCGGATTCTTCACAAAGATAGAAATTTTTTTCATTTTTTCATAGATCCCTTATATTTTATATTTTTAATTTCTAAATACATATAATGATTTTATTGGAACCATGGTTACCTGATCTAATGATTTTCTATTAAATATAGGGAATTCAATGCAATCTAAGAGTTTTTCGTTAAGGGAAACTCATCAACAAGATGTGTTGTTCATAGAGACAAGCATTGTGTTCTTCTAGTTTTGTGACGATGAACTTTTCAATGTAAATTTTGTTTAATATAGTGTACAATATATGTATTAGTACTCATTCATGTAACTGAGAACCCATTCATACTACATGTGTAGGTGTACATGTCCATGTAGAGTACATGGCCAGACACCATCTACATTGCACTCCATGAAGAAGTAAATGTCTCAGACAAGTACATGGCTAGGCCATCAGAGGGACAAAAAATAATCCTCTTGCTGGTCAAATGCCATGTCGCAGTCTTACATGCCATATAGAAGGATGATTATATACAAATTATGGCCAGAGTACACGGCCAGGTTGGGCTTTGAGAGTAAAATCAGTGTGGTCAAAGAGATACGCCATATATTGCCCCTTTTAACCCTTTTATTTGATTTCATATCTATTCACCATGTATTCAAAATTTGATTCATTATTAGTCAATTATGAGTATATTCATGTTTATATCATGATGGTATAAACCGTGTGGTTTTGTGAGGTATGATTGGTACAGTTTCAAGAATAGAGAGGTTATTCCCCAGGTAATTGAATCTAGTGTCACCTGAGAGAGATACATGTTCTGTGATGATCGATCAGATATATCTATTTAATGAATCCATATTAGTCTTTTAATGAGGATTTATCCATAGTGATATATTCACTTATGGACTATGAGGCTGAGAGACATTTTTCCTAAGTATCCCCACTAGTGTTCCTCTATATACGTTCTAATATACATGATTTTCAATAGGATACCTCTAAATTTTCTTTGTACCACAGAACAACTCAGGGATTTCATTACTTATATTCTAACATAGGGTGTCCCTTAATGGATCCCATTAACCGTGTACCATTATGAGGATCCCATTTAGGATACCTCTTCTTCGTAGTCTTTCTTGAGGATCCCATGATGGATGCCTTTTCTTAAGTACTATTATGAGAATACCTTATATGATTCATCAATTTTCTTTCAATTAGTGGATCCCATGTTGGATCAATATCTTACTTGTGTATACTTGTGGATACCAAGTATGATTCCTAAAAATTTTTTACTTGATGAACCTAATTGGTGCATCGTTGTTAGATTATCCCATGAGTTAGTAAATTGGGTTTTGGTGGTGATGGTAGTAGATGACACTTTGGAACTCATAACCAACATGTAATACAATGAATATATGGTTGTAGTGTTGGGATTATATGTTCAACAGCCCAAAAAACTAGGTTTATCTTTCACATGATTATTTTGGTTGTATAAATGTAGCTAGAGGTGGTTCTTAGTTGATGGTTTTTGAGACTGACATGAGGTGTCTTTTATCAATTTGGGGTGGCATAATTTTCTTCTTGAGATATATCTTATTATTGGGATTCCCATATGTTTTTTCCAAGGATAAATCTTCTTAACCATGTTATTGGTTATTTATTTGTATACCTATAGGTTCTTCCTATGAAATGGATATTGATCCAATATATTTGATCACTATATAGTTTGGACGTATAAAGGTATTTCTTGTAATTCTACTATTGATCATACTTCAATGATATATGGGAATTGAATCCCTATTAGTAATACTCATAAATGATTCTTCTATCTAGGGTGATAGGGATGATTTCCATCTTATTTGTTTAATATATGATGTGTATCATTATGATCTACCCAATCTGATTATACTTGTAGATGATTATATTCTTCCAAGTGATGGGGATGATTATTTTCTCTCTAGTCTATTACTTATCTATGGTGTTGATCATGGTGTCTCACACCACCTCTACCTAGAATTATTACTCTCTTACTAGTGATAGGGATGACTATGCTCTCCCTTATTAGATACTCTAGTTGTGGTCATTACATCTATCAACTGAGTTTTCCTCGAAGATCACCAACGATCTAGACCCTTATAGATTATCTGAGTTCTTAATGTCATGACAAACTACGGACTAGGACATAGGGATCAAACATTTGACTCGATTTAGGTGGTCTAATCAGTATGGCCTCTAGCTCTATGACCATTTATATGATATTATGTCTTTTGGTTCTTCTATATAATCCATTATTTTAGTGACTGTAGTAGAGTACTGGTGAACACAGGGGAAGGATGAGTATCCCTCTTTGGTGATGTAGCTTTCTGAGAGATATTTCCAATATTAGAAAAAGAATGTTTATTTTGATTGGGATTACGGAACCATATATCACCATAATGAAACAATTCTTGAGTTGTATGACAACCAACTTAATGTGCTAGCACATGACTTCTAGGTGATTGGGATTACAGACTCAATAATCGACTATTGAATGAGTTTATGTTGTATCATTATTTATTCAAATTTATATTATTTATTAGAATGGTAATATAAGTTTATATGTATATAGATATTGATATGTATATTGGAACATTACCAATATTCTGGGATTACGGAGCAGGGGTTTTACTGTGGTTTCTCAATTTGGTTTTACTTATTATTTCACTGGTGTATCCTCTTTTCGAAGCACATTTACTTTTTATACACACAGTATAATATATTTTTTATGTTCCTCATTGAGGTGGAATACTAAAATTAATTATCACCCCTACACATGATCTCCGATTCTCATATAGATATTATGATAGCATTTCTGGTTGAGAATGATTGAATGATCGATATTTTTATGGTCGACTATTTCAAGTTAGAACGAAGATACTTGTCTGGGTTCTTTAATTTTGGATGATGTAGTTTTATAGTGTCTGGAGACAGGGTATGTGGTCTGGCTCTAAGATAGCAGTAGATCCATATACTTTTACTTATAATTTTCTTTTTTACTCAAGTAATATATTTCGTAGTCCAATTGCGTGACCCATGTTTTATGTATGGAAAAACTATTCGGGCCTTTATAGAATTATTATATATTATTATGGAACTTTCTATTTCATTTTATTTACATATTCCCCACTATGTTTATTTACTACTATGCATGATAGTTAGTTGTTTCCAAAATTCATTACAAGGAAATGATTTCATAGTCTCCCACTATCGCACCCTAGACCATCACTACTAGTTGAAAGCCTCTGACATAGAGGGAGGCACACATGATTCATAGTAACTAACTAGATCGAAGAACCATTTTAGTGGAATACAGTTTGGAACTTTACAAATATGTATCAAATGTGTTCTTATCATAATATTTAATATTTGGGATACCATATATTGGATTATTATTATTGTTTTTTATCTTTTGGTGGAAACCAAACTAGTGCATCAAGAGAACTTGTCATGATAAAATTATTTGGTTTGTAGGAGTATTCGATTGATGTTATGATATGAAATGTTACAGTCTTATATGATATTTTCCATGAGAGACACTCATGATGTGTTGATGTTATGATTTATTATGGATTTATGGGTAATGGACCATTATTAGGAGGCTAGATATGGATTTTGTCTCTAAGTTAAAAAAGGAAAGAGGCATCTCAGGAATCATATTTGACACTTAGGATTCATAACATATAAGACTACTAGTGTGAGAATAATATTGATAATGGTATATTAATTTGGGCCTCTTTATATATATTTTTATCATTATGATGATATGTTATGCGGATCTACGTTAAAGAATTGGTGTGGAGGCTGATGACCCAGTCCTCATCCACAGGAGGTGCAGTGACCATAGGAGAATGGTATGGAACATGATTCCATTTTGTTTCACCCATTGTAGTGTGTTGTTTCCCAGGTTGGGGTCATATTTTCCTATGATAGTGTATGATTTCATTGGATACCATGAAATTTCTGGTGAAAGGGTCCTAATCGATGTATTACCGCATGTATATTTTTGGTGTGTGTTAGTTTAACCTCTCTTCATCATTGGTATCATAAACTCTAAGGAGTAGTTACATATAAATGTGCTCGGTGAGGATTAGTCCAATGTATGATGGGTTCTCAGTTTTGACCCTTAGAGTTAATTGGTATCATTACCTTCATTAGAGTTGTTTGATCTTTTGTTCTAGTTGGTTAGACCTTATGACCAAATTGTGAGATTTGTTCTCTACGGATAGGTGGATGGCATAAAGGCCCTTAGTTTGACTCGGACCCTTACAGGTCAACAACTATTTTTTTGAAATAAAACTATGTTATATTGGTTGTCCTAAGATTATGAATACCTTTTATAGGTGTGAACATAATTATATTCATTTTTCTGGTTGAGGCATGGTACATTCTTGAGTTTTATGTTATAGTCTTTTTGATGGCTTTAAATTTGGATTAGCACCTAGGATGATGTAGTATCAACATTTTGTTTAATGGGAATGACTATTTGGACTTTTGGATATGTTGATAGTTGTTTCTATTGTTGTTAATGTAGTTAGAATTTCTCTAGATGCTCGTGAAAAGGACTATGTCGGGTGATTGGTGGTCATGGAATAAATCATGCCCTGGGTGATGTGCCTGATTTTGAAGAGGAGTTTTAATAGAGCTTATGGATTTATGAGTATGAGGTGTTGTATAGAATGATCATCATATTTTTTTCATGGATGACTTTTTAGATTATGATCCAGGTGGTAAAGGGATATATTGGTTGCATGTGGTGTCGTTAAATTATAAATCATTGAGTGGAGGGGTGTGAACTGAGGACTAATGTTTTCAAGACTTTTCATGGTATTGGTTTCTTGGAAGATCTTGTTACATGAAAAATGTCCCTCCATTGTGGAGGTGACATCAGAAAGGAATTTTTTTTTTGGGAGGAATATGACTGGTGTTTTAACCTAGACACAAATGTTGATGATACATGGTGTCAAGATATTGTTAAAGACATGTTTATCATGTTTTTTGTGAGTGTTGCTAAGAAATATATTTACACACCCCTCAGTTAAATCATATTTTACTCTTAGTTAAATATGTTCATTATTTATCTTCACATCATATTTTCTATGCTTAGGGATCACTGTATCTACATTGAGTATCCATTATTTTAAATTTCGTTCCTAGTTAAGAAGTGTATCCTATTGAGGATGCACTCGAGGAGAGGTTTACGGTATTGCTTATGGTGGGGTGTACGCCAATGTCCTTTCTGAGGGTGGTGACCTTAATTTTCATTTTTACTTTTGTGCTTTCCATGGGGCATTGGGAACACGGTTGATTTAAGATTGTGATAAAAGTAATCCTATGTTGGTGAGTACTAGATCAGTCATAGTCAAATGTCTCCCATAAAGGAGATGGGTGAGGACTATATAAGGCAAGTTATTGGATAATATAGACAACTTGTTGAGATGATGTACTGGTATAGAGAATGGAATCTATTATTAAAACCATTGGTTCTCATGGATGCGAAATTTTATGGTGGGGAGATTCTAAGGACCTGTGTTCTTTAATACTTATTATTTTAATATGGAATGTGAGTTCTGGCTGGTAGATGCTTTTAAATAGTAATATTGTACCTTTACCATATAATATGTTATTAAATGATTTTTTGACCACTCTATTGGTCCCAAAAAAAATGTTTAACCCTAAGACATGAGGTTTTTATAAATTTGAAGAATTAAAAATTAGGAAAAATAATTATTTTTTAATATTTAATAAATTAACATTTAAATAATTCACATAGGTTCATTTATTAATATATTTTTAATAGTGCATAAGATTGACCTTCCTTCTCACTCATTGAGTTTTTATTGTGGTGTTTTTTCAAGGAGAGGCCTAAATTTGAGTTTGACATTAGGCTCAGGCTAGGACCCCTTTTCTTTTTATTTGCATTTCTTTTTGACCTTTTCTTTTCATTATTTTCATTTCATTTCTTTATTTTAATTATTTTTCATCATTGGCTTCTTGTGGACAAACACGAGGCTTCATCTTTACATGAACGAGATGTAGTAGATAGTGGGAACAATATAAATATATAGGGATAGAAGGATGCATCACCGTAGAGCATAGGATACAGAAGCTCATTGTGAAAAAACTGTGGACTTTAGAAATGGGAAAAGCTTCGAAAGAATCATACCAAGGGTAGGAATGTTTAAATTGTTTTCCATACATCCCAATATATTATTTATTTTCATGTTTTAAATCTCAATTAGGATTTCAATATACCCCTAGTGTCCCGATATACTTATTTTGGGGTAAAAACATGGGTTATGTGGTAATCCTAGGGGTTTCCATTCATGAATTACCACCAATGAGGAGTGTTGTTCATGGAGACACATCACGTATTTATCTAGTTCGGTGAAGATGATGTTTTCAAAGTACACAACTTGTACTGGGGAGAACTCGACATATACTATTAATAATTTGGGTAGGTGAGCTCCGGGAAGGGATACTCATGTAGGGGTACATGGATGTGTAGAGTACATGATTAGACCCATTGTGTGTAAAACGTTATGTAAAAGTACTCGGTCAGGCCAAGTACAAGGAAATTCCATTTGAGGGACATGAAAAGGTACCCCATGTAGGGTACATGCTGTGTACCCATCATACATTCCATGCACTATGGAATTTATACACTGAGTCTGACTACAGTACACTCCCAGAGGGGATTTCGGAGTACATACCGTGTGTTTCAGGATACATGCCATGGACTAACTCCTTTCAATTCTTTTTATGTTTTTTTCATATATTTTTACCCATTATCCATAACTGGTCCCATGAGTATTCCATTATAGGTATCTTCATGTATATATCACAATTACATGAATTGTAAGGTGATTCAAGAACTATTATGTGGGGTTTCTCGAACAGAGAGGTTCTATCTATGGTAATTTAATCTAGTGTCCCTTGAGGGTTAGACCTGTTTTGAGATGATACATGCGTTATCTCTCTGGACCAATTTATTTTTATATATTTCATGAGGACTTAAAACTTATGAGATGTCTGATTATGTCCTTTGAGGTTGATATATGATTTTCCCCTAGGACCCCCTATATGACTTATCTACTTACATTTCAATATAGAGGATCCCATGTAGGATGCATGTATCTTCTTTCTATACTAGGGTTTCCCAGAGGGATGAATTTCCATATATGATGACTTAGGGGGTCCAATGTTGGATCCATTTACCTATGTATCATTCTGTGGATCCCTTATAGGATGCCTCTACATCTTATGCTTTCTTGAGGGTCTTTTGTAACTCAATTTTTCTTAAGTGTCATTTAGAGGATCTATTATAGGATGCCTCCATTTTCTATTAATTAGAGGATCCACTATAGGACTCCTCCCCTACCCATGTATGCCTGAGGATTCCATGAAGGATGGATTCATTTTTTAAATTGATTGACCCAGTGGTTTATCCATTATTTGACCAACGCCAATGTTAGTACATTGAGTTTGGGTAGAAGTGGTAGTAGGTGTCACCTTAGAATCCATAACGCAGTTGTAACCCTAAGATGTATTCGAGGTAGTTTTCAGTTTATGAATTCATACAACCTTAATAACTTTTTTTCACTCAAATTTTTATTGCTGATATAGTATTGATTACTAGAGGTGCTACCCAGTTGGTGGCTGTTGAGATTGATCTGAGGATTTATTCATTCCTTTTGTATTTCTTAGACATTCTTCATGGGATACATATTATTCTTGGAATTCCAATACATGTTTTCCTATTATCTGGATTCTGATCCATGATATTGGATATTTATTTTTATACCCAAATGTTCTACATTGAACTTGGATTATGAGCTTGTATATTCATTATTATATTATTATGGTGTCTATAGGGTTTTCCTATAATACATATATTGACCCAAATACTAAGATATACAGACATGGATCCCCTAGTAATGATACTAATGGGTGATTCTGCTCTAGAGTGTGATGATTATGAATCAACTATCCTTTATTTGATATGTGATGAGGATGATTATTTTATCCTCAATTTGATTATTCCCATGGATGATTTTATTATCCCATGTGATAGGGATGATTATGCTCTCCCTGATCATTTACTTCACAATATTATTTGGAATAACATCTCAAATCATTGGATATCTAGAATATTTATAATATTTTGGATGATATGGATTAATAAACTCTCCCTTATAAAATACTTTAGGGGTGGGATTGGAATCTCACCAGAGAGCACTCCTTGAAAATCAAAAAAAGATTATACTGTCTGCGATTATCTGAGTTTCAAATATAGTGACTACTTAAAGAATAGTACCTAGGGATCAAATATTGGACAAGATTTACATGCACTAAGAAGAATGGTGGGTTTCTCAGTGTCTATTTACATTATGTTCATATTGAATTCTCTAAAATCCATTTTTCGGTTATCATAGTTGAGTACATGTGAAAGAAGGTGTTGGAATAGTATACCCTATGGTGAGGTGGATTTATTATAGATATTTCAAGAGTTGGTTGAAGTAGGTATATGTCGATTGGGATTACAGAATGATAGATGAACTTAATGATACATGGATTAGAGGGTACATTGTCATGCTAAAATCCCTTACACAGGATATGTAGGTATTCAGGATTACAGACCCAATGTTCAAATAATGATTAGTTTTATGTTATTTCATTCATTTTACTCATGAGTATTTCTATTTATATATATATATATATATATGTATGGGAATATAAATATGTATATATATATATATGGAATGGAACGGTGGAACATTCCCATTAGACTAGGATTATAGACCTGGGGTTTGACTAAGGTTTCACATTTTAGTTTTTCGTATATTGTTAGTTATGTCTCGTCTAGGCCATGAACCATGCATTTATATAAACTTATAGCATTTTATTTTATAGGTTCTTCATTGTGGTGGACTATATATATTATTTATCACTCCAAAACATTCAACTTGATGTATGTGTATAACTTATGTATTAGTTTCAGGTTGTGAATAACTACATGATAAATATGGTTGAGGAACAGTGTTGCATGTTTTAGTAGAGCTTCTATTGTGGGTTCTTCTGTTTGTGCTGGTGCAGTTCGATAGTGTCTGGAGACTAGGTCAATGGTATGGCGAAGAGGATGTAACATAGCCATGTAGTTTTATTTCATTTTACTTTTACACTCCTAATATTATTATGGTCATCCAAGTGGGGTACGAGTTTTGAATGTATGGAATAATTTTTTAGGATTTTATTACAACATTTTCTAATTCATGTTACTTAATACTTATTCACTTTTTTTATTTGGTTTTGTGTATGAGAAATTGTTATTTAATCTATTGTTCCCTCTAATATAAGGGAATTGTATCCCTACTATCACACACTAGGCACTCACAAATAGTAAGCTTCATCAGACATATAGGGAGACGTGCTTGAGTCCTTTTGACTAATGAGCTCTAAGCACTATTTTAGTGGAATCCGAGTCGGGATGTGACAACATCAACAAGTGAAAATGTTATACAAGGAATGAAAAAAACTAACATATACGTCAATTAATAATTATTCCATTATATATCACCAATTTCAAATCATCATTAATTTTAAAAAATATTTTTTAGTAAACTTTGTTACTAAAAAATATAAAACTCAATCCACCATAGATAACAATTTTTACCAAAAAATATACTAATGAAATTCTTTATCATATTAACTAATATTTGTGATTACATTAAAAATTATCAATAACATGTCTAATATCTTTTATTTGAAAATAATTATTTTAAAAAAAGTAAAAATGTTGTTCTACCATAAATTATAATAAGGACATAAAAGCAGTAATGTACCACTCAATCAGTTTATGAACACTAACTGATAAAGGTAATTGAGTAATAGATCAATGTGGAAAATAAACAATTTTAATTCATTAAATATCAGTACATTATCATTAGTAGGTTTATTCCCACTATTCACTGATTAAAAAAAATATTGATCTAAAAGAAACTCATAATAAAATAGAAGAATCTTCAAATATCATATATTAAAGAAACATCAATGGTTACCGAATAATATAGGACCAATGATGTTAAAAATATACAAGGAACATCATAACAAACTGGTGATCCCTATAAACACCATCCGTTAGGAGATGTAAATCAATCACTAATTATGAATCAAAATAACTACAGAATTGGAAATTAATTGGTTCAAAAGTATAATGATTAGAATAAAAACAAATAAAGAGGAATAGAGATAAATTTGATCGAAGTAGTAATTGTACCTTCCAAGGTCCTAAGGGTTTATAAAATGGAATTATGACTATCCTAAATGCTCCCATAACCCCCTTGGATGTGATACAATAATGATGTAATTGTACCTGCCAAGTTCCTAAGGGTTTATAATATGTGGGGAATATTTTGATTTACCCTCCATACAAATGGGTATTACACCGTACATGTGATCTACCAATTTTTTGTGTCACTATAATTATTTAGGAAACTATTTCAAGGAGAATATGTTACATTAGTAAGGGGATGTATCTGGAAAATTTCACACTACAAACTATAATTTTACAAAAGATGACACATATTTTAATTGTGTAAGAATTATATTATATTGAAACTAAAAGAGAACCTATCATTAGAAGATGGAAAACATCATTTCTAATCAAGATATGTATAACTTTTTAAGATTATTGTTAGATGACCTCAAGTAGATAAATTATATTTCTGTGTGGGATTAATGGAACATCTAAAATACTGAAAAAGTGACATTAAATTCAATAAATGTGTGAATAAAATATTTCACCACAGGACATGGATAAAAAATATTTGTTATTGGGAATCTCATAAATTTAATATTTTTTATAAATATATTCTCAATTAATTCAATTATACATCTATAAAGATAATTATAGTTTAATTATAGAAACAAGAAGGATGAAACATAGGATAACATTCTAGAAGATCTAACATTCTGAAAATTTAGTTGAATTGTATAGGGTGGACATATCATTCCTTATTAATTTTTTCATTTATAGTTCTATAAGAATGAGATAATTACAATGTAAAAGTGGTAACTTATCTTTGAATTTGAGGCTCATGTTTTTTTAATTTTTATTTTGGATTTTTAATTTATTGTATCAGTTAAACTAATCTATTTTCTAATCAGTTATACAAAATTTATCCTAGTGCCTTAGGTGTATTTTTACAGTTCCAATCACTATTCATGGATTAGATTACTTTGGTATACTGTGTATAAAGCGAAGTTTTTATTTATTAATTATTTCAACACTCTAATGTTTTTGTGTTTCAAAGAAGAGTGTTCCTCATATTTTTGTGAAAAATATTTAAATCAATAAGTAATGATTTATATATAATATATCATGATTCACCACACCTATCTGGGTATATTTCATTTTTGAGACTTATAAGTTGTATGAAATAAAATCCATTATAATTATTATTTTTTGTTTAATAAAACATTAAAGAATTTGGTAATTTTAATGGGATACATATATTCGAGAATAATAATTTATATTCTTTGAAAAACATTGTGAAATAATATTATCGTTCCTTTGTAATTGATATTTTCATTGATGTTTTTCATGGAAGCATGGCTAGTATGGGTAATATATATTTTTCAAAAAACGATTACTAGTCCCAATATATTGATTTTACGGTATTAAATTAAATAGGGGAAGCTTTTCATAATCATTTCTATATGTCATGAATACCCCACTAGCATATATTGTAAAAATATTTAAATATTTATTAAGGTGAATATAAATTTTATTAGGAAAGGAAAAATATATTGTGTAAAAATAATGAATACTTGAGAGTGAGCATGATTGTGATAGTTGAAATAATCACTGATTGAATAGATATAAACATTTATGAATTTTGTGTACATAGATAAATTCCTAATGACGTCAAAATTTTCAACTGGTCTATGAGAAATATACACCCATAATTTAATGGAAAGCAATCTATGGTTAATGGTAAATACCTAATTGGTGGAAAATAAATAATATACAATGAATACTCACTGTTTATGAGGATAATAAATATTCAAATATATTAATAAAAAAGCTTATCTCTTATAATATAGAATTCATGGCTATGAAGAAACTAATGATGAAAATTATCAAAAATATGGATAATTTGATGATGTATTTTATTTGAATTCCTATAATTTATAAATAGGTAAAGGAAAATTTAGAGGCAAGCTCATAAATTATTCATTTATATGAAAGGAAGTTGGGAATCATCCATTTATATATCCCAATATGTTTCAGGTTGATTATGAAGATGAAATTTATAAAACATAATTCAATAAAAGTTTGAAAATGTAAGATTAAATAGATATTCTATAATTAATGAAAATTATTTTTTGAAAAAGATGAATGCTTATTGGAATTTGATGTAGAGGAAACTAAATAATATTGATGTCTAAATGAAACAAATATTTTAGTCATTTGATAAACTTTTATTTGAACTCAATGATAATGAATGTAATGAAATTGGGGATCTAGTTGATCTTGGATATCAAATCGAGGTATCCCTTAATGAAATTTATATATTTATTCACAAAATAATTAAGGTTAATTGAGTTATTTATGAATCATCAAGATGTATAAAGATATGAAAAAAATAAAAATTAGTTTTAAAGGTATGGATTTAAATATTTATGTATGGGAACCATTAAAAAACTAATAATTAGGTTAAATATAGGGAAGCATATAAAAAAATATGTATATAAATATGATATCCTAAATAAATATGTATTAGATACAATTAATTACATTGAAAAGATAAAATTATAATTCATGATTTGGATGTAGTATTTTAACGACAATGATAGAATACATATAACCCATATTTAAAAACATCAGTGACTAATGAATTTTATATTGTCTCAAATGATAAATTTTTTATTATTCAATGGGTGCAACAGATCGAAGACAAAGTGGAAACTATTGTGAATAAAGATAATAATAAATAACACGACATTATTTATGAAAAATCATATAAATATTCAACCAAAAAGAATACTTATTTTCTTAATTTACATAGTAGTATCAATTTAGTTATAATTATTGAAATAATTAATTAAAATGTATATTTATTACTATGGGATTTCAGTAAATACCAAAAAAAATTCCTTGATGAATAAATGTATTTTTGGGAGCAGGATAACTAAAAAAGAACGATGAAATTATTAATTTTCCTCCAATTTTCAAGGAAACAACTTTTGGTTTTATGTTTTTGGAATAAAGAAATGTTTTGGGGAATAATGGTGCTGAGTGAGACCTGTAATAGTTGAAGAATGTATCATAAAAATTCAACAAATATGTTTAAAAAAATTGAAATTTGAACATGAATGATTAAGAGGATACCCTATAGCTGGAAGGTAAGTAGAGTAACAACATAATAATTTAAAATATATTTGATTTTAATTAATTTAAATCTCTTCAAAATCTTTTGACTCATGTAACACCATGTATAAATGAAAAAAATACCTACAATAAAATTATTTACGTATGAACATTATAAAATAGCCATTATTTTTGTTTGTATGAATATTAAAAACTAAAATTTACAACTATATGATTTAAATAGGTATAAAATAAAATAAAATGATATGTATTTATTATAAAAAAAATTAAGAATCATTATAGTGAAAGGGAAATGTATTCTGAAAAACAATATTTTTTAATATAATAGTTTAGTTGTTTATTGGAAAATAATGACAAAATTGATTTTTGAAAAATTTAGAAAATGTATTTGTAAAAAATTAATTCATTTTTTAAATCATCATATAAATTTCATGTTATTGTAAAATATTTGGGATTTTTAAAAAGGTTTCATTTTTCAATGAATATAGAAATATACAAATTTTTTTTTAAACAGCATATTCATTTAATTTTTTAAAAAATTTAAATTTTATTTTTAACAATTTTTATAGTACCATTAGTTAAATAATATTTTAATAAATAAAATTGGGTTCATTATAATCAATATCATATATAATTTTTTTATAAAAACTATAAGGACCCAGCCTTATAACATTACATAATCCTGAATTAAATGAATAATTCGCATTAGGGATCTTTTCAGGTATTGAATTTTATAGATTTAGGCCTTAACATTTAAATTACAAAGTAAACACTTATACATAGATTCCATTTTTTATAAAATAAAAACTCTGGAAAAAATATTCCTTCCTAGTTCAATGTTTTAGACAACATGACTTTTCCTTGATCCCATCCACGACCCTATTGATCTTTAAGTTGTTTGAAAAACATTTCAAAACATGGGATGAGAATAAAAATGCTTTATAAGGGTTATAAAATAAACAATGAAACCATGTTTCCATCAAAATAAAATATTTTTAACATACCTTATGAAATTATAAGACTTATGAATAACACATAGAAATAATAAATCTTAATGGAAACCTATGGAATCCATATCATACTTACTTTCTAGCTATCACAGATACATAAGGAGTTACATTGGAATAACCCTCACATTATACTGCCTAAATCTTGTTGAATAAACATCCACATTTACCTCTGTCATGTTACCCAATGCAGTGGAGAGATATCTCGGGCTCACCAACTCTAGGTTTATCACATAACCTCTAGTATATGTAAACAATTCCCAATAACCATAACCTGTTCACAACACATAAAACTTAGATAAGGTAAAGATAAAATTTCCACATTGAAATCACAATCTATTATAATATATATTGACATAATAAATCCAATATAAAAACCATTTTCAATATAAAAAT
Organism: Viscum album; assembly: GCA_963277665.1. Taxonomy (NCBI): domain Eukaryota; kingdom Viridiplantae; phylum Streptophyta; class Magnoliopsida; order Santalales; family Viscaceae; genus Viscum; species Viscum album. The sequence continues at coordinate 1,971,574,789 of OY728138.1, forward strand.
ATTTAAAATATTATATAGTATTTATTTTCCTATTAAAAACATTACATCTTTTTAAGGAAGCCAAATATCAAAATAATGCTGGTGGCAACGGAAAGGTCATTGTCACCGCATGCATTAAAAAGAAACATTCCTTTTATTCATTTAGTAAAGCGTAACATAGAAATAATATTCCCTTTGAATGAAATGAAAATTCAAAGTGGTTTATACAACATATTAAAGAAATTCATGTCAAAATCAAAATATACCTAAATGAAGGGGATTGAGACGAATTCCCTTACCTTGTTTCTGATTTGACCCGTTCGTTCTTCAATCTCCTGAATAACAAACTAAAGATAATTTCTAATTTATTAAGAACACATTTTCATGTCTATTATAATTTTTATATCACTTATTACAATGTTATGAACATTAGATAATAAATTAAGTTAATAACAGTCATTTTGTCGATATTTGGTACATGTGTTATTAATGAACTTCTTATTATTACAAGCTTTTCATGTGGTCAAAAGTCATTTTTCTATAAAATGATATTCATGGTTTAGATATCATATATATCATATATATAAAATAAATATATGTGTTTATAATAGTGCATAACATTTGGAGGATAGGAAATAAATGCATCGTTTATGGAGACGGTAAGTCGTACATAAGAAAAAACACTACCTTCATTCCTATTTCATATTTAACAGAATTAAACATAATGATACATAGGTATATTATAATTCCATTATAATATTATATATAATTTTAGTAACTCAATATTTTATAGTAACATCTCAGGTAAATGAGGAATAAGAGATTTTCATATTTATTAATATTTTTTAATTAAATATTAATTTTTGCTTAAAGTGGTTGCTATGTTCGATAGCGTACTCGATACGCAACAACGGGTTTCTTTGAAATCTTATGTTGCACCCTAATAATATAATATTATTATTTTAAATGGTAGTTAACTCCTAGTCATTGTATTGGTGGGAATGAACAAAACTAACTATAATATGATTATACATGTATTTATATTTATCCAATAAAATTTAGAGGCATAATATATGAATTAATCTAAATTTAAAAATAATTTACATTAAAAGGCCGATTTACCACCTTTTAATGGAGAACCCTATTTAAATCTAGTTATGGCCACTTTAATATATTATATATGACTAAATAAAATAAAGCTTTATAATTAGGACCTCGGAATTTACTTTGGGTAATTTTTTGGTATTTTTCTGATAATGTCCATTTTTTAAGGAATAGTGAAAATATTGTATTTTAATTCAAAACTATGTTTTAATATAATTTATTTAGTTGGTTAGATTATCCTTTTGATTTGTTTCAAAGTGTAAATAGATTATATTTTTACCATTTAATCTAAATTTGGTCATTATAAGCAATTTCACATTTAAATTGTATATAATCAACTACCAATCTTTTGATAGTTAATATTTCTTAAAAAAACGCCTTTTGTTTTGACAACAGGAATTAATTTTAAATTAATTTCTACCACTTCTGTGTTTTTAATTTGGAGAAATGGATTCCATATTTGGAATCAGGAGCTTCAAATTGTGTAAATAGGTAACTTTTATTGTAAGACGTTTTAAATATTTACTTCAGTAAATATTTTATTTACCGTGGTTAAAGGGTAAATCAGGTAAATAAGGGTAAAGAAATAATATTATAATAATATAAAATAACCCTTAAACGTGTCCTAATCCAATTGGATGATTCATTTCCGACCATGGGCATCCTTGGGTCAATTTTGGGACCCCATTGAGCCACTTGGGAGTGATAATGAAAATTTAGATTAATTAATTTATTGTGAAGACAAAAGTGACATTAACAAAAATCGTTTAGTAATTAATTTTTTATGGTTTTATATAAGTCCTATTATTTACTATAAATATTAATTGGAAATATAAAAAGATTATCTACATCATGGTATTTTTTATAATTTTTATACATCAAATAAATTAAATTATTTATGACACAATAATGATGCAGTTTTTACCTCATTAATAAATGATTTAATTAAATAAGATTATAATGATTAAAATATTATCCAAAACATGTCCAATTATGATTTCATGATTTTATTTCGATTATGAGTCATCTTATCTTCGACCATAATGATTTTTGGACCATTAAAAACCGAATATCATTATATTATAAAATAATATTTTCACTCTTTCCTAAAGAGCCCCTCCTCTCCCTTATAAAAAGAGACCACTTCTATGCAATTCCTCACACCTCTCAAGCCATTTGGATCATCCAAACACTTCCCAATTAATTTCCCTACATCCCTCTCCTCCTCATTGAATCCTTACCTTATAAAGAAGGCACTTCAAGAAGTCCTTTGGTTCAAACCAAAGTTTGTTACCCAAATTAATGGTAACAATTTCTCTTAAATTGTTTTCTTTTATTTTGCTTCTCCAACCCCTAAACTCTTTTAATTTCCTTTATTTTGTAAAAGCACCAGTATCCTCAATATAATAATATGTTTTGATGATATTTATTCGAAATAAAATTACACACACCTCTATCTAATGGATGAAGAACATAATGTTACTGTGGATGGAAAACTAACGACTCACGAAATGATGATTGTTCAATTACATATTATCGCCTCTCATGGAGGACATTACGATGGAACTTTATTTATATATGATATATATTATGTTTATGATTTCTTTATGCTTCTTTAATTCCCAATTATTTCTAACCATTATGGTTCCCATGATGGTTAAATACGATAATCTCATTTGAGGAAGTGCGGACTACCACCCCCTCAATGTGATGTGACTCATTAATGCCCTATGTGGGATGTATAAAGGATATATTTAATGCTATTATATATGATATTATACTAGAATTATAATATACCTATGTATCATTATGTTTTAATTCCATTAAAATAAGAAATAGAAATGAAAGTAGCGTTCATGCGTACGTACGGCTTACCGTCACCATGAATGGTGCATTTCATTTCGTACCTCCAAATGTTATGTACTATTATAAATACATGTACATGATGGATATATATGATATATATGATACCCAAATAATTAATATCATTCTAGATATAATGAACCTTTTACCACGTGAACAACATGTAATTATAAGAAGTCCATGTTTGACTCAAATACCAAATATCGACAAAATGAACGTTATTAACATAAATGATTACATAATGAGTATAACATGGTAATAAGTGATATGAAAGGAATAATAAATTTGAAAAAGGTTCTTAAGCAAGTAGAGATTAACTTTAGTTTATTCTTCATGAGATTAAAGAATGAACGGGTCAAGTCGGACACGAGGTAAGGGACTTCATCTCAATCTCCTTTCATTGAGGCATTTTTAGTTTTATTTAATACGACGTATAAAACCCATTGACTTTTACTTCGATTCAAAAGAAATATTTTCTCTATGAAGCATTTTACTAAATGAAAAAAAGGAATTTTTCTTTAATGTAAGTGGTGACAACGACATTTCCGCCGCCGCGAGTATTATTTGATCTTTGGCTTCCATAACAAGCCGGAATGTTGTTAAAAGGAAAAATAAATATAAAATACAATTTTTACGTATTTTGGTATTGAAAATGATTTTGAGAATGGATTTATTATTTCAATATCTTGAAATGATATTTTATTATTGCAATGTGGAAATTTTATCTTTCATTTATGCTTATGTTATGTGTCAAGATCATGTTATGGTTCTTGGGCATTATTTACGTATACAGGTGGTTCCGTGATAAACCTAGGGAAGGTGAGCCAGAGATAGCTCTCCAATGAATTGGGTAACATGATGGAGGTAAAAGTGAATGTTTCTACTAAGAGATTTATGGAATATACTGTGATGGTTATTCCAAAGTTACTCCCTATATAGCTGTGATAGCTACAATGTAAGTATGGTATGGATGCCGTAAGTTACCTTTATCATTTATGATTTCATGAGGTAAGTAAAAGATTTCATGTTTTGTATTTATTTATAAACAAATGTTTTCATTCACTATTTTATAACCCTTAATGAGCGTTTTATGCTCATCCCAAGTTTTGAAATGTTTTTCAAAGGACTTAAATATGAATAGGGTCAAGGATGGGATCAAGGAAAATCCATGCTCTCTTTAACATGGAATTAGACATGATTTTTTTTCAAGAGTTTTTATTTTATGAAAAAAGTGGATTCTGGGTAGAAGTGCCTACTTTGTAATATTTTGAGATGGAATAGTTATGTCCTAATTCCCTAAAACTCTAAACCTGGAAAGATCCTCAATGTGAATTATTCATTTAATTCAATATTATGTAATGTTTAATGTCATGTCTTTGTAATTGGTATCAGAGGTTGGTTTAGATAACTTTAGGATTTTGGATATTATTAAATTAATATCCATAAAGTAATTTATGTTAATATTGAAATCATATAGAATTTCTAGATTACCATGTTGCTTTGCCTAAGATATTTCATTGATTAGAATGGTTTTCCACAGAGGAAACAGGGCAGCTATGTTGGGATGACATCATGAGGAAGGCAACCTTTCAGATCAGTAACCTGAGATGGTCAGAATCGGAACTGAACAGTTTGTTGCAGTGATTTCACAGTTGACTCAGGATATAAATGGTGGTGGTATCCATGTACGAGATAATTCAGATCAACCACAGAGGAACATGTTAGTAGTGGAGCATTTCATGAGGAAACATCCCCCATCATTCAGAGGATCATCTGATCCAGTGCTAGCTGAATGGTGGATTAAAGCACTGCAAAAAGATTTTTTATGTCATGGGTTGTTCAGAACATCAAAAGTTTAGTCTCACTGTTTACCATTTTGAACGTGAAGCTGATCCGTGGTGGTCGATGGTGAAAAATATTAGGGATATGGAGGAGATTGATGCTCTTGATTGGGATGAATTCAAAGGTATGATTCTGGAGAAATATTTTCCTATAGTGGTTCATCTTATGATGGAAAAAAAATTCCTGGAATTGAGGCAGGATGATGACTCAGTGGCTGTTTATGACGAAAAATTCACTTGACTGGCAAGGTATTCTCCAAACTTCATACGAGATCTTGATAGTAAAATCAACCGTTTTTACTCTGGATTAAAGACAAGGTATCGAAGGGATTTAGATTCTTGTGAGTTCAAAAGTTATGAAAGACTTGTTCGTTGTGCGGAGAATGTGGAAATGGAGTTTTCTGATTATCAAGTATTCCTTGACAAACAACAAAATAAGAGGTCAAGGTGGCAGGTGAAAAGAAAAAACTCTACAAAAAAGTTTGATGGTAAGAAGCTTAAGTTTACTGTTTGTGAAAATTGTGGTAAAAATCATGCTGGGGAATGTCTTTTGAATTCTGGTAAGTTCTAGCGATGTGGTAAAATGGGACATAAGGCTTGTAATTGCACTGAAAAAGATCAAGGTAATGGTAAGACAAAATCTGATTTACAGTTAGTAAAATGTTTTAAGTGCAATGAAATGGGTCATTATGCAAATGACTGTCCAACAAGGAACTCAACCAAAGGAAAGCAGCCAGACTACAAGAATAAGGGGGTGGAAAAATCCTTTGCAACTACTTCAGCAGATGTTGGGCCATCAAATGAAGTTGTATCAGGAACATTGTTTGTTTGTTCAGATTATGACAATGTGTTGTTTGATTCAGGTTCAACACACTCTTTCATTTCTGAAAATTTTTCTATTAAATTGGGAATTCCATATCATGATATGAATACTGAAAGTACGGTAAAAACACCTAGAGGAAATTTTGAGACAAAAAGAAAACATAAGAACATTCATGTCCTTGTGTGTGGAAAGAATCTACATGTAAACCTTATTATTTTGCCTCTAGTAGAGTTTGATGTTATATTGGAAATGGATTGGATTTCTGTTTATCATGCTATGATTGACTGCAGAGCTAAAGAGGCTTCTTTTCAGAATGATTTTCAGTTTGTGTACAAGAATGAACCCTTTATTTTGATAACATATCAGGAAGTCGAAAAACTGGTAAAATATGGAAATGAATGCTACCTTGCACATATTGTTGAAAACAAAGGAACTATTCATATTAATGATGATCCAGTGGTAAATGAGTTCCTTGATGTTTTCCCTGATGATTTTCCTGGTATTATACCTGATCGGGAAGTTGAATTTACTGTTGACTTAGTTCCTGATACTAATCCAATTTCATAACCCCCTTATCAAATAGCTCAAATTGAACTTTTAGAGTTAAAGAAGTAATTGCAAGAGTTATTAGATAAAGGTTTCATTGGACCTAGTACATCACCCTGGGGTGATCCTATCTTGTTTGTTCAATAGAAATATGGTTCAATGAGACTTTGCATTGATTATAGAGTATTGAATAACATCACTGTTATGAATAAGTATCCTTTGCCTCATATCGATGATTTGTTTGATCAGCTCCAGGGAGCTCAGTATTTTTCGAAGATTGACTTGAGGTCGAGGTACCATCAGTTGAAAGTAAAAGAAGAAGACATTCTAAAGAACTCTTTTCATACTAGATATGGCCATTATGAATTTGTAGTTATGCCTTTTGGTTTAACCAATGCACCTACTGTATTCATGGATCTGATGAATAGAATTTTCCATGAGTTCTTGGATAAGTTTGTGGTTGTGTTCATTGATGATATTTTGGTTTATTCAAAAAGTAAAGAGGAACATGAAATTAATTTTAGGGTTGTCTTGAAAACCTTAAAAGAAAAGAAACTTTATGGAAAATTAAGCAAGTGTGAGTTTTGTTTGCAAAAAATTTCTTTCCTTGGTCACATTGTTTCAAAAAATGGCATTATTGTTGATCCTTCAAAAACAAAAGTTGTTGAAGAATGGGAAAGACCCACAAATATAACTGAGATTCGTAGTTTTCATGGTTTGGTAGGTTATTACTGGAGGTTTGTTGAAAACATTGCATGGGTATCTTGTACAATGACTAAGTTAACTTGAAAAGGTGTTAAGTTCATCTGGACAAAAGAATGTAATGATTGTTTTCATGAATTGAATAGGAGATTTGTGAATGCTCCAGTTTTGGAACTGCCTTCCAGAAATAGTGAGTTTGTTATCTACAGTGATGGTTCGTTGAAAGGACTGGGTTGTGTCCTAATGAAAAATGATCAGGTAATTTCGTATGCTTCACATTAGTTGAAACCACGTGAGTTAAATTACCCTACACATGATTTGGAATTTGGTGCTGTTGTTTTTGCTTTAAAAATTTGGAGACATCATTTGTATGGAGTGAAGTGTGAAATATATACTGATCACAAAAGTTTGAAGTATATATTTACTCAGAAAGAATTGAACATGAGACAGAGGAGATGGTTGGAATTAATCAAGGATTATGATTACACGATCCATTACCATCAGGGAAAAGAAAATAAAGTGGTTGATGCTTTGAGAAGGAAAAGTATTGTCCCATTACCCATGCTACGTTTGGAACAAGATCCTTTGGTTTTTTCATTTGATGAAATTTGGCATAGAAGTTGTTGGTGAAGGAAATTCTTCTATTTTGTTTCAGGTGTCAGTGAGATGATCTCTATCAGACATAATAAAGAAAGCATATACGGAAGACAGTGAGTTGCAGAAAAAGGTAGAGTTGGTTCAGAAGGGTATGTTTCTTGAATTTAACATTGATAATGATTGTGTTTTGAGGTTTGGAAAGAGATTATGTGTTCCTTTTGATTCACAGTTGAAGAATGAGTTTTTATGTGAAGCTTATTGTTCTTCGTTTTCAGTTCATCTTGGGAGTACTAAGATGTACAGAGATCTTCGGGAGTATTACTGGTGGGATGGAATCAAAAGAGGTATTGCTGATTTTACTGTGAAGTGTTTTACTTTTTAGCAGGTTAAAGCAGAGCGACAGTTACTGAAAGTAATACTTCATCCTTTACCGGTGCAAGAGTGGAAATAGGAAAATATATCCATGGACTTTGTTGTGGGATTACCAAAGACATATCGAGGTAATAATGAAATTTGGGTTATAGTTGACCGATTGACTAAATCATCTCATTTCCTTCCTATTAGAGATAGTTATCTCTAGATCAACTTGCTCGGTTGTATGTTAATGATATAGTCTGATTGCCTGGAGTTCCCCTCACTATTGTATCTGATCGTGATCCCAGGTTCAATTCTAACATTTGGAAAGGCCATCAGAAGTCATAGGGTACTGAATTAAACTTTAGTACAGCTTTTCATCCTCAATCAGATGGGCAGTCAGAACGAACAATTCAGACCTTGGATGATATTTTACGTTCTTGCTCGATGGACTACTAGGGATGTTGGGACCAACATCTTTCTTTGGTTGAATTTTTTTATAATAAAATGTTTCATTCCAGTATACAGATGGCTCCATTTGAGGCATTGTTTGGAAAGAGTTTTCGAACTCCAGCTTTTTGGGATGAAGTAGGTGAAAGAAAGCTGATGGGACCAGAATTGGTAGAAGAGATGGTAGAGAATGTTTAGTTGATTCAGAAGAATATGAGAACAGATCAGAGGAGATAGAATATTTATGCAGATAATAGGAGGAAGGATATTTCTTTTGAAGTAGGTGATCATGTCATTCTCAAAGTTTCTACTTGGAAAAGTGTGATGAATTTTGGTAGGAAGGGAAAGTTGAGTCTGAAGTTCATTGGACCTTATGAAAATCTCTAGAAAGTTGGATCAGTTGCGTACAGAGTAGCTTTACCTCAAATTTTATCCCAGGTACACAAATTTTTTCATGTTTCGATGTTGAGAAAGTATATGTCAAATCCATCTCATGTTTTGAGCCCAGAGGTAGTTCAGTTGGAAGAGAATCTCTCTTATGAAGAACAACCAGTCCAGGTTCTAGACCATAGAGAGAATGTGTTGCGGAATAAGATAATTCACTAGGTAAAGAGTTTTTGGAAAAACCATATGGTTGAAGAGGCAACGTGGGACTCGGAAAATTATATGAGGGATAAATATACCCACTTAAATTGCGAGGACACAATTTCCAAAAGTGGGGAAGGATGTAACATCCCAGGTAAATGAGGAATAAGATATATTTATATTTATTAATATTTGAGAATTAAATATTAATTTTAGCTTAATGGGGTTGCTTTGTTCGATAGCATACCCGATACACAACAACGGGTTTCTTTGGAATCTTACGTTGCACACTAATAATATAATATTCATATTTTAAATGGTAGTCAACTCCTAGCTGTTTTATTGGAGGGAATGAAAAAAACTAACTATAATTTCATTATACATGTATTTATATTTATCCAATAAAAGTTAGAGGCTTAATATTTGAATGAATCTAATTTTAAGCAAAATTTACATTAAAAGGACGATTTACAGCATTTTAATGGCGAACCCTTTTTAAATATAGTTTTGGTCAATTTAATACATTTTATATGACCAAATAAAATCCTTCTTTATAATGAGGACATCAGAATTTACTTTGGGTAATTTTTTAGTATTTTTCTGATAAAGTTCATTTTTTAAGGAATAGTGAAAATATTGTATTTTAATTGAAAACTATGTTTTAATCTAATTTATTTATATGGTTAGGTTATACTTTTAACTGGTTTTAAAGTTTAAATAGATTATATTTTTACCATTTAATCTAATTTTGGTCATTAGAAGTAATTTCACATTTATGTTGTATATAATCAACTGTCAATCTTTTGATAGTTAATATTCGTTAAAAACACGCCTTTTGTTTTGATAGCGGGAATTAATTTTAAATTAATTTCTGCCACTTCTGTGTTTTGAATTTGGAGAAATGGATTCCATATTTTGAATCAGGAGGTTCAAATTGTTTAAAAAGGTAACTTTTATTGTTAGACATTTCAACTATTTACTTCAGTAAATAATTTATTTGTCGTGGTTAAAGGGTAAATCAGGTAAATAAGGGTAAACAAATAATATTATAATAATATAACATTACCCTTAAACTTGTCTTAATCTTATTGGATGAGTCATTTCTGACCATGGGCATCTTTGAGTAGATTTTGGGACCCCATTGAGGCACTTTGGAGGGATAATGAAAATTTAGATTAATTAATTTAATGTGAAGACAAAAGTGACATTAACAAAAAGCATTTAGTAATTAATTTTTATATGGTGTTATATAAGTCCTATTTTTGACTATAAATATTAATTGGAAAGATAAAACGATTTCCTACATCATGTAAGTTTTTTATAATTTTTGAACATCAAAATAATTAAATTATTTATGACACAATAATGATGCAATTTTTAACTCATTAATAAATGATTTAATTAAATAAAATTATAATGATTAAAATTTTATCCAAAAAATGTTCAATTCTGATTTTATGATTTTATTTCGATTATGATTCATATTAGCTTCGACCATAATGATATTTAGACCATTATAAACCGAATATAATTATATTATAAAATAATATTTTCACTCTTTCCTAAAGAGCCCCTCCCCTCCCTTATAAAAAGAGACCACTTCTATGAAATTCGTCACACCTCTCAAGAAATTTTTCTCATCCAAAATATGCCCAATTAAGCTCCCTACATCTCTCTCCTCCTCCTATAAGCCTTATCTTAGGAAGAAGGATCTTATAGAAGTCCTTTGGTTCAATCCAAAGTGATTTACCCAAATTAAAGGTAACAGTTTCTCTTAAATTATTTTCTTTTATTTTGCTTCTCCAACCCCTAAAAACTTTTTATTTCCTTTATTTTGTAAAAAAACCAGTATACTCAATATACTAGGATGTTTTTATGATATTTATTCGAACTACACTTACACTCACCTCCATCTAATGGATAAAGAACATAATGTTTCTGTGGACGGCAAACTAACGCCTCACGAAACGATGATTGTTCAATTACATCTTACCGCCTCTCATGGTGGACATTATGATTTCACTGTATTTATATATGATATATATTATGTTTATTAATTCTTTATGCTTCTATACTTCCCAATTATATCAATCCTTTATGGTATCCAATGAGGGTAAATACGATAATCTCATTTGAGGAAGTGTGGACTACCGCCCCCTCAAAGTGATGTGACTCATTAATAACCTATGTTGGATGTATAAAGGATAGAGTTATTGATATTATATATGATATTATACTGGAATTATAATATACCTATATATCATTATGTTTTAATTCTATTAAAAGAAGAAATAGAAATGAAAGTAGTGCCCATGCGTACGTACGGCTTACCGTCTCCATGAATGGTGCATTTCATTTTGTACCTCCAAATGTTATGTACTATTATAAATACATGTACATGATTGATATATATGATATATATGATACCCAAATCATGAATATCATTCTGGATATAATGAACGTTTTACCACGTGAACAACATGTAATTATAAGATGTCCATTTTTGACTCAAGTACCAAATATTGATAAAATGAAAGTTATTAACTTAAATGATTGCATAATGATTATAACATGGTAATAAGTGATATAAAAGGAATAATAAACTTTAAAAAGGATCTTAAGAAATTATAAATTAACTTTAGTTTATTATTCAAGAGATTAAAGAATGAACGGTTCAAGTCAGACATGAGGTAAGGGACTTCGTCTCAATCTCCATTCATTAAGGCATTTTTAGTTTTGATTTATACGATGTATAAAACCCTTTAACTTTTACTTCTATTCAAAAAGAATATTTTCTCTACGAATAATTTTACTAAATGACAAAAAGGAATGTTTCTTTAATGTATGCGGTGACAATGACCTTTCCACTGCTGCAATTATTATTTGATCTTTGGCTTCCATAACAAGCCGGAATGTTTGTAAAAGGAAAAATAAATACCAAACACCTTTTTTTACGTATTTTGGTATTGAAAATGATTTTGAGAATGGATTTATTATCTCAATATCTTAAAATGATATTTTATTATACTAATGTGGAAATGTTATCTTTCCATTATGCTTATGTTATGTGTTAAGATCATGTTATGGTTCTTGGGCATTATTTACGTATACAGGTGGTTGTGTGATAATCCTAGGGCGGGTGAGGCCGAGATAGCTCTCCAATGCATTGGGTAACGTGCCAGAGGTAAACGTGAATGTTTATCCTAATAGATTTAGGGAATATATGTGATGGGTATTCCAAAGTTACTCCCTATGTAGTTGTGATATCTACAATGTAAAAATGGTATGGATGCCATAAGTTGCCTTTATGATTTATGATTTCTATGTGTCATTCATAAATCTTATGATTTCATGAGGTAAGTAAAAGAGTTAATGTTTTGTATGTATTTATGAACAAATGTTTTCATTCACTGTTTTATAACCCTTACTGAGCCTTTTATGCTCATCCCATGTTTTGAAATGTTTTTCACAGGACTTAAAGATGAATAGGGTCAAGGATGGGATCAAATAAAACCCATGATCTCTTTAACATGGAATTAGACATGACTTTTTTTGAAGAGTTTTTATTTTATGAAAAAAAGTGGATTCTGCGTAGAAGTGCCTACTTTGTAATATTTTGAGATGTAATAGTTATGTCCTAATTCCCTAAAACTCTAAACCTAAAAGGATCCTCAAGGTGAATTATTCATTTAATTCAATATTATGTAATGTTTAAGGTCGGGTCCTTGTATTTATACATTTCACGTATGGAAGGAACGATTCTTATGATTTGAGGGGGCAGTAGTCTGCACTTCTCAAATTAAATTATCATATTTACCCATTATGGAAACCATAAAGGTCATATATAAACAAGAAAGACAGTTGTGTAGAGATAATATAAATAAAATATATATCATAAATAAATTCAGATCCATCATAATGGACACCATCAGAGGTAGTATGAGAATATTTAATAATCATCATTTCATGAGGTAGTAGTTTTCCATCCACAAAAGTAGCATGTTCATTACCCGTTAAACGGAGGTGTGTGTAAGTGCTGTCCGAATCATGCACATATCAACAACCTAATATATTGAGGATACTATTTTGTTTTTAAAATAAAGGAATAAAAAGTGTTTTGGGGGTTGGAGAAGTAAAATAAAATAAAAGAATTTAAGAGATGATGTTACCATTAAATCGGGTAACTCCCTTTGTTTTGAACTAAAAGGATTTCTTGAAGTGACTTCTGCCCAAGGTAAGGAATCTAGGTAGAAGAGAGGGATGTAGGGAGCTTAATTGAGCCAATGATGATGAATCAAGGGTCTTGAGAGGTGTGTGTAAGGGTTTTGAGGTGATGGATTTTTATAAGGGGGTGGAGGGGCTCTTTATGAAAGTTTGAAAATATTATTTTATTATATAATTATTTTCGGTTTAAAATGGTCCAAAACTTATTTATTTTAAATATAAAATGAATCTTGTTAGAAATCAAGTCATCCAATAAGAAATGAATAGGTTTTAAATATTTGTTTAATTTTTACAATCTTATTTATTTAAATTATACATTAATAAGGTTATCACTGCATCATTATTATGTCATAAATAATTTTATTTATTTGCTGTCTAAAATTAAAAAAAACTAACATCATGTAGGAATTATTTTCTATATTTCAAATAAATATTTATATTCGAAGAGATAACATATATAACCCCATGTAAAAATTGATTAACCAAAAGATATATGTTTATGTCAATTTTGACTTTACTTTAAATTAATTAATATAAAGTGTCATTATCACTCTTATATGGCTCCATGGGGTACCAAAAATCTACCCAAGGATGCCCATGGTCAGACATTTATCGACCAATAGGATTATGAAACATGTTATAGTATTTTAATATTATTATAATATTAATTTTTTACCCTTTATTACCATATCCAATGAAGTGGAAGAAATTAATTTAAAATTAATTACTATTTTCAAAACAAAAGGTATGTTTTTTAAGAAATAATAAATATCAAAATATTGACACTTTTTTATGTTCAATATAAATGTAAAATTATTTATTATGACAACAATTGGATTAAATGGTAAAGAATTAATCTAATTAAAATTTCAAACCATTTTAAAAGATTATCTATTCATATAAATAAATTATATTAAAAGTATTTTTTGAATTAAAACACAATATTTTTCACTATTACTTAAAAAATGATTTTTATCAGAAAAGTACCAAAAATTTACCCAATGTAAATTTTGATGTTATGATTCTAAAGAACAATTTTATTTTCTCAAATAACACATATATAAATGAAAAAAAACAAGATTTAAAAATGTATTTCCATCAAAAGGTTGTAAATCAATCTTTTAAATAATATTATAATATTTGTGATTGAAATAGGATTCTTTCTTATTTTAAGCCTCTAAAATTAATTATATAAATGTAAAAACATTTAAAAAACATTTATAATCATATTTCTGTTTGTTATGTTTATTCCTACAAATACAACGGCAAGTCATTAAGTACCATGTAAAATAATATTATATTATTATTTTTTAGTATGACCCAAAGTTGTGTGCAACATAAGATTTCAATGAAACCAAAAGTTGGGAATAATGTACGCCAAAGAACATAAAATCCCTTTTAAAGTAAAATTAATATTTAATTCAAAAATATAAATAAATATAAAAAATTATTATTCTTTATTTACTTGTGATGTTACATTCTTCCCCACTTTTGGAAATTGTGTCCTCACAATTTTTAATCACTTATCAAATAGGTGGTGGTGTTTATCCCTCATAGAATTTTTAGATTTCCATGTTGCCTATTCAACCATATGGGTTTTCCACAAAACCATTACCTGATGAGTTACCTAATTCTGAAACTCTTAATCACTATGGTCAAGAATCTAGATTGGTTGTTCCTTATAAGAGATATTCTCTTCCAAATGAACTACCTCTGTGCTTAAAACATGAGATGGATCATACATATACTTTCTCAACACTGAAACATGAAAAACATTGTGTACCTGGGATAAACATGGAGGTAAAGTGACGCACGCCTATCGTAGGGAGTGTAAAAACATTTATTTCTTAAGTTAAAATATAGTTAAGTTGTTGACCTAGGATGTCTCCTGAACAGGAGTGCACACAAAACGAGTTGTCACTTTAAAACGAGGGTAAAAATGTTTTGTTTTTGAAATGAAATTTGAAATTAAAATGATTGAAAAACTATGATATTTAAAAAGGTGATTAGGTCAGGGTCAGTTTCCTAGTTGTAATGCTATCCTTGTTCAATTTAATTCAAACCTCTTCTTCTTTGTTGATTAAAGTGAGTTTCCACAATCGTTTCCTTTCACTTCCTTGGTGAAATTATTATTGTGAGAGAAAACCTTACCAAGATCTTGGTTTGGTCAAATCTCCTTCCATGTGTAAAATAGATGTATTGAATATCTTTAATTTAAATGGGCAATACCCGATCGGGTTTTGTTTATCCCAAACAATCAACAACATTCACTACACCTTTTACACGTACTGGCGATCGTCGAGTACTTCACCACTAATTCCTGGTTTATTCCATCGTATATAAACCAGAAATTAGTGGTGGGAGATATTGATTATTTTACAAAGTCAAAAATAAATAACAGAATTAATATTCAAGAACGATCGAACATTATAATAAAATCCGCTATAATAAATTGAAAACAACTTTGAAGAAGAAAGAAATTTATTCAATTGCATCCAAGAACTCAAGAATTACAATGTAAAAAACCAACCCTTCCCCAATCACTCCAAAAGTTTACCCCGCCATGGTAAGGGTAATCGAGTTGAATGGGGAAGAAGAAGGCATTACAAAACTATGAAAAAGAAAATAAATAAAAGAGAATGCTGAAAATTTATCCTTCTTGGTGTCCCAGAAGGAATGGGGTGGAGAATGGATGCTTTGAGAGGGTGGAGCACTCCTCCTTTTATAGCCAGAATGTTTCCCCCAAATGTCGACGCGTTGTAGCCCAATTAAATGACATCTTCATGTGTTGAGACCTTCTTGAATGTTGTTCATAATTACCTTTTCCGTTTCCCCTCAGATGTTCCGAGAATTTAGACAAGTGATGAATGAGTTATTTCCAATGTACTCTGAGAATATATTATGTCCAGTCAGAATCATCAAACCGCAAAACATCGTTTCGTAATGAATTAATGTCCCTGAAAACGGCCATTTAAGGCGTGTCCCCCTTAATGAATCATGTTCCAAGTATTCTTATCCGTCTATCCACAATGGTTCAGCTCCATTATAGTCGTTTTGAGCGAGTTATGGACATTTCACTGAACCTTCTTTTTTTTGGATGAAATTTCCAGGAAGCTTCCTTGGTGTTCCTGAATAATTTTCAACTTCATTGAATTGTTTGGACCTCAAGATGGTCGAATCAGATCCTGGTCCAGAAGACAAAGTTGAAGAAAATAAAATTAGGATTCTAACAAAATTTTAATCAGAATATTTTGAATTTTATTTTTCCTAAAATCACCAAACTACCCCTGACGTAAAATTCTGTCAAAAATCCAGAATTAGTTATTTTTCACATTTGGGTTTAAAATAACACAAAAACCTAAAAACATAATAATTACCCATTCAATAAAAATTTTGTGGGATTATAAACAATGTTTTACAGTATAAAATATATGAAAATGTGAGCTTCATCACTCCCCAACACTTAAATATTGCACTCCTGGGCAATCATCTTACATCCAAATCAAAATCCACACAACAATCAAAAATGAGAAAATATCAATGATTTTATACAAAATAGAATTCCATCATGTCTCATTTATGAATAATAATTCTATCATTTTCATTTCAATCATTAAAATTTGTTCAAACTCATAAATCAATCCACATCCCAATCACAACCTACCTCACATTGAATTTTATGTCACTCTTCACTCAAGAGAAATTGAATCTAGAGTTATACTCATACTTCAAAATCGCATGTATCACCATAGGTTTGTGAAAATTATCATTTATCCATAGCGTGAAAAATGAAAATGAATGTAATCATGAGGGATTTAATTAAAGGTTCAAATGATTCTGTGGCTTAGGGTCAGTGGTAAAATGATTTTTAAAATGTTCCAAGCTAGAAATAGGAAGTTGAACTTTTAAGTACAATGCATGATTAAATCAAGTGAAAACACAAGAAATTACTCACTCAATACTGCTTGTAAATGTGAAAAACAACCCCACCCCTCTTTATGACATGGTACATGAGCCAATAAGTGATGATATCATCTAAGTTCTCCTCCATTTTTTCAAAGCTCCAGAAAGGAACAGCTTAATTTTTTTTCTTTTTTTTATGGAGGATGAGATGAAAATTGAATACAATGAATGAATGAAAATTCATGCCCTTGATTTAATTGGGAGGGACGTGAGTCATAAAAGAATGTACAATGAGGAATTCAATCTCATCTCCATTTTTTTATTTTCTTTTTTTAGGAGAAATGGATGAAACAAATAAATCACAACGAAATGACGACACTTGCCCAATTCTCATGTTATACACTGCCCAAAGTATTGACACACACCTCGCATCACCCATAAATGATACACATCTCAATTAACACACACGAAAGTCCCTTCCCCCATACTCAAACCTGAAATATCCATGCAAAAATACTAAAAGTGCGGGTAGGTAAGGAAAAATTGGCTTGTAATGTGGCTTAAACCTATAAGGCAATTCATGGCATCTAAGGGCTTACGAAGGATAAATGTAAAGGGTGGTCTCAAGATAAAATGTGGCTAGCCAAAGAGATGCCTCAATCATTTCAAATACATTTCATGAAATCCAAAGCTTCGAAAGAGAATTATTCACAAATTCTGGTTCTCACACAAAATTCAAGTTTCCATCAAGAAAGTGTGGGTATTAGGAAGAATATGTAAAACTGTTTTAGAATACCTCATAGGATTGGAAAAATATTTTTAGTCAGTGTTTCATGGGCATGGATTTCAAAAATCAGTCAAACTCATTAAAATACTTGAAAATCCATTTCAAGGGAAAATAATTCATATCAACAATCATTTAAAATCAATTACTTCAAAAATCATTTCAACTCTTTCAAAATCAATTGATGTGTGAAAAGTGATTAGAATATTCATTAAATCACAAAATATGTCTTGGACTGAAAAAAAAATTAAAGGAGTTTAAAGGATAATCGTAAAAAGTTAACTCCCTTTTGAAATATTGATTCTGTCCTCTTCCTCTAATTCTCAGGGCTTCCTTCTGCCTTCATGATCCTACAAAACTAAAATTACTAAATTAATCACAAGGATCATTTTCTTTAAGCTCAAAATGAAAAGAGGGAGGGGGCCACATGGTAGACTATTTCCTCATGCTAAATTTGAAATCTAAATTCCTAATATTGAAAATTAAATTACTATAAAGAAATTAAAGGATAAATCTTGGTATGATCCCCCAAGTGGGCCCTGGAATCTTTTACTGCCTCTAGAGGGCAGTACCAGCTTTTATCCCTAATCTTTTAGTGGATGAAGCTTCTTTGATTTGAACCACCACATGTGGTTCTTCCCAGCTTGAAGATCTTTGTTCTTGTTTAAGAGGACTCTATATACAGAGTATAAAAGATCCTCCCCCTTCGCAATTTGGTACAGCTTGCATGGAAGGGGTTGGAAGAAGTATGGAACCTCCTCTTCATTTTTTACAACTTGTGCAACATTCCCTTTTCTATTCTTGTGCTCCGCCTAGTAAATATTCAGTGTGTTCAGGGAGCTTTAAATGTTCCCCAATAGGTGCAATTTCTTTTCCTTCATCATCCTCCAAGGCATAATGTGAGATGGCCGAATCTGAAAAATCCAAACTATTAGGGGTGATACTCAAATCATTTTCAATAAAATTAAAAGAGTTTGAGTTTGAGATTGTATCATCTCCCTGAGTCAGTTCGACTTTAATATCATCTTCAATTGAATGTGCCTCTTGGAGTCGATCTTCACTGGATGGAGGTAGGTAGTCGGGCTCCTCCACCTCAGGTTTGGATTCAACTTCATGGATGTCTTCAGTGAAATCAGGAAAGACTAGTGGCACTTCCTTCTTGGCCTTGAATCTTTTTAAGTCATCTTGGAGTTCATCGACCATGGCCATCAAATCTTCCAATGAGATCCATGTTGCTATGCCTCTTTCCACTTTCCTGACCATTATCATCAGTGCATCGGCTCTTCATTGGAGGGGCTCCTCAGTATAGTCTGCTTCTTCCTCCTCCACCTGTGAGTAATGGTTCCATGAAGAATAATTTTAATTTTAATGGATCATGAATAAAAGTTTTTTTTTCAGTTTCTTTTTTTAAAAAAAATAATAATAATAACGAAAGCTATCTAAAATTTAAAAATAGAAAAAGTAAAGTAAACAGCTGATTAGTTCCCTGGAAATGGCGCCAATTTTGGCGCACGCATGTCATAGGGCGTGGAAAAACAATTATTTCCTAAGTTAAAATGTAGATAAGTGGTTGACCTAGGATGTCTCCTGAAGAGGAGTGCACACAAAACGAGTTGTCACTTCAAAACGAGGGTAAAAAAATGTTTTGTTTTTAAATGAAATTTGAAATTAAAATTATTGAAAAACTATGATATTTAAAAGGGTGATTAGGTCAGGGTCGGTTACCTAATTGTAATGCTATCCTTGTTCAATTTAATTCAATCCTCTTATTCATTGTTTATTAAAGTGAGTTTCCACAATCGTTTCCTTTCACTTCCTTGGTGAAATTATTATTGTGAGAGAAAACCTTACCAAGATCTTGGTTTGGTCAACTCTCCTTCCATGTGTAAAATAGATGTATTGAATATCTTTAATTTAAATGGGAAATACCCGATCAGGTTTTGTTTATCCCAAACAATCAACAACATTCACTACACCTTTTACACGTACTGACGATCGTCGAGTACTTCACCACTAATACCTGGTTTATTCCATCGTATATAAACCAGAAATTAGTGGAGGGAGATATTGATTATTTTACCAAGGCAAAATCAAATAACGGAATTAATATTAAAGAACGGTCAAACATGATAATAACATCCGCTATAATAAATTGAAAACAACTTTGAAGAAGAAAGAAATTTATTCAATTGCATCCAAGAACTCAAGCATTACAATGTAGAAAACCAACCCTTCCCCAATCACTCCAAAAGTTTACCCCACTATGGTAAGGGTAATCGAGTTGAATGGGGAAGAAGAAGGCATTACAAAACTATGAAAAATAAAATAAATAAAATAGAAAGCTGAAAAGTTCTCCTTCTTGGTGTCCCAGAAGGAATGGGGTGGAGAATGGATGCTTTGAGAGGGTGGAGCTCTCCTCCTTTTATAGCCAGAATGTTTCCCCCGAATGTCGACGCGTTGTATCCCTATTAAATTACATCTTCATGCATTCATCCCTTCTTGAATATTGTTCAAAATTCCCTTGTCCATGTCCCCTCAGAAGTTCCGAGCATTTGGACAAGTGATGAATGAGTTATTTCCAATGTACTCTGAGAATATATTCTATCCAGTCAGAATCATCAAACCGCAAACCACCGTTTTGTAATGAATTAATGTCCCTGAAAACGGGCATTTAAGGCATTACCCCCTTAATAAAACATGTTCCAAATCTTCTTATCCATATATCCAAAAAATGTTAGCTCCATTATAGTCGTTTTGATATAGTTATAGATATTTCACTGAACCTTCTTTTTTCTGGATGAAATTTCCAGGAAGCTTCCTTGGTGTTTCTGAAAAATCTTCAACTTCATTGAATTGTTTGGACCTCAAGATGGTCGAATCAGATCCTGGTCCCGAAGACAAAGTTGAAGAAACTAAAATTAGGATTCTAACAAAAATTAAATCAGAATATTTGGAATTTTATTTTTTCTAAAATGACCAAAATACCCCTGATGTCAAATTCTGTCAAAAATCTAGAATTAGTTGTTTTTCACATTTGGGTTCAAAATAACACTAAAACCTAAAAACATGATAATTACCCATTCAATAACACTTTTTTGGGATTATAAACAATGTTTTACAGTATAAAATATATGAAAATGTGAGCTTCATCATAAATCAACTCTATACGTAACTGATCCCACTTTTTCCAGGATTTCATATAGTCTAATTAACCTTGGAATCAACTTTCCTATATTTCCAAAACACATTAAACAGTTCCATGGAGAAACTTTTAGAAAAAAATGATCAACTACCCCAAAAGAAAGATCCTTCCTCTTGTTATCCACATATTTTTTCTTCCTGCTCTGAGCTGTTTTGATGTGCCAATTAATCAACTGATATTTTTCTGCCATCTCTTCTAGAAATTCTAGTCCCATCAACTCCATTTCAGCTACTTCATCCAAAAAGGATGGAGTTCAACACAACGTCCCATATAATGCCTCAAATAGAGCCATCTGTATACTATAATTAGTTCTGGAAGGTGTTCTATACACACGGTATTCCCAAAAACTGTGGTAATAGACTCACATAAAACCACAGTATTCAGGAAATGTGGTTATAGGTGACATTTTCTTACCTATGCCCATGGTTCTTGTGAAATTGCGAACATTGGGTACCCGTGTAAGTGTGGGAAGCCAAAAAAGTCACGGGAAAACCGTGGGGAAACCTATACCCAATATTTACATTGAATAGTGGGTATTGGTGGCATATATACCCATGATTTTGATGAACTGTGCGTATAGCCTTTAGTATATAAGCCCATACCCACAGTTTTCACAAACCGTGAGTATATATACCACAAATACCCACAGTTTTCCTAAACCATTGGTATAGCCTTTCTTATTAATGCCTATACCCATATTTTTCATAAACTATGGGTATAAATAGGATCTATACCCAGGTTTTACTGAACCGTGTGTATAGGGTTCCTGAATTTTTTTGTGAGAAAAAATATATATAGCATAATAAATGTATATAAAATTTAAATTGTGCATTGTGTTGTGGTAAGCCGGTCTTGCCTCATAGGAAAAACACAGTTTCAATGCTTTCGCACATAGTTTTATTTAATCTAGTTTTTTAAATATATATATATATATATAAATATTAAAATAATTTAATGTAGTTTAATGTTACTAGACATCATTGGAATCGTAGTAATGCGGGTTTGAAACCTGGATTTTTTTTCTACATATAGTTAAAATAATTATTATTAAATAAATATATAAAAATAGAAACAATATTAACATAGCTAAGTTGGTGAGATGATGTGGTTTCACACATAATGTCACAGAATCAAAACTAGTTGAATGATTTTTTCCCAGGATGGAAGATATGTATTAATATATTTTTGGATATGCAGACATATATATATCAAAGATAAGAATATCAGTTGGTTAGGTTGTTGGATTTCAGGATGTACATCAAGGGATAAATATTCTGGGGGCCATTTTTTAATAATGTTTGAACTATTTTTCTGGTATTTTATACCCCAGGTTCTAGAAACTATGGGAATATGAATTTTAGTTATATTTATACCCACTGTTTAGAACTGTGGGTGTATGTATTTGACACGGTGGAAAATAGATACACTACGGTATTACAACCCGTGGGTGTAGTTCCGGGACCTATACCAACGCCACGGTATCCCACAGTTCCCAAAATTATGGGTATAGCATATACCCTTAGTTTTGGGGGCTATACCCATAGTTCTAAACCCTAGGTATAGGTCAATTTTTAAGTAATGAATGAAAACTGTTATTATAAGAAAATTCTAACAAATAATGGTGTTGGTCCTAACATCCCTGGTAATATATTGAGGAAGCACATAACATATCCTCCATGGTTAGAATAGATCATTCTTCCTTCCCATCAGATTTAGGATGAAAATTGTTACTAAAATTTAATTCAGTACCCAACCACTTTTGAAGGCATTTCCAAAAGTTAGATGTGAACCTCAAATCGCGATTTTATACAAGGGAGAGGGTAACTCTATGTAACCAGACTATCTCTTTATCATAAAACTGAGAAAGATGATATAGAGAGAAAATATCTTGAATGCAAAGGAAATGAGAAGATTTAATCAATCGATCAACAAAACCCCATATTCCATTATTACCTCGAGATGACTTTGGTAATCTCACAATGAAGTCCATGGAGATATTTCCTATTTCCACTCTGGAACTGTTAAATGCCAAAGCATCCCTTTTGGTAATTTCCACTCTGATTTATCCTACTGAAAGGTCAAACACTTCACAGAAAAATCAGAAAAATCGATTTTCATTCCAAGCCACCAGCAATACTCTTGATGATAATTGTACATCTTAGTACAAAAAGGATGATCTGAAAACGAAAACTACAAGCTTCAAATAATAACTCATTCTTCATCTGTGAATCACAAGGCATGCATAATCACTTCCCAAAATTCAAAACACAATCATTATCAACGTTAAAATCTGGCAACATACCCTTCAGAACCAACTCTGCCTTTTTCAGCAACTCACTTTCTTTTTTCCGTGCTTTCATAATTCTGTATGATTGAGATGATCTCACTAACACCTAAAACAAAACAATATAATTTATGGCTCTAACATCTTCTATGAAAAAATTTCATCAAACCATTAATCAATGGATCTATTTCCAAATATAAAATGGTTAATATAGCATTACGTTTTCAACTGAAAGCATCTTCCAAATTATTTTCCATTCATGGATGGTAATATATCGTGCAATCGCAATCCTTGATTAATTATAGCCATCCCCTATATCACATTTTTAATAATTTCTAAGTTTATATACACTTTAAACTTTTGTGGTCAGTATATTTTTCACATTTTACTATATAAAAATGATGCATCCATATTTTTTATGAAAAAAACAGCAGCTAATTCCTAATCATTTTGGATGAGGACCCAACCATGACCTTTCAACAAAACATCCCTGTAGATAACAAACTCACAATTTCTGGAAGGCAGTTACAAAACAAGATCATTCACCAATCTTCTTTTCAATTCATAAATTTTTATTTCCAAGTGAACTAAACACCTTTTCTTGTTAACTTAATCATTGAAATATATAACCATGAAAACTCTTCATCAAACCTCTAGTAATAACATGCTAAATCAAGAATACTCAAGATCTATGTTATATTTGTGGGTCTTGGACATTCTTAAACAACTTTTGTTTTAGCAGGATTAGAACATATTCCATTTATTGAAATAATGTGACCAAGGAATTAAATTTGATGTAACTAAAACTCCCACATTCTGAATTCCCCAAATAGTTTTTTTTCTTTTAAGGTTTGCAAGACAAACCATAAATGAAATTCATGCTCAACATTGATTTTAGAATAAACCAAAATATCATTAATAAACACAACCACAAACATATCCATAAACTCATAGAAAATTATATTCATAAGATTCATGAATATTGTAGGGGCATTGGTTAACCAAAAAGATAGTAGTAAAAATTAAAAATAGCCATA
Organism: Viscum album; assembly: GCA_963277665.1. Taxonomy (NCBI): domain Eukaryota; kingdom Viridiplantae; phylum Streptophyta; class Magnoliopsida; order Santalales; family Viscaceae; genus Viscum; species Viscum album. Next base: position 1,971,599,067 of record OY728138.1, read on the forward strand.
TCTAGTATGAAACACGGTCTTCAAAATATCTTCTTCATTTACATTCAATTTATGGAACATCAATCTCAAATAAATCTTTGAATAATACTAATCTCCCTAGAGCTGATCAAATAAATCATCGATTTGAGTTAAACGATACTTGTTCTTAACAGTGATGTTATTAAATACTATATAATCAATGAAAAGTCTCATTGAACCATCATTCTTTTTAACAAATAAAATAGGAGGAACCCATGGTGATGTGCTAGGTCGAATGAAACCTTTGTCTAATAACTCTTGAAATTACATCATTAACTATTAATGTTCAATAGTATCCTTTGATAAGGGGGTTTTGAAATTGGAATAGCATTAAGAACTAATTCAACATTAAATTCAACTTCTCGATCAGGTATAATACCTGGAAACTATATAGAAAGAACATCATGGTACTTATTTACAATTTCCACATCATTAATATGAATAGATATTTTGTTTTCAACAATATTTTAAAGGTAACATTCCTTTCCATCTTTTACTATTTTCTCAACTTCCTGACATGTTATCTAAAGTAAGGGTTCATTCTTGTACACAAAATGGAAATATTTCTAAAAAAACCTCTTTAGCTCTGCATTCATTATTATCATGATAAATATAAATCCAATCCATAACCAAAATAACATCAAACTCTACTAGAGGAAAACCAATTTGTTTTGCAGGTAGATTCTTTCTACACACAAAGACAAGAAGGTTCATATAATTTCATTTTGTCTCAACATTTCCACCCGGTGTTTTTTCAATTAGTCCAGTATTAATATCCTCAGATGGAATTCCAAATTTAATAGAAAAAATCTCAGAAATGAATGAATGTGTAGACCCTGAATCAAAAATACATTGGCATAATCTAAACAAAAAAAACAGTGTACCTAATACTAGTTCATTTCATGTCCCAACATATGCGGAAGTAGTTGCAAATGATGTCACCATCCCTTCCTGCTTATTATATGGCTACATTCCCTCAGGTGAGTTCTTCATTAGACACTCATTAGCATAATGACTCATTTCATTGCACTTAAAGTTTTTTACTAATGGTAAATAAGATTTTTTCATTCCATTACCTTGACCCTTTTCAGTTCAATAACGAGCCTTATGGCTTATTTTTCCACATCAGTAGCACTTACTAGAATTCGAAAGAAATTACCTAGCACGATTTTTACCAAAATATTCATAAACTGTAAACTTATGTTTCTTAACATCATATGTTTTTTAAGAGTTCTTCCCTTTCATCTTCCACCTAGACCTTTTATACTGTAGTTTGTCAAAGAACACCTAAAAATTTAGAAACCCCATTTCCACATTCTCCGCACATAGAACATGTTTTTCAAAACTTTTGAAATCATGAGAAGCTAAATCCATTTGAACTTCATATTTAATCAAGTGTAAAAATGGTTAATTTTACTATGAAGATATCGTATGAAATTTTGGAGCATACATTGAAATTCGAGTGAATTTTTCTTTAAAAGAAGACACTGAGTCATTCGCCTTCCTCAATTCTAGGAATTGTTTTTCCATCGTAAGACTAACCATCATATAAAATATTTTTCAAGAAATATACCTTTCAATTAATCCCAATTAAGGGCATCAATCTACTCACTATACTTGATATTTATCACCATAGACCCCCAATGATTGTATTCAAATTCAAAATGATAAATAACATGAATATCATTTGGATGTTCTGAACACCCCATGACATCAAAAATCTTCTCTAGTTCTTTAATCCACCCTTTAGATAGCATAGGGTTGGATGATCCTTTTAATGAAGGGAGATGTGGCCTCATGAAACTCTCCACTACTGATATGTTCCTATGTGGTTGATATAAATGATCTCATGCATGGATACCAACACCATTTATATCCTGATTCAATTGTGCCATCACTGCATCAAAATATTCAGTTCTAATTCCAACCATATCAGGTTTTTAATTTGGAAGGTTGTCTTCCTTCTACATTCGTCCCATCATATCTTCCCTATTTCCACTGCATAAAACCATTCTAAACACATAAATATCATAGGTGAGTAAACATGGTAATATGTAAATTCTATATCATTTAAATCTTACCATAAATTAAAACTATTCTATGGATATTAATTTAACAATATCTTAACTCTTAATTTTGGATAAACCGAGATATGTTACCAATTATAAGGACCCAACATTAAAACATTACATAATCTTGAGTTAAATAAATTATTCACATTGAGGATATTTTAAGGATTATAGTTTTAGAGAATTATGACTTAACTATTACATTACATCTCAAAAATTACACAGTATACACTTCTATTCTATTTCCATTTTTTTATAAAATAAAAAATTTGGAAAAAAATAGTCATGTATAATTCCATGTTTTAGACAAAATAACTTTTCCTTGAACCCGTCCTTGACCCTATTCATATTTATATCCAGTGAGAAACATTTCAAAAATTGGGATGAGCATAAAAAGATTTGTAAGGTTTATAAATTATAGAAAGAAAATATTAGTCCATCAAAAAATAATCATTTTAAAATACCTCATGAAATCATATGATTTATGAATAACACGTAGAAAACATAAATCATAATGGTAACTTGTGGTATCCATATCATACATATATTTTAGATGTCACATCTATGTAGAGAGTTAAATTGGAATGAAAATCATTGTATATGACCTAAATCTCTTCGGAGAAACATTCAGGTTTACCTCCATCACGTTACCCAATTCATTTGAGAGCTATCTCGGGCTCACCTGCCCTAGGGTTTTCACTTAACCACCCATATACGTAAACAATTCCCAAGAACCATAACATATTCACAATATATAAAACCAATATAATTGAAAGATAACATTTTGACATTGCAATAAAAATATATCATTTAAATTTATTGACATAATAAATCCGTTATCAAAACCATTTTCAATACCAAAATACTTAAATGATTATAGGCTCTTTATTTTCCTTTTTAAAACATTACAGCTTATTAAGGAAGCCAAAAATCAAAATAATTCTCACGATGGATGAAATGTCATTGTCACCGCATAATTTAAAAAGAAACATTCATTTTTGATGTTTAGTAAAACATTAGGGAAAAAATATTCCTTTTTAATGAAATTAAAATTCAAAGGGGTTTATACAACATACAAAAGAATGTTGTGTAGAAATCAAAAAATGACTCAATGAAAAGTGATTGAGACGAAGTCCCTTACCTTTTGTCCGACATGACCAGTTCATTATTTAATCTCCGTAATAACAAAATAAAGATAATTTTAACTTGATTAAGAATCATTTTCCATTTTTATTATTCTTTTTATATCACTTATTACCATGTAATAAACATGATATTATCATTTATGTTAATAACGTCCATTTAGTCGATATTTGGATCATGAGTCAAAAATAAACTTCTTATAATTACAAGTTATCCATGTGTTAAAAAGTCAATTATCTTGAAAATCATATTCATTATTTAGATAACATATATAACATATATATCTATTATATAAATTTATTTATAATAGTACATAATAATTGGAGGTAAGAAATCTAATGCACCATTCATAGAGACTGTAAGCCGTACCTACACGTGAATGCTATATTCATTTCTATTTCATATTTAATGGAATGAAAACATAATGATACATAGTTATATAATTATTTAGTATAATATCATATATAATTTCGGTAACTCCATCTTTTATATGTTTCACTTATCGCTTGAATGAGTCATATCACTTTGAGGGGGCAGTAGTCCGCACATTCTGAAATGAAATTATTGTATTTACCAATTATAGAAGCCATAAAATTTTGAGATAAACGTAAAATAAGAAATATAAAGATAAAATAAATCTAATATATATCACATATAAATACATTTCAATCATAATTTCCACCATAAGATGTAGTTGGAGAATATTTAACAATCATCGTTTCGTGAGGCAGTAGTTCTCCATCCAAAGAAACAATATGTTAATTACCCATTAAAAAGAGGTGTGTGTAAGTGAGTTTGAATCCTTCACATATAAAAAACCAAGTATATTTATTATACTATTTTTTTTATAAAATAAAGGAATAAAAATATTTTAGGGGTTGGGATATTTAAAAGAAATGAAAAGAGCTTATGAAAAGATGTTACATTTAAATCGGGTAACTCCCTTTGGTTTGAACCAATAGGATTTCTTGAAGTGCCTTATGCCTAAATTAAGGCTTATTGGTACAAGAGAGAGGCTTAGGGAGCTTAAGGGGCTTATAGTCTTATTGGATTTTTGTCAAGACAAGGGGCTTGAGGGGTGTTTGTAATGGGTTTGAGGTTATGACATTTTAAAAGGGGGGAGGGGCTCTTTGGGAATTTTTGAAACTATTAATTTATTATATAATGATTATTAGTTTATAAAGGTAAAAAGCTTATTTATTTAGAAGATAATATGACTAGTGTTTAAATAAAAACATCCAAAAATAATTGGACAAGTTTTGGACATTGTTTAATTTTTATAATCTCAATTATTTAAATTGTTCATCAATAAGGTAATCACTGCATCATTTTGTATCATAAATAATTTTATTTATAAGATGTCTAAAAAGTATAATTAAACTACCATCATGTAGGAAATATTTTTATATTTCAAATTAATTTTTATATTCTAACATATAACTTATATAACCCCATGTAAAAATTTATTTAATAAATGATATATATTAAAGTCATATTTGTATTTACTTTAAATTAAATTATATAAAGTGTCATTATCACTCTTATGTGGCTCCATGGGGTTCCAAAATCATCCCAAGGATAACCATGGTAGTAAATGAATCAAAAAATAGTATTAGGACACATGATAGGGTACTTTAATATTATTATAGTATTATTTGTTTACCCTTACATACCTGAATTTCATTTTTACCATGGAAAATAATATATTTATAGAAGTAAATATTAAAAATGTCTAAAAATAATAGTTAAAAATTAACACAATTTGGAACTCCTGATTCCAAATATGGAATCCATTTTTCCAAATTCAAAACAATGAAGTGGCAGAAAATAATTTAAAATTAATTTCTTTTATTAGAACAAAAAAAGTTTTTTTAAGAATTAATAACTATCAAATGATTGACATTTGTTTTTTCCAATTTCAAAGTGAAATTACTTAAAATGACCAAAAATATAATATATGGTAAAAATATATAATTATACTAGAAAACCGTGTAAAATTTTATTCTTACCATATAAATAAATTAGATTAAAAAGATATTTTGAATTAAAATACATTATTTTTCACTATTCAGAAAAAAATTATTTTTATTAGAAAACTACCAAAAATTTTCCAAAAGTAAATTTTTTATGTTCGGATTCTAATGAATAATTTTATTTTTCAAATACAATATATAAAATTGACAAAAACCCGATTTAAAAACTATTTTCCATCATAGGGAAGAAAATTGACCATTTAAAGAATATTAGACTATTTGTGCTTAAGATGTGATTTTTCTTATGTGAAGCTTGTAATTTTTTTTTGATATATGAAAAAATATTTAAAAAACATGTATAATCATATTGTAGTTTGTTCTGTTCATTCCATCCAATATTACATCTAGGCATTAACTACCATTTAAATTAGTATTATATTATTATTTTTTAGTAAAAACCATTGTTGTGTGCAATGCAAGATTTAAACAAAACCTGTTTTTTCATATTAGGTAAGCCATCAAACATAGCATCAAATTTAATGTATAATTAATATTTCATTCACAAATATTAACAAATTTTAAAATGTCTTATTCTTTATTTACCTGGTATGTTACAAAAAACATCCATATGTATTATAATTTTCTCTTTGAAATCTATCATTTTCATCACGTATATATGTGTAATTTTAAATTTGATTCATCCAATAATATGAAAATAGTTTTAAAAATTTGATTCCAATTTTTAATCATAATTAATTATATTATATTATAATGGAAAAATAATATTTGAGAAAAATTAATATTGAAAATATGAAATATTAGTTATAGTGATTATGTTCAAAATGAGTTTGCATGGGGTTGAAATAAGAATTTATGGTCTAAAATGAAAGAAAAGTTGTCAAAATATTATTTTATTGACATATATATATATCATATCCTATATAATATACTATCAAATAGATATTTATAATATTTTCTCATTTATATTACATTATCATTTTGATTTTATTTTTAAATTTAGTAGTATTTATTCAGGAGGGTTCCTTTTCCCAAATATAAAGGGGAACACCCTCCCCTAACTTCATCTCACCTCCCAAGACCATTTTGTCGTCAATTAAAACAAATTCAATCCCAAAAATACTTATATAAATTATTTTTCAAATTATCCCTCTAAAATATAATAATTGTGGTCCTTAATAAGAGATACACTGGGTGTTTCTATTTAAGAATGTAATTGTCTTAACAAACCTCTTTCGCATTAAGTATTCTTTGAACACATTTAATAATGAATTAAAAAATATAATATTTTTAAAAATATATATACCACAAACTAATATATTATTATGTTTATGTAATAATACTTATCCCTCCCCAAATCTATCAAATGTGAATGGAAATCATCTATTTTTTATATAGAGTACTACCACCTAGAGAGATAATGTAACTTTTTTCCATCAACAACTCTCTTTGTTGGACATAATGTTGTAATTTATTTTTTAATATAATATTTATGATATATATATATTTATTCTTATATAATTATAATACTACATATGCCTTATTAATTTCTAATCCACTTAAAATAAGATTATGTCACTCTTATGTATGGAGGACTACTGCCTCACAAAGAGATGTGAATTGTTTTTAAATTAAGATATACATGGAGGGAAATATAGTTATAAATATTGAATACAGGTAATATATATGATAGAATATTGATTATATAAATTTAATATACCACCAAATTTCAACTCTTTTTAGATGTTAAGTGAATTATATCATCGCTCGTGTGTACGTACGACCATCCTTCCCCATGAAATACTGTAATTAATTTTCCATGAATTATTTTTAATATTTATATGATAATTATATAATGAATAAATATGATATGTATAAAAGTATTATAATTTTTCATGCGATAAAATTATATTCTTTGTACAATGACTTAAACATTCATTACAAAAAAAAGCATGACAAAACAAAGGAATTAATACTCAAAATAATGAAAATCATGAAATATTATTAAAAAAACATAATGTAAAATGTCGTAAGAAAATACCATATAGTTTTATAAAAACATGTGTGGTTTTGTTATCAAATAATAACATTCATAAAATATATATATAGGATGTTAAAACATCTTCAACTAAAAACATTTGTGGGGTAGGGGACAACATCTCAATTTTCAATCATCATGGAAAATTGTAACGTTTTCGTATAATTTATCATATATGGGTTGTATAAATCCCCATTTATAAGTAATTTCATGATTACTTAATAATTATGTTTATTTGGGTTTAAATTTTATTTATATCATCCAAGTGAATTTGAGTTGAAAATTGATAAGGGGTAAAAGTTAATAAAAAATCTCACTTTTTTATGATTTTTATCTTTCTCTTAGAACAATCACTATCTTTTAATTTTTTTAATTTTAAATTACATTTATCATAAATATAAAAATTATTTTATGATGCATATGATTATTTTATAAAACATATTACATGTTAACATGCAATGTTCAATTTAAAATTTGTTTCACTGATTGAGGAAATATTCATATATCTACATCCTTTACCCAATACAAATATATTTGATGATAAAAAATATAAATTAATGAATAATATAAATTACTTTATTTATGAGGAATTATTTTTAAATGAATAAATGGGTTTTTAATAGTTATATATATCATCCCAATTCATTGATATGTCTCATGAGACAAATTAGTTGTCCAAATATGATGAGTCATTACCTAATAGTTTCAAACTATTATATAAATGACCATTATAGTAGATATATCATGATTCTTGAGATCATGAAATCTAGAAATTAATAATTTCAATAATTTTGAATCATTTTATTATGATTTTACATATTACTTTTACTATGATATTATTTTGGATGCATTTAATTTTTAGTTTATTTATTAATGCTATTTTTTGGGTTATTTACAATGACATATTGATTATTATTATCCAATTGTCATAGTAATGTTATTTATTAAGTAAAATATGTGTTAAGTTATTTACATTTTATAATACATCAATCTCTATTTATTCAGGATACTATTTGTTGAATATACCCCATATGGGGAATTTGAGCTCAATATATATTTTTTCCATTCCTTAGGATATTATGAATGAATCGTGGAATAAGTTAAATGATGAAAAATTTTATCTATTACTGTTATTATAATATTATTTACAATGTAAAATGGATATCATGTTGTTTTATGGTTCACTAATATTACTAAATTAATAGATCATTTGGGAAGTAACCTCTTGTATATAAGAAATATAATTAAGATTCCAACAGCTCAAGGTTACAAGATTTTAGTTCATTACAGTTTGTATTAGTGGAAGTTTAGTAGAATGGTAAGAAATTAGATTAAGAAAAACATTGATTAGGGAACATAATCCTCTGATATAAATTAATGATAAGAGGATATTAACAATATAATGTTTTGGTAATGAAGTTATTATATAGTTATTATAAAAAATACATATTAATTTTTATTCTACAAGTACGCACAGTTTTTGCATAATGGTATGAATGGTAAAAAAATATGAAATTGGTGGATTGGGATTGAACTAATAATCAACTAATGAATGAAAAAATTCCCTTCTATGTACCCGGTTTGACATTACAAGGGTATTTAATTATGATATTTCACACTTTATGTATAGACCATTATGATGGAATCCAAAATAAATATATACCTTAAGAAAACAGGTTTATGATTATGATATTAAAATTAATAATTTTTAATTTAATCTAGATGTTAAAATATATTTAAAATTTTTAATTATTATTTAAAATTAATAGTTTTATAATCTAATGTTATATATTACTTTATATAGATATGTATCCTATAAGAATGAAGTGTATCAATACACATGGTCAGTATAGATATTTATATACTATGGAAGAAAATAAATGTGTTAATTTAACAAACTAGGCCTTGGATATAGTAACTTATCACAATTAGGTTATGAAAAATATCCATTCCCGGATGGGGAAACATTTTTTTCTGTGGAATGATCATCCTATGTTGGGTAGCTTCATGTGACCGAATCCACCATCATTTGGCTGGACTACCAATCCAACAATATATAATTTATTGATTAAGACTATAAATAAGTTATTTATGGTATTCTGATGTGATTAAAGGAAAATGATATATTTTTTGTGTATTTTATCAAAGTAAATTTTGAATCATGGTGGTTGTTGATCTAAAATAAAAGGGAGTAATAATAAATATAAATCATGGAATTGAATTCTCTTATGGAGACATTCATGGAAAAATATTTTCATCAAAAAAATTAACATATATATGATTATAAAGAACATAAAATTGTAGAAAAAGGAATTAAAATGTATTATGAGTATGAGGGTAACTTTACAATTTTATATGGGTATGATACAGATTTCATTTGATACATATAGTGAATCATTTATGATTTCCTTAATAGTCTTAATAAAAATATCCTAAGGGAACCAGTCTCTCCAAAAGTTTCTTTTTATGATGAAATATGTTCCATGAAAAAAAATAATTATTTATATAGTTCCTAAATGTTTATGGTAATTTAATAAAATTAGACGTCGAATGAGGACCATGTAAAAGGTAATTCCTTGAAACAGAAATAGAGAACTATGAAATTTACACCTTGTGAGAAATGTGGATAGAATTATCTTGGGAAATGATTTAATAGAATGTGATATTTTTCATAACATTAGAGATAATGTTAATTATTCTAAAAAATTAAATGGGAAAAAATAAAACACTATTATTCATTTTTTCAACTGTAGGTATGTGGGGAACTTTGAAGAAAACCTTTAACATGTCAAAGGAATATAGCACAAAAAAGGACAATTGGAGAAGGATAATATTATGTGATCACTAAAACCAAGGTGGAAGTACCCAATGATGTTGTTTTTGGTTCATTAAGTATATCTTAAAATTTAGATTACTGTTTATTTTATTTTGGATCCTAACACATTTTCATAACTTCCATGTCTTCCAAGAAAATGAGATATCTCCTGATGGCATTAATAAGCATGTTATCTGTAAAAAACACATAATCGAAGCCTCACTACAATAATGATGGGTCACGAAGTCCATATAATGACAAATAAATGATATTTAATGGATTAAATTATTATCACACATATATTTGAATTTGATATAAGATTTGGAAAGGATTGGATTTAATAATATTATGATAAAATTTATTTAAAAAATAAATAAATAAATAAGGATTCTCTATTATGATTTATAATACCTTATATTTAGATTAGATACTCTTTCAAATGGGACATATCTAGAACCACCGAGGTATCTTTATTGAATGATATTATTGGGGAATATGAAAAAAGAAAATATATAGATGTATAAGGTATTATTAAAATTGAGGAAGTGACTATCTTACAAGTATACATTGATGTATTCCTTGAGGAATAATTGGGAATACCCCATATCCTTAAGATTATTTGTCTATTGTTTTTATTCTTAATTCATGACCAATATTAATTATTCCTATTGAATAGTTTTAAATTAATTTTATTAATTGATCATGAAACTAGATGTGTTCTATGATATGGGATTTATTAACCATAGTCTTTCACTATGGCTTCCCCTATTTGATTTTTTAATAAGAAATATGTATCCATTAGGCTGCCATTGATTATAAGGAAATAAATTCTATTTTAAAAATAAAGAATTTTCCTCTACACCGCACTGATGACATACTCGATAATCATAAAAAAAAGACCAATATTTTCCAAATATTGACTTTCTCTATGTGTATCATCAATTGAGAGTAATGATGGAATGAACTAAATGTAAAGATTCACAAATGTGGTATTCAAATTACATTTTGACAATATTTAAATTATAATTGAATAATTAACACAATATTATTATATATTTAATGAAAAAATTATTCAAAGAATATACTCATAATTTAATGGTGGTATTCATTGATGATATTAAGGTGTATTATGAAATATCTAAGGACAACTAGAATAACATAAGATTAATTTTTAATGTTAATATATAGAATACATTATTTGGGAAATTTAGTATGTATGAATGTGGAGGTGAATAAATTTCATTTATTGAACATATTGTCCACATTGATGGAATATTTGTGGATACTATCAAGTCAATGTTAGTCAACGAATGACCTACGTGAATAAACATAATTGTAACATCCCAGGTTTTTATAGAATGAAAAATTTTCATATATATTAATATTTTTAAATTTAAAATTAATTTTTGTTTGAAAGGAACACTATGTATGATATTTTAACTGAAATGAAACATCAGGGTTCACCAAAATCATACATTGCACACAATATTGAGTTATACCAAAAAATAATGCAACAATAAAATAATTATTTCAAATGGTAGTTACCTCCAAACTATTGTAATGGTGGGAATGAACCTAATGAACTATATTTTTAATTTAAAAATTTATTAAATGTTTTTACATTTATCCAATGCATTTTAAGTTCTTAAAATGAGAATGAATCCAATTTTTTGAATAAAATACTCTAATATTTGCAAAAGGTTATTTTACCGCCTTTTGATGGAGAAAATTTGTACAAATAGTTTTTATCAATTATATATATTATATGTTCTAAAATGAACTTATTATTTATAATATTCTCATAAAAATTATTTTCGACTTAAATTTGGTATTTTTCTGATAAAATCGTTATTTTTATGAATAATGAAAACTACTGTATTTTAATTCAAAACTACATTTTCATATAATTTAATTATATATTTAAATTGTCTTGCTAATTAGTTTTAAAGTGTAATTGGGTTAGGTTATTATCATTTTATCAAATTATTGTCATTTTAGATAATTTCACATTTAAATTGGACATAAACATATGTCAATTTTCTGACATTTCTTACATCTTAAAAAGTCATTTTCTGGTTTTCACAATGGGAAAAAATTGTAAATTTTTTCTGCCAATTCGGTATTTTGGATTTTGAAAATATGATTCCATATTTTGAATCATATGTTCTATGATATGGAAATAGGTACTCTAATATGAATAATAACTTAAGTAATTGTTTTTATTTACAACAGTTAACAGGTAAATTTTGAATATATGGGAAAAACAAATAATATTAGAATAACAAAAAAATATCCTAAAACCTATCATAATCCTATTGGATGATATATGTATGAAAATGAGCATCCTTGGGTCTCATTTAGGACCCCATGGAGCCACATGGGTATGATAATAACCTTTTATAATATTTAATTTTAGGAAAATGGAAATATAACAAATAAAATATATCTCCTGACTAATTTTTTTAATATGGTTTCATTAAATGATACATTAAACTATAAGTAGTCCTTAGAAATCCAAAAATTATTTCCTACATCATGTTATTTTATTAATAATTTTTTATATTAAATAAATAAATATATTTTTGAAAAAATGCCGATGTAGTGATTACCGTATTAATGAAATATTCAAATAAATGATAATAAAAATGATTAAATAAATAAAAATGAATATATTGATGAAACGTATTAATTGTTGTGATGATATTAACCTACGAGGGATGATTTAATGGCATTAGTTAAAAGGAATCTAGTTGTGACTTTATCGAAAATCAATTTCACATAGTGATAAAATTGAAATAAATGGGTTATAAAAAAATATGATTTTATGAAATGATATATTTGTCCTAAAAAATATGATTTCTCCAAAATAATTATTTATTGTAAAAATTTCTTTAATGATCTACTTTTTGTCCTATTGGAATAATATAGTAATTTTATTAAACAAATATTATGTAAATACATGAATACATAGTAAGAGATAATGTTATTAACTACGTGTAAAAGATAAATGATATGGTTAATTTTGTGACCTAAAGTTGTACAATACCAATTTGTTTATAGGATTTAGACCCATATTCATCATATACTATAACAATATCTTTTTGGAATTGTTATAATTTGAAATTAATTTGTAATAAAATAATATTTCAAGACATTCTTAAAGTGATTCTCCTCCCTCTTATAAAAGGCCACCACCTCTACCCACTTAATCACACATCTCAAGTGCCTTGGATCATCCAAATTCTACTCAAATAAGCTCAAAATATCCCTCCCTTCATCCTACAATCCTTACATTGGGAATAAGGAAATTCAATAAATCTTTTTGGATAAAATAAAAAGATGTTACCTAAATAAGAGGTAACATCTTCTCTCAGGATCCTTGCATTTATTTTCCTCAACCAACCCCCAAAACAATCTTTATTCCATAAGTTTATAACTACACCAGTATCCTCAATATACAAGGATGTTTTTGTTCTATGTTTTTGACCTACACATACACACACCTCTATCTAATGGATATAGAACATGTTGTTTCTGTGTACGGAGAACAACTACCTCATGAAACAATGATTGTTTAATTTTATCCTACCCCCTATCATGGTGGCATTTATGATGACACTGTATTTATATATGATATATATTATATTTATATTGTCTCTATTCTTATTTAGTTTTCATTTACAACAGACCATTATGCGTTACAGAATGTGTAAATACTATAATTTCATTTGATGAAGTGTGGAATACCACCCCCTGAAAATGATTTGACTCGTTCATTTCATAAATAGAACATATAAGGGATGAAATTAATGAACATATGTAACATATTTGACATATATATTATACGTGTATTATAATATACCTATGTATCTTTTATTTTCTATTCCATTCAAATGACAATGAAATGAATGTAGTGTTCACGCGTATATACTTCCTACCATCTCCATTAATGGTGTATTTCATTTTTTTCTCCAAAATTTAAGAACAATTATAAATAAATATATGCTAGATATATAAGATATATTAATCCTGATTAATATTTTGGAGATAATGACCTTATTAACTCATGTCACGAACTGAATCTGGTCGCCACAAAAATCGGAACCAAACTCGGACCGTGAGAAGGCATGAAGGGTGTTACCTACCACCAGAAGCTGATACAAGTTCCCGGGTGTCATAGATTTTGGTTTGGGAACAATTTACCTGAGTTTGGATACATTAAACATCAAAAAATATTGATAAACTAAATCTAAAAATTCATTCCCATAAAGATTTAAACAAAATTTGGAACATAATACATAAGATTAAACTTAAAAAATGAGTCCAAAGACAAATAAAAGTAGATGAAAAATAGCCCCACAGACACCACATGACAATGGGTCATCGCCCACAATTCGTCTCCCCAACACCGCACCATAGAAGGGAACTGGCAACCTGAACCACCGTCACCCAAGACCTAGACTTTTCCAATGTAAAATAGGATCAAGTCCACCAACACCCATGGGTGTAACTAGGGTGTGAGACTAAGCCTATTAGGATACCACCATGAGATTCTATAGAGTAATAAATATAAGATAAAAAGCATGCTAGTTTTGATAAGAAAGAAGCTGTGGAAATAATTTCTAAAGAATAATAATTTTAAATGTAAATTGTGCTCAAAGGGAATTATCTATAAGTGAGGTCATTTCAATAAAAATCTATGATACTATATTTTATATCCAAAACCACCATATGCAAAAGATAAATACAAAAGGTTCTATGAACATCAATATTGGGAACACTCCTTGGAACTAGTTAGTCTCGGGTCCCATGTACCTCGTACATTAGTGTAAAGTAACAATAACAAAAAAAATCATGTTCATGATCTACTAGTAGAGAACATTACCATAAAAAATTAGTTCATAACCATCATCTGTATAGTTTTTTTAGTGTTGTCTTTATCCATTGTGCTGAGTGAAACAAGGATAAAACTTCTCTGGATCACTAGCTAACTAGTTCATATCTTCCCTCCTAGATACCTGGAATTCTCCCTTTGTGATAAAAACATATTCACATGTTACCAAAATCCAATATCACATAAACACATAAGTTATGGTCATAATAAACTCAAAATAGTATCTATACATGCTTTTCACCACTTACATCACTCGATCAAACCTTTAGAATTTCAGTAGAATAACATAAAACAATTTAAAATATTTTTGCACCAAAAATCCATTAACAACCCCACATTTAACACTATGTGTATACCCATATTCACCAAAAAAGGATTTTATGTCATAAAACATTTTAATAAATCCATTAAACGTGTTATGAAATATCACCATTTGGCATAAAAAATAATATACATGTAAAACACCAAATGTAACATGAAATTGGTACATAAAAATAATTTACATAACAAACATCACCAAAAACAAATTGATCAGAAAGGATAATTAATGATAAGTGTGATAAAATGGAAATTAATAAAATCGAACTCATCTAGTTGTTCATAGACATGGAATCACCTACCACATGTGTCAAAACCCTTGAATCATTGTGTGAAAGCTCAACCGCACCACCAAAGCACCACAAGGGACTTAGATCAAGCCTAAAACCATAGGATCAGAGCAAGAAACCCAAGATCAAACCCTAGGCTCGAATTCCCACTTTATGGACATTATAAACATCATGAATAAATGGATTAAACCCTATGCAAATGGAAGAAACCCTAAGAAAAAGTGAGGAAGAAGGAAGGAGACACACTTATGAGATGAATCATGAAGAAATCTCCCCAAATACACTAGTAGGATAATTTTTAAACAGACAAAAATGAATGTGAGGTTTGAATAAGGATGAGAAGATCAAGTGATAAATTAAATGTGGGAAAAGAGTAAAAAATGAAGGATTTTTTAAATAAATATGTTACCTCTTCAAATCTAGAATATTTAAGATAGCCTAAGAAGTTTATCCCTAATTTTAAATGCATATGTGCTGCAAAGAGGGGGAGAGGAGAATGGGGTCACTCCTATGGTGATTAGGCCCATGTGAGAGTTTTAATCACCAAAAAATCATAAATATTGAATATGATATCAATGAAACAATTTTTTAAAAAAAAATACGAAATGGGCTTCTGGGCCAGCCTAGTTATTTAAAAAAACCAAATCCACCATGATTATGGATTCCTGATGATTCCAAATTGATATGGTGGTGTTAATAGGTCTGAAGAGTCTATTTTTGAATTGGAATTAGTGAAAAATATTGAAAATTAAAAGAGTTATAAAAGAAAAAAAATTGTTTTTAAAATATGGAAATGGGCTCACAATTTGGCCCAAATCCGGAAAACTCGTCCTTTCATCCAAAAATGAATGGAAAATCCCCTAAAAAAGAATTAATAGAAATTAAATTAATTTTACATTTAAAATAAGTCATGTATGTTACAATTATCCCCACCATGAAATATATTCCACCCTGGAAATTCAACCAGAAGTTTGATTAAAAAACAAGAATGGGTACTCTTTCTCAACCCACAACTTCTTCTCCCAAGTTTCTTGGACATAGTTCCCATGCTTCCAAAAGACCTAAACTAGTGGAATATACATTCCTCCAATCATCTTATATTTGTAATCTTATATTTTCTCCGACTACTCAAATATAGAAAAATCACAATCTATTAGAACTCAAATCAATTTAGTACATGGGATGGATCCATGATGTATTACGTCAAATTGGAGACATGGAAGACATCATTGATAGATGTCAACTGAAATGGTAAGTCTAATATATATGACACCTTTCCAATATTCTCATCAATCTAAAAAGGTCTAACATTCTGCGGTGTCAGATTCCATTACATTCCCAATCGACGATATCCCAGATGAGGGGCCAAATTAAATAATACCATGTCACTAACCCAAAACTATAGGTCTCAATGTGTCTAGTCATTATATGATTATGGAAACTATGAGCTATCAATACGTGTTTCCTAATCAACATGAACTTATCAGACGTCTCCTACACCAGACATGTCCCTATCAGTGAGGTCTCACCTACCTCATCCAAACACATGGGGGACCGACAAGGATGACCATAGAGTGCCTCAAAAGAATCCATTCGAATATACGATTGGTAAATATTATTATAAGAAAACTCATCCAATCTCAAATGGAAATCTCCCAGGAACCTCTAAATTCCAGAACACATGCACAGATCATGTCCTCCAAAATATGATTTTCCCGTTCTATCTGAAAATCTGTTTGAGGATGGTATTCCGTGCTCATCTTAATCTCAGACCCCGAGTACTTCTTAGGGCCTTCCCAAAAACCGAGAAGTTAAATGAGGGTCTCTATCTAAGACAACTTATTAAGTAACACCGTGGAACATTACCACCTCTTGCATATACAACCATTTCAACTCATCCACTTTTGATGTATCTCTGATCTGAATGTAGTGGGTTGATTTGTTTAGATGATTAATCACCAACCAAAAGGATTTCTTAACCCGAGGTGTGTGAGGAAATCCAACAATGAAGTCTAGGGTGACCTCAACCAACTACCAGGTAGGAATGGGTAACAACTGGAGAAAACAGAATCGCATTTGATGCTCTAATTTCACCAACTGTCATGTGTATCATCTTGGCATGATTTCGGCAATAAATCATCTCATATCAGACCACCAGGACTACTGAAGTACATCATTATACATCTTGGAGGAACTCAGATGGACATCCCACTAAGACTGGTGGCTATACTGTATCAACACCTTCCGTAGAGATGATGGAACTACTTAACTGCCCTTTAAGAACAAGATACCCTCAAGCAATGATGACCAATTAGAAGACATCTCCCCACTATGAAGAAACAACCTAGAATGCTAAAAGGCTCATCACTAGTTTTTTCCCACTGAATTAGCTCCGCCAGTGAATGATTCAACTAACTGTTCACCAAGAAGACACTTCCTCTCGGCTCCTTCATCTTCACATGCATTTGAGAAAAGAGCCCCATTGATGTCCAATCATCAAAAGACATACTCAAAACCTACACTAAGACTCTAAAGCTCATGGTTTTGACCCCCATGTTACCCTTTCCGTGAGTGTAGACAATGTCAATGTTGAACGCCTGAAAGTACTTGATCTAATGATGCTGCCTCAAGTTGAGGTCCTTCTACAAGAAGATATTGTCCAATATTTTGTGATCAGTGTAGACCACAAACATCTATCCAAATAAATAGTTATTCTAAGTCCTCAAAGCATAAATCTTAGCTGTTAACTCAAACTCGTGGGTTGGGTAATTCTTTTCATGTTGTCGGTGTTACAGAGATCCATACACCACCACGTGATCATCCTGTATAAGCATGAACCAAAGACCCATACAAGTAGCATCATAATACACCACATAAACCTTTCTAGCCTCTGGAAAAATCAGAATGAGGGTGGTATTCAAACACCCCTTTAGCTCCTCAATGGATTCCTTACATTTTGGGCCCCATAAAAATATCACCACTTTCTAGGTGAGCATGGTCATCATTGATGCAAGATGAGAGAAATACCAAAAAAAACAGCATGTAATAACCTAACAGACTAAGGAAACTCCTGATCTTGAACACATTCTTTATATTCAACCATGACATAACTGCACAAATATTCTTGGGGTCCACTGAAACCCCATGTTCGATGATCACAAGCACTAGAGATTTTACCTCCCTGATCCAGAATGTGCACTTGGATAGGTTACCATATTGTTGATGCTCTCTCAAAGTGCCCAAAATGATTTGCAAGTGATTATCATGTTCCTTCTCAGATCCATGGTCGTGACTTTTCTAAAAGGATGACTTCGAGATATCTTCCTCATTTACAATGATTTTATGATAGTCCAAACAAAATTCAATTTTTGAAAACCACATTCCCCCCCATAAAGTGATCGAAAAAGTCATCTATTATAGTAAAAGAATATTTTTTTTCTTGATTGTTACCTTATTCATCTTTCGGTAGTAAATACCCAACCAGAGGGATCTATCAGTATTTATTGTGAATAACACAAGAGGGGGATAAGAATAGCTGCAAGGGAAAATGAATATTTGGTATTCAAATCCGTACAGTTGTATCTTTGATTCTGTCAGCTCGGTCGGGGCAATGCGATAAGAGGGAAGAGGTATCAACTGTTTTCCCAGCACCATATAAATCGAGAACTCTACATCCCACAACAGGGGAAAACCTAAAAAATCATCTGTAAATACCTCCAAAACCTCATCCACTAGATGAGGATGTCCACCATTCAGAGCTTGACCAATGCCCTTTATCACGTGCAATGATAACTGAAAAAAATGATCTCCCAAATCTAGGAGTGGAGGTCCTTCACCACTTGACTGAGGATTCCATTCCAAAAAAACCTAACAAATCCCATCAGGTGCCATGAAAATCACTCTCCTCCTAATGAAATTGATGTGCGTGTGGAAGTGAACTAGCCAATCCATGAAAAGTATCATGTAAAATAAATCCATATCTACAACCATGAGGTCCCACTCCAGCTCAACCCCTGAAACAGAAAGTGCACACAACAGGCACCTGAGACCCTTCTCCTTTTTCATTCCCATCAGATTCACCAACTCCATCGCAATGGAAAAACCCTCAGTTGGAAAATTTTGAATGTTCAAGAAACAGGAATAAATGAATAAAACAGAGGAAAAAGTATCAAAAAGGGTCATAGATATAAAATATACAGTCAAAATGGTTCCTCGAACTATCGACAGTCCCACCTGTGATCCTGCTGGTGCTTGAGCCACCGCATGGAGATGCATGGTCTCTACCTGAAGATGACTTAAAGTATTTGGATGTGACCTAAATTAGTTCTTTATAGAAGATAAACCAACCCTACCATGATGACCACCAAATATAGATCCCCCCAACCTCGATGGATTTGACTGGGCTAGCACTCCTCCTGAATCCAGTGATGTTACCCCACTCTAAAGAGGATGTGCAACCCAATAAAATATCTACATGTGACCCATACCTCTAAATTGGAAATAGGCCTTTTAAGGGAATAAGAATGATTATAGGATGTTCCCCGACCACCCACACAAGTGGAAGATGAAATATCTCTCATTAGAATCCACAGATGAAAACTATGTGGAAGAGTGGAAAAAACTACCACCTCTCTTCTTCTACTACTCCTCTCACCTCTATTCCTTCCCTGATGAGATTTCACATCCCACTACTAATACAATACTACAGAAAACTACCATCCCTTCTCAGCCAGTCTCTACAATACAATCCTGGTCAACCACCTAATCATATGTCCTCATCTTAAACAAGAAAACATGGGAGTATATCTTTAGATGTAACCCCTTCTCAAAACTCTAGGCCTTTGCTTGCTAATTATAGACGATTTCAGGAAAATGTTGAACCAGCTCAGTCAAATGGTTGGCCTAATATATCACAAGAAGATCCCCCTAAACAATATCCATGAAATATCGAGATCTATCATATGCCAAGACTTTAGGGAAGTATTTTTTATTGAAGAAGACCATGAAATCTACCCAATGTATCAGCTTATTCATTCCATTTTGAAGTACTAATTCCCAAAACCTGTATCTAGGACACTTAAATAGAAAAGAGGGACACATCACCCTGCCTCATCAAGTGTGTATAAGAACTCGAACATGTGTTTGATCTTGTCGAGTCATTCCTATACTTCCCAGGGTTCTATGCTACCTCGGAATGTAAAAGGTTTGTTTTTCAAGAACTATTGGGACTTTTCCTTTCAAGGACCAGTCTTATATTCTCTAAAAAAAGATGAAAAAGGATACAGTCTATGTATTATAGCTTGGACAACTGGAACCATGGCCTCTACTAGCCTCTAATCAAGCGATGAAGTAGAACTCTCTCTAGCTTCCTCCTGTGGGTGTGTGAGAGCTTTTCAGAGAGGCATGTTGCAACAATATGTAACAATTACAAGAATATAAATCAATACATAAATTATAAAACTTTTATCAATAACATCATATATATATAATACAAACACCTTAAAATTATAAATAAACCACTATCCTACCCCCACCTGATGTCCTAGGGTAGTCTACAACCCACACATCTCACGTATAAGTGAATTAAAAAAAATTACAATGTCCCATGGTGACTCGAGGTATTCCATGAGAGTTGTCTTCCAAGCACCTTACTAATGAATATAACTCATAGTCTCGACAATCGTTTCTCATGTCTAGCCTAACTCATCCATAAAGAACAAGAAAACACAAAAAAATTATCCTGATATGACACCATTTTTCACAAATAGAATCTGGTCTCCATCAAAACTAGCACCAAACCTATCCCATGACAAGTCCCACAGGGAATTCCCTATCCACATGGGCTAGTAAAAGTGCCCGAGTATTATAGATTTTGGTTTGGGAATGATTTACCTTAGTATGGATACCTAAAACATGAAAAAAAATTGATAAACTGAATCAGAAAATTCATACCAAACAAGCTTTAATCAAAATATAGACAAGGGTTCATCACCCGCAAGCTCTCTTAAAAACCCCACACCAAGGAAGGGAACTAAAAACCTGAACCGCCATCACCTAAGGCCTTGCCTTTACCAATGTAAAACATGATAAATTTTACTTACACACAAGGGGTGTAAGTAGAGTGTGAAACTAATAATAATAGGATACTACCATGATATTCCATAGAGTAGGAAATACTAGATAAAAAGCATGCCTGTTTTGATAAGTAAGAAGTGGTTGAAATAATTTCAAAAGAATGAAGATGTTAAATGTAAATAGTTTGCAAAGGGAGTTTTCCATGAGTGAGAGAATTTCAATAAAACATGTAATCTATTTTATCTTTTATCCAAAACCACAATATGAAAATGATGAATACAAATGAGTAAATGGGAACCAATATCGAGAACACCCTTAGGTCCTAGTTAGTATTGGGCCCCATGTACCTCGTACCTCGGTGTAAAGTAACCATAAAAAAATATGTTCTTGTGCTTGAGACACTAGTATAGAACATAACCATAACCTATTGGTCCCCAACCACATCAATATAGTTTCTGTAGTTTTTCTTTATCCATTGTGCTTAGTGAAAAAGGGATAAAACTGCTCTGGATAACTATCGTACTAGTACATATCCACCATCCAAGATATCCAAGTTTCACCCTCTTTGATCAAACTATTTTCACATGTTACCAAAATCCATTTTCACAAAAAAAATATCTGTTCTGGTCATAATCATATAATAATAGTAGCTACACATGATTTTCACCACTTACATCACTCAATAAATCATTTAGAATTTCATGAGATTAACATCTCAAAATTTAACAATGTTTTGCACACCAAATCCATTATTACCCCCCACTTTGAAAACTATGTACATACCCATATTCACAGAAATAGAATTTTCAGAACAACTATTTTTTTATGAATCATTTCAAGAGTTATGAAACAACCCCAATTGGCATAATATAGAATAGACATGTAAAACACCCAATTTAACACAAAATTTGTATGTAAAAATAATTTTCTTAACAAACTTAACCAAAACCAAATTTCACTACAAGGAAAATGAAAGCTAAGTGTGATAAAAATAGAAATTAATAAAATCTTACTTATATATTAATTCTTATAGATGGAATCACCAACCAAAAGTGTCAAAACCCTAGAATCTGTGCGCGAAAGTTCTACGGCACCACTACCGCCCAACATGGGACTTAGATCAAGCCAAAAACCATAAAAATAGACCATGAAACCCAAGTTCAAACCCTACTTTCAAATATAAACTATTTTTACATTATAAAATTAATGAATAAGTTGAAGAAACACTATGAAAATGGATGAAACCCTAAGAAAATGGGAGGAAGAAGTAAGGAAACCCACTTACATGAGGGATCTTGAAGAAATCGCCACAAATACACCAGTAGTTAAATTTCCAAACAGAAAAAAACGAAATTGAGGTTTGAATAAGGCTGAGAAGGTAATTTAGGAATTAAAATGGAGAAAATTAGTAAAAATTGATGGTGTTATGAAGGAAACAATTTACCTCTTCAAATATGGATGATTTTAGAAATCCTAAGATGTTATTCCCTAATTCGCGATTCATATGAGCTCCATAGAGGGGGAACGAAAATGTTGGCATGCCTAGGGTATGTGGGATCGGGCGAGAGTTAAAATCACCACAAATCATAAATATTGACAATGATATTAAATTAAAAAATTTAAAAAAAAATGGAAATTGACATCCGGGCTTGCCCAATTCCTTAAATAAAAACCCAAATCTACCAATATTTTGGAATACTAAATTGACCAAATTTATATGGCGGTGTTAATATGTTTGTAAAGGGAATTAGGTATGTGTAATGGGTGAAAATTGATGAAAATTGAAAGTGTTATAAAAGAATGAAATTGGTTTATAAATCTGGAAATGGGCACACGGTTTGGCTCAAATAATGAAAACTCACTCTTTCCTCAAAAAATGCATTGGAAACCACCAAAAAAACAAATAATAAAAATTAAATGAAATTGAAATTTAAAATAAGTCATGTATGTTACACCACATGATTTACTTTCATCAAAACAACTTTTTTTTACTCAAACAACGAACATCAATAAAACATCTGATATGAACTCAAATAATTAAGAAATTTTATAACATGGTAATTATTGAAATAAAATGAATTATAAACAATAAAATAGATCAAAATAAAGTAGAAATTATCCTATGTTTATTATTCAAAAAATTAAATATCAAATGTGAAAATTCAGGCAGAAGTTAAGGGATTTAATCTCAATATTCATTCCATGAGGCCTCTTTGGATAATATAAAGCTTTATTCTTTTATAAGGCTTATATACAACCACTTTTGACATTGCATATCCCAATTTTATATATAATAACGTTATTTATTGTATTTATAAATGATTAATTCATGGATATTAGTATATAAATTTTCCGAGTGGTTTGGGACACTATGAACATTTAAATATTTAATTAACAAATGTTTTTCTACCTTTTATTAAATAAAATATTTATTTATATGGGTATAAATAAAATATACATAAATGTTATTCCAATAATTAAGATCATTAAAAGTTATCAAAATGAATCTTTTTATTCGAATAATTTTACAATATTTAATAAATGAAAAAATGGAATGTTTTTAACATATACGTCGAGAATGACTTCTCCACCGCTTTAACCGTTATTTGAAATTTTTCTTCATATATAAGCCTTAATGTTATATAAAAAGAAAATAAATCCATTATTAATTTATTTAGGTATCTTATTATAGAAAATGGGTTCTTAAATGAAAATGGAATTTTTATATAGAGATGTTTTTCATATGGGATTAGAATAAGATTCCAAAAAAGGGGTATTGTGATGAACGTGTTTTATTCAAGAAATGGTATGTGAGGATTATATGAAATACGTGAGCTCGATATTGCTTATATGAAGGGTTGACCACATTATAGCTCATTATTAATTCCAATATAGCATATAAGAAGGGATGAACCACATTATAGCTCACAGGTGAGCCTGAAACAAATTATACAAAGGTTGGAGCACCATTATAGCTCAAGGGTGATCCCGATATAACTTATACGATGGTTTATCCACATTATAGATCCCTACTATTTAAGTCTACCAAATGGTTATTCAAATTATAATTTTTTAATGGGATTTACATAGAGTATTCTCCAATACAACTAAATGAGTTTTAATTTCTTGCTATTGGTATTTCTGTTTTTTATTGGGAAAAACATCTGAGTGTTATTCATGTTGAAATGTTTTTTTCATTTGCTCAAAGAAAATTGAATGGGTGATCAGGTTTTAACTAGACTAATGGGTTTTCATTATTTTTATGTCCCTTGTAAAGATTTGTGTTCTTATCCAATGATTTTAGATGTTTTCACATGATTTATCGGAGAATATGGTCAAGGATAAAATCAAAGAAATGTTATGATGATTATAATTTAAAAGAAACCATGTATCATTTTTATGGTTTTTATGTTATGGAAGAAAAATATACTATTGGAAGTGTCCCCCTGGTATTTCTATATTTTTTTTTAATACTTATAGCATGATTCTTCAATGATTTAAACCAGAAAGGATCCTTAATTTGAATTAACAACTTTACAAAAATTATGAATCGTATATGTATGGGGACTTTACTTGGTATCATAGGTGGGTTAAGTTAACTTTAGAAATTAGGACTCTGTTAATTTATTTCCATTATTAGATTTTACATTTTAGTTAGGTTGAAATTATGCATCATTTTCATATTACCTTGTTTCTACCTCTAAACAATTTATGTACAAAATTGTTTTCCCCAAAGGAAATAGAGAAGCTGTCTCGGGAAGGCATCAAGAAGAAAAAAACATTTCAAATAAACAACTTGAGGTGGTGAAAATTGTAACTGAATAGTTTGTTGCAGTGATGGAGAAGTTTAATAGGGATATATATAGTAGTGGTATCCATGCACGAGATCATCCTAATCACCCACAAAAGAATATGTCGGTAGAGGATCATTTTATGAGGCAAAATCCCCCATCATTAAATGGATCATTATACTGAGTTGTAGCTAAAGGATGGATCAATACCCTGGAGAATATATTTGAAGTCATGGGATGTTCAGAGAATCAAATGGTAACTCTTTCCATCTATCTTTTCGAAGGTGTATCCAATCGGTGGTGGTTATTAGTATATAATACAAGAGAAAAAATTGATCATGATTCTATGGAATGGGTAGAATTTAAGGATATTTCCCTTTATAAATATTTGACTATGGTTGTTCATCTTAGGATAGAAAAACAATTCTTCAAATTAATGCAAAAATATGATGATTTAGTTTCCACATATGAAGTAAACCTCACACGATTTTCCATGAATGATGCAGATTTTATTCGAGACATTGATAGTAAAAATAATTTATTTTACCTAGTATTTCAACCATGCTTACGAAGAGAATTCACCTCAAGATAATTTAAATTTTATGTAAATATTCTTCGTTGTGATGAGAAAGATGAAATGGATTTTTCTTATGCATAAGTTATACAAGATAACAAGAGTAAGAAATGATCAAGGTTCTAGGAAATGTAGAATCAACAAACTTCAAATTATAGTGGTAAGCCGAAAACATGTTACAATTGTGGTAAAATAAATTATGGGAAATATATTTAAGGATATGGAAAGTTTCAACATTGTGGTATGTTTTTTCACAAGGATCTTGATTGCCAAGTAAATTGTCCGGAATAGTACAATAATGAGATAACATATAGAAAGCCTAATGTAACATTATTTTGCTGCAATCAGTTGGTACATTATGAATATATGTTTCCAAAGATAATTACATAGGGAGTAAATTGGTATTATCAGAAAGAAACAGTTTGTGGAAAATTTTTTACTTCTATAATGGTTTATGTTGATACATCTATTGAAGTGATGGAAGCTCCTGAGATCCTGGTATTTTTTTCAAAGGAAAACCATATGCTTACGGTTTTAGAAAAACATTATGAGGTTATATATGATGTGATAGTATGTTATTAAGGACCTTTCTGGGAGATTGTTTTGGGGTTATATTTATGTATGGATTTGTTTAATGTGGCAGTATTTTTATATTTTGACCTCAGTTTTATTATATTGAAATCCTTTACTTTTGTGTGATATTTTATACTTAATGTTATTCTTAGGAATGTACATCATATTATGGGAATATTTTGACGTTGAAATAATGAATATAAAATAGAAATACATAATTTAATTATGTTTCCTTATATTCTTATTCTAGGATGTAAATTAATTCTTAAACTCTATCAAATGGATCTTAAAACAACATCATTATTCATTTACATTTATTAATGGTATTTTCACCCATCACATAATTATGGTTTTGATAGGGTTAACCATCCAATGACTATGTTCTATATCACTCTCTATTAGTCATTGTGAGTTAATTCCATCATCCCTGTTCATATTTTCTTTTAGGGAACCATAGATTGTGATATCTCAGGTGACCTTTGTATATTTATTTATTTCATATAATGTTGTTGTTTAATTTAATCTATTTCGTGATGTGGTATTTTCAATGATGTTTCTGAGAACAATTTTAAAATTGTGAGGATACAATTTCCAAAAGGGGGGAATGATGTAACACCACAAGTATTTATAGATTAATACATATTCATATCTATTAATTTTTTTCAATTTAATATGAACAATAGTTTGATTGGGAAACTATGTTTGATATAAAACATAACAAACAACAATGGGTTTCTCCAAAATCTTATGTTTCATACAACATTGATTTATATAAAAAATGATACAACACTAATATTATTATTTTACATGGTAGTTAATGAGTAGCTGTTTTATTATTGGGATTGAATAGAATTAACTATATTATGATTTTACATATGTTTTAAACTTTTTTACATTTATCCAATAAATTTTAGAGGCTCAAAATAAGAATGAATAAAAATTTATGCATAAAATACAATAATATTTTTAAAGGGATGTTTTACTGCATTTTGATGGAAACCCCTTTTTAAATACAGTTTCTGTCACATTTATATATTATATTTGAAAAGATAAAAATATTATTTAGTAGCATGACATCAAAATTTACTACGACTAAAATTTTTGTATTTTTTTAATAAAATAATTATTTTTATGAATAGTGAAAAATACTACCTTTTAATTCTATACATCCTTTTTATCAAATTTATTTGTATAATTCTATTATAATTTTAATTAGTTTTAAAGTTTAATTTAATTAGGTTTTTATAATTTCATCCAAATAAGGTTATTTGAAGTAATTTCACATTTAAATTAAACATAAACACATGTCAATAATTCGATATTTATTACTTCTTAAAAACAAATTTTAATGATTTGATAATGAGAATTAATTTTAAATTAATTCCTTACAATTATATGTTTTGAATTTGGAAAAGTGATTCCATATTTTAAATCAGAAGTTCCAAATCATGTTAATAGGTACCTTTTTTTTGGACATTTTGAATAGTAAGATTAGTTATAATTTTTATTTAACATGGTTAAAAATTAAATCAAGTAAAAAAGGGGGAAAATAATATTATAATAATATGATACTTCCCTAACTATTAAGATAAACCTTAAAATGTTACATAACATAGAATTTTACTCAAGGGAAAACATTATTACTCATTGAGGGTATTTTCGGGATTAGAGTTTTAAAAAATTATAAAATCTTAAAAACATGACATACAACATTCATAAAAGTGGATATGACTAAATCAGTATCCATTTTTTACAAAATTTAAAACATTAAAACATAAAGCATGATTTCTTTAACAACACTCTATATCAAACATCAAGACTCCATTCTATTTCTTACCCATCCTTATATCCTATGGAAATTTTTTAAAATCATGGGATGAGTATAAAACACCGTAAGGTATATAAAGAAAGAATGTGTTATTCATGTGATAACATTAAAACCAACAAAATTAATAATCATAAAAATTCATATACATAGAAAAATCATGTAGTTTTATTGGGACATATTTTCCATATCACTCTTACATTCACCCTTGCACATGGAATAACGTTTTGGTCAACTTACATCTCCAGGGAACCCAATGCATTGAAGAGCTATAATGGGGATCACTCATCATATCATGAGCTATAACAGGTTCAACACAACGTATCTTATGATATAATACACCCAATACAACATATCTTTAGCTATAATGGGCTCAACCCAACATAAATAATGACCAACGAACATATCATGATAATAATGTTTCGTGAAAATCAAAAGAAACCACACATTCCATATACATATAATAAAACAATCCTTTGGAAATTTATTAATGATAGTTAAAAAAGGATTTCAAAAAGAAAGTCCCTTAATATATAATTGGAGTGAGAATTAATAAAATAGAACGGATATGTGTATACACTGTAAAATCACATAGTGCAACATATTATATAAAAAATTTTATCACACCAATAATTATTAATACTACATAATTAATAAATTATAATGTTATCCCAAAGAATGGAAATTGGCTTAAAAATTCCATTACCTCACATTCCTGATACTTCAAAAGTGTTTAAACCACCTTTTGATCTCTTCTCCATGAGATCCTTCTAAAGGGCTTTGGTTTTTGTATTATGGTGAGACCAGAAGGTATAGGTCATATGGAAGAATATTTGGGAGGGAATTTGGTATAAATAAGAAAATGAACAATGCTTTAGTTGTGTTAGAGGAAGAGGGGAATGAGTGTGTTATTTATAGTGGAGGATGGAAGGTATTTTACATTACTTTAATCATTATTATAATATTTTTCTCAAAACTATTAATATTCATAATTCACTTGACTGTAAATAGTAATAATTTCATTTGAGTTCGAACCAGGAGGACTTACATCACTTAAGATGTAATAAATAGTGTATTTCACTAATAACTTGATTTTATGGTATTTTACCACATTTCACTATTCATTGAAAATTCAAAATTTCAGAAAAATTCTAAAAATTCCCCCGAACTATTTTTTGATGAGTATAATTCAAAATATATGTCCATTTTTTAAATTAATTTTCTAAAAATTATTAATTTAATTTTTAAATGAAACCATCATTTATTCAAAAAATAATTATTTCAAAACTATAACAGCTTCTATATATATTTGAATAATTAATCAACATGTCATTATCTTAAAGTCTTAAGAATATTAAATAATAATAATATTTAATATTCATTAAGTCTATATTTCTATTCATGTTAATATTCATAAGGGTATGTTATTATTCACCAAAAACAAAATTTAGTTCCATAAGACTCCAAAAACATACACAACACAAATGTAGTTGAGCGTTTTTCAAAATTAACAACATATTTCATTAATTTCACTTTATTTTTTATAACCTTGGGGTGTTACATTATCCACACCTTCTGGGAATTGCATCCTCGCAATTTTATTTACACATTAAACAATTCATAGTACATTTACCTAAAAGCATTTTCAGATTTCCATGTAGCTTTTCAACGATGGGGTTTCTCCACAAAACCTTTACCTGTTGGATTACCTTATTCCACAATTCATATTCCCTTCGATCAAGAATCTAAACTGGTTTATCTTCATAAGAAAGGTTCAATTCCAGCTGAATATCTTATGTTCTCAAGACATGTGATGAATATGGAACATACTTTCTCAACATAGAAACATGAAAAACATTGTGTACCTCAGACCAACTCAGAGGCAAAGCTACTCGATATGGAACTATTCCAACATTCTCTAGGATATCAAAATGACTGATGAATCTAGGGATTAGATTCAATTTCATAACAAAACGCATCACACTTTTCCACAAAGAGATTTTAAGGAAAACATGGTCACCTACCTCAAAAGAGAAGTCTTTCGTTATAATATCTGCACAATGTTTCTGTCGGATCTAAGAAATCCTAATGTGCTGCTGGATAAACTTCACATTCTTAGCCACTTTCTCTACTAAATTTAGTCCCATCAACTTTCTTTCACTGAATCCATCCCAAACCGCTAATATATGACACCACTTTCCATACAATGCCTCAAAATTTTCCATCTATATACTATATTGATAACTATTACTATATGAAAACTCAAATAAATAAATATTTTGATCCCAAAATTCTTTTTAGTCCATTGAACAAGCTCAAAGAATATCCTCCAAGGTCTGAATCATTCGTTCTAACTGCACATCTGATTGAGGATGAAAAGTTGTGCTGAAATTTAATAATGTGACTGAAGGCTTCTAAAGGACCTTTCAAATGTTAGAAGTGAACCTGGTATTCTGGTTAGAAACAATGGAAAGAAAAAGTCCATTTAACCTGACAATCTCTTTAAGGTATGGTCGAGAAAGTTGATCCAACGACATTGTATGTCGAATAGAAATGAAATCTGAATATTTTTTCAGTCGATCAACAATAACCCAAATCACATTATTACCTTGAGAAGTCATAGGCAGTCCCACCTTGAATTCCATTGATATATTTTCCCATCTCCACTCTAGCAATGGAAAAGGTTGAATCATCCCCTTTAGTAATTGTTGTTCTGTTTTAACCAATTTTCATGTCAAGCATTTTAAAGTAAATTCTGCAATATCCCATTTCATTCGAACCCACTTGTAATACTTCCAATGTTATCTATACATCTTTGTAATGCTAGTATGAACTACAAATGGAGAACTCTGAGCTTCACACAACAAATATTTCTTTAACTAGGATTCACAAGGAACACACAACATTTTTGCAAAACATTAAACACAATCTTGATCAAGGTTAATTTCTTTAAACTTACCCATTTTAACCAATTCTACCTTTTCTTGTACCTCACAGTCTTCCTTCTACGATTTCGTAATTCTATCTCGTAATGATGACTACACTAAAACTTAAAACAAAACAGATGTATTCCGTGCACATACAACGTCTGGGCCAAAATTCATCAAATCACTATTCAAGGGATAATGTCCACAACGTAACATGGTTAATTATGTATGATGTTTTTGACATAAGTCATTTTCTACATTATTTGGTTTTCCTGGATGGTAATTGATCATGCAATCATAATCCTCTATCAGTTCAATCAATCTTCTCTTCATCATGTTTAATTCCTTCTGAGTGAATATATACATCAGACTTTTAGGTATAGTATTTAATTTACATTTGGATCCATATAGATGATGCCTCAAAATTTTCAATGTCAAAATCATAGCTACTAATTACAAATCATGTGTGGTATAATATAACTCATTAGTTTTTAGTTGTCTTGAATCATAAGCTATTAACTGATCACTCTACATCAGAACACAACCATGTCCCTTAAATGAAGCATCAGTGTAGATCAAAAACTCACCATTTTGAGAAGGAAAGGCCAAAATGGAGCATTCTATAATCTCATCTTCTGTTCTTGAAAAAAATCATCGTATTATTTTTTCCAAATATGTTTAACCCCATTTTCTGTTAACTTAGTTTGTGGGATAGATAACAGTGCAATGTTTTTAACAAATCGTCGATAATAACCTTCTAATCCAAGAAAACTACAAATCTATGTAACATTTCTAGGTCTTGGCCATTCCACAACCAATTTTGTTTTTGCAGGATAGACTATTATTCCATCATTATTTTCAATGTTCCCACGAAAAGAAATTTTTTGCAACCAAAAATAACACTTTCTGAATTTTTCAGACAGTTTCTTTTCTTTTATGGTTTTCAAAACAACCATTAGATTTTTTTTGATATCCTCTTTACTTCTATAATATAAAGAATATCATCTATAAACAAAACCAAAGACATATCCAACAACACATGAAATATTATATTCATAAGATCCATGAATACAGCACGTGCATTTGATAACCCAAAAGTTATACCTACAAATTCTTAATGACCATATCAAGAACGGAACACAGTTGTTGAGATGTTATCATCCTTTACATTCAACTGACAATACCGAGACCTCAGGTAAACATTCGAATAATACTGCGCTCCCTATATCTAATCAAACAAATCATCAATATGATGAAAATGATGCTTGTTTTTAATAGTAATGTTATTCAAAGCTCTATAATCGATGAAAAGCCACATTGAACCATCTTTTTTCTTAACAAATAAGACAAGAGTACCCCATGGTGAAGTTCCAGGTCAAGTGAATCTGTTATCTGATAATTCTTGAAATTATTTTTAATTCCAGAAGTTCCATTGGGGCCATTTGATAAGGAGATTTAGAGATTGTATTTGAATTAGGAACAATGTAAATAGTAAACTCAACCACTCGATTATAAATAACACTAGAAAAATCATCTGTGAAAACATATATGTATTAATTTACAACTGGTACATCATTAATCTAGATAGTTCCGTTATATTGAAAAATATGAGCAATATAACATTCATTTCCATCCATTATCTTAGCCTTAGCTTCTTTATATGTTGTTAATGTTATGGGTTCATCATTTTACACAAACTGAAATTATTTCTGAAAAAAACATCTTTTTATCAACAATCTATTTTAACATGATAAAGATAAAGTCAGTACATACCCATAACCAAAACAAACTATACTAGAGAAATTAACAAGTATTGTTGGTATACTCTTTCCAAAAACAAGGATAGGAATATTATTATAATTTATTTTTTCCACATCATTTCTTCCATCTATTTTTTCCATGAAGTATGGTTGCATTTCATGTGGTTGAATTCCCATTTTTTCTAAAAATTTGTCAGAAATGAAGGAATGTATAGACCCTGAATCAAACAACAAATTTGAGAAATATGTAAAAACATGCAATGTACCTAATACCACCATATTTTATGGATCAACATCTACAGAAGTGGTTGAAAAATACATACCCTTTTACTTTCTATCATGTTGATTCCCTGCGTGAGTATCTAGCTTTAGACAAACATTAAAAAAATTACCCAATTCCTTATAGTTAAACATATATCCATAATCTTCTCATTAGTATTCAGGTCATTTTCCTTTCACTCACAAGACATGTTTCCTAACATCCCACATCATTATAATTTCCCTGAATATTCAATAAATTCACCAAGAATCCTTTCACCACACTTTTCACAAGATGGGAAATTCATTTTCATACCTCCAGACTTCTTGGATGAGTTCCTCCCCATTGCCTACCAACCTAACCACATGTTATTGTTGTCATCATGAGAAACATATGTTTCCAAAAACAACATCTCAACTTTTTCAGATCAACAAAAAATATTTTCCTAACTTTTAAACTCTTGAGAGGACAATGATCTTCGCAAAAAAGGTTTCAAACCAAAGTAAAATGTATTAATTTTAATTTAAAAATCCTAACTAAAATCCAGTACATACCTAGCCTGTATTATAAAATTTTCTTCATATGATGCCACAAAATCTTCATATTTATTCTTTAGTTCCAATAATTGTTTCTCCATTCAAAGAAAAATAGTTTTTTAAAAAAAATTCTTAAAAAAAGACTCATAAAATCATCCCATTCTAGACTGTCATGATCATCACTTTCTCTCGTATTCATAACCAGAGACCAACATTTATCGGCTTCCCCCTCCAAATGATAAATGGATAGTGTTGCCTTTCGAAGTTATGACATCCCATGGAATCTAATATCTTTTCTAGAGCATTGATCAATCCTTTGGAAATCACTAGAACTACAGTTTCACTAAATGTTGTAAGAAGTTGTCGCATAAAATTATAAAAACAAATACATATTTTTCATTGTTGATCATGATCCTCTCTAGTATGGATATAACCCCAGTTTATTTCATGAGTAAATAGATCCATTTCTTTAAAACAACTAATCGGTTCTGATTCCCATCATTTCGTGCTACAGATTTGGAAAAAATCAGTCTTCTGGTGACTTCCTACACCAGCTTCCCTGTTTTTTTGCGGACTACCATTCTGAACAAAAATATCTTAGATGAAGAAACATGGTAATCATTAAATTCAATAACATTTCAAATTTATCATAGGGTAAAAATTATTTATGGTATTATTTTAACATCATCCAACCCCATAAAGGTATCTACACCATCCTCTGATACCATTTATAAGGACTGGACATTAAAATGTTACTTAACCTTGAATTTTACACAAGACCAAACATTATAGCACATTGAGTATATTTTCAGGTATAGAGTTTTAAAGAGTTGGGATATCTTACCAAACATGACATACCACTTTCATATAAGAATATATGACAAAAATAGTCTCCATTTTTTTCAAAATATAAATCATTAAAACATAAAACGTGATTTCTTTAACAACACTCCATATCAAACATAATGACTGTAGAGACCCGTATCTTGACGTACATGGACATTACATTACTTTTGTGGAATACTTATTACATAAAAAAACACACACACAAGGATCGTAATAGTTTAGTGTCTTTGGAAACTCAGAACGTAATCTTCTAATCATGGTGAAAGATCTTCAACATCTCCCATAAAGATCTTCCCCTTTTTTTCTTATCTAAAACCTTTCTTTATATCCTGAGGAAAAAAACATAAAAGGGTGAGCTCAAATGCTTAGTAAGGGTAAACAAAAGAAATATAAATCACATCGTATACACAAGCACATAACTTTTGGAAATCTTAACCTGCAAAAGAGATCATAATTTCATAATATGGGATAAATCATAGAAGCGAAATGTAATCCCAATTATCATAACATAAAACATGAAACTTTGTGGAATACACACATAATCATAGAGAATCATTTCTTATTATTCAAGACTCATTGCCAAGAATATCTTAGTGGACAAAGTCCCTTTCTGAAATGAGTCACCCTCGTTTCAGTCCTGTTTCACGGAACCGATATAACCTACCATTCCAGCCATGTCTATCTCATGAGATATAAAATCTTTACCCAATGCATTGGAGGGAGATATAGGTCCCACCCATCTCATAATGATACCATTCTTATGTGTGGCCCAAAATCATAAATCATATATCATTTCATAACCCATGTAATAAAAATGGGAATCTTAAACATCATGACATCATAAAACAATTCATATAAGATAAAGGGATTCATAAAAATATAATTCCATCACAACATAAACAAATCAATGTAATAATAGGGATAGAAACAGAACCCTTTATTATCTTATATGGAAAATAATTTTGATAAAACATTTGAACTCCATTCTTGAAGAAAATATCCTTTCTACTTCAAAAACACTTTTCCTTTCTTAACATGTCAAACAATTATAAACTAAAATAAGTTGATTAAAAATAAACTTAATAACTTGTAAAGGAATCTTCTTGTAAATAATGTTTTAAAAATCCATTCATGTCTTATAAGTTAAAAAAAACCTTCTTCGTACTTTTGTCGGAAAAGTAAAAAAGTACCTTGTATGAAAAACGATAAAAGATTCCTTTCATATCTTTTACTAAAAACTCACTGAAGGGTAAAATTGGATTTAAACAATTGTAGGTGGATGGAAATAATATTACATATTGAGGAAACATGTATGTGGATGATAAAATACACCCCAGAAAATACCAAAGTATAAACAATCTCGGATAAAAATGAGATTGTGATATTTCCCTTACCTTAGGTCTGACTTGCTTTGTAAGTGTCCGAACCTCCTGTATAATGATTTAAATAATGTTATTGACTTATTACAGAATAATATTCATTGTTATTATATTATATATGGTCCACTTATGAATTTATATTACCCGTTCTTTTGTAAATTCATGTTAAAGTAGCGTTTTGGGTAAAATCGTCTCATTTTTCGTTCGTGTTTTTAACTTGTAATTATTAATATGATTACTTGGATCATGATTACTTATATCCAGAATTTAAAACATGATTTATATATATTCAGAATATATATATGTATAATATATCGATAAATGGAATGAAATACACCGTTCAAGGAGACGGTAGTCCGTACGTACGCATGAACACTGTTTTCGTTTCCTTATTGAATTGAATGGAATTAAGTAGATGACATACATATAAATATACATAAATACAGTATCATTATTATTTCATATATTTCATTAGTACTTATTATATATACTTTATAATCATTCATGAATGGTTAATCATTGAGAATGAATCTCATCGCGTCGTGGAGACGGTAGTCTGTACGTACGCACGAGCGATGATATCCTTCCCATGGTCGTGGAATTGTGTTGAAGTGTATGTATACTATATCAGTATCAATATAACTTTATAATAATCATATATAGTTACTCATTAAACCATTATACCCATCCAATTAAGGTGGTGGCAGAAAATAGATTACACCACGGCGTGGAGATGGTATTCCGTACGTACGCACGCGCGGTGATTTCCTTTTTCCGTAGGATGGATAGAAGGTTAATTAGAGTTGTTTCATATTTATAATAACATATCAGTATATAATAAATACTGATGTTATTACTTTATCATGAAAAAACTAAAGAAGAAGAAGTTGAAGAAGAAAGAAATTGAAAAAGATCGGTAATGGATATTACCTCTTTTTGACGCGCCTTCACTTAACCTCCACTTAAAGAACTAAGGATGGTCTTTGAAGAAGACCAGGACCTCTAGGATGATACTAGGGAACTGTAGAAGAGATTATTTCAGGGTTTGTCCGAGCATTAATTCTCAAATTGGTGTGAGGAGGAGAGGGAGGAGTTGCCCTTTTATAAGGGATGAGAGGGGCATCTTAGGAAAATCTCAAAATATTATTTTATATTAAGGTCAAATTCGGTTTATAATGGTTCCAAATGGTCTTATTTCGATGATAAAGTGGGGATGGGTCAAGATCCTCTCATCCAATAGGATTTAGACAAGTTTAGGTTATTATTTTAACCTTATCAATTAGATTTAACTCTAAGTTAAATAATTTAACTTTTACCGTGTCTTTTTGTTTTCTTACACTATATGGTTAATAAACTTACTATATCAAGCCAAACGAACCCCAAGTTGTTTATTATTAAAATATATATCCTTATATAAGTCATTTGGACGAACCATAGATTTTTAGAAATTAAATAACAATTAATAATATAATATTTGTTTTAAAACCTAATTTATGTCAATTTTGACACTATTTGGTACATGATATTTATGAAATTTCTAAAAGAATGATAAGTTCGAACCAAGTTACGTAAATCAACAATAACATGTCATATTATCCTATAAAATTAGTTTAAGTCATAAAAAGTCTCAAATTACATTTATTTGGGCATTTATAACATCAATTATGTTAATATTTTCTTAAAAAGGTAATTACTATGTCATCGTTGTGTCATAAATAAATTAAATTATTTAAAGTATAAAAATTACAAATAAAATACCATTATGTATGAAATCCTTTTAGCTTTCTAATTAATATTTATAGTTGAAATTATATTATGTATAACCCTATATTAAAAATGTTTTAGTAAATAAACTTTGATTTTAACTCTTTTAACTCTTCTTTGAATTAAATAATAATAAATGTCCTAATCTAATCCAAGTGGGCCTAAATGATAATATTTTACACTTAAGGTTTTTTTTGGTCGAGATACACTTGTCCAATAGGATTAGGACATGTGTTATGGTAATATTAATATCATTTTTACCCTTAATTACCCTATTTACTTTTAACCGTGGTAAATAAAAGTAAAAAGTTACTATTCACCAAAAATTATTTTCATCTCATTGAACCACATTTTACTTACTGACATCAACCGTGTTTCTCAGATTTTTGAAATTCCATTCACAGAAGCGGTAAAAATAAGATTTATGAAAAATTTAATTTTTTAACTACCACTTAGTAGTTTCACTATTCATCAAAAATTGAGGTTTTTCAGAAAAATGCCAAAATTGCACCCTAAGCTATAATTGATATTCCAAATTCAAAAATTATTTCTATTTTACAAAATTCCCAACATATAATTTGCATTAATTAATTTTATATTTAATTTCCGCTGTCACAACAAATAGCGTGTTTTTAAGAGATAATAACTATCAAAAGATTAACACTTGTTTATGTCTGGTGTAAATGTGAAATTACATATAATGACCAACATTGTATTGAATTGTAAAAATATATTCTAAATATACTTTAAAAACACTCAAATTAATAATTTATCACCATTAATTATTTCGATTAAAAAAGTTGTTTTTAATTAAAATTTAGTAATTTTCACTATTCATCAGAAAATGAAAGTTATCCGAAAAGTACCAAAATTTCACCTTAGGCTATATTCGATACTCCGAATCCAAAAATGAAGTCCATTTTGAGAGATAAAATTTCTAAAATTTTAAAAGGTGGTTATTACTATTCATAACGGCTACTTTTAATAATATTTTTATAGCATATTTCTGTTTAGTGAAACTCATTATTGCGTACTACACACGCTATCGAGGAAGGTCGTGATTGCGTGTAATGGAAGGAAAGTCAAGGATGCGTGTTGGGAAAGCTTATTTTGGTGTAGCGTAAAACACAAGACATTAATGAAATTAAAAAGAATATTTTTCATAAAATTTCGGGGTGTTACATTCTACCCCCCTTAAAATGAATTTCGCCCTCGAAATTCATCAGGGTTATAAATGGTTTACTATTAGAAAGTTTCTTTAATCGAAACCCACATCGTAAAAAGGAATACCAAAACCAATCAAAATTATGAAACGTAATGGTTACCCAAATAAACTAATCACTGGGTTTCCACATAGGTGAAAATATGGATATGGAAGAAAAATCTAACCATCATGTTCTGATGGAGAGTGGTAGAGAGCATGGCAATGGAAAATCCAACAATCACAAATCCATACATTTTTGACGATCTAAGGTACCATCTGATTAATCAGATATAAGAGCACTAGGACAACATTTTTGGTTTTCAAGATCGTTTCCATAAAGTTGATGAAATTGGAATTAGAAGAAATTCTTTCGTGATTTTGGTATAGTCTCACTGTTTGTCGTTCTTTGGACAATTTCCACTTCATCTCTTAAAGAAATGAAGTTTAATTTGTCATTCGTGATGTGTTAGCAGATCATGTGATAGAATGATGGGTCATTCCATCTGTCTCAAACAAAAGGTTAGAAAAGTTATCAAAAAATACATAAGTCCATCTATAGTGAGATTAATCATATATGGTTCCTAAAATGGACTTTATACTTCATATATCATACTGCTTAATATAATAAAACTAGTTTCTACTAAACAGGGACTTCCTGTAGGCCAATGGTAGGCGATAAAGGCCAGTCTCACTTCGGTTGTGGGTTCGATTCCCACAGCCTTGTCCGACACGATGGGCTGTCGCCCATCCTGCAGGTTGTCCTTTTTCTAAAACTACATTACTATAACATCTCATCAATAATATCGAAAATCTTCTATCCTTAAACAATACTAACTTATGTCCAACATAATCCATTCTAATCTTTAGACTTATCCATAATAGTGCAGTCCACTCTCATAATATAGTGAAAACGATTCCCAGAGATTTAATACTGTCGTTGATCCCCATATATCATAATATATGTCTTGTTGGTCACATTCCAAACATTAAAAGGACTTAATCATGTATTCTCTTGAATACCCATTTAACCTTAGTGAAAACATGAATGTAGTTAAAAGTTAACACTTTCCACATACCAAAATCCTCAAAATTCTATATACTCAAACCATGATATCACTTAGTCCTTATATCAATCATGAGCTCATGAATACTGTTAAACATTTCATTTTCTCGTTTTCCCTTCATTATGCACATATCATCTTATTTCCAAAAATATCTCAATCAATTTGAATACCACATTAGTCCAACACATAAATATTCCAATACTTTATGATACAACATTATTTTGGAATCCCATTACATAAAAACTTAATCATTCCACCACATCATTGTCATATTCAACAGCGCCAATAGTGATCGCATGTGACTTCCCTTTGCCCTTTGCCTTAAGTGGTTTCTCATGTTGATCATCACTAACCCTTGGATTAGGGCATTTATTAGCATAATGCCCCATTTCCTTGCACTTGAAGAATTGAAGTGTTGGTGGTGCGTTCTCTGCAGTGTTTGCTTTATTCACATCATTAGAAACCCTTTTTCCATTACTTCGACACTCAGCTGCTCGATGACCTTCTTTTCCCCACTTAAAACATTTTCTAGTCCCTTTAAGACAATCTCCACCATGCTTCTTTCCACACATTTTGCATAAGGAAACATTCATCTTCTTTTCACCATTATTCTGAGATTTCTCCTTGAACTCCATCTTTCGTTGCTTGTCAAAACCATGAGATGGATATGTAACACCAACTTCTATTTCTACCTTGATACCACAACGCACAATTTCTTCATAGCTACTGAAGTCTCTTATAGATAATTCCCTTCGAAGACTTTGTTTTAAGCCACTGAAAAATCGATCAACTTTACTTTCAGGTAGGATGATAATGCAAGATGCATACCTTGCAAGTCTTGTAAAATTTGCTTCGTATATACCAACAGATTCATAATCCTTCTGCTTCAACTCAAGAAACTCCTTTTCCATCTTCGTTCGAAGAATACGAGGGAAGTACTTACTGAAAAACAAGTTCTTGAACTCGTCCCATTCCATGGACTCAATTTGATCTCTTAGCCTCGTATTTTTGATAAGATTCCACCATTGATCAGCAT
This sequence comes from Viscum album, assembly GCA_963277665.1. Classification (NCBI taxonomy): domain Eukaryota; kingdom Viridiplantae; phylum Streptophyta; class Magnoliopsida; order Santalales; family Viscaceae; genus Viscum; species Viscum album. The sequence goes on from OY728138.1 coordinate 1,971,640,256, forward strand.
CACCTTCCAAACGATACACTGATAAGATGACTTTATCATGTTCAGAACATTGAAGAACTGAAAATATCTTTTCAGTGGTACCGATCCATTGTTCAGCAACAAGTGGATCAGAAGACCCACTGAAAGAAGGTAGACATTGCCTCATGAAGGACTCAATAGAATATTGTTCCCTTCTCTGCTCATTTGGAAGTCCAGAATGATTCATATCTTGTGTAAGTATAGCAATAATATTTTGCACTCCATCTCCCATAACATTTGTTTGTTCAGGAGGACAATCATTTCATTGTCCATTGCATTGATCAACACGGTTCCTTCGGGTTCCAGCCATCGTCTAAAACCCAAAAAGAATAGTGTGAGAGGCAAAAATCATGCTAGGGAAAACAACATAATAAAGGTGGAGTACCTTCAATATCTAACATCTTAGGTTTAATTCTATGATAATTAGCGTAGTTCTAGTACTATAACCTATACGTATACTTAACCTTAGGGACATCCCTAGACATACCTTAGAAATACCTCCAGGGATCTCACTAACGTTTTCGCATCCTTGTTTCCAAAGGTTGACTAAACCTTTCCTCCGATACCAACTGTAGAGACCCGTATCTTGACGTACATGGACATTACATTACTTTTGCGGAATACTTAGTACATAACAAAAACACACACACTAGGATCGTAATAGTTTAGTGTCTTTGGAAACTCGGAATGTAATCTTCTAATCATGGTGAAAGATCTTCAACATATCCCATAAAGATCTTCCCCTTTTTTTCTTATCTAAAACCTTTCTTTATATCCTGGGGAAAAGAAAACATAAAAGGGTGAGCTCAAATGCTCAGTAAGGGTAAACAAAAGAAATATAAATCACATCGTATACACAAGCACATAACATTTGGAAATCTTAACCTGCAAAAGAGATCATAATTTCATAATATGGGATAAATCATAGAAGCGAAATGTAATCCCAATAATCATAACTTAAAACATGAAACTTTGTGGCATACACACATAATCATATAGAATCATTTCTTATTAGTCAAGACTCATTGCCAAGACTATCTTAGTGGACAAAGTCCCTTTCTGAAATGAGTCACCCTCGTTTCAGTCCTGTTTCACTGAACCGGTATAACCTACCATTCCAGCCATGTCTATCTCATGAGATATAAAATCTTTACCCAATGCATTGGAGTGAGATATAGGTCCCACCCATCTCATAATTATACCATTCTTATGTGTGCCACAAAATCATAAATCATACATCATTTCATAACCCATGTAATAATAATAGAAATCTTAAACATCGTGACATCATAAAACAATTCATATAAGATAAAGGGATTCATAAAAATATAATTCCATCACAACATAAACAAATCAATGTAATAATAGGGATAGAAACCGAACCCTTTATTATCTTAGATGGAAAATAATTTTGATAAAACATTTGAACTCCATTCTTGAGGAAAATATCCTTTCTACTTCAAAAACACTTTTCCTTTCTTAACATGTCAAACAATTATAAACTAAAACAAGTTGATTAAAAATAAACTTGATAACTTGTAAAGGAATATTCTTGTAAATAATGTTTTAAAAATCCATTCATTTCATATAAGTTAAAAAAACCTTCTTTGTACTTTTGTCGGAAAAGTAAAAAAGTACCTTGTATGAAAAACGATAAAAGATTCCTTTCATATCTTTTACTAAAAACTCACTGAAGGGTAAAATTGGATTTAAACAATTGTAGGTGGATGGAAATAATATTACATATTGAGGAAACATGTATTTGGATGATAAAATACACCCTAGTAAATACCAAAGTATAAACAATCTTGGATAAAAATGAGATTGTGATATTTCCCTTACCTTAGGTCCGACTTGCTTTGTAAGTGTCCGAACCTCCTGTATAATGATTTAAATAAAGTTATTGACTTATTAAAGAATCATATTCATTGTTATTATATCATATATGGTCCACTTATGAATTTATATTACCCGTTCTTTTGTAAATTCACATTAAAGTAGCGTTTTGGGTAAAATCGTCTCATTTGTCGTTCGTGTTTTTAACTTGTAATTATTAATATGATTACTTGGATCATGATTACTTATATCCAGAATGTAAAACATGATTTATATATATTCATAATATATATATATATATAATATATCGATAAATGGAATGAAATACACTGTTCATGGAGACGGTAGTCCGTACGTACGCATGAACACTATTTTCGTTTCCTTATTGAATTGAATGGAATTAAGTAGATGACATACATATAAATATACATAAATCCAGTATCATTATTATTTCATATATTTCATTAGTACTTATTATATATACTTTATAATCATTCATGAATGGTTAATCATTGAGAATGAATCTCTTCGCGTCGTGGAGACGGTAGTCCGTACGTACGCACGAGCGATGATATCGTTCCCATGGTCGTGGAATTGTGTTGAAATGTTTGTATACTATTTCAGTATCAATATAACTTTATAATAATCATATATAGTTACTAATTACACCATTATACCCATCCAATTAAGGTGGTGTCATAAAATAGATTACACCACGGCGTGGAGACGGTATTCCGTACGTACGCACGCGCGGTGATTTCCTTTTTCCGTAGAATGGATAGAAGGTTAATTAGAGTTGTTTCATATTTATAATAACATATCAGTATATAATAAATACAGATGTTATTACTTTATCATGAAACAACTAAAGAAGAAGAAGTTTAAGAAGAAAGAAATTGAGAAAGATCGGTAATGGATATTACCTCTTTTTGACGTGCCTTCACTTAACCTTCACTTAAAGAACTAAGGATGTTCTTTGAAGAAGACCAGGACCTCTAGGATGATACTAGGGAACTGGAGAAGAGATTATTTCAGGGTTTGGCAGAGCTTTAATGCTGAAATTGGTGTGAGGAGGAGAGGGAGGAGTTGCCCTTTTATAAGGGAGGAGAGGGGCATCTTAGGAAAATCTCAAAATATTATTTTATATTAAGGTCAAATTCGGTTTATAATGGTTCCAAATGGTCTTATTTAGAAGATAAAGTGGGGATGGGTCGAAATCCTCTCATCCAATAGTATTTAGACAAGTTTAGGTTATTATTTTAACCTTATCAATTAGATTTAACTCTAAGTTAAATAATTTAACTTTTACCGTGTCTTTTTGTTTTCTTACACTATATGGTTAATAAACATACTATATCAAGCCAAACGAACCCCAAGTTGTTTATTATTAATATATCTATCCTTATCTAAGTCATTTGGACGAACCTTATATTTTTAGGAATTAAATTACAATTAATAATATAATATTTGTTTTAAAAACTAATTTATGTCAATTTTGACACTATTTGGTACATGATTTTTATGAAATTTCTAACCAAATGATAAGTTCGAACCCAGTTACTTAAATCAACAATAACCTGTCATATTAGTCATAAAAAGTCTCAAATTACATTTATTTGGGCATTTATAACATCAATTATGTTAATATTTTCTTAAAAAGGTAATTACTGCGTTATCGTTGTGTCATAAATAAATTAAATTATTTAAAGTATAAAAATTACAAATAAAATACCATTATGTATGAAATCTTATTAGCTTTCTAATGAATATTTATAGTTGAAATTATATTATGTATAACCCTATATTAAAAATGTTTTAGTAAATAAACTTTGACTTTAACTCTTTTAACTCTTCTTTGAATTAAATAATAATAAATGTCCTAATCTAATCCAAGTGGGCCTAAATGATAATATTTTACACTTAAGGTTTTTTTTGGTCGAGATACACTTGTACAATAGGATTAGGACATGTGTTATGGTAATATTAATATCATTTTTACCCTTAATTACCCTATTTACTTTTAACCGTGGTAAATAAAAGTAAAAAGTTACTATTCACCAAAAATTATTTTCATCTCATTGAACCACATTTTACTTACTGACATCAACCGTGTCTCTCAGATTTTTGAAATTCCATTCACAGAAGTGGTAAAAATAAGATTTATGAAAAAAATATTTTTTTAACTACCACTTAGTAGTTTCACTATTCGTCAAAAATTAAAGTTTTTCATAAAAATGCAAAAATTTCACCCTAAGCTATAATTGATATTCCAAATTCAAAAATGATTTCTATTTTACAAAATTCCCAACATATAATTTTCATTAATTAATTTTATAATTAATTTCTGTTGTCACAACAAATAGCGTGTTTTTAAGAGATAATAACTATCAAAAGATTAACACTTGTTTATGTCTGGTGTAAATGTGAAATTACATCCAATGACCAACATTGTATTGAATTTTAAAAATATATTCTAAATATAATTTAAAACCACTCAAATTAATAATTTATCACTATTAATTATTTCGATTAAAAAAGTTGTTTTTAATTAAAATTTAGTAATTTTCACTATTCATCAGAAAACGAAAGTTATCCGAAAAGTACCAAAATTTCACCTTAGGCTAAATTCGATACTCCGAATCCAAAAATGAAGTCCATTTTGAGAGATAAAATTTCTAAAATTTTAAAAGGTGGTTATTACTATTCATAACGGCTACTTTTAATAATATTTTAATAGCATATTTCTGTTTAGTGAAACTCGTTATTGCGTACTACACACGCTATCGAGGAAGGTCGTGATTGCGTGTAATGGAAGGAAAGTCAAGGATGCGTGTTGTGAAAGCTTATTTTGGTGTAGCGTACAACACAAGACATTAATGAAATTAAAAAGAATATTTTTCATAAAATTTCAGGGTGTTACAATGACTCCCTTCATTCTCTTACTCATCCTTATATCATGTAGAAAACATTCTAAATACATGGTATGGGTATTAAACTCAGTAAGGGATATAATAAAAGAAAGCATTAGTCCAGTGATAACATAAAAACCAATAAAAATCCTAATCATAAAAACTCATATGCATAGAAACATCGTGTAGTATCCTTGTGACATATTTTCAATATCACTCATACATTCACCCTTTCACATGGAATAATCTTCTGGACAACTTTTATATGTAGAGTACCCAATTCATTGGAGATCTATAATGGGTCTCACCCATCATATATTGAGATAGAATGGGCTCATCCCAACATATCTTGAGTTATAATGGGATCAATCCAACATATCTTGATCTATAATGGGCTCAAAACAGTATACAAAATGTCCAAAGAATATATCATGATAATAATTTATCATGAAAATCATAAGAAACCACTCATTAAATATAGATATAAAAAATTCCTTTTCAAATTTATTAATGATCTTTATAAAAGGATTTTAAAAATAATGTCCCTTATAATATAATTAGAGTGAGAATTAATAAATTAGAATGGATATGTGTATACACTGTAAATACACATAGTGAAACATAATATAATCAAATATTCCACACACCAATAATTCTTAATATCACATAATGAATAAATAAAAATTTCAACCCAAAAAATGGAAATTGGGTGAATAATTCCCCTTCCATGGGTTCTTCTTACTTCAAATGTGTTTAAACCTCCTCTTAATTTCTTCTCCTTGAGATCCTTCTTAAGCACATTAGTTTTGGTCTTTTAGTGAGACCAGCAACTCTAGAATGAGGGAAAGAATATTTTAGAGGAAATTTCATATAAATTATACAATTCTGAAGGCTTGTGATGTGTGGGAGGAAGAGGGGAATGAGGGTGGTATTTATAGTGGAGGGGAGGTATTGTATATTATTTTAATCATTATTATAATATATTTCTCAAGACTAGGAATACTCATAATTAATGTCGCCCAAAATTGTAATAATGGAATGTGGGTTCTAAACAAGTTTCCATATGTCCCTTATGATGTCATAAATAGTGTTGTTTACTTATTATTTGAATATATGATATTTTACCATATTTCACTATTCCTAGAAAATTCAAGAATTTTTTAAAAATTCAAAACATTCACCCAAACCAATTTTCAATGTTTAGAATTTAAAATTGAAAACCATTTTTTTTAAAAAAATTCTAAATTTAATAAATTTAATTTTTAAATAAAATCATCCTTTATTAAAAATATTAATGATTTTTTAACCAAAACATAATTTATATAACATTGAATAAATAATCAACATGTATATATCATAAATCCATCAAAAAGTAAAATAATAATAAAATTTATGATTCATTATGGCCATATTACTATTCATATTACTATTCATATGTGTATATTTAAATTCACCAAAAACACAAGTTGGTTCTATTAGACTACAAAAGCATACTGAACACAAATGTAGATAACCATTTTTCGAAATTTAAAACATCATTCATGAATTTCCATTTAATATTAAAAACGTTGGGGTGTTACATTAAGACATTTAATAATTCTATTTGATGAGATATGTCCAACCATGAGCATATTTGGGTCGAATTTAGGACACTTAGTTGCCCCTTGGGTTTTATAATGACCTTTTATAATTTTAAATTTAATGAAAAAAGAAATATAACATAAACAAGTCTCTACTAACTAAAACAATATTATGATTGTTTATAGAAATTAACTCTTCAATTATAAATATTAATTATAAAGATTAAAATATTTTCTAAATAATTGTATATTATTTATAATTTTTAGACATTATATAAATAAATATATTTATGACACAATGATGATGTGATGATTACATTATTAAAGAAATATTCAAAAAATGATATTATAAATATTAAAATAAATTTATTTTGAACATTATGATTCCATCCTTGAATTTTTCAGATGACATTGACCTTTGAGAGATGATTTATCTCATCTGTTTTGAATAAATCATGTTTTTATGAAATTTACAAAAATCAATTTTCAAATAGTGTCAAAATTGCCTTAAATGAGTTTTTTAAAAAATCATATTTTATTAAATGATATAATAGTTGTAAAAATATAATATTTTCCCTCATGACTTATATAATGTTTCTAATGTCATTAATGTCCACTTTTGGTTATATTTTCATTTTATAGTAACTATAGTAACCATATATTATGAAAATAAAAGAATACGTGGTAAGAGTTAATGTTTTCTTCTAAGAGTTAAAGCTAAAATATAAGGTTAATTTTGAAACCTAAAATTGTCTAAAACTTATTATTTTTTAGTATTTAAAACCATAATTATCTTATATTTGTAATTTATCACTTTTTAACTATTATAATTCATAAATAAATTTATAATAAAATAATATTTCCAGACTTTCCTTAAGTATCCATACTCCCTCTTATAAAAGGCCACCATGTCTACACACTTATACACACCTCTCTAGACCCATTGCTCTTATATATTCTTCTCAAATAAGCTCCCAAAATTCCTATAATCCTCCTATAATCATTACCATGTGTAGAAGAAAATTAAAGAATTATTTTTAGCTAAAATCATAAGGACTAACCTGATTTAGAGGCAGCATCTTCTCTCAAGCTCATTTCAATTATTTTCCTCATCAAACCCCAAAACTATAATTATTCCACTATTCAATAAAAACATTAGTATCCTCAATATAACTGGAATTTCTATTCTTAGGGTTCATCCTGCACTTACTAACACATTAATATAATGGGTGTAGATCATATTTTTTCTATGTAGAGCGAACTACTACCTCACAAAAAAAATGATTATTCAATTATCTCCTACCACCTCTCATGATGACCATTATAATGGAACTATATTTGTATATGATATATATTATATTTATGTTTTATTAATTCTCATTTTATTTTTATTTACAACATACCTTTATGATTTCCATAATGTGTAAATATGATAATTTCATTTTAAGAAGTGTGGAATAACACCCCCTCAAATTGAAATGACTCATTCATGCCATACATGGGACGTATAAAGGATGTTGTTAATGAAAATATGTAACATATATAACATGGATATTATAATTTAATTATAATATAACTATGTATATTTTATATTTTATTCTATTATTTTGAAAAAGAAATGAATGTAGCGTTCATGAGTAAAAATGACCTACCGTCTCAATAAATGGTGCATTTCATTTCTTATCTCAAAATGTAGTGGAGAATTATAAACACATATAAACTGGGTATATATGATATTTAAATAAGTAAGAATTTCTTTGGGATAATGGACTTATGAACACATGGATATATTTCATCAAATCAAGTTCATTTCTTACCCAAATACAGAACATCGACAAAACATTCGATATAAACTCAAATAACTAACTAATTACTATATAAAGGTTATAATTTATATAAAATTTATATTAAACTTTAAAAAGGTTCTAAATCAAGTTTAAATTAACCTAAGTTTATTATTCATGAATTTTATTAATGAACGAGACAATTCGGACTCAAGGTAAAGGATTTCCTCAAAATCCCAATATATTGAGGTATTTCATGATAATATGAACCATTATTATTTTATAAAAAATATATATTTCCACTATGACATTTAATATCTCTTTTTCATCTATAATAATGTTATTTATTGTTTGGAAAGATGTATTAATTCATTGATATTAATATTTAAATGTTAAATGTTGCATGTGAGAGCTTAAACATTTAAATATTTAATTATCAAATATTTTTCTTCTCGATATTAAATTAAATATTTAATTATGTGGGTCTAAATGGAATATACAAGATATTTTATGCAAATATTGAATTTAATTCTTGTATTAAAAAAGAATTAATTTATATGAAATGTTTCACTTTCGTTAAAAATGACAAAAGGAATGGTTTTTTTACGTATACAGCGACAATGACTTCTTCATCGTCGTAAGTGTTATTAGATATTCAAATTCCTCTATAAACCTTAATGTCTTTTAAAATGAAACTAAATCCCATATTATTTTATTTATGTATCTTGGTATGTAAAATGGGTTCTTAAATAATAATGGTATTTTTATGCGGAAATGTTCTTCATATAGGATTAGAATAATCCTTCATAATGGTGTTTAGTAATGAAAATGTTTTATTCCTGACATGATACATGAGAATTATATGACACGGGTGTGCCCAAAATATCTTAGAAAACATTTTGAGCCACATTATAGATCATGGAGCAGCCTGATGCATATTATACAAAGAGTTGAACGCCATTATAGCTCACGGGTGAGCCTGACACGGATTATATGAAGGGTTTAGACCCATTATAGCTCATAGGTGAGCTGATATAACTTATACGTTGGATGATCCACATTATAGATCTGAAATTTGGAATTCAACATATATGGTTATTCAATTTGGAAGTTTCTGGAATGGGTTTTATTTTTATGATAATCTAAGTCACCAAAAGTAGTTTTAATTGATTACTATTGGTTTTAGTGTTTTTCATTGAGCAAAATTTCTGAATTATATTCTCGTAAAAATGTTTTGTTTCATCCTCTCAAATAACATTGAATGGGTTATCAAATTTTAACTAGACTAATGGTTTTTATTTAGTTTTCTTTCCCTTACTAATATTTTTTTTCTCATCCCAAATTTTAAAATGTTTTCATAGGATTTAAGGGAGAGTATAGTCAAGGATAGAATCAAGTAAAAGTTGTGATGATTAGACTGAAAATAAACCATGTTTATTTTTAAAAGATTTTATGTTAAATAAAAAACCTACATTATTGTAAGTGCCCACTTTATATTTATTTGTTTTTATTATGTAATAGTTATGGCCTAATTCTCTAAAGAACTAAACCTAAAAATATCATCAATGTGATTTCTTGACTTAACTCAAGATTATTTATAATTTAATTTTGTGGATTTATTATAAATGAGGTATGTAGTATCATTGGTTTAGAAGGTTAAAATTTTTTATTTGCTAATAATTTTTCCAAACTGGATAACATGTTAAAGAACCCTACACCTAAATGGGTTATGTATGATTTGATAAATTAATCTTAACAATGTTTTGATGAGCTGAATAAGAGGTTGGTCAATGATATAGTTTTTAGTCTACTATCTTGAAAAAATGCGTTTTTTGATATATAGTGATTCATCAAATATGAGACTCAGTTGTGTCCTAAAAAATTTTTAAAAAGGTACTACACATGTATAAAAAATAGAAGAACGAAGAACAGAACTATGCTACCCATGATCGTGGGTTGGTAGCAATAATTTTTTATTTGATGATATGGATAAATTGTCTCTATAGTGGATTATGTTAGATATACAAGATGTATAAATACATAATACACATATTTTCATAGAAACAACCCAATATGATAAAAAGAAGATGGAGGTAGCTTCTTTTGGATTAATATTTCTAAATACATTACTAAATAAGGAGAGAAAACAAGGTACCAGCCACATTGAGTAGCAAATATCATGGATTTGTGACCCAAATGAGAATTGAGATTGATACTATGTTAAACGGTCTAGTAAAGATGTATATGGGAAATATTAATGAAGGAGATACATCACTCATTTTACAAATGATTATGAAACCATATTTATTGGAATAGATAAAATTTCTCAATTTTATGATTATAATACTTAGAAGATAACTAACCATGTTAATGACAAATAATTAGAAGATATTTTTAGTATAATTGGTTTACTGAAATATAGAATGAGATTATGTTTTTCTTCTACACCTAAGATAAAAATGGAATTATTGGAATATTTTCATAACTCAAATTTATCTATAAACCTAGGTACCACAAAGCAGTATAGAGTTATGAGGGAAATGTTTCTATGGGATAGAACGACGGGTGGAATTGTGGATAATATATCCAGATGTTTGGTATATCAAAAAGATAAATATATGAGACAAAATCCACAATGATTCTTGAAAACTCTTCCTATTCCTTTATGGAAATGGGATGACACTACTACAGACACATTCGTAGGGCTTCCAAAGGTTCATTAGAAGACTTATGAAATATGTGTATTCTTTGATCACCTGATGAAATTTTCATATTTCCCCACTATATGTGAATATTTACCTCATTGTTTTCTAAAAAATATCAATATAAATGATGTTTTATGACATTATGGTGCACTTATTTAGACTGTGTCTAATCATGATCCCTATTTTACAACACAATTATGGAAGAGTCTCTAGAAGGCTGTTGATACTAAGATTTATTTGAGAACAACCTACCATCCTCAAACAAATGGATATTCTGAAAATATTATTAAATAAATGTAATAAATGTTGATTTTATTCACTTTTTTCTTTCATGGATCATGGGATCAGTATTTACCTTTTGAAGAGTTTTTCTATTACAATTTATTCTATTCAAGTATTAAAATGTTTTCATTTGGAGAATTATATGGAAATAAATGGCATGCTTCAACTTGATGGGATTAAGTTAGTGAATGGAATAATATAGGACCAGAGTATGTTGAATATAGAAAAAAAATTAATGGCTACTCATTTTCATATTAAAGGATCTTAAATTAAGAAAAATATTTATATTGATAATAGAATGAACGAGTTGGAATTACAAGTGGGAGATCTTTATTTCAAAAAAGATTCTCCATAGAAGGGTATAACTTGTTTTGTAAGAAGGTAATGTTAAGACATAGGTATATCAAAACATTTTAAATAATTGAAATAATAAGATATTTTTCTTATTATATGAAAATGTCTCCTTGTCTCTCTAAATTTCATAATTTGATTTAGATATCATTGTTATGGAAGTACATTCGAGACCCAATACATGTTCACAAACTAAGATGAAATTGATTTGAAAAATGATCTAAATTTCTACGAAGAACAAATCTATATTATTGACTCTGTAGAGTAAATATTGAGGAATAATATGACCCATATAGTAATGTTACATTGAAGAAATCAATAATTGGAGAAAGGAATGATGGAACCTTAGGATATTATGAACAGTAACTCCTTCATCTATTTAGAATGTAAAATCCAAAAATATTTAAGGATGAAAATTATGTAGGATGTAAAAATGTAATACATGATAAATTAATTTTTATTTCCTTTTAATTAAAATAAACTCTCTTCAATAACCTATTATTCACACATTATTAGGATTAAAGGAAAGAAAATACTGTATAAAAATATTATTTAAACATGACCACTATAACATAGTTGTTATGTTGGGAGGTATGAATAGTAGTAAATAAATTACTAAAATTATATGTTATATAAATTTCTAAAATTAAATAAAATTATTTATATTTTCTATAAATAGAATAATATTCAATTTAAATAAAAAAAGTTTTAAAAAAACTACATTTTTTTAAGTGAATGTTTTTTCCTGTCTTGAACGAATATGATAAAATAAATTTTGAAAATTTTATAAAATTAATTTGATAATATGATCTTAATTTTTGAGATAAATATATAAAAAACATATAATGTTTCATAATTTGGTTTTTTATAAATATATCAAATTGTTGATGAATAGTTAAAACCAATGTTTTGTATTTGAAAACTATCATTTATATTAAGTTATTTACAATGTTAAGTTACATTTAATATTAATTTTAATGAAAAATTAGTTTATTGAAATTATAATAATTACAATTTAGATCATTATTATCAATTTTCTATTGAATATAGATATCAAAACCTTCAATACCTATGAGTTGTTTCTCTCTAAAACCCATCTTTTTTGTCACGTTAGAAGGTATAAATTGAAAATTAATACTACAAAATATTGTAATTTATTATGGAAATTTTATTCAATATGTAGATTTTCTATAATTTATATAATATTATTTCGTCAAAAACAAATGTTAATGCAATAAAAATTAATTTTTGATGTCATGAAAAAAATGATTTTGTCGGTGGTGAAACTAAGACAATAAGTGTTAAAAAAGTACCATCGTCCTGTCAAATTATTAATGGATGTCCCTATTCCCATATTATCTTTTAAAAACATTAAACCTAATTTTACATAGAATCTATATTCATGGGAATGGATTTATGGTTTTTCATTACTTTGGGAAATTTCCATGTAATTTTCAACAAGGCCCCCTTTCCCCCCATATAAAATAGAACTACACCCTGACACATATTCACACATAAAATACAATTTGGATTGACCAACCCATACAAAATATATCACAAAAATACTTTTACCTACTCTTGGGATATGTTTCATATAAAAAGACCAACCCTATGGTCTTGAAGATGATATCCAACGGTGGATTCTCTTCGAGAAGGTAATTTTCCTAACAATGCATTGTCATATTATTTCATGTTTTTTTAACCATAAATTATATGATAAAACATAAAATATTATTATAAGATTATTTAAAATACACTAATATTTTATTATTTTTATGGAATAATATTTATCCTAATCCACTTCCATCAAATTGGAATCAAAATCACAGATCAAGTGTATAATATACTACATCCTCAGGAACTTCTATAACTCATTTTCCAAAAAAAATAATGATGGGATATAATGAGGTAATTATTGTTTATGAATAATATTTATGATATAAATATGATTATTTATTTATAATATCAAATATTCCTTTTTATATTCATATCCATTTAAAATATGATTATGTCGATCATGTTTGTGGAGGACAACTGCCTTGTGATTGGGTGTGAATCAGTTTTAACATGTGATTTATATGGAATTTACAAATGGTAAATTTAATAAATAAATGTGATATCTATCCTATTTTATTGAATCTTTAAATATGATATACCACATATTCCCTTACCCTTTCACTTGTTAAGGGAATGATAATGTCACTCATGCATAGGTATGACCTACCGTCTCCTGAAGCAATGTTATTCATAATCCATTCCCATATATTTAGATTGGCTGTAATAATATATATAAAAATATTATATTATATTTTTAATATTATTATAATTATATAGTTGATGTAATTATATCCAATATACATGAACCATAAAAATATTTATAAATCACGGAAGATAAATCAATGTAATAAACGCCAAAAATAATGAAAATAATGAAATATTATTAAAAAACTAGTGCTAAATTTTATATGATGAAAATATATGATATTTTAAATATTATATTCTTTCTAATAAAATTTAATATTATTCATAAAACCATTAAGCAATAGGTTAATGGAAATTCAAAAAAATGGAAAGGGTTAGGTAAGGGGCTTCGTCCCAATTACCCTTTATTGAGACATATTGTATTTTTGTAAAACTAATTCCATTTATATTAAGTATATACTTCCCCATTTACATGTAATATCATGATTAGATTATAATTAATGGTATTTTAATTTTCATGATGAATGTTTTCTCCCAAGGTGATTTTTATTTAAAATATCGGATTATTAATGATATTTGTAATATCACTTTCTTTTGTGATTGTTAACATTATCTTTAAGAAATCACATGTTTATGATCATTTTTCATTTGAAATTACCTTTATCATTAATATAAATATTCTTGTATGATTTATATTATTATTTCATTAACCATACACTATTATTACACATACTTTTAACATTGAAATTTATTTTAATAACTAGAAAATAGTGATAAATCTATATCCTTTTCTAAATATGAATATTTGATGGGAAGGAATAATGAATCATGAATGAAGTATATTATTAAATTTATGTGTAATGGGTTGGAAATAAGTATATAGATTTTACTTGTTATAAATGTCTCCTCAATACATCAACACGTCTCACGAGACAAATCAGTTTTCCATATCAGATGGGTTTTTATCCAATAGTTTGAAACTACATTGTAAATAAGCATTATAATAGAGGTATCATGATTACTGATAACATAATATCTTATAATTACTCATTTCCCTAATTTATATTTATTTTATAATTAGTATCCATGTGATTTTTTTGTGATTTTTTCTTCTTATTCATTTTATTTTCTATTTATTTATTAAATATCATGTGTTTTCAATTATTTACCTTAGAAAACTTATTAAGCGTTATCTAATTATTATAGTCAGGTTATTGTTTAAAAGGAATATTTTTTCAGTTTTATACCTTTATTTATTGATTATTATCTATTCATTACTGATGAATTGTATTGTGTGTAACCATTTCTAGGCATTTTAACTCACCCATATTTGGTTTCCTTTCCTTGACATATATAATAAGAAATCCTAGAATGAGTTCAAGGATGAAAAATTATTTCCATTAATATTATATTTATTTTATCTACTAATTTAAATTTAGTATTCTTTATATATCTATTTATCTTAAATTATATAAAAATATTATCTATGATATTTAAATCCTTTTATCTATGCTAACGTGATAAAGTTAGAATCAGTTCCTTGAAATTAAATATATGGTTTTTAGAAATAGTCTTTTACATTATTGATATAGGTAGTCCACTTATCATGGATAAATAAAAGAAAATAGATGAATTCTAACATAGATGAAATTTCATTCATGGAAATATATTGGTATAAAAAATTGATTCTGGAAAGTGGATGAAATTCTAATATAATGACAAATGAAAACACATTATGTGTATATAATATAATAAGGATAGTGTAGTCAATTTCCAAAATGATGAGGGTCTAAATATCATTGTAACTGGAAAGGAAATGGTTGATGTAAAATACATAAGATGCAAAAAATGATAATTTTAATGAAGATGTTACTCAAAATTTTAAAATAGTTAGCCAATTCTTTGAATCAGGACTTATAGTAAAATTAAAAAATAAGATATTCAAAATCAATATAAGATATAGTTCAGTAGATTTACATGGTGGAAAAAACAAGGGGGACATTATATTATCAATTTAAAAAATATATTATTGTTCTCTAAGGGAGAAGAAAACTAGATATAGCATAAGTTTATTGGCTATTTGAAAAACATGATTTTATTAATCTTAGTGTATGAAAATGATTATTTATATTTACCTAAAATGATTGTCACACTCAAATGTATGATTCATATCAAATCTGGTAGATTTTAATGTGCACCTAAAATTTGATGCTTTTTTCATCACAATGTTTATATGGTTGTTTCTAGGTTGACGGCACAAGACAAGGATGTAAATTGGTAGATTGTAATGATTATTTATGAATTCAATATAATGGAATTTCATATGGTTATTTATCATTTATATAATTTATTCATGTGGTTTACATGATATCGGAGTCTATTTGAAATGATGGTGGGAATAAAAGTGTTATAACTACATAATAATAATATAACATAATTAACCAACATCGTAGTGGAGGATTTCTTTGAGAATAATGATTTTCAATATCTATTATTAATAGGGAAGACTATTCATCCTGATGGAGTCATTGAGCGGAGGAACAAAATTATTAATAAAATGGATTTTAGAATTATTTTTTAAAAGAACTAATCATATTCATATTAGATGAATTTACACTTACCTAAATGTACATCTCTAATAGGGACCTTATATATCCCAAATTCAATAATGTCAATATTTATTTTTGTATGGAATGAATCAAATAGTACTGTTCCTTTTAGAGTCTAGAATTATGTGATAAATTCTAAATAAAGACCATAAAATACCGTCTGAATATCATGGTGATAAAGAAATTATCTTGGGATATTCATATCTGAGATAATCTCAAATGTGCTACGAGAAAATACATTTTGAAATAGTTACAATTCTTGATGTGGTGAGTATTTATTGCTACCTAATTTTGTATTATAATAGTATAATTTAAAAACTAGTGCGTACATTTCTCCCACACAAAACTAATGTTTTTAATGAATAAACTATTAAATAATTGTTCGGTCTATTTTGAGAACCTTGGTATTTTTATGACTTGTATTAATGATCTGATGTTGAGGAGTGTATAATATAAAAAAAATCTACATTTTGAAACTACCACAGGGAAAAATGAATGAAAAAATATTATAGGTGACAATAATTCTACAATTTAAACATGTAGGGTAAAGGATCAATACAAAACATATTTTCCATCTCAGTTAAATCCTTGGTGTTCCTATCAATGTTGAAAATTATTTCATGGTGATAACTGATGAATATTTCACAATTCAAAATCAGGTTAAACGAGATGTTTTCTAAGGCTTAATAAAAAAAATTATTAGGGGAATGTTTTCATTTTCAAAAATTAATAATTAAATCAGAAAATTGATATGTAGTAATTAATGTTATAAATTGAATGGATATTCTCATAATGAATATTCTGATTTAGATGATATGTTTTCAATAGTGACATTGTGTGATACTACAAGGTTATTTTGGGTTATTGATATTATAAATGGTTTTTATTTATATTAAATTGACGTTTAGTCATAATTAATTAATGGAGATATTAAGGACATGTTATTGATTGATAAACGTGATGGTTTCATTATTTATTAAGAATCATATTTTTTTGGGTGGAAAATGCAACATTATATGGAGTAAAAAAATCAAGCGTATAGTAGTCATGCTTTGTTCAATACTTATAGAGGACGTGACATCAAATAGTAGGGATTTAACAATCCATATAAATCAAATATGATAAATAGAATATTATTTTAGTTCTTATATTTCTGGAATAGATAATCTTTGGTGGCATAGATGACACCAAATGCTATTATTTTTTGAAATAAAGTTGTATGAATTTGATATTTCTATGATTTCTAAATTATAATTTTTTCCATGTCTTGGATGTTATTGAAATAGAGGATGGGAAATTTATTTTTGAATCAAAAATATCACTAGGTGGTGATAAAATAGTACCAAATAGATGAATTAAGTCCAATGAAAACATAGGTGTCTATCACCGTGATGTTTTCAAATGATTAAGATTGGAGGGAGGTTCACGTGATATTTTAAGCAAATGTCATTAGTACTGTACAATATTAAATAACCACAAAACTAGGAATATTATATAATACATGATATGATTCTATTTATTAATATTTGTAATGAGAATAATATTAATGATATCAGATGAATCCATTGATATAAAAACCAAACAAAAAACTTTGTGATGTTTTATGAAGAAAAATATGTATAGAATATCAGTGATTTTACAAAAATAGAATGGAATGGTTTGGTCGATGATAGAAAATATACATTAATTGAATATTTGTTTTATGGATTGTCATGAATTTATTATCCATGAAATATGTAATATTTAATGATAGTTTTCATGTTATAGGATAATATATAGAATCCAGTTATGCCTTTTTCCAATTTATATGGATGAAAAAACATCATAACGTTATTATAGATGAACTGGCTATTATTATTCCTATCAAATGGAACAGCTAAAGTGTTGTGGATCATATCCATAATCAAATACATCTTTTGAGAACCAAAAAAATATGTTTTCATAATGTATAAGGTTATTTAGTATGTTTTGATATTAGAGTATCAATTCACTCAATATCAATAGGTGAATATCCTAATAAAGGAAATACCAAAGGTATGTTTTTCATTACATTGGTTGGATATTGTAGTCCAAAAAATACATCAATCTTGATGTCTTAATGATGGAAACCCCTACACCCTCATTGTAATTTCCCATTAGATGAATTTATGACTTCTCCCATATATGAAATGTATGTATTTATTTCCCTTTTTTATATAAATTCATGGAAAGTCTCATCGGGTTCATTTAAAAGTGGAGACAATCTGTTCATGTTTTATATTGAGAATATGTTAATGTTGTCGATAGTGTGTATGGGATGATATTTTTGAATGAAAAAAAGGGACCATTATAATGAGGATTGTTGTTTTAATTCATAATTTTGGGGACTAGTTTTTTATATCAGTACAGAATAACATGAATTTCAAAAAAAATTATCATGATTATTCCATCCTAGTACTCTTGTTTATCAAAAAAAATATTTATCACATGATATTATATTATGTGATTAGTGAATCATTGATGCACCATTAGAAGGAAATAGTTTTAGAAAATTTTAATAAAAAATTAATAATGTTTTATAAACAAAAAAGTGTTGAGTATAATTTAGAATTATCAGAAAAGTCAATGCACAAATAATTGGTAATAATTATTTGGATTTTTATGTGATTTTTTTCAACATTAAATTTGATGGTTATTTCAAAATGGTGGATTATGGTTGGAAGTATCAGTATTGAAATATTCGTTGAGACTGAGGAGACACCAAAACACATTAGGTTATACTGTCAGAAGTGTTATGTGAATTGATTAATATATTGGTATGAGAATTACCATGAAGTAATAAGATTATTCAAACCATAGTAAGGGTATGTGTAAAATATAAATTGCACAGCCAGAGACTAGGACCAGCCAAGTAGGCATTAATGGTCAAAGATAACTATATCCAAGGTGATGAAAAGGATTTGTTGAAAGTATGAATAAAAAATAAAAACGTTGGACACCATGGATAAGTGAACCACATTGGGTGAAATAATAAAAAATAGGGAATACGAACTTAAGAAATTTTAATATTGGGTTATAATTCTTCTACAAATATAAATATGGGTTCTCCCTTGTAAATATCCACTTCAGGATGAGACTAATTCAAGACATGGTACTAGTATTGTGACCAATATATAGCATATAGAATAAATAATTTAGGGGGGAATATATTGATTGTCATTCTATATCAAAGGTTACCACACTATATAGGTTACTAAATGATTTTTAGTGTAACAATAATTTTTGAGATGCCGAAAATAGGAAGAGTATGATATAATTTATAGTTTTTGTTACTAGATACATCCAAGATATAGATGGGAAACTCATAGGTAATGAAATAATTTGATAAATTATAATAACTTATTATTATATGATGTATATGATACCACGACATAGTATGTTGGACCATAAATCAACAGTTTCATAGATTGAGTGTTTTCTGAGAACATTGTTCCACGACCTCATGTAGTTAAGAGGGATGGATTTATTGATTTTTTTCATATAATAGAATAGACAATAATATAATGTAGTTCTATAAAACACACATAAATCATATATTTTTTACCTATAAAACACAAAATAAGTAATATCAATGCCATTGTGAAGTCACTGGGGAGGATGGCCATGAAATACAAGCTATGACTATACCATGGTCACATGATTTTGTGAAAAAATAGTGGTTCTACTATAATTGTTTTGGGTTTTATGGATCATGATTAAATAGGATTTTTAACACAATAATGGATCTTAATCACCTCATAAAACATTAGATGGAAAATTTCATG
Source organism: Viscum album (assembly GCA_963277665.1). Classification (NCBI taxonomy): domain Eukaryota; kingdom Viridiplantae; phylum Streptophyta; class Magnoliopsida; order Santalales; family Viscaceae; genus Viscum; species Viscum album. The sequence continues at coordinate 1,971,660,335 of OY728138.1, forward strand.
ATCATAAAAGGTGGGAAATGGATGACTCTATCAGAACACATGGATCAATGAGTATTATTATTATAATTCTAAAAAAATAACACTATGGTTTTATGGAATGATCATATCAATTTATTTTGTGAGTAATTAATAAATAAAATTATTATAGTATTATAAAAATAGAACAATAAGGAAAGAGTAATACCTTGGAGTTCTGCCTCACTAGAAATTCATCATACATTTATAGAAATTACACACCAATCCATGTGTATTTCCTCCTCTAAAATTTTCAAGATGAATTTCATTATATAAATATATATGTATATCTATCAGTGAAAGATAATTGTGTGTTTTTTTTGATAGTGTATTCGAAGGGTTAGTCAAACTAAACCATTTGGTAATAACATATCTATCATTGATCTTTCTATCTCAATTGAATCTTTAAAGTTATATTCATGTTACTTTTGTTATATAATTATTGTTAACCTAATAAAAAACAATTATTTTTATTATTTAAATCTATCCGTACATCGGATTGAAATTTTGGGTAATAATACTATTTTTATATAATAATGAACAACTTTAAAATAAAGGAGTAATTTTTAAGATTAAAAAAAATTGATTCACTCCCAAATCATAGAATATGCAATCTATATGACCAATAATGATGAAATAAATCTCTATTTAAGTTAAAATAGAACAAAATTTAAAATTAAATCATTAGAATTTACATATGGTTTATTAAATAGAAATGGTCTTAGGAACACCTCCTTATAAACAAAAAGTTCATTATATGAACCAAATTTCAAAATATTATATTGAAGGATATTACAAATTATTAATAGATGGAAATAACTTTTTATATAAATGATCCTTAGACAATAAAATTCAATCCAGAATAATTAATGACAAAAATAATATCTCTAAATGACTGATCACACTGCAAACCATAATTATCAAAGCAAGATTTGTGTGATATACAAATCTATCCAGACCCCTTTACTCTCACACTGATCTTCGACAAAAAATAAATAAACCTTTTCAATACGTATAAAATAAAAAAATAGTAAATGATTGTTAATGAAATTACATATTAGAGTGAGTTTCTTAAATGCTAATAACAAGACTACTATGAATCCTTATTAATGCATAATTGATTTTTTAGTGGTGGAAAAAATCAATCATATGTGAATGAAATTTGGATATGATGAAGTCCCATTTTAAAATTGTTTTCACATTTTTATAGATAGCCATTATTAAAAGAAATTAAAAATATATATTCCATTCAAGAGATGTAAAATAATGTCAAATTGAAATATAAAACCACTTTTTAAAGAACCAATAACATTCTCATAACACATTACATTAATTTGAGTATTATTGAAATTTATCAGGTATTATACTATGTTTTTATTATCATTTTATAGAAAATAATCACTTTCCACTAAAATAAAATTCTCATGCCGTATTTTGAGGGCTAAAATATGTATTATTTATATATATTTGAAAATAATTCATTATACTGGTGAAAAATTGAATTTAAATCAAAGGAATAATAAAAATTAATATTTTTTAAAATATTCCAAAGAAACTATCATCTCAGGCCCTCATGAAAATTGATGTTTACTTTTAAAAGGGGGTTTAATGAAACTTTCATTATACCAATTGAAATTGATCAGATGGGTAGTAGACTCATTTCACAATGGTTTTTGTTGTCTAGAATGAGTGTCATTACCAAATTTAAGCACATATTCAAAAAATCCTTCCTGATAAAAATTAATATTTTTTACATCACCTACAAAATGTTTAGGGAGTGTAAAAATTTAATAGATATTGATGAAATAATAAATTGTATAAATTATTTATTAATTATAAATTATTTAGTTCTCATAGTATGAAAAAAATTTGGGGGCACTATGCTATATATCTGTTCAATGACATAATTACACACATTAATTTAACACCATATAGAGAGGTGAAGGATGTGTGAATTTATCAAGAAATTTTCAATTGTTTTATTTACTTCATCGCCGTTGGAAATAAAATTCATCGGTATTCTTTCAAAATATTTTTCTATATTCTCATAACCAACATTATATTAATTTTTATTGACCTCTTAGTGGTGTTAGGTGGACTTCCATAGCCTATAACTAGTGGCATAAAATATTATGTCATAACATGTTGGTGGTTTAATGTTATTGGCCATTAACCATTAGAATATGGATTTCATAGGTATGGGTAATTGTATTAGACTATTATATCATCACCTATATGAGGTTATAATTCAATAGATTATAGTTATAAGAACATAGATTTCAAAAGTCTATTCCATGTTGAGGTGATACCATTGTCTTGTCCCTAATGAAGTAATGTTTTTGATATGTCACAAACAAATGATGGATATTTTAAAGGAATATTTATTTGGAAAAAATGATATGATTCCTACATATCCCTATAATGTGAATCAACACCCATGCATTTTGTAACATTTATATAGAATTTCCATAGCTTTTATTGTCATGTGGCCTAGAATATTATCAATATTTTTTAATGAATCATTGAAAAATATGTATTATAGGTTTTTATCATATGAATAGATCCATTTATATTATATTTAACATCATTTTAATTTGAAAACATATGGAATGGTCTATAAAATTGATTTGGGGTCAGACATATATAAGAGTCGTAACATGTTTGTTTTTTAGAAGATATAGAATGTAGGATGAGCAGAAATATATGTCATAATAAAATTTAAAAGATAATATTGGGACTTACATAGGTAAAAATACAATTTTAAATCATATCTTATTTATTGGTAATTATAAATGGGGTTTGGATGATAAGACACATGATTGTGTGAATTCTTGTGAAAGTGTATTTCCAATTACGTTATATAGATAGAAAAATTCATTCAATTGATCATTGATTTAATAAAGGGTTTTTATTTTAGGAATAGGAAATTATTATATTTGGTCATTGTGGTTGGGTGTCACATACAATGATAACATTCACTGTTAACAAAACTATGCGGAGATTTGTAATTAAGGGAATAAATTATTTTGTTTACTCTGAGGATGTTATTGAATTGGTATAACAAGTTATAAATTCTTTAAAATCTACATCCCTATTACAAAAGTAAAAAATGTTTAAAAGGTTCAAATTAATGTTGAAAATGGGTTTAGGATATATAATACATGTACATGATGATGGTTTCGTAAGAATGAGAATTTTTGTATTTACACCATTATGAATGGATTCATGTATGTTCTTTTTAGATATTAGGGTGATAAGGTGGAATCCACCTTATATAGGTTACCTAGGTTAACTTGTTTCATATAGAGATATAAATTTTAATCATTTAAATTGTTATGATGAAAGGTTGGAGACATTCGATGACTTTACCTAGAGAAATCAAAAGTCCATTGGTGATATAAAAGGTTGATGTCATTACATCCCTTTAGTAAAATGGAATTCATGTTGGGGTTTTAGATTCAATTCGTTATGAGAGAGTACTTTAGATATTATTATAACACCCCCATAACTTGGAAATTAGTTTCATAAACTAATATATCAGATAACATGTTGTATACACAACACCGAGCTTAAACAATACATAAAATACCACATATATATTATTATTATTTAATTATAACTGTTCTAACCAAGTAGTATGTTTCTAGGGTTTTAATTGGAATAATCATATAATAAACTATATGTAGAATATTTTTCCTTAATAAAAGAAAAAATAAATAAATATTTTATTTTCAATTGTAGGAAATGAGAAAAATAATTTTAAAAGATAAGTTCTTTATAAAACTATCTTTATGTGCATAATATTTTTCTATACTAATAGATTAAAAATATAATTATTTAAAAATGATTGTAATTATATATTTTGATAATTTATACAATTGAATGATTAAGGCTGATTTTTTATTGATATTTGTCACAAAATGGATACAATGTAATTTTATGCTTTAAAAATACATTTTATTCAAAATTATTTTCTATTTCATTTTGTGTGTGAATATTATAAATAATTTTAGAAAGATTTAGAAAAACAATTGAAAAAAATTCATCATTTTTAAAATAATAATTTCATTAAATGGATATATTGAATTATTTTGATTTTTCTAAAGTGATTTATTTATATTGATTTATAGAAAATGTTGAATTTTGTCGAATTGAAATTTCTTTAAACAAAATTAATTAATTCAAAAGTGCATTTATATTTTGGATTTGATTTTTTGGTAATATAATATTCCTTTAATAGATCATAATCAAGTAATTCTATATTGATTATTATTTTATATATAAGATAAATTTCATCCTTAAGAAAACATTTTTCTATAAAATATGGTCCTCTTAAATTTTTTAACAATTATTTAAATTGATATATGATAACACTAAAAATTGAATATTTTTAAATTGTTTTCAATATTTGGAATTAGCGTGTCCTAATTTCTTGAGGTAATTTTTATTGTTCAGAAAAGGATTTATCGAGATAAAGAAATGATTTGTAGTATTAATATTAATAATTATGTGGAAAATGAAATAAATACCTAAATAATTGTACTTATGCACCACATGTTCTAGTATAACCTTTTCCATGAGATGGTTCACAAAAAGATATAACGTGCACCTCCTCCAAAGCTTGAGGATGCTTAGTAGAAGTGATGGTTACTAAAAAATTTGGGGAGATTATATTATATTTATCATAGTAAAATATAGTTTGTAAAATTAAAATTAATGAATGAAATAAAAAAAGTCAAGATTATAAAATAAAATCCCCAAACGGGGTACATTACCATAGACAAATATTTAACATTCCATGAAATTTCATTAAATGACAAATATAATGAAAAAATCATAATTACAACAAGATGAAAAATACTTATGAAAAGTTTCTCACACCATGCCTGGTTCCCCACACATTATATGTCCTAATATAAAAATCAACCTTTGAGAACTGAGCCCTACTCTTTCCCAATCGTATAGATATGATGCCTGTTTTGGTAAACAGTTGTGGCTTGTGTATAGTTTGTGTACAACATAGTAGTCCACCACCAACATTGTATAAAATATATATAGTATAAACTAGTAAATGGGTGTGTACGATAAAAAATAATAGATAAAACATAAAAAAGGGCCCATTGATTAATAGTATTTACATTATCATTATTCATCATCAGTTCATTATGATGCCAATATTCAGCAAACATTCTATGACGTTGTTGGTCAGTTAATGAACATAAAAGGGTATCATGTTTCCTACTTTAGAGAGGCATTCATTTATCAATAAATTTATCACCTTACCTAAGAGAATATTTCTTTGAAAAAATATCATGTGTACAAGTATAAGATAATGTATGCACAACCAAAAATCTTAAAGCATGAAATATCTTCGTAGGTCCTTGTGCATTATTTTTTCCTGACCAATGGAAGTGGGACCATTTTCCAATTTCTTAATCAATGTAATACCTCTATGGCGGAAAGATTATTAGTCTATCCTTACTAGTTTACTTGGATTATATGTTCTATGTATCAATTATACAATTTACTATATGGACGTTCTCCTATAATAACTTATCACAATTTTCCATTCTATTTAATAAGTCATTTTATAAGGACATGACCATAAATATTTATATAATCTTTATTTAAGTAAAGAATTTAGTTTCATTCACATTAAGGATATTTTAAGGATCTAGGGTTTAGATAATTATTCCATAACTCATTCAAAAAAATAAAAATTGGACACTTCCAATTAGTATCTGTTTTTTCCATAATCTAAATATTTTAAAATATAGCATTATTAGTTTGATGAAAAATATATACGTTTATCTACATGAATTATTCTAATACCATAGTCATTCTTATGTCTTTTAAATAGAATTAAAAAATATGGGATAATAATTAAAAACATAGTAAGGGATATGAAAAGAATAAAACTTTTAGTCAATTTATAAACATTAAAAACGTATATAAACTAGGACATGAAGTGATACATTTCAAATTGATAAGTAGTAAACAATTAACTTTGATTATAAGACAACATAAAACTTTTTTTTAATAATAGGATTACCATAAAACATATAATTTCATGTAAAATACAAAAAATGTAACATTGAACAATATTATACATGTCACTCTTATAAATGGAATAACTATATAGTTGACTTCCATATATGTCACAATTACAATTGGAATAGTTATATGACTGAATTCCATACCCAATGCACTAGTGGGGCATCATAAACCAACACATTGTTGTTTATCATGGAACATCCTAGAATTAATTTATTACAGAACTAATCATAATATTTCTGTGTACAATTTTTGTAATCAAAACACATAAAATACATCAATTTGCAACATCTCAATCATAAAATTTATGTTTAAATAAAATATAAAGATATTTGAATAATCAAAAAAATTTAAAATCCTATTTTGAATAAAAAATAAAATAAAACAATATATTTCTTTTATTAAAGTAGTAAATATTACAAAAGAAGGAAAAAATTAAAATAATTCCAATGGTTGTGGAAAATCCATCATTATCATATACAATATGAATAGAAAATATATTTTTTCGTTTCTATAAACATTAAATATCAAGAAAATAATAATATTCCGTTGAAAAATATATTAATGGAATTAAAAATAGATATAAAATGTATCTTGTAACACTTTTTATATCAATATAAGTAAAATATGAAAAATAATAAAATGAATATTGAAACCTGTAAAGGAATACATATTTAAAAATTTAAATCTTCACATACCAATTTGAACATTTAAATCATAATCTACATGAAATAATGAAATTTAATAAGACATTAAATAACATGATAATTAGCTATGTATTTATATATAATTTCAAAGGGGATTTATATACTCCCAATAAAATAATAAATGTGGATATAATAAAGAAATGCCTTAACAAAAGGAGATTGAGAAAAAATATATCAACATTGGTCCAACATGTCTCCTATGTTTATAAATTGTTGTATTATAAAAATATATAATATATATAGTTTATTTAGAACCATTTTATGTTTATTTTTTTATTTAACTTATTACAATGTTTTATACAACTACCTTAATAATTATGTTTATGTCAGGTGTTTTGAAAATATTCAATTTTTGTGTCAAAACAAATTTGGTAGGTCTGATATGGTCAAAGGGGTTATTATATGATCATATACAGAATAATAATCATGATATAATTATCAAATCTTTACACCAATTACACTTTTAAAACCCATCATGAAATATGTTTATAAAAAATGATCCAACGTTACAATCATGGACATTGTAGGACATACGTACACATGAATAACAGTCTCATTTTTCAATGATCGTCATGGAATGAAAGTAAAAAACAATTTAACAATAAAAATGATAATATTATGATATATAAAATATTATTACATCATATAAAATAATATATATAATACTTTTGATGTAGAAGTAATCACATCGCTTCGAGGAGGCCGTAGTCTACACATCTTTTTTAGTGTGTAGAAAAGTGTTAATGAAAAAGATATCTTATATTTTTAAAATGGTAATTATGTAGTTGATATCTTTTATAATTTATTTATTTCACATTTATTAAATTAAACCCATTATTAAAATGTTCCAGGTAGTGTGTGAACATATCATATCGCTTTATGGAGGAAGTTTTCCACAATTCCACAAACAATGTAATCGTATTTTTAATAAACGGAATGTATATAGGTATGTGTTATAATATAATTAAATAATATAAAATACATAATAATCATAATATATATAATATATAAATACTATTTCCATCATAATTCTCATCAATGAAAAGTGATAAAGGGATAAAACGACATCGTTTCATGAGACAATAGTTCTTCGTACCGAAGAACGGTATGTTTGTCACCCATTAGAAGGATGTTAGTGTAAGTTTAGGTATATATATTATCAAAAAAACATTATAGTATTTTGAGGATACTGATTTTTTTATGTTCTCCTATAATAATTATATTTTAGGATTTAAGAACTACATATTAAATAAAGGATATTGAGGAACGGTGTTACCTCTTATTTGGGTAACTCCATATGGTTTTTACCAAATAGAGTCCTTCTATATCTTTGATCCCAAAGTTAGGCTTATAACATGAGAGCAATGATTTTGAGGATATTTTTGGGATGACCTGGGTCGATCCAATTTGACTTAAGATTTTTGAGAATGTTGGATGGTTGAGTGGATTTCTATTATTGAGGAGGGGTGGAACTCTTATAAATTTATTAAAACAGAATTTGACCTATGTTTTTTCCTTATTAAGTTGATCCAATAATGTTCCAAATTAGATAAAATGGAGGATATGGTTGAAATATGGACACCCAATGTATTTTGTACAAGTTTCTCGGTCATTTGACCCCATAAGTTTAATTCTTCTCTTAATCATTCTAATTAATTTTAAACACATTCTCTAGTAATTTTGGTCATATACTAATTAATTGTTATTAGACATTATAAATTATAATGATTCCAAATATGGAATCCATTTTTCCAAATTCCAATCACATAATGAGGAATATATTCTTAAGGCCACCAATGATTTTGGTCTTGAAGGAAATAGAGGTGACATGAATATTTAAATTAGGTTAATTAATAAAAAATAATCTAACTAAACTTTAAAATCATTTGAAAACCTAATTTACACCTTTAAATAAATTTGAATAAAGATTATTTTTTAATTAAAATTCATGTTTTCATTATTCATTAAAAATTGAAACTTCATGTAAAAACTCATAAATCCACACTAACCGCATTTTTATGTTTCACATTAAAAATGAATTTAATTTTGAGATATAAAATCAATAAATGTTCAAAAAATGGGATATAATGTTGGTTCAATAATGAAATGTGCTAAAAATAACATTTAAAAATAATGATCATTTGCTTCTTAAAATTGGATTTGTTCTTATTTTAATCCTATTAGATTTATTTGATGAATGTAAAAAAATATAAAAATTTGTAAACATAATATAGTTAGTACTATTCATTCACACTAATATAATTCCATGGGAACAAATACCACTTAAAATTATAATATTAAAAATATATTATTCATTATATAACTCATTTTTCCATGAAACAAAAGATTTATAATAAAGACATTGTTGCATGTCATGTATGATATCAAAGATAACATCAATTCTTAGGTAAAATTAAATGATAATTAGTAAATATTAATAAATATAGAAAATTTATTATTATATAATTACCTATGATGTTACATCATTTTCTCCTTTTGGAAGTTTATCCCTCACAATTTTATTCTTATATCAAATATGTGGTGATATTTTTTCCTTATGTCGTTTTTTGATTCACATGTGGCCACTTCAACAATATGAATTTTTTATAAAACTTTATACTGTTAAATTACCTTATTCTAAAACACATTATCTCTATAGTCAAGAATATTTTTTTATTGTTCCTCATAAGAAAATATCTATTCTAGATGAACTACTTCTTGGATTAAAACATGAGATGAGTTAGGTGAATACATCCTTAACATTAATACATTTAAAATAGTGTGTACCTAAGATAAACATGGATGTAATTCCACTTGATAAGAAAATTTTCTATCTTTCTCTTGGATTTAATATTATATAAGGATCCTTGGACTCAACATCCCCTTCTTAACAAAATTCATCACACATTTCCACAGAGAAACGTTTAAATAAATATTTCCACCTACCATAAATGAAAAATCTTTACTCATGTCATCCACATAAATCTTCTGCCTACTCTGAGCTATCCTCATGTGTTGCAAAATCAATTTAAATTCTTCTAAATTTTTCTTTACCAAATCTATGCCTATTAACTTCATTTAACATAAATCAACCCATTATGTTTGTGTTCGACACCACTTTACAAATAATTCCACCAATGGTACCATTTGTATAGTTGAATAAAATATGTTATTTAAAGAAATAAAAAATAATTAAAGATTTCTTTCCTAACAGACTTGGTAATCCACTTATTATGAAAGAATAATATCTTCCATTTTTTGAATCATCTTCTTATACTATCCATCTACTTATGGAAGGAAATGTTCACTAATATTTAATTAAATACATAAAAAATTCTGAAGTCCTTCTGAATAATTATATTTGAACATAGGATGAAATTCAAAAATAATAGATAGATAAAATCCATGTATCCTCATAATATCTTTTAGATAAAATCTAGGAAGTTGAACTAAATACATTGTATCTCAAATGGATAAAAATTTTTATATTTAGTTAATCTATTAAAAACAACACAACTCAAATTATTACAATAAGATTTACTTGGAATTGCCACCAATAAATACAATGATATATTCTTCAATTTCCAATCAGGAACTGGAAAATGTTGAAGCATACCATTCAGTAACATTCACTCTCATTTAACCTATTGAAAATTAAAACACTTCATGGGGAATTAAACAATATCTCTTTTCATTTCACCCCACCAGTAAAACTCTTGATGGTCAATGTAAATATTACTACTATATGGGTGAACTAAAAGGTGAAAACTATGAGCTTTATCCAATAAATCATTACTAAAATTTGAATAAAAAGCCACAAATAATTTTTCACAATTCATAAACACCTTCATCAAAAATATTACAATAAAGGAACATCCCCTTCATAAAATATTCTACCATTTATTTCAAAGATAGATACACCTTCTATGTTGCCTAAATTATTTCTGAAAAAACCAAATTCACTTAAAGCTGAAACCAAATAGGGGATGTCCCTATATCAAAAGAATCTAAAGTTCCCATTCAGGATCTAAGATTCACTAAGAGGGGGAGGGGGGAAATCCCTGATATCATTTTTCTTTTTATGTTTATTTCTTTGTGAAACAACATTCATCTCCTCTGAAATAGTTTTTCCCTATTGAACGCACAAAAGCACATAAACACAATATTTACAAGGTTCAATAAAAAAAACAGTGGCAATGTCCTTGGTATTCTACAAAAACAATCCAATACCACAAAATAAACTTGAAAACAATCCTTTTATATGGAATACTACGAGTATGATATTCCTTTACCCCCATGTAGAACATAGAAAATATAATAATAGTCCATGTGCTCCCTCTTAGCACAAATAGAGAAAAAATGTTTATATGCTTCTAAACGAACATTAAAAAAAATCTTTCAAAATAATTTTGTACTTTCCTACTCAGAAGCTAGTAAGATCATCCTAGTGTAAATAGCTTTCACGCCACACCCTTCCCGCATGCCTCCCTGCATGCGCACCTACCTGCTTGTGCATCACTAACTACTTATGCATCACTATTATGCACATCTCACAACATGTGTGTCACTTTTGGATTATACACATCACAATTCATGCACACAACTCCCTTTATGCGCACCTCTTACAACTTGTGATCCACTTATGATTTCGTGCAACTCTTCTTGTGCGCCTCTTTTATTGTGCGCCTCCCTACTTTCATGCCTTATGAATAACTTTTTACTGGTGTGAAACTTCACCTTGCACACCACATTCTACTACTTGCACGATCATAGCTAAAATTTTCTCTTAAATGACAAGCGTAAATAAATGTGGAGGGTATCTTTCCATTTATAAGAATTTTGGTGACCCTACGCACGAGGCATATAACTCATCTTGCGTGTTTCTCCATCACTTGTGTGCCCCTCCATCTCTTGGGTGTTGTTCTATCACATGTGTGCCACATCATCACATGCACACCACTCCATCACATATGGGCCCCTTCTTTCCATTTTAATATTTTGATGTGATTACATTAAAATATGACTTTCATGAAACATACATTTGTGCACCACTTATATTTGTGAGCCAACTTGAGCACCACATATACATGTGCGCCACTTTCTTTCTTTTTCCCAAACACTTATTTAATCCCCCAATACTTCATAATGCGTTCATAATAGTTTCTCCAAACATATGACATTTTTGAAATACATATCAGCAAAGCTTCTTTATAGTTACTATAGGAAGTATTGAAACATCTTTATCAAGCATTAGCCACTTATACAAAGTGAAGTGATTTTATTTCTTCTCAAACATCCTTTACAAAAAAATACATTACCTGAAAAAGATATTATTAATAATCAGCTTAGTCCTAAAAATCACCCCCATTAGATTATGTTTTCAACAAAAATTCATAAATCGCTAAACATTGTAATCTGACGAAATGGATTAGTCATCAACAATTATAATCCAATGTGAGATATCTCATTGTAGGACACAATAATTATTGATAGAAAAACCACGTTGTCCAAAACTAGTGACTATGAATAATCTAAAGCATTCTTCTCCAGCCTTCTTTAAAACATAAAAATATAATTTTTCTTTTAAACCTTCTTCCATAGCTTCAACTCCTAGTAGACAAAAACAATATGGTTCCTACAACCACTGCAACAAAATGTTAGAATAGTTCACACAGCTACGATGCTGAAATCACATCTTACCCACAATTCCCCCTTTATGCATGAAATTATAAGGATATATTAAAGAAACAATTACCCCAATTTAAAACACTATCCAAATGAAATATGAGAGAGGGGATAGACACACATACCTCATCCTTGATGAGAAGGGGGTTGGACACCCATGTTCAACCTCAATTAAGGAAATGGTTCATTTGACAATGGTTTTGTGAATATGTCAACAAACTTGATCCATTGTAGGAACATAGTCGATATTCTGTTCATTCTTAACCACCTTATCTTTGATGAAGTGGTGCTTTATGTCCATGTATTTTGAAAGATACTGGTGTACCAGATTCCTTGTAAGATTCATTGCACTCTAATTATCACATCCTCATAGTAAGGGTTTCCTCACTTCAACAATTGCATCTTCCAACTGAGTCTTTATCCATATAAGTTGGGTAGAATCTTGAGTGTAAGAAACACACTCAGCTTCAACCATGATAAGAGTCATATAATTATATTTCTTTGTATTCCAAATTAGATAAATTTTCCTTTGAAACAAAACTCCACCAAAAGTCGATATTAATAATCAACATTTCCTGCCCAATCAGTATCTGAATACATGATCAGATCAATATTTTTTGTGCCATCATAACTTATTTAAAAAAATGTTTTACTTTGATATAAATGAGAATATTCCTTACAAAAATTAAATATGATCCATTGGGAGCACTCTGAAACCATTAATATGTTTTAATAGCATACACAATGTTAGGTCTTGAGATGGTCAAATATAATAAACTTTTAATCTGCTTTCGAAATGATTTTGTATTAACTTCCTTGCCTTCTTCATCTTTAGAAAACATGATTCCCACTAAAATTGGTGTGGGAAATAGTTTCAAATTTTCCATTCCGAAATAATTCTAAAATTCATTAGCATAATTATCATGACAAAGAAAAATGTGGTTCTTCTTCTATAAGATTTGTTACCTAAGAAAGTATTTCATTTATCCCAGCATGGACATCTCAAAAAACTTCTTTATCTCTTTATCAAATCGTTCTCAAGATCTTTCATCATTTATTGCGAAGATAATTTCATCAACATAAACAATTACAATGAGACAAGACTGTTTAATTTCATTGATGTAATTATTATTGTCAACTATTCCTTTCTTGAAACTCGTCTTCTTTATAAAATTATCCAATTGAGATCCCCAAGACCTTGGAGCTTGTTTTAGCCCATACAAGGATTTATTCGAATTACACAAAAAACTTGTATCATTCCCAAAAACAAAGCCACAATTTTATTCAATTTAAACTTCTTCACCAAGATTTCCATTAAGAAGTGTGGACTTCACATCCATTTGAAAACATTTTTGGCCTCGTTGTGCAGTAACAACATGAAATATTCTGATTATTTCAAATCTAGAATCTAGAGAAAATGTCTCATCAAAATCAACACATTAAATTTGTGAGTAACCTGGTAACACTAATCATGTCTTGTTCCTTTTAAATTTTCATTCTTCATTCATCATGTTTGGGAAAACCCATTTTGTACCGAAAACATTTTTTTCATCTAGCCTGGGTACGAGTACCCATGTGTCATTCTTTTCTATATGATCAGGCTCTTCATTCATATCTAGAATACATTATAGATGATCAAAAGAATCATTCACATAATTTGGATCCACTATTTAATATAAATAAGTATGAGTAACAACATTTTTTGTCCATATTGTTTGAACCATCTGATGTTGATCACCAATAATGTTTTGATCTTCATCTATCTTCCTCAGCCTTGGATGATCTGTTCGAATTTCATTCTCAATACTAGAAATTGGAGAGTATAATTAAAAATTTTGAGTAGTATTACAACTATTTGTAGCATTATATGAATTGTTATGAAGCCATTCCTTATCTTGCTCAACATATATATCTGAAAAAGTCATATTTTCATTCTCAACATTTTCAACAACTTTTACAACATTAAAATAGATGGTTCTTCTTGTTTATTTGTTTAAACATCTATATCCTTTTACTTATAAAAAATAGCCAAAAAAATTCCATCATATCCACTTTTTTCAAACATTCCAAGGTTTCCACCCTTTTTCGTTATTATACGTAGACTCTCAAAAAATATTATATGCTTCAAACATATATTTTTTTCATAAAACATTTCATATAGATTCATATATAACAATAGCCTATAGAAACATCATTTCAGAATATACACAGAAATACACATGGATTGCCTCCAATAATAATGAGAGAGACCATTATCAAGTAGCATATTTCTCCTCATTTCAACCATACGTCTATTCATTCTTTGAGATGCCCGATTTTGTTGAGGTGTGTATAGTAAACTGAACTCTTGGAGAATTATATGTTTTTCAAGGTAACATTCTAACTCTTTATTTATATAATCTCCACCATTATGAGTTCTCAACTTCTTCACTGAATACTAACATTCATTATTTTCTTTCCTCTTGAAACTCATAATCATTTTTAGAGAATCTGACTTATGTCTCATGTACATAACACAAGTAATGTGAGTAAAGTCATCAAGGAATGTAATGATGTAAATATATCAATTTGTTGATAAATTTCTCATCAATTCACATATACTAGAATGTATAAGTTCCAAGGGTCATTTTAAAAGTATGTCAACTATCTTATGAATATATTTTTAATCTCCACTTGCACAGACATAGTGAAACACCCATCTCTTGTTCTTGAATAATATGGTATATCTCAGAAATTGTCTTGTGTTGATAACTTTTACATGTTTTCCAGACACATATGTCTCATCTTTTTATGCCATAATTGATTTTCATCCACTATACCAATGTAACAAGAGTTTTTTACTTCACCATCCTAGAACAAGTTCCCTTTTGTTCGTTGGCCTCTTATAAATACATTTCCTTCATTTTTATTTTCCAAAACAAAACCTTATTTACTAAAGATAAGTTTTTTCCATCATCAAAGAGTTTTGAATCACTCGACAAATTATTTTGTATCCAATCAACATATAATGTTTTCCAAAATTTCATTATTTCATTCCCAATGAGGGCTGATCCATCCCCTTTGATCCTCAGAGATTCATCATTTCCAAATTTAATTATTCCTTTATTGATGTATTTCAAATTCTTTAGAGCATTAAGTATCATTTCATATGATAAGAACACCCTCTATCAATATTCGATGGACCTTATCCTTTTTATCTTTTATGTAGATTTAAACAATAAGAGATTTATATTTTTCTTTGTCATTAGTCACCTCCAACTTCACTAATTTTTTAAAAAACTTTTTTTATGATGGAAACAAAGAAAGACATCCCTTAGTAAGATGTCCATGATATTCATGTCTTTCACAATTAGTTTCCAATTGTGGGAACCTATATCAAATTTCACACCAGCCTTTTTAGATAGCTTCTAAACTTCCTTCTTTTACTTCCCTATTTGATAGGATTTACTCTCTATCAAACAATGTCTTCAACAACTTTTGGAATTATAGTAATGTTGTTGATTGAACCAAAACATGTTTTCAATGTTTCCAAATCCACTAAAATAGCATTAGTAACTATATAATGAATATTTACTTAGTAATATTATATACTAGTCGGAGTTTTGAACTTTATTCCCATCAACCATCTTAATAGAAATCTGTTAACCATCAACCTTATGGTTTTCAATCGAAACATTCTTCTTTATATCAAATTTCCGTTCAAACATATCAGTACTAAAAGCTGTAGAAATCATTTTGGACTCAGTATTTCTTATGTACAAATGATTTTTTGGCATTTCTAACATTGGCCACATACATTTCTTTTCTAGATTTGTTCATATCGAAACCAGATCTGTCATTCCTCTCAACCTTTGAAGGTAACATTTTTGGATCCTTATTTTGTTCATTCTTACTAGAACCACCACCAATATCTTAGATATATTGTCTAAAATTGATATTCACTTCATTTTCATTAGAAATTATTTGTTGGAAAATTTCAAAATCTTCTTCTTTTGCATTCATCTTTACCTCATGATGATCATTACGATTCTTCAGAATCTAAAGAGAATTATTCAGATAATTAATCTCCTTTTCTATCATGATTTTCTCATTAGGAAAACCATTAATATTGTTTAATATGGAATTTTCATTTATAAACATCTTTTTTTCTATCCCAAGCCATCTGATCATCCTCAAACATTCATTCAACTCTTATTCCAGATGATATTCAAGATGAGTTTATTATTTATTATAATTGTCCCTCCTATAATCTTTATTATTCAAAACTAAAATAAACCAATTCTCTCTATATTTCTCATCAAATTATTTCTTAGATTCATATTTTCTATCTTCTTCATCTTTATATTTAGATAAAATCCATATTATTTTTTATTGTAAGAACTTTTTATTCTTCCCCCTTTGAAAAATATTTATCTTTGTCAGCTTGTTTCTTCCACAACATTATTATCCTTCAATCATCATCATCAATGTATTTTTATTTATTATTTTGAGGACAGTTAGCCACAAAGTGACCAATGGCTCCACACTCAAAAATATTCAAGGGAAGTTTCTCCTTGTATTTCTTTGTACCTCTTTTTCTAATTCATAGAAAACATGGATAAAATTTCATCAATATTTTTAAATATATCATCATTATAATTAGATTCTATAGCATCATCTTCAATAAGAATATTTTTTTACATCTCTCTCTTTACATCCTTGAATGGAATATCTCTATCATCTTTTGTTATTCTCTTTATAGTATTCTCCCTTATCATTTCATAAGTAAGGAGAGTGCTATAAAAATCATCTAGGGATAATGTGTGTGGCTCTCTGTATTCCAATGAAGACACTTTAGTGTCAATCTTGTATAGAATAATTTTCAATATATTTTTAAAAAACTATAGAATCTTTTAACTTTTCATCAATAAATATGATTGTAATGAAAATGTCATTTAACTAGGTAAATATGTCCCCAAAAGATTCATATTCTCCCATTTTCATATCTTCATACTTCAGCCTCCAAATTTGTAGTTTTTCCTTCTTTAGTTTCTTATTTTCTTCATTGATGTTTTTTAACTTATCCCAGATGCCTTTAGCTTTAGAAACACCTTTCAATCTAGAAAATCCACTCTTATAAAGATAAGAGAGTAATGCATTTTTACCTCTTCCATCATTCTCAATATTCTTCTTATCAGTAACTATTAGAGGAACCTTGTCATCAATAGGAGGAAATCCATTAGTTTTAGTTTCAAGAACATCATACCCAAGAGACATATGATAAAGAATCATTCTATATTAGCTGATATGATAATTGTTTTCCTCATATATCAAAATCCCCTTACTGATCAAATAATTAATCATCTCCATCAGAAATTTTCATCAAAAACTTCAGCAAAGACCAAATGAAGGATACCTCACTCTAATACTAATTTATGTTCCCAGTCAGGATCTATGTATCACTGATAGGGGTTGGTGAATCAATGATATCCTTTTTCTTTTTATTTTTCTGTATTTTTTAAAATGCATTATGCTCTTATTAAAGAGTTTCTTCCATGAATAACACACATAACCACGTGGACACATGTTTTACATGGTTTACTACTCAAAAAGAGAAGCTAACACCTTAGTATGGTACTGAAATAATCCAGTACCACACAATTCACTTGAAAACATTCTTTTGATGTGGAATAAAATGAGTAGGATATTCCCTTACATTCGTGTATCACTTGGAAAACAATCCAATAGTGCATGTGATCCCTCTTTAAAAAAATATGGTAAAAAATATTTCTGTGCTTCTTGATGAATATTCACAAATAAAATCATTCAAAACAAATATTCACTTTCCTACCTAGAAGGTGGTAAGAACCTCTTAGTGAAAACATCTTGCATGCCACACCTTTCTTACACACCTCCCTACATGTGTGTATACCTTCTTGCGCTCCACTAACTAAATTCATGACACCATTGTAAAGATCTCACAACTTGTACACCACTTTTGGATTATACACATCACACTTATTTCACAAAAATCCCATCTTGCACGCCTCTTACAACTTGCATTCCCCTTCTTCTTATGCACCAATATTCTTCTGTGCCTCCCTACTTGCATGCCATATGTATAATTCTTGACTTGCGCGACACTTAATCTTGTGCAAAACATCAGATTGTGGACCACTTTCTACTACTTGCATGATCAGAGCTCAAATTTTATCTTAAGTGTTGAGAATTAAAAATAAGGAGGGTGGCCATATATTTATAGGAATTTTGGTGACCCTATGCACGGTGTATGCACCTTAGCTTGTGTGATTATCTATCACTTGTGCACTACTCCATCACATGCTGGATTCTCCATCACTAGTGCACCACTCTATAACATTACTTTCACTTCATCTCATAAAAACCACTTTCATTATTTTTTATATTTTTATGTGAAAATACTAAAATATGACTTTCTCACAAAAATCATGTGTGCTCTACTTATACTTGCATGCCACTATTGTGCACCACTTTCTTTCCTATTCCAAATAATCTTCTTTAATCCCCCTATCCTTCATAATGATTTAATCACATGTACTTCAATCATATGATATTTTTGTAATAAAAATCAGAAAAGAATATTAATAGTTACCATGGATAGTATTATAACTTCCCTATCTTACATCAGCCACTTATACAAAGTGAAGTGATTTACTTTCTTCTCAAACTTCCTAAAAAAATACATGAAAAAGAAAAATATTAATAATTAGCATTGTCCTAACAACATCTATGAAAAATTTCATCAAATAATTAACCAAAGGGTAACATATGAAAAGTAACAAAGTTATTGTCACAATACATTTTAAATAAAAAACATAAAACACATTGATTGATTTTATAAGATAATAATGAATCGTTCAATCGTAATCATTGATTATTTCTAGTCATCTCCTATTACTCATGTTCAAATTTTTCAGACTGAATAAATACATAAAAATATTTTATGGGTTTATATTTCACACTTCAGTCCATACAAATGATGAATCTAAATTTTTATTAATTAAAACAACACCGTCTAATTCTAAATCTTATCTATGCTAATTTAACTCATGGTTTTTCAAATATAATGAACCATAAGAAATTACATTGTCATTATACATCAGGACACTACCAAGCAATTGTAATGAAACACCACATTAGATGAAAAATTCACCATTTATTGAAGGCAAGGCCAAAACATGAGTATTAATCTCTCTTATTTTCAGTTGCTGAAAACATATATCACATTGTCTTATCCAGATGAAAATAATTCCATAACGATTTAACATAGTAAATGGGATATATAATTGAGAAGAAAGTTCAACATACCATCTTTAATAAAATTTTAATCAATTAAATCTATGAATCTCATTAACATTGGTATGACTTTCCCACTATTTAAAAACCTTATTTTGAAGGTTTAATATGTATGCCATCTTTAGAAAGAATATGCCAAAGGAATGAAATTTTCTTTTCAAAAAAACACAGTCTTAGTAAATAGTCAATAAATTTTATTTTCTTTTACAGTTTTCAAAACAATCTTTATGTTCCTTTCAAGTTCTTTTTAGATTTTAGAATATACCAAAATATTATATGTAAACACAACCAAAATTTTATCCAAAAACTGATGTAAAACTATATTTCTCGAATTCATAAATACAAAAGGTGCATTTGATAACCCAATTTGAATAACTATAAACTCATAATTCCATTATCTCATCTAAAATGTTGTCTTTCTAATGTTATCCACTTTAACATTCAGCTGATGATACCCAAACCTCATATCAATCCTTAAAAAACTTTAATCTCCCAAGAGTTGATAAAAAATTCATTGATATGTGGAGAAGGATGAATTTTTTTTAATTTTGATGTTATTATAGGTTCTATAATGAATGAAATTTCTTATATAACAATCTTTTTTTTCACACATGAAATAAAAACACAACATGGTGAATTTCTATGTCAAATGAATCCATTATCAAGAAATTATTACAAATGGGCTATCAATTCCACATGTTCTACATGAGCCATTATATAAATGGGATTAGTAATAGGTGTTGAATCATGCACTAAATTAATAGTAAATTCAACCTCCAAATAAAGAACCACCCCAGGAATTTCAGTTGGAAAAAATCTATAAATTCATTCACTACACTGATTCCACTAATCAAAATTATTTTTTTCTTCTCAAAAACATGTAAACAATAACTTTCACAACAATCATTCATTAATTTCTCATATTATTTGCATGTTTTCAATGTTATGAACACCATAAATAAAAATAACATGGCTATAAAATCTATTTTTTCATTCTAAACTAAAATACAATCCATACCTAAAATGATACCAAACTCCGATATGGGAAATTACACAAGTTTTTAAGAAATACCATCCCACTAATGTTAATATGAATATTCTTATAAATCATTATTTCTATAACACATTCACAATGAGTTTTTTCAAATGTTATATCTTACATTCAAGAAGTATTATTTACAATTTTCTAGCAGATTTCTCAGAAATGAATGAATATGAAGATCCAAAATCAAACATAATGTTGGAATAATTCAAATAAACTAGTAACATATCTATCACCACCTGGTTTGATGGAACCAAATAATATATAGTATTATTAAAAGAATTTTTATGCAACCTTTTTCTTTTTATCATATTTGTTTAAATCATGGGTATTCAATTTAGGTCACTCATTGGCATAATGGACTAATTCACTCCAACTAAAACAACATACCACTTTGCTTTTAGTGCTTGTCTGATAATATTCCTAATAATCAAGAACCATATGTATAATATTACCACATAAAAATAACATCCCATACATTGATGAAAAGTATCTAGGATTATTTTTAACACACTTCTCGTATGATGGGAATTTGGTTATCTTTCCTCTAAACTTCTTTGATGAATTATTTACCAATTCTTATTAACTGGGCCTCTTCTTTTACTTATGATCATGGTACATATGACCATTTTAAATCTCTATTTATACATTCTTAGTACATAAAATAAGTTTCTCATTTCTCTTGAACATGTAATAATATAATTCTCTTCTGTAACATGGATTCAAGCCTTAGTATAACTTATTATCATATTATCAATATACAAGATAAAATTTGGGACGTACCTAACCAGTCGAGTGAATGTTTTTCATATATATCTACCCAATATTCCTCTTTTCATCTCCATTCAAATATTTTATTTTCCATTCTTTGTTGAACATCCATAGAAAAATATTTCTCAAATAAAATACTGTTAAATTCATCCCATTTTAATGTATCACTCTATCACATTCCATGATATTTGTAACTATTGATCACAAATAATATAATTCAACTTCAAAATAATAAATTGAAAGAGTTTTATATGGTTAATCCAAACAACACATGATATTGAATTTCAATTCATGGGCTTTAATCCTTCCTGCATCTATTACAAGGTCAAATGATCATTTCAATGTTATGGGATGTTGTCTCGTTAAATTTTTCATTTTCTTCATATTACTCTGGAGTATATCTATTTACTCTCTTACATTAATATAAACACCATTTATATCCCGAGTCAACAAATCCATCAGCACATATAACTTCTTAGTTATAAATCCAACCATTTGAAGATGCTAATTAGAAAGGATATTTTCATCTCGATTCATTCCCACTATAAATTATTTGTTGTCTGTGTAGAAAACCATTCAGAAAAAACTTAAATTAGATGAATAATAATGTTAATATTAAAATTATATATCATTATAAATATACAATAAATAACAATATTCTATGGGAATGCGATTAATATTATTCTACACTCTAATGGTATCTAATCCTTTCCTCTAATACCATGTATAATGATCTAACATTAAAACATTACATAATTTGAGTTTTAGTCATGGATTTTACATTAATTCACTATGAATATTATTTTAGGTATAGAGTATTAAATAATTAGTCCATTAATTATATAAAAAATACAAATTTAGAACTTTTTAACATTTTCCATTTTTTCATAATCTAACACAATTAAAATAAATCATGATATCTTTAATGATAACTCTTCACCAAAATCAATATGAAATCCTATAATCCCTTACTCATACTTATGTCCTATGAAAAACATTAAAAAAATTTAAGAGCATAAAAAAAGTTGTAAGGGATGTAAAAAGAAGGAAATTTTTTATCCATTTATAATCATTAAAAACATATGGAAACATTAATATGTTTTAAAATATTTCACCATTATAATTAATAAATAGTCTCCATTGATAATAATATATTTTAAAACTTTTTAATAATCAAAATATTAACATAAAGCCCATAAAATTTATAGCAAATAAATAAATGTTTCTTGTAACATCATTATACTTGTCACTCTTATAAATGTATGAACTATATGGTCGACTTCCATACAAGTGACTCATACAAATAGAATATCTATATGACCAAATACCTTACCAAATGAATTATTGGGATATCACAGCCCCAAAAATCAGGGTATTATCGTAGAATAATCCTTCGTTGTTTTATTATAGAACCACCAACGAATGTAAAAGTACAATTTATATAATAATAACACATAAACGATTTTAATTTTAATCAGTTCACAAATAAAAAATTATTTTGAATCGCAATAAAACATTTCAAGACAGTTAAATAATCAAACGATTTTAAAAAAAACCTATTGAATAATGAAATAAATAAAAAGAATTATTTTTATTTAAGAAATCATGAAATGTTTCAAATGAAGACAAAATAAAAAAAGGATACCATGAAAGAAAAAAATTCATGTTCATTGTGTACATTAAGAACGGAACATTTTGTTTATCATTTTTAAAAACATTCTGTATAGTGAACAAAAAAATCATTTTAAAAAAATATATGAAAGTATATATAAATAGGAAAAAATACTTTAAAACCAAATATATAATTATATAAAATAAATATGAAAAATAATATCTACAATATAAACATGAGAATGGATTACATCTTTAAACATTCGCAGCATCTCATACCACATTGAACATTTAAATCATAATACACCTGTAATAATAAAATTAAATAAAACATTAAATTACACAATAATTGATTAAATATGAATATATATTGTCCAAGGGGTTGTATATACACCTTATAAAATAATATAGGTATGTATAATCAAGAAATAACTCAATGAATGGAAATTGAGAAAAAACCCATTACCTTAGGTCTAACATGTATCGTGGGTATTTAACGACATGAATAATAGACATATATTTATTATCTTATTCATTGAGAATATTTTTTAGTATAATTTTCTATTTTATTTCACTTATTAAAATGTTTCATACAACTACATAATCAATTATGTTTATGTCAGGAATTTTGAAAATATCTAGTTTATGTGTCAAAGCATCTTTGGTAGGTCATCTATAGTTAAAGGGTTTATTAAATTAACATATCAAAATTAATAATCAAGATATAAATTTATATCTATACAAAAAATTACACTTTTAAAATCAATCAACAAAAAAATTTATGAAAAATGAACCAATATTACAATCATGGAGATGGTAGGTCATACATACGCATGAGTAACGTTCTCATTTTTCAATGATCATTATTAAAAGATAATAAATAACAATATAAATGTCCATAATTATTATTATATCATATATACCATATTATATAATAAAATATACTTATATATATAATTATTTTTATGTAAATGGCATCACATCACTTTGAGGTGGTGATAGTCCACATGTCTAGGAACAACGTTATATCTTTTTCAGTGTGTAGAAATGAGTTCATGAAAATGACTAGTTATATTTATTGATTAGTAATAATTTAAGGAATATCATATACATAACATATGTATGTCAAAAAAAATTTATTAGACTGATCCTTAATATGTTCCATGTTGTATGTAAATGTATCACATCACTTTAAGGAGGCAGTTGTCCACATCGCCACAAATGATGTTATCATATTTACAAAAAATGGAATGTATAAGGGAATGTGTTGTCAAATAATTATAAATGAATAAATAATTCCTAAAAACCATATATTTTATATATAAATAGTGTTTCCATCAAAATTCTCAACCATTCTAGGTGTTAATGGAAAAAAATGAACAACATCATTTCATGAGGCGGTGGATTTTTGTACATAATAATGGTATGTTCGTTAACAATTTGATTGATGTGAATTGATGTTCATGTAAAAATAATATCATAAATATTTAAATTAGGTTGATTATATTAATTTTATTATGTATTCTTGTAGAAGGAATATATGAATAAGTGGGGAAAGAAAATAATACCAAAGAGCTTGAGGAAGGGTGTTAACTCTTACTCGGGTAACTCCTTTTGGTTTTCACCGAATGAGTTACATGATTGTATAAATTCCCAGAATGAGGCTTATAGTATAAGGGGATATATTTTTAGGATCTTTTTTCATAGATCATGGTCTATACAATGTGTCTTGATACATGTGAAGATGTGAGAGGGGTGAGTTCTTTTTTATTGTAGAGGAGGTTTGAAACTCTTGTTATGTTTTGAAAATAGAATTACACCAAGGTTTTTCAAATTTAAATTGGATAAAATGATGGTCTAAATTCTATAAAAAGGATAATTGAGTCGATATATGGCCATATAATGGATTTTGGACAAGTTTTTAGGTTATTTGGGCTCATACGTTTAAGTCATAGTCCCTTATTAAGATAATTTTTCTCTTAATCTTTGTAATTTATATTAATAACATTCAATAATGATTTTTTTAAAAAAAATTACAATATTAGAAATTATTTATTATATAGAATAAATTTTTTGAAAATATTTTTTGAAATTCTAATCATAGAAGTGGCATAAATTATTTTAAATTTAATCATGTAGATGAGATGTGACCATGGGTTTTTAAAGAAAAGACCTTCAAATGTTTACTAATTTTTAATATTCAATTTCAAAATGAAATTTATTCCAACAAAATATACAAATTTTATTGATAAAAAATAATATAAATAAAATTTTAAACAATTTTAAAATATAATTTATCTCAATCATTAAATTAGAAGAAAAATAAATTTTTAATTAAAATTAATATTTTTTTAATATTCATCAAAAAATGAGCCCTCACAAAAAATTTTCAAAAATTCACAGTGAAATAATTTTTATATTTATCTATTAAAAATGAAGATTAGATTCACATATATAATCAATTAATGTTCAAAAAATTGGATTTAAAATGGGTATTCCATTAAAATAAGGTAAAATTAACTTTTAAAAATATAGATATTTTTATGCTTAAAATTAAATTTATTCATATTTCAAGCCAATAAAATTTATTAGATTAATGATGAAATTTTTATCAAACATGCTTAAACATAAAATATTTATTCCTATTCATTCTTAATGATTAAATCTCTAAGAGATTGTTGTATGTACCATTAAAATAGTTTCACCGAGCAAGATCCTTGTATTAATACATTGTTTGCCTTCTAAATACGTCACATCTATAAGGACCTAATAGTATAGTAGTTTAGGAAAACCACATAAAAAATAAGATTTAAATTACAACATGAAATAAAAAACAACCATACAACACCATTGTAAACAACCATAATCTCTTAGATTTTTCATAAAAGATATTTATAATAATATTTATGATCATATCCTGAAGAAAAATAAAAAAATAATTAAATGGTGAGCTCAAATGATCAGTATGGGTATTTAATACAGTATAAGTTATCATGAACAAAAAAAATTTCATTGTTAATAACTAAAAATTAATGACTTTATTAATAATAAAATTGTTCATAATATAGAAGGAATATAATTTGATCACATAAAGATATATAAATGATCATAAGAGAATGAAAATTAATCATGGATATTCAACTAGTCATTTAATCAAATGGTTTATCAATTACAATTATCATAATTATAGAGTGCATATTTCCAGTCTTCTGAGACATATTACCAAGGTCATGTCAATAATGTCTTAAAATACTTGGGTAAGGCATCAGCAAAAACCCATATTTGTTTTGTCTCGTGATACCTACCATTGAATCGAATGGCTGTAGAGGTCCATAAACATAACATTAAATGTACAATTAATTCGTCATATTAATTGTAGTATACCTAAAAAATATACATAATAAATGTAAATAGAATTCCCTAATATCTAATCTTAATCGCTAACCAATCTAATTAGTATTATTAATTGTATCAAGACAGAACATCCAATGTAAAACCAGTTATAAACCATTAGATAAAATATGTCATATGAATGTAATAATATATTAATCTCAATGAAGCATTAAATTTAATAGAGGTGTATAAATAAGTTAAAATACAATAATAAAATAAATGATGGATTCTTGATAGAAATAACTATTTTACATTACAATGAAGATTTATTTTAGAAAAATCATTTATATTTTTCACAATTGATGGTATAAAACCATTAATTAACAAATAAATATTATCATAATTGATTTATTAATTTTATAAAAATAATGGTTTACCAAAATATATTCTAAATGGTTCTTTGAAATGCATAAGAAATCATTACATTTCATTTAATCGGGCATGCGTATCTGGTAGGATTGAGAAAGATCCATATAAAACATGTAAATTCTCTTAAAATAATGTAGTATTCTTATTGGTAAACTTATATAGAAAATTCCGACATAATTTATTTTTATTTCATTAGAATAATTAATAATTTCATTTGGGTAATGAATGAAAAAGCCTAATATTGAATGAAAAATGAAGGTTTGGAGATAAACCCTTAACTTGTGTCTCAATTTGTTCCACTCATGACCTTAACATCCTAGATAATCAAAATAAATCTGTGAATTAATTAATACAAAACCTTATCTTTATTTATTTTATTTATTATAATTTTTTATGTTCATTTATGTTCTTTTTCAAAGGTTATATGATATTATATTATTTCTTAGGAGCGGTTGTTTCCACGGTATTCAGGATCAGTATACATGTATATTAGTATGGATGTTTTGTTGAATTGGTATAATTCTCCATAATTGAATTTAAATTATATTAATGAACATACATAAGTGTAATTGGATATATAAATTATTTTATTATATTCTGTGTTGATTACTCATTAGATAAGAAATTTAATGATAATCATTTGGATTATGACGATGATATATTGATCACCACAAACTAGTTTTGTTGTCTGAATTATTATATTGTATATATACTGGTTCAAATAAAATTAAACAATCTATAAGCCATTTATTATTTATTGTTTTAACCATAAAAATTGTATCATTACCTACCTTGAAAAATAAATTGATGAACAGAAGTTCGTTATCCATAAAGGTTGTAAAATGACACCTCTAGGGTGATGAATTCGTTTAAAAAAGAGATTTGGAGTAAAGATATTTTTGGTGGTTCTTCAATTAAAATTATATAATCATAGTATATTAATAATGTTGTAGTTTCCAATATCATTTGGACAATGGAGTTGAGAAGATAATAATAAAATAATGAACTAGATAAGAAAATAAAAAGAAGATGAAGAGGATTACACCTCTTGAATAATCATCCATGAGAATCATTTTAAAAGGATTGATTTTCATCCATTGATGATATGAAGAGATTATAGATGTTGGGGAGGATCTTCAAACGAATACTGGGCTGAAACGTGACAAAGATCAATGCATTGAATGTGTAAGGAGAAGAGGGGGTGAGGGGAGGTTTTAATAGTGGAGTGGATGGGTAATTTCTCATTATTTAATTTATTATTTTATTATTTTTCAAAAGATAGTAAATATTATTGATTATTGTGACTAAATATAGTAATGAGTACATGTGAGATCTAATGAATTGTACTTAAATATTCAATAAAATTTCCTTTACTCTATAATTCATGTATTTCTCATTTATTGTAAATTATTTCATTTTACTATTCCCAAAAAATTCATGTATTTTAGAAAAATCCCAAAAAAATCCCCCTAACCATTTTCCAAAATGTTGATTTTAAAAATGACTCCATTTTATGAAAATAATTATATAATTTTAATAAATTAATTTTTTATCTAATATAATCACTTCCTCAAAAAACAATAATTTTAAAAATTTAAACAGATTTTATTACACAATTAAAAAATTAACTAATGTCTTATTGATTTTTCTAAGGATAATAAGATATAAAAATATTTATTTATGCTTAATTTTTCTTTTAAATCGGTTTATTTATTATAAAAAAAGTAGTTAAATAATTATTACTCAAAAATATACCAACACATAATTATTATTTTCAAATATATTCACACACTTATACAATGATATAATTATATCATACTCTATATTTTATGGTGTAAAAAATTTATTTCTACATTCACAAATAAGGTACAAATCATTAGGCTGATTTACTATTATTATTCTTTATATTACTATTCCTAATGTAAGATACGATTTCATCAATATAATATCATTAACTTCTATAAATATCTCGAATTTCATTCATTCTTCATTTATGATGTTTTTGTATAGTGTTCTATAAGTGATTTTATGTGATCTATAATATATTAAGTAAAGATAAGAAAATAAATTTCATTGAGAGAGTTTTGGTTCATCACTATCTCCACTCCTATAAATAACTCATCCACAAAATATCCATATTGTCACCCAATAAAATGCTCTGGGTAGTTCTTCATCAAATGATCCTCATGCTCCTATGTCGACTCTTAAATTTTATGATATTTCAATGTAAATTTACCATATGAGTCATCTGATTCCTCAACATTTTTTTTATTGTCTAGAATTTAGATAGGCACTTCACAGTAAGATAATTATGTTTCCAATTCTAATTCTTTAGAAGTGATGACATGTGTTGGGTCAGCATGTACTTCCTCAACAAGGATATGTGGAACACATTGTGTGGATTATAAATTCTAGGAGGCATTTAAAAATTATAATCCACAATAATGATTCCATCTAATATTTCATAAAGGCCAGTATACCTAGGTTTCAGTTTCCATTTCTTCCCAAATCGTGTAACACCCTTATATAGAGACACTTTCAAGAAACAACAATATCCAACTTTAAATTAAAAATATTTCATTATATTTTCACAATATATCATGTTCCAAATTTGGGATATTTTTATATGGGTTTGAATATTCTTTACCATTTCTATTGTCTCCTTTATAAGCTCCAGTCCGACAAGATTCCTTTCACCAACTTCATCCGAACACATTGGTGTATGAAATGATTTTTCATACAACACTTCATATGGTCCCATTTGAATACATTAATGTAATATATTATTATAGGAGAACAATGGAAAAGGAAAATACAAATCCCTCATACGTTGAAATTAAAGGGATCAGGATCTGAAAAAGTGTTATAATTTTTGAATGGTCCTTTCAGAATGCCCATCAGTTTGAGGTTGACAAGAAGTAGTCCAATAGAACTAAGTATCAAGAAATTTATAAATAAATTTCCTGAATTTTGATTTAAATCGTGGATCAAGATCAAAACAATTTCACATAGGTTCTCTATGAACTCTTACAACTTCATTAATATTGATCCGTTCAAGGAACTCTAGTAAAAAAATCCTCCAATAGTGAGGAAATGTGTGTATTTGGTATTTCTATCAACAAATAACCATATTATATCATCTATTCATGTATTTTTGGGTAATACACTGAAATAATATATAGTAATGACATCAAATTTATTTAAGGGAATAGGAATATGTTTCATGACACCCATAGAATGTTGTATTTCAGCCTTCACCTATTGAAAAACTGAGCATCTTGATATATAATATGATATTTTATGCTTCATATTATCCAACAATAAATATTACTTCAAATCTCTATACATCTAAGTGAAACCATGGTGTATAGAGAAATTTTAGGTATGGGAATCATCCAATAACTTTATTTTTAGATAAGGTATAGAGGGAACATGTTTCCTCCCCACAAATTTAAGAATTACATAATCATACACGATGTCTACCAACATCCAATAATTCAAAACATTAATTTTGATTTGATGATTCTTCTAATCAGGATGATTACTTTTAATCATTTCTTAAATAATATTATAGGGTAACAAATTAAAAAAGTAATGATGCCTCACCTTCAATATTAATTCCAATATTCGTCTTTACTAAATCCAAGAACATATTATCCCTTTTAATACTCATTATCTTTTTAACTCCATGATCCTTCATTATAAATGCATCCTCCACCTTATTTAACATCCCTAGGTGGTACTATATGAAAAAATAAAATTCCTTGAGTAGCTCAAGCCATCACCTTTGGATCATGTTGAGTTCTTCTTATGAGAATATATAATCCAATATCTTGTGATATGTATATATCTAACATATTTCACCATAGATATAATGTATCCTTGTCTTTAGTGAAATTATTATAGATGATAACACAAGATCAGAAGTTAGATTGTTTTTTTCATTTGTTTTTAACTACCTTGATGAATTTTTAACAAACTAGTCATTATGCATAATGACACAATCGAGTCATTTCTTTAATGTGTCACTATAAATTACAAATATACCATTTCCAATGGTAGAATTAGGAACTAATAATTCAATAATTTTGTATTCAATTCATCAAATAATTCTTCACATATTTTCTTACATATGAATGTAACCACTATAGGAGTATACTTGGTTACCGGGTTATCTAATCAGGAGATTTTCTAAACGAAACACCGATAATAACATGCTAATCCAATAAAATTACACAACGCGGTTATGTTTACTAGAGTATCCCATTCTTGAACTTCCTTTATATTAATAATATCAACTATTATTATATCTTTACAGACAATATGGACATTAATAGAATGTTTTTAATGATATAATTCACACAAACTAAACATCCAATATAACTCGTTTCTTCTAAGAGTCTTCAAAATAATTACCAATTGATTTCCATGATCATCATAGTTTTTTTAGAATACCAAGATCATATTAATAAATAACACAATAAATTCTTTATAATATTCCTTGAAAAGACTATTCATTATATCCATGAATATAAATTGTTCATTAGTCATCCCAAAAGGAATCATTGTAAACTCCTAATTAATATACCTTTTCTGAAATATTGTCTTTTGAATATATATCTTTTTCTCATGCAAATAATGATATCCATATCAGAAATAAATCTTCAGAAAATATTGGGATCCATGATGTTGATCAAATACATCATTGATACGAGTTAGGGGATACATATTATTTATTGTAATTGCATTTTATTTATCTATTGTCAATGAACATCCTCATGAATCCATATTTATTCTTGTCAAAGAAAATAGGGGAACCCCATTCAGAAAAAGTAGGTCAGAAAATCATTTATCCATAAATTCCTTATGTTTTTTCTTTAGTTCTACAAATTCCACTAAGGATATTCAATAAAGAGTCTTTAATATAGTCCTTTGACTAGGAATCAAATAAATAAAAAACTCAATTTCTTTATTTTGAGGATTTCTAGGAAAATCCTATATAAATTGATCAATATACTCCTTCACGATATGTACATCTTCAATTAGAAGATTTCTTTATTCACACTTATAATCAATTTTCTCTTCCTCTCAAAGAATTCAATTTAGTAGAGCTACATGGGTTGGATCAAGATATGAATGAAATGGTGATTTTTCTGCTCTAATGATAAGGTATTCTACACCTTCCTCACAAATTCTAATTTCATTATTATTGTAAAATATTTTCCCATATTATTTTGAAATACATTCCATACTAAGGATTATTTCCATTTAAATCATTGGTATGATTATAAAATCCAAAAAATAACGCATCAATATTTTCCATAATGGTTACTGTCTAATGCATATTTTCTGCAATGATAATTCCCTTAGGGGTTTTGACTAACAACGACCTTGCTAAAGAGAATTGTAAATATAGAATTTTTAATATAAATTTGGAATATATAAACAAATTCAATGATCCAGAATTAAATAATGCATTATCTAAATTTGAGGATATTTTTAACGTACCTACAACAAAATCATACATAACATAATCCTTAGTTTTTGTGACTGCATAAGATTTTCCTTTCTCCCTTACCCATTTTTGAGGAATGATTCCTTGATTATTAGAAAAATAAATTTCATAGTGTCCCATCTACCTATAATTGTAGCATTGAACATTTTTATCTTCTATCTTTCCCTTAAAATCATGGTCTTGGTGGCCTCTTCCCACACATGTAATAGACTCCATCTCTTTTTATGCAAGCACTAAGCTGCTTCCTTCTATAAGTATCACATGTTAGAAAAAATCATTTTTTATTCTTCCCTTTATGCATTTTTTTCTTCACCATCCTATTCTTATATAGATTTAATATAATGTCATAATAAAAAGATAATTGTTTCTCTATCATGATTTTATATGAGACTGTGTCTTGTATGATGCTAATTTTTAGGAAACCAGATCCCTTCATAGGAACAATATTAAACCATCAATGAATCAATAAATATTTCACCTCATATTATGTAGGTAGTACACATAAATCATTCCTAGCCTTCTAATTTTTTATTCATACTTGGAAAAATTCACATCATCCTTCTGCCTCGTATTCAAGAATTAGCTTTCCATATATGCTCATTATTGGTAAAGAAAAATATTTCGAGGAAAGTTTCCATAAAATACCTCTATTACACATTGTAAATATCTTCCTCTTACTTTCTATTATATATAAATGACCACCATTGATCATAATCTCCCATTAGAAGATATACTACCCTGACAACCTTCTCCCATTCTTTACTTCCCAAAGAGATAAATATCTTCTCTATGGAACATATCCACTTCTCTTCTAATAATGGGTTTGTAGTCCATATAAATTATGGATTCTTCTATCATATAAGGTAGTCTAATATTGTACCTCCATGTACTAGATCATGATTCTCCATATTGGTATGTTTATTATTCATAAACTGATTTAGTTTTCCTAGTATAGTAAAAAGTATATCAGCATTAGTCACATCATTAGAACCAACATAATTATATTTCATAGGATGAAACTCCCTTCATGGGATACACGTGTTCATACAGTTTCCATTCCTTCCACTATATGACATTTGTAAATAATTTTATACATTAAATTATACTACGAATCATAATGAATAATGTCAAAATAGTAAAACTCAAAACATAAATTGTAAATTTATTCAGGTCTAATATCATAATCATAAGAATGGTTTCTTTGGGGACATTTTTAACATTAAATCACGCATAATTATTTTTAAAGAAAATGTGAATTATCTAAATAATGTCCTCTAGGTGTGTCAAACTAGGTGTGCAATATTCTTGTCTTCATGTACTAGGTTACCATGTGTCAGGAATGGAACATATTTTCAGATTTGTTACTCCTGTGTAAAAATGCTACATAACCCCGAACACATATATTATTGAAACTTGTATGTATTTTATATATGGATCCAAAGAATATATGCCATAATGATACTATAGTATGAAATTTTATGATTAACCTCAATGTTTATCTTTTAGTTTTTTTCCTAATTTATGTTTACTAAATCCAGTTTCCATGGTTTCTACTAAACATCATTTGATACAATCTATATGTTCCCAGAACCCAATTTCCAAGAGCCAGTGGCTTATATAAAATCATTTCTATGTTTACAAGGATGTGACATCTTAAAGGAATGAACTTTTAGTAGTTTTGGAAAATTATATTCAGACATAATATTTACATTACAACTTGAATTATATAAATAACATTGTTACTTCATTGTAAACAACCATATAACGTTAGATTATTCATGAAATTCATTTATAATAATAATCATATTCACATCCTAATAAAATATAAAACATAAGAAAGTGTTGATATTAGTTGATTAATAAGGGTAATTAATATAGTAGAAGTTATCAGAATAATAAATATTAGGTATGGTGAATAACTAAAAACACATAAGATATCAAACGTTAAACTCAAGCATAATATGGAATAAATGAAATCTGAATGTATAAATATATATAAATAATCTTAACAGAACAAAACATAACCAAGGATATTTTACTAGTAAAATAATCACATGGTTTATCAATTAATGATATCATAATGAGGGAATTCATAATTTTGGACATCTGAATCATATTTTCAAGGCAACGACCAAGACATCAAAAAAATTATATTCTAAGGCCACATCCAAAACCCAATTATACATTGTCTTATGAAACCTACCGATGAATATAGGTAAAATATAAGGACTCACCCAACACGTGATAAGTCCAATGCACTCATTATATTAAGGGGGTTAAACATAAACAAAATTAACATATAATATTTAAATAAATTTCCCCTAGTTGTAATCATTATCACTGGCCAATCTAATTAGCATGGTGAATTTTATCGACTTAGCCCATCCATAATCAATCCAATCATAAACCATTTAATAACATATTTTATTTTAAAATAATATTATATCAGTCTCAATAAATCAAAAAAATAAATATATTTGTTTAAATAGATAAAAATTCTATAATAATATCATCAAAGAAATCTAGAGAATAACACCTCTTTTACATTTCAAAGAAGATTTATTATGGAAAAATAATTTATATATTTAATAATTGATTGTATATAAGGTGTAATTAAAATATATTTTTTTCCTTGAAAAAATTAGTTATTTTAGAAAAATAAATGTTCCTTAAAACATATTTTTTATGGTACTTGAAAATGGGTTAGAAATCAATATATTCCATTTAATTAGGCTTTCATATCCGGAAGGATTGAAAAATATCCTTATAAAATATATAACTCCCCATAAAATAAATAATGATTATGATTTTTAGACATATATATAACATTAAAAACGAATTTATGATGATTATATAAGAATAATTAAGGATTTGATTGCGGTAAATAGAGAGATAGCATAACCCCGAATGAAAAATTGAGGTTCGGTGGTAAACCCTTACCTTATGCCTGAATGTGTTCCGTACATGATCATAACATCCTAGATAATCAATTAAATTGCATTAATTAACTAATTAATAACCTAATTTTCATTGATTTTTTTTATTATAATTTTATTAAGTTCATTTAAGG
Source organism: Viscum album (assembly GCA_963277665.1). NCBI lineage: Eukaryota > Viridiplantae > Streptophyta > Magnoliopsida > Santalales > Viscaceae > Viscum > Viscum album. The sequence continues at coordinate 1,971,695,881 of OY728138.1, forward strand.
CCTTTTTTGAGTTATATGATATAATATCATTTCTCTTGAGAATTTGTTTCTGTTGTTTTCAAAATTAGTATAATTGTATATGAGTATGAAAGTTCATGTGGAATGGTTATAATTTAGAATAACTGAATTTAGATGATATAAATTAATATAAATAAGTATAAATGTTTATATATATCATTTTATTATATGTTATGTGGATTAATAATTAGATAAGCCATTTAGTGAAAATCCTTGAGCTTATTACAGTGGCATTACAATAAACACAAACTAGTTTTGATGTATGAATTATTATTTTTATATATACTAGTTAAATAAAATTAAATCCTTTATAATAAATATTTTATTTTATATTTTAACAATAATTTTTTTGTTATGAAAATCCTTGAAGATGATATTGAAGAACAAAATTTCATTATATACGAAGGTGTAAATCAGCACCTCCCGGATAATGATTTTGTTTTTACAATTAAATACAGGGAGTAAATGGATTCATGATGAGTATTCCATTAACATGATATAATAGCATGATATAAAATATACTAGAGTTTTAATGATAATTTGGAAAGAGTAGGTGGGGATATAATACTAATATAATGAACTGGAAGAGAAAATAAAATTAAAAGGGCAGAATTTTACCTCTTGAATACTCTTCTTTGAGAATCCTCTTAATGGGATTGATTTTGGTCCTATAATGATATAAAGAGATTTTGGAAATTAGGGAGGATATTGGGAAGATTATTAGGTTGAAATTTTGAAAGGATCAGAGATTGGAGGGAGTGAGGAGAATATGGGTGAAGGGTTGTTTTTATAGTGGAGGAGAGGGGTAATGTATCATTATATAATTCATTTTATTATTATTTTTATCAAGATAAGAAATAGTATTGATTCATGTAACTAAATATAGTAATTAATATATGTGATTTCTAACTAATGGTTCTTATATCAGCGAAAAATCATCCATGAATCTATAATTCATGTATTTAGCATTTATTGAAAATTATCGTATTTTACTATTCACAAAAATTCATGTATTTTAGGAAAATACAAAAAAATCAAAAAAACCCTTTTTTAAAATGTAGAATTAAAAAATGATCTCAATTTTAGGTAAATAATATTATAAATGGGAGAAATTTAATTTTAAATTAAAATCATCATTTCCGTGGAAAAACAGTTATTAAAATTAATATTGTTGTTATAACTCGTGGAAAAAATAACTATAGCATTATTAAATTATACTAAAATAATAAGAAAACAAGAAAATTATTTATGGATATATTTTATGAAAAATAATTTTCTTTTAAATCAATATTAAAATATTAAAATTGTTATTAAATATTTATTACTGAAAAAAATACCAACAGTTATTTAGTAATTTTTAAAAGTTTCACATACTAATACCATGCTATATTTATATCATAATTTCATGTATGTGGCACCTTAATATTTTTATAATTTTATGGATGAGGTAACTATTCATTTGGATGATTTACTATTCCTATGGGTCATATTAATATTCCTAATTTCAGGTTACTATTTCATTGATATAGGTTCATTACCTATTGAAAATACCTCTTACTTCCTTAATTCTTCATTTATGATGTTTGAATTGTATTCTATATGTGATTTTATGAGATCCATACTATTTGAAATAAACATATGAATATAAATTTCATTGTTATATTTCTAGGTTGATACAATAACTACCACATAAAATAAAAATGATGACTATATTTTATTTTTTAGTATAACTCAATATTTTGTGCAATGTAAGAATTTAGAGACAGTCATTTTGGAATAGTAGGTATGCCATAAGACATAACATTACTTATAAAGAAACATTACTATTTAATTAATAAATATTATAAAATATGAAAAATTATTATTCTATAATTATCTAGCATGATACAAATTTAACTCTTACAAGTTGGGACAAATATATCCTTACACCATGTTAAAAACGTAAACACAATTTTCATTGGTTTTATCTCAAAAAACATTACATTTAGTATTTAACAACAGTATTCTAAATTCAAGGGTGTAGAACACCCCATGTATATCATTATTTATTGTCAACACATTCACAATGAATACCATGGATATCATGAGGATTTGAACACAATATTGGAACACTCAATGTGACATTTCATACAAAGGTTCAAATACATAACATAAAATAACTTTTCATAACCAAATTCACATAAATTAAACCTCAAGACGTTGGGATACTTGTATACCACCTACATCATGTTCGTAGATTAAATATATTTTTTTCATAGACCTTGATCCAATGACTAGAAACCGTCAAGGCCCCAACATAAAATCTTTTGGAATTAAAATTATTTAGGGATTCAGATGGAAAAAAAAGTTTCACAATTTCTTTTCTAGAAAAAGAGAATAAATAAGAGTTTTATAATAAGCATGATATTTGATTCACTCCTAAATACACTATAGTTAGAAATGAAATGATGTCAGTTCATATTTAGTGGTCTTTGGAGGGAATTTTTTATCACCTAGTTTCTTATAAGATGTAATGTGGGAAAATTGGATTACAACCATTAATCATAGATAGTTAAAATGAAAAAAAGACCTCTTTTAAATATTATCATTGTTTGGGTGCACAATTGTCCAAATTGTACACCAACCATGTGACTCCCTCTATCCAATAGGGAAAATTTTGCACGATTTAGTAAGTCCAACCACACGGGATGACATGTCTTGTGGTGGTTGTGTTCCTGCATCTTTCTAAGGGGGCCCAGTCAGACAGCCTCTTGGTCAATGGCACACAATTATCTCTAATAGTGTTCCCACAATACAATAAGCACTATATGACATCATTTTACACAATTTCACATATAGAACCCTTAATACACCCATAATGTTCTTTATATACCCAAGTGGGAATTTATTAAGAAAAAGGGAAGATATTTTTTTTAAACAAGGGCATACCTCTTCGAAAGATCAAGATCATACAACCTTCCAACTAAATAACAACACATCATTAATACTACCTCCCATGAATCACAAATAATTCATGGTTAAAAGGCCTAGTTTCTTCACTAACATATATTCCTCTACATCCCACATTTCTTCCTAAACTCATCCAAACTTCCACATTACATAGACCTATGGCACAGTCCTACACCGCAAGTCTTTCTCACTGTGATGCCCAATAAGAACCAGATTCACTTCAATGGATGCATCATCCTCAATATCTACATCATAAATATAAATATCATTATAAGGTTGGAGGTGGTAATGAAAAATTTGAGACACATAAAAAATAATCCTTCATAACATCATACCACTATCGTAGATCTAGTTGGTACATCATTAGGATGAACCAATCTAGAATCATAAATGGGCCCTTGTACATGAAATCTGAAATTTCCTATTTTCAAATTCAGTGCATCCCCATTCTCAACTACACTCATGGTAAAAAAATCACCCTTTGTAAATTCTTGAGGTGAACACCATCGATCCTCATATTACTTATTCTTATAATGACCAATATCCAGACATATTCTATTCGACCGAAGATGTCAAGATACAAAATCATGAAACTGGGTCCCAATAACTCAGAATCACCCTCATCCTTTTCTATGAATTGATATATTTTTGGACTACTATAGACCACATCATATGGTGAAATTTAGATATTATCTATATAACATTTTTATAGGTGAAATCAACAAGTGCCAAGTTTGTTTTAAACATTCCATCGAAATTTAGGATTATTTCTCTGAACATATCTTGTAGCACCTAGATTCTAATCTATGAATTCTCATCTGACTATGGGTTGAAATCCATACTTTGAAACACCTGAGCACCAATCTCATTCTGTAAGACATATTGAAATTGTAATGTAAGACATGGATCATGATCTAAAAAAATACTTTTTAGAACTCCATACAACCACACTCTCTCATGAACATATATGTCACCCAACTATACCTTTGAAAATTTATCTATATTAAATGATAAATATTAAATATTTTTAACCACTATATATTTACCTATATTATTCCATTCATCTAATGTGTCACTAGAAAACGTACCAAAAATTCCGTGAAGACATTGTCCAACTTCCATTCTGGAATGAAAAACGATATCATCATACCACTTGGATATTAATGCTCATACCTCACCTATAAATGCATGTATCAGTAAATCATGAAACATGAAACCCCTTTATTCAACATAATCCACCAATAATATCTATAAATATCCTGATACATTTTCGTTAAACTCTGATACACCACCATTGTTGAGTCATTGAACTCAAGAATAATCATATCTTTCGTATATGTATGGAAAACAACAAGGACATGAGAAAAAATGAGCACATTATCTTTGATGGTCTATTCATAATGAGATTCCCCACCATCATGGCCTTTCCACATGGCTGAATACTTTATATACTCATGCTACCACTCCTTGATCTGGATCAAGAGTGTTGAATCTACTAAAAAAGAGACGACTGCCATCAATCCCTGTTCCTCCGGAACCTATATATTGTTCTTAAGGAACTATTACATCATCTTAAACATAGAACTATAATCATGGACTACCTGAGTATGTATCATCTATGTCATATAATTTTAAACACTACTTCCCTTTACTGATGTGTAATTAATCTAAAAATAAAATTACTACATGTGCTCAACCCATATATATGTCTTGTTATTTAATTCATGTTGGGAGAAGATATATTTAAGGATTTCTCAGTCACTATACACTATAAACCATTCACCCAATAATTAATGATGCCAACACATCAAATAATAAACCACTACAACCAACTCAAGATCTTGAATATGATAATTTTGATCATGTGGCCTTAACATTTGGGATCCATAAACCACATCTCAATCTCCATACATATACACTACTCCATTTATGACCCCAGAATCATAAAAAACATGATATAATTCCCACCTAACTTGGGTATGATCAAAATAGGTTAGGTATTATTTTCTTTAACTCCCAAAAAGAATTGTCACATGCTTCTAGAAACAAAAACATGACAGCCTACATGGTCAACCACAAAAGTAGTTTTTCCATAAATGAAAAGTCATTGATCTGCCATCAATATGATCCTGAGAAACCCAAAATGTTTATAATGTGAAAACAATTCTTAGGATACTCAAATGATACAAATACATTGAAATTTTATGAGTTCATTAACAATACTTATTCAATGATTATGTGACCCAACAAATTTGTGCTTTCAATCTATAAACATCTTTTAGAAATATTGGCAAATAAAAATAGATCTCTAAGTGTGTTGAAGACTATTTCCACGTGTTTAGAATGATCATAATGAGAATAGTATTATACCAATATGTCCTATATGAAAACAACCAAAAAAATCCAAGAGAATGTGGAAATTTTATTTCATCATGGTTTTAAAAAATATTAGAAACTTTTTCAACAACAATGACATAAAAAAGAACTCATATGGGCTATATACACTCTTAAATGTAGTATGTTATATATCATTAGATTACACTCTTAGATGACGATATTCTAAAAAACATACCATCATTGAGAACACACAAGAACCCTTCATTTGGTAAAAAAATCATCCATTTGTAAAAGAGGATATTGTTTCCAACTGTGTTCCCATTTAACTTTATGTATTCAAAAAACAAGAAAAAAATCCATTATTTCTATTAGAAAAGAAGACCAGAGAACAACAATGTGAAATAGTTGGACGAATAAATACCTTACCCTCTATCTCCACTAGCAATTTCCTGAGCTCTTGAAGCTCTGTTGGTTCCATCGTATAAGGTTGAATAGATATCAAATTAGCATATGTACTAACTAAGTCATGAACTCAAAATATCTCGTATATAGAAACCCTTAGAAATCCTTAAGAAACATGTATTAAAACCAATTCCTTAAATAAAGAAATCAATCACGATCTACTCCCCCACCATCAAGAAATAATCTTTCTAATTGGGTTGAGAGATCACTTAAATTTTATTGAACTGGACTTCCCCGGCCCTCATGGATAACACATTCTCCATGAAAACAGAAGATTCACCCTCAAGGAACATGAATGTCGCAGTCTGGTAGTGATAGTCAATATTGGATCGGTAAAACACCGACCAATCCATCCCTAATGTCATGTAAAATACTAACATCTCATTAACAAACAAGTATTAATGGATATGGTACCCACAAAAGTCATGGGAATGAGACTTAAATTTCTATATATATCCTTATTATATTCTTAATTGGGTTTCAATTACCATAACCAAAAATATATATTCCACCACTTTAACAAAAAAATTATAAAACTGAGTAGATGTTAAACAATTTGAGGCCCATGTTTCTAATAATGCACTAGAATATGTTGAATCTGCAAGAATTGCACTTCAAATAGTGGATTTTCTAGCTTCACCACCACTAGTTGAAAACCTAACAATATGAAGCCGAATTTACCCTATACCTTGTGCTCTATTAGGATTTCCAAGTGCTTCACTACACTAATTATATGGACACTATTATATTAATTCACCATTTATTCCACCCAAACCCATCCGACCCATTGAACTCCAACTTCATTCCTGATAAAGGGTGGAAGACCCTGTTTAATAACTTTTTAATAGTCTTCATCCTCTATTATTCTCCACTTACTCAGGCTTCATGTAGATCCTTTATATATATTCTATCTTTTCCCATGTTATACATGAGACTAGGGGTCAGGAACAAATCCCACACATGTATCTCAGCCTTTAACATTGAATTATTACACCCACTACTGAAAACATACCCTATACCAATGAATTGGAACCATTTGTATAGGCCTCCAAACTTTTGGTATAGCCTATACCAACGGTTTGCAGAAAAATTTACTAGTAAGTCATGGGGATATGTCTATACCAACAGTTTTGAGAAAACAGTTATTATAGTCCTATACCAATGGTTTTCGAAACCCATGGTATAAGTAATATAAAAATCTATACAAACAGTTCCATAAAACTGTTGGTATATGTAATTCAAAAAAGAATCATTTTGTTGGTTTTGATCCCAGCACCTCTGGTTTGTGATTTAACGACCTAAACACTTACGTAACATACTTTTGTGAACATAATTTCATAAATAAATATATATATATATATATATATATTTCCATAAGTACATTAAATTTTGATTTTTTTAATGTCCTCCGTAAGAAGATTCCATTAAAAATACATGTACCTATACCAAAATCTCTAAAAACATTTGGTATATACCAATACCAAGGGTTTTGAGAACCGTTGGTATAGGTTATTTGACTTTCGGACCTATACCAAAATTTCTAGAAAAACCATTGGTATAGTGGGGACCTATAACAACGGTTTGAGGTCAATCCATTGGTATATGGTCTCTATTATGGACATATACCAATAGTTTTCCCAACAATTGGTGGTATAGGTCCAAATTAGTGAACTATACCAACAGTTTTCCCAAAATCGTGGGTATACCTTCAAATTAGGGACCTATACCAACGGTTTTGGTCAAAATATTTGTATAGGTCCAAATTAGTGAACTATAAAAACTGTTTTCCCAAAACCATTGGTACAGATCTTCTTTCCACTAGTGACCTGATAACCACCCAGAGAGGCCAATCCCTTTCCATGGAAACTATATCTACCACCACACTGTGTAAACTCTCAAAACAGTTCTTCCTACCATTTTAAGTCTTATGTCTAGACAACACAACTAAATCCACATGTCCGGCACTAGAGGACTCTTTCATGTTTCCATTAGAAATGACAACCTAACCACAACCTTAGTAAACCTCTTTGAATGAAAGATATTTACCTTGTACATGATCTCATATATAATTCCATTATAACATAATATCACCATTGATTCATCATACTCATTCAATTCATTAAAAAATCATTGAAATTCTGTAAATTATCCTTAAAAATCCAACAAAGTTATAATTACCTTAGTTAAAAACCACACCTCCCTATTCTCTTAGATTGTTTGGATAGAAACTTCAGAGAAACTATTTGATAAAATTCATCCACAAAATACCATCATCATGTTCATTCTATACAATGATATCCCACCCTGGGTCTTACACCAAAAACTATATAAAATATTAAAAGTTCTCACAAATATTATCTTACCCAATATTACTTGAAACCATTGGGGTTTCATGTCCCATAACTGGAAGAGATATCACGGTGATATCTGCATGTCACCCAAATGGTAAGGGTTGTTATAGTATCATATCTCAATAACTCCAAACACACATCTCAAAAAATAATAACATATGGTTACAATAATGATGAATAAAGTGTCTCACATATATTAAAAATAAATCACCCCACATACACTATTCCCATGAATATAAACACTACAACATTTCTAATCACAATCACTCTTACACTGTTCCATAGTCAACACATGAAAAATAAAATGCATGAACATATTACCTTTATTATTCATCCATTATAATCATATCACATTAAAAAATCTTTCTCATTTAGTAACTATTATAACCATTAAATTAGACTCTTTTAGTTTAATTTATTTCATCTCCTTTAATACGAAACATTTCATACAGTTATAAAAAACAGAAAATTAATTTCTTTCACGTCCCACATGCTTTTCCCCCATCCGTTCCCAACATGATGGATGTGACATATGTCCTGTGTTTAAAAATTGATTCACGAATATAAAAACCTCATTTCATGATGGTCCATGAGAAAAATATCCTCAAATAATAACATCACGCAAAGGGTTTATCATCCAAAATGAAATAACATTAAATGGTAATAGGGAACCTTATGATAGAAAATCCCACCCTATATACATGGTATTACCCACTAATGGGTTAGATAGTCCCATGACTCAGCTCATTGTGAAGGCCTGGCACATAGAATTTTCAATCTACCATTCCCAAATACAAATGAAATAGAAATTAAAATTATTTGATAACTAATTCTCATGCCCCGACCTAGGTGCCACTATAACCAGTTCCCCATGCCATGTTTCCAAAGAACCATAGGTCTACCTGCCCGTATTCTAGATGGTACCATATAGTATTGTTGTTCTGATGAAAAACATGGTAAGAATATACACTTATTTTTAGAGTAATCCTCAACATGTTAAAAAACAATTGAAACAATATAAATTAATCGCAAGAATATCAAATAAAATAAAAAAATGCGTAAATTCCCATAAACCATTATTAATTATTCAATTTCATATCATCTAGTTCCTAATTTAAAAAAATGTCAAAAATACCCAAAATAGATCATCACACTATATCCAGTTCACACGTCCCTACTACGTAATGAATCAAAATCAACAATAAAGAAAATGGTCCATAATGTAGTCTTGAATTGGAAACATGAGGTCTACTCCGGTACTCAAAGAATCCCTAAGAATGGTGTGAGTATAAATTGTTGGTCGTATTAGAGTACTCAAAAGGGGTTGAATTGAGTATCTATTAAAAAATTTACGTTGAAATGTTTTCTTAAAAAGGATCCACAATAAAAATGAATAAAACCTAGTTATTCAAGGTAATATGGTTATAAAAGGTTGAATGTTCAAATAACCTCTCATAATATTGATTTATTATTAGTAATATCAATATTAGTTATTGATAATTCTTTATAAGCTATTATAATTTGAAAAAAAAATAATAAACTCTATCAAAGACTAACTATCAAAGTAAAATCTAATTTTTTTTAGGAAATATATAATAATAAGAGAAAAAATAAATTCAAAGGCCCAGTGGATAATAAAATTGGCCCTATCTCAAGACAGGCCCTAATCCACTCCACTAGGAGATCGCCGACCACTGATTAGTTTATATTATTAAACTTGATCCACACCCTAAATCAGGGTAAACAACAGCAAACAATATATTCCCAGTCACACGACCTATTCCATAGAACTTTATGGGTAAAAACTACCAGGTCACCTAAGGACCTATTACAAAATTATCTATGGGAGTAAAAAATTATAAAAAGATATTAAAGGAAGGATATCTTGTATCTTTTAGTGTAGTTAGAGAGACAATGTGTGTTTTAATACACAGACACACACAGCTTGAAAGCTAAAAATAGTACTTAATAAAGAAAAGATGATTAGATAAAGCTAGAACTGCTCTGAGTGTTATTCTATAAATCTATGGAATTTTAGGATGAAGCCTATGCATGTATCGAGTCCACTTCTGGGAAACATAGTATTTTATGATTTCTTCTCTATTTACTAGTTAGAACTACCTCGTGTTCTTCATGGATTTGGTACTATGAAGATGATTTTTATTCTAATCTATAGTATTCTAGCCTTCTTATTGGGAGTTATTCATGTGTTCTTCCATTTTATCTTCCCGCATATATTATTTCAATATTCTAAAGATGCTCGTGCTTCTATTTCTTTACTTCTATGTATCTATGTGCAACTTGACTTTTCTTCCTTTTTAATTATGGATGAACACATTGGGGTGGACAGTATGCATGTTTTATATACCTTGTACCACATACTGTCATGTGAAATGTCTAAAAAGGAACAATAATTATGTTATATCCATTAAATCACTCCAATATGATGGTTTGAAATTGAATTGAAAAAAAAAAGATTAAATAAAGGTGTCATAGTCTGTCTAGAAATGGTGTCATTTTGAAATGGTGTTACCATGAAATGGTGTCTTCTTGTTTTCCTTTGAGCGGTGAGACATTCATGATGGCCTAGATGTGTTATGACCAGGAACCGGTAGTAGCGATATGGTGTTAGAATTACAGTGTTATGTGCTTTTCCAAACTATGAAAGGTGTCTCAGTAATAGTAGTGTGGAACCAATGTCCCAGACATCATGATATCTAAAACTGGTCATAGTGACTCGGCCATGGTGGATGGGTCACGATGTTTGGGTCACGATGTCTAGGTCCTTTTTAATAAAACTAGAAATTGTGTCAAACTCACAGTTTCTCAGATATATCCAAATGTCTGTATAAAAAATTAAGAAGTAATATTCAAATTATGAATTCGACTTCATCATTAATATAATAAATAATTATATAACAAACTCAATCATAGGTCAGAATAATCAAATATTTTTTAGTATTAAAATGATCTAGTGTAATATTATTTAATGAATAATGAAACCAACCATCTATACACATGATATGAGACAGATTAAATATGATTAACAAGATTTATAGTATGTACATGATATTTAATCATTAAAACATGAGGATTCAAACAATATCTCCCTTTTTGATGATCACAAATTTGCTGAATGAGATATATGATGTTATTTTTATGTTCTGCACCTTCTGGGATTATCAAAAATATAAATAAGAGAATAAACAACAACAATTCACATTGAATTTTATGGAAAATTATGTGTCATTACAAATAGTAGAAAAAAGTACAAAATATTCATATTAAGATACAATTTTCACTTTTCTTCATCACTAGCTATCTTCTCTTTTCCTTTGGCAACAGCATCAGAAAAAGACACAAGAGTAGAAGTAGAAGGTGAAGAACATATTGAGACAACATTCATAGAAGGAAGAGGGAGTCCTTCAAAAATATAAGGTTCCAAAGTATGTTTTGTGGAAGACTGAGCCATGTGTTGGTCAAGGATAATAGGTTTGATCTAACTTAGAGCCTGAGAGACAAACATTGAGGTTGAGGAAAAGAAAGTGGAGAAGGAAAGGGGTGAACCAGACTGCAAGGGTGCAGCTGCAGGAGACATAATAGTAGTGTTATGCAACTAAAGATAAGGCTTCAACAACTGAATGAATTCAGTAATAATCTCACAGCCATACTGCATTTCCCTCTCAAATCATCTTTCTTCTACATGAACTTGTCTAATAGTGGATTGAAATATTTTATCTTTTGATCATCAGTCTTGAATTCATGAGTGATAGTAGGTATTTCCAAATTCTATACATTATATTTGAAATGATTGATAATATCATTCATAGAGAAAATACCATTAAATATGAAATCCACTTTCTTAGTAATTTCTTCCTAAGAATCATTTGAAATCATTTATTGAATCCTCACCAAATCAAGTACCCTATCACTATTCTTTACAACACTAGATATACTCTCCTTATCAAATCCAATGAACATTGAATGGTGTTCCTCATTAACCGTAGTTCTGAGCAGATCATTGTCAAAAGATTGAGGTGAATGTCTTGATATAGTAGAGGTTGTAAATGTTGATTTAAAGAACTTATGTTGATTCATAAATTTATGTAGACATCCCTTATATTCATCAGTTAGTTTTTTAGACCAATAACAAGCTCACACATCTCTGGGACTATTTTCTTGTTTCCCTCAACCAATTTTTCAGCTAATGAATACATGTTTGGTTGATTCAGAGAGACAACATGTTGTGGAATATAACCACTAAAATCATCAAAAAGTTGAGAAATAGAATCTCATCCTGATCGGAAGACTTTTTTATATCATCAACCATATCTCTGAGAGACTTCAATTCATCTCTTAACTTTTTTTTCTCAATTATTACCTCTTGAATTAGATGAATCCTTTTGAGATTAATCTACACAATGACCTTCTCTAATAGAAATTCATCATAACTTTCAATTAGGTTTATTAAAATAGAAGGTTTGGTGTTCATGATCTTTTGAACCCCAGCTAATAAACTACCTCCAATGGCTTTCAAATCACCCTGACTCCTGAAATAAAGAGGAACTTGTGAAGTTTCAGGAACAGGAGCTAAGACAGGCTCATGTTCCTTTTAAGAGATTACTTCTAGAGTATAAATCGGCTTCTATTAAAACACATTAGACATGTCTAGGCCTTTAACCAAGGCAACCTGGGTATCATTTACATCAAAGTAGCTAGGGAACTTCTACCATGGGTCCACAATGCATTGATCAAATGGATTATTAATTTCAACACTTTAGAGAATAGGGTTCATCTCCCCCCCCCAACAAGTTCATCTCTCATAAGACTAATAGATTCAGTTCCTTGATCCAGTTCTAAAATATCATCTCTAATACTCTCACTCATTTTTATTCTAGCCAGATAGAAGGCTTGTTCCATTATTTCCTCAGTAGAAAAGATAATTTCAGGATTATATTGTTCTTACAAATGTTCTTCAACCACAACTTCTTTCTCAAGAGAATGTTCTTCTTCTAGATTCTCCTTAGGAACATCATTTTCCATTTGATTAACAACATATTTTATTCTAGAAGTTGGTTTTTCTTACAAATCAATACTTCTTTTTTCAAAAGGTTCTTCCTTCTCAACTATGTCTTGTAGAACATGTTCAAGGTATTCCGTATCAAAGACATTTTATTCTGGAGTTTCAATGACTACCTCTTCTTCCTCTTCAACGGGATAGCTGACAATTAAATCTGGTTCCAAAGAAAGATCGGATATATTTTTTAGGTTTTTAAGGATGGTCAACTAGATTAAACATTTTATATAACCTTTATTTATCCTACACCAAATCCTCTTTCCACAGATTCCAAATAATTTTCATTATTTTAACTGTAAATTTTGAGATATGGAATTCAAATTCCTTGATGACTTCTTCAATAGGTCTAACCATTCCTTTAACATATACCAAGCCGATATTGACCTGTAGTAGAATAAAGAGGTAGACATTGAGGTTGTCTAAATCAACTCATACATATGACGTATAACATACAAAGATAGATTAATCTTGGTTCCATTCCTCATAAGATGTATAAAAAAATATCATGATATTTAAGGGTAGAAAAATATCATTTCATTGGACTAATTTGATTATGAATAAACTTAAATGGGAATTTGGTTTCACCATCTAACTCACCTACAATAGCTCGTATTTTCTTTTTGTTTTCAGTCAAGCCTCCTAAAGCCTCTTCTAAAAAAATATATAACTAGGAGGAGGAAGACCTATCTGGTATTCCTAAAAATTCCTTCATGAGTTATCTATGGTAGGAAACCCATAAACTCAAGGAAAAGGTTCATCTTTGGCCATTAATCAAACTTCTTTCAATAAAACTGTCTTCTGTATCAAAAGAGAATGGGAAAAACTGATATAACTAAGCAATAAGCTTTGGATAAATCGACCTTGTCTCCTTTGTGAACCAATCCAGCCATCCCTACTCTTCTAGTACATTCAACACTAAATAAATACATGGAAAGAACCATTTAGGGCTTATTTCCTTTTCATGTACAACTATTCTGTCAACAAGGTTTTGGTTTAGTGGTCCTTCAGGCACTACCTTCAGTTCACTTTTCACGTTCTTCTTATATCTATTATTCTCAAGAGTGGAAGAGGATTTGCACTTCATTATTTTCATTCAATGATGGGTTCAAGAGAGAGAGATATTAGAAGGTGGTCTTATAGTTTGAGAGAGAAGGGGGTTTTTTTGAGAAAAGAAATCATGAGTGATTAAAAGAGTGAAAACTTTTTCATTTTTATCATCTAGGGATATCAAGTGTCACAAATTCAATAGCATGGGATGAATATAGTAAAATAACCAAAACAAAGAAACATTTCATAAAATAAAAATAAAATAAAGTAGTGTCATTACAGTGAGATCAGAACATGATTTCACGGTGAGACCAGGACAGGTTTTGATGGTGTCACCTTTATGGTGAGTCTCCACATGGTGCGACCATAATACCTGGGAAAGTATGTGATAGTCAGTAACTGAAATATAGTAACTGGGAGATCATTAACATGAAATAGAAACTCCAAGACAGTAAGATATAGAAGTGTATGAGTTAGACCATAATCTTCTAACAGTGGCTTCTGAAACTGTAAACTGTTAAACATTTAGTTGTGAAGTATTACACATTCTACTTAAAATTTATAATTCCTAATTCATGTATGATGTAATATATCCATTTAGAATTTAATAGTTTGGAGAATATATCAGAAAGATGATATTCAGTTTTAATGAATTCCAAAGGGATATCACCTTTTTGATAATGGACATTCAAAAAGTGATGTCTTACATTAATATGTTTTTTCCTAGAGTGTGAAACATGATTTTTTTTGAGATGTTAATAGCACATGTATTTTCAAAATTTATAAGTACATGCCAAAATTGATATCCATAAACTAGTCATGTGTGTTTCAGCCACAAGATTTATGCACAACAAATACCAGTAACTATGTAATCATATTCGATAGTAGATAGTGAAATAGAGTTTTTTTCGTACTACACCCTGATACTAGAAACTTGGGTAAAAGTAGACATGTTCAAGAGGTTATTTTTTATCTTATTTACATCCACCAAAATCAGCATCAGAATAGATAACTAACTAAAATTATTTTTCTCTAGGATAGAACAGTCCCAGATTGGGTGTATTCTTGATGTATTTGAAAATAATCTTAACAACATTTATAATAGATTCCATTGGATTTCTATGAAAACAATAACACATATATATAATAAGAATAATGTCAGGTCAGTTAGAAATTATGTAGAGTATGCCTCTAATCATTCCTCGGTAAGTGGTTTGATCAGTAGATTTTCCATCTTCATCACGATCTAACATACATGTAATACACATTGGTGTATCACTTCTTTTAGAGCTATCCAATCCAAAAGGTATTAGAAGATCATTACTATATTTTCATTGACTTAAAATAATACAATATTTTTTTTAATAATTTGATATCCAAGAAAAAAAAATTATTTTACCCATTAATTTGATCTACTAAAACTACATTAGAATCTTATCTTATAAAAAGGTTAGGATCTGTTATACCTTTTGTAAAACCATTAGAAATTATAAAAAGTACTTAGTATATCATACCATACTCTTGGATCTTGTTTTAAACCATACAAAGCTTTTGATAATTTAAAAACATGATTTCGAAAGTGTGGATTTTTGAAACTAGGAGGTTTATCAAAAAAACATCCTCATCTATATACCCATTAAGGAATTCACTCTTAACATCCAGTTGTTCAATTTTTAAATTCATATGAGCAACATAATCAATAATAATCTTGATGGCTTCATGTCTAGTAACAATTGAAATGGTCTCCTCATTGTCAATTTCGCTTTCTTGACTATATCCTTATGTAACGAATCTAGCATTGTTTCTAACTATATTTCCATCTTAGTCTACTTTATTTCTATACACCCACTTAGAACCTATGGTAAATATGTCTATATGTATGTCAAAAAGTTTTCAAACATTGTTCATTCTAAACTGATTTAGTTTTTCTTGCATTTCCATCACCCAAAATTCATCGATTATAGATTCATTAAGGTTTTTAGGTTCATGTAGTCAAAAAAAGATGTTTTTAAACAAGATTTCCAAGAGAATATCTAGATTGAGTTCATTTATGTAAATAACCTACCAAAGCATCTAAAGTATGGTTCTTGAGGAATAACTCTTGAGAAATATAGACGATTGATTTCCGGTTCATAAATTGGTTTGGGTTCTTTCTGACTTGATTTTGGAGAATTTCTAGGACTAGATATTTTCATATATTTTATTATACGATGGTTAGAGGATTTAGCATTAATGTACTTATTTGACACATCATCCTCTCGGTTCTCTAGAGAGGTCTTAGGCTCATGTTTATCTATCTCATCAAACTTCACATGGACAGATTCTTCCACTCATTTAGTTATTTTGTTAAACATCGTATAAGATTTACTAGAAATTGAATATCCTAGAAAACGGTCTTCATCATTATTAGATGAAATCATGTCAATATTGTCCTCAATATTAAGGACATAGACTTTTTATCCAAAGGCATTGAATTATCTTACTTTGTTTTTTCTATTGTTCCATGACTCTTATCGAGTTCTTTTAAGAATAGGCCAAATCAACTCTCTATTAATAATATAGAATTATGTATTTATAGATTCAGCCTAGAAATTAATGGTAATTCATATTCACTAAAAATGGATCTAGCATTTTCTTGAAAGGTCATATTTTCTCTTTCTACAACTCCATTTTACTGAGGTGTTATAAGGAAATAAAAACTATTATTATAGCCATTTTGTGAGAAAAATTATTCAAACTCTTGATTTTCAATCTCACATCCATGATAAATTCTTAAGGATTTGATTCTAATTCCACTATTTTTTTCTACTGTTTTAGCATTTTGGATGGAATGAGACTAAGATTAACTATTGTGAGACAAGAAGCATGTACAAGTTTATCAACAAATGTAATCTACAAGAAAATAAACATAGTGATTCCCATTTAAACTAGAAACTTTGGATGGTCTAAAATAATACATTATTACCAAATCGCGAGATTGATATGTTGACACTTATTTCGTTGTTTTGATATAAATTTTTTTTTTCCCTTTTCAAAAGGATTTCATGATTTATCATTTGGAAACTCATGTTTGGGTAGGTCATTGACTAATCTTTTTATAGTTGGATTTCTAAGGTAGTGATTATTACAATATCCTAGTCTTCCATTCCAAATCCATGATTCTTTGTGAGATACTATTAAACATTAACCATTTTAGAAACCATAGAATCTATGTTTATAGGGTATACATTATCAATTCTCAATGTAGAAAATAATAATTAATTTTTATAATAAAAAACATTTCAAGCATCAATAAATAAGTTAACATGAAATCCATCATAACATAAATGTGAAATAATAAGAATATTATATTTCAGTCAATCAACAAAATTTACTTTGGAAATTATAATTGAGTTAGAGTTACCAATTTTGCTAAGGCCGAGGATTTTTACTTTGGCATTGTCACCGAAAGTGACATGTCCACCATCAGTTTTTATTGGGTTCTTGAAGCCTGAATAGTCTCCAGTCACGTGTCTTGAACACCCACTATCCAAGTACCATAAGCTTCTATAGGACCTCTTTAAAAAAAATCCTATAAAATAGTCAAATAAAAACATACATTTGGAAACACATTTGTTTGGTTCCAGTAATATTAGTGACTAGTGTTTTAGGAACCCACATCTGCCTCATTGGATTCCTATAATCATTATATATACTTCTTGAAAAATAAACTCTATTTTATCTAGAAAATCTTGAAACAGTAGAGAGTGTATCCAAATTTGAAATAGTAGAATGTTTTTCTTAATGAGGGGTAAAGATGTATGCTCTAGATTTATAAACAAAATTGGTTCTTCCAAAATTTCATTTACCAGGATGATACCTAATTCTAGTAGAGTATTTAGGGGTAATTTGTTTACCAAGAATTTGTACCAAGATATATTTACCATCAGTAAACCTTTCAAGTCCCTTTTTTAATTTCACATTAGATATATTTTTTCAATTGTTTCTTATGAGTAATTGAACATTTCTCTCTATTTCTATAGAATGTTTAGAATTAATAGTTGATGTAAGAGCATACTATTTATTTAAAGACTTGAATTTATATTTTAGTAAATTAAATGTCTCTCCTGGGATATCGGAATACTCAAGCATTTCGTCATTAGAATTTATTCAGAATCACTATCATCTACAGAATAATTGGAATTATGTACAGGAGATTCTAGTGTTACCACATATGTGTTTTTCATGAAACACATATTGGCTTTGTTATCATGTTCATCATCTGAAGATTCTAAGTCACTTAAACTGTCCTCAGAAGCACACTATGTTTCTTTCATTACCATTTTATACTTTCAATCATTGTCCTAATATTTATTTTTATACTTGAGAATGGGACAGTTAATCTTCACATGTACATTTTTCATACATTCATAACATACATTCTCATCAGACTAGTCACTTATTTTCAAATATTTCTTCATGCTTCCCATTTGATCATATATTCCATTGAAGTTATGCTTCTTAAAATTTTCATCCTCTTATAAAATTTCTTAAACCATCTACCTAATTAATTCATCTCCTCATCACTGTTAGGTGATGATTGTTCATTGTCATAACTTTCTATAGAGACTTGCAGTTTCTCCTTTTCGTTACGCTTAGAGGGGTGGACTTAAATGCCATATATTTTCTTTTGTGTTCATCCTCCTCTTCCTTGATGGCGTTTATCTCTTCTTCATACATCATGAGTTTACCAATGAGTTATTTGATAGATAATTTGGTATGTAAAAAAGACTCTCTAATAGAGACAGAGGTTCCTCTCCATCTATCAGGTAGGCATATGATAATCAACATGATTTGTTCTTTTGTTGTGATGTCTCTTCCAAGAAAAATTATTTTGTTGTCAATACTGTTGAACATGAGATATATGTCCAAAAATAGATCATTTGGAATCATTTTAAATATATCATATTTAATAGTACATGTATTGAGTCTCATTTGGTTCACACTAGAAGATCCTTCATGAAAACATACAATGTATCCCAAATTTCATTGGTAGTTTTACATGTAGAAATTCTATTAAATTTATCACCTCTTAAAGAGTAGTATAAATAATCTATGGATTTGTAATTTTTATTATAGGTAGTCTTAGTTAGGTCATCCTATGTAATTCTATCAGTAGTAAAATTTTTATACTCACCTATAATTGAAGACCAAATTTCAAAGCCCATATTCTCCAAACGCATATTAATTTTAATTTTCCATTAAGAATAATTAGTTCTATTGATGAATGGGGGTCTGTTTTTTGTAGAAAATTCCATTATATTGTCTATAATAATGAAATATTTATAAAGTTCTATAAATTTAGAATAAAAAAAATTTTAATGAACTTTAATGTACAAATAATGTCACAGTTAAAAAGATTTAAAAACTGCGTATTAATTGGAATAAAAACTCATTTAATACCTAATGTTGTTAGGAGTAGATCACTCATTAAGTGGGTGAATTGAGTACCTATTAAAAAATTTCTGTAGAAAGTATTCTTAAAAAGGTTCCCTAATAAATATGAATACAACCTATTTATTAAATGTAATATGGTTATAAAAGTTTGATTGTTCAAATATCTTATTAGAAGACAGATTAATTCTGAGTAATATCAATATGAGTTATTAATATTACTTTTGAAGATATTATAATAAAGTAAAAATTAACAATTCTTCCGAGAATAACTAACAATGTAAAATCTAGTGTTTTTTGAAATATACAGTAAAGATGAAAAAAAAATCAAAGACATAGTGGATAATGAATGTGGTTCAGTATCATGCCAACACCAAATCCACTCCACTTGATGATCACCTGCCACCAATAAGTTTATATTAATAAACTTGATCCACACCCTATATGTGGGTAGAAAACTGTTCACAAGACTGTCCAGGTCAAATTAACTCTTCCACAGTTCTTTGTGAGTATAAAATACCAGATCACACATGGAACTCTTCCACACATATCCAAGGGAGTAAACAAAATTAAAATGATATTAAAGGATGTATATAATATATCCTTCAGTTTAGTGGAGGATAAAATGTGTGGTTTAATATAGACACACTAACAAATTTCTCAAAAGATAAATAGAGTAACAACATAGAAAAGATTATGAGATAATGTTAAAAGTTCTCTGAGTGTTATTCAACACAACTCTGTACTTGTACGATGAATCAAATGCAATAATTGATTCCTCTTGTGGGAAATAGAGTGTCAAAAATCTCGTGCACATATCTCCAGTTAGATCAAGTAGTTTTTGTTCGGGGATTTGGTACTGTGAAGATAATTTTTATTCTTATGTACAGTATTCCATCCTTTTCATCAATATTTCTTTGTGTGTTCTTCAGTTGTATCTTTTTCTATTCATTGGTTCACTCTTCTAAATATGCTCACGCGTCTCCTGCTCAACATTTTTGTATCTGTGTGCATCTTGGCTTGTCATCCTTTTTAATTGTGGGTGCACACGTTGGGTCTAATAGGATGCATGTATTCTAAACCTTGTATATTTTACTATTAGGTGACATGTCTATAAAGAAACATTAATTTGGTCAGTTCCTTTTAATGACTCAAATATGACTGTTAGGAATTGAATTGAAAACGACATAACAAATTAATGAATGGTGCCACATCTTGTCTAGAAATGGTGTTACATGGAAATAGTGACACCAAGAAACAATGTATTCTTCTTTTCCTTTGAGGGATGAGATAGTCATGATGACATAGCTGTGTTAAGATCCAAAACTGGAAGCACATGCATTGTTAGAATCCCCGTGGATCGTGCTTTTCAATTTTTTGAACGAATTATTAGAGAATGTAGCATGGAATCGGTGTCACAGACTTTAGGAGATCTGAACCGGGTCTTGGTGTCTCGGTCAAGATGTCTTGGTCACGATGTCTGGGTCGGGTTGTTTGGGTCCTTTTCCAAAAAACTAGAACTGGTGGAAAAATCATGGTTTCTAAGGCTTTTCAAAATATCTGTATACAGACTTAAGCATTAATATTCACATAATGAATTATACATAGTCATCCATTTAAGAAATCATTATATAAAGAAGTGAAAATAGGATACAATAATCAAACATGGATTTGGATTAACAGGATCTTGTGGATGTTTATATAAATAATAATGAAACCAACCGTATCCAAACATAATTTGAGATAGATTAAATAGTATTGACAAGATTTACTAGATGTACATGATTTTTGATCATTAATCCACGATTAAAACATTAGTAGTACAACACAACTCAGTAGGAGACCCCAAATAGTGTCAAAAAAATAACCATTCTAAAATATTTTATGTGGATTATGGTAAAAAAAATATAAAAAAAATATAAATCAGTTCCTAGTGATTAACAATACTTACATTATCAAAATTCATCATTACTTCCATATGTAACCCATATTCTTCAATCATGCTTCAAGCCATGCATCTCTTCAAAAAACATATAAATGTGGTCATGTTTCATGCATCAAAGGGATATTCATTTATCAAAACAATACATTAGCATACCACAGAGCATAAATTTATGTAATTATATCATGTCCATATGTGTAGGAGCATAGATCCTCAATCTAACATCGTAAACCATGTAATACCTTAGTGGGTCCAAGAGAATTAGTATATACCGAAAGTTGGGAGTTGATCCCCAATCATATCTATAAATCCATTTATTTCTCTGTTGGGTCCTAGAACTTCAGTATATCCCAGCCGATGGGAGTGGAACCTCAATCCAATATTTGATAAATACCACTGGTGACATGGACATGCAATTATAATAATTTATTTTATTTTTTCATTATGTGTCAAGAAACATTAAACACTTTAATTTTAGTCCAAACATACCCTTATTCCATGTCAACATGGTAAAAAGAACTATTATTATTGGTTTTACCTCATAAAGATTTAAATTTAACATTTAATTTCTTAGTTACAAGTTCAATGTATTTCTACACCCCATGGGAGTCCTAAACCACTGCTCACGGATCCTAAATGGATCCCATTGGGATCATGATAAGAATTACAGACCATTAGCATAAAAAATTTATCATTTCTTACAAACGTTTTAAATGCACAACATAAAAACATCTTTGAGAAGCCAAATACACATAAGTTATCCTTCAATACAATTGTATGTAACTTTTAGACCATCTAAACAATTTTTATAGAATAACTCTCACATACTATATCCCTTGATTCGATCTCAAACAACCTTCATGGACCAAGCATAAAATCAACATGAAAATAAAGGTTTTAGGGTTTCATAAGGAGATGAACAATTATATAATCCCTCTTCTAATATAATATAAGAATGTGGAGTGTTATACTAACATAGATCTTCCATTCACACATAACTACAATCGAATCATTCGAAAAATGATCGAGACTGTTCTTGGGAGGGAGTGGGAAGAAAAGGTCCACTGAAAAGATGACTTGAGAATGAAATTAGTGAAAAATTATGTTATCTAACATAAATTCCTAGAGGAAAAATGATAAAAATTACTCTATTAAAAAAGTGGATGGTTTGGATGTAAGGTGGGACAAACTATGGGATAAAAGCATGGATTACTCTATCTAATAGAGGGCTAAGAATTACTAGTTGGTTGGGCCACCTACATGGTTCTAAAACTTGTGCAGGGGCCTTGTTCCAACCTCTATCCAAGGGGGCTTGACTGCATAGTCTCGTGGGCTATAGAACAGAGTTATGTATAATTGTGTGAAAACAATGTGTTGAGAAATGTATGGAATCCATTATCCCTCTTTCACATCCCAAACCCTTGAGACACCCCCAAGGTGCCTCATATTTAAAAGGATCATTCAATTTTCTAAGAAAAGGGAGTTAAACTAAATTTTATACAAAGAGAAAAATTATCAAAATGTTTAGATTATTCCATAATTATATATTATTTTTGTGTATGAGAGGTGTATCTACAGGGACACCTTATTGGAATTTTTTGGTTTAGATCATCTAAATGTTGTTCGGATTGAATGATAATTCAGTTCTATATTTAATATATGTTGTATCCATTCATTTATAAAATAAATAATTCCTCATTATTATGATAAATTTAATGAAAATTTACGAGGGAAACAATATGACCGTATTTATTTATAAAAAAAATTAATTTCATGTTAATAGTTTATTTATGTTATATTTGCATATATAAATATATATATTATACGTATTTAGAATTATTATGCACCATTGATACAATACTTTTAAAGGCATATGAAAAATTGAATAAATTGTTTTAAAATTATTAAATGTCATAATATTTAGTTGAGTATTCTACTTAAAAACTTTTTTAGAATCATCTCAAGGATACGTGATGACTTAAGTGTCTTAATTAAATTTACATTTTTATTGTGATTAAATTAATTTAAAGGTTCTTTAGTGTCTTAAAATGACATTATATGATATTGAATTATTAAAAATATTTTTTAACACATATAAATATAATAAAAATTGATATAATATCTAAATTTATGGGAAAATTTTGATTATATAGTTGAAATTATATTTTTTTATAACATGAATTTTTTTTAAATTACATTCATGACACATAATGAATGATTTTTTTTATAACTTTTATGATAAAAGAAAATTAATTATAGGTTTAGACCAAATGATAATTTTTAAAATGACCCCAAAATATATATAAATTTTATTATTTGTTTTTATATCAAACTTATATTAATTATCATCAAATACATGTCACTTTTGTTCATTTTAATATGAGGTAAACATTATTATATTCGTGCATTTACATGATTTCAACCCACCTCATTTATAAAAGGTAATCTCTTATCCACTATTACTCACACCACTTGTGATAATTATCTCAATTGAGACAAAAAAAATTAATTTTATAACATCATACTCTTGTCTTATATCTTTCAGTATCACAATATTTCCACTATATTAAGGATTATGATGTAATCCAAGTGATGTTTTCTAAAGTAGATAATTAATTTTAACAAGAGTGTCCTATGTTTAATTCTTTTTCCATCCATTCTAATATTATTGAATAGATTTGAAATATTAGTATTATATCCTTCAATATAACTAAATGTTATTATGATTTTGGTTGAACACATTTTCATATCTCGTTTCCATCAAATAGGATATGAAAACATCACTTGTGTGTATGTGTGAACTACCACCTCAATGAAGCAGTGTGTTTCATTTTCAATCAATGACTGAAAATGGTTTATAAAAGTATTGAAATAATTTATATATATGATTTTTATAAATTTATATTTATTTTTAAAGATAAAAAATTACTTACCTTTTTATAATTTCTATCCATTGGGAAATGATAATTTCACTCATGTGATATTTTTTAATACAACCTCCATGAAGAAGTGTGATTAATTATTCATTATTATCCATCATCATTGGTCATAAGTATTTAAATAATTCACTAATACTAATTTCATAAAATTATTATTAGTAAATTAAAATTTTTATATTATATTACTTATTTATTTAATATCATTTGGAAAAATGGAAATTTTTCTCAAGTGTTGGTCTAGTATACCTCCTATAGGACAAGAAATAATTCATTTTTTATATCCATGTAAAATGTATGGTACAAAAACTGTATTTAATGTAAAAAAATTATAATTATTTCATGATTATTTTTTCATATGATATAACCATTGTCCCTTTAACACTTGTTAACCAAATGATATCAACATAGTCCTATAAACTGAAAATTTTCAAAGCATCTAGTGTGTAGTTATTCATTATAGTAACTAAATAATACACACTAAAAATTTCATAATTTAAATGATTATAGAGTAATAATCGTGAAAATGGATTTTAATAATGTATAAAGATAATATAATTTTATTACAAAACAATGATTAAATATAAAGGAAATGATTTGAGACAAAACATTGGGGTAATATTTTAAAAATAATATTTTTAAATTATAATTTAAACTATATTTCATCAATGTAAGGGATATTTTAAAATATTTCATGAATGATATTAGTTATGATTACAATATCTCAAAAATGTTTTTGAACTATTTTTTTAGTCGTTATAAACGAGTTAAAAGTGGACCTTTTAAAAAACAAATTATATAATTCATTTTAGACTTTCATTTCAAAATATATAATTAATATTTGTATTAACTATTATCAAGTGAATATATTTTCAAGGAAAAGGGGAAAATATTTTAATTTATGATTCCTTTACTCATTTACATGGTTTTTTCTATATGAAATATTTTTATTCAGTAACATTAAATTTTATTTTTTAAATATTTTTATGTAGGAAATGATAAAATATATTAATTTTTATAAGATATAAATATATGTTATTTAATATTATATTGAATTAAAATTCATAATTGTTTTATGTATAAAGTTAATTAAATACATTTTTTATTCATTTTATGGTTCTTGAGAATTTTATTTCATTGATGGGTGATCCTCGAACAACATTAAGGATGGGTTATCTTGATAATGGTATATAATGCTTCGGGTTTGTGACATAGTATTCTAATGATAGTTTATTCATAATAATTTTGGAAATTATGTGATTGGGATATTCCTTTATGAAGGATATTGTAATGATAACATACCATATTACACATATAATATTTTAATTATTTTTGACTTTTTTGAGGATTTTTTTTTAATTTTATAAGTTATGATAATGGAATCCTGATTTATGGAATATTTTTTATATTGTAAAGGATAGATGAATTTAATCAAGGGTTATCTTGTTTCCTTTCAATAATTCATGAAAATGATTTTTTTAGCTTTTTATACAAATTGATTTATGAAAATATTGTTCAGTATTGATGATTTCATGGGGATGTAAATTCATGCTTTGTGATGAAAACCATATTATATAAAAAGGATAACATAATTTTCATCCAAGACATTACATTGTGTTCTATAAAAAAACCACTTTATGATTTAGTGGGAATCACAAATTAAAAATACCAATACACCAACACACAACCCACATACATGATAAAAATAAAAAATTAAAAAGGAAGTCAACCAAATCAACATATTCCAAATTAGAAATCAGACCAACTATCTATCTCGGGTTATGAGAGAGTGGGGAGCCACATCTTGAATAGTGTAATGACATATCTATCACATCACCTACCACATTATCATCCCCATCAAAAAATAATATTCCTCATCAACATGTTTTTTTTTCATATAGAATTTCTATAGTCTCAACGAACCACTATCAGAGGACCTCAAGTTTCCTTCCATTATCCTCCAGAGTAAGCCGTCGTCAACATTGTTGCCCAATCACTGCCAGATTCAATAACTGGAATAGAATAAGTAATATTTAACCACCCTCATCAATCCACCATGGTTTTCATCAAGATCTAATACTTTCTACCGCAAAACACCAAGAATATGGAGCACTGACACAACTATAATCAAAATAGATAGAAATATTCCAGGGAACCATTGAACCACATCCAACATGGACTGCCAAATATTTTCTTCAAGCCAGCACTGGATGTTCCTTATAAGACACTATCGAATGATTTAATTTCACATCCCAAATCCTCCATGAAACCAATACAGTTGGAAATTTTACTTATAAATGAAGGAACCAAAATCCATATCATTATTAGAATCTGGTGAGAAATTCAACAAAAAAGAACATCATTAATAGGGCCACCAACCCCAACCAATGAAGCCACCACCATGTAAAAATCACACATGAAAGAACAATAAATGAAGAACACTTCCATGAAGAAATAATTGAGAGAGGATCTGACTAGACTGATGTTGATCACCTATAATCCAATGAAATTCAACCCTTACATACTATATTTCCTATGAAAACTATTACAATAGACCATAATATGGACGGAATCTTGGCCCTAGTTAAGAAAGTATAGGGGAAGAAAAAATGAGGGTTTCAATAGGAGAAAAGGATGCAAAGGGAATAAGTGAAAATGATAAATTAGGACAAAATATTAATAAATAATAATGTGATAAGAAATTTGGAAAGTGAGAAATTGGGGTGGGAGAATGAATGAGGGAGGAAATGGGGGTAGACGAAGCTGAAGAAGTGTTTCCCTAGCCTCCACCCTCTGAGAAACCACCTAGAAAACCCTAATGGAGAGTGTAAAGGTAAAGAGCTTCTCACATGCTCTGATATGATGGTTTGGAACATGATAATTCCTTACTTTTGGGTTTTTATAAATTCAAAATGGATTAAAGGGATTCCATAATTCTTATATCCCTTACTAATCCTTTTTTCTCATCCCATGTTTTCATATATTTTTCATAGGGATTAAGAATTCAGAATAATTAAATCAAGTTAAATTGTAACATGTATTGAATGATGAAAAAATTTTATTAAATAAAAATTATTGTAAATATAATAACCTATTTTTGTGGGAAAATGAAATTTAGTGGAAGATACCACATAGTTTTGTATGGTTCTGATTTGTTAGTGTATTTTTTAAATTCTCAAAATCATAAAAGACATTCTTGAAAAATTATAATGGTCATAACTTGACATAAATCATATAATTTTGGGGTTTCTATGATAAATGGAATTATAGTTGGTATTATAGGAATAGTTTCAGTATCTTTAGTGGTTATAATGATTTAGATAATGATATTCTAAGTTGACTAACAACCCTTATGGGATAATATGTCTGTGGTTGATCATATTCATAAATGATATACCACTTTGTTAATATTTTATTTGATTGGAGTTCCTATAAGACATGTATTGGGTTTTGATAAATGTTTTTGGTTTATGTTACCCATATGTTTATATAGTATTAAAATGAAAATAATATTTAATTAATAATGAATTTATATTTTTTATATATAAATAGGATGGTATTGATAAATAATATGTTCTTTGTTCACTGTCCTTTAGGGTTAATATGGTCAATGAAAAAATGGTTATTGTACTTTGGAAAAATATGACCTATTATATATATAACCTAAGATAAATAAGTTATTTAGTGACTCATTCATAAATGTTATTTTTTAATATATTAATTATATTGTGAACATTATATAAATAATGTAAATATAAATATTTTTGATAATATAGAATTTTATTTATGAAATGAATTTTGAATGTTCTTTCAGAGGATTATATAATTTTATTATTTACCTTGGTTCATTTGGGTCATTTTCTGAGAGTACTAGAATATTTTGAAGAATATGTGATTAGGGTGTAAATGTTTTTGTAAGTTATATTTGAACTAATTTATTTTATTTGGGAATAATGTTATGTTTATCGTAAAATACTATGTGATCAAATCATTATAATCTTTTTAATTCACATTTGGTCTTTTATATATTGAAATTATTTGTGGATATTTATTTTTGTAATGATATATGTTAAAAATTGATTATTATTATCGGGGTTTTAGAGATTAATGTAGTATTTCTTCCTATAGGTTTTTATTTTCATACGATATGATCATAGTTTGTTTTTACTATTTATAGTTTGGATTAATGACTAGAAATCGGTGAAATAATTTTTCATTCTTCTTTCTATATTATGATTTGTTAAATATTTTTTATAGTTATTTAAGAATAAATAATTCATCAGATATCATTTAGAATCGGTTATGACTAAGTGGTAGAAAAAATATTGAAAAAAATATTGTATGAAATTTCATTTATTTATTTGATGAATCAAATTATATTTTCTTATGATCTCATTCTTTAGTATATAATTATACCTCAAAATATATAAATGGATCTTAAAATTGATTTTTTTTCATTTCACAAAAATCTATAATAAATTTACAGTTTCTTATTAAATTTTAGAAATTAAATTTTAATTAAATGGGTAATCCTTGACTAAAATATTTTATTAACATTTATACATTTATGAAAATAAATTAAATCTGATTTTCAAGATAATTTTCTTCCTTAACTATATTTTTACATACCATCAATTTAATCTTTATTTGGTAACATGATTATTTGTTATACCATATGATATTTATAATTACATTATAATATTTATAAAATGATATTTTAATTTTCCTATTTATGACATAGTTAAAAAATATATATATTTTCAAAATATTGCAAAATATTTTTTATTTCTTTATCATTTGTTTTATATTACACTGCTTGGAGTTTCTGATAAAAATGTTAAACTTTTATTTATTATACTATATATAAAATTACAATGATAAATTTTAATTAATTAGTGAAAATTTAAATATCCATGAATCAAGAATTAATATTCATTCAATTATATATTCAACACCATGTGGTAAAGTCAACATCAAGCTTAAAGGAAACCATGATATAATATATAAGTATTATTATTTAATTATGAACATTTTGAATAAGAGGGTGGTTTATTGGGTATGTATAGAAATAACCCTATAATTAAATATATTAGAATATTTTATTTACCATATTGAATAACAAATATTGAATTCATACTAAATAAATAAAAACAAAGATAAAATCATTTCAAGTAAAAAATGTTATTTTTATTACAACTATATTTATGTTCCCAAGGTATTTTTATCACCCTGGATCTAATAAAAACTATTTATAAATTTTTATGATGAAATAAGTTGAGTATACTTAAAATTTATTGAATTAATATTCTATTAATAATTTTTAGTCAATGTATAAAAACAATTTAGATTAATTCTTCAAATGTAAAATAAATTCTCCAAAAAGATACTCCATTTTTCAATGGATATAAAATTAATTAAAATTTGTATTGGATTTTTTAAAAATAATGGAAATAATTTTTTAAATTATAATTTCATAACATTCTTATGATTTTTTGGAGAATGTTCTGAAAATAATCATTTTTGAGTTAATAGTGAAAGCGTTTTTCTACAAAACTATTATTTCATTTCATTAGATAAAGTAATTTTAAATATTTTTCATTATTTTAGTTATTTTTTAATTTAAATAAGGAACATTTTATTAATAATAATATAATTAATTCAATATTAATCATCATCATATTATAATTAGGTATATATACTTTTTTACGTATAAAAACACATTTTCTTAAAAAATGTTTTATATAGAAATTTTAACCGTAATATTAAAATAGAATCCTTATAACTATAAAAATTAAATAATATAGAATGGATTATAATATTTAAATCATTGTTCCAAATTTTTTTACATTTAATTTTATTTTTTGGTCACAAAAATATGACATTGAGTTTAAAAATGATTTATGTGAAAAAGTTAAATTAGTGCAATAAAATTTAATTATGTAAAAATTGAAAATATAGGTAATTACATATATGTAATTTTTTATTTATGAGATTTTGAACGTTTTATAAAATATATTTTTCCATTACTGAATCGTTCATTTGGAATATTGGATTGATTCTAGTGGAAAAAGTGTTATATTTTATAAATGTCATTTTTAACATTTTATATCATAAATAATATATTTTTTTATGTTACGTGTGAATATAGATTATGAACATTACATGATTACAATTGGTATTTATAGTATGTTGTTTTCATGTATATAATTTATTTTTATATATATATATATATATAGTATTATCATTTAAAATGAAAATGTGATGCAATACAAATCTTGGGTTGGCATTGGAAAAATAAAAAAACAGTGATAAATATATTAAATGTAATAATATTTAGAGGTGTTTTTATTTTTCACAAATATTATATATAATATTTAAAGTTAATTGATTGTTTAAGTGTTTTAATTCAAATAAAATTTTCATCATGATTCATTTAACGTAATTTTTTAAATTGTCTAGAAAGTGACATTAAAATTTATTAAATGTTTTTAATACATTATTTAAATCAATAGAAAATCTTGATAAATTAGTTAATTGCTATATTTTATATTACATATTTTATATATAATTAATTTTATATTTATGATTCAATTATTATTTGAAAAACAACTTTCGTGAACCTTAATGATTGTATTTTTTTACAATAGTTAATGTTAAATAATAAAAATGAGGGGGTTAAATCTAAAGATACAGTTTAAAATGATAACAAAATATTTATAATTTTTTGGGATGACAATATTTTGACCTTATTCCCCTTTTATGGGATTGTACGTAACTTTTGAGCTATTTTAATTGAGTTATAAACTAACAATATATTAATATATCATGTACATATAAGATTGTCACATACCCTACTTCTAATGTGGAATATCCTCCCCCATATTCCTAATACCTTCTGTGTAATTTTGGTTCATCACACCCAAAAAATAATACTTATCATTCTTATTCAAATTTCCAAGAGGATAGGGTCTCATGAATAGTGAAACCAAATAAGGGTTATGGTGTGTGAAAGAGGGAATTTTCCAAAGAAGTGGTATAATTCATAATCGGGAGTTTCAAGATTATTTCTTATTCTAGACCATTGAAATATTCATCAACCGTGATTAAATAATAATATTAGTATATTCAATGAGATTGAATTTTATTATTTTTATCTTAAATCACTTTTTCACCTCCATTTTCAATCTTTAGAGAATTGTAATCTTCACTTGTGTGTATGTGTGGACTACAACCCCAAAGGAGTGATGTGTTTCAGCTTCCATCACCACCTAACAAAACTAGATATTATGATGGTATTATTTAATATATAATATTTTTATATAAATATGATTATTTTTTAAATATAAAATATTACCCAACTTTATACCTTTCTATCTTTTGGAAAACGATAACATTGCTCATGAAAATGCGTGTAATGACACCATATAACCATTTTTTTGATTCATTTGTCATTACTATCTAACATGGTTTTGTATTAGGATTAAACAAATTAATAAATATTAAATTTATTAAATATATAAGTTTCATAAAAAATTTACTATTTTATACCTAATTTCATTTCCATCCATTATTAAAATGGAACATTTGCTAATATATATGTGGGAACAAACACCACCATGATATTGAATATTTCATTTTTTACATCAAACTTCCATTGAATGTTATATGATATTATTTATGAATAAGAATAATTAATGAATCATTTTTATTATTATGGAGATGATAGAACCATGTTCCATTTTACATTAGTTAAAAAACCATTACCATTTTGGACATATGATTAAAATTTCCTCAAAACATCAAAAATAAAGATGATTTTTTATAATTTAATTAAAAATTAATGAAAATGACATAAACAGAATAATGATAATGGAAATAGAAAGTAATTAACAATGTAAAAAATTGGACATAATTTTATTACTTCCTATAAGAGTCATATAGACAAAAAAAAGTTGATACTCAATTAAATATATATTCTATATCAATATTTTAAAGTTTTCCTTCTAAATATTTTTATCAATGTGAACAGTATATTAAATGATTTACTTAATGATGTAATTTATTCATCAAATTTTGATAATAGGTTTACTAAAAAATTGTTTCCTTTATTTTTAGGGTACTATAATGTAATATTATTAATGTTTTCCATACGTGTAATTTTTTACTTTTTTACCAACATGTGAAATGAAACATTTACTAATCTACTGTAAAATAAATGGATTTCTCCTTCACTAGGAAAAATTATTTAATTTATCATTCCGTAACTTTTTTATGTTTTTATATTCATTGAAATGGTTTTTCTTTTTTTCTATAAATTATAACATTTATAAACGTTTTCAATGGAAATGAAAATGTCACAAAATTTTTATGAGAATACTAAAACAATTAATACTCATGGTCTTGAATGATAATTCAAATGTCCTTTATGGTTAAACATAAAGATATATGTATTTTTATTCCATACTTATTTTATATTTTATATCAATGATATGTGATACTGAAATATACTTGATGACTGGAGAGAATGATATATCTCTCTAATGAATTGGGTAAATTGAATGAGTTTACCAGTGATAGGTTACTCAAAATTGATGTGAAAATTATCAGGATAAGTGATTCCATTTCATGGATGATTTTAAGGACATTTCATCATGCCACCAATATGGGATTTTTCTTATTTATATTGAGTTTAATGGAAATAATTTCAGTTCATGTGGTTATATATTAACTCATAATTTAATAAATATATATCTTATTCCAAATATGATACATTTTTTCATGTTTTATAAAGAACACTTCACAACAATGATTTTTTATTGTATGTTTTTTACAATAAATTTTATGAAAACTTTGGCATTGATTATGATTTCATGATGATGTAAAATATATATTTTAGCTCAAAATTTTATTATGTAAAATGGAATACAACCTTATAGGTTTTAAAAATTATCAACTAGTTTAATGGGTTTAATTCATTTTATATTCTACACTATGAATTATTTTATCATTGCATATTATCAAATATTTTTTATAAGTCATAATGATGTATACATATTATAACATGTTATATGATTATACATATTTAATAAAGACAAATTTCAATGAATGAAACATGAATGTAACCATAAGATCTCGATTTCATGTGAACAATGGACTTATAGTGGATGTGCCATCTTTTTATATAATTATATTGATATATAATATTATTTTTAAAATTCCTTAAAAACACTAAACAGAAAAGCAAATTTAAATGAATGTAAATTAAACCCTTGTAATAAATCAAGTAATTATGGTATTGTTATATTTATGACTATTATAATTATTCTCTATGTCAACCATTGAAGTTAAATTTAAACCTAAATAGTAATCATTGTTGATGGACTATTTTCTCTTATTTGAGATATCTCAAACATAGGGTTTTTGTATTAGTAAACTAAAAAAGGGAATTGGTATAACCCTTCAAGGGGACTCACACATGTGTTTATAGGGATAGGAATCTTCAAATTGCATCAAATTTTTCTGGTTAAATTTGAGATAAAATGAATTAAGCCCTCTAGTGTCATGGTTAAAGTACCCACTTATGACAATGAGTAACCATTGTTGTTACCCAATTCTTCCTATGTCAAGCATGTAAGTATTGGAATGCCAAAACTATGCATTATTTAGAACCAAAAAATTTTCATTAATATACATGGGACCTAATGAAGGATTATTTTTCATGAATTTAATTTATATTTCATTTTATAAAAGTTTTTGTCGAAATGATCATCGAATATTGGTCATTGAATATTGGTCTTTTAATGGTATTTATTGGAAATGGGGTTGGGTATGTTGAGATAAAAACATTTTCATCGATCTCACGTTATTCTTTTTTATAAACATAGGGTTGATGATACATCGACAAGATAATTGGTTAGTATTTCTTCATTATGGAGCACTATTTCATTTAATTGTGATGGAAGGGTCTATTTGATGTTAGCATCATTAAGATTTGGTGGTGAATCAAATCAGGGGAATATGTTAGAATTATGATCATAAGTCTTTGTATTCCATTACATCGATTTCGGGATGGTTTTTCAATTTAACAATTAAATAAAATATTTGTACACATTTTCAATGAAAAAAAATTCAGACATTATAATTGGATTTTTTATTAATGGAAAAAAATCAATAATGAGGCTAATAAAAATATTTTAGTCATTCATTATATTTTAAATGATGTTTGGGAATAAAAATATCTTCATTAACCAAAATATATATGGTTGGAAACTAATAAATGGATCAGATACACTGAATTACGAATATTAATGGGGTTATATTGGAGCTAAGATATTCCAAATTACTGGATAACCCAATGTAAATTTTTTAATGTTGTGTTGAAAATCCTAGCATAAGACCCTTGCACTAATTCTTGTACACTGTCCATCCAGCCCATGGTAGTCATCTAGGAGAGATCACGTCACTTTAAAATGTATTTCACAATTAAAAAAATTATTTACATTCCCTCTTTTTTGATACTTTCTTCTATATCTACTGCATTATTTGTAAGAAGTAACCATATATTTTATGAATCATGTTGCTAAAACACCTTTTTAAAGGTGATAAAAATGGTCTAGAATATCCTAGAAGTATTGGGACTGCATACTCTACCATCTCTCTAATGACTTAAATATATTATATATAAATAAAAATTAAACTATCCATGTGCAGAGAGAATATTGTTGTATCACTGTGAAAATCTAGAAGATGATATACTCCAACTATTCACATGAAAACTAGAGAAGAAGGTGTTTATGTCACACTATATATATCTTCAGAAAAATATGGTGTCCAATATTAATATTATAAATGAAAAAACCCTTTCAATTCCCTATTTCTAAATTATTATATGAATTTGTGTACTTTGTAAAAATAATATATGGAACATGATTTCCAAAACTATCACCACCATATTTAGGGATTCTGTTTCTGACTAATGTAATGGCGGTAGAGAAAAATGGTACCTTGTCCTTAGGGGTATATTTTTCGATGAATTTTCTTTTTCATTTTTGGACGATCATACTTTGATATAATTTTAGGTTCTTTTAAAATATATAAGAATATATGTGGTATTCATATCACAATAGTATGAATTATACTAGTATTTAAGTTGTTTTTTTGAGTACTTTTCTTATTAGTTTCAAGATTCTATTTGCATCCACATAATATGAGGTAAAGTGTGTATTAATGAATTGGATATTCAAACTATATGGGGGCCATATACTAGGTGTAGTGAATGAATAATTTTTACCTATATCAAACTTCTTGTTAAATGAGGTGAAATATATAGAATAAAAGAACACATTACTTGGATATATTAGTGAAGATATTATGATGGATGTTCATATTTATCAAAAAAATAAATGATATAGGACTACTCTCATTATTAATTCCATTGGTGATGAGTTGAATGTAAATATACTAAAGGGATTTGTATCTCATTTAAATCATGGAAGAGGTGGATCATAAATACAACGATTATATGGAAGATACTATATAAATTAGGGATTCTGAGTTATCCCAAATTTAATAAATATCTTTAAGTAATTTGTGTTTTTGAAAAATTATTTAATCAATTGTTATTACATTATATAAAATATCATGTGAGTGTCTAACCTGTAACGTTCTGGATCCAGAATCCATGAAAAGGTGCCCCGTACCGAGCATTCCATATTTCCTCAAGAGCATTTCTGCAAACACTATAGGATGTCGAATAGATTGAGGGCCTAGGGTGTGATAATGGGGAATGTATTCCCTCATTAGAAAAGTGCAACACATTGGAATAAATAATAACAATAGCAGAAGCAATAAAAAGCATGAAATTGTGGTTAATAACAGAAAATTGGAAGTTAAAGATAACAAGAAGGCATATAATATCTGAATGATGAAGCATGTCACATGTTCATTGAATGCATTGAAAATAGGATACACTACTATCAGGTATAATACATTATTAAGGTATAATAATAAAAAATGAATCAGGACAACATCACTATCATTTGTTTGGTCCCATTCTCCCTTACTCCTAAGCAGTGATCAAATACCTGTATTAGGAGCCCTGACACAAGAAACACCTCCACCAATATAGTTTGTTTAGGACCAATAAAAATTTACTAAATAGGGATTGAAAAATAAATCCCAATATAAAACCACTAAATGCCTCTTCCAATCATTCAGTGAGTATATGTTGTAGTAGTGTATAACAAAGAATGCATTAAACTAGGAATCACTTTAAACTAAACAATCATACAAGTATTTTTCCTTTTATAACATTCATGTTTATTAGGAAATTCAATTACATTCAATCATAAGTTGATGGGATCTGGCCATGACCAGTCAATCCCCTAGTCAATAAGATACAACAGATACCTTAGTAAGAAATATATCATGTAAAAAGACTATCAATTCAAAGCTTGTACATTTTCTTGGTAGACGTGTCTAAAGTCATTAAAAAAGTCACACCTCAAATCAAAACATTTCCCTCAGGTACTCCGAAAACATAAAAATTACATGACAATACGAAATTTTCCATAGGAATTACAAAACATAGCCCAATTACACACAAAACCTTGTCATAGGAATAAAAATACCTCTTATTGTAGGCAGAATAATTCAACAGGGCCAAGCCAAACATATAATCAATTCAATATAAGGAAAAAATTGCAATCTATATGGTATTACATGGTTAATAAGGAAAACATTTAATTATTATTCATTTAATTACCAATTCATTTCAAACAACCCATAACAAGGAAAAATTTAGAGATAACTATAGTTATCCTAGGCCAAAAGTCCCAACAACAACTATCCAAAGGAAAAACACCTATGGGATATCCCTTAATCAAAATTAGGAGTCACAACATTCTTCAATTCTCTTAATTAATAACCTAAACATCATTAATAATTAAAACAAATCAATTTCTCATCAGAACGAAATCCTAATCATGGGAATGTGGCACTACAACACATATAAACAACTGGACTTATGAAATAAGCATGAGACCACCTACCTCATCATATAAAGACTCACCTCATACATTCTCAATGTCCAATTCAATCTTGAATGGTAAAGATATATTAAACAAGGATATTCATTCAACATTAAATAAATTAGTAGAGACCTAAAATCACTAAGAATGGATCTCAATCAATCGAGCACTCACTGATTGGGTTCAAAAAAGACTGATGATGATTGGTTGGAATATCCCAGAGGCCTTCATTTTGTTATTATTTTAGATATTCCACCTTTCAAGGTGTGATGTGGAACCCCTACAAGGGCTAATTTCCTAGAGACAATACATGACCTATAAGTCTTTGAGGGAATCACCTAGGTAAGACAACTTGGAACTACTCCTCCCCAGTATATGTCATGATATCAGTACTCAACCTTTTTCGGGCTGGTCGTCTTGCTTTCCAATACAAAGTTGTATAGGCCTAGTACCGATATCAATGGAATACCATCTTATTCCTCCTATTTGAGTTATCTCTACTCTTGTAAAACCACATTCCCGAAATCCTCATCTGAAGCAATGTCCCTTGTAGTCTTCTTGGTTTATCTGCATCATCATGTGGCCTGAAGGCCTTGCGGGGGACCTAAGGCCATATGGTGGCTTGTTGGCCTTGAGAGACAACTAACATGAAGTCCTATGGTGGCCCAAAAGCGTTGTATGACCTGATAAAAAAAATGGTGTACCATAGGCCTAGGTAAATGTATGGTTCCGACTACTATTGTATCAAAAGATCCTACAATAGAGCCCACTACAATACTTCTACAGTGCCTACTACAGTAACTTCTACTATATTTCTACATTAAGAAAAAAAATATATCTCCTCTCAGATTTGCATATCTCATGGATGCACTTACTGAATCCTCCATGGATGAATCAACATGAAGCTGAACCTCCCCGTGCCGAAAAACGTGAGACATGTTTAATTGATAGTGGCATAGTTGAGATACGTGGAATGTGTTTTTCATGGATCGATGCCTCTATGGTAACTAAAAATTATAGGCAATCGACCTGACTTGCTCAAAAATCTCAAATGGACTGACGTATCTTAGTGAAAGTTCAACACTGTTTCAGGATCCTTTTGTGTACCAATCTTGGTGCGACATGTTTAAAAACCTGATCCCCAACCTCAAACTCCAATGGTCATCTGAAACAATCTGTTTATGATTTATGATGATAATTCTTGGTATCCAACCACTTTTTAATCAACTAGACCTGCTCAATAGTATATCGGACAAGATGAGGTCCCAGTATAGTTGCCTCTATTGCTCTAGAAAACCCAAGGATGATAGGAATTGCCTACCATACGAATCCTCATATGGACCCATTTAAATAATATCCTAGAAGTTATTATTATTGATGAACTCATCCAGGGGTATATGATTATCCCAATAATCCCCAATTCCTTGAAAACATGCATCCAACATTTCCTATAGAACCTATATCATACGCTCTGATATGCCATCAGTATGAAGGTGGTATGTTGTGCTTAGAAGCACATGTGTACCAAGAACCCCTTGAAAACACTACTAGAAATTGGACGTAAAGCATGATTTCATATCTAAAATGATAGAACGAGGAACCCCAGGAAGTTGTATAACCTCTCGGATATATATATTTTTGAGCTCTTCAACACTGAAGGTATTTATGATCGGTAATAAATGATAATCATTCGTATGCCTGTCAACTTCATCCCACACATCATCCTTGCCTTTAGGCTACCCTGGTAACCCCATCATGAAATCCATCATGAAATAATCCAAATTCAACTCAAAAATGGGTAACTTTTGAAAAATACCATCTGATTGTTGATGTTCTGCCTTCATCTACGAACATGTGTAACACCTCAATACAAAACTAGCTACTTCTCACTTCATGCCAAACTACCAGTACTGACGGTGCAAGTCATGGTACATCTTGGGGACTTCATGATGCACTTCCCAATCTTTATAATGATACTCCCACATAATAGCCTCATGTATATACCATGTAACCCACATACTTCCATGGATTCAAAGAACTTTATCATTGCCCATCATCCATCCAGGAGGAGGGTCCTCACATTCCACACTTTCCCATAGAACTAGGCCTCCAGAATCTGATAGCTACCTTATCCTAACTCAATCCTTTACGGTAGAGGTAATAATAAAATATGAATGATAAGATTGTCCCTAACTATTTTTCAATTTAAAATGCATCTCATAGAACTAATCCTTAAGCCTCAAATCACCATTTTCCTGCTTCACTACATGTATCTGAG
Source organism: Viscum album (assembly GCA_963277665.1). Classification (NCBI taxonomy): domain Eukaryota; kingdom Viridiplantae; phylum Streptophyta; class Magnoliopsida; order Santalales; family Viscaceae; genus Viscum; species Viscum album. The sequence continues at coordinate 1,971,735,739 of OY728138.1, forward strand.
TCCTCCTGCTCAGTGTGTTAGCCATTGCATTGCCTTTTCAAGGCATATATGCAAGCAGAAAATCAAATTAATGATGGTATTCCACCCAGAATTGCTATCTTAAATTCAAATCACACTGAATAAATATGTATTCGAGACATTTTTGGGTCTTTGTATACCAAAAAATGCTTTCCAAATAATAATTTATCCAACTGTGAAAAGCATGAACAACTGTATCCAACTCGAGATCTTGTGTTGGGTAATTACGCTCATGTGGACTCAACTGCTGAGACCCATATGCAACAAATCGATCCCCTTTCATAATCACTTCTCCCATTCCAATACTTAGGCATCACATTACAATGTGTAACTCTTTACCAGCTCCAGAAATATCTATATTAGCACTGATTTCAAATGTACCTTCAACTAATAAAAGGCTCCATCAAAATAATTTTACCACTAAAACATCACACCTTTTTATTCAATCTCTTAATCGGCACTGCTAATAGTGAGAAGTCTGGTATAAAACTCATGTATTTACCAGCTATCCCCCAGAAACATCACAGCTAAAAAATGTTATTGGGATGCTCCAATGTCATTACTGCTCTCACTGTCTCTTGGTGTACTAATAATCTAGTTTCGGAGATGATTTAAACAAAGAAGTGAATTTGATCCATCCAGAAGTGGAATTTAGAGAGTTTAACATATAACTGATGTTGTCTCAGTTTATTCCAAATAATCTAAAAGTGTTTGTCATGGTTATATCGCTTGTGAAAATATGCCAAGATGCAATCCAAAAAAACCACCACAACAGAATCTATGTAAGGGTGGAACACTCGGTTCATCTGTTCCATGAAAAAAGATGTCATGTTCTTGAGACAAAATGGCTTAACCAAGTACTCATAGAGACCATACAATCTAGGAAAGGTTTTAAGAGGTATGTCCATGGGCGAACATGTACATGGTGATATGCTGGCCTTCGATAAATCATAAAAAACAATTGAGGTCCTAAAAGTTGATCAAATATGTCATCTATCCATGTCAAGGGATATCGGTTTTAGAATATCAACTGGTTTGGTTTTAGATATTTCATTCTTAGACAAAGGGTACAGTCAACCTTTTTCCCAAAAAGGACTGAAAACATCGAGGATATGTACAAGGTCAGATAAAATCCTTAGCTTCCAGATCTTCCAACATCCGTTTGAGCTCTTGAAACTCTTTCGTAGACATTTTGTAAGGAGGAATAGATACCATTGCAGCTCCTTAAACTTGATCAATAGTGAACTCCACCTCTCTGACCGGACATAATCCTAGGAATTCATCAAGGAAAATGTCCCTAAAATTATGAACCACCATAGAGAAATTTTCAAGACATTTTCCTTAATCATTTAGATATAAACTCGCGATATGAGATGTTATCCCACCAAACCCACAGTGTTCAGGTCCAGCTCTTCTCTCATGGATATCTCATTCACCCTTATGTTGAAACTCTGTACAATCTGGTTATGTGAAACTCACCATGAGACAATAGAAGTCAACAAAGGCTTGAAAAGAAACCAACCCGTGCATTCAAAGAATGTCATCAAATCCCATCATCTCTAGGACATTGAGGTCCCATAGAAAATGACAACCACTAATCTCAAGGGGGAACTCATTGCACTGAAGCACACATACCATTATTATTATTAATGTAGTGTCTAAGATCATAGAATTAGAATAAGTATAAATACAAAGACCACAGTTTTCCATGTTGACCACAAATATAAAACTATATGTTGGACCAGTATCAAAAACTATAGAAGATAAAAAAAGGTGACATTGAAAGTACCTCTCATAGTAAAATGTTCTAGATCCTGCTCCTACTAGGTTTGTTGCACTGCATTAGTCTACCTTACTCTACAGACTGGAGACACTACTTGGCTACCCTGAGCTGACCCACCCAACATTTCTAATGTCCTGGGGTATGACTGCCACATCCATGACCACCACCTTGTCCTGAACCCCCATGACGTATTCCAGTTTCCAGACTAGGGAGAGCATACTGTCCCGTATCCTTCATGTGGAGTCTATATAGAACCCCTCTCACTATCTTCTAGTGGAAATTATCTATAATATCTCTATATATTTTTCATCCTACCACAGGATAGGCACTCGTCGATGTCTTTTTGGGAACTATGGTCTCTTGGGCCCAACCTTTCCCCACTGGTAGCAAATTATAAGGCCACCAGAGGAGATGTTCTGGCTACTTCTATAACTGTGAGAGAACACCAAGTGAATATTCTTATTGCAGGTTGAGACAGTACCAGAAACTGGTGTTGAACCTCCCTGGCTCACACCACCAGCATCTAGCAGATTTTTCTCTCTAATCATTGCATGATTCACAATAAAAACAACATAAGGAAACCTGAATATATTCACATGTTATCTGATATTGAACCTAATCCAATTTTCTAATCATCTATATTTCAATGCGTCATCACCCATCAGAATAGGTGAAAAACCATGAATCTCAATATACAAGGTAGAATAGTTCGTAACTGACAGTGTTTCTTGCACCCGTTTTATGCACTCTCAGTCTTGGTCGGACCTCATCATCATAGGAAAATATTAATAATATAATTCCTCCTAAAAGTCTTCCCATATAATCTCCCGATGATTCCATTACTAATTGATAACATCCCACCATTTCTTGGAAGAATCAAACAGTATATATGTTGTGATATTTACCCTCATCTCTAGAGGCATCTCTAGATGCTCTAAGATAGTCATCACTGATTCCAACCATGATTCCGCATCCTATAGCCCATAATCCCCCGAAAAAATAGGCAGATGATGTTTCTAGAATATACCTATCAACTCTTCCAAACATGTGGAAGACTGTGGTGCTCCCTGTATTGTATAAATAAGCCTCCCAAAAACATCACATAACAATTAATCAATACCTATGTTCGGTATAACAGCTGTTGCTGCAGTGGGATCAACTAGATCTTCAATCGATATTGCATGGTATACCATTTATGATGTGTGATCATCACCTCTCTCCTTGCATACCGCTCGTGGAGGGCGCGGTGGCCTGACTTTATATGGTCAAGAACACACCTTAGTTCAAGCTCATAGTCATTGTTTTATATACAAGTGTGCTAAAAAATAGGAAAAGAACCTAAATGTTTGGAAAAATGTACTACAGGACATATATAAAGAATACACAATGTATAACCCCATGTCATCACATGGTTGTGTGCTACATACAGCTTGGGTGTGTATCAACCCAAGGTACACAACATTTTTCACCCGCACACGGTGTGTACAAATGCCTGTCCTCTCGGCCATTTACTCTCACATGGCCAGGTCTACTTGGGTTATGCCTGGTTAGACTACATGACCAGTACGAAATATAAATGATATGTTATGATCAACACACAAAATATAGTGTTTCCTCTCACATGTATCGTTTACACGATAAGATACTACAAGGAATGTACACATTGTACATGGTGTGTTCACCATAAAACATGGAACACCTTCAGCTGCAAACCGGAAGAACACATGACATGTTACGCAAAACTAAATGTAATGTATACTAGGTTTTTCATGAAAAAAAACTCTATATTTCCTATAAATCCCTTATTCTCCTGATAACCCATTTTTCAGGATTCCAAATTTTGATCCATGAAGGCCCATCCACCCCACGAATCAATTTTTGGAACTAAAGTAGAGCATATATCAAAAAAAGTTCATTTAAAATCTATATTCCATAGATGTGTCATTTCCCAATTCATAATGGCCAACCATCCTTATGGATTGAATGATGACATCACACCATTATCTACTAGCCCCAGCTAACACAACAACATGACCAACTCTCACATCCACTATCACAACAGCATGCAATATGTAATTCATCCAAGATAGCATGGAATAAAACATGGAATGTGATTCTAACAAGATTATATATGATTCATGTGATGAAACATCCACATCTCATTAGGTTGAAACTGATATAGAACCCACAATTTCTTTAGGAGTAATAGTATAAATCATGTGCGTGACCCAATAGTGATATTAAATCGACTGTAATGGCACAAAATCCAAAATAAAAAATTAATTCGAGGAAATTATGATTTTACATGTACACGGGATAGCTACTCCCATTCATAACTAATTAACAAATTCCTTATCGCTTATATCATCTCAAGTAGTAAAGAATTCTAGAAAACCACTCCTCTAATACAACTTTGTAACATCCCAGATATGAAATCCACTAAAAGGTGCCCCATACCCGGTTGGGCATGTGGCCTCAAGAACATTTCCCAAAACTATAGAGACTAACAACTAGGTGCGAGGGACAAGGGTGTGATAGTGGGGAAACTATGCACTCATTAGAAAAGTGTAACATAGTAGAAGAAATAATAAAAATATAAGAAGATGTAAACAACATGAAACTTAAGTAAACAATTGACGACTGAAAGGTAATGATAATCAGAAGGCATATAATATATGAATGAAGTAGTAGGTCTCATGTTCAATGAACGTAGCGAAAATATGATACAATACATTCCATTAAAATACAATACTATGAAACAAAAATAAAAAAATGCAACAGCATCACAAGACTTGTCTTAGTCCCATGGTCCCCTACTCCAAAGTAGCGATCAAGTACCTATATAAGGAGCTTTTCCCCTAGCAACACCGAAAGAAATATAGTACCTTTGGGACCAAAAACATGGCCCAAACAGGGTGGGAGAAATAAATCATAGTAGACAATAACCAAATGTCTGTTCCAATCTGTCAGTTAGTATATGTAACAGTAGTGTATAATAAAGAATGCATTAAACTAGGAATCACTCAAAAGAAAACAATCATGTAAGTCTTTTTTATTTTATACCATTTATATTTATTAGGTAATTCAATTACACTGAATCATAATTTCTTGGGATCCATCAATGTCCAGTAAATCCACTAGTCAAGAAAAAAAATAGATTCATCAATTGGAAATCTATCAAGTAAAAAGGCAATCAAATCCAAGTTTGTGCTTTAGCTTTGGAGACATCTCTTAAGTCAATACAATAGTCACACCTCATTTCAAAACTGTTCCCACAGTCTGTCCACAAAAATATATAATCCATTAACAGAGGCAATTTCCCATATTCGTAAAAAAACATTGACCATAGGCATAACAAACCTATCCCACAGACATGAAAAAATAATTCACCATGGCAGGATAATTCAACAGGTACAAGCCCGAAATATAAGAAATTAATCAATATGAAACACATGAAATCCCTACACGATTACATGATTAATAAGAAAAAAAATTTGTAATAATTTAGTTACCAATTCATTTCAAACAACCCATAATAGGAAAACACATAGGCATAACCGAGATTATCCTATGCCAAAAGTCCCAACAACAGCTATGTAAGGGAAACACACAAGAAGGGTGGCAATTAATCCAAACAAGCAGTCACAAAATTATTCAATTCACATAATTAATCACCTAAACATATTTTGGAATTTGAAAAGGTCAATGTATATACATAACAACACCCCAAACATGGGTGTGTGTCACTACAACACATTTAAAGAAACTTGACAGTAAGAAATAGGCACAAGACCAACTACCATGTCTTAGTACGACTCTTATCGTCCAACCTCAACATCCAATTCAAGCTAGAACGGTAAGTATCTGTGAAACAAGGAAGTCTATTCATCCATAAATAACATATTCTAGAAATAAAATCACCATGAATGGATGAAGATTAATCAATAACTTAATTATTGAATTCAAACAATATCGATGGTGATTGAAACGGAGTTCAAATTCTCAACTGCGAACCAAATCCTCTTCTGGCATTGCTGCCTCGCGAACACGGTTCCTCCCCTGTCCAATGATATAGAAAACAATTATACGACCATTTTAAGAGAAAAACACCAAGTACACAACTTCTATGTCCATATACATGGCATGTATATAATTATACCATTAATTTGGATGTAGGATTCTTCTGACATACTTTCTAGGACATAATGACATGACTACACAGCATGTACCAAGAAGTACAGAACATGTAGATCATTTTTCCTCTTTTCCTTTCTGACAGTCTCACATGCCAGGTATTCCCTTCATACATGGACATAGTACGCAATGTGTTCTTGGTACTAGGAGGTGTATATCCCTATTCTTGTTTTCTTGAAAGCAACTCAACCGAAATGAAAAGAAAAAAACTGTACCTCCAAAAGAAGAATCTGGTTCTTACATAACCCACTACATATTCATGGTCATGCTATATTCAAATGTCTATGAAATTCCTCTAGTGGTTCTAGTCATGTCCATGTTATACAATGTTATAAGACAAGCCAAATTGGGAGAAAAATATATTATAATTTGTAATCCCTTTCAATTTATATATTTTTAGATTACAATATGGATCAAGGGTTAGGAATTTCAAAAATCATTAAAAATTGATTATTTCCACATTAAACCATTTATTATAAACTATACCAGTGTTACAACCATACCAAATTATAGTGAACATCACCTCATATTCTAAATAATGATGAATGATTTATTTTATACCCCTTATGATAAAAATTTGAAAGATGGGGGATAATTTCTAATGGTGAAAAATATGTTCTCTTATATATTTTGACTATATGATGAATTTCGCATAACCTATATTATTATGGGGATAATACAAGAGAAATATGCACCGTTCAAATTAGATATATTGTTTAAATCATTATAATAAGAAATACTGCTTCTATATTATTTAATGCACAAGTAGAGGCACCCAAAAAATCATATACCAATAAAATATTATTTTAACATAGAAATAAAATGGGGCAAGGATTTCATTACCAGGTATGACTGCTATAATTTTATAATTTCATGATTATGCTCAATAGTGCCTGAATGTATACAAAAAGGAATTTCTAAAAGGGATGGTTCACCCATTGTGTACTCTTCATATGCCATATAAGACGTTGATGGAAAAATACTATTATCACGATGAGGGAGTAGATAATTAGAAACAATTCTTTGGACCATAAGGAAACATCTAACATTTCATGTACAAATATTTCCTTTATTTTTAGCTGGAAAATTTACAATATTTTAGAGGTTTATATGGTTGAAATTATAATAACCGATCGATGACATTTAGTTAATATAATTGATGCATCATTAACCAAGGAATTATCTTGAAAACATACATGGTTATATTTCTCTATATAAAGTTTAAATTTCATAGGCGAATCCATACAATTGAAATATTTGGAGGAATGGGCCTCTTTAAAAAGAGTCAAAGCCAAAAACAATTTATATAATGATCCAAACTAAATTTTTTATTCTAAAAATTTGTTTTCAAATGGATATAAAGGGAATGGTATATTCTAATGACCCAATATATGTTTCTAAATACATATTGAGTATGTGATGCTGATATAAATCATTTGTGGAAACAATAATGTGACTAGTCATGTGGTAATTCCCCCTCAGTCTAAGAGAATCGATAATTTTTGTGTTCAGTATAGTGATACCAATGTGGGAGATGATTCTAAGGATTAAGGGGATGAATATTCTATGAATTAAGAGGATAGTGTTTCCTCAATGGTATCATGAACTCCCATATACAAGGATATAGACTTGATTTTTCCAGGATAATTTTTTTAAAAGATAAATTATTGAACCTAATTTTATGGTGAGATTAAAGTATATGTGGTTTTGTGCTAATTCTATATCGTCTAATCTTGGATTTGAAAATCTACATAAAATGATTCTAATACATAAGGATAAGTTAGATTTTGATAGTATGACCTATCAATGAACTTCCTAGTTAATAAATGGGATCTTTGTTTCATATATTGTTCGATTTAACCATATAGTGACATTTGGGAATATGGAATCTATTATTTAAACATGTGTGGGTTAAAAAAAGGTGTATCAAAAGCATTGGATGGATTAAGATAGTGTATTATATTTTAATGATAGAGATATATGTGAGATTATTAATCACATACAATCAATAACTAGTTGACATTATACATCATTAAAATTTATGATATAAAGTTTTAAATTCTTATTCTCATCAATATTTAGAATTTGGAACAATTTTTTATGTTTTAATGGTGATGTTTAATTATTTTAATTCCCCAATTTCAGTTTTAATGTAAGATTCGTTTCCCCATTATTATTTTTTAATTCATTTTCCGCTCCTTTTATAGTTTTTTTATCAATAAATGATACATAGATGATCATGGTGGCCAATGTCAGTGAACAACTAGAACATATTACATACTAAAACAAAATTATATAAACATATATTCCTTCCTATTGGATCAAACTTATCCATAGACCCAACATTTGATTAATGTTTTATTGAACTAATGAGTTAGTATTTGTTGTATATATTAACTACATACATTATAGTAATGATATCATTACTAAGTCTTGATTTCACTTGGGATCCACATGGGATAGATTAAATTATTTTCGATTCTAGTGATGATGCGAAAATAATATTTTTAATGATTATGAATCCTAAATAGGTACTAAAACATGTTAACCTTCAATACTATTGTGTGGTAATGTCAATTTAGCTGAATAATCCATGATTAGGTTACATGATAATGCTATTTTAACTCGTTTTCTGAATGGGATTATATAGGGATATAATATAAAATATAAATTTTATAATTTATGAAAATTGAAATTCTATACATTATATATTTCTGTCTTATGAACCAAATAAAAAATTAGAGATACATTCTAACAGAATTGAAGAATTTGACCGTAATTTTTTTGGAGTTTTTAACAGCATATCATATATAACTTGATTAATCAGGATAGAAATAAAAATATTAGATTCATGATAAATATAATTTAGTTACATTTCATAGATAATGGTGTTGGCAGCTGTATCTTTCTATAACTATATATGAGTGACTGAAAAATCATCACATTCTGGGAGTAATGGGATATTTGGTATCTTAGATTTAAAAATGATGAAGTTTTAAGCTGTATGACAGAATTCCTAGATGTGGCCATCTGATTTTAAACATAATAATGAGAGGGGATATCACAACTCCATAATTTGATGGATAATCAAAAAAGAAAAAAAAATAACAAGTTAATATCAAGTGTCATTGGTTAAAAAATAGCTTATGTGGGTGGATCTAATCATAGAGGGAAGGCAAATAGATTTGGAGGGACTTATAACTCAATTATTATACTTGTATGCCCATTCAAAATAAATTAATACCCACCTTATAATGTCTCATTAAGAAATTTATTTCGCTGATACTACATTGAATGAGTATAATGATGTGATCAAGTGATTCATATATCCATAGAGCACAAAATTAATTACTATATCTAAACTTATTTTAAAAAATATATTTTTCAATAAAACAATTACCTTTTGTGTTTTTCATTTCTATCATACACAAACACACACTAATTTATTTTTGAAACTACTTGTTCATGAATTAATCACATCGACTTGGTTGGGATAATGATTAAAACATTGGATTATCATTAAAGTGAGGCATTATGAACAAACATATGGTTTCATCTTGGTAACCTGTGGGGTTCACTCAAAGAAACCTATAAGATGGTCGAATATTCTTCAATAATTTGGGATCTGGGTTTGGTTGTAAATCATAATAATATTTCTCCATAACCAAGAGCAATAATTGTGTGAAATATTTTTATCATCTAGACACATTAATGATGAAGGATATTATTACCTTACTTTTTATTATTCTATACCAATATAAAATTTGATTATTACATAGAAAATATAGTGCAATATCATCATTTTTTCACTTAGGTTAGTACTTGTAGGTTATGTGACATTATTCCATCACTATATACATTTTTTAATATACTTTGAGTAAGAATGTGAAGGGGTTCTCTTGAGTTAACATGAAATCAGAAGGATATTAGCTAGGTATGTTTATATAAAACAATACATGATTTGGTGGAAATATATTTGTTAATGAATTTGTTTGATGGATCAAGGTAATTTAGTTCACAATTTATAGGATATAGTAAAATGATTGATCATGAGGAAATCTGGAACCACAATGTGAAATTATTATTTTTATTTTTTGTAACTCGAATAGACATATATTAAGAATATCAATGCGATATAAAATTCAATAATATTAATTAAAACCACTGCTCAATGGAGTTTCATTTATAGGTATGGAGGTCTTTCTCATGGGATTTATTCCTTGCTCTCTTTTAGTAAATGAAAGAAGTTTTCTATAATCTCATTAATGAATTGGATTGGTTTTGAGGGATAAAATTTTTATTCAAGTTTCTATTTATAAATTTCATTTTTATTAGTTTTACTATATTTTTAAATTTTTTTCATAGTATAGTTTCTAATATTTTAGACTATGAGGTGTTGACGATTTATGTAATAGAACATTAACCAATGGGTTTCCTTAGTTTTTGGCCAAATATTTCATACTATAAAATAGTAGTTAACTCATACAATTCCATGAGTATTAACCAAATGTGAATGTGAGGTCTAATATTTTTTCAAGAAAATAGGGTATAGTGATACTAAATGTTTATGGTCACAAAAAATTTACATGAAATGCAATGATGTTTTAAAACTAACCAATATATGGGAATAAATGTTGATTGTTTATGGATAAAAAATATTTACAAATGAATTTGATAATATTTTAGCACATTGTATTTGGGGATGTACAGACATGATAAATCCATCTTGTGGAAAGTGGTAACTGGAAATATATATTCCAAACTAGTCCAATTATAGGAGAATAAAAATACTATATGATAGGAGAGTGTTTAATAAAAATAAAAGATGTGATTGTGCTCATGATGTGAAATTTAGGAATCAATACATATCTAGAATGAACCTGAATCTAGCTATATATATTTAATTGAATGAAATATATTTGTAGATCTAGATCATATTAAGAATACATTATAATTACCCAATCGTAGTGTTAGGTCATATTGGGAAACGATGCATAAAATTGTGAGAGCTCAAATTATTGGTGTGATTTGGAAATTCTCATTCACAACCGGGCCTAAGATAATGTTTTAAAGAACAAATATATATCCTATAATATAGGGAATTATTGTTTGGGATAAATTTCTTTCACCATTTGAGATAAAATTTGTTAAATATTAGAATGATCTTATCCACATTCTAGGCTATTAGAGGAATCATGACTTAAATACGTGAGATCTCAAAATCATGATGGTTGGGGGAAATTTTCATTCATAGTTGAGCCAAATAAGGATATCATTGATTTAATATCTATCATATAATAATGTAACGGGGTTCCAAGTTAATTGGAGGTTGAATTTATTCCTATTATTTTGGTATTAATGAAATGTCAAATAGAATTTGTGAAGCGTACATGTGGAATTATTATATAGATCATAATTTTATATAAGGATATTAGGTAATATGATGTAGATCACTCCAAACTATTCAAAATTCTTGTATGGTGGACTATAAGTACTCTAATTTCACTAAATGTTATGTTGACTACTTTTTATGTAGATTATATTCATAAAAAATGAATTACTATTTTGATGAGTTTATATTTTTGTGATGTAGGATTTTATTCATTCAATTTATACTATTATATAAAGGAGAATATGTCTCACTATTTAGTGTCATACAAGGGGTTATTCATGTATATTAAATTGTATTCTAATAACATTTACTTTATTATCATGTTTATTTCACATGAAATTTTTATTTAGGAACCTTACGTTGTTTGGAGGGAAGATATTTTCCCAATATTTAGTGATCATGGAATATTCAACATTATAATAGAAATCGATATGATATATGTTGAATCCATTTTAGGTTCTTGTTTTTTTGGTTCATTTGTATTGATCATTATTATAATTTTTTCGAAAACATTTTCTCCTTGATTTAAAAACCAGATAGAAACTCTTTTTTGTGAGCATGAGTGATTCTATTTTGATGGACTATATTTTTGTATAAGGATTATAACATCTTTTCATTATGACCTTAAAACATATTTAGTGACAATTTATATTTTTTATCCTTAGTTAAATAAATGTGTTTTTTAGTTTTGAGAGACGAAATCAAAATCTACATTTTCATGACTGCCTCTACCACATACTCTCAGGAATATTACATTCCCTCAACTAGGTAACACGTGTACGTCAGGTCGCCACATAACTCTTGAGGAAAAATATATCTATGAATTTATTTCTATATCAACCATCATCTATGTGATGTTTTATGGGTTCTAATTCAACGACTCTATTTATCATATAATAACTAGATGAAAATAGTAAAATTAATTAGATTAATGTTATACTTTTCTTACATTCATAAAAATTATTTATAATGAATTTGTTCCATTATCCAAAAAGATATCTGGAGGAACATTGAATCACGAGAGAATATCATATTAAATAATATCAATCATGACCTTGTTCTTGACATACATTATAGGTATTTATTCAACCCATATTGATAAGAAATCAGTTCCCACGACAATAAACATATTTATTCATGAAGTTTTTTAAGGGTAAATTAATATAACATATAACCATTTGAGGTAAAAAACAAAAAATAAATGACGGAATATACAAATTGTTTTGGTTGATGTATTAAATTAACATAGATTTTGAACAAATGGAATTTATTAAAAAACATGGCACAATTTTACACCATTGAATTCTTTAATTACTCAAAACATTAAGATTTGGTGTTTGCGTTTGGATCATTTTTGGGGAGCCTCACATGTTTATGCACATAATTATTATATAATAATATGTATTTTCCATCCATAAATAATTATATAATTTAATCCATTGAAACATTAATTATATATAGTATTTGGAAAGCCATAAAAATCGCAGGTGATAACGTTTATTGTTCATCAAGAGACTTTATCTTTTTTAGATAGATATAAATGGAGATCCATCAATTAGAGAAAATATACACTACTAATGAAATTTAATTATTTTATTTGACTGTTGTATAAGGGAAATAATTTATTTCTCTTGGGATTTATTACTAATTATTTTATCCACTATCTCAATTTCATCTTTTGAGAAATAATCCACAACACTTTGAACAAAACATAGATAAATTTTTTAATCATATCTAAGATAGTGATAGAAATAACTATATTGGCAAGTGAATCCATACTTTGACATTATAATCATTTAATATACATAAAAACTATTTTTGTGGTGAAATATTATTTTATTCCATAAGTATAAATAATGAGAGGTTTCAATTATTTTCTTAATATTAATATATTATATGTCATATTTTTTGATAACCAAATATGAGTGACCTAGAAATATTTTTTCACCTTTTGGTGTATCCCTCCAAGATAATGAATGTGTATAGATATAGATAATTTTTTGAGTGAATAGAATGAAATTTCCAAGATAGTTCTTTTAAATTTAGAATTCTTTACTTTATTTTATATTTGGATTCTAGAGGATATATCAATGTGAAACACATGGGTTTGTGAAAAAATAAACATTGGAGAAACTTTACTTACTAGGAAACATTGTTTTTAGATATAACACAACTAATGAAGGGTTTGTTTCTAGAAAATTCATAATCACTTCCTCCTTGGTTTCCTTTGAGATAAAATCCTGATAAGAAGTTTCTATAAAATCACTACCCATCACTCCAAATTCATAGTCATCATCATGATATTGACAATATAATTTAATAGATCTATGTTGGAGTCCAGATAGTCTCTATGAAAATTCATGTAGTGTCATAGATTCTAAACTACAATGATCATAGAGATAATTTTATCAATTGTTTTATATATTATCTTAGGGTCCATAATATTACACTAAGTTAAAAACAAATTATTTCAATAACATTAATTTTTTTAAAAAACTAAATGTACACACAAGAAACACGATATATATTCCATGAACAAGATGAGATACTACCGTTTTATTTATCACATAAATGTATAAGGATAACAGATAGATTGGTTTACTCTATCAAATAAACAATGAAATTATAAATCTTATTTATAAGATACCCAGTTGTCATTAATTTGATTAAGAGAAGACAAATTCTAGTGATATCCACAATAATGAACCTAATAATTGAGTGGTTCCCTAATATTTATCTAAAATCCCAATGGATCTTTGGAGGGGACATGTTATGTGGGTCTTTAGTTTGATGGTTTAAACTAATTTCCTCGAATAAAGATGGTAATGATAAGAAATTTAATATTGGTGACACCAAATAGTAATTTACAAATATTAATTTTCTAGTTCTACTATTGTATTATCGTGAATACTATTTCTAGATTGATAAATTTGTAAGATCTATAGAGTTTATTTTGTACAAGATAATAGGTATATCATTACACAATCTTCCCAAAGAGTGGATATATAATTTGAAGAATATGTTTACATGTATATCCAATAAACCTTAAATTTAAAGTAATCACTTTATAATAGTAAACCCATTGGGAGTTAGGATGGTTATGTGGATAATTTATTATACTTATAATATCCATTGACCGTATACATAGCTTAAAAATGATTTTGCAATAATCAAAAATTCCATTATCAGTGATATTATTCCATCAATTGGAAAATGTTTATTGAGAACCTGTAAGTAAATATAGACTCTATTATTTCTATTCCTAATATGGATGTTAATATTACGAGGTAATTGTTTTGGGATTTATAATTCATTTTTGAAGTAGACCATGAAAATTTTACCATCTCAACCCCTTCCTTGGAACTATGAGATAGATGTTTCTTATAATGAACATATTTATAGCGAATGATTTTTTGGGGATATTTTTGTGATGTTAATAATATTGTGGAAAAATGACTGAAATCATTTTGTTTTTCTTATAAAACAATTATATTGATTCTTAAAAAATATCATACATTAATTTTCTCTAAAGGTGTCCTGGATTCACATATAATATTTGGTCATTGGTCTCAGTTAGTTCCATAGTTTACTTATATAAGGAAATCAATACATGCTATGACAACCACATAGAATTTGGGGAGGTAATAAATGAGTTCCTCATCATTGATTATTGGTGTAGTTGAGGATTTATCTTCCCCATTGTCTCTTAAAAAAAGAAAAGCACTCTATTGTTTCTATATTAGGGGAATTATTGTGGTTTTCCTAGATATTTGGTTGTCAAAATTTTTTTTCCAATTTCATAAAGACCATCTAGTTAAAGGATGATAAAACAAATTTGTTTATCATATTTTTAAGTGTTATATTCATTTACATTAAATTATGAAATTTTAAATATTTAATTACTTTCTATTTTCTATTATGAGATAAATTATGTAAACATGATTAATGTGATATATTTGTCAGTATGTTTATAATGTTCTATATTTATTATGTTTTTAAATATATATGTCATATATAATGTTAAAATATGAAACATGATAAAATTTAATATGGTGGTTCGTAGATTATTTATATCATGATATTCATGATAAGAAAAAATTTATTAATTTTTTAATAATTGAGAATTTTTATTTATGAATGACATGTTTTTTGAAAATTATTTAACAATTGATCATATTGATATTCAATCCCTACCATGACGTATAATGATTCTTAATAATCTATTACAAATTGATTTAATGATTTTTTTAAAATATTTCATTTTTTAATGTGTATCACTATGTAAATAATTAGGCCGAGAAATTTTAATTTACTAAATATTAAAAAAAATTATGAAAATTAATTTTATATAATTAATTACAGTTTTATAAGAGTTTTTATATGTTCTTATTTTTCAAGAATGATTTTTAGGAAAATATATTAAACGGATTTGCGGAGAAGTTTTATAAAGAGAAAACATGTGGTTAAATTAAAGTGTTTTGAGTGTCCGATTTTTTGGGGGAAAGACATTATATTTGAAATTATTGAATTTTCATTAATATTTAGTTCTAAAGAATTTTTTTTAATTTTATGAAATGTATGTGAATACATTATTTGATTCCATGGAATATAATTTTGATTACCATTAATGATAAAATAATTATATACATTGTGTGGTAGAATATATTTCTAATTTTGGGAACGTGGTTTATTTTAATGTTTAATGCATTGATGTATGGGGTTGTGTGAGAAATTCTTTTTGTTGTTGTTTTATGAGTGGATGATGTTAAATGTGGATAATTCTGTGATTTTTTATGTTAGGATGAGTTCGTTCATAGTTTCATGGTACTATATGATAATCTGAAAATCAGTTTTTCAATATATATTCCCTTTTTTGGACTCTATTTTCATTTTTTATCTCGTTTTTTCATTTTATTTTTGGACCAATGTATATTTATTAGTGAAGTATCCAAGAAATTATGATTATGAATCAAAATAGGTCTTTTGAAAAGACACTATCATTTTGTTAGCAGAATAGAGTTTAAATTTTTTTTGGAATCAATGAGGTCTTGATGTAATGGAGTGGTAATGAGATGATGAGGATTACTTTAAAATTTCATGTTTTGTATTTTTTTAATATTTAATCAGTATATATTTTTCTCGGAGAAGTGGAAAAAAAAATCGATGGTTAACCAAGGTTGTTTGTAAGATTTTTTGTTAAAGGGGTATGTTTTTAAAGTTACTAAGGTTCTTTTCTTCGTGTATTAGAGTGATGAAATATTTGAAGTTCTTACAAATTTAATTAAAATAAGATACAATGTGTTCAATCATGGGATTTAATTATATAATTTTAATGACTAATTTTAATAGCACTTATAAATTAAAGACAAATGAGAGTGATGTTTTAAGTCTAATTTTAGGGTAGTGATCTGATGGATTATGGAATGATTGCAATAGATTCATTAATAGAGGATAAGGATCATGTTGATATAGTTGAAGTGAGTTTTCTTTTGGACATTGGAAATGATAATGATGATTCAATTATATTATTGTCTACATAGCTGATGGTGGAGGTTTAATAATAATTATGAATATGAAGCATAACATCGGGCTTCGGGATTGAAACACTTAGGGTTCTCTTGGTTGGGTAATCTAATAAATATACATTGAAATATTATAAGACATTTGATATATAAATTCCCTATGATTCAATGTGTTCATTGGTTCGAATGTGGTGTTTTTTCTCATTTATGTAGTTTATCTCTTCTAAGACGTCGATAGTGATGAGTGATTTTGATCTCATGATGTTATGAGTAATATTGATTTAGGTTATTGATCATACAAAATTTATTATTGACACCTTTAAATGATATTATTAATTTCCGAGTAATGCAATTTTTTTCTTATTCTCACTCTACTTATCCTAAAGTGGACATTAATTTCAACCATGTTTATTAATGGTTATATTCATTTAACATATATTTATTTCAAAACGTAATTGTGAAAAAATAGAGTTTTCATGTTTATATAATCCTTTTTTATTTAGAAAATAATAATGATATTTTTTAGAAGTAAAAATATATATATGCAATCCCAATCCTTATGCACATATTATTTCCTGATTCTTAGCCTTCTTGTCGAACAAATACACAACAAATATTGAGAGGACTAGTGTGTTCAGAAGAATAGACATTAAAATAAAAAATTTAAATATAAAAAACAACAATATTTAATACTATATAGAGTTATAAAAACATACATGAAAGTTATAAAACTCTATAGGTTATCATGGGTAAAATAAAACTAGAAAAGGGTGAGCCATAATTCCTTGTAAGGGAATAATCATTAAAAAATATTAAACAAAGATTAAATATGAATAGAAAGATATCATAAAGGGTTTTATCATAATCATGGTGAACATGTATAATAAAATTATATCATATGTCCATTATCATGTGGAAGTAACATAAAAACTGATATCATAAAAACCAATGGAAAGGGTCACTCCAATGGTCGTCATCATAATATAGAAAATATCCCATTATGGATTTAGGTTCAATCCCAAAGCCTATAAATAAAATTTTATGTAATATAAATCCTTTACCATTGAATTGGAAGGAAATATGACTACAATTAAACCCATTAATGAAATTATAATCAATCATTTATGTGCCACATAATGAAAATAAAAAATATATATCATATTTATGATTTGACTCATGAGAAATAATTTGGATTAAAAAATATAATTAAAAGAATAATTTAATGATAAATCAATATTAATACATATAGAAGAAGGAGTTTAATTAATTAGATATCAATATAAGAAAATTGATCAAAGGACTGGATCAGTGACTTATAGAGTATATATTTTATGAGATGTATCTTGGACAGTAATAAAAAATGTACAACTTAGGTGAATCTTTATTAAATATGTAAATAATATTTTTTAAAGAGGGAAACACCTTAATGTATTACATTAAAACAAAATTATATGTTGGGTGATATATATATATAAATATCATGGGTTTAGAAGCTACTCAGGCATTAACATCATTTAAATGGTTTAATGCTCGACATGAGTAATGATATATAAAGGTTCCCCAAATCAATGATTACATTTAATGTTAGAAATTTAGTGTATAGAAAAAACATGTATAAACACAAAATATAAAGTAAAGTTTTATTAGATATAAATGTGTAATGCATATATAAACAAATTTAAGAGTTACATGAAAATAAAATTGAATAAAAGGGGGAAAAGAACAAAATATTTTAACTGGGTATTCATAAATGAGATATAGTTGATCCCTTACGCCATGATCCATATTTATTTTGTACATGTGATTAACATTCTTAATAAAAACATATTTTATTTAATATTAAAATAATAAAAAAAATAAACTATATTTTATATTCCTTGGTCCTTTAACTATAATATTTTATTTATTTATAATATATTTTTCGTTCCTACGTTTTGTACTTCTGGTTATTCGACCAATTTTTAATAACCCCGTATGTATGTTACATATCGTAAAGATTTTTGTAATTTTGTTTGTTTTAGGTATAAAATTAACATCTTTATATACAAATTATTATTTATAGAATATTTATTTATGTATTTCGTTGATTGGTTCTAATGAAAAATGAATCTCATTTCCCATAGAAGCAATAATTAGCATGTAAACTCGGTTAATGTTCCCATTTCTCAATGAATAAGAGTGAATGAATATATATATGATAATTTTAAATTTCATAATAATATATATTATATATATCATTTTTATTAATCCCTTACATCATTATCATCATCTATGAACAATGATAATGAAGAATAAAATGCGTCACTTTTAGTGTATATGTCTGCACAACAAACTGGCGAAAAATATTTTTGAAGATGGAGAGGAATAAATAATGGTTATTACATTAATATAAATATTAGTTTAATAGATAACAGATTTAGTTATATTATTATGGATATATAATTGTTTATGGGATTGATTAAAGAGTAAAATTTATCAAAAAGATAATACTTATATTAAAGACATGATCTTATCCTACAAAATTCATTAAATGGAAATTCAATCTACTATATTCTAGAGGAAAATAGATTATGTGTGATCTGTTTAATTCATGGAAATGTAATTTGGGTATAGTATCCATGGAAATTATATTGGCAATTTTAACAACGGGTGAAAGTGATTCACTTTTATAAGTAATGAAAATGGAACTTTTGGGAATACCATACATCCAAGATATCAATACACTATTATTTGGTAAATGTATCAAATATTTCATAATAATGGATTTTGGGGTGATATTTTTTTAATAATGACTTATCTAATACATTAAATATTTTTTTTAAAAAAACTATCTGTCTTTCACCATTAGATATTACAATTTTTATGCGTGATTTTTAACAAAGTAATAAGTTTTTTACTAAATAATTTATATTTAAATTAAAATATAAGGTATTACATAAAAACAAATGTTTATTTTTATAAAAAAAATTATTCTTCATTTAATATTATTAAACATATAAATTTTTTTAAATAACTGATTAAATTGAAAAAATATAATATATAAACAATATTTTTTATATATTAAGGAAATCACACAATTGCATGTTCTTTAATAATATTGAGTATTTATTAAATATTAATTTATTTTTAGTCTTTTCATATATAGGCTTACACAGAATATTAGAGGCATTATGTAATTTATTTTAACTTAATTGAATAAATAAATACTATATAATATTAGTACAACAATTATTTTAAAAAAATGTTTTCCCATTATAACTGTAATTATTAATATTTATAATAATATTTTATTTATAACTAAAATTTAAATTTAACATGTCAAACAATAATGAAATGTTGAACTAAAATATTAAATATATATTTAATATTTAATTATTAAAACTGATTATTTAAAATTTTAAATATATGTTCATAAAAGTAGGGTATAGTGTTAAATTTTACTTGTGTTTAAATAATATTAATCATGAATTTATAAATTCAAAATAGTATTATTAAATTAATTGTATTACTTATTAAAAATATATTTTTCGTATAAAAATTGTGTCATGAAATTTAATGTCATTCTTATATTATAAATGTGATATTCCTATGAATAATCATTATTCATACCATTCACCTAATAATCAGATGTACTAAAAAATCCCAAAAATTAATCTTATTCTAATAATGATATACTAAATCAAAAAATTAATTTTTTTTATTAAATTAAAATTATAACTTTATTATAAATATTGGAAATAAAAATGTTTTTACTACTCTCTATCCCCAAAAGTTTAATGGCTATTATGATCCTGTTTGATAAATTAGTTCTGTTAAATTATAATGGCTTTGGATTAGTGAAGTATTGTATCTGTCACAAGTTACTAAACACAATATTTATCGAAGGGGAAAATAACTAATATCTCAGTTATTTACATTAATCCCCATAATAAATTCATCCAATGAGTTTTGATTTCAAGTATAATGATGGAAACAAAAAAGGATAATTTGGTTTCATGTTTCCTTTAGTTTTCCCCATTTCCTCTTCATTCATAAGGTGTCTCTAATATACATTGAGAAGGTGAGTTTACATTTTTCATTCAAAATTGACTTTATTTTCAATGATCTTCATAGGCTTCACAATGAAATATAGATTACTCTTGAACTATACCACCAATGAATATTGCATTTTTAAGGGATATGTTACATAAAAACTCAAGAGGGATACATGGAGCACATCCTATAATTTGGAAAGTTTTTTTGGAGTTCTAAATTTTATGACACATCTTGGCTATTATGAATAATTATAAAGGGAAAAATATATCAAAGGGTTTGATTATAATTCTTCCCTGATTTCAAGACACTCTTTGAAAGAGAAATATATAAAACATTATCACTAAACTCAAAATGAATGAATCATCGATGCTTATTTTCATAACACGTATATTATATATATGCTCCATTAATGTCCTTTTGAATGATCTTGGCATTTTTTAAAATATTATTGTCCATCTAAACTCCAAACATCCATATTTTTAAAACATTATCCAGACACATGGGTGTCCTACATCCCTTCCCATAATGATTCATATGGGGAAATTTGGTTTCATAAGTGGAAAAAAATATTTTAAGAGAACTCAATAAGAGGATGATATTTTTTTACTCTTTATTTATTTATGTAGTAAAATATCAAAACATATCCTCAAATTATTACATAGTCCATTTATATTATTTAAAATTATTTGTAAGACCAGTTATACAAATGTTCAACTAAGTCTTCTGATCATGCTAGAGACTACTCATGATCATTAAGGTGAATAATGAATCTTAATATATTATAATATATAGTAATTTTCCATGTAGACTCACCAATTATTCATTATATATCTTTATATGGGGATCCAGTGATATTTACACTCATATGGAAATAATTTTATTAGACTTTATAAAACCATTTATCATAAACTATATAGAATTATTACATTTTCTATGTATTTAGAGGTCCAATGTTAAAATAAATTCTAATGTTTTCCAGTTTCTATATTGATATGGTAAATATTTTCAACATCGCATTGTACTTTTTACCATCATCCATAACTTACTAAAACACTAGACACATTCATGTATATTCTTAAATATCCTTATTTAATTTTTCCCAACAACAATTTTCTCGGAGTTCTCTATATATTTTCAGGTTTTCTGGTTGAATAGAGGATGTTGATCTATGGAAATAATTTAATAGCCCTTTCTTTTTCTTAATATATGAAAAAATTCATTTCCCATAATCTAAAAATCAATAATCATCATCCTTAAACACAGGGGTTTTCTCTTCTATAGAGAATTCACTTTTATCTGTATCTGTACATCATCAATTTGAGCTTTCATAATTATGTTATATAGAAATAGATAAATAATAAATTGATAAAAGTATAATTATGATCTTTTTCCACATTTCCTATATCTATACATTTCATATCCAATAATATAAAACAATTCATAATCATAATCATGGATATGGTAGTAGGATCTATTCTATTATATTCTCATTTTTGTTTTTCCTACATCTAAAAATGGTAATGTATTAGGAAATAAAAATCCATGATTGGATTTAATAATATTTATTAGTACATGTCGTGTGCCTTCTGTGTGAATATATATTTCAGTCTTGTTTTTATTATATATATATCGATCTTCTTTATATATAAGGAAATCTAAAATTCATTAAAAAAATTATCACTTTGGAAAAAACAAGGGCTTGAAACAAATAATCATTTTTGTAGAATTTAAAAAATTATTTTTTTTAGGTTGTCACTTTGTAATCGTACCTGACTATAAAACCAAATCCCTTTTTTGATTCAACAATGTAAATTAAAAAACAGTTATTTCTTGTGTATATGGATAGAATAAGCGTGGTGGTTAACCTCTTCATATGTGACATTAATATATCATCGTAAAAGTATTATAGATATACTTCACTCCCTTATAAGTATTCTTGGTCATCATGTTTTAAAATACGGATTTGTTTCTCACAAATCATTATTATTATCCCTTAAATTCGTGGATACTATGGATATCAATCACAGATGATGGTCTTGGATACTATTAAAAAAGGTTATACTTTAAAAGGTCTATATATATCCTCATACATCTGAAAAATTCCTTAGTATTTCTACTCAGTATATATGAATATTAATATAATTTACATATAACTTCCCCTTCTTCAAAATCTTCAAACGAACATTCAAATTCTCCTTGTGTTCCTCCTTTCCACTAATATACATAAGAATATCATCTATAACGAATACCATAAATTTATTGATATAACATGATAAAAATCAATTCATTAATTATATAAAATCATTAGATCATTCAATAGTACAAATGGAATGACTATGAACTCGTAGTGTTATTACCTTGTAAAAATTACAACCATGAAAATAACATCCTTCATCACATCTAACTGATATTATCTTGACAAAATATACACATTATAAAATTATTGTCCTATAAATAACTGATCAAATATTATTTTTATCTACAGCATAATATAATTCATAATTATGAAGATATTATTCATTTTAACATAACCAGTATAGGGATGCATTGACCCATCCTTACTATTGAAAAGGAGGACTGATTCACCGCTTGGTGAAGAACTCAAGAATATAAATCCCATGTCCGTATTTTCTTTTAATTTCATCTATACTTAATCAATTTTAGTGGGTTAAAGTCTATATAGAATATTTTATATCATAAAATATTTAGGTATAATTTCAATTATGAACTAAACCTCATGGAAATGAGGGTGTTAAGAAAATTATTCATGGAATACATCCATATAAACCCTTACAAATTGAATTTCCTCAAGTGATATTATCCCATTTTATTTATTAATGTCATCTATATATGATTTCTTATATGTAAATAATATCAACTCATCTAAATAATATTCTTAATTTTTTTAATCCTTCTACATACACATAAATTGAATCTGAGGGTAGTTTTAGATATATATGGTTATTTCCTTCTCCAGACAGTTGATTTGGGATCTATATAAAAGAAACAAACCCATTCCCAATATATAATAAAAATAAACTAAATGGAAAATAACAAGGCTAATTATTATATTCATCCCATATATATTAAATAGTGAATAATTATGTACTTGAGTAGATAATGTTTCTCAATTATCAATTTTAACTTATAATTTAACAACTATGTTGTTTAGTAGTTTTGAATAATTATACTAAACCTTATTTCTATGAAATATATTCATTGAACCATAATAAAATTATTACTTTCCTATTATTGAATGAATAACTAGATTTCATAAGAGTACATTCTTACCTTTATCTATATCTACAGTAGTAATAAATGTAACTCACCTTTGATGCCATCACATCGGAGGTTGTTTTTATATGTTTTCTTCAACAACTCGTGGCTTATTAAATTTTTTAGCATAAATTACATGTTCCATTTAGTTGAAATATTTGAGAACATTCTATGTATTAATCTATAAATTTTTTTCTTCAATCCCCTTATAGAGAATCTTGATCCCACTTCTACTTTTTTTTATGGACATCCATTCCACACTTCAAGAATTTCTGGGTCCCAATGAGATACATTCTATGATTATTTTTTCCACACATTTAAAATTTGGGATATTGTATTTTATTATTATCAAATTTATATAATGTTATATCCTATAGTTAAACTCAATTATCTACTTCTTATCTTTTATCCCATTGGGCCACTTGGAAACACATCTTTTTTTGTCAATAGTAAGGGAACATTATAAAACTACTTCATAGATATCAATGTCTCACAATTCCAAATCTTTTTCTATATACAACCTTATCCCACTAATAAATCAGTTGATTTCAATTTTTTAATAATGATAAATCCATAATAATATTGTTTAAGACTTATGAATTTATCCTCATATGATTTGAGATATTCGTATTCCTTTTTCTATAGTGAATGGATCACCCTATCCATTTTAAAGAGAGTGTGAGGGACATATTTTTCAATAAAAAGACACTAAAATAAATCATGCTACTCATATTCTATGTCCTCCATCGTCTTGATATTTATGATATCTTTTCATCACCGACCATCTTCTCCATGAAAGAGACTAATATCCACTGTTACCATATCATGCTCAGATTATTTAAGGATATATAATATCATATCAATTGAGCTGACACATTATTTAGTGATTTTTTTATATAAATATTCACTAAAAATGGAGGTCATTGATGCATAAAATACTCATCTGCAACATCCACCATCGCATTACATTCCATGTGATCCAAGTTAATATTAATACCCACACATAGTTCATTGAGATATTCAATGACTTGATCATCTAATACATCCATAATTGTAGGCATTTCATTATGAAATTCATCACATTACCCATTTGACATGTCATTAATATGTTTCCTCCCACATATATCCATTTTATAAAATAATAGATTTTTATGGATGGGAATACATCAATTAAAAAACATATAAAAATTTAAAACCTCTCTTATGAATCCCTATGTTTCAATCTCTGCAATCAATGGATATATTCCAATTGTGTTTTCTTGTCTAATTATGTACTATTAAAAAATATGTTCAAATCCATTATAATGGTTTGTACGGATATTTTGAATTATACAATTCTTATCCCTTAGGAGTATCATAATAGTTTTTTGGTTTGTTCTTATTCACCATGCTCTATCTTGATGGTTATGATATATTTAACAAACTATTTTTAGGTTTATTACAACTATATGCATCTATTCTAAAACCTCATCCGATTTTATTATTTAGAAAGGGAAGTATTTCTGAGGAAAGAGCATAATCTCCATTTTACTCAAATTTAAGGTTGTTCTCAAATACTTATGATTGTACATATGGTTTTCCGTAAAGATTTATCAATATAACACCTAAAAATAAATAAAACACCAATTAATACCATATATAGAACCCATTAATAAAAAAAAAACTATATCCTAATTTTTTATCACTCTTCTCCTGTGAATATATACAAAGGATTGTGAGGTATAGAGTCTTCCTAATATTATAAATAATTATACAACCACTTAATCATAGATGAATCATATTTATTTAAAAATATACATTTTTATACTAAAATATATGGATATTCTAAAACTAAATAGGATATCTTGGTGAAAATACATATAGAAAAGGGTTGTCTTGAAATCCCAGTAATGTAATAAACATGAATATGAGAAATAATTTGAGAGTCATAAGGTATAACATGATATCATAAAATTGATGATGATAATCATAGTATAATATGTTAATGAAAATATTTGACTAGATCATAAACATATTGAAAAATCGTAAAACATGATATCAAAAAAATAAGTCAAGGGTAACTCCCAATTATATCATCAAAAAGTGGAGAATTTATTATAGAGGATTTAATCATTCTCCATCGTCCCATTCAAAAAATATCCTCAGATAAAAAATTCCCCAATTAATTATAGGGTTATAAAATTTTCACCACACCCATCCATCAAATGAAATCAATACATATACATTCAACATGAGGATTGTATATAATATATAAATCATAAGTGTGATAAATACCATGAAAAGGAAGTGGGTTTAGTAATTATGATTCAAGGAAAAATTGAAGTCTGAATCATAAGGATTTTCAAGACATTAAGTAATTAAAATTTTATGATTTTTATATTTGAAAATGAAAAATAATTCATAATCACTGTGTAATGATATATAATTTTTATGATAGCAAACTAGGGGTAATAAAAACATCCTACTTTGGTGAATCAATATAAAATATATAAAATATCTTTTTTTAAGAAGGAAATAACTTTTCATTTTACATTAAACTTGAATTAAACCAAGAGGGTAATATATAAAAAATAATGAATTTAATAATCAAATCATTGTTTGAAATCATGTTATTGTAGTGATCCCTAACATGAATTTGGATATAATAATGTTCCCTTAAATCAGTTTTATTCAAAATTTATAATTTTGAAGAGAACTAAAAACATTGACAACTAAAGAAGGAGGTACGAAAGATCCCATTCATCGGGTTCTCGATTCATTCTGAGCACATATTTATCTTGCGTGAAAACCAAATTAATATCAAAAAATAAAAATAAAAACATTATCCATATTAAAATATATTTAATAATCCAACATCATATAACTATTACGTATTATTTATTTATAATATAGTTTCCTTCCCATGTGTGTTACTTGTGTATGTTTAGTGAATTTTTTAAAAATGCGTAGGTAAATTGACCATTTTATAAAGTATTATAAAACAGAATTGTAACATGCATTATAATAATAGTTTCATTTAAATAACACAAATATATTCAATATAATTTTATGTCCACCCTTGTGTTGTGGTGGTATCAAATTAAACCCATTGCTTAGGGAGAAGATAGTTCACACATACCAACGATTATTATATTCATCTCACAATGAATGATAAAAAATCACAAAAATTATAATTTTATATTTCATAACAATATTTATTGTATGTATATCATATATTTTCATCCATTTAACCATTTATATCATTAATTTAAGATGCTAATCAAAAACAGATGACATCGCATTATGGAGGTGGTAGTCTGCACAACATACCAATGATGCTTTTGTTTCATAGAAGATGGAGATAATAAATAATGTATATTCTACTAATATAACAAAAAATTACTACAATAATTATTTTTATGTCAATATATTGTTTTTAACATAATATATTTGGAAGGGAAATATTATGTATGAAATTTTATGAAGAATTTCATAATTATGTTAGAGACTGGATCTTATCTTTGAGATTTATATGGATGTGAATTCCATAGGCACATATATTGAGAAAAATGGATTAATAATGAGAAATTTATTTTTGTATAGGATATTTTGGAATTTTTTTCAAGGTATATACAAATGTTATCTGTGACCATAGAGGGATGGAAGTGATCTTGTTTTATAAGATAAGTAAAAGTAACTTTTGGGAATACAATTTACACATCCATGATATCAACACACCAATACCTTTCCAATGATGCCAAAATATTGTAGTAATGGATTTATGGGTGGTATTCTGTGGATAAATAAACATCCCACAATTTTTCAATGTTTTCAACATATTTCATGTATTTTAGAAAAGGTTTTTAAATTTATATATATTGATTCTTCCCTTGGTAACTGGTTTTTAACTGACCAATTTATATATTATTTAAAAATATACGGTATCCTATAACTGATAATTGACAATTTTAAAAAATAAATTATATCTCTATTTTATGAAATTATTTTTATCAATATGATAAAATATTGTTTTCATGTAAAATATATAATATATAAAAAAAATTCAATGAAAAGTGACTTAAAACCATTATGCATTTAGTAAAATATTTATTATTGATAAACTAATTAATGAGTGTTAATATTTATACATGTAGTATTAAATATAATATTAGATTAATATTTTAATTTATATCAATGTAATTTATTTTAAATAAAATAAATCATTTAATAAAATAATTATTTAAACAAATGTTTTACCTTTACCAATGTAATTAACACAAATCATAAAGATATTTTATTTCTGTCTAAATAAGGAAATTTGAAATTTTATATAATATTAAAATTATGAAATAATATAACATATAAATTTTTTTATATTTTGTTTCAAAAAGTGGTTGATTATAATTTTTAATTAATTTTTTCATAAATAATATTTAGTTTGAAATATTATTTGATTTTAAAAAATCAACATTCTCAGTCTTCTAAATTCAGAATAGTATTTAATGATTCTTTATATTGAATTTTAAACATAATTTTTTATATCAAAAGGTTTTATTCAACTTATTAGAGGTAATTTCTTTATAAAAATAATAGAAATTAAAAAACTATATATTTATTTACTATCCACCTAAAAATAAATTATATTATAAAAACCCAAATAAAATAATAATAAGCTAATATTGATATAAAAAATACAAAAAAGAAGGTATTTTCTAAAAATTTAAATTAAAAACGTTTTATAATATATTAATAGATGAAATAATCACTAGTATATCTTCCTATTAGTATAACTGCAATAAATTATTCATTTAATAATTTTATTTTATTAATGTTTTGGGGTTTTGGGTTAGTTCATATTGTACATAACATAAGATAATAAACACAATATTTAAGAATGAGAAATAATCATAAATATCTCATGTCGTTACAATCTAGGTTTTCTCGAATACACTATTTTAAAAACATAATTTGATGTATTTATCATTTCGATAAGAAATGATTAATGGTTTTAATGAGGTTTGAGTTTTGAGATAATGTTACTGATGTCTTTATTACACATCCACTTCAATATTGAGTGAAAAATTATTTATAAATTGTTATTTAATAGGTTTATTGATTATTAGTAATTTTTTTGGATACCTTTTATTATGAAATGGATGATGTTATTATTGATTTCATAATTCATGGATGTTAGGTGTTCATTATATGTCTCTTATATGTGTAGAAATAATTTATTATTAGAAGGTTGTAACATTAGAGGTTTTAGTTTCATTGAAGTTTTGGGAAGAGATCATTTTGAATGTTCCAGTTGAGTTTGATAGGTATTATTCACTGTGATTTTTTTCAATTAAATAATAATTTTATAAGGATTAGTTTTGATTCTCTAGGAAGAGAATCATTTGTGAGGAAAATAATTTAATGGTCCAAAAATATACAATCCCTTAAACAATGATATATAAATTTTTGGTGCATGAGGATTATGTTTGAATGTGTCTAGGGGAGAAAAATATAACCTTATAAGAAATTTATCACAACAAGCCAAATTTACATGACAATGAGCCTTATGATATTTTTGGTTATCTAGAATAGATTGGATAAGTCTCTTGGTGGATTGCATTATGATAAATTTAGTTTTTGCGGGATTGGAATTATTTCTAGACTCAACAATTTGTCTTAGTTTACTCATTTCATTTTGATTATCTAGGTAAAATAGGTTATAGTGTGGAGTCATGGATTGTTGGATGAAGGTTAAGGAGATATGACTAAAATCGTATATTCATGTTACAAATTTAGTGTATTTAATATTTTTTTTGTTTTATGTGATATCATATTCTATGATATATATGGTATAAATTCTTTTATTATAAAATATTGGTAAATCATTTAATATTATATAATGATATTGTATAGAATATTTGAATGATTATAATATCATTTAATAGGATCTGTTATCATCATTAAAGAATTCTAATGTATAATTGACCATAAGATTAACATTGATAATAAATCATTAATGAGTTAATATAAGAACAACTTAAATATAGTATATCATTGGATCACCATTTCATAAGATCAAATTCATGGGTGTGTTATTAGAGAAAAGAAGTCAATAATACCATTATAAAACATATGAGTAAATCCATGGGCTCAGAGTTCATCCTCTAAAACAATATAAAGGAGGATTATCTATAAAAAAGGATTGTACAATTTTCTAAAAGATTATTAGCTAATAAAATATCCCTCCCAATTATGTCTTTATCTGTCCCTCTTTACTAATGAGAGGTACTAGCATAAATTGAGAGATGAGGAGAATATCTCCCAAATTGTATAAGTGATTTTATTGGTGGACACACAATAGATGGAGTGTCCTTTTTTCTATTCCATGGTGATATATATCAACAACTATGATCTATAATGATGGATCAAATTATGATTTTTAAATGTAAATCTTGTTTTTTCAATTAATTTTAATATGATTTCAATTTTATTCATGATCTTCTGGGGATATAAGGGTTTTAATTACTCATACTATGTTGATAAATCATTAACTGATCCATGGAAACCTACTAAGGGAATCATAATTGTTCTATAAATTTCCTTTCCATTAATTATGTTTGGTAATGAATAAAAATATATTTCATGTATGTTTTATAAAAATATCATTAAAAATAGTTGACTATTTATTTTTTGGATGGTTGTAAAATATGTGATATATGAATTTGTGATACAACAGTGCCTAAAAGTAGGGAATATTGTAGGTGTCAAGTTAGTAAAACTCTGGATGTTTAGAATATAGTATGGAATACAATTTGGGATATCATATGGGAAAACAACCTACCATTGTGTCTCGAAAATTATTTATTTTATCTCCATTAAAATATATGACATATCATATGATACAGAAGAGATACATTGAAGGATGATATCATTGTTGGTCATTATCGACTTTAAAATTCAATAGAAATTTAGGAATTTCATATAGAACTATGTATCATATATTGTAAATTATAATATCATGTAAAATAAAATTTCATTGTTTTTTATTTTAGAGTTTATTTTTTAATTTATAAACTATATATAAATAATATGAAAAGGTTTTTTAGAATATGAATTTAAGTTATCAATAATTAATAAAATTAATAATTTATAAAATTAGTATTATAAAATAAAAAAATTCTATAAAGAATTAATCAAATAAATATTCTATAATATAATTATTTATTAATGATATATTTTTTAAAATATATATGTATTTCTTTGTACATTGGATATAAAATTTTTATTTATAATCTTCACATGTTATTTATTAAATAATTAAAGGTTAAAAATTAAAGTTATATATAAAGGGGTATATATTAAACATTATTAATAGTATATAATAGTAAATTTGTAATATTAAAAAATGAGGGTGTTATTTTTTGATAAAATTTAAACCATTTGA
This sequence comes from Viscum album, assembly GCA_963277665.1. NCBI lineage: Eukaryota > Viridiplantae > Streptophyta > Magnoliopsida > Santalales > Viscaceae > Viscum > Viscum album. The sequence continues at coordinate 1,971,767,379 of OY728138.1, forward strand.
AAATGAGTATCGATATAGTGACGTGATCGGTTTTTAAATAACCCTAAAATTTCCAAATTTAGAGTATGTAAATGGTTTACATAATTGAAAATGATATGGAAGATTTTTTTTATTTCAATTAATATAATATATAATTTATATTTCTTATAAATTTATAATATGATGGTGCCCATATTTGATAAAAATTTAAAGTGTTTATATTTATTAATTTATCAAATGTTAAAAATGAACCACAATATTATAAAATTTTTATGATTTATTTATTTATGATCTATTCATAATGTTTTGACACATGTTTAACAAAATGAATTGATAATTTATTTAGTTTAATTATTATTATATTACTGAATTTAAATTCATTATATTATTAATGGATGTATGATTTACCTTCAAATATTAAATAGATATAAATTGGTATACATGCAATTAAAAAGTTTCATTATGGGTATGATAACTGATTAGGATTTTTTACCTTGAATTTAGTTTATATTGTGTTATGTGATTTAAGTTTGGATAATTAATATTATGTGTAATAATTATGATAGGTTTTATATCAACATTGAGTAATGTATCCTTAGGTATAGTGAATTTGGTTTCGATTTCTCACTATCATGGATGCTTTTTTCATGTATCTAATTATTTTGGTGAGCCACTTGTCACTCCATTCTTACTCATATGATGATTTTTTATGTTATAAAATTATATGTATTTCCATGACAGGGTGTAATTAACCCTATGAATTTATATATATATATATATGTGTGTGTGTGTGTGTGTGTGTGTGACCATATTCATGATTCAGTATAGTTAACAACACAATTCATTAGTTGTGAAAATTGAAAGACACTAATGTTGTTGAAACAAATTTTTTTGGTGAAACAAATAATATTACAAAATAAATGTATAGAAGAATGAATACATAATTGTAATAATATAATATTATATAGTTAGGATAAATCTCCTTAAAAAATCTGTTTTATATCCCGTCTAAGGAAACATCGTTTAATAGCCGTGGTTATCCAACTGGGTAAGTCAGGCTAATGTTTTGGGTCAATGGATTATCATGCATTTAATAATAAAGTAATGGGTGACCCTATTTTTACTCGGTGATTTTTTTTTCATTTTCAATTGGAAAAACAACATGGATAGAACTGAATGAATACAAATAATGGATACGGGGAATTATTTTACAAAATAAATATCTAATATTTATATATGATATAGTTGGAATTGTGGAATACATAAACAAAATCATGATGAGAAGGACTCTAAGGTGGAAAAATTACATATTGGAATATATATCTTTTCATATTGAATTATATGACCAAATTTATTAATAAGACTCACTATTGTGTGAATAGATTTCATAAATATACTCACTAAATTAATTTCAATCAATATTCTCATCAAATAAATATTTTCAATTATATAGTGCCATCATAATTCTCTTCAAGTATAACATTGAGATCAATCATGTTGGATAAATTAAATAATTGATTGAATTTATATTACTAGGTTCAAAACATGATAAATATTTTCAATAAAGAATGAGAGTTCTGTGTGATGGGGAATCAAATTCATAGACAACTGTATGCCAAAGTTCATTAGCAAATAAACAAAAAAATGATAATGATCAAATGGGTTCACCGGAACTATATAAAATTGATCTCTTCACAATGTAACACATGATTCAAATAAAATATGATAATATATATGAACTAAAGATGATAAAAACATGAAGGTAACCTATTTTTAATATGGTATTAATGAGAGTTATAATAATGAAATAACACTTTTTATGTTCATTATGGTATAAGGTACATCAGTCACTATAGTCATACACAACATGATTGGGTAATATAATGATTTAGATAGGCTAAGTTATCCTTTTATAGCTTTTCTTTCCATATAATTCAATCTATAATCATTTCAATAATCATTTCAATATTTAACTTCAAATTTTACCATTATTGGGTTTGAATTTTTATTTTAGATATCCTCTATATATTAATGATTTATGAGCAGTTACAGGAGTCATATTACAATTTGGCATGCTAGTGTGATACAAATAAAATTGTAAAAAAATAAATAAGAAAAATAATATATGTTATGGATGGTTCACAATAGCATAGAATTTTTTTAAGGAAATATGATTAGTGATTCCATTTTAGAAAACCTATCATTTAAGGATTTAAATTCATGAAATACCAAATGGGTTTTCTGAAAATCTCAAAATATTCCATGTCATTTATTAATATAACATTGAAAAATTATTTTATTTTAAATTATATATGATACGAGCTATTTGTTTTAAAATTTTATTACGTATATATGACATTATAATTAATAAATCATTAATTACTTGAGCATAAATTTAAAATTGAAAGAATAGAAGAAGGTGTTTCAACATTAATTTATTTGATGTAATAGATTAATTATATCTCAAGGGGATTTAAATAATTATTCCATTATTTTAATATAGTATACATATTATATTATAATATTTGTTATTGTAAATAAAAAAATTTTGTGAATAAATGTTATGATTATTTTGATACATGTTAATTTTTCTAATCTATTTATATGTATAACAATAAAGTCATGTTTTTTGAATAATTCAGCACACACATTGTATATAAAACATGATATGTAAATATTTTTTATTTTTCAATATTCCTATTAATGGAAATATTTATTATTTTATACTATAAATGTCTTTGTTTTATGGGATATATTTTTAAAAAATGATTTTAAAATTATTCATTTTCATGAAAATTCATTAAGAAATTCAAAGGCCATTTAATGATTAGTTTCTCGAAAACTATGCAAATAATACATGTATCTCATAAGTAAAACATAAATATAAATATTATGTTATAATATTTAGAGAAAATTTTAGTATTGCATCCCGGTTCACCATAGAGTCAATGATTTTTTGGGATATACGCCAATATAAAATGGTGAGAATGAAGCCTAGTACTGGATAAAAAAATGAAATTTTACATGAATAATTATATTTGATAAATAATGAGGCCCAATATTAGTGAATAATAATAATGTATTGATATATAATATTTAAATTTTGAGAAAAAAAATATAAATGACACACTCATAAGAATATGTACAATGATCATAACTAACATTACATAAATAATACTAGCAAGGTTATTCAACAAGGTATCATATACATTTCATCTCTATATATTAATTATATTCCAGATGGATTAGTTCACTATTAATGTTCACCTTTCATATAAATTAATTCAGGTGTTCCATATGTGTCATAAAGAAAGTCCTCAATTAGCCATTGATTATAAAGAATGTTTTTCATATTAAAATATTTATTAAATAGGACATTTCATCTTTTATGACCCACAAGAAGGTAATATGGGTCTCATACATGTCAATCCTTTATAAATGATGTATAATTACATCTATAAAAATACATATGAATAAAAATAGGGTTTTAAATTCATAGAATAAAGAGAGATACATAAACAATTCAAGGATGATTTTGATAACCTATCACAAATTAAAAGATGTTTATGAAATGGGAATAATAGTAGATAATTGAAGTCTCTCATTTGTATAAAAACATAAAGAAATGATTTTAAATCCCACAAGTTTATATGAACATAATAACACTTAATTTATAATACTAACTGCAAGGGTTGTACATGGATTTAAATGGAATGGATGAAAATATCATACCTATCAATATTTCATTTTATTTCTTAAGGATATTTCCTTAAAACATTAAAAACACCTTGTAATTTTTTGGTATTTATTGTAAATATGGTAGGATTGTTTTTTAAATTTTTAATACATGACATGATAATCAAGGGTGTATAAAATATTAAATCATTGGGTTACCTATGGTTTGGATCATGGTTTATAAAATAAATAATTGTTTGACATATTTAATTTTCAAAATATAATAATAATAATTTATATTAATTTTGGTGTGGGAAAATGAATTTTCTAAAAAATATTGTTCTTAAAAAATATTTTAAATTTAATAAATAAGAAGGTTATTTATTGGTTTTGATATTGTTATTAATTTAAAAAAATTATAATTTTTTTGTTATTGTTTTTATTTATTATAACATCAAAATAACACATTTATAATCTCATAAAAGATACTAAAAATAAGAAAATTTTATTTTTTTACTATTCACTAAGAAAATGTATGTCTAATAATTACCAAAATATCACCCTTACTTATCATCAACGTGATGGTTTAATATATATTTTTTATCTAATAAAAATTTTCATCCAGATAATATATTTTTAATTTTTAAATAAAAATCATTATTTGTATAAAAATAACAGTTCTTAAAAAATAATCGATTATCTGACCCTTCAATAAATTATATGGAATGTTAAAAATGTGTATTATCATTTATATTAAAAAACATTTCCATAAGACTATAATATAAAAATAAATTTAATTTATAATATCATAATTTATTATAAAATTTTCTATTATTTTTTAAAATACAATCATTGTTTATTTTTAACTATGAAAATATGTTTATCATATTCATCCTACATTCAAGTGGTCTTTATTAAAACTAATAATAATATTTTTTTAAACCACTATTAAATTTCAAAAAATAATAGTAAAACTTTATAATAATACGTTCTAGATACATAACTCTTATTACCCCACCATACACCTAAATGTTAATGGGAGAGGTGGTGGTACATTCATTATGTTTCTTAGATATCATTGTCAAAGTGGTGATTTCCACTTACCCGATCATCACTTGAAGTCAATTAAATTCAATCCTTACTTGTAAAATCTCTTCGTAGTATTGGTCATGAGATATCCTCATTAATACAACCTCTCTCTTATGTTATGATAAATAGAATTCTAGGGGAATCCTCCTTGACAACCATGTCATTAATACATGCTAGTTCAATTATTCATTTACTCAAACTTGATCTTAATATAGTGCTATTAGATTTTTCATCCAAATGGAAGGTTGTAATTGTGTTTTTGCAACCAAATTTTCAAAAGAAACCACCTAAAATAGTAGTTGAAAACCTTATTTATCTTTTCCAATGAAACATTTTGTTATCATTCGATTCCAAATAAAAGTAGGATACCTACCATTAGAGATGTTAAATGGTGGTTAGTGATCTACAGTTGGATGAAGTCCAATGGTGGCAGACCAAAAACACCAAAATGAGGTTTACCAATTTTTCCAAAAAAATGGGCACATATTAAAAGCATTTCACATGTTTTTTTATTTTTTAATATGAGAAAATATTGATGAAAAAAATGATTTTTCAATACAAATAAACTAAGCATGAAGTAATATTGAACAAGAATTAATTAAAGTTCGTGGAAAATATAGTCAACAATGATTCTTTGGGAATGATAATAATATAGGTTTGATAAGATATATTCTTCATATTGAATATATTGAATATGATTCCTCATAATAGACTGGTTGAGCTCTCTAGCTCGGGGATAAATCATGCTGAAAGATGGTCCAAAAAGCTCTCTAAATCAAAGAATCATCCCAAAATGAGATGGGTAAATGGAAAATTTTACAGAAACAATATTGTCTATTGAATATGATTTTTTAGAATTATAAATGGGAGGCGTGATTTTTTTTGATAAACCAGAATCAAACTCAACGAACGATTTTTAAATTTCTAGAAAAATTAACATGAAGAAGATAAAATTATTAAATAGTGGAATAGAATTCCTCTTATGTAGATGGTTTAACCTGGATTCAGATTCTAAAATCATGAAGAAACAACATCAATTATAAAATGGATAATGAAAAATAAAGGAGAATAAATATCCCTCTAATAGTGATTGTGATGAATATTACTTCTCCCCTATCTTTTTCCCAAAAATTCTATCTTTATCTCCTAGAATCCAAATTAATGAAAATGAGAGATGCATAACTTTTAATGTTGTATTACTTTCAAAAAAATATTTATCATTCTCTCAATCCTCACCAATAGCATACACTGACTTAGCTCGGTGCGCTCAAAGTCACTAACAGGTGGTAATGATCACCCAAAAATTATCACCCCGCATGATAAGATCTAACCTCATGAAAAAATATCTAATTTAGATAAACCTGGATGTCACATTAGGGTTTTTGGAAATAAAAGAAAATAAATGTTAATTCGTTTATTGTACTTATAAAAATATAGCTTTTATAATTATATATATCAATTTTAAATTGAATTAATATTAAGAATAAATTATTATTAGTAATTCAAATTATTAAAAATATTTCCATAAATATTTATTTTAATTAATATTTTAATTTAAAAAAATATTTTTAAAAAAAATATTTTATTACATAAAATGGAATATAAAAATATTTCATTATAAACTTATTATTTATGATATAATTATTAATATGAACAAATTTATAAAAATATAAAAAATATAAAAATTAATATTGTTAGATTACTTTTTAATTTATAATTTTTTATTCATTTAAATTTTTTTTTTGTTATAGTTATTATTATTAAAATATTATATTAATTTATTGTATTATTATTATTATTATTCTTATTTTTATTTTATTTTAAATTGTAATTTAAATTCTTCTTATCTGTTATACACTACCCACGACATTTTTATCTAGGTTGGTTCTTCTTTAGCTAACAACATCCTTGACTCCTCCTGGAGCATAATGACTCATTTTCTTTGTGGGTGGGTCTTCCTTTTTAAATTATATATAGCAATGGTGAGGTTTGACGATGCGGTCTCAACAAGGTGATGGAGCTCAGATTGTGTGATCTACAAAAGGGAGGCTATTCATCTTCCTAATGGTTGTTGGGTTATTATTCAAACATTAAGGGATCTCCAAAGTCAATCCATGTTGTGGGATCTCTATGGTGGCATGAGGGGGTTCTGTTGGTGTTTGGAGATCTCCATAGTTGGTGGTTCTCTATTTAGACGTGGATTTGTGATTTCATGATTTCAGTAATATCGATACTTTTTAGGGGTTTTTTGTGTATGATGAGGGTTTGATCCTCTGATATGGTAGGATATATTTGGATTCTACCATGGCGTTTCATTGGTTGTAGTTCGATGTGCTTCAAGTGAGCTCAAAAGAATATACCCTATTTTGGGTTGTGGTTGAAGAAGCAATGGCGGTGACTCATTTTCTAGCACTGAGTTGTTTTGATGGTGAGTGATAAAGCTAAAATAGTTTGTATGTGGCATAGTTGAAAGGTGTTGGCGATGGATTACTTTTGTTTTCCTGATGGAGGTGAATCAATGAGAAGTTGGTTGTGGAACATCCAAAATATTGTACGAGTGACTTCTTCTAGTTGCGAGTCACTTAGCGGTGAATCCCAAATAGTGAGTAAGAGGTCTAGAAGTGTCTCATCTTTCACAATGGTGAGTCGTCTGGTGTTGAATTATCTAAAACACTTTGAAATTAAAAATAAACGTAATAAAATATTAAGACATTAATTTAATAATGAAAATAAGAAAACAAAAACTAATTCAATTAATTAAAGTATCAAGAATGAAAAATTAAATAAAAAAGTTAAAATGACTTAATGATTTATGAATTTTTATAAAACTTTAATTAAAAATTAAATTTGAATTGAAAAAAAAAATAGTTAACTATTTTAATAATCAAATAAAATTATAAATAATAAATTAAATTTAAAAAATGATAAAATTGAAAGTGAAAATAGCTTAATTATTATCATTTAAATTCGAGTTTAGAAATATTAAAATTCAAAAAATAAAATAAGTAAAATTAAATTTATAGTTTCATTTATATAATAAATATATAATGGAGAATTGATTAATTGAAAAAAATACATAAAATCATAATGTTAATGAGAATATAATTTTAAAAGTAATTTGATATATTATCTACAGATAAATAAGTAACATCAAATTTAATGATTTCAAAATATAGAAATAAAAAATTTAACAAAATAAAAGGATAAATAATAAATTAATAATTAAAATTATTAAAGATCCAATATTTGACTCTTTAGTCATATTTAATTAATTAAATCATCAAAAATAAATAAATTATAAGGAAAAAATATAATTTTAAGGCCACATCAAATTCGATGTTAGCTAATCATTTCTTGTACTTAATTAATTCCCCTTATTTTTTTCTATTTTTAAAAATGAAAAAGTTTTATTACATCCAGATCTGAATGATGTATTTGAAGTTATTTATAAATAGAGGAAAGAAACCTAAATCTCCAGCCTTTTAAGGATATGGTTCAAAACAAATTGGTTTCAGATACAATATCATCATTATATAGGTCCTTTTGTATAATTTTAGCACCCGAGTAGTTGTTGCACCATCAACACTATAGTGGTGGTGGGAAATATTACAGTATTGTAGCATTGGTAGTATCATATCAGTTTGGGTATTTTAGTAGTAATATTCACATTATGGCATTTATGCAAACAAATTGGGCCTTCAGGTCCATGTAATGGGATTTAATACCCACTTGGAATATAAGACATGTAATGGGTTTAATCTACACCAAAAGAAGATCCCATGACTTTGTTTGAATGATTGAGATTAATCAACCACCACATTAAAAAATTAAAATTGTTATAAGAGGTCCTCCATAATGAAAAATACACATTAGGAGATCAAGTGACCACATAATTCGTTACTATTAACGATTTCAAGCCTACTATATGAATCCACCTATTGACATACTCTAATTGAAGTCCAAGTTATAATTCTAAAAGTGATGACATGTTTGATAAAAATAGATATAAAATCTTAATAAAATGCACCATCAACATTGGATTTATCATAAATTACAAAAAAAATAAATGTTCAGTATATTTTAAATAACATTATTGATACAAATTAAATGATTTTATTATAGTTAAAATATCCCATTATTTATCTAGGTTTAAAATTTTTCTGACCTTAATGAACTCGATTTTTACTACAAATAATTTCCTTTTGAATTTTTACCTTTCCCTTTAACTCATCTAAATCACTATATAGATGCACCAATTTGATGTGTACAAAGGGTTTACACACATAGACCCAATGCGTACACCGTTGGATTATCACGGTAGGGTCCTACTTTCCCATTTTTCTCTTGTTTCAATGGAGTTATAATAATAACATTTGAGTTTCCTCCCTAAAGTGATAGGTTTTAAAAAAAAATAAAAAGAAATCCCCTTAGGATAGTGTCCAAATATCATGTTTCCAAATTTTATGAACAATATTCAACATATATTTATCTTATATCACGTTATTTCTATGCTATTAAACATAATAATCATAAAAACATTATAAAAACCCACTCAGCAATATTACATCCCCAAGAATTTCAGTGTTAATTCGACCCATAACAATAATTTTTGTTTTTATCCATTTGGAATGACTTCATTTAGGTTCATATTGATGTCTAAATAAATCATGATTTTTAAAGAAGTTTGAAAATTTTTACATATTTTGTGATAAGAATATTTATGTGGATTTGATGTTGTTACCTTAATAGAAAGATTAGCCAAATTGAAAACCCTCTCCCCCAATAATAAAACATATTTTTTCCTCAATGATGAATTCAGTGGTGGAGAAACAAATTTCAATTTTAATGTACAAAATAGGATTTTGATTCAGTAATTTAATGATAGGTTCAAGGTTTATAGGTATTTGAAAACAATATTTGTTTTCCATAATAAATATTTTAGACAAGAATCAAATTCATTATCATTATGCCTCAATGATAATATATTTTCAATTAATATCAACAAATATCATGTTAAACATTAAGAACATGGCGAACTAGGTGTTTCAATTTTAAAAATATGATTCAATTAGATTTCTAGTTGATTAAAAAAGTTTTGAGAAAAACCGAATAACGTCAAATTTAATCACATAAACATACAAAACTAGGTTTAATATCCCCCCATAATTAATTTAATTTAAGGAATAAATTTTAAATCATTGATATATAGTTTCTAGAAATAGTATTATAGTGACCTAGTATTGACATACATTAACATTACAAAAAAAATTCCAAATACATAAAACATTTCACAAACAAATTCATGAAGACAGTAGTAGTATAGTTCCTTGTTAAACATAGAAACATAAACATTTGTAAATAAGAGAGCTATATTATCTTCCACTAGGTTCTTCATGACTAACACCATTATTAGAAAAATAAATCTTAATACATATCTTCATAACATAGGGATATAATCATAAAAATGGGTGAGCTCAAATGCTCGGTAAGGATAAACAAGATAGATACGTAAGCATAATCATGAGCATTCGAGTATGAGATGTGATCATGAAAATAGAAGATCATACCATTCATATCAAAGACCATATAAATGAATCTTTTCATACAATTTTTCCATTCTTAAGACATCAATCATAAAAAAATAAATTACAAAAGACATAAAATAATAACTTAGGAATAAAACATGGAATTGGGGGAGACACATAAGCTTATAATATGATTTCCATAGTATCCAAGACATCACTTCCAATACCATCTTGGTAGTAATGGTTAACTCCACATACTATATTGGAAGTTGTTACTAACTCCCATTGAAATCTTATTAGAATGAGTTCACTCCTCATACCATATTTGTAGTCATGGTTCACTCCCATTTTCATTTTAGTAGCCAAGATTAATTCCCAAGATGATCTTTTGTTATCTCATGAGATATATATATTTACCTAATGCATTGGAGGGAGATATAGGTGTGACTCATCTTGAAATGAAATCATACATACATGTTTCACAATATATTAAATATTTGTATCATAACCCATGAAATGAAAAGAGTAATATAGTCATGTAATACTATCATAACTTGTGGAAAAATATAGGATTCATTATCATTTCATCATAAACATAACTAGTAAAAAGAAGCGGGTTTCGAAAGAATATAACCCATGAAATATAATATTGTTTCATCATAATAATTCCATCAAAACATAATCCATTATATAAATCCCTAGCATTAATCATTATTTATTCTTGAGATAAGCTAATAATTTGACTTTAATTCACATTGAGGATATTTTATGTTTTAAAGGATTTTAAAAATTAGGTCATAACATATAATTAACATCATAAATATTACAAGTAATATCATTTAATAACTAACCACTATTTCATAAAACAATAACCCTTTAAAAAGAAACATTTTATGGTTTAATGTTTTAATAACACAACTTTTTCATGATCCCTTCCTTGACCCTATTCTTCTTTGTGTCCTGTGAAAAACATTTCAAAACATTGGAGGAGCATAAATATCACATTATGGGATACATAAGGAATGAAATATATTAGTCTTTTGATAACATTGAAACCGTTCATACATTATCATAATGTAATACATTTTACCTTTAAGAAGTAGTAAATATACATTTTTAAATATAAGCTCATTGTGTAACCTTTTTGTAACCAAATATTACCCTATAAACCATAGAATGAAACATATTGCATATGAAGGTAACTTGGGACATAAAAATACATAATGGGAATAATCATATGGTCGACTTACTCACATATCACTAATTGGAATAGCCATATGTTCGACTTTCATACCAAATGCATTGGATGTTATAACGTAACCACTCGTTCTTGGTTTATCAGGAACCACCCATCTTTTGGTTTATCACGTTACCACCTGGCTTGGTTTTTCACATAAACACCGATAAAATGTACAAGTACCATTTAATAATCATAACACATAAAACAGAAATATTTGAAAAATAACATTTCCACACTACAACCACAAGATATCATTTAATGATATAGAAATAGTCAACCCATTTCAAAAACCATTTATAATATTTAATAAACATAATTCTAAATTAAATTTTCCCATAGAACAATGAATCTTTTGAAATAAATTAAAATTTAGAACAATTATATCTATATAAATAAATTATTAAAACCATTTTGAAAACATGGCATGTAAGAGAAGGATTTTGAAGAATAAATCATTAAAACATTTAAAACGATGTAATAGTTAAAGAGTCCTTTAAAACAAAAGAAATACTAGAATACAAATAATTAAGGAAAAAAACATTTAATATCATGAGAATGAACGTATTATTCATATAACGTGTCAAAATAGTTGTAAACACACATCATAGGATAATAATAGATTATAACATGAAGATATGACTCAATGAAAGAAGATTGAGATGAAGTCCCTTACCTTGAGTCTGGCATGTCATGTATGTTCCTTATTATTCCTGGATAATAAACATAAGTTAACTTATACTTGATTTATAACCCTTTTCAAGATTAATATTCCTTTTATATAACTTATTACCACTTTATAAAAATTACATAATTATTTATGTAATTATTTGTTGTTTTTTCAATATTCGGTACATCAATCAAAAATGAACTTGTCTGGATATAAATTTTAAAAATGGTAAAAATTAAATCATCTCCAGAATGATATTTATTTTTTAAATATCATATATATCCAGTACATATGTATTTAAAACAGTCCATAAAGTTTGGAGATATGAAATGAAATGAACCATTCATGGAGACGGTAGGGCATAAGTACGCATGAACACTACTTTCATTTCATTGTCATACTAAAAGAATAATAATAAAATGAGTTAAGTATATCATATAATAAAATTAATATATTTATTTCATTTATGTATCATAGGTTTAATAACACCATCATTTATACATTTCATATATAGCATGAATGAGTTAAGTCACTTTGAGGAGGATGTAGTCTATACATCCTCAACTTAAATTATCATATTTACACATCATGGAAAACCATAAAATAATGTTGTAAATAAAAATTACAGAATCATACATACATTATAAATATAATATATATCATATATAAAAACAAATCTTTCATAATGGACTCCAAGATAGGTGGTACGGTAAAATTGAACAATCATCATTTCGTGAGGTAGTAGTTTGTCGTACATAGAAACCGTATATTTATATCAATTATATAGAGGTATGGGTAAGTTTAGTTTTAATACATTTCATAAAAAATCCTTTTATATTTAGGATATTGGTTTTTTAATGTAATAAAATAATAATAATTTCAAAGGGAGTGAAGAAGGAAAATAATGGAAATGAACTTCAGAGAAGACGTTACCTCTAAATCGGATATCTTCTTTTGATTTGAGCCTAAAGGCATAGTTGAATTTCTGTAATACCAAGGTAAGGATACTTAGAGGATTGGAGGGATATTTGGAGCATATGATAGTACTTTTTGGATGATCCATGGGGCCAAATAGGTGTGATTAAATGGGTAGATGTTTTGGCCTTTTATTTGTGGATGGAGGGGCACTTTAGGAATATATTGAAATATTATTTTATTATTAAATGATTTTCAGTTTCAAATTGTCCCAATGTAATGCATTTCAAATAAAATATGATTCTGGTTCTAATACCCATAATCCAATAATTTTTATATAGGTTTTTAATGTTTTTATATCTATATATTGTTTTTCAACCCTTATTTTACCCATTTAATATTATCGTGATAACAAGTTATTTACACATTGTGGGTTAATGTAATTACCGTATCATGTCAAACAAGACAATGAACGTCATTTATGAAATATTTGTACATGTATATACAATTTATTTGTGTCTTATATTTTTATTAATTTAATATCATTTAATTAAATATTTTATATTTATGTTCTGAATTATGTCAATTTTGTACACTATTCATACATGGTTTTTTAAAAATTTATATCAACAGAATTCCTTTGAAAAAAGGCATTAAATAAAAGATAAAATCTCAATATCCTCTATGAAATTCTTGTATGACATCAAAATAAAAAAATTACGTTTATTTTATCATTTAAAATAACTTTTATTGAATCCTTTATTAATGAATCAGTCACTACATCATCATTGTGTCAAAATTAAATTTTTTTATATAATGTCTAAAAATTATAAATAAATTATATTGATATATAAAATATTATTATCATTCTAATAAATATTTATAGTCTAATATATCACATATATAACACCATATAATTTTTCTAGTAAAACATTTATGTTTATGTTGTTTTTCCAATTTACATAAAACTAATTAATATAACAAGTCACTATCACTCCTTACTAGATCCATGGTGTCCAAAAATCGACCCAATATGCCAATGGTTGGAAATATCCCATCTAATATGATTAGGAAACCCGTTAGGGTAGTTTAAATTTATTATAACCATATTTTTACCCTTATATACCAGATTTATCCTTTAACCATGGTAAAAATTATAATTACTGAAAATACTATTCATAATGTCTAAAAATAAAAGGTACATATTTATATTGGACATCCTAATTCCAAATATGGAATCTATTTTTTCTAATTCAAAACACTAAATTGGATGAAATTAATTAAAAAGTAATTCCCATTGTCAACTCATAAAAACATATTCTCACAAAGTAATAACTAACAAAAGATTGAAATGTGTTTATGTCCAACTAAAATGTGAAATTACTTCTAGTGTACATAATTGGATTAAATAATAAATACATAGTCTAATTATCCATTAAAATAATTTAATTAAAATTTTTAAATATATAAATAAATTATATAAAAAAGCAAGTTTTGAATTAAAATGTGGTGTTTTTCAATATTCATAAAAATATAAATTTCATTAGAAAAAATACCAAAACTTCAACCAAATTATATTTTGATGATCTTCTTCTAAATAATAAATTTATATTGTCAAATAGAACATATAAATGTATAACCATAATATTTAAAAATGGTTCTCCATCAAAAGGTGTTAAATGACCTTTTAAATATATTTCAATATTTTATGCATAAAATTGTATTTGTTCTCATTTTAAGCCTCTATAATTTATTAGATAAATTTAAAAATATTTAAAAAACTTGTATAATCATATTATAGATATTTATTGTTATTCCCAACATTACAATGACTATGATTATTCTACCATTTAAAATAATAATAATATTTTATTGTTTCCGTATAACCCATCACTGTGTGCAACGTTTGATTTTGGAGGAACCCATTGTCATGTGACGAGTTCGGTATCGGAAAAAGTGTTATCCTTAACGTAAAATTAATATATTCTTTGTAAATATTAATAGATATGAAATGTATTTTTCAATAAAAACATAGGATTCTACACCATTCCCCCCTTTTTAAAATTTCATCCCCACAATTTAATTTACATATCTAACATGTGAGGGTATTTCTCCCTCATAGCATTTTCAGATTCCCAAATTTCTTCTTCAATCATATAGGTTCTCCACAAAACCTTTTCCAAATGAATCACTTTCTTCCACAATAATTTCTCTATGAAGTCCAAAATTTATACTTGTTGTTCCTAATGAGAATGATTCTCTTCCGACTGAACTACCTCTGGACTCAAAACATGAGATAGATCTGTCATATACTTTCTCACCATTGAATCATGAAAAACATTGTGTACCAAGTAGAAACTTGGAGGTAAATCCACCATGTATTCAACTAATACAACTTTCTCTTGGAATTCATAGGGTCCAATGAACCTCAGACTTAGATTTACCTTTTATCAAGACACATCACACTTTTAGATAGAAGAACATTGAGAAATACATGATCAACTACCTCTAAAAAAACATACTTTCTATGTTTTTCACATAACATTTCTGCCTGCTCAGAGCTATTCTCATGTGCTTATAAATCATCTAAAAATTTTCTACCACATCTTTATCCAATTACGGTCCCATCAACTTTATTTCAACAATTTCATCCCAAAAATATGGAGTTCGACAATGATATCCATATAAAATCATCGAATGGTTTTAATAGTATACTGGAATGAAAACTCTTATTATAAGAAAACTCAACCAAAGAATGATGTTGATCCCAACTTCCCTAATAATCCATAGAAAAAACAAATATCGTATCCTCTATGGTCTGAATTGTTTGTTATGACTACCAATTTGATTGAGTATGAAAAGTTGTGCTGAAATTTGATTCAGTTCACAAAGACATTTGAAGGCCTTTCAAATGATAGAAGTGAACCTGGATGTCGATCATATACAATTGATTGGAGAACTCCATGAAACATGACTATCTCTTTAATATACAATCGAGAATGTTGATAAAAAGATTCAGTATCTCGAATAGGATGAAAATGAGAAGATATAGTCAATTGATCAATAATAACCCAAATTGCATTGTCACCTTGAGATTTTTTTGGTAACCCCACTACGAAATCCATGAACACATTTTCCAATTTCATTATGGCATTAGAAAAGAACGAAAAATCACTTTTGTAAACTTCTACTCTATATTAACCTACTGAAAAATAAAACACATCATTCTAATGTCAAAAATATCTATTTTCATTTTTTTCCCACCAGAATTAGTCCAGAAGAACTCTGTAAATCTTTTTACTACTAGGAAAAATTAAAAACGGAGAACTAAGAACTTCACGAAACTACACTTTCTTCAACTGTGAATCACGAGGCACACATAATCACTTTAGAAACCTCAAAACACAATCTTTATCTATATTCAATTTAGGTAACTTACCATTCTAAACCAATTCTAACTTTTTAAGAAATTCAAAGTCTTTTTTTGGGGCGTAACTAATTATTTCTGAAAAAGAAGATTTTACAATCACCTGAAACAAAATAGTGAAATTCTCTACACCAACAACTTCCAATCCAAAATTAATCACATCTGAAACCAAATGATCTCATTCCAAAGGTAGAATTTATAATGTAGAATTAATATTTTGACTCAAAGCATCATCCACATTATTTTTCATTCCCATATGGTTATGGATTGTGAAATCATAATCCTTGATTAATTACATCCACCTCCTCTATCAAATGTTTATTTATTTATGAGATAACATATACATGAAACTTTTTTGATTAAACTATATTTCACACTTTAAGCTATATAAATGATGCCTAAATATTTATAATGCAAAAACAATAGAATTAAATTCCAATTCATGTGTAGGGTAATATAGCTCATGAGTTTTCAAATGATGTGTAGCATAAGAATTTATCTGATCATTCTGAATTAATACACAACCAAGTCCATTAAATGATGAATCAATGTCGATAAAAAATTCATCATTCCTAGAAAGAAATTCCTAAACTTGACCACTTATCAACCTTATTTTCGATTAATGGAAACAATCATCACATTCTATTGTATAGATGAATTTATCTCTATTATATGTTATCTTAGTTAGTAGACTAGATAACTGAGAAATGTTTTCAACAATCCTTTGGTAATAACCCACTAATTCAAGAAAACTACGAATCACTATAATATTGTTAGGTCTTGGAAACTTTTCAAAAAATTGTTTTTAGAACGGTAAAAAATTATCCAATATTTAGAAACAATATGACCAACAAAAGAAATTTGTTTCACCCAAAATTAAATAGTTATAAACTTCCTATATAGTTTATTTTATTTTATTTTTTGAAAAAAAAAATTCCATCAGTGACATTCATGTTCCTCCAGACATTCTAGACTATAGAAAAATATCAACTATAAACATAACCACAAACTAATCTAGAAACTGATAAAATACTATATTTATATCTTTTTATCACATCATAAAAGTTCGTTATTTCTTTTGAACTAACTAAAATCTAACACCCTCTAATATTTCATCTTCAGTCCTATGTAAAACCGAATTATCTTACTATCAATATCTATAATAAAATTTGGATGTACCTTGACAAAAGGGTGAAATTTTCTTCATATGAAGCCACACAATCATCTTCATTTTGTTTCAATTCCATGAATTATTTTTCCATCCTAATTCAATTAGGCATATGAAAATATTTCTCAACGAAGATATTCTTAAATTCATCATATTCAAGGTCATCATTCTCTTCACTTCCTCTGATATTTTTAATCATTGATCTCCACTGATCAGTTTCACCTTCAAAACGATAAACAAAAAGACAAACCTTTTTATTACATGAATAACCCATTACATCACAAATATTTTCCAATGATTTAATCAAACCTTCAGCTTGAATAGGTTCATATGATCATCTTAATGATGGGGGACACTTCCTCATGAAATGATCCATGATCAACACATTCCTTTTCGGTTAGTCTAGATGATCTCTGGAATGGACACCAACATTATTTATCGGCTTAGTCAACTATGCCATTACTACAAAAACACTATTCAGTAATGATTCCAACCACCTCTGAGTGTTGATTTAGAATGATATTTCCCTCTTTATTCCATTCCAGCACAACAACTGTGTTACCTCTATGAAAAACCATTCTGAACACATGCCTATCTTTGACAAAGCAACATGGTAATCTTTAAATTCTATATCATATAAATTTGAACACAATGTAAAAATCTTTTATGGATATTCTATTAACAATATAATAACTCTTAAATTTTTATAAATTGACATTTAATACCAACTATAAGGCCCCATCCTATAACATTACTTATTCTTGAGATAAGTCCAAAATTTGACTTTGATTCATATAGAGGATATTTTTAGGATTACAATTTTATTGAATTTGGTCTTAACCTATACAAAACATCTTAAATATTTAATGTATAAACTTCTATGAAAAATTATTTTTTTTAATAAAAAATAATATATTAAAATATATATGACATCATTCTATGTTTTAACAGCATAAACTTTCTTTGATCTCATCATTGACAATATTTTTCTTTATGTTCGGTGAAAAACACTTCAAAACATGGGATGAGTGTAAAAATCTTATTAAGGGATACATAATGAAAGAAAAATTTTATTTTATGGATAACATGAAAACCATAAATACATTATAATAATGTAATACTTTTCACCTTAAAGAATTAGTAAATATACTTCATTGGATATAAGCTCATTTCTTACCCGTTTTGTAACCAAAAGATTACTATAAAACCCATAGAATGAAACATATAGAATATAGAGGTAACATGGGACGTAAACATAATTTAGTGGAAAAACCATATCTTTATCTTCCACACATATCACTAAATGGAATAGCCATATGACCAAATTCCATAACCAATGCATTGGACATTATTACGTAGCATCTATTCTAGGTTTAGCATAGAACCACATAACATTCGATTTGTCACTTAACCACCTATCTCAGTTTGTCACATAACCACCTATCAAGTGTCCAAGTATAATTTTATTATAATATAACATAAATAATAATAATGTAAAAATAAAATTTCCACACTACAACCACATGATATCATTCTAAGATATAGAAATATTCAACCCATTTCCAAATCCATTTAAAAAAATATTTAAAAAAAATTGAATCATCATTTCAAAACCACGTTGAATATTCTTAAATAAATTATCATTTTAAAACATTAATGATCATATAAATAAATTAGTAAAATGTTTTTGAAAACATTCTCATGATATAGAATGATTTTGTTAAATGAATCTTTAAAATATATAAAACGATGTTTTAGTTAAAGAGTCACTTTCAACATGAGAAACACATGAATAAAAATAATTAAGGAATATATAAAACATTAAACATCTTGATAATTTTATAATTCAAGATATCGGGAGTCAAAAGGTTTTTATACACACATTATAAGATAATAAAGGTGCATAACATCAAAATATTCCTCAATGAATGTACATTGAGACAAAATCTTCTACCTTGAGTCTGAATCTTAACGTATGTTACCTGTTCTTCCTGAATTAAAAACATAAGATAATTTATAATAGATTAAAAAAATTCATGAATATTATTCCTTTTATATCACTTATAACCATTTTATAAAAATTATATAATTATTTAAGTTATTATTGGTCTTTTTGTCGATATTCATTACTTGTGTAGAAAATGAACATGTTTACATATAAATTGCAAATGTATTAAAAATTTAATCCTCTCTAGAATGATATTCATGATTTAAATATAATATATATCTAGTATATATTTATTTATAATATTCCATAACATTTGGATATAAGATTTTAAATGCACCGTTCATTGATACAGTAGGCCATACATATGCATGAACGCTACTTTCATTTCATTTTCATACTAAAAGAATAAAAGTCAAATGATATTAATTTATATTATAATAAAAATACTATATTTATTTCATTTATGTCTCATATTGTTAATAAAAAATACTGTATACATTCTATGTATAACGTGAACTAATCATATCACTTTGATAGGATGGTATTCCACACATGCTAAAATGAAATTATTGTTCTCACATATCAAGGAAAGCATAAAGGTATGTTGTAAATAAATATTAGAGATTAATAGAGACAATATTAATATGATATATATCATATATAAATATAGATCCATCATAATCACCACCAAGGGAGGTGGTAATGGAAAATCGAACAATCGTCATTTCGTGAGGATGTGGTTCACCGTACATAGAAATAGTATGTTCATATACATTAGATGTTGGTGTGTGTAAGATTAATTTGAATCATTCCCATAAAAAATCATACAATATTTCGAATACTGGTGTTCTTATGTAATCATATAATAATAAGAGCATAGGTAGTGGAGATGGAAAATAAAGGAAAGGAACTTGGGAGAAGACGCTCCCTCTAAATTGGTTATCCATATCTTTTTGGTTTAACACATATTTTACCATTTTTAATCTTACCATGATAACATGTTATTTATACATTGTGGGTTAATGTGATTACCCTATCATGTGAACATACCCACAAAAAAGTTATTTATGACATATTTGGACTTTTCATAACAATTAGGTTGAATCTTATAATTTTATAAATTTAATATCATTTAATAAAAAACTATATATTTTAAGTTATGCATTATGTCAAATTTAGAAACTATTCATACATGACTTTTTTATAAATTCACTGAAACCCGGTTCCTTTAAAAGACATTAACTAAAAGAAAAAACTTAAATATCATCAATAAAATTGGTTTATGACAACAAAATAAACAAATTACATTTATTTTAACATTTATAATATCATTCATTTTAATCTTTATTAATGAAGCAATAATTCCATCATCATTCTGTCATAATTAAATTTATTTATTTAATGTAAAAAATTATAAATAAAATATCATACTAATTTAAATATGTTTATATTTATAATGAATATATATAGTCTAAGATATCACTTATGTAATCCCATATTAAAATAGTTTTAGTTAAATGTACATGTTTATGTTATTCATCTATTTACATAAAATTAATTAATATAACATGTCATTATCACTCCCATGGGAATCCATGGTGTCCCAAAATAGACCCATGGAATCCAATTGTTGGAGATATATCATACAATAGTATTTGGTCATGTGTTATGGTAGCTTAATATTTTTATAATTATAATTTTTACCCTTATTTAGCAGATTTACCCTTTAACCATGGTAAATTTAAGAAATACTAAAGTTACTATTCATAATGTATTAAAATAAAAGGTAACTTTTTAAAAAACATTTACCTCCTTATTACAAATATAGAATCCATTTTTACAAATTCATAATATAAAATTGGCAGAAATTAATTTAAAATTTATTCCCATTGTCAAAACCAAAAAGTGGGTTTTAATAAATAATATCTATCAAAATATTTACAAGTGTTTATGTATAATTAAAATGTGAAACTACATCCAATAGATGTAATTGGATTGATTGAAAAAAAAAATCTAATTACACTTTAAAACAAATTAAAATAATTATCTAACTATATAGATATATTAGATGAAAATGCATTTTTGAATTAAAATGCAGTATTATTCACAACTCATAAAAATATGGATTTCATCAGAAATATACCAAAATGTAAAACTATGCAATTTTTTATATTCTGCTTCTAAAAAAGACCTTTATTTGGTCAAATGGAACATATAAATCTGAAAAAATATATTTAAAATTTTTTCTCCAACAAAAGGTGGTAAAACGTCCTTTTAAATATATTAGATTATTTTTTGTTTATAATTGGATTAATTATCATTTTATGATTTTAAAATTTATTAATAAGTTTATAAATATTTAAAAACTTGTATAATCATATTTCTGTTAGTTATTTTCATTCACACCCTTACAATGGCTATGTGTTAACTACTATTTAAAATAATAATAATATTGTTTTGTTTTTTGGTACAACCCAAAATTGTGTGCAACGTAAGATTTTAAAAAACCTATTTTTGAATTTTGAGTATGCTATTGTACAATGTGTTCTATTTAAGGTAAAATCAATATCTTCTTCATAAATATTAATTGATATAAAAAGTATTGTTTTATAAATACCTGGGATGATACACATTAAGAGAATGAATTTGAATTTAAACATTGTATAATTCATCTATAATGAAATGAGTAACACTAATGGTTGTTATTTTAGATGGGAAATAATTTTGGAAGATCTTTTAAAATAATTTCATGAGGAAAATATCATTTTTCCTTGAAAACATTTTTTAACACATAAAATCTATTTGAAAAACTTTTTCATTGAAAATTGATTTGAATACTTATAATGGAATGTTTGAAAACCATAAAACGTTTTAAATTATTTCTTCCATGATAAATGTGCTTAAATATTCATTAGAAAACATTATTTTTGAAAACTTCAGTTTTGAAAATAATAGATTTCCAACCGTGGAGAGGGAAGATCATATTTTACTTAAAATATTATCTTAAATACCGAAGAGTGGGAAATGGTAAAAATACATTGATATATCTTGGTAAACATAGGATAATTAAAATAATGTGTGTTCTTGAGAGATTAATCATAATATTTAATGAATTCACACATAAACACTATGAATCTCGAAAAAAATGACATTGTCTCAATAAAGTTTTACAATATAGTAACTTTGGAATATACACTCCATAAAAGAAAATGAAATTAAATAAAGCTTAAAATATAATAAAAAAATAAATTTCAAGATATAACATGTTAAATGGAAGTATATACACATCAAAATATAATTTATGAGCATAACAAAACACTACTCTCAATGAAATCAAATCAAGACCAAACTATTTTACCTATTTGGAATCTATTGAAACATACACCCCATTAAATAATGGTCTAATAGTGGATATTTGAATAAACATAAACTTATGTATTTGATACATATAATACAATAATTGGTAGTTCATACACAACATAATTGAAAATAATGGATAACATAGCATATATCTCATGGAAATAATAATTGAGATGAAATCTCATTACCTTGTATCTTGAATCT
The DNA here is from genome assembly GCA_963277665.1 of Viscum album. Taxonomy (NCBI): domain Eukaryota; kingdom Viridiplantae; phylum Streptophyta; class Magnoliopsida; order Santalales; family Viscaceae; genus Viscum; species Viscum album. The sequence continues at coordinate 1,971,790,576 of OY728138.1, forward strand.
AGTCGTACTCATTAAAACTGCCAATATAATAAATACAAATTTGATTAAGATAATTTACATAAGCATATATATTATTTCAAATATGATATATGGTATTATTAGTAACTTATATTACATAGTTGTTAATAATCCAATGTTAAGGATCCACTTCGGGTAATATTCACTTTATTCTTCGCAGTTGTCTTAATTTGTTATTTCATTGGTATTTATATTTTATATAATGATATATAAAATTTAAGCTATGATATAGATATAAATAATATGTTTATTATAATAACATAATCAATATAAATATGAAACATAAAACACCATTCATGGAGATAGAAAGGCGTATGTACACCTGAACGCTATTTCAATTTAATAGTTGTGTTGAAATAAAGAAAGTAAAATAAATATAGTTATATATTTATTAATATATATAATATCATTAAAATACTGTTATGATATTATAAATTTCTTATATAATCACTAATTATATCAATAAAACCATCCATGTAGTGTATGAATGAATCATATCGCTTTGAGGGGGTAATAGTCCACTTCCTCAAACGAAATTACCGTATTAACACCTAATGGAAAGTAAAAAAGTTATATGTTTTTAAAGGAATACATAATATTATAGAAATAATACACATATAATATAAATAATTATTTTTTCCTTCATAATTTCTAGCATGAGGGGTGGTAAGGAAAATTGAACAGTCATCATTAAGTAAGGCGACAGTTCGTCAAACACATAATCAGTATGTTCATTATATAATAGATGGAGGTGTTTGTAGGTTAAAACTATAGAATAAAATCATACTATTATATTTAGGATACTGAGTTGTTATAGAATAATGTGAAAATTAAATTATAGGGGGTAGAGAATGAAAATAAAACAAAGGATGTGAGAGAAGATGTTACCTCATAATCGGGTAACCCTGTTTAGATTGTGGAAAAAGGATTCCTTGGATTGATTTCATCCCAAGAGATGGATTAAAAAAGGAAGGTAATATTCATATGAATTATATTGTTAATGTATTTTTTGTTCATAATAGGTTTGGTAGGTGTGAATAATTGTAGAGGAGGTTTCCTTTTGTAGATATGGAAAAGGACTAACGTGGTATTTTTATAAATATGTTAGTTGTACTCATGTTTTTACCAAAAAGTCTTACCAAACCAACAAAACATAATAATTGAAGTTTTATGGATGAATAATTTCTAGAAAATTTATGTTTTAAATGTTTTTATATCTTTTTTTGTCATAAATTTATGGTATTTTCCTTAGTTAATCTTACTTTTACATTAATCGATGTAATTAATTTTAATTAATTTTACTATTATTCTTATTAAAAAACAACATTGAAAATATTATAAATTATAAATTTTTATGATTATAAATATTAAATAAATTTTTTTAAATTATAAACATATAAGTGGCATAAATTAATTTAAAATTATTCCCACAATCGGGTAGACTATGAGGGGTTTTAGAGTAAAAAAATCAAAAGTTTACTTCGTTTTTGTATCCAATTTCAATGTGAAATTGGTTCAAATCATCCAAATTGGATTAATTAATAAAAATATTATCTAATTATTATTTCACAAAAAAATTTAAAATAACCTAACCAAACAAAAATATTAGTTGAAAAAAAAGTTTTGAAATATATCCAGTTTTTTACCAATTCATCAAAAAAACAATGTTTCTCAGAAAATTACCAAAAATACCCCAAAAGATAATTTTGAAATTATAAATTCAAAAATAATTTTTTTTTCAAATGAAATTTATAAATGTGTCTAAAATTATTTTTATTATTTTTCATAGAAGGATATTAAAATCAGTTTATTCAAGAAAGTGATATTTTAAAACATAAAAGGACATTACAAAGAATCATATCGTGCATTTTCAATTTGATTAATATATATTTAAAAATTATAATAAATATTTTAAAATTAATTATTAGTTGTCATATTAGTATTCTTAATAGTTATGATATAATTATAATATTTAAATAACAGTATCAATAAAATTATTTTTTGTTAAAACATCGGTGCAGTGTGTAAATTATGCCATGTCGATGTTGCTTGTATAATTCCCCTAGTTAGCCCCATGTAAATGTAATGTTTGAACTAGTTAATTTCCTCTCATAAATAAACATTTACTTTATTCTGAAAAAATTTACTATTATAACTCAGGGAGTTATATTCTACCCCCCTTAAATTGAATTTCGACCACAAAATTCATCACTCAGGAAAAAAAATGAGGATACATCAGCTTTGTTATATCCTCAAATTCTGAAGTAGATTCCTATAACTAGTTATATCTCTACAAAACATTGACCGGGTGAGTTTCTTGTTTCATAGAAAATTCATTGTATAATCCAGAATTTAAGATGTTTATCCTCCTAAGAAAGATCATGCTCTAGTAGTACAACCTCTGAGTTCATTACATGTGAATGGCTAGTTTTATACATCCTCTGGAGAGATACAAGGAACACATCATGGAATTGAAAAGGATTTATTGTACCATCCAAGTGATAGGATACCTTCCCGATATGATCAAGAATCTCAAAGCGACTGATATACATTGGGATTACTTTCCCTTTTTTCCCAAATCTCATAACCATTTACTAGATGAGATTCATAGAAACAAATTTTCACCAACATCAAATTAAAAATCTTCTTAATGGTTATCAACATATTGTTTCTTCAAAATTTGAGTTTCCTTGATATGTTTTTCAATGGTTCTAACTTTATCGACTATTTCTTCTGCAATCTTAGGTCTCAATAGAATTATTTCTTTAACTTCATCCCCAAACATTGGAACTACACATTTCTTACCAAAAAGGACTTCACAGTGTTCTATTGGAATGCTTGAGTGAATGGTATTGTTTTATAAGAACTCCACTAGAAGAAGGTGTTGATCCCAACAACCATTGAAATCCAAGGAAGAATATATCAATATATTCTCTAGGTTTTCAATTGTTCTTTAAGATTGACCAACCGTTTAAGAATGATATGTAGTGTTGAATCTAAATTTTGTATCTAGTGCTCATTAAATACATTAGATGAACATTGAGGTAAACCTAAAATCCTGATAAGATATAATATAATGTGGCAGGCCATGCAACCTTACCAGTTTTTTAATAAATATCTAGATATTTTATCCAGGGAGAAGTCTTGTATGATAGCGATTAAGTGTGATATCTTAGTAAGGAAATAGGCTACCACCAAAATAGCACTAAACCCCTTAGGGGTTTTGGGTAGTCCATTGATAAAATCCACAGTGATATTCTCCCATTTCAATTTTGGTATGGATAATGGATTCAACATCCCCTTTGACTTTTATCATTCATCCTTAATTTGATAGAATACCAAGCACCATTATAGAAACTATGTGATATATATCTCCATGCCATCCCACCACAAGTATTCTTTCAAGTCCCTATATAGCTTCGTACATCCAGGATGAATAAAGAATAATGAACTATAATTTTCCTCTAACAGCTCCATCTTCAAATCCGGTATAGAAGGAACAAAGGCATAGTTCCTGAACATTATCATTCCATCCCAATTAAGGTTAACTCAATAACATTTCTAACTTTATTTTTCAACTCTCCATATTCTTTATGCACCTCATTAATCATCACTTGGTTAGATGGTTGAATATTCATTTGAGAAAGATAAGATTTTCCCATTCCTTTTTGATTTACATATCCATCCCTTAAAAATCTAGAAATATTGGATCTTTTATGATTCTAATTATAGATAAGTTAGTATAATCCTTCCAAATAAAATCATCATCCACCTAACTCTCTATCATAGGTTGGTAATGTATTGAACAGTCATAACCCTTAATCTACTTTAACCATCTTCACTGATGCATGTTCAACTCCATCTGTGTGAATATATATTACATACATTTATGATCGGTATATATATTAAAATTTTATACATAATGATAATTAATCTATATCATTAATGCTTAAATTAAAACTTCTAACTCATAATCATGAGTTCGGTGACCTTTCTCTTGAATATTAATCATTTGTGAGGCATAAGTGAAAACAATGTTATTTTTCATAAGATCACATCCCAATCCCTTCATGGATTCATCATTATAGATTAAAATCCCTTTTACGATATAGTTTAATATATGCACATGTGAATGGACTAACCATATCTTCAATTACTTGAAATTTTCCTCACTTTCATCTATCCAAAGAAACTTGACATTCGTCCAAGTTATCTTGGCTCCGTGGATTATACAACCATGAGAAACTCACCAAAACCCATTAATAGAATCTAGCTAAACCAGTAATGTTATTGATCCCAGTCACTGTGGTTGGATTAGAAAACCATTAAATAACCTCTGTATTTGATGGATTAACTTTTATACTATCTATTTAGACTATTTGAAGAAAAAATGAATCCTTTTTCAGCCAAAATTTACACTTTTTCGTTTTTTCATATATATTCTCTTTTCAGATTTTCTTTATTAAAATTAACAAGTGATATTGATGCTATACATTTCCCCTTGAATAGATAATATTTTCATATATAAATACTACCACAAAAAAATTGAGTTAATCTCTAATGACTCTATTCATTATGTCCATGATGATAATAGGGGAATTAGTAAGACCAAAAGGCATAATTATATATTTGTAGTTTCCATGCATTATATGGATTTCCTTCCTGGATACATCCTATATACTGACCCTCAATTGATGATATCCTAAATGAAGTTAAATACTGGAAAAATATTGATCATTGTATAGTTGATCAAATAAGTCACCAAAAATACAAATAAGATACTTGTTCCTGATTATGATCTTTTTTAGCATCGGATAATCAATGTAGAGTCGCATTGATCCATATTTAATTTCACAAAAAGAATGGGTGAAACCCAAGGTGACACACTTATCCTAATTAATTTTTTATATTCATTTTTATGGAGTTACTTCTTCAATTCCTATAATTCAATCAGATCCATTATATAAAGAGTCTTTGAAATTTGTGTGGAACTAGGTATATGTGATTTTGAGAACTCAAAAACACATTTTTGTGGAATACTAGACATCTATTTTATAAATAAATATATAAATTCATGGAAAATAGTCATATAATCTATGTTGATTCCCTCCCTATCCATTTTAGATAAACAAACATTTTTAATGGGAATTAAGACCCATACACGGGATGTAATCTCCATTGGATGTTAATGTTTATCATCACATTAATGGATGATAATCAGAGGGGTTTAAATGTTAAAATTATTTCACCTTCCTTGAAAATTTATGGGGTATTTATGTAGAGAAATACACTCCATACATAATATGACATCTAATTCAAAAAAAAGAAGAATGAAAAGATTCACAGGAAACACAATCCCTGAAACATTAATGAGATATGAATCATAGACAAGAGATACAATCATCGTACAATTATGGGGTTTCACTATTAATTACACATATAATTGTTTTGGTGGAATATTAACATCCTTTTCAAATTCTATTGATATTAAAGAGTGGTTATATCGAGATTTTAATAGGAAATTTTCACTTTTAGAGTGTATAGTAAGTGTAGAATTCATGACAACGTCGTCACAACCTCGACCTAAAAAGTGATTGAATTAGATTTACCTTTGTCACTTGTATTAAGATGTTTCTAACATAAATAATCATCACCAGACCTTGGGTTTAGGTATTGGAGAGAATAATTTACATTCTCCATACATGTGTAGCACTAAATTGTGGGAGGTGCATTCTGTTCCAATTTTTTCCTATTCACAAAATTAGCTAACAACTTCCCATAACATAAGAAATAAAATTCACGATGGCCTTGCATTAGACACTTATAACATTTATTGGACCCCTTAAGTAAATTTCCTCCTTTATTCTTCCCACACATACAACATCAATGGGGATTGCATCTTCTTCTATTCATGGTTTTGGAAATTTACTTTAAACATTGTCTCCCTCTTCTTATCAAAACAATTACATTCATACATTACAAAAACCCCAATTTCATCCCTGGTTTCACAATTAAAAATATATTCATAGCCAATAATATCTCTTATGTCCAACACCCTTCTGATACTTGGATTCAAGCCACTGAAGAACCTATCAACTTTACTTTCAAGGTGGATGATAATTCCTGAAGCATAACGCGCAGGTCTCGTGAACTTTTCCACCTAGGTACGAACATATTTGTCATCAATTTTCATCATTTCAAGGAACTCATTATCCATATTGGAAGGAAGAATCTGAGATAGGTATTTAAAGAGAAATAATTTCTTGAACTCATACAAATCCATGGACTCAATATCATATTAATGCCTTGTATTCACGATTAGATTCCACCACTAGACTCCTTCTCCTTCATTCCAATAGACAACTAGAATGAATACCTCTATCTATGAACACTCGATAATGAAGTATATAATTTTATTAGTACTGGACTATTATTATGAAATAATTTGATCAAATTATACTTTGAATTAATGTGGGTGTTTCTTTCTGAAAGACTCAATATAATTTTGTTATATTCATTTTTCATTTGGAAGACTAACATAATTCATATATAATGAAATTTTTGTGTTCATAGAGATTTTGAATTTCATTTCATCTCCCATAGCATTAAATTTATTAGGAGAGAAATAATTATATTTTCCATATAAATTATCATTAGATTGGTTCCTTTAGGTTTCATCCAATGACTAAATCCAAAATCATTGAGTTATAAATAATAATTATAATATGGAACCACATAATTATAAAAATTCATTTATAGGATATCTATTCATGGAACCCTCCATAATCATTGAAACATTATTTTTATCCTACCTTATTCCTATAAAACTAATTTTTAAAATTTTCATGATGGGTCGTGAAGATTTTGACTTACAAAATAATATCCCCTTGGAGTGTCAAAATAGTTATGCCGTAGGTCCCATTGTTGAATACCTGATTACCCCATGTCAGGCCTTGAACAACTTTTCAGGGTTGTTACCACTAGGTACATTTGTACGAGATCCACATCCATATGTATTATACAAATAAGGAAGTATTTCTAGGAAACCACTCACTCTATCCTTTTCGAAAATTGCTGGATATTTTACTATACATTTCCATGTCCTTAGACAAATCCCTATAAATTTCCTTAAAGTTATAAATAAGGATTTCTCATCTTATCTTCTGTAGGATAACTAAAAGTTTTGTTTAATACCAAATGTAGTTAAATTGTATTTACATACATTAACATTACATAACATTTTCAAAATACATAAAAAATTACACAAATAAAATCATGACGACCATCAAAGTCTAGTGTCATTAGAAATATGGAAACATAAAAAATGGTACATAAGAAATTTAAATTATCTCTCACTAGGTTCTTCTTGACTAGGAACCATATTAGACACATAAAACATAATGAATATATTCTTAACCAAGGTATGGAACCATAAAAAGTGGTGATCTCAGTTGCTATGTTAGGGTAAACATGAGAGATGTTTTAGCAGAATCATGAGCATAAGGGTATGAGAACCCGATCTTGAATATGAAAGGCGACACCCTTCACATAATATTTTATATAAATTAATCATGGAAAAAATAATTGTACTTAATTAGACATGAATCCTAAGGAAATCAATTACATATTCCATAGAACCATGACATTGGAATAAAATGTGTATTTATTGCAGACACATATTCATATAGTATGATTTTCATATTATCCAAGGCATCGCTACCAATAAAATATAAGTAGTATGGGTTCACTCCCCATAACATCTTTCTAGTCATGTTTTACTCCTATGTACATATTAGAAACAAGATTTTACTCTTCAAACCATCTTGGTATTCATGGTTCACTCCCATGTCCATCGTAGTTGTCAAGATTCATTCATGAGACCATCTTAGTCTATCTCATGAGATATAAATCATTACTCAATGCATTAGAGGGAGATATAGGTCACACCCTTCACATGATAAAATCACACATAAATGTTATACAAGATAATAAATTATCATATAATAATAGATAATACGAAATGGGTATTATTAACAAGATTTCATATCATAATGTGTGAAAAAATTAAGGTTTTATAATTATTTTCATCATAAACAAAACCCATTAAAAGAAGTGGGTGTTAAAATCATCTGACCCATGAAAGATAAACCAGTTTCATCAACATCATGACATCAAAACATAATACTTTCATAGAAATAATTTGAATGGGAAAATTTAATAATGTCTCTCAAAGAGATTGAGTAACACCGATAGATGGTATCATAGATGGGAAATAATTTTTAAATTTTTTTAAAAGCATTTATGGAGGAAAGTAGCCTTTCTGTATTGAAAATTATTTTGAAAACATAAAACCTTATTCTTTGAAAATATCTTGGAAAATTTATAAATGAATCATTGAACACTATAAATCATTTTATAAATCATTTTTCCTTGAAAATGGGTTTCTATGCACTTTTGAAAACATTTTTGAAAATATGGTTTTTGAATACAATATATTTCTGACCAATGAGAGGGATAATGAGATTTTTATTTAAACATTATCATATATACCAAATAGAGAAAAAAAATTGAAAATAAAATGATATATCAATAATAATTTAAAAATATGGATCTTAATATTTCATCAAAGGAAAAATAAATATAAACAATCTTGAAAAATGATGAGATTGTCTCAATAATCCATTTTAACTTGGTAAATTGGGATCATGAACTCTGTATAAGAAAATAAAATTAAATGAATCTTAAAATATCAATAAAATATTTATTTTCATTTTATAACATATAAAATGGATTTATATACACCTCAAAAAAGAATTTAGGTTCATATAAAACTATCAATCTCAAAAAACAATATTTAGACAAAACTATTTTACTGATTTGGAATCTTCTAAAACATAAACCCCGTGAAATAAAGATCATAAAATTGACATATGAATACCAATAAATTAATATATAAGATACATATAATACAATAATGGGTAGTATACACATCACATAAAGGAAAAAGTGGTTGACATAACTTTACCTCATGAAAATAGAAAGTAAGATGAAATCGCATTACCTTGTATCTTGACATTCATCGTACTCGTTAAAACCACCTATATAATAAATATAATTTTATTATAAATATTTTAAATAACAAAATCTTATATATAATTCCATATTTGGTTTATCATGAACTTATATTATTTTCTTGTTAAAAATCCAATGTTAAGGGTCCACTTTGGGTAATATTCACTTTATTCTTTTCAGGCTTCTTAATTTGTTATACCATTGTTATTTATAAATTATATCATCATTTACATAATTTAAAAAATTTTATATATATATAGTATATGTGTATGATAAAGATAAGAGAATATATAAGTATCAAATAGAATACACCTTTCCTGGAGATGGTAGGTCGTACGTACGCATGAATTCTATTTCCATTCAATTATCATACTGAATGAAAGAATGTAAAATAAATACATGAATATATATACATATATATATCATCATTATAGTTTATTTATGATTTCATATATTACTTAAATTTTTAGTAAAACCATCCTTTATATCATCCATGCATTGTGTGAACGAAACGTATCACTTTGAGGGGGCAGTAGTTTACACTTCCTCAAACGAAATTATCAGATGAACACCAAATTTAATCTAAAAAAGATGTTTTTTAAACATAATGTAGAATATTAAATGGATAATACATATATAACACATATATAACATTTTTCCATCATAATTTACACCATGATATGTTGTAATGAATGTTTATCAATCATCATTTAGTGAGGCTGTAGTTCACTATACACATAAACAATATATTTTTTATCCATTTGATGGAGGATTGTATATGTTTAGGATGAAAAAACAACATAAAAAATCCTAGTATATTTAGTTTAATTTGTTTTATAAAATAATGGAAAAAATAATTTTTAGGGGCTGGATAAATAAAACAAAATAAATGACATAAGATAAGACATTACATCTTAATTGAGTAACTCCTTTTGGTTTGTGCCAAAAGGCATCCTTGGATTGAATTATTGAAAAGTGAATGATTATAGAAGGAAGGGTGGATTTTTGGGAAGTGTATTGGTTAGTTATTCTTTGATATTAAGTGGTTTTAGAGTTGTAAAGAAGTTGTAGAGTTGGTTTTCTTTTATATGAAATGAGAATGACTAACTTGGTAATTTGGAAAACAAGTTAGGTGTACCCACATTGTTTATGAAAAAAATCATCCCAAACAAAAAAAATCACTAATTGAAGGTTATTAGATTAATAATGAACATAAAATTTTATTTTTACAAGTTTATATGTCTTTTTGGGTCATAAATTTAATGGTTAGTCCTTAGTTAAGATTAGTTTTACGTTAATTGATGTAACTGATTTTAATTACATTCACTAAGATATTTCAAAAATTATATTTTAACTTATTATAAATTTAAATTTTTGATGACTATAAATATGTAATATATTTTTACAAATTACTAACAAATAAGGGGAATAAATTAATAAAAAAAGTTTTATCGCATTCGGGTCGAAAATGCGAGGGTTTAGGGTAAAAAAGATAAAATTTGTTTTATTAATTATATACAATTTAATTGTTAAATTGGTTCCAATTACCCACATTGTATAAATTGATAAAAATATTATCTAATAAAAATTATCAAACAATTTAACATATAATTTCACATAAAAAATAAATTAGATGAAAAAGCTGTTTTGAATTAGAATCTGATATTTTCCAATATTCATCCAAAAATGATGATTCTCAAAAAAATAAAAAATATTCACATTTATATTATTTTGAAATTATAAATAAATAATTTTAGTTTAGTTTATCAAATTAAAATTTTAAATGTGTCAAAAATATATTTTATTAATTTTCATACAAGTATATTAAAAGAAGTTTATTGGAGAAAAAACTTTTTTAAACATAAAATGACTTCACCAAAAATCATATCATTAATTTTAAATTTGTTATATATATATAAATCAAATATAAAAAAAATTGAAATGTAGTTAATATTTTTCATATGAATAATTTTAATGGAGAGGTAATAAATATCTCATTTATATAATTATAATAATAAAATGATCTTTCATAGAAACATCCCTATTGAATGTATTTTACGCCAATTCGGTGTTTCATGTATCATTTTACAAGTTAGTTTTGTCTGAAAGGAATCATTGGAATAGTAAATATCAAGTAATAAATGAAAATTTAATTTATTTAAAAAGAAAAGGTCCTTAACAACTTGGGGTGTTACAAGTATTAAAGCAATGCCTTTATAAGAAGAGTAGAAAATTTATGTAGGAATAAAAACTACTTGTTTTAATTTTGATTTATAATTTTATTGGAGATTCAATATGAATATTCATATGAATTATGAAATAATGGGATCTCTAATCCTTTTTTGAATATATTATAATATTCCATCAAAAATCGAACAAGAATACCAAGAGAAACAAACCATAAAATGAATAAAACAATTCTAGAGAAAAAACCAAACATTATTCCAAAAACAACATATACATGAAAAGTCCATGGGTTCACTTTAAAAAAGCAATGTATTTAATTTTTTTAGATATAAATAATCAAAAATTAGTTTTGAAGTGTCAAGATGGTAGCCATGTCTTTCAGGTTCCCTTTTAAAAGGTACAATTCTTTGATCATTTTATAAATCTTGGTCTATTTTCTTCCCAAACAGTTTCAACAACTCCATCCATAAACACTCTTATAAAAAAGAAATTGGCAGACCACATATATTTCAATATACCATGAAAGATAATACCTCTTGAATTAAAGATAAGTGCCATTTATCGAACTTTGAAATGTTCATTTTGAATGAAAAATTCATAACAAATCTTGCACCAATCATTATGAATCCAAAATTTTCATAATAATCTCCCATAATCACACCATACTCACTAAAATAATGTAGTTTCCTCTATTGTGTATTCTTCAATTCAATGTTTAAATCCTTTATATCAAAATATGACTTCTGTTTCAACTCAACAGGTAATTGAAAAGTATTTTCCAAATAATACAATGTATATATACTTGCCAATTTGGGTTTCAATTGATGTATTTTATCCCCATGATTACTTATATATTTCAATGAAAATCCTTTATAGAGTTCGAAACTTTATCCCTAAAATCTATTTCATCTATTTATTGGAAATTTCAACATGTCCAATGTATTTTGGATGGTATCTAGTTCAAGTTCTATGGGCACAACCATATTTCTTCATTAAATCCTTAAATTTATTATTTTTAATGTTTATTCCACTATTAGTAATAAAATCCCTAGGTACCCCAATGGCTAAAAAAATTATTTTTATGAATTTTATAACTCAACTGGCATGATTATTTGGTGACACTATTATATCAACCACTTTGATATGTAGTAAAAAAACTAAAATATACGCATTCCATTGAGATGGTGGGAATGCTCCCATAATGTCTAATACCAAAAATAAAAAACATATATTTATAGAATTACTTTTTTTAGGATGTTCTTTCTTCCTTCCAACATTCCCTAGCCATTAAAATCAACTAAAATCCACTATAAATATCCTTGATAACTTGAAAAAATATTTCTAGTAAAATCCTTATTGATGTAAATTTTGGGTTATCCTCTCTCTAACATGATTTACTACCCAAGGTTATGAGATGAAATAATATATTATTTATAGCATTTCCTCTCCAATCACACACCTTCTTAAGATCCCATTTGAAAAGTTACCAAATAGAAATATGTCATCACAATGATATTACAAATGCTCAAAAATTAATTTTTGTATTTAGTTTTGTATGAATGAACCTTAGGAATGATGAATTCTATAATAAATTAACCAAATTATACAAACTGAGAAGATTGAAAAAAAGAGACAATGAGAAACATATCATTAGGAAAGGAAGAACTTATATCCCATGGATCCTTATGTTGGGTATTAGATAACTTAGAGAGATGATTTAAAACTACATTATATTTTCTATGAATGACTCTAATATTCATATCAAACATTATTAATGAATGAATCCACCTAATGATTCTAGATTTAACATCATTTTATGATATAGAATACATAAATGTTGAATAGTTTGTAAATACTATGAATTAGTATCCTAAGAGGTACTACCAAAATTTTTCTATGGAAAACACCATATATAACAATTCATTTTTTATTGTGGATTAGTTCCTTTGATCTTTATTTAGATGAAATATATCATGATAAACCCAACGAGTCTTTTAATTTCTCTTCTCTTTTAAGATAACTCCAATATCCATGTCACATACTTCAAACACAAGTTCAAACAAAAATTTCTAATTTGGTGATGTTATTATAGTAGATGAAGTGTGTTTAACCTTATGAAAATTAAATGATTACAAGGTATTATTATAAAAAATAAAGGGTTCATCATATACTAGAAAATAAATTAATTTATTTGAAATTTTTTAAAATTTGTTGATTAATATACTCTAAAAACATCATTCCATAAAGAATCTTTGAACACCCCTAAATTTTCAGGAGAGGAAATTTTTTAAATACTTAAATATTTGAATTGTCTACCTAAAAACCTATCGGGGAAAAATTTATCTCCAAAAATATACAATCAGTGACCATAAACACTGAATTTTCCCAGTTTAAAACTAAATTTATCTTTAATCATTTATCTCAAAAAAATTGGAAATTCATGAGACAACTCTAAAATTTTCTACTGAAAATGAAAAATTCATCCTCTAAAACCTCAATGCTCTTGTGAATAATGTATAAAAATATATCCATCATACATATTTTAAAGGTAGAGGGTGAACCACATAATACAGAGGACATCTTCCAACAATAAAATGTCCCATGTGGGCATGTGAATATATATTTATCTAAATCTTTTGGGGATATAGGAATGTGGTTGTAAACATAATAGATGTTTAGAAAAGGAATTAAATCTTTCCCAAAACCCCACAACCATCAAATCTTAGAAATGAATTTGAGAATGATCCTTCTTATTGAATGAGTATATTTTTCTATAATCAATAAAAACACACTATTCTATGACATTTATCACTTGAATTTGTTGATTTTATTCATTGGTTACTGTAGTGAAACCTCCATTTTTGTAACCACACAGACTGTACTAAACCAATTACATTCTAAGATGGGGTATATAATACAAGGGTGCAGTATATTGATAACTTTCTATCTCACTAATTGTTTCATATTTGTGTTCAGTCTCATTTTACATTCAACTCTTAATTTTTGTTCATGTTCTATTGGAATTTTTTTCATTCTAAATTAGATATTATCAATTTGATTTTAGCTATATTCTATCCAATTTAAGTTGTTAATTTTCTATGAACAGCCAATAAAAATTCATCTATATTTTCACTCATTTCATTAGATATAATTCGTGATAGTGATGAATTCATAGAAAAAGATGAATATTTAAGGTGAGCTATGAGGGTTTTTGTATCCAATATTGAGCTTCTTAACTTTAATAGATTCTATTTGGATTGGGAGGAGAAATTTCAAAAACATTTTTCTTATATAGTGTATGAAAAGTTAAATGGTACAAAACATCATAAAAATTTCTTATATTTTTTTCACTACATTACAATGTGGAAAAATATTTCTCATAATTATCCAAATCATAATTAAATTTTTTTTATCAAATAAAAATCATAGAATAGTTTTAAAATCTCTCCTTAAAACAACTAAAAAGTTTTAGGAATGTTTTTTTCAATAGATAAATCCCCATGATCTCTTAAATAATCATTTAGTTTGAAAAGAGTAGATACATCTCTAGCTACATAAAAAATAAAAACGATTTATACTTCCAGAAAATATTCTAGATTATAACATTTAATAGATTCAACAATGTAAGAGTGATGTTTTTCAACATAAAAAGGAATCTCTTCATCCAATGGGTTTTCATCTCAGATTATTCAAAATATTTTTTTGTGCATTCAAATTCTAATAGATCAACCCTACAATAGTTTTCTCAAAAGTTTACTATATTAACATTCTTAAATGCATTGAATTACTCTAATTATTCCCATAAATTAAATATTATTTTTCCTTACAAACATCACTAAAAGATAAAGTAGTGGCTGGGAGAGGAATTTGTAGAATGATTGGCAGTTCCTGGCCACATTCTTTATTTATCACTAGAAGGGAAAATATAGTCAGTTGAATGTAAATTAATAATAAATATTTAATCTGTTAAAATGTGAGTAGGTTAAAAGTGGAACAAATGTCACACAAATAGTTTAATTGAACAATATTGTAATGTCCCACATTTTTTCTTTTTTTCTTTTTAATATTATATGGGAATTATTTTGAGACCTGGCTCTGAGACAACATGCAGCTTCGAGGCCCACTGAGCCCGGAACAAAAGTTTGAAATTAATCAAGTAGTTAAATAATGTGTGTGTATGGTTTGCATTGAAAAATAGAATAACAATTGAATGAGTGCTCGTATTAGAAATCCAATGGCACCGTTTGCTTTTAGAGCAGCAAGTTTTTCTTAGGCAAGACCTAACATCGGTAGGCATAGGTCAGTGGTGAAATCTAGTTTTTTGACGTTACCGTAATAAAATATATAGTAAAAATATTTTTTATTAAATATTAATTCAGTAAAGTCATATAATATTTTAAAAGAATGATTTTACAGGGGATCAGGGTTACAGGTCTCATAACCCTAAATTTCCCCTGGAGGCGCCGGGAAGCATTGGAGAAAACCTCCCAACATGGCAACAATGTTCTTGACTAGTTTTTCCAGCAATGACGACGCAGTGACCAGATCTTCTCCAACGAACACCGCAGAACCATGTAGGGTGATTGATCTCTTTGTGTTTTCTTTCCCGTTCTTGATTTCCACAATGGACACAGACCAATCAACAAACAGATTGGCCTACATATTGATCGTTATGCGGGGTGGGATATCAGCATGATCATATTTGGTGATTGATTCTTGAAGGATATTTTAGATTTGTTTATCCTTCTAACGGTGACGAAGCTAGATTGACATGTACATCGATCAATGTTTTTTCCTCCCGATTTTTTGTGCCTTTCATCCCCAATTTCTTGTGTTCTTTGTGTGCATTCTATGCATTCTTCGTGGAGATATGAATGATGTATCTTTGTGCATATGTTGTGCGATGAAATGATCCCAAATTGAAGATCTGGAATCGGGACAACCCCACGAAAGTGCGATTGCGGTGGAAATTGATAGATCGAAGCAGATCAGAAGATATTATTTTTCGAATGATTTCTGCATGAGTGACTGGAATCAGATTTCGGAACTGATCAAAGGCCCAAAGCACATGAATTCAGCATCATGACGATGAGGCGACCTGATATCTCAAGTTTCACAGAAAACGGATGACAGAGCCTTAATTCGGATATCCGGTCGAGGTGCGAGGAGGAAGACGACAGTTCTAGAGAAATCCTGACTACACGGTGTGTGTTCATTGGCGGACCACATGGCGTGTACTTCGGGAGTACACAGACACAGGTTGGGTACAGGTCCAAGAACATGGCCTTTATACCCTTCCCCGGCCAGACCCGACCAGATAAACGGAATACCCCTTGTACTAGTACACGGGCAGGGTGAAAAGGGTTGAGGTCGTGTACGGTCACATGGCCAGCATACACTAAGAAAACCCCGGACACTCAGACACGGCGTGTAATCCTTCTACACGCCGTGTAGTTACTATTTATATGAAAATACTAGAGACATGGGCCATTTACACGGGAAGTACCTGAAGTCTAGGAACACTGAATGTGATCCTTCTACACGTCGTGTAGTCTGGTTTTACAAAACTAGACTAGAGACGCAGGTCGTCTACACGGGAAGTACCCAAATTCAAAGAACATGGCATGTGATCCCACTATAGGCTATGTAACATGTATATAGATGTATTGAGCCAGTTGTCTTCTGTGACTTGGAATATCTTTTTAGGGTTCGTCCCCTTGGTCTTTCCCCTGAAGGTTTCCGGTATCACTTCCTATGCACAGGATTATGATCCCTTCTGCAAAACTTCTTGAATAGAGTTGATGTAATCCCCTCTGTGAGCCTTAGAGTTGGATCCTCTATTCCTTCCTGGTACCCTAGGTAGAGTTTCTTGTTATCGACGTGACCTACTTTACCCGGGCGTCGATCCTCTACTTTGCAGGTTAGTTCAGACTGAGTTGTTGGAATCACCCCATAGCTACTGGTTGTGATCTTCATCTAACACATCAAGTATCTTTATTCAGTACTCATGGAGTGAGTTCTCCCATAACTAGTGCATCATATATTTCTTCAGACATATGAGTATGTTCTCCCGGTTGCGTGCTTAGTAGAATCTTCGAGCTGGATCTTAGTGGTGGTTTCGTAATAGTAGATCGTGTATGAGTATATCTGGATATTATTGTTATATGCTCTATAAACATATACTGTGTAGAGTTTATTGTATCATTCCATTGTGGTATTTCCTTTGTTTTATTCCTTTTTGGTTTCGGGGTGTTCTATTGGGTATTGTTATACTAACCCCTACACGGGCTTTGCCCGCACGTGTCGTGTTTTGTGCAGATGAGCAAGCCTTTGACAGGATCTAGGTGGACCAGTACTAGACGGTGCTCAGTGAGATCTGGCAAGCTGAGTTGTGTTCCTACAGTAACGGATTGCAGTCCCTGTAAATTTCTTTATAGGTTCGATATTGTTACAGACTTTCTTTTGGTGGGATTGTACTTTTGGGCCAGGGTTTTACATTACTTTACTTTACTTTCTTGTCGTACTCTGTTGTTTGGGATTTCAGTTTATGCATTCATTTACATTTTTAGTAGTTTTTACTTTTCAACATTGTGGGCTTGGAGATGTTTTGTGTGTGTGTACAGGTTTATAGGCAATGCCTCCCATGTTAGGTACATGCCTTCTCGGTGCTAGTAACCAGCCCCTGGCCTATTGGAGGTGGGCTTGGGGAGTTGCGGCACGGGCCCCACAGGGACGGGTCGTGACAGAGTGGTATCATAGGTCGTCGGTTCTACCATAGGACTGAGATTCTATGAGTTGGATTGGGGAAAAAGTGTTAAGTGTTTTGAGTTCAGCTTTCAGGCTAGTGACCCCAGAGTTGGTACGGGTAGCTAACGTATCCATACACCAGGACTCTGATAACTTGCATTTCGACTCAGAATATAAGAACACTAGTTTTAGGGGAAAATAATGGTACATGCATCATATAGTAAAGGGATGTGGTTTATATTTCCTTATTGATTCAGCACTCCAGATATACTCACTGACTGTGATAGATCTAGTTTCTTAATAGGATACCTCCATGACGCGCACCTTCTAGGATCTAGAAGCTCAATCACGAGGATGACCCCCTTAGTGTTAATTCTACGATACAGGGACCAGATCCCCCAGTTTTACCTTTGAGTGGTTTAATGGCTATTCCACCACCTGTGGAGCAGCATTTAGTGCCTGCTGTACCAGTAGAGGAGGAGCGAAGGCTGAGTGCACTCCATGAGTTTCAGAGATAGAGACCCATCAGGTTTCGAGGCGAGCCTGACCCTCAGACAGAAGAGGACTAGCTTGAGGTAGTGGCCAGAGTCTTCCGTTTGGTCTAGACACTAGCAGACCAGATGGTGATCCTGGTAGCGAGCCTTATGCAGGGCTCGGCAGGGAGATGGTGGAGTTTTGTTATCCAGACTCTTGATGAGGCGACTCTAGCATGGTCAGAGTTTGAGCATCTCTTCAGAGATGAGTTTTCATCGGTTACCCTGAGAGCAGTACATAAACAGGAGCTTCTTCAGCTCCAGTAGGGAACCACGACGGTGGCTAACTATTCATAGATTATTACCTACCTCTCACGGTAATCGATGGTTATGGACATGGATAAGTACATTAGAGCTCAGACTTTTGAGCGGGGCTTGCACAGAGACATCTGAGCTAGCTTTGTCCCTATGAGAATTCCTACTTATGATGGGGTGCTCGAGCGGGCTTTGGTGGTCGAGAGCTTCTTGGAAGAGTAGAGACAGAAATCAGTTATTAGTAGTGAGAGAGCTGGAGCAGAGACCTCGGTAGTAGGGAGCCGACGTCAGGGACCCAGGAGTGGTGGACATTTCCAAAGGATATCCCAGGATATAGGATTTTCAGTACAAGGTTCGTAGGGCGCATCCAGCTAGCCTCGAGAGAGGCGCTGCTACTCATGTGATGGCAGTGTACATCTCACATGATATTTTCTTACCCGCCATACTACTAACATGGGAGAAGTGGATGGACCACCAAGGAAGAGGCAACATGTGGACCAGACAGATCCGTGGGGTGGATAAAGTGGTAGAGGAGCTGTGAGAGAAGCTAGAGGTGGTCGACGTTTTGACCCTTTACCACCACCACCCCTAGGAAATCCACCCTTGGTTTAAGGATCTAGTGGACAGATTCATGGACAGCTGTAGGCAGCATAGGCTTATAACCCAGGTACTCCTGGAATGATTAGAGTTACAATATGTGTCTTTTCTACTTTGGATTCTATACTAATAGACACAAGTGCTAGTCATTCTTTTCTGGCTACTTATCTTTTTCGATACCATGATATTCTAGTTGACACATTGACTCAACCCTTACTCTTAGAAACACCGACTGGAGAAGATTCAGAGATCACACACCTTTGTAGACAGTGTTACCTGACCCTTGGAGGTGAGAGTTTCGGTTGGAACATCTTTGTGGTAGCATCGAGGTCTTACGATGTCATTCTTGGTATGTATTGGATATCCACAGTTCATGCCCATATTGACTATTTTAGGAGAAGGGTGTGGTGTGTCCACAGAGATGGAATGAGGTTCTCCTTCATCGGTGAAAAGGATACCCATGCAGTGTGGGATGGACTCGTGCATAGGAAGGTATAGCTGATTTTACATCAGTTGGCTAGCCTAGCCCTTGACGCACCTGATGTTACGAGTTTCCAGTTTCCAGCAGTAGAGGATGAGTATGAGGAAATCATTCCAGAGGATGTCCTTGGAATACCTCCCTATCGGGAGATAAATTTCTACATTGAGTTTCAAGCCGGGATGACACCAATATCTGTATTAGCATATCGGATGGTTCCTGTAGAGCATCGTGAGCTGAGAGTGGAGCTAGAAGACTTGAAGAGGAAGGGCTTTGTGAGACCCAGTGTTTCACCCTGGGCGGCCCTAGTGTTGTTTTCCCAGAAGGCATACGAGATCTTGAGGCTGTGTGTGGATTACCAGCACTTAAATCATGTGACCGTGAAGAATAAGTATCCACTACCAAGGATTGATAACCTCTTAGACTAGTTAGGAGGGGCACGATGGTTCTCGAAGGTTGATATATGGTAGGCTATCACCATTTGCGAGTACGGGATGATGATAAACCGAAGACGGCTTTCAGATGTCGCTATGGTCACTATGAATACTTGGTGATGCCCTTTGGATTGAAAAATGCACTGGCAGTGTTTATGTGACTCATGAACCGGATATTCTAGTCCTATCTAGATCGGTTCGTGGTGGTCTTCATCGATGATATCCTTGTGTACTCTACATCCTAGGAGGAGCACACAAGGCACCTAAGGATGGTTATGTGCACACTCCGAGAGCACCATTTGTGCGGGAAACTCTCGAAGTGTCAATTATTGATACAGGAGGTCCACTTTTTGGGACACGTTATCTTAGTAGATGGCGTAGTAGTGGACCCATCCAATGTAGAGGCAGTGTGAGCATGGGATCCACCCCAAAACATGACGAAGGTGCAGAGTTTCCTTGGGTTGGCAGGCTACTATCGGAGATTCATTCCTAATTTCTCCAGGATTTCAGCACCCATGACAGATTTGACCTAAAAGGGGAAGCCTTTTGTGTGGACCGAGAGATGCCAGCAGGCTTTTCAACATTTGAGGTAGAGTCTAACGAGCGCCCCAATCATGAGACTACCAAAAGAGGTTGTTGAGTTAGTAGTGTTCTGCGACGCATCAGGAACCGGGCTTGGTTGCGTCCTGATGCATAGGCATGCAGTGATTGACTATGGATCACGTCAATTGAGGTCTCCTGAATATAACTACACGACCTATGATCTTGAGTTGGTAGCAGTAGTCTTCGCATTGAAGATGTGGCGACACTACCTGATGGGAGAGCATTTTATCATCTACTCTGATCAAAAGAGTCTCAAGTATATCTTATCTCAGAAGGATATGAATTTGAGACATAGGTGGTGTCTTGATTTCCTACAAGATTACAACT
Organism: Viscum album; assembly: GCA_963277665.1. NCBI lineage: Eukaryota > Viridiplantae > Streptophyta > Magnoliopsida > Santalales > Viscaceae > Viscum > Viscum album. The sequence goes on from OY728138.1 coordinate 1,971,811,827, forward strand.
TTGGGATCATTTATAATCTTGGGAATGGGAACGTTGTGGTAGATGATCTCAACAGGAAATCCAGTTCACAGTTTCGGGATGAGGCGACGAGGCAGTTGGCCTCTTTACAGTTATCCTTCATGGATAGTGATGAGAGAACTTACCTTCGTTCGATGGTTGTTACCCCTCAACTCTTACTGCGAGTCAGGGAAGCACAGCTCAAGGATGCTATCTGTGAGAATCTACATGCTCAGATATCCATAGGTGATGCTACTGATGGATATTCAAAATGTGGGGAGCATGTTGTTCTTTTAAGAGGGTGTACATTAGTACCAGTGACTTTGTGGGAGGGGGTTCTAAGATAGTTCCATAAATCTCCTTTGGCGGTTCATCCAGGCATAGAGAAGATGTACTAGGACCTCCGACGTCAGTTATGGTGGCCCGGAATGAATAAGAGTGTGGCAGAGTTTGTTTCTTGGTGCCTTACTTGACAGCAAGTAAAGGCTGAGCACTAGGTTCCAGCTGGTTTGAATCAGCCACTTGAGGTGCCATAGTGGAAGTGGGGTGGGATATTCATGGACTTCATAAAGGGTTTACCACGTACATCCAGGGGACATGATTCCATCTGGTTGATCATTAACTGACTCACCATATCGGCCCACTTCATAGCCATATGGGAGCAAGGCTCAGTAGAGACCTTGCGACGTCTCTACGTGCAGGTGATAGTTCAACTTCATGGAGTTCCATCAATGATCCTCTCAGATCATGATGCTCGTTTCACATCCTGTTTGTGGAAGGGATTGTAGGAAGATTTTTGGACTCAGTTACGCTTGAGCACAGCGTTTCATCCTCAGACTGATGGTCAGACAGAGCGGACCATCCACGTTATGGAGGATATGCTACGAGCTTGCATACTTGGCTTCGATCGTATCTTGGAGGAACACCTACCTCTGGTGGAATTTTCTTATAAAAACAGTTTTCATTCTACAGTTGGTATGGCACCATTTGAAGCTTTGTACAGGCGACTTTGCAGGTCCCCACTTTTCTAGACTGACCCTGGAGAGTCCACACTCATGGGCCCAGAGATGGTGCGAGCTACTACGGAGAAGGTGTAGGTAATCCATGGGTAGTTGAAGACTTCATAGAGTCAGCAGAATTCTTATGCTGACAGGAGACTGAGGACCTTCGAGTTTGGGGAGGGAGACCATGTGTTCTTTCGGGTCTCACCTCAATGGGGATTGCGGAGATTTGGATGAGGCGGTAAGCGATCTCTGAGGTTCGTTGGACCTTTTCAGATTCTGAGTAGAGTTGGTGTGGTGGCATACTACATGGATCTACCACCTCAGATGGACCGGGTACACAACATCTTCCATGTGTCACAACTACGGAGGTATGTTCCTGATCCATCACACGTTTTCGACTGGGGAGAGCTCGACATCGATTATCAAGAGACCTTTGTTGAGTTCCCAGTGGAGATCAATGATCGGACAGAGAAGATCCTTAGTGGGTGAGATATTCCTTTAGTATGTGTCTGGTGGCAGCACGGGAATCTCTAATAGAGCACGTGGGAGCGGGAGGCTCATATTCGTGTGCAGTACCCACATTATTTTGAGTATACTTTGTTTTAGCTTTTCGAGGACGTAAATCCCTTAGGTGTGGAGGATGTAATGCCCCAGATTTTTTCCATGTATTATTTTAATATTATATACGAATAATTTCAAGACCAGGCTCTGAGATGATGTGTAGTTCTGAGGCCTAGTGAGCCTGGAACAAAAGTGTGAATTTAATTAAATAATTAAATCATGTGTGTGTATGGTGTTCCTGAAAAAGTGGAATAACTCTGGAACAGGTGATCGGATCAGAAATATGAGGGCATCATTGCATTCTGAACAGCGAGTTTCCCTTAGGCAATACCTAACATTGGATGTCGCATGTAAGTGGTGAAATCTAGTTTTTAGACGTAACCGTAATAAAATATTTAATTAAAATATTTTTTAATAAATCTTTCTAAAGTGAAATATTTTAATCATTTAAAATAATGTTTTCACAGGTGATCAGGGTTACAGATCTCATAACCCGGAATTTCCCATAGAGTTGCTGGGAAGCTCTGGAGAAAAACTCCCAATGCGGAGACGGTGTTTTTGAAGAGTTTCACCCACGACGATGATGCGATGACCAGATCTTGGCCAACGAATTTCGTGGATCCAGGATGGGAGTTTGATCTCTTTGTGGTTTCTTTCCCATTCTTGATTTCGATGATGGAAGAAGACCAATAAATGAACAAATTGGCATGCTGATTGATCGTTATGCGGGATGGGTTATCTGAGGGATCATATTTTGGGATTGATTCTTGAAGGTTATTTTAGTTTTGTTTATCTTTCTAATAGTTAAAAACCTAGATCGACATGAACATCATTCTAGGTTCTTCTCTCTCAATATTTTGAGCCTTTCTTCCCCAATATCTCGTGTTCTTCGTGTGCGTTCCATGCATTCTTCATGGAGATATGAACGATAGATCATTGTTCATCCGTTGTGCAACACAACGATCCCAAATTGAAGATATTGCATCGTGAAAACCCCACGGAGGTGAGACTGCGGTGGTGGTGTAAGGATCAAAGTAGATCGGAAGATATCATTTTTTGAACGATTTCCGCATGGGTGGCCGAAATTGGATTTCGGAGCCGATCAAATGCCTGAAACCCACGGATTCAGAATCATAATAATGAGGTGTCTTTAGATCTTGAGTTTTACGGAAAACGAATGATAGATCGCGAATTCGGAGATCCGGTAGAGGTTCAAGGAGGAAGATGATAGTTTTGGGAAATCCTAACTATACGGCGTGTAGTACGGGATAAACGGCGTGTGTTCCTCGGTGGACCACCTGGTGTGTACTCTGGGAGTACACATACATGGGTTGGGTACACGGCCAAGAACACGGTGTGTATACCCTTCCCCAGCCAGACCCGACCAAATAAATGGGATACCCCGTGTACTGTTAAACGGTCAGGGTGACACGGGTTGAGGTCGTGTACGGGCACATGGCCAGCGTATGTGGAGCGAACCCCGGACACTCGGACATGGCGTGTAATCATTCTACACGCCTTGTAGTTACTATTAATACGATAATCCTAGAGACACAGGCCGTTTACACGGGCAGTACCCAAAGTCAAGGAACATGGCATGTGATCCTTCTACACGTCGTGTAGTCTAGTTTTACATACCTAGACTAGTGACACGGGCCGTTTATAGGGTCAGTACCTGAAGTCAAGGAACACAGTTTGTGATCCCACTAGACGTCATGTAACTTGTATATAAATGGCATGATCCAGTTGTCTTCTGTAACTTGGACTAGTTTCCTTAGGGTTCGTCCCCTTGGTCTTTGCCCTAACGGTTTCCGGTATCATTTCCTATGCATAGGAGTATGATCCCTTCAGCAGAACTTCTTGAATAGAGTTGTTGGAATCCCCTCAGTGATTCTTAGAGCCAGATCCTCTATTCCTTCATGGTACCCTAGGTAGAGTTTCTTGGTATCAATGTGACCTACTTTACCCAGGCACTGATCTTTTACTTTACAGGTTAGTTCAGATTGAGTTATTGGAATCACACCATTGCTACTAGTTGTGATCCTCATCTCGTGTATCATGTATCTTTCTTCAGTACTCATGGGGTGAGTAATCTTGGAACGAGTGCATAGTATCTTTTTTCAGACATAGGAGTATGTTATCTCGGTTATGTGCTTAGTAGAATCTTTGAGCTGGATCTTAGTGGTGGTTTCGCGATAGTCGATAATGTATGAGTATATCTGGATATTATTGTTATATGTTTTGTAAACATAAACTGTGTAAACATGAATATATCATTCTTTGTGGTATTTCCTTTGTTTTATTCCTTTGTGGTTTTGGGGTGTCCTACTGGGTATTGTTATACTCACCCTAGCACGGGCTTTTCCCATACGTGTCATGTCTTGTGCAGACGAGCGAGCCTTTGATAGGATTCTAGGTGGACCAAGACCGGACGGTGCTCAATGAGATCAGGCAGGCCAAGGTGTGTTCCTATGGCTACGGATTGTAGTCCCAGTACCTTTCTTTACAGGATAGACTTTGTTACGAACTTTCTTTTGGTGGGCTTATAATTTTGTCCCATGGTTTTACATTACTGTACATTACTTTCATGTTGTACTCTGTTGGTAGGGATTTTAGTGTATGCATGCATTTACATTTTCAGTAGTTTTTACTTTTCATCTTTGTGTGCTTGGAGATGTGAGTGTGTTTGTGTGTACAGGTTTATAGGAAATGCCTCCCATGTTAGTAACATGCCAACTCGATGCTAGTCACCATCCCCAAGCTTATTGGTGGTGGGCTTGGGGAGTTGCAGCACGGGCCCCACTAGGATGGTTCATGACAAATATTCCCTAAAGTGAAAGGGAATAAAAAAGCTAGCTAAATATTTAAACTTAGGATGGATATTCTTTTAAATAATAGTACTACACTGTCTAGTGATCCTATAAGAAGTAAATTAATCAAATTTTTTTAATTTTTTTAATCTATTTTGTAAAATAAGTTATTTGAATTAATTTTTCGATGAAAGGGATATTTATATCATGCATGGTTAGAATCCCAACTAACTATAGAAGTTCACACTTTTGGTTACTCTTGGGTTTCATTTTTTAGGGAAAAGGATGGTTATTATGTAGTTCTTATCAAAATAAATCATTTCCCATAGTTCATTAATACTTTTCTCATTTAAACTATTCATTTTATGTTTAATGTATTTTTAAAATATTTTTTAGGTGAAAAATTTTGATTTTCAATATTTCAAAGACATTTTTTCATTATTTCCATATTATATGTAATGAATACTCTAACTTCCATACCCATTTAGTTTCCAATTTTTTCATTCCTAAAGTATTTAATAGCATATTCCTTAGAATTAAACACTACTTTAAAAAAAATATCCTTGAAATCCTCCAAATGGTTTATATAATTTTTGCTAGGTAGTTTACCCCTAAACCTAGATGTTATATCTCTACCTAATTGTCCAATTTATAATTAAATATTGTGAATTTTATATTTAGAATAATCCTTATCAGATTCATGTCATGAGTTTTTTAAATCAAATTTATCTTCTTAATAGTAATATTTCTTGGACATTTGGTCCAATTTTTATAGAAATTTACGATCAATATTTACTTGGTAATTAGATGAATTGCAAATATCTTTGGTTTTTAATTGTTTTCTAGGATGGTTTTGGTAACTGGTGGAAGAAATTTCAGTTATCATGACTTGATTGTTCCTATAAATATTATTATAATTAATATAAATGTTTTTATAGTTTTCTAAAAAGTGATCATATTTTCTAGGAATCCTATGACTAAAATTGGAAAAATTGTAATTTTTTATTGGGGAGGCCTGTCAAAATATGGATAAAAATTTTATGTGTTCCAAAAAAAACACACTAGGTTCCCTAATCTCTGTGACATTGGTTCATTTTTTGGAATATCACTTGTTTTATTAGTTTTTTTACATTTTGGATTATTAGATATTGATGTTGGTATTCTATTCCAGCTAGTTGGGTATTATCACCAATAAATAATCCATTATTTTTCCCAGATGTTTTTAATTTCTTCTTCATATAAATATTATGTTTGGGATTTAATGAATGGTTTTTTAACATTTTTCTTAGTTTTTCATGTATATTATCATTGTAATTACCCCTAGTAGATTGGTTAGTAATATTATGTCCAGAAGAGGACAATACTTTATAGAAGGTGTTCATAAGAACATGTGATGTAATCTAATGATGTGGAAACTACCTCAGTATATCAATAAATTTATCCAAAACCCCATGAAATCTCATTTAATCCTCTAGATAGATACTTTTTTCTAGGATCTCAACACACCTTTATGTTTTGGGAGATAAAATTCCATCTCAAAAAAGTTTAACACTTTCTCCCAATTTTTAAAAATATTATCATCTAAACATAAAATCTTAATTTGTGAAATACCTTTAAGGAAAATGGAAAATATTTAATTATCAATTTACTCTTAGTGATTCTTATCTGTAGTGTTTGGTGAACTATATTTTTTAAGACTCTAATGAAGCCCAGTGTGTCTTTATAAGAGAAAACATTAAGTGGAGGAAACAATAATAGGTGGGACTATTTTGGCTTCTAAATAATGGATCTAGATAAAATTCATATAGATGATGGGATTCATGAAACATGAGGGAGTTGAAAATCTCTCATAATAGGAATTTCATTCTATTCATTATTGTGATTATGTTGATAGTTTAGAAAATTATTAATAATTTGAACTCCTCCTAAATTTTTCAGTCCAATTTAATTTTTAAAGGGCACTAATATAGTTTCATTTTTTTGGTTTTTAAAGTCTCTAATCTATATGTAGATGTTACTATAATAATATAGTAACATATAAAATTAGAAATTAATCATATATATATAATTTACAAAAAACATAAAAATAAATAACATCAAATTTAATTGAAATGAATTTAAAAAATAGTTTTTATTCTTTTTCAAATGAATTTTGTTTGGAAAATATATTTTTTATTTTTTTTATTTTTTTGATGAATTTCCACATTAGGCCTTCTGTAGTAATGATGCCTAAAACATGATAGACATATCAATATTATTTTCCTAGTCTAATTATTTATAGACTAATATTATAACTATTATAGTGGTATTTGGGTATCAAATACAAGGGAAGGATTAAAATATGTTAGTGTAAGAAAATGTTCAACAAAAACCACTAGAAATAGTTGTTAAACCCCTTATTTATCTTTTCCAATGAAACGGTTAGTTCTAACTGGATACCCAATGATGGTAAATGGGATATCATTGGAGATTTCAAATAGTTTCATATGTACAACTATTGGTTAAAGTCTAATGGTGGATGATAACAAACATCTAAATAATATTTACTAAATTTTCTAAAAAAACAACACTCTATTAAAGTAGTGATTAATAATTTTCTACCGTTTTAATGGAAGGAAATGAGGATGATGTAGTTATTTTTTAATAGAAAATGATGTAGTATGATGTTATTATTAACAATTAGTGAGTACTAATATAGGAAAATACAACCAACAATGATTAGTGGGGAATAAAAATACTACTAGTTTTAAAATATATATTCTTCAAGGTAATTATATTGAATTAATAACAACATAATAGATTGATTGATTTATCATAAAACTAGAAAAATCATTTATAAATATTATTTTTAAACATATACAATTCCAATTATGGTCTAATTTTGATGTGGGTTGAGTAAAAAGTTTATAGAATCAATCTCTCCAATTAAATGTAATCTTTTTTGAATTAAAAGAGAGATAATGATTTTTTTAAAACCCATACCTTATCTCACTGATCGATTCTAAAATTTGTAGAAAAAATAACCTGAAAAAGATATAAGTAATACCAAGAAAAATAAAAATCCCTGATAATATAAGGTTTAACCTAGATTCATATTCAAAAATCAATAAGTAACAACATCAATTATAGAATGATGAAAAGAAAAAAAAGGAGAAGTAATCTCCCTCTAGTAGTTATCATGATGAATGTTTCTTATCCTATATCTCCATATTATATTTTTTTCTCTATATACCAATTTATATATGCATGAAAATGAATGATATCCCGCTCTAAATGTCATCTACATCGGAATAAATACTCTGTCAGTCTCTCAATCATCACTGACAGTGTAGGACGACATATTTCGGTGCTGTCAAAGTCACTTAAAAGTGGCACTCATCACCCAAAAATGATTACCTCATGTGGCATGTTATGGTCTCATCAAACAAATTCAATTTGAATTCTCTATTTAATATTAACTGGTACATTACTCTAGTGTTCTGCAAAATAAAATAATATATTAGTTAATTCAATTATACTCCACAGAAAAGTATATTTTTTATAAACATATATTAGTTATATATAAAAATTGTATTCATAGAAAATTATTATTAGTAATTTGTTTTATCAAATATTTTTAAATAAATATTTATTTTAATTGTTATTTTTTAAATATAAACACATATTTAAAAAATTATTATTTTTTATTAATTTTTTAAAATATAGTTCAAAATAAATGATATTTAATGATATAATTATTAATGTAAATAAATTTAAAAAAATATAAAAAGTTAAAAAAATTAATATTATTAGAATAAAATATAAAATATAATTTTTTTATTTAATTTTAATTTATTTAAATTCTTTTATTATTTCTAAATTATGTTATTATTTTATTAATTTTTTATTATTATTCTAGTTTATCTATTATTTTAAATTATACTTTCTCTCTACTATCAATTTTCTAAAACACTCTTATCTTGGCGTCTTCTTCATCTGCAAATGGTGGCATAGCCTCCTCATACCGACCATCGACTCAGTTTCGTCATTGGTGGATCCTCCTTTGGACAGCATGTCCAGTAGCTGTGTAGTCTGGCGGTATGTTATCAATGGGGTGAGGGAGCTCAGAATGGGTGGTCTAAAATAGGTAGACTCATCATTTTGTTTTCACATCAGCGAAGTTATTCTTTAAGTGTGAAATCATCTTTGTAGTCTGTCCATGTTGCGAATTCTTCATGGTATCATAAGGGGTTATATTTTCATCCAGTGGTCTCCTTAGGTGGTGGTTTTAAAATTAGATTTGTATAAAATATTCCTATATATACTGAAAATAAATATTTCTTTGAGTGTGTCTCGTTTGACACATGTTCAGTCATCATATCCGATGCAACGACATCTGTTGGGGGTTTCTTTGTTTTGGTGGTGGTGGTTCAGTGGTGGTAGTTCATCATGCTATCAGTGAGCTCGGTGAATGATACCCATATTTGGGAAATGGCGAAAGTTCTAATAAGAGAGACTTATTTTAGGGTAGTGGGTCAAGGGGGTTGTCTTTGGGACGGTTCTAGATTTGTCTTATTCATAATAGGGGAGATGAAGAAATCTTAAAGGTGGATAACTTTGGTAGTGGGTGATGATGGAAGTAGGTCGGGAGTTTTTTGCGATGGAAGCATAGAAGAACGTGGAGTCTGGTAGTGACTTTGTAGTGTGGCAAGGGTGATGTCTTATTTTTGTTTTGATGCTACCGGGGACTTTATGAGGATCTTTTAGTGGATAATAAAAAATAGAGGAGTGGTGTCATATTATGGTGGCAAAACATTGTGGTGACTTCCTAACGGTGAGTGAGGGGAGTAGTGACTCACTATGAAAGTACCTCACCTTTCCATAGGATGAGTCATCTTGAAGTGACACGTTCGTAGCATTGTTTAATAAAAATTAAACATCTTAATAATATTTAGTCATTACTATGTTATTAAAATTATAAATTATCAAAAAATAATAATTTAATCAATTAATTAAAAATAAAATATTAAATTGAATTAATAAAAAAATTGAAACAACATAAATATTTTTTAAAAAAACTGTTTGATTATATTGAAAAAAACATAAAATAAAAACATAAAATAAATTATATTTTTTAAATTATTTTGACAATCTAATAAAATTATAAATAATAAATAAAATTTAACATGGTTAATAATATATTTGAAATAATATTAATTATTAAAATAAAAATTCAAGTTCAAAAATATAATAATATAAAAAAATTATTTAAAATTAAATTAAATGTTTATTGAGTTAAATAATATAAAATGAACAAATATTTAATTCATAAAAAGACATTAAATAAAAAATTCATACAAAATTAAATTTTAAAAAGTAAATAATATATAGAAAATTATGTAAAATTAAAATCAGCGATTTTGAAAGAAAAAAAATTGCATAAAATAAATGATTAAATAATATTTTGATGCCTAAAATTACTAATGTAAAATTATTTTAATATTTATTAAAAATTAATTGATGAAATCATCAAAGTCATCATTAAAAGACAAGGAAAATCAACATATTTTAAGGCCACATTCCTCAAACCAGTTGGGGAAATAATTTCTACCTTCTATATCAGAAATAATTTGTCACAACCAATTATATAATAATTTTAATTATAAGAGAACTACCAAAATTTATAAATACAATGTTCTTGTTGACCAATGGTTATATTTTCCAATGGTCGGGTTATTATTCACATTTCTCGTGTTATTATTCATAACATCCAAGTAACATATACAATGGTCTTATCAGTATTAAAAATATCTTATTACCTCTTAAAATATATATTTATTATATTATTAAATGTTATACTATATTATAATAAGGGCTATTCATTTCTAAAAATATCGATTACATTTCTATGAATTATTTTTATAGTTTTTCATACTAGTGATGATTTTAGGAGATAGATATTGTCAAAATCATTCAATCTTTGTAATATTATTTTCATTTATTTAATTATCCATCGTAATGATTTTTAATTTACATGGATTTATTTATTCTATAAATTTAATATTCTCAATTAATGAAATAAATTATTCTTATTTCTATCATTTATTTTGTGCAGTATGCATATGAAACACTTATTTATTATTAATGTAAATTATATTTATTGAATTACAAGACTTTAAAATATACCAATAATATATTTATTCTTCCAATTTACTATTAAACCTAAAATGGTGTTATTTATAATCCATCTCTTTTTTAGGATCCCATTTGACTTCATAAAAAATAAGATTATCCCACAAGACATTCTCATGTTAGTTTTTATTCATCTTTAAAACATGTTCACTTCCATTAAGAATCATGATCTATTATTCTTCACATGATAGTAATTTGAGTCTAGTACATGTGTTTGTTATGACATATAATTTTAAAACAAGGACACATGGAAGTCGTCATGGACATTGGAATATTTCATAGATTGTAATTATAGATAGGAAATTGATCCAACACACTCCCAAATCACAAAATTTTCAACAAACATTGTCATTATTTTCTTCCTCATTCCAAAACTCATGAACCCTTTACTTGATGATATCAGGATTAAAACATGATCTCTATCATAAAAACTTTTTCCATTCATTGATTTCCACCACAACATTTTAGTCGCTTTGAGAATCTTTGATAGGTTTTGGGTAAATTATATATTCTTTATCATGTCTTCTGCAATTTTTGTTCCTAATAGATATTATCATCCAACATACTCCCTACTTGTTATATTTTTACACATATTCCCATATAGGTAGCGGTTCATCATCTTTCATAAAATGTGAAATATAAAAAACTCCAAATCTTAGTGAGAATATTTTTCCGTATTATTAAACTATATCTCTTTATAGATAATCACGTTTAAATTTTACCTCACTAAAAATAAATTTCCCATAATATATAAATCACTATAAATAAAATACCCATTCAAAATATAGGTTAATGTTAGCAATGATTCAATAACCAACCTCTTCTTTCATTCTTAGAAACATTATTCTTTACTATTTATCTATATAAAAAAACTCCCATTCGTTTTTTCTAGGTTATGGGATTATAATCTCTTGAATTGTTTTTTATAATCTGTATATGGTATCAAACTGTTATGAGTAAACTAAGTATCTCAATTACTATTATAAGATATGGTCACTCCTCCACAACATTTGTATTTTCTGGATCCACTGATATTCCTTTACAAATCCTACATTCCCCATAAAGAAGGCATATTATAACCAGAATTAACTTTATTTTGAATTTAATAAAGGTTCCCATTTCATTATATTTGTTAAAATTCCCCTTAGATAATCATCGTTTACTTCATCAATTTTTTAATCTGTTAGAATATTATCAATAAAGAGAACCAAAAAATATCAAGATTGTCCTCGAATACTCAATTCATCTAATCCAAAAAATGGAAGGTTAATTAGTCATAGAAATGGTACTAAAAACAAAATCATAATGTCCATATATTTGTTATTTTTATGTATTTTGGCTATATTATTTATCTGCCTTCAATGAATGGTCCCCCGACTAGAGATCAATAGTATAGAATTACTGAGCACCGTGAATTTAATAAAACTAGCCACTTATATATGAATGAGGGTATTTTTTATTCAATATTATCCTATTATGTTCACAATAATCAACATATAATTGAATTTATCCATCCTTCGTTATTACATAGAGAATAGATACATTATAAGGAAATTTCATTACTCAAATAAAAACTATATCAAAAAAATCAGTAAGTTATTTATTAATTTCTGATAACTCCACATATTTCATTATTTATGGGGTATTTTATATTGTATTGAAAGTAGATATTATTTATTTCTGGAACTCTACCACTCTTCATAGGGAAGGTATATGTCACTCTGTATGAAGTAAATCACTATATTTCTGAATAATGGATTCATATCCTCTCTTCATACATTTTTTATTCACTATCATTTGAAAAAAGAAGGAAGTAGGATGTGGATATTGGTGTGACTTTAGAAGATATATCATTCATTAGAAGATAATTTATTGTTTTACCATCAATATATCGAATATTTCTTTGAATATATAGTGGATATTGGTATTATATTTTGACAACCAATCCATCCCAAGTATTACTTGAAATTCCTCCATTAGAATGAAATAAATGTTTCTAAATATATTCTTATGATGAATTTTAATATGGTAATCCCCATATATCATTAATGATTTATCAGTTCCTATAGTTGTTTTAAGACATAATATTAGCACAAGTTTTTTAGTGTTTAAAAATAAGTTCTTTAGAAACATGAATGAAATAAAATAATTAAAATAACATTATTAAAACATTGTTGTAGATATAATTTATTGTGACCTGTGTTTATCGACCAAAACATAATTTGGAGACTCAACATCTTATATTGTGATTGAAAATGAAATACCTTCTTAGATTTTCCTCTACAAGGGTTGATTATAGTCTTCTAACACTATCTTTTAAATCAGACATTGGTTTTCCAAATTTCCATGCACTCCACACCTGAATATTTTTAATGGAACCATCATCCCTTTTTAATTAGCTACAAAATAATGAATCCCAACATATCCCTAAAGTAAAAATCTATATGGACATATATTATATACTTGTATCATTTTTCACTTCAATTTTTCCATTTCTGGGAGTGACATTCAAATATTTGTTTCGCATGAAATGTTTTATTTTATTACATCTCATTCCATGTTATGGGTTCATTCCAAATATATAATATATCCTAATATTCTTTTCAATTTTTTTTAATTTTTATAGAAATATCTAGTCTCTATTTTGAATTTTATAGAATATTATACAATCTCTTCATAACTCCCAATATATCATATTTCCAATGCATTGTTTTGATGAGGTCTCTATCAACTAAATAATAGATCATTATTTCTATTAGAATAGATAGAAATTTTTTATTCATTTTATGTAATCCTTGTAATTTTCATCTCATTATTCCCCACCAAATCATTTTTCTTTTGTATCAGCTCAATTAATTCCCTTTGATTCTATATTTGGATTGTATATGGAAAATACCTATTGAAAATGTTTTTTTGACAACTTACCATTATAACAATTCAAAAAATCCTTTATATTTTTGTTCTAGATAAAAATCCACCATATATAATCTTCTCCATCTAAGATATCTAGTAAAAACATAACCTTGTCCTTATCAATAAAATGCCGAACAAATTTTTTTCTATATTATTGATCCATTGGCTTAATATTAGTAAATCATGAGGTCAATAAAATTAGTTTTTCCTTGTTGATTGATTTTTACAGTTGATTGTTATAAATTACTTGTTGAAGTATGAAACTCCACACGATATAGTTTTTTATTCATATCATGTGATACATGAATTAGAATCATCATTATCTTTTCAACTACAACTCCCCTATATTGGAAAAGATATCATGTCATTTTCTACTGCATCATTTATTTATAGATTCCTTCTATTTATTACAATTTTTATAGAAAAAGAATATATATGTGAGGAATTTGTTAATATGTTATGTAATATAACAATAACTCAAAATGCACGAAAAATTCTAAAACATTCTAGAATCATGCCTCTTAGATAACTTGCTACAACATTTGTAAAAAATTAAAAAATCAATATATCTTTCATAATGGTTACTCTCAATCTTGTGAATAACCATATAGTATCATCATGGGGAATTAAATCAGTTGTCGAGAAGAATGTCATTATAATGCACCATGTGATGATTGAGTAAATACCAAATCCAGCTTTTTAGGTTTATTCCTCCTAGGAGGAACTATACTATTTCACAACCAGCTCCAGTATCCATACATGGTTTTCAATACATAGAAACCTATCACTTTATAATTTACAAAAACATATGAAAGTATACATATATTTATAATCATACAAAGGGTTCTTAGTAATATTATATATTCTAAATTTGAACAAACAACCAAAACATTCCATCGATTCCAACTATAAGCACTCGCTTGTTTAATACATTTTTATTGAAAAAAATCCTTACCACAATATTACATTAGGAAAATTAGTGTCCCATTTGAGTACTAGTGTCATGGAATCATGTTTCATAATAAATTATGAACACAATTTAAACATAAATGTAATCATCATGAATACTGAAATTTTTAATCCATTATTGTTCAACTCAAAAAAAATTTATTTCCTGGGGAGTTATATCAATATATATATTTTGGAATAAAGCTATGTAAGGGAAAAATAATGGATATTGAATATGATTGATAATCATGAATAAAACATGAGGCAGAACATAACATCATATTCATATGTACATAATGAATACCATAAAATATTTTCTCTAGTATCAAAATGATACACTCACAATAATATCACCAAGGTTACTCCCCAATGTTTCATAAAACACATTTCCAATGTAATTAATTAATTTATCATAAACATATCAAAAGTAGAGATTGATTGTTTTCCCAATTTAATATAGCTCTATTAAGAACCATATTTCATAAATACTAATTTATCTATTCTATATTGAAAATAAATAATTTCATCAATAACTCTTGGAGCATAGATAATGAGTTTCATATAATACAATTTACTATATATGTGTTGAATGAATGGATTATTGCATCACATTTAACCAAATATATTGAAATATTGGATTCATAAATGGTAATCCACAATCAAATAAGTATAATGGAAAATATATGTGAATATCCATTAATAGAAAATAATTGGTTATTCACATAATAAATTTATAGAATATAAAATATTGGATTATTTTAGTAGCATAACATGGGTCAAAATTTGTTTATCGAACTTGATTAACGAGTGGGATTGAAGACTCTCATTTTTTTTTAAACATTAAGAAGGTGATGTAATGATCAAAATTTTATGAGAACATAAAAACATTGAAAATTTAAGACTAAATACAAAGGATTTAATTTAATAAAAATAAATAATAATAGAATTCAATACCTTATGTGATAGTTACTGAAATATTTTTTAGAGTTCCTAATAAATATATAAAATACATGGAAGGGATCTAAAAAGAATATTTTAGGTAAATCCATTCTTAGTATATTGGATCTGAATTAAATAGAGTGGGGGAGGTGGGTTGTAATATCGAATGTGGGAAGATTCATAATTAATATTTTAAATATAGGCCTAGGAAATCAAGGTTATGGAAAATAGAAAACCAAGGTCTAAAATCATTGTTTTATATCATGGATTATGAACTAAATTAGGTTTATTTAGAAATATTTATTTTTTATAATAAAAAATTGTGATTTTATATTATATTTGTCATGAGAAAACAATTTTTACACAAAATAATGTTTTTAAGACATTATTTTCCAATTTAGACTTTTGAATTTATTATTAATGGTATTGAAATTAAATTATTTTAAAACGAAAACATAGTTTTGGTCATGGGAAAAACTAATTAATTATTACATAATTATGAAATGTTTATTGTAATGCCACAAACCTAGAAGCCTAGAGTTGGTGAATTATTACGTATAATTTTAATGATCACAAAAGTTAAAGTCTCGAAAGACAGATTAGTTTAGTAGACTTGGAAGTACTAGATACATTCGTAAGGCTTTCATTACATCATGAAATGGAAAACTACAAAAACTTTTTTTCTGTAGAGAACACTGATATCCCATAGACTATCCCTGCAGGTTAGACATAATATATTTCTTCACATCCTTTGGAAAATAAAACATAGAAAGGTGTGATCTCAGATTCTCAGTAAGGCTAACAATATAGCGAAAACATTCATAAATAAGCATAAACATTTTAGGAAATTTATAAAAATTAAACGAAAGCCTTTTAAACATAAAATTCATCATAATATAGAAAATTTAAATCAAAATACTTCCATTTACTAACTCACATGGATATTCTATTAGTCGAATAATCACATGCGATATCAATAGCTACTTTTATAATGCTGGAATGAATAATTCCAGACTTCATAACGACATAGTCAAGGCATTGTTCCAAGACTACAAATAAGATTTTTTCAAGGCCTTGAGAAAAGATACTAGATTGTCTCATGAGATCTACCGATGCATCGAGGAGTTATACCAGGCTCCTCCCAACACTTACTATGTCCAATGAATTCCTCATATGAAAATGTTTAAACATAACATAAACATTCGTATAAAAACTAGCATACGAAATGTCAATACATTATCCCTAAACTATGAATGGTGTAAAAATAAAATATCCACAGTCAAACATATCACAAAACATTCAATACAATATGGATGTTTTCTATCATAATAAATCAATATCAAAGATTCTTAAAATCAATCAAAGGATGTTGACATATATGAAATCCAACCTTTTTAGAGAAATATATCTTTCAATTTTGATATCATTTAAAAGTAATATAATTATAAAAGAAAACATTTATTTTGAAAATATTCTTATAAGCTTATATGTGAGGCTACAACGATGTTATAATGGTGGAAAATAGCTGCACTCACCGTATAAGATAAAAAACATTCTTACCTTAATTTTATCAAAAAGGTCAAAAAGTACCTTGTTTGGAAAATGCAGGAAAGATTCATTTCAAAACATATAATGTAAAATAATAGTACAAATGACTTTTCCCCATTTTCAATTAAATAGTAAAAATGTTTTGAAATACATTTTTAAGAAACATTGATGTGGATGATAAATAGGTCCCACAAGATAATTACTTATAAAAAACCTCAGATAATAAATAGATTGTGAAATTAACCCTTACCTTGTATGTTTCCTTGGTCGAGGGTAGATTAATATCCTATAAAATGATGAAATAAATTTTATTAAATTATAGAAGAATCATATACATTAATATGATATTATATATGATCTTTTAACATTGCTTTGTTAATAATATCTTAGTGTTATCGTCGTTTCAAGTGTTAACTGATTTGTTTTCCTTTATATGCTTTGTTGTGTAAGTAATTTTTTTATGGATAGGATATATTCTATTCATATTCAGAATTATATTAAGTCTTTAAACATTATTTTTAATTATCAAATGAATGTTAGTCTTGAATTGATACGATGGGGAATGAATCTCATCGCTTTCATGGATATAGAAATCTATATGTACGCACGAGCAACGATATCATTATTTTGATATTAAAATAATATATAATTTGATGTTATATAATATATACAGAATCATTATCCTTTTATATTTATTATTTATATAAATTACAAATCATTATTATAACCATCCAAATAATAATGTATTGAATAACAATTGCACCACGACCTGGAGACGGTAAGCCGTACGTATATATGTATAGTGACATGTCATTCAATGGACGGATTGAATAATGAATATGGTTGTACCATATTAATAAAAACATCACATTATATAGATGATACTGGAGTTATTATTTTAGAATGGATGAAAAAAGAAAGAAGAAGTGGAAGAAGAAAGGAACTTGAAAGATGTGATAAAATATTTACCTCTTCTTCAGGTTCTTCCTTTTGATTTGATCAAAAGGGATCCATAAGATGGCTTTCTGACTAAAGGAAGGCCTCTAGGATGAATGGAGGATAGTTTAGAGGTTATTCGGTTAGGTTTTGGCCTATCCAAATGGCTATGATGGTGTGAATTAGAATGAAGGGGAAGTTCCCTTTTATAAGAGGGGTGAGGGGCACCTTAGGAAAAGCTAGAAATATTTTTTTATAATAAACATATTTTTGTTTTTTAATGTCTCAAAAATGAACTATTTATAGGATAAAAATGGGTTTGGTTGAAAACCACTCAACCAATAGGTTTTTGACAAGTTTGGGCACTATATGAACTTTATCTTTTATATTTAACTCTTCGTTAAATAGTTTGTCATTTACCATGTCTCTTTGTATTTTTATGTTATATGGTTAATAAACATAATATATACTTCCAAGACAACCCCAAGTGGATCATTAATGATAAAAATATCATTGTATAATTCTTTTGATAGAACTTATATTTTTAGGAATAGAATATCAATTAATAATATAACCATTGTTCTAAAAACTCTTTTTTGTCAATTTTGACACTACTTGGTAAAAGCATTACTACTTCAAAAAAAAATTCATCTAAACAGCCTTAAAATTTCATATTAACCTAGTAAATTTTTGGAACTCATAAAAAGTCTCAAATTACATTTATTTTGATATTTATTATATAAATTATTTTAACATTTCAATAATACGGTAATTATTTCATCATGATTGATTCATAAATAAATTTAATTATTTAATGTCTAAGAATTATAAATAAAATACCATTATGTTGTAAATCTTATTATATTTATAATTAATATTTATAGTAGAATTTTTCTTCTGTATAGCCCTATATTAAAACTATTTTAGTTAGGAAACATTGATTTAAACGCTTTTAACTCTCTTTAAATAAAATAACAATAAATGTCATAATCTTATCCAAGTGGACCAAAGGGGTTCATATTTTTTCTTAAGGTTTTTTTGGTCTAATTATACTTATCCAATATAATTAGGACATGTTTTAGAGTAATAATAATTTCATTTTGACCATTAACTACCCTATTTATTTTTAACCGTGGTAAATAAAAATAAAACAGTTACTATTCACCAAAAATTAATTTCATCTTATTGAACCACATTTTACTTATTGATATCAACAATGTCTATTAGATTTTTGAAATTAATCTCACAGAAGTGGTAAAATTGTGTTTTATGTAAATTTTTAAATGCTCCTAGGAGGTGGGCAAGAGAAGGTAAAACGTTCTATAAAAAAATTTTATATCTAAAATTATTATAAACTGACTCCAATTAATTACATTAAACTTATATAGGTATTATGTATCTATTTTGACCAAAAATAAATTTAAATAATAAAGATATTATTTAAATTAAAATTTGGTTCTAAACTATAACTCAGTGCTTTTCACTACTCATCAAAAATTTAATGTTTTCAGAAAAATACCAAAAAATCACCCTTAACTAATTTCAATATTCTGAATCCAAAAACAAAGTCCATTTTGAAAGAATATGTTTATAAAATTTCAAAAATCAGGTATTACTATTCATAACGGCTAGTTTGATTGATCGTGGTATATTAGAACCCGAACTTGCGTACAACATATGCTATTGTATTATTCAAAGAGAAGCCTACTGTGGAAGATTGGGGTGTCACATTCTCCCCACCTTCAAATAATTTCATCCTCAAAATTTCTAAAATATTACTAAATAAAAATAATTGAGTGGTTCTTCATCATAAGTTCCTCAGGTTCCCATGTTTCCTCTTCCATCTTATGGTTCCTCCATAGAACTTTAACAGACGAGTTTTCTGGTTTCTCAGCACTTGTTCTCTTGTCTCGAGAACCTTGATAGGCTCTTCATAATAAGACATATCGGTTTCAAGTTTTAATTCATCATATATGAGTACATTTGTTGGGTCACACATGTATTTTCTCAACAGTGATACATGGAATACATTGTGATCTTTGGAGAGACTTGGATGCATAGTCGAATGGTAAGCTACAATGCCAATTCGTTCTAGAATTTCGAAAGGTCTAATGTACCTGGGACTCAATTTTCCCTTATTACTGAAACATATAACTCCCTTACATGGAGATACCTTCATGAAAACATAATATCATTCCAAAAATTCCAAATCCTTCCTTAAGTTATCAGCACAGTTCTTCTAGATTCTTTGAGATTCTTATATATGGGTTTGGATTACCATCACCATTTCAATAATTTACATACATGTTTTGAGCTTACGGGTTTTCTTTCACCAACATCATCCCAACATGTTGGTGTGTGATATCTCTTTCTGTATAATACTGTATATGGTGCAATCTGATTACTTGAATGGTAGTTATTGTAATAGGAAATTTCTACCATAGGTAAATATTGATCCCACATACCTTGAAAGTCAAGTGAGCATGATCTCAACATGTCTTTTAAGGATTGAATAGTATTTTCTGTTTGTCCATCAATTTGGGGGGTGGTAGGAAGTGCTCAAATGATGTTATGTATCCATGGATTTTTGAATACTATTCTAGAATCATGATGTAAAATGTGGATAACGATCAGAAACAATTGATTGGGGTACTCCATGAAGTCTTACAACTTCATTAATATATAGTATTTCTAGACGTTCAAGTGGTAAATATTCTCTTGTAACAAGAAAATGTGCTGACTTGGTAAAAAAATAAAAAATGACCCATATTGAATCGTTCCTTCTAGGAGTTTTTGGTAGCCCCATGACAAAGTCCATCATAATATTATCCCATTTCCACTCTAGTGGTAAATATTCTCTTGAAGCAAGAAAATGTGCTGGCCATTCTTGGATTACTCTTGTCTTAGAAGGATCATTAGAGATTCCATCCTTTATGATGATATGGCTAAGAAAATAGATCTCTTGAAGCCAGAATTCACACTTGAAAAACTTCCCATTTAAACCATTTCTTCTATTAGTCTTCAAGATAATGTGCAGGTGATTTTCATGATCTTCGTATCTTTTGGAGTGTACCAAGATATCACAATAAATACCACTAAAAAGTTATCCAGATATTCCATGAAAACACTATTCATTGGACCCGTGAAGACATAGGGTGCATCAATCAATCCAAAAGGCATTACTATAAACTCATAATTTTCATACCTGGTTCGAAATGCTGTTTTCAGAATGTATTCCTTCTTCACACACAATTGATGATATCCAGATCGAAGGTCAAAAATTTAAATTTATTGAGCTCGATGATTTTGGTCGAATAAATCATCAATGCGGGGTAGGGGATGCATGTTCTTTATTGTTATAGCATTGATATCCCTGTAGTCAATGCAAAGCCTAATAGATCCATCATTCTTCTTAACAAAAATAATAGGGGATCCCCATAGAGAAACACTAGGTCGTATAAATCTTTTATTACACAATTCCTATTGTGGTTTCTATAGTTCCACTAATTCCACATTGTCCATTCTATATGGTATCTTTGATATGGACCTTGAACCATCAATTAAATCATTTGAAAACTCAATTTTTCATTCTTGCATATGTTTAGATAAATCCTCTGGAAATACATCAGCATACTCTTGCACAATAGGTACATTTTCTATTTTAAAATTATTTTTATCACCCACAGTTATTTCATTCTCTTCCTCCCCAATAATTGAATTTAGTTGAGGTATTGGGGGTGGATATAGATAATAATTAGGTTGTGATGTCTCTGCTCTAAAGATAAGGTACTCCTTATCATCATCAAAAATTGTAACGTCCTTATTCATACAATAAATTTTTGCATCATGGTCTGAAAGCCAATCCATACCAAGGATTATATAAAATTCAATCATGGGTATGATGATGATATCAATAGATAAATAACGTTTATATAGCTTAATGGGAACAGATTCACAAAACTCCCTTGTTATTTCAAATTATAAATATCTAATTTCCTTATCAAATTGGGAAGATATAAAACAATTAGATGATGTAGAATCAAATAAATCATTTGATAAACATTAAGAAACAATTCAATTACCTACCAGCACGTCTTTCATAGCTTCAACATTAGTAGTAGAGATAGCATAAGCCTGGCCTTTATCCTTTAGAATTTTCTGAGGTAAGTTCCCCTGACGCTAAGGACATTCATTCGCATTATGCCCCCTTTCTCTGCAATTGTAGAATTCAACATTGAAACCCTATTTCTTCCCTTGTAATCATGAGTTTGGTGGCCTTTTTCACCACAATTGTAACAGACTCTCATTCCCTTTAGGAAAGTACCATGGTGTTTCTTCCCACATTTACTGCTGGGTGGATATTCAACTTTTCCCTTATTCCCCTTATTTCTATTTCTAGAGTGTTAAGCAGATCTCTTCTTCTCTTTCTTTGCTTTAAAGTCGTAAGACATAGAGAATTGTTTTTTTGTCTTGATATCACATGATTCAATATCTTCTTATGACGAGAAGGATAGTGAGACTAATGCTCAAGGGAGAAATATGTTTAACACATCCAAAAAACGATCAATATTACTTCTTGGGTTATATATATTATCTGTAGCAATACTCGGTAACCTTGTAATGTTTGCTTCATACTTTGCGACATTCTCATCCTCCTTTTGCCTCAGACTCAGAAATTGTCTTTCCATATCCTCTCGATGGTCATGAGGAATGTATCATTCTAAGAAAATTTATTTAAACTCCCTCCATTTCATATTTGATACTTCATCATCTTTCTATGTGTTTTAATCAATGACCAACATTGATCAGCATATCCAGTGAGCTGGTAAACTGCCAGTACATCTTTTTCCCTTTCGATACTCCCCATGGCGTGTCATAATTTCTCAATGAAATTGATCCATTGCTCAGGAACTAGTGGATTTTTACACCCATTGAATGATAATGGTTGTATCCTCATGAATCGATTTAACATTGATCCTACATGCTGTGGATCAGAGTGCTCCATAAGGGTAAGGTCATTATTCCTAACCAGGGTGAGTTGTCATAGTATGGTGATTAGATGATTAGCACCAGTGTCATCACCAGCTCCACAATAATTATCTTGAGTAGGAGGGAAATCCCTACATGGAGTGTGTGCATTGATATGGTTTCCATTCCTTCCACTAGGCGCCATTTCAAAACAATCGCATAATCTAGATTAGTTTATGAATTGAAATATATAAATCCACACTTGTAAAACACTTAACATAAATTAAATAGTTTATGGATATAATCCGTAATCATAAAAATTCTTTCATTGATTAAGTATATACTCATAATCCCTTTATAATGGTTTGTAAAGAAAATGGGAATTGTCCTAAGCATATCCCATGAGAGTGTCATCACCAAGAGTGCATCAAGGCCCGTTGTAGTGCACCAGTTCCCGTTCGAGTCCAGATCAAAGTGTTGTTTTCTAGTTTTACCCCTGGGTACATCTGTTCCAGAGCCACCTATACCTTCTCGTATCCAGATAGAAATGTATTTCTTTGAAAACTCACCAAATCTCTACAATACCAAAATTCTAGGAAGTTCTTCTATACTATTCTTCAAAGACTATCATAGGGATATGTGATCTAAATAGAGTTTACCTAAATCTAGTTTCCATGTTTTGTACTAAACTTCCTCTGATACCAACTGTAATGCCCCGACCCCATAAGCCTCAAGTAAGTGCATTAATACGTTTCATAGGCATGATCACAAAAGATCACGTTTCGGAAGAATGATTAATTTAGTAGCCTTGGAAGTACTAGATACAGTCATATGGTTTACATTACATCATGAAATGGAAAAATACAACAACATTGTTTCCATATAAAACATAGAGATCTCATAGACTATCTCTATAGGTCAGTAATAATATACTACTTCTTATCTTGGGAAAAATAAAACATAGAAAGGGGTGGGCTCAGTTGCTCAGTTAGGATAACAATATAGATGAAACTTTCAGAAATAAGCATAAATATTTAAGTCAATTTATAAAACTAAAACAAAAGCCTTTTAAACATAAACTTCATCATTATATGGAAAATATAAATCAAAATAATGCAATTTACTTACTATAATGGATATTTTATTAGTCCAATAATCACATGCAATATCAATATCCACTTTCATAATGATGGAATGCATAATGTGAGACTTCATAACCACATAGTCAAGGCCTTGTGCCAAAACTACAAATAATATTTTTTTCATATCCTTTTGCCAAGATACTATTTTGTCTCATGATACCTACCAATTCATCGAGAAGCTATAGTGGGCTCCACCCATCACTTACTAAGTCCAATTCATTCCTCATATGAAAAGGTTTAAACATAACATAAAATTAATATAAAAACTAGCATAAGAAATATAAATACTTTATCCATAAACCATGAATGGTGTAAAATTAACATATCCACATTCAAACATATCATAAAACTTTCAATACAATATAGAAGTTTTGTATCATAGTAAATCAACATCAAAGAATCTTAAAATCCATCAAAGGATGTTGACCTAGATGAAATCAATACTTTTTTTAGATAAATATCTCTTTCTATTTTGAAATCATTTAAATTTCATATAATTATAAAAGAAATTTTATTTAAATATTATTATAAGCTTATAAGGGAATCTATGAAGATGTTATAATAGCATAAAATAGCCACACCCGCCTGATAAGTTAAAAAACATTCATTCCTTAATTTTGTCGAAATGGTCATAAAGTACCTTGTTTGGAAGATGGCGGAAAGATTAATTTCAAAACATATAAGGTGAAATAAGGGTATAAATGAATTTACCCCATTTTATATTCAAAAGTAAAAATGTTTTGAAATGCATTTTTATGAAACATGGATCGATGTGGATGATAAAGAGGTCCTAGTAGATAATTTCTTATAAACAACCTCGGATAATAAAGAGATTGTAAGATTAACCCTTACCTTGTACGTTTCCTTAGTAGAGGGTAGGTTAACCTTCTGTATAGTGGTGAAATAATTGGTATTAAATTATACTAGAATCATATACAATAATATGATATCATATATGATCTTTTAGCATTTCTTTGTTAATAATATCTTATTATTATCGTTGTTTCAGGTGTTAACTGATTCATTTTCCTTTATATTAATTGTTTCTTAAGTAATTTTTATTATGGATAGAATATATATTATTCATTTTCAGAAAGATATTAAGTCTTTAAACATTATTTTTAATCAACTAATGAAGATTCTTCATGAATGGATATGATGGGGAATAAATCTTATCGCGTTCGTGGAGATGGTAATCCGTACGTACGCACGAGCAACAATATCATTATTTTGATATTAAAATAATATGTAATTGGCTGGTATATCATACACACAGAATCATTATAATTTTATATTTATTATTTACATCAACTACACATCATTATTATACCCATACAAATAATAATGTATTGAATAACAATTACACCACGACGTAGATACAGTAAGCTATACGTGAGCACGAATGGTGACTTGTCATTCAATGGATGGATATAATAATGAATATGGTTGTACCATATTTATAATAAAATAACATTATATAAAATATATTGGAGTTATTATTTTATAATCAAAATTACAATGAATGAGGAAGTGGAAGAAAAATGGAACTTGAAAGAGGTGATTAAATATCTACCTCTTCTTCAGGTTCTTCCTTTTGATTTGATCAAAAGATATTCATAGTTTAATTTTCAGATTAATGGAAGGCCTATAGGATGAATGAGGATAGTTAAGAGTGTATTTGGGTAGGGTTTGGTAGAGAAAAATGGCTTTTAATATTTGAATTAGAGAGAAGAGGAAGTTCCCTTTTATATGAGGGATGAGGGGCACCATTGGAAATGCTAGAAAAAATTTTTATAATAAAATAATTTTCGGTTTTTAATGGATCCAAAATGAATTATTTAAAGTCTAACATGGGGATGGGTTGAAAACCACTCATCCAGTAGGTTTTAGACAGGTTTGGGTCACTATATTAACTTTAACATTTTTATTTAACTCTTAGTTAAATAGTTTAACATTTACCATGTCTCTTTGTATTTTTATATTATATGGTTAATAAACATACTATATACATCCAATAGAACCCCAAGTGGTTAATAAATGATAAAAATTTCATTATATAATTATTTTGTATGAACCATTAATTGTTAGGAATAGAATATCAATTAATAATATAATATTTGTTTTAAAAACTATTTTATGTTAATTTTGAAACAATTTAGTTTTTTTTTTTGCTAAATTTATAACAGCATTATTACTTAGAAAAAAATTCATATATCCAACCCTAACATATTATATTAACGTAGAAAATTATTGGAATTCATAAAAAGTCTAAAATTACATTTATTTGGAAATCTATAATATCAATTATTTTAATATTTCATTAATATGGTAATTACTACAACATCATTTTGTCATTAATAGATAATGCCTAAAAAATATAAATAAAATACAATTGTGTTGGAAATACTTTTATATTTTTTTTGAATATTTATAGTTGAATTTATCTTATGTATAATCCTAAATTAAAAATGTATTATTTATTAAACATTGATTTTATCTCTTTTAACTCTTCCTTAAATAAATTAATAATAAATTTCATAATCTAATCCAAGTGGACCAAAGAGGCTCATATATTATTCCTGAGGTTTTTTTGGTCGAATTACACTAATAGAATAGAATTAGGTCATGTGTTAGGGTAATAATAACATCATTTTTACCCTTAATTACCCTATTTACTTTAAACCTTGGTAAATAATAGTAAAAAGTTACCATTTACCAAAAATTATTTTCATCTCATTGAACCAAATTTTACTTACTGATATCAACCGTGTCTCTCAGATTTTTGAAATTCAAATCACAAAAGCGGTAAAATTATGATTTATGTAAATTTGAAAATGGTCCTAGGTGGTGGGTAAAATATGGAAAATGATCAATAATATTTTTATATATCTAAAATTATTATAAATTGACTTCAATGAATTAAATTGAACTTATATAGGTATTATGTATCTATTTTGGCCTAAAATAAATTTAAATAAAATAAATAATTATTTAAATAAAAATTTGGTTTTAAACTATAACTTACTGTTTTTCACTATTCATCAAAAATTCAATGTTTTTAGAAAAATACCTAAAATTTACCCTAAGATAATTATGATATTAAAAATCAAAAAACGATGTCAATTTTTCAAGATAAAATTTATAAAATTTCAAAAAGTGGGTATTAATTTTCATAACCGGTAATTTGATAGGTTATGGTGTGTTAGAACTCGAAGTTACATTCAACACACGCTATTGTATTATTCAAAGAGAATCGTACCTTGGATGCTTGGGGTGTTACATTTTTTATGTCATAAATGATACCAAAAATAAGAATTTTTTTTAAAATAATATTCCCAAAAAAATTATTTATTTTATTACATTATCAAATATTCACCATTACCTAATTTCGAAATGAGGATTCCCAATAGAATTTATATTTACAATAAATATTATAAAAAATATAAATTAAACATTAAAAAATTACATGTTATTTTTAAATTACTATTTTTATTAAATTATCACATTTCTAAAACATATAAAAATTTACAAAGATATTAATTTTTTTATTATAATCTATATTTAAATTAGTAGTGTTTCAGAAGACTGTTTCATGAAAATAACGTTTATTTTTAATAACAAAATTTATAAAAAAAGTGTATATATTTCATTAAAATACAAATAAATTTTAGTTTTAACCAAAAAATATATTTATCAATTTCATATGATATTTTTTTTTATTTTTCTATATAATGTTTTAATTAAAAAGGATTAATTAAATTACTCTTTAATTTCGTAAATAAAATTAATCCTTTTCTATACTAAGGTCTATATACATAAACCCATTTTTCACTACCATATATTTTATGAGTAAGCGATGTAGTAATGAATTTTTATTATAGTGGATTTTTTACCATTTTTCATCTTGTGATCTCCATTAACCTGTAGTCCTCTAGTTTATTATTCTCAAGAATTATGTGTTTATGATTTTATTGCTATTTATTAATCTATAACCATAGTTATTCTAACTCACACCCAGGTTTTGATAAATTGGATTGAATGTTCGTGATCCAAATGGTCCAAGACATTTTCGTCCTTTTTTACAACATGTATATTTTTTTTACCCTTTATATACACATTATAATGATAACTTTATTATCAATGATCATAAATCCCAATGATCATATTGATAACAATTTGGTTACTATTTATAATGGCCAGTCTACTATCCCAAATTGTGGGGTTATTATTCTAATAGTAATATTTTTATTTTAATGGTAATATTACCTCATACAAATACCACATAATTCCTTCATTGATCAATAACCTCATTTCCCTTCATGGTTTAACATTTCCATAATTTCAATTGATTTCAAATTTTTTATCATCTTTTTATAGTTTTTACAATTGATATGACGATTATATGGGATCATGTGGATCCTAATTTTCCTATTCCAATAATTATATATTTTTTATACTTATTCACCAATTGAAATATATTCAATTCTCATGGATACATTTATTCAATAAATTTAAAATTTTAAACTATTTTAATAATTCAGATGTCTATAATAAATTATTTTGGGTTTCATACATGTCACTCACTTATATATAATAAAATGAAATTTTATATATAGAATTTTGGGGAATTATAGTTTTTGTTTCCATAAAATAAATTATCAAATGATATTATTTCATAGATACATGGGTGAGTATATTTGTACATAGGTATGTCTAATAATCCTAAGTAATGCACTATTCAAATTAAAAATCTATCTAAATTTCATTTAATATAACAACTGTTTTTGTGTATTCCTATAAAATATAATATAAAAAAATAAATCTATAAATAAAAATAATTTTGTGATATGGCATATAGAACAAGATCCATAAATATTGATGGTGGTGAACATAGAAGAATTATTAGCAAACAAATTTTTTTATTATAATCAGAAAAATGGATTTTGTGAAGAAAATTTGTTTTATTAATATATTCAGTGAGTTGAAAATTTTTAATGAGTTTTCTATATCTCAAAATTATTTAAAAATTATTTCTCTATAGATTTCTTTCACTAGAATAATTTTATGGGAGGGTTTTATTATATAATCAAACATGGATACGGTATAGATTTAATATATTTTTTGAGTCAAAAAACAAAATAATTTAAGAAAACATAAGGATAGTCTAGTATAAAATCATATATGATATGATTGTCCAATGATTATGTGTTATTTACTTATGTATTGTTAAAACGATTTTATGAGTATAAAATGCATCAAGTATACAAAATAAATCTATACCTTATAATTATTTCATGTTGGATAAAATTATATTGATATTGTAAATGATAATTGACCCATAAATGTATTACATTGAGCTATAATAAAAGGATGATTTTCAAGTAGTATTATAGGTTGTGATGAAATACTAAATATAAGGTGAGTAAGATTATTGTATTTGGGAAAATAATTATCTCACGAGGAACAGAAAAAAGTTTCTTTTTTATACAATCAATGATGTAAACCGCATGGCATATAATATACTATTTAATACGGATAATATTGGTCCATTTATCATATTTAATAACCATTCCCAATGATGAAGATATACATAGACTAAGAACTTTTCTATGTTGACATGTTTTATATGTCAGCCTTGAGGCATGGATAATTAGGAAGTGGTAGGGAATATTGGTGACATGTTTTTGATAGAGGATATAAAAGAGGCTATTTCTTTCTGTTCATGTAATGATTATTCCATGTGGGACATTTATTGAGATAAATAGAAGTAATTTATCTATACATATTAATGGTACACCAGATTTTCTTATCTATATGGGTGATAAGAATTTTTTGGGAACATCTATTGGATTAATGATATGTGATGTGTGCATTGATTATGCCATCCCATACTCAAAAAATGAATAACAAATGTTGAGGCTAAATGATATTGGAGAGTGAAAGATATATGACATAAAGCATATCTGTATACGATGAATCTAGGATATTATTATTTAATAATTTAAGGGATATCATATTATACATTAGATATGATATAAGGAGTATTTTTTATTATATTTCTATAATATTTAATTTGATATAAATATATTGTATAGCCCCTTTCAATTCCTATCAAACTATATGATAGGATATCTTATAATTTATGTATAATTGCAATGTTTGATTCAACATAATATTAACATAGGAATCCCATTGTACATAATATATTGTGATAGTATTGTACACAAAGGCTATTGATGTGCCCTATGATATGATGGAGCTTGAATTGTGTTTGTTATTAGTGGTGTTGATTTTCCATTATGAATGCCAATGTATAACCTACTAGAGCGGGGTGTTGAATTGTGTATCCTCTCATTACATTGAGAAATTGATTCCCAAGAAAAATGGATACTGGATATTAATGTGGTAACCATTGGGGAAATAATAGAATATTAAAATATATAAAATGGATATTGAATGTGGTTCTATATACATATAAAACCTAGAATCTAAAAATCTAGGTTATGGATATATAAATATGACTATTTTTTGTATTTATCATCACTGATGAACATTAAAAATGTGATATAATTTCCTCTATTTTTATCTATAATAGTTCTCAGAAAATAGAGTTAGTTTGGATATATAGATATATTAATGATATATC
Organism: Viscum album; assembly: GCA_963277665.1. Taxonomy (NCBI): domain Eukaryota; kingdom Viridiplantae; phylum Streptophyta; class Magnoliopsida; order Santalales; family Viscaceae; genus Viscum; species Viscum album. Next base: position 1,971,842,410 of record OY728138.1, read on the forward strand.
ACTGATATTTTAAATTTTGGATGTATTATAAAAAAAATTAATACTCTTATACATCTATAAATAATGGCTGGAATTAGTTTCATAGATCACATGGATGAAAACTTGAATTTTTTTGGTTGCAGATTAGTTGAATATGTCCACGATTCATTTTAATAATCCAAAAATTCTTGATATTGAGATGAAAACAATAAGGAAATCCATGTATCTATGTCTTTTTATATTCATAATTTTTCTGGAAATGATCATATTACATCATATAAGATAGTATAAAATAATCATAATACTCCATTACATTATAATAAATCAAACTGATATAGGAAAATGGAAAATTCATTCAGCATATGATAACTTATAATGCATGGATTCAACATCTTTTTCCTTGAATGGATAATAAGTCTTTTAAAATATGATATAAACCATTGATCCCAAATTTATATTTTGGTTGTAATACATTACCAATATTATGTATTTATCATAATATATATATCATCTAAATTCACTGATTTATTATTATATTTCTTATGTGAAAATTATTTGAATTTGTTTATACATTGCATGCCTCTCATATTGCGAAAAATACATTGAGGATCAAATGATCATTAGTATTTTTTTTATTTTATCAAATCCATCGTCAAATTTCAATGGAATTTCTTATGAATTCAATTTTATATAAAGAAAGTGAAACACATGGATGACTATATGACTTACAGACCTAGTTAAAATTTAAGATCAATTTCATTTGAAAGGGGTACTATGTAACGATTACACATAAATATATTAAAAAAAATAAAGGTAAGCTTGACTTATTTAAACGTAACAATAATATATATAATGGTCCTCATAACATTTTTAATGCTAATTCAATGGTTCATACATGCTATTTAAATGTCAACTTTTGTTATATAAGGGTAACGTATAAATCAAGAGGATGAATAAAGTTAGTTTAAGATACTAGAAATACTTAATAAATAGTGAATATAAAATGGAATGATGAAATAGTATTTTTATCATGCATAAAACATTTTGAATCATTCATAATACATAGTTCAAGCCTACATAGAAATGGAAAAACTGAAATAATGAAGGGATTCATTATTTTTGTTTATGTAAATATTATGTCACTATGCTTTCATATGCAATATAAATCAGGTTTAATTGGTTCTTATGAGATTATTTGATATAAAAATATTTATATTCCATAATCAGTATGAGTAGAGAGAGTTTTTTTTGATGTGTTTTACCGTATTAATTTTTTTCCATGATATAGTATTCTTATTCATGCTGAAATTTCAGTCCCACACAACAATGCTAATGAGTAGATTGTTTTTATACAAATGTGGAAAATGAAGTAAGGATTCAAGTGAGATATTTTAATTAAAGTAGTAGTTGGGGAAAATCATGATGAAGAATAAAGAAAATAGTTTGTTCATCCATGTGGCCTTCATTAAATAAGCAATTATAGGAATATCACGGGAGATGAATATAATATATATGAAAGATCATGGGAACCCCAAAATAGGTGTTCTATTATGGTTCCCTATTAATGGTAGTGAGAAAGTGTGATTGGTATTACATTTTCTGATTTTGGTTAATATATGAGATATTTATTGATATCAAATAATACCATATATGAATGAGAATATCAAAGAGGAATAAATAAGAAAGGTAGAAGGAAATTCTGTACTGTGAATAGTTTGAGAGTGAATTCCTAGGGAATGTGATGTATAATAGAGAACTAGAAATAGTAAAAGAAAGAGAACATGTAAAATATGATTCATGATAATTATAAGAGAAATATAATAACCAAAAAAGTGTAGATGTTACCCCAAAAGATGGTTTTCACGGAAATATAAGAAAAAAACTGAATGTGCTAGCTAGTACTCCTAGGAAGAGGTAATACTGACATGTTGTTCATGTTTTTATCTTTTTTCAATCCTATTTGTTATTTATGAATGAGAGAGGAAGCTACATTGGAATTATGTGTTGTAAATTTGTGAATATGAGTAGGTGGTGGGGATCGAGTTGCATGTATTGATCCTAAAGAACACGTGGCATTAAAAAATCTATTCAAATTAAAATTAGATCAATTTTCAGAAGTTGTGAAATAATTAATCTAATCGATATATATAAAAGGTTATATTTTTAAATAAATATATTTTATAAAAATGGGGGGAATCTATGAAACCTATGAGACATTTGGATTGAAAGTATAACAACGTGAATAAATATGAATATAGATAGATTATTTTGGATAACATCACATGAGAATCTAGAATTCAAATACTCCAAATAACTATACTTGGTATAATATAGAAATATTTTTTTCAGGTATACTGTGAAACCATAGATAAAATTAAATTATAATATGACTTTTCAATCAATAAACTATATTAATATTACTTAACCAAATTTAAAACCATTAATTTTAAATCTCAAATTCAAATTGTAATTTCAAATTTGAAATATAAAATATTGTATTTCCCCACCAACACAACATTATATCATGATAAATAAGGGAAACATAATCCATGAAGGTAACATTGATGCCCGGATTTCTTAACTTTATTATCTCACTACCATTACATATCATCTATAAACATCTAGTCATAAGTATGTTTCCATCTGCATCTCAATATCAAAAAATTCATCATTTAAGCAATCCAAACACCCCATTAAATCATTCAATTATAAATAAAAATAATTGTATAAGGAAATGAAAAAATTATAGAATAAATAAAATAACCACAGATCCTTACCAAAATAACAAAAACTATCAGAGGACAAAATATAAAAGGAGAAATGATGATCCATATTTTCTTCTATCTTCATAAAAAACCAATAAAACCGAACTAACTAACGATTGAATGAAACTTGATATCATACCTATTTCCATTCCTCAAAAAGTAAAAACACCAAAACATCGGAGGAATTTTTCACTATTAATGCATATATGATGATATACGACCAATTACGACTTATTGAACCCTAACCAAATGCAATTGGAAACAAAAAAATTATATTCAATATTTGATTATGGGGTAAAATAATTTAAATTCATTTAATTTTATATGATATCATGGTTAAATTTAAAATAGATCCAACTAAAATAACTAGTAATAGAGTTTATATTCTTTTGGGTGTAAAATATTCGAATGGATTTATTAATTTCATAAATTTAATATTCTCCAAATACAACCATACAAAAATGTGTCTACACTTATTATACTAGGGAATTTAATATTATAATTATTTCATAAGAAAAAACATATGAGATAGTTTTTAAATGAATTAATTCAATTATATGATCATATAATGTAGGTGTAAATTAATTGGCATGAGGAGCATCTCTAAATCCATTATTAAAGAGTCATGTTGATGAAAATAATGGTGTGAATTTCTCATATAAGTTGTTTACTTACTCAATTACTATCTTAAATTTCCCTATATTTCTTCACACTATGATATTATGTTACACTATTATACATGGAGAGTCATCATGAATCCTACCCATGCTATTTAGGTGACTTGGTTTCATTAAATGTTTCACCCTACATATAAATACATTTTTATATATTTTTGTTATCTAAATAAAACACTGTGATCCAAGAAGAATAAAAACTTGATGATGGTGAAATATAAGAATTGTTCATTTTTTAGGTAAAACATGTTTTCAGTTTCATTAATGGTGTTCTTGGGATTTATGCTTCAATTTTATTTCTGAATATTTATTAGGGGTTAATAATTCATTAAATTACTAAAGGATTGGTCTATAGGACATTCTTGTCGATCTCCCAAATGTTCCATTATGATTTGATAATGGGCCATTCACTATTAACGCCTCAATTGTTGGATTTCATGGTTATAAATTTCTAATGTGTGTTTTAAGATGATGAATTTATTTTATTCATGTTGGATTTCTGGGGAATGAAATTTTTTTTAAAGGATAAATGATGCACACTGATAATTTATAGTTAAAAAATTTCATCATGATGATTACTAATTTACAAGGAACTTACTCATTTTTTTGGAATACAAGTTCTTTTAATTATCTAAACATGAGTGAGATTAGTGTAAAAAATCCTTATCTGGTTACCATTGAGTCATTTTTCTTACATTCAATCCATGTTTCTCAAATTTTAAAATATTATTATAAATTCATTTCACTTCATCTATTCTCATAAATTTATTCCACTTCCATTGAACACTATAAAACTATGGACTTTATTTTGATCCCTTTGGTTATTCCTAGGATGAAATTTAATCATTGGATTCAATTGATTACAATACATTCATGAATTTTTCCCTCTTTCTCTCAATTTATCTATTCATTCACTACGATATTATATTTATGAGAAAATGACCCCAGGTATCCTTCAGTATATTGATGTTGGGTTTAGGTTTCTAGTGAGTAAATATTAATGATAGGTCATATGGTGGATTATTTTAAGATTTTTGGGTTTTATAATTAGTTTTAACTCATGCCTATGATGTGTTATATATTGTAGTGACAGAGTTAGGGAATTTGAAACATCACCATTAATATTTATCTTTGTATGTGGAATTTAATGTGTTTTGATTTCAACAGGTGGATGTTTTGAATTAATATAATTAAGATAAAGAATCAGTGAAAGCAAATTTTATCATTGGTGAATAAAAACTTAACATGGTCTTAATGTGATTGTAATAATTTTCCATTATATGATTTCCATTTTTTCAGATGCAAGTAAATAAAAATCCTTATATCACATTGTTTTTATAAATCTGATTAGCATTCAAAATTTATTATTCATGTAATGATAAGTAGGTATAGGAATGCAAAAACACAAAAACCATCAAGATGTGTTAACACATAATCTGATAAAAAATATAGAATAATAATAAAAGTATGTTGTTTTATATTCCCTTCTAATATTATTATTTTATTATACTATTTATTTGATTTTTATACTCTTATTACATGGTATAATAGTGATTTTTGGGTGATATATTTAGTTGAATATGTTTTATGTTATTCATCTAAATGTTTATTTGAAAATGGTATATTTCTAGGGTTGTTTTGGCATAACTAAAACAGAATACATGTAATAATGTTTACGATTTTAGTTTAGATATGTGATAGTTACCATTCATTTGATTTATTTTATGATGCATGTGGTTTTATTTGGAGGTTTATGTAGTTGGGTCATAGAGGCCCCAATCATAGTGGTCGATAAATTAAAAGATAATAATATGTAATGATTGTAATGTAGAGTGGGTTGATGTATTAATGTTCTCAATTTCTTATAAATTTATGTAAGGTGTAATTTAAATAATTGATGTGTTATATTTTTTAGTGAAATTTATTATTTTATCTCTTAAATAAAATGTGAATGGATTGAACAAAAATTGATAATAAATAAAAAAATTATGAGTTTAATTTTAATAATTGAAAGAATTTTGGATGAAACAAATAAACAAATAATTAATATTTAAGTAATAAAATAGGATTATGATATTTTTCTATGAATTTTTTTATTGTAATGTTGTATGTTTGTTTTATGATTTTTTTATAGAAGTGGTTTTATTTGAGAAGTAGTACAAATTTATTTTATTAACTATAATAACAATATATGATAATATGGATGTTATTTTTCCATTTAATATTTGGAATTTTTGGTTAATATATCATTTATATTTCCTTATTACTTGTCATATGTTTATATATGAGTTGGGAAAGAATAAAAATACCCATATGGTGTTGGGTTTTGGGACTCTTACACAATTTCAAGGATTAATGTGACATTGATGGATCACTATTTCCACTTTCCTACTATCCCTCCTAGAGTGGGTATCAATTATAGTGGAATGATATTATGATATATTTTTGTTAGAGTGGATACTCAATAGGGGGTTAATTGAGTTACAATTAAAACTTTATGTTCAAAATATTTTTATTAAAATCCCCCAAATTAAATAACAAGATAAACTATAGTGAATTTGTAGTATAGTAAAGGTTCAGTTAAGTTATCAATAGATTTATTAGTTCTCTGTTAATCTAATATGAAGATTAATTAACATTTTAACCTAATATAATGATTTACAATAAATAAAAACACCTTCTAGTGTAACTTTTAGAGTTACTCTAAAATAGATTTATATTTCAAAGTACATAGCAGCAGAATAATCAATATAGTTTAAAACAACATAAAATAATCATAGCAGTTTAAAACAAGAGGTTCAGTCTCAAGCCGAGACTTAGTCCTCTCAAACAATTTATATAAATTTTGCTCCACACCCTAGATCGGGGTAAACAACAGTACAGAGACTGTCTAGGTACTAGGAACTCTACCACAATTATTTGTGGGAACAAATAAACACAATAGCACACATGCTATCCAAGTCGCACTTGACCTCTACCACTATCCACATTGGGATAAAAGAGAGTTATAGAAGTATTGTGTGAGGATTTAGAAATCCACCAGTTAAGCATAGGAGAGAGTGTGTGTCTAAAATTATAGAGCACACACACTGTTCAAAATATAAATAAAATAATCACTGAGAGAGATTAGATATGAGTTTAGAAATTATCTAGTGATTTGAAAAGATGCTCTGCACACCTTTTGATTAAACATAAATTCTTCTGAGTTCTTCTATGGTTTTTTTCTTGAAAACAGAGTGTCGTTTTTTGTATTCGACTTCCAGTATATTCAAATATTACTTGAGGTTGCAATAGGATCTGCAGCATAGCAATATCCCACATCTTATAGCAAAAGTTCTTCACTCTTTTAAGCTCTGGTGCATGTGTTCTTTTTTTTATAAGATGAGTGTCTTCGTATTTCACCACACCTAATAGCTTTTTCACTTTTTTCAGCACACTTTATGTCTGACTGTTGTCTTACCTTTTATAGATTTCTGCTCTGGTAATGGGAATGATTACCTTTTTACAAGTATGAGGTACGGTTCCTGAAATACCAATCACTATCTTTAATTATTAGTACGTACATTAAATTAACCAAATATGATCGTTGTCATTATATAAATAATATTGAAAAAGTATAGAGTTTGAGTAGAAGTGACTGGTTAGCAGTCATTTTCTATCAGTAGCTCTATGTCGGTTGACTTGTAATGGTGGACTTTGTATCAGTAGATGCCTTGTATCGATATATGTTGCTATGTGTAATAGTAGCTCTATGTATTGGTAACTCCTTCTATCAGTAGAATTTGTCTATCAGTTACTTTCTTGTGCCGGTAACTACTTATAGCAGTGGCTCTGTCTGTATTGGTGAACTTTGTATCAATAGCTCTGTATCAGTGGACTCCATAACGGTGGTCATTCATTTTTCTGTTTGTATTAGTTGGTCTGCCCATATCGGTAAGCTCATATCAGTAGACAAGATTAGTGGTGACATTCTTATACCAGTGGAATTCATAATAGTAGACTTACATGTATCGGTAGACTTACTCAAATGGTAACCTTTCGGTGTACCGGTAGACTTACATACCATTAACTCTGTTCTATACCAGTGTACTTAGCCTTATCACAGCAGTGTATCTATTTGTATCAGTGATCTTCATATCAGTATATCTTGATATAACATTTGGTTTGTTGTTTGTGTGTATTAGTAGCTATGTGCATACCAGTAGGCTTTAACACTTATCTGTTCTATGTAAAACATATCCACATTGAGTTACAATAATCTCAAAGTATGTATAAACATATAAAAACATTGATTGACATATTCCAAAGATTATTTTGATATTTTTATCAACTTGATAATAGAATGTCATAGATTGAAAGAGTTAATATATAGATGAACATTATTTGGGATCATCAAAGCATGTGAAAGAATAATTGTGATTATCAAAAGAGGTGAGGTCAAAAATATATGTTGAAAAGACATGGGTTATGATTCCTTTGATCTAATGACATTACATTAGATTTATTATGAATATTACATGAGGTTGATGCACGTAATGATTATATTAATCTACTATAATTATGGAAAAATGTATGTTTGGTTTATTGTGATTTAGTATGTGATATTTGATTATTTAACATAGTATACGAGAGTGATATATGTTTTGTAACTATGGATATGAGGTTTTTTCTATAATGTAGTTTTATGATTGTGGATATTTTAATATTTAAATGATGAAAGAACATGATGCATGTTTTTTTATGATTGAGGTGCAATAGATCAGTGGATATGTGTTTTTGAGGTACCTCATTGATATATATTAAATTTATATATTGATATTATAACTAGATTAAATATTAGGAGAGTGGACCTTTTCGATGATAGGTGATAGTCTACCGTGTTCTTCTGATGAGTTTTTTCAGTTGGTTATTCATTGATTAAAAGTTATGCTCTTACAAATTTTCAAAAGTTATTTTTGGGAGTATCCTATAATTTATACTTATGTTCATTAACATATATATACATATATATATATATATATATATATATTAAATATGTAGTATATGATCAGTATTGAATATACTATCTCAAGGTTATAACTAGTGTTGATCGAGTCATTTCAATTGATGTTTCATCATGGTAAATTGTTAAGAACCACTAATCATGTATAAATGATACATGTACATAAGATTGGGGTAACATTTATATTATATGGAATGTAATATGGGTTTATTTAATATTACATGGATTTATGTGGGAAATTTCTCACATATGTGTTTTTAATAAACATGGTAATAAGCATCAAACCGTTTCTTATTATATCCATACACTGAGTGTGACATTCGTCTTTAATATTGGACTAGAATAGGTTCTCATTGGGGATGGTCGTTGAGGTATTATCATACAAGTTATAAGTATTAGGAATTGATTGCCACTTCATCTCATAATTATATATCCCACAAAAACTATTTCTCCTTATGGAAGATCAAGCCCACAGAAAGAAATAAATATGGTAGGAAACACCACCAATGTAGTGTTATCGAAACATATGTTTATGGGTAATTATACAACCATTCCATATCCAGGTATAATATTTTTGAAAACAAAATCTCATTGATATTCATTTTTTCTAGTGTAGTAATCATTTTCCAAGGATATCTATCCATACCCCAAAAGAAATATTAAAAACTATATAAAATAAATAAACTACAAATAAAAATATATATATAATAATAATTTTTATTTTATATTGATGCCTTTATATTTTAAATTTTAATAAATTATTTCTTCTATACCATGAAAAGTTGAGGACCTAATAACTCTGATGGAAATGGGGTTCAAAACCATTATATCTGCAAACCATCAATTTCATCTGAACTAGGAATCAAGTAAGGAAAATTATTTGAATTACCAATCCAATCCTCCATGAATATGAGTTTTATGGATTCACATTAAATATAAACATGGATACTTAACCATGTAATATTCAATTCATCACCTTATATGAAATGTAAAAAATAAAATCACTATATATATATAGATCTATCTAACATTATAATAATTCACTACTAAACATAATCCATAATATATCATATGGTAAATTTTATAATTGATATATGAAAGAACCGTAGATTTATTTCTCCTAGATGAAGAGCTAGATATAGCCAAGACTAATTTAAATTGTGTCATAATATGTAAAAGTGACACGAATTTTAGGAGTGAAGGGGGAAAACCCATAGATGATGGAAAAACTATAATTTACAGGATGTGAATAACAACTAAATCAATCAAATATGAATAAATGGAAGAAATTGTTAAAATTTTATTGAACCTTCATCACATACAACAAAAATATATAAATAAATTTCTGAAAAACAATAATTCATTAATTTTATTATTCCTAGTGGATCTCCTCTATGTGGTACTATTGTGTATCGGGGGAGTTTCAATACCCAACCGACTTATATTCATAATAAATTCTCATACGTAATTATATATTATAATGGAAATGATATATTCTTATTTTCCACTTTAGATGTTGCTAAAATGTTTTTAGCACCACTCATCATAATAATTAAAACTACTAAAATATAAATTGTTACATAGGAAGTTGTGCAGTTATTTCTTATGTTAACTATTTTCCATTCATCTCAAAATTTTAATACATTATAGATGTATCTTAATTCTTATAATATAGATTCAATACCCCATTGAAAATCCTAAAACACTCATCTATCCCATTTTTCAAAAAATATTTATATATATATATATATATATGTATATTTAATGATAATTCTCTATTTATTTCCAACAACAACACAAAGAATAATTGGACATTTATTGGTTGAATGGATTTATCACTATAAATTTTAATAAATTCAATAATAAATTTAAAACATGGGGTAAATGAGTACGATTATCCTTTACATGCATTTAATTCCTTCCATCCACCTTTAGATGGGATAAAGAAACCATATTGTGGATAAATATATAAGCCTTCAATTTTCCCACAAGATCAATAAAAACCAATGAGGGTGATTTACATATCCAACTAATTTTCTATTTCATATTTTGAAACATCCTTCTTGGCCTAAAAAGTGTTATTTTTTTCTATTCACACACATCCACTCTAACTCACATTGGAAACATAAAATTTATAAACTTCACCATTAAAAGAATAAATGGATACTCTTTAGCATGATCCTAATTTCCTCAAATAAAAATTACCACTATATAATCATGTTTATATATTGATAAATGAATATCCCAACCCTCTAGAAATGATAAGAAACATTACATTGCTTAACTACATCACAAAATTATTGATTTAGTTTATTTTTTTATAAAAATAGATGGTTCTTAGCACAGATAAGACTATTATATGATATAACTATATTATAGTTCTTTCATCTTAGAGTTTATCTATAAAAATAAATTTTTTTATGAACTTGATATCACACAAAAATACTGTTATACATTCATTTTAAATTAATAATATTCATCATTTTTTCTATATAACAACAGATTATTTTTCATCGTCTATATTTTTCTTTATTTTTTAGATTTTTTATTTCATATAAATAATATTTCTTAGACAAACAAATAATACTAATTGAAATATAAATTTAAATTCAAATAAAAAAATTATATCCTTCAATTCTATTAAATGCATCTTTTTATTCATTCTTCTTTTTTACCTTTTTTATGTATTCTTCTCTAAGAAATCATATAATCATAGCCTTGGTTAATGAAATACCAAATTTTTTAGAAGTATATATTTTATATCATTAAAAAAATTAGATCATCATCATGAGAAGGTTATTAACAAATTTAAATAATAACAATAATAGAATTTTAGGATTTTCAAAGAATGGAATAATTATCTGATCCTCATGAAAAATTATTATTTCCATAATAATATACAATTTAGAATGATCTACCATATTATATAGATAAGAATATCTTATCATACATAGGATAATTACATCATTACCATGAAAAATATTTAGGTCTCTACGTATTTTACACTACCCTTTCATCGATCCCAATACTAATGGGGATCTACATACTCCGATCTCCATAATTATGTTGATTCTCATACATGGTTCTAGACTCTTAAATGGTCACCATGATATGAATGAAATGGTTTTTGGTCTCATTACATAGAAAATGTTAATTTTTATTCCCTTATATGAGTATCTATATACTAATCCCTTTACAAGAGACACGACATAAACATTTTTTTATCTAGATCAAAATTCAATTATTATTTTTGATCATCTTAGACATCCACAAAGAATCCTCCTCACAAATTATATTTATATTATGTGAGTTTGAATATGATTTATATATTTAATTAATGATAAAATATAACCATAATATCAACATTTAACTTATTTGAAAAAATTTCTATATAATTTCAATGTTTTAGAGGAAATAACTTATGTTATCAAAATCCATACATATATAATAACATCCAAATATCACCTGGGATCAATAATATCCCCATATGTAATTTTTTGAAGAAAAATAAAATAACATTTTAAAAAATGATACTATTAATGGATAATAACGTCATAATTAAAAACATACATCAGTGAATTTGGTTTGGGAATAAATAAAATTGAGTAGAAAAATTATGTTGTTTATAAAAGAGTGATATAAATTTATTACACAACAAACGTTTATTTACTTGAAAACACATTGAAAAATATGAAACCTTTTTTATCTTCGATACCTAGGTAAATATTATTTAATATTCCAATTGAAATTCAATATCTCTTTTACTCATCACATCATTCATTATATAAAAATATGAAAAAAAATCAAACCAATCTTAATAATGAATCCTGAAACATGAATTAAAAATGTTAAAATATTTTACATGCGGAAACACCTTCTCCATTTTAGGGAGTACCCATTTTAATAAATCATTATAAATATTTTATACTCATAAAAATGGGATTTCTAATATATTTCAAAAATAAATATCAAGTTATTTATATTGAAAACTGATCACTCAGTCTTACTAAATACATAAAGAATAAACATATTTATATTTTTTTATATTTTTCTTCACTTTTAGAGAAAGAATAAAAATAACATGATGATATATAGTACTAAATAACCATACCTTATCATTGAGTGAAATTATTTTGAACTACCTTCATCAATCTCATATTATGAAAATAATTCATTGGAAATTGATTAGTTAATATATTAACCAATATCTCTTTTTATAGGATCTCTTTATTTCTTTAACTCATTCTACTCAATAAATTCTTTTATTTTGTGATAACTTATATAAAAGTTCATTTACTATGAATGTAGAACTATATTTATTGAAATGTTATTAGTTTTTTTGTTATCTTATCCCATGGGGATGGTAATTTTACATCCTCATGATGATTTTTCAAACTATGATATCATGAACATAAATTAAGTTATAGATTCGGTGAACGATACATACACTACATAATATGTACTCATAGTATATAATGCAATTATCTTGTCATATATGTATTTTACATATAAATAGATGTATATAAATATTATAAAAAAACTGTGCCAGAACTGTATGGGATTAGTGTCTTTTGAAACATGTAAACAAGCACGACTGGTGAATAAAACTTCTACATTGGCTCCCACTTATTCCATCATGACTATATCCCTTTTTTTATATCAAACTTAATACCATTATTTGTATCATGGCATAAAAATTAGAAATATGAATCATAAATAAACACAAGGGTATAAAAATATGAACATAACATATTAAAATTACACACTTCATATCAAGTAATATAATATGGTTCATATAAAAAATAATAAAAAATAATTAAAATGCATTAGAACAGATTAACTTGGCATAAATCATAGAATTTTGAAAAAAAAAATAAGCATAAAAAATAATTTAATTAGTACTCAAGTCTATTTTACAAGAATATATCCATGGAATGGGATTACTTCCCTAACTATATGGTAGTCTGGGTTCAATCCCAAGACTATCATAGTAGATGAATTCTTTTACTGTACCGGTTTCAATTCATCTTCCAGTCCAATCTGAATGGAGTTCAATCCATGTTTTAGAATAGTTTATGTTAGGATATATAATATCATTACACAATGTATTAGAGGGAGGTATAAGTACAACACATCACTTAGTAAAAATCATATAAATGAGTTCCATAAGAAAATAAATCATTCATAATATCAGAACCTATAAAATTAAATAGGTTTTATAAACATCCACGCATAACCAATCAAAAATAAATTGTTTTCATAGTTATAAAAATAAATAAACCATAAAATAATAGTGTTAATTTTCTCAAATAATATCCCTAGTAAATCATATATAACATTAATAATGTTATATTATATGAAAAATAATTTTGAGAGATCACTTGAAAGAATTCATTAGGAAAATATCATTTCTATTTTGAAAACATTTAAATATTCAATGAAAATGTTAAAGAAAATATATTAATTTAAAATTAAATTATTACATTATAAATGATGATTCCATTAAATAAAGTTCTATGATGGAAGGAAAAATCACTCATGATGTATAAGACAAAAAAACATTCCTTCCGTACGTTTGTCGAAAAATTCATAGAGAACCTTTCTTACAAAAGTAAAAAAAGAATAATTTCAAAACATTTTGTACAATTTCAAACTTTAGTAAATTAACTTTAAACAATCTTAAGATAATAGTATACACATTTTCCAATTTTTTTATAAAACATGGACATGTAAGATAATGTTATGATAGAAACATAAAGAAAGATAGTTTTAAATGAAAATCCATTATAAATATCATATCATTGAACGGATCATTAATAAAATTAATATATTTTGAGAATTAAATATAAATCCACCCAAAAAGTGTAAATATGACATAAGATAATCAGAATTCATCCTGAAAATAATCACAATATTATATGAACAATGAAGATGAAGGTTAACAGAAAGAAAGGTTGTTGGGGGAATGATTTCTATACAACTTTGTAATCAGTCGAAAAGTATGCCCCAAAAGGTAATAATTATAAATTGAAATAGTGAATAATGTTAAGGTAATGAAGTTATTAATATTATATATAAAATGTAATTTCATAAAACACACACAAGAAATATGTGGTTAATAAGGCATATATCTCACATAAGATAATGTGAGACAAGAAACCCTTACCTTACACTTCCTATTAGTTTTACTTACATGAAGCTTTTGTATAATGGTTTAAAATATTATTAATTAAATAAATAACATTATTAATATTTATAATACCTAATTTTATTATATTATGACATCTCATGGCCCACTCATTAATAATATTTAATTATTTTCATGGTCTTATGTGTGTTCATTTCATGGATTCATGATCAGTTCATTTGTGTATAATTATGGATGTTCTAGTAAAAAGGGATTATAACTTAAAAGTAGAATTAAACAATAAAAATTAAATTCTATACGTATAAATGGTTCCATTTATCATATTATCTCATACATGAAAATGATTTTCTATATAAATTGTTAATAATAAATATTTAGATTATTTTGGCATTTTTTATAAATATCACAAAGTAGTTTCATTTTATTTACAATTATGAATATATTTTATTTATAGAACATTAAATAGGATATAATATACCCATTATAAAATTATTTAACTAAAATATTATTTTTATGACCAGTTTTGATGGCAGTAATGGAAAACAAGCAAAAACAATATTCTCAAAAGCAAATGACCGACATAACTTGGGAAAATAATTTATTTTTTTAATAAGAGGAGATAATAAAATGTATGTATATCTAAAATTTAATTATATACATAAAACTCATTCAGTGAAATTATTTTTTAAATTAATATTCAAGGATGGATGGATGATTATAGGAAAAAATAGATACAGAAAATAAATTAAGAGATGTACTTTGAGAAAATTACATTTCGAAAATCACCTCCTGAAGAGACCCTCGAGGACCTTGGATTTGTTATTTTCATGAGACCAGAAGAACTTGGATGTGTTTAGAGTGAGTATGATAGGTTTGGGTTGAGATTTGAGGATATTTTAGGATTTTGGGTTGAAAAGGGTTGTTGAGGGGTGGTATATATACCTGATGAGTTGTAGGGGTAAGTGATAAATATAATGAATATTTTTTATTTAAATCCAACCACATTAAGGTGGAATAAAATACCATGAAATTATCAAGAAATTAATATTTTTGATACTATTTAGGGTTGATCCATAGATCATCCACCCTTAATTTTTTAATTTATTGGTATTTTATATCCTTTAGCTTTTTTACTTTAAGATGATTCCTTTTTTACGTATACCATAATATATATTTTTTTACCATGCTAACATTGTTTTATGTGTAAAAATTAAATTTACCATAAAAAATAATTTTTACCACATGATTCCAACTATAGAATACATTTCAAAAATTCAATTCAAAGAATTGGAAAAACTATATTTAAAATTAATACCACATAAAAAAAACCATGGTTTTAAAGTGAAATGATTAGAAGATCAAAATGTTTTTCTACCCAATTTCAATGTGAAATTGACTCTAATGACATAAAATGTTATTATTGAAGTATAAGTTTACTAATTATACTTTAAAACCAATTTATAATATAATTCATCTATATAAATAAATTAAATTAAAAATCACCATTCAAATTAATTTTGGTTTTTTTCAATATTCATCAACACATGAAACTGATCTTAAATATTCAAAAACTTCACCCAAATTTTAATTTTGATATTATTTTATAAAAAAAATTATTTTTATTTTTAAAAATTATATTGATAATAGTTTCTAAATTTATTTTCAAAATTAGAGATCCATTTAAACATGACAAACAATCATTTTAGAAAAATATAATTTCTTTCTTCTTACAAGTTGGTTTATTTTTTATCACGGGCCTATCAATCTCATTGAATGAATTTTAAAAAAAATATTTTGAAATAAAATATATAATTTTCATTACTACATTTTAGTATTTGTGATTAATTCAATTTATTATGATAAAACATCATTTTGGGAATAAAAATAGATTTTTTATAAAGACACATCCTTTATGTTCAATAATCTTTTGTTTACATTTCTAATTAATTAAAAAACAATGAATTAATTTAATAAATATGTGTAAAATAATTTTTTATAATTTTTTTAATAACATTATTTCATGACATTCCAATGTCTAA
The DNA here is from genome assembly GCA_963277665.1 of Viscum album. NCBI lineage: Eukaryota > Viridiplantae > Streptophyta > Magnoliopsida > Santalales > Viscaceae > Viscum > Viscum album. Next base: position 1,971,859,017 of record OY728138.1, read on the forward strand.
GTGATAATGGTTCTGTTATAATAATAATATATTCGTGTTTTTATATGCTAGGTATTTCTTCAAATGTGAGCTATCAAATAGAATAAATTTATTTTAAAAAAATAAATTATATAATATATGGGTGTGTTATATTCTACCATAATTAAATTTAATTTATATAATGAAATTTTCAACTCGGATTTAACCATATGAGGATATATATTATTCAACATAACTTTATTTTCACACATAGATTCTATAAAACATTAACAATGTGAGTGATCTTGTTTCGTAGAACATTATCTCTATAATCAATAATGTCTACTAGTTGTTCATTATAAGGGTGATCTTTCTCCAATATAATAAATACTAATTTTAGTTCATGAGAAATATATATTATATACTTCATGAGTTTAGATACATGGAATACATCATAAACTCGAGAGATATTCAGTGGAAGATATAATCCTTAAAAAACCATCCCGATATGATCAAGAATTTCAAAAAAAATTGAATCCAATAAAAGTTGAAATGCACTTGAAAATCAATGATGGTTGTTTTAATATTTACATATTAGGATATCCCTATCATAAAATACATCAATAAAACATCCTAATAAATATATAGAAATTAAAATATGAATATCACCCCAAAACTAGGTATCTAAATAGTAGAAAGTGAAAATATAGACATGGATGATAATTGAAACTATAATGTTAAGATGGAGAATGGTAGAGAAAAATTTCATTATAATGTTGTAAAAAACATGACCATATCCCAAACATGTCTGGTGATGGTCATTGATATCATAAAAATGATGATTATAAGGTAATTTTTTTTCAAAATTTTATTTAAGATGATATACATAATAGATTTCATATAAAAAGTATAATATCACCTATTGGTTGCACCATGATCCATATTTTATTCATTTATTACTCTATGTAATGAATTTAATTTTGTTATTCCTATAGAACTAGTAGATCATATGATCTACAATGTGATGAAACATTTTTTTTCTATCTATAGTTATCATCATAACAAAAACGGTTACCACAGTTTTTTCAAAATGCATAAATCTTTATATGGTTAGGTAATACATTAATATCTAAAACCTCATCCAACTATCAATGTATAAATTCATAAATTATTACCCTTATGAACCTTACAAACAATTTAAATCCAACACTGTTGAAATAATGTTAGTGGATTACCAAAATAAATTTAACATTAGTCCCCTAAACAACTTTATATAGATCATAATTATCACACAAGAAGTAGGTCAATGTCATTATAACTTACTCTATTGAAGAATGGAAATAAAAAAATACCATATATCCACAGTTAAAATGTATATCTATTGAGAAATTAACTCCATCCTCATATAATAAATCAAAATATTCCATAAACTAAATCTAAAATATCGTAAACCACCTTGTATTCATATTAATAATCAGTTCCATGGTCATAGAAATTATCCAAGTTATCCTACCACAAAAACATCTCATTTTCACTTTATTATCCCCTCAGAATTCACATATTATGTGTTACCATTCATTGAATTATGTGTTCTCCAAAAACACAACCATACAAGTAAATTACATTTTCATTCCATCATCATTATACATAATATCCTTTCTAATCTTTAATGAAACACAAAAGGGGATAATCCTTATATTTTCCATTATTATATATTACAATAAAAGTACTTCCACTCATTATTCATGATTTATATTTAGTAAACACTAATTAATTCCACTACATTATTGTTATAGTCCACTTTCCCAATACCGATCACATGTAATTTCTCTATCTATTAGGATTTATTAGGTTTCTGATGTCGATCATAATCATTATCCATTGAATTTTTAAATTTATTAAAATGATTCACATATTTTTTACACATTAAGCATTGAAGTGTGGGGGGGTATATTTTGTACAAAATTATCTCTCTTTTCACTATTATCTAACTTCTTCCAATAACATGCAATTACCTTATAAAAATTTCCTCCATGTTTCTTCCCAAATATAGAGCATAAACAAATTCTCATAGACATCCCTCCATGGTTCTAAGAATTTTCTTATAATTCCATTATTCCTTTCTTATCAATAGCATTTTATTAATGGGTAACTATGATTTCCATATCCAACATAACATCACGTTGATCAATTTATACATATCCACTGATGAATCTTAATGAAAATTCCCATCGATAACTTGTTTTGAAGCCACCAAATAATTGATATATTTTACTCTTTAGACTGATAATTAAATTAGAACCATACCTTTCATGACATGTGAAACATTCCTCATATGTATTGATGGATTTGTCGTCCTATTACATTATCTCAAGAAATAACTTTACCATATTAGAACCAATAATGTAACATCACATTACATTTTCAGGTACTTTTGATGTTTCTAAGTACCTCTGTTTTGGAGTAGTGATTTTGGAGAGTCAGGAGAACTTTAAATATAGTTTTGGGGAAAAGGGGAAGTTGCACAGGTGGCGCACGGGTAGTCTAAACCGTGCGGTCGAACCATACGTAGTTGGTCTTGGAGGTAGTAGATTCCGCAGGGGCTATGCACAAGTTGTCTAACCATGCGGTGAAACCGTGCGAGAAGGGTGGTCATGGAAGAAGCTAATGCATGACTAGCGCACAATTTTTCAAACCGTGCAAACTCACCATGTGGCCACTTAAATGAGATCCTTAAATTGTGGATCTAAATCGGTTTTGCCTCTAAGTGCCTCGTTTTCCCTCATAAGAATCCCAAACATGGGATTTCTCTTTTCCTAAGGTCATAGATGTTTCTCCCATCATTCCAGAGGTGATCCAAAGACTCCTCTTAGTGAATCGAAGCCAGATTCTGGAGGTATGTGATCGTTCTTCATCGTTCTTGATCAGTTTCTTAGATCGAATTAGATATACTTCTCTTCTTCTCTCAGTTTCTTAGATCTACGCCTGTTGTGTGTAGATATATGTCTGTGGTACTAAATTTGATGATATTTGGTCTTGATCTTGCTAGGAGAAGATATCTAAGGTGGGTTCTTGAGGAAGAAACCCAGTTTTCTTGAGCGTTCTCGACCATTGTGGTTTTGGTCAAAACCTCCGAGGTAGGTGGTTCTGTTCCGACTTAACAAAATGATTATCATTGTATTTTCTTGATTTATTTCAATTTATTATTCAAATTAAATTGTTCTAATTTTAATTCAATTAAATAAATAAAAACATGATTCCAGTGAATTGAGATATTTTAAATGGGTTTGGCATGGAAATTTGGAAAAACCCAATTCCATTGAATTGGTTGTGTTTATGGAAATTTGATGATTTAAATTGTTCAATTTAAAATATGGATTTGATGGAAATGATTTCAATTAAATAGTTGAGTTTAATTGTGAAAATAAATTATATGATGATGGAATTGGTTTTGAATGGATTTAAAACTGGTGAAAATGGATTAAAATTATTTGATAGAAACCTAGTGGTTTTATCTTGTGAAAATGGAATGTTTTGAATAAAACCTATTTTGGTTTTAAATGGAATGAAATTGGAACTTTTGAAATAGAATAATGGGATTGATCATATTTTAATCCTTTTTAAAATAGTTCGCCCATCATTTAAGAGTGCATGCAAGCCCTAGGTAGTTATTGAGTTATTTGGATTCACTCTATGCTAAAACAACGTTCTAAAACATACTTGCAGTGGGTCACATCCCCTATGGGTTGGTGATGAGTCTCCTTTTCTCAGTTTTATAGGGAGGTGTGTATAAATATTTTTCTGAGTTCACATAGAGAGTGTGGAATCCTATAGCTGGTTAATACTATCGTACCTTTTGGTCGATGACCATGTTGCTCTCTTGTTTCTTTATATGTGAGATATAAATGTATGTCAATGATTTTGAATTGCCTTATATGCCTTTTGAATTTATATAAAATGATTTATATAAATTTTTTACTTAATCCATTGTTTTATAAATATTCCATCAATTGTAAATCCTTTGCTTAAAATATTTATTTCCGTCATTTGAAAATGTATAGCATATTTAGTTAGAATATGATTTGAATTTCCAAACCTATTTATTTGAAAATTGAAATCTTTTCTATGGATAATCTATATTAGGAATCTGTTATGGAATCTTTGGTGGTATCCTACAGGGCTTAGTCTCAAACGCTACTTTTGTCTTTGGGTGTTTCTAGACATTCTTCTTCCAGGATTAAGAAAAGGAAAGGGATCTCTTTGATGTGGATTCGGTTGATGATCTCTGGTCTTGGTGAGTTGTGTCCTTATGGTCTTTGGGACTATTTTCCCTTTTTAGTACTTGGGTTGTAGTACTTTGTACGTTTTATGCCTCTACGTATTCTGGGACATTATTCCCAGTGGAGTTTCTTTTGTAACGCATACTATTTTGTTTTTTGTTGCTTCCATATTCTTGTGGAAAAAATTGTTCCCACTTGTATGTTGTACAATTTCAGGTGCTAATCATCGATTCGTGGAGATTTAGAACGCCCTTTGAGCTATGTCAGGGCCGGCTCGGTTATCAGGTTACCAGGGTACCTGGGCTGGTTCGTGAAAAAATGGTATCTGAGGGTAGGTAAAGCATCTTTCCTTGATGAAATCATGTATTTGAGTATTTTTTCAAGACTTGGGAGGTGGTTGTGATTGAGTGATTGACCATCTCTCACCATAATGAACCTTAATTCACCAGGGTTGGTTAGGGAAATATGACTTGTGGATTAGTTCTAGTATTTCCCTATTTTTATTTGGATAGAGAGGAATCCAAATCTTGTTATTACCTTCTATTATGAATAGTTTTCCTTGTTACTCTGTTTGAGTATTAATCAAATGTATTTTTATGTTTTGTAGCAACATTCCTTTGAGAAGACATGAAAATAGGATCCAAAAAGAGGTTGCTACTGAATCTCAGCAAGCGAGTCCTATTTTGTATCCAAGTCTGAATGAGGTGATTGTTCGCACTGTCCAAGCTCTGGGACAGGTGCCACCTCCAGTTCATGTTCAGATTTCAGGTACAGATCCTTATAGTGATATTCTCCCAAGTTTTTCTCAAGAATTCATATGCCAGAAGCCACCAGTTCTCAAAGGCTCCACGGACCCTCGACATGCTGAGGAATGGTTAAGCAAGATTGAACTTCTATTTGGGTTCTTGGAGAGACCAGATGTGATCAAGGTGAAGTGTGCCACCTTCGTACTAGAGGGACCAAGTAAGAGATGGTGGGATACAATGGTGACGGCTAGTAAACATGAGGGTTTAGAGTAGAAAGACTTTAGGGTTCATTTCCCTAAGCAGTTTTACCCAGAATCAATGGCGTTGGACATGGCTGTGGAGTTTTTCAAACATTAGCAGGCCAACAAAACCGTGACTGAATACTCAAATCGATTTTCTGAGCTCGTACAGTTTTCTCATTGGATTGTATCTAATGAGAGGATGAAGGATTGATGATTCGAGTTGGGACTTTGATCAGATATCTGTTCTTAGGTTTTCCTACTGAAGCTACCAACTTATGATGATGTGCTGGATAGGGCCATGATGGTTGAGATGGACCTGGCAGGAAATTCAGGGATGAAGGAGTTTCCTTTCTCTCCTAGTGGCAGTGTTGGTTCCTTTAAAGGAAAACAGAAGCATAACGTTTCTCATGGTAGTTCTCAACAGCAGAGTCATTCCAGACATCCGGTAGTAAGAGGAGGGGCTTCTTTGACTTGCTATTAGTGTGGAAATCTAGGACATTCTAAGAGGGTTTGTGCTGAGTTACCCAAGAACTATATCTCCTATGGACGTTTACGGCACTTGTAGAGATTCTTCCATCACTTCCCTACTCCACAAAGTGTAACAGGATCATCAGCACCTCCAGAAACTATGGGGCAATCAAATGCTTCATGTATAAAATGGTTCTAGCCATAGGTATTCGGAACGAAGCTTCTTTCACGCAATGGAAGAGTCGCCAGAGGTAGGTGATATAGGTCCTAAAACTGTGAGAGGTATCATTACTATAGATTCATCTTTAGTGACAACTGTATTTGATACTTGTGCATCCCACTCATTTATTTCAACCCATATTGTTAATATTCTTAATCTACCTATGGATATTTTATCTTGTGCGATGGATATTACAACACCCCTTGGTATAATGAGAGAGAGAGGTCTTGATAGTCTTTCTTGTGTTCTCTCTCTATCAGATGTTGATCATGCTTGGAGTTTCCTGGTCCTCAACATGATATATTTTGACGTCATATTTGGGATGGATTGGCTCATTGCCAATAAAGCTCGGATCAATTGTTATCATCGATAGGTCTACCTTATTACACCAAGTGGTGTGCCTCTTGTTTTTAAAGGAGAATGGGACCCAAGTTCAATCATATTCGGACCCTCTTATCCAGAGTTGGGGAACTTTATATCAGTATTTTCTTTTGATCTAGAGATAGATTAATTGTGTGGTGATCTCCCTCTAGTCGTCTATGAGTTTCCCGATGTGTTTCCTTCTGACTTCTCTGGATTTCCACCAGTAAGGGAGGTCTATTTCTCTATTGACTTAATACCTGGTACCCAACCAGTCTCTATTCCCTCTTACTGAATGTCTCTAGCTGAACTAAAAGAATTGAAGTCTCAGTTAGACAATCTTCTTGAGAATGGTTTTATACGCCCGAGTGTGTCACCTTGGGCAGCACCAGTTCTCTTAGCCAAGAAGGAAGATGGTTCTCTTCGCTTATGTGTTGATTATAAAAAGCTCAATTGAGTTGTGATAAATAATAAATTTCAATTATCACGAATTGATGATTTGTTTGATCAATTAAAAGGGGAAAAGTGGTTTTCAAAAATTGATCTTTGATATGGTTACGATCAATTGAGGATAAAAGAATCTGATAATCAAAAGACTTCTTTTTAGAGTTGGTGTGGCTATTATGAGTACCTTTTTATAATCTTCGGTATATCAAATTATCCTAAAGTTTTCATGGATTTTATGAATAAGGTTTTCTGTGAGTATATAGAAAATTTTGTGGTAGTCTTTTTTATGACATTCTTGTCTACCCCAAGTCTGAGGAGGATCATGCGCATCATCTGAGAACAGTTCTGAGTCTTCTAAGGAATTACCGACTTCATGACAAGCTTTCAAAGTGTGATTTCAGGATACGGGAAGTGAAATTATTGGGACATGTCCTTTCAGAACAAGGAATATCAGTTGATCCTGAGAAAGTGATGGATTTTATGACATTGGAACAACCACGAAATGATTTTGGGATTTGGAGCTTCTTGGGATTAGCAGGATATTATATCTGGTTTGTTAAAGACTTCTCAATGTTAGCTTCTCCAATGACTTCTCTGACTCGAAAGGGAGTGATGTTTTCCCGAAATGATAAATGTCAGAGTTCTTTTGTTGAGCTAAAGTGTCTTTTGACTACTACACCGGTGTTAACTCTTCCTGAGGCTGGGATAGTTTACGTGTTCTTCTGTGATGCATTAGGTTCATGTTTGGGATCTGTCCTTATGTAAGGTAATCATGTTGTTGCCAATGGAACTCATCATCTTAAGCATCATGAGATAAACAATCCTACCCATGACCTTGAACATGAAGTTGTAATGAAAGTACTTAAGTTTTGGAGATATTGCCTTTATGGAGAAAGGATTACTATGTATTCAGACCACAAGAGATTGAGTTATATCTTCTTCCAAAAATAATTGAATCTCCACCAAAGGCATTGGGTGGAGTAACTGAAATCTTTCTACATTGACATTGCCTATACCCCATGAAAAGGGAATGTAGTTGCAGATGCCTTAAGTAGGAAACTACCATCACAGGCAGTGAAATAATCTTTAGAAGAGTGGAGTTTGACGAATCTTTTTTCTCAGTTGCATATTTGAGTTCAGTGGAAGGGAAATGACGTTTCATTAGCCAATTCTCATTTATCTTCTGCTCTCCATGAGTTAATTCATCAGGAACAACAACTGGATGATGAATTCCATAGTATTCTGGACTCTTTATGGTGGGGAGACCACCACCCAATGGTCGTTCTCCAATGAGGGGGTTCTGTGTTATCCAAATCATTACATAGTGTCGTTAGTGGCATGGAAGGATGTGATGGGGGGTTTCCATAACTCTCAGTGGGATGTACACCCAAGAACCACGAATTTGTTCTATGACATGGGGGGACAGTTCTGGTGGTGAGGTATGAGATGAGACATTTCGGAGTTTGTATGTCGTTTTTATACATGCCAGTAGGTGAAATCAAGCACCAAAAACCTTCGGGTTTGCTTCAAACACTTCCAGTCCCTACATGGAAGTGGGATGAAATCTTTATGGACATTGTGGTTGGGTTACCTCAAACCCAGAGAAAGAAGATTGCTATATGGGTTGTGATATAAAGACTAACCGTGTCGGCTCACTTTATACCTATTCGAGATGCAACCAATGTTGAGGAGTTGGGAATTATCTATGTGAAAGAATTTGTTCATTTGTACGGAGTTCCATCTGCTATAGTCTCTGATAGGGATCCTCGGTTTACTTCTTGCTTTTGGAGAGGACTTCAGGAGGCGCTGGGATCTTAGGTCCATTTGAGCATGGCCTACCATCCATAGTCAGATGGCCAGAAAGAGAAAGTTATTCAGATCCTAGAGGATATGCTCTGCAAATGTGTTCTCGACTTTGGTGGGTCATGGGATGATCATCTGGGGCTATTTGAGTTTTATTATAACAACAGTTATTAGTCTACGATCAAAATGGTTCTTTTTAGGCATTTTATGGCCATACTTGTAAATCTCCTTTATGTTGATCAGATATTGGTGAAATTTCTTTGGTAGGACCGATTTTGGTCCAATAGACGACGGTTAAGATGTTATTGATTCATCAGTGAATGTTGATTGCACAGAGTCTGTACAAGTCTTATGTTGATTGTCACTATAAACCTTTATAGTTCTCAGTTGGTGACTAGGTTTTCTTGAATGTTTCACCCCGATTAGGTCATGGATGGATTGGTAGGCAAGGGAATATTGCTCCTCATTTTGTGGGAAGTTTTGAGGTTTTTGTTCTTATAGGTAAAGTTGATTACCGTCTAGATTTACCACTGCAGCTGACGTCGATGCATAATGTGTTCCATGTATCGCAGCTGCGAAAGTGTCTCTCTGATCCATCTCATGTTGTGAGCTGGAGTGATCTTGAGATTGAACCATATTTAACTGCTACTGAACGACCATTCAGGGTTATTGATTCTGAGACCAAGGTACTTCATGGGAGAATGATACCTCTGGTCCATGTACTTTGGAAGTATGGTTCTAATTCTCATGAGATGTGGGAAAGGGAAGAACTAATGAGAGAGCAGTGGCCTCATCTTTTTGACGTGGAGGTTTCATTATAGGATTTTTAGGGACACAAAGATCTTATTTTGGGGAGGTATTAACATCACGTTATGTTTTTAGGTACTTTTGATGTTCTTATGTACCTCTGTTTTGGAGTAGTGACTTGGGAGATTCAGGAGAACATTAAATGTTGTTTTGGGTCAAAGGGTAAGTCGCACGGGCAGCGCACGGTTTGTCTAAACAGTGTGGCCAAACCATGCATTTTTGGTCTTGGAGGCAGTAGCTTCAGCAGGGGAAGTGCACAGTTTGTCTAATCATGTGGAAAACCATGCGAGAAGGGTGTTTGAGGTAGAAGCTAACGAACTTCTAGCGCACGGTTTGTCAAACCGTGTGAACTAACCTGACGAACACTTAAATGAGATCCTTAAATTGTGGATCTCACTTGGTTTTGCCTCTAAGTGCCTCGTTTTCCACCTAAGCGGCCCTAACTGTGGATTTGAATTCTTTTAAGTTTAGAAGAGGTTTTCCCATTGTTCCGGATGTGATCCAAAGGCTCCTCTTGGTTAATCGAAGCCGGATTCTTGACGTATGTGACCGTTCTTCATCGTTATTGATCAGTTTCTTAGATCTACTTATATCTACTTCTCCTCTTCTCTCGGTTTAAAAGATTTATGCCCATTACGGTTAGATCTAAGTTGGTGGTACCAAATTTGATGAGATTTGGTCTTGATCTTTCTAGGAGAAGAGATCTAAGGCAGGTTCTTGAATAAACAACCCGGTTTTCTTGAGCGTTCTCGATCGTTGTGGTTTTGGTCAAAACCTTCTAGGAAGGTGGTTCCGTTCGGACATACTAAATTGATTATCATTGTATTTGCTTGATTTATTTAAATTTCTGATTTAAATTCAATTGCTCAAATTTACATTCATTTAAATTGATAAAAACTCAATTCTAGTGAATCGAGCGATTTGAAATGGTTTTGGCATGGAAATTTGTAAAACCCCAATTCCATTGAATTGGGTGTGTTTATAGGAATTTGATGATTTAAATTGCTCAATTTAAATTATGGATTTTATTGAAATGTATTCAATTAAATTGTTGAATTTAATTGTGAAAATAAATTATGTGATGATGGAATTAGTTTTGAATCGATTTCAAACTGCTGAAAATGGCATAAAATGATTTTATAGAAACCTAGTGGTTTTATCTTGTGAAAAAAGGCATGTTTTGAAAAAAAACATGTTTTGGTTTTAAATGGAATTAAATTGGAACTTTTGAAATGGAATAATGGGATTTATTTTATTTTAATCATTCTTAATACAGTTCGCCCATCATGTAAGAGCGCATGAAATCCTTAGGTAGTTAGTGAGTAATTTGGATACACTCTACGCTAAGACAACATTCTAAAACATACTTGCGGCAGGTCACATCCCTAATGGGTTGGTGAAGAGTCTTCTTTGTCTAGTGTCATAGGGACGTGTGTATACACATTTTTCTGAGTTCACATAGAGAGTGCGAAATCCTATATCTGGTTAACACTATCGTACCTTTTGGCAGATGACCATGTTGCTCGCTTGTTTATTTATATGTGAGATATAATTGTATTCCAATGCTTTGTAACTTCCATTAATGCCTACTAAATTTATATAAACTGGTTTATATAAATTTTTTACTTAATACATTTTTTTATAAATATTCCATCATTTTTATAGCATTTTCTTAAAATATTTATTTCCATCATTTGAAAATGTATAGCATATTTTGTTCGAATATGCTTTGAATTTCCAAACCTGTTTATTTGAAAATTTAAATATTTTACTTAGATAATCTATATTTTGAATCTGCTACGGTATCATTGGTGGTATCCTACTGGGATTAGGCTCACACCATACTTTTTTCCTTCGGGTGTTTCTAGACTCTCTTCTTCCAAGATCTAGCAAAGGAAATGGATCTATTAGAGGTGGATCCAGTTGCTGGTCTCTGGTCTTTGTGAGTTGTGTCCTTAGGGACTTTGGGACTGTTTTTTCACTTTTTAGTACTTGGGTTGTAGTACTTTGGGCTTTTTATGCCTCTTTGTATTCTGGTACATTATTCCTTGTGGAGTTTCTTTTGTAACACATACTGTTTTGTTTTCGGTTGCTTCCGCATTCTTGTGGAAAAATCATTCCCACATCTATGTTGTATGATGTCAGGTGCTACTCGTCGACCCGTGGGGATTGGTAATGCCCTTTGGGCTATGTCAGGTTCGGCCTGGTTATCGGGTTACTAGGGTACCCGGGCTGGTTCATGACATAGAATATGAAGGATGTACATTTTGATGAATATAGATTTTAATCTCCTCATATCTCATTGATTCAACTTATTCTTCTTGGATTATATTAATGATAATATACGACCATTGATCAGAATCACTTTCTAGATGAAACATTGGTAGGACTACCTCTTCACAACAAGAGCATTGATGAAAAAAATATATTTTCACAATGGTCTTGATCCATTACTCCAAAACTAGTGGATTAGCAGAACCATTGAATGAAAGAAGAATTTTCCTCCTAAAGGACTCAAAAAAGTGTTCTTCCCTCTTTTTCTAAACTGGGAGTCCACCATAATTTATATCTCTTATCAGTATAATAATTAGATATTTCATTCTAGATCTAATAACATTCAGTTTCTTAGGAGGAAAACTGTTTCATTTCCCATCACATTCATAATTAACACTATTTCATTAGGTTAATGACATTTGAAATTCCAAAAACAATAATGTTATTAGCACCAATCATAGTGTGAAAAGCACATAGTTATGGGAAAATACTTATAAAAGTTCAATCATTGACACCATAGGTTTAATCCTAGGTTATTCATGATCATTTCAAAACATCATAGTCTATAACTTAGACATACACATAGTGTTCTTACAATAGTTCTCTCATCCTTGTTTCCAATGTATAACTGAGCATTTGTTGTGATGCCAACTATTGAGACACACTCTTTTCATACATATATATTTTTTCAATATATATGTATATTGATTTTACAAAAAACCAAACTTGAATTTTTTGGGTTTAGTATATTTGAAAACATGAAATTGAACACCACTAGTTCATAAAATTTCTATAATGTGTCATGATTATTTTTTTATTACTAGAACGCTTCTTACATATCAAACTTCATAACATTTTTCATATCCCTGGGAAAATGAAACAGAAGATACAGATGATTTCAAATGCTTAGTTAAGTTAAAAAATGGAAATATAAATCATACATTAACATAAGGGTATATGAATATGAACAACATACATGTCAATGAAATCATGCATATCAATGACCGTAATCATGAGTCATAGAATAAATCTTAAAAATTCATAAAAAATGAATCATAATATGATAACGTGGAATAAAACATGGAATGGTTTTAAACAAAAAATCATACAAAAAACTTCATTAGTAGTAAAGTAAATTTCACAAGACTATCATAATACAATTGGATCACTCACCAATCCATCATGGTTGTCTATATTCACTATAAATACTATCATAGTTGAAAAAGTCATTTACTAAACTGGTTTCACTTATTATTCTAGTATTATCGGAACTAAGTCTATTTATCACTATATTCCTATATTTATCATGCGATATAATATAATTACCCAATTCATTAGATAGAAATATAGGTCTCAATTTAATACATAATTAAAACCATGCATATGATTTCCACAAGTACATAAATCATTCATTACATCTAAAATTATAAAAAGTAATAGGTTTCACAAACATTATAAAATAAAACATGTAAAATAAATGGGTTTCATAAATATAAACATAAATAAATTATAAAATAATAAGGATAAAATTTATATAATATTATACTTGGTAATGTACAGGTAACATCATATAATGTTATCTTATATGGAAATTAATTTTGACAGATCACTTGAAAAAAATCTTGAGGAGAATATAATTTATGCAAAGAAAAAAAAATTATGCCATAAATATATAAAATGAAACATTTCTCTTGAATTTTTTTAAAACATTTAATGTACGCTACATATAATTAACGCATCATGACGTCAAGAATATCTTCCCATACTGTATAATTTTAAAGGATATTCCTTCTATACTCATGTAAAAAAATTAATAATGAACCTTTTTACAAAATGAAAAAAAGAATCCATTCCAAATTCTCCCTAAAAATAAAACATGAGTAAAAATAAATTAAGAAATAATTAGAGAATCATAATAGAAATTTCAATTTTTTTAAGAAAACTTGGACATGAATGTATAAAACTATGTTTTTTGGAAAATATTAAAAAAATATTCTCTCTAAGAAAATAACTTTTAGATATCAAATAATTAATGTGAGAATTAACACAATTAATATATTATGTTAATTTTATATAAATCCATAGATAAAAAGTGGAAATAAAACATAAGAGAATCAAAAATAAAACCACACAAAATCATTTCATAAATTAATTATTGAATTTTAAGGAAAACCAAAAGAATGGAAATTGGGTGATGAATTCCCCGACCACATTATAATCCATCAAATCGTACTACCCATAAATGTAATATTTATAAAATGATTAATTTAATATAATTACGAAAATTAAATTCAAGAAATTATCTATCAATGTGAATATTGTACAACACACACAAGAAATAAGTTTTGAATAAAAAATATATCTCACAGAAGAAAAATTGAGATGAAGAACCCTTACCTCAAGACTCCCTTTAGATTGGAAAACATCAACCTCATGTATAATGAATTGAAAAATATTGTTAGTTCATTTCATGACTATATTAATATTTAAAATGACTTATGTAATTATTTTATAATATCTAATGAACCATTCATTAATAATATTTTATTGTTTTCATTATTTCAGTTGCATTTCATTCATGGTTTCATGATCAGTTCATTTTATTATAATTATGGATGTTATGTTAAAATTGGATTATAACTCTAGTTTTTGAATGAAATATAATTAATTAACTTATTGAAGTATAAATGGACTTGTTTATCATTTTTTCCCATATATAAGGATTATTCATTACATAAAAGTTTATTGATAAATGTTATGTTTATTTTGGAAGCTTTTCTAAATAACATTGACTAGATTCATTTATTTACTCTTATGAGTATATTTTATTTCCATAACATTAAATTGTATATAATTTACCCATTAAAATAATATTTAACCATAATAATTCTTTTATGACATTCTATGGAGGATATAATGGAAAACACAGAAAAATATTAATCGTAGAGACAATTAAACTGCATAATTTTGACAATAGTTTCATTGCATTGAAATAGAGGATGTAATAAAAGGTGTGTATATATGATTATACATTCACAACATAATATTATTGTTTTTGTACTATTAAATTATCATTATTTCAAGATATATGATGTTTGTGAGGTAAAACTACATGAAAAAGAGAAATTAAGTGAGGTACTTTGAAAATATTACATCATAAATATCACCTCATTATAAGACTCTTAAAGAACATGAAATTGATTTTTTTATTATTTTTACCACTAGAAGAAGGATATGGGGAGAGTTAGTAAGAGAGTATTGGTAAGATACATGAGTATATTCAGTTATTTTCTATCTAAAAGGGGTGGTGATGGTTGGTATTTATACTTGAGGATTGGTGGCTATTAGTGATTAAAATAATGATTATTTGATATTTAAAGCCTACCACATTGAGGTGGAATTAAATTACTAAAATTTTTATAGAAATAAATATTTTCTTTTATTTTTAGGTCCAATGAACACCAAAAAATCCCCTAAATTTTATACTTTTTATGCATTTTAAGACTTTACCTTTTTAGCTTTAACATGTTTTATTTGTTAGCTATTCTACAGTATCTAATTTTATTTTTAACCATGGTAAATTTTTTTATACATGAATTGGAATTGAAAATAATAATTAATTTTGAAAATATAATTAAAAATATTTAATACATTTTATAAAATTAAATTTACATTATTGTTAAAAGTATATTTAAAATTAATCACGCAGACACAATAAATAAGAAGGGTTTCAAAGGGAAATGTTCATGAATTGAATTTTTTTTCAATCCAATTTATTTTGAAATTGATTATAATAAATTAAATTGTTCTTATTGATGTATCAGTGAACTAATTATACTTTAAAACCAATTAAAAACATAATTCAACCATATAAAAATTTTATACGAATACCGAGTTATTAAATGAAATGATGTATTTTTTACTTTTCATCAAAAGTGGAAGTTATCAAAAAAATTAAAAAAATCACCTTAATATAATTTTGAAATTAAATTTTCAAAAAAAAAATTTCAAATTATATTTATAATACTACCAAAATTCTCTTTAAAACATGTGCACTATCAAAAGAAAAAAATTCCTTTTAGAACAATATTGTTTTTAAGCTCAAATTTACATTTATTTCTTATCGTAATCGTATATAAATCATTATATGAATATTTTTAAAAAAACATTATATAATATATAAAATATATATGTATTTAATATCTATCACTAATAGTGAGTAATTCAATTTATTAAGATAAAATACAATTTCTGGCATAAATATTGTTTTTTTAAAGCCATTCTTTCTGTTCAATTGGATTTTATTTAAATTTATAATTAATAGGTAACCAATGAATTGATATTATAAAGAAAATATAAACTTTAGTCTTAAAATATATATAATATGATTAATTACATTTATTCAAATGGATAGTTGGCTATGGTTGTTTAAAAATAATTTTTTTAGAGTATGTTTAAGCTCGATGTTTTGTATAATGTATGCCATCAAATAGATTAAATTTATTTTATAAAATTACATTGAATTAAATAGTTTGGTTTTACGTAGTCACATAGCATTTATCTTTAGTGTTCTAACATACACACTTATCTCTTAGAAATACCACTGAATTGGATATAGACCTCCAGTCATCATTATTTCTTACCCAATATGCATAATAAAATCTAAAATGATTTATCTATCCTGTACTTATGTATTTTCAATAAATTGAAATATTCCAATTTATATACATACGAATACTTATTTAAATCACTATTTGGGAGATTTTTGTTTAAATTTTATACCAATGGCAATGTATAACAATAGAGATAGTTTCCAAACATGAAGCTTATAAGAACAAAAAAACTCTCAATAAGATTAATGATTTCTATAGGATCAACTTATTACCCATATATATAATTTGACAAATAATTTTCATTTGAGACGAATTTTTAAAATTGATTTTAATGCTCTAAGAAAATCTCATTTTGAGAATCCAAATTATATGTCTATTTTGATAGAAAATTTTGATCATCCAGATGAGTGATTTATAATCGTAAACAACATTTCATCACAACTATGAGAATGTAAAACAACATCTTTAGCTTGAAAATAAATTCAATAAAGAATATTTTTTATTTTATAAAAAATTATAATCTAAATTAAAAAATTAAAAATTAGAGACACCTCTTTTTAATTTTTTATATTGTTTTCATTATCCTATTTTTAAATTATAAAATTCAGCTTCTTCAATTGGAATCTGTCTTGGAATTCAAATATCTTGGGGATTTTATCCAAGCATAAAAATCATTAATAAGAATATAATCACAATTCAATTCTTTACAATGAAATAATTAAAAAGGTTTTTCAAAATAGAAAATATATTTAAGTTCACTATTGAGATAGAAAGACGTGATATCCCTTTGAAATATCATTAATTTAATTTAGAATAAATTAAAATGAAATATACTTTTGGTTTCTTATCATTCATATAATGAATATATGTATTAAAAATCTATTACATAAACATGATAATACGCTATATACAAAATGTATTCACTATTTTTCAAAACATCACCTTTTTTATTAAACGTGATCTAGATTACCCATTTTTTTCAAATATCATTTTTTTCATCATGTGCATAAAATATTAATATGAATTATTTTTTACAAGTAGAAATTAATTATTCATGGAATAAACAAACTCTTTATATTTAATATTTTATTTATTATCTTTTGGATTTTCCAATAAAAATAGTGAGATATTAAATTTTTTTGTAAAATTACTATGGTTTAGAAATTGTGGTCATTAACCTGTATGGATGGTTTACACCTACAACATTATTATCCTTGGATAAGAAACAAACTAATTATTATTAACTTAATATTTTAAAATATACATCTTTAAAATTCAAATTTTCTTCGTTTTTATCACATTCATAAACTTATTTATTCATTTCGATAAAAAACATTCATATCCCTCACATAAGGAACATTAATCATCTTGTGATATTCCATTTATTTTGTGCTGTAAAACCTTAAAATCAATAATTTTAAAAAGTTTATTCAAATAATTATTTTGATAGTTTCATACTCTTTGAAATTTGTTATGGCATATTAGGATACCTTCACTACATCATTGTTGAAATATTCCACGATTTTCACCTCTATTATTGATAATGCTTGGGATCCAAAAAAACTATAAAACATAATAGAATGGGTTTTTAATAAATCTTATATGGGTGAATATATGAACTTATTCATTATATACATTAATTGATAATATGAACCACAAATAAATATCTAATCTCTAAAAATATTGAAATGTTTCCTGCCCTATCAACATAGTCAGACATATCCCTACTAAACAATAAATGTTTTATTCAAAAAAATTGATGTAGTATATTTGGTGAAATTAGATCATATCGACTACTTTGATCCTCAAGATAAGAATGAAATATAAATATAATATATTCCAATCCATTATCTACCAAATATTATTCTATGGAAAACCACATTCTCTTCCATCACCTATGAAATTATTAAATAATCATAGAGCCTTGTAATGAGGATATATAAACATAATACATTTAATATTACAGAATTCTCCATGAATGAAAATAATATAATTGTCACTATTTTTATTCCTTTTTTATGCATACACAATTTTTTTAATAGATATAGTTTAATGGTTGTGTTTATTGAATATATACAATCTTGTTAGTGGATAGATAACAATATTCCACATTCAACATGTTAATTACATCAATGTTCTCTCTATATTTATCATAGTAACATCATGAAAATTTACTCATTATGTAAACTAACTGATGGTTTTTTCCTAGATAAACAATTCTTATATTTTATAGTTGGTTTTCTACTTTCACGATTATGTGGCATAAATATTCCATATCCAAAATGTTAAATAGTTGAAAATTTTCTAATTCTATCTTATCAAATTACACCCAACTTCAATGATCTAATACATAAATATATCATTTTGGAAGATAACCTATTTTTATATGAAACATTATTAAGAAACACTGAGCATATTATTTTTTAGTCATCTGCCAAGTAATATATTATTTAGTTTTAATTGTTCATTATCAATAATATCTGATCTAACCCATTTTATTTGGAGTGAACCATCATTCCCAACGATCACTGAACCTTCCATATAAATTTTAAATTTATTCTAAATTTTAAAACATAAAATCATTTTAAAGGAATATATAATATAATGAATCAATAAATTATATACATTTGAGGTATCAAGTTCCACTTCCCCAACTAATGAACTATATTTCTTTTCCTCTTATTAAATTGATTATATTTAGTATCGTAACCCATATTTTATTGGTATCATAGATAGTATAATACTTAATATTTATGTTGAATTTTACCCAAATATTTTTCACTTACATATTAAATAAAATATGTACTTTTATTAAAATTTTATTGAAATATTAATCTATTTATTATCAGTATTTATTTGTGAGGATTGAATCACCATTAAAAGATGTAACCATAAAAAACTATGAATTTTGTGATAATATTTATCTAAAAAATAACCTTTTTGTACAACCAAATACTCCTTATATCTAATAGATTATATAAAATTAATAGATAACATTCAAATGAACATGCTATTTAGAATTTGATAATATTGTTCCATCCTTATTTGAGTCACCAATCACGGATTATTTTGTGAACAAATATTTTAATGATTAACATAATTATATATTTATTAGATATTTTGTATCTCATATAGTGTTACTAGTTATTAAAGTATTTGAGTTCAAAAAATAGTTATTTAATTTCAATATTTTTGAAGGTCCCTAAAATTATAAGAAAACTTTTCTTACTCACTTCATTCCACTTATCTTAATTTTCACATACATTTTCAAGATTATTTTTATTGGATAATATATGAAAAATTTTAAAATCATTAGATTCAAATGACATTAAAAATGATCTTGATGCCACCAGATGTACAGTTTCTTTTATAGTTTACAAAAATGTTTTCGACCAACCCTATAGATGTAAGTGCTCCATCACATATAAATACTGAATTCACCGTAAATCTACACCTCTATAAACATTATACAATAATAGAAAGAATCATATTAAAAAAATTATAGAATAAAAATAAAGAACATTTTTCATTTAGTTGACCTGAATTACCATCCTTTTTCCATAGGAGAAAAAATCATTGAATATTATTCTAGATGTTAGAATATTACAACGTATTAGTTATAAACATCGTTGATCTGTCTTATCATGTGATTACAATGCATCTAATTATGTTGAACGACAAAATATTTATAAATGATTCCTAGTGGAAAAATGGTAGCACCATATTCATGACTACAATGTCCTCTGACCGATTGAAACAATTAATTTTAATTTCCATTATCAATCAAAAGTATTCCATGACACATCTGATAAATAAAAAAATGTTCTCTATTTTTCACATAAAAGTTCATGGTGTTATCCTCCTTCCACTGTACATAAAAGCCCATCATTAATTCATAGAAATCAACCTATAATCATTGTATGTCTCCATAAAATATTAATATTCAACTGAAAAGAATATTAAAAACCATATAAACTATGTCTAGATAGTTTTAAATGCACAACAATCTTAACAATCAATTAAATGAGAATTATTTCAAGGATCCATTTGAAACCTCCACAAATTGGACAAATTAAAACATCAAATACTCATATTACATCATCATCAGCATTCTTTATTTATTGAATAAGAAGGGAGACAAATTAGGGAAGATAACAAAGAAGGAAGGCATAAGGGGGCATGAAATAATGAAGACCAAGTGCATACCCTCTAATAATAAAAGCACCCTATGGGTTCAGCTGAAGTGGGTTGTAAAAGGAGGTGGTGCCCAAACCCTACACCGCAAGATTGGCTAAGTTGCCCGCAACCTTGTTTCCCTCACGCCATGTGTGCCTCAGTTGAGTGTTGCTAAAGAGGAGGGCGCGACACTTCCTGATGGGGTAAGAGATTGACCAGGGTGAGGTTCCATTGCCATGTAAAGAGATGAAAATAGTCAAGGAGTTTGTCTCTGCTTCTTCAATGGTGATAACACTTTTCCTGCAAAGATTGAGGCCAGATAGAAACGCGAGGGCTTCCTATTGAAGAGAGCATCCATGACCTAGGAAGGTCATGGAAGTCATGACCATGTGACCCCCAGAGTCTCAGACCACACCACCGCCTCTCATTACAACTGCAATGCATGAGCCATCTGTATTGAGCTTCAGACCGGAGTGAGGAGGCTGTGATCTAACTCAATTACAACATGGACAACTAGCAGGGAGGCTGTCTTGAGAATGGGGGAAGAGAATTTGAATAGAGGGCGCATCCAGCAAATTGTCCAGGCATTTGGTAAAATCAAGAAGAAGGCTGTGGGCACGGGTGAAGATAGCTTTTCCAGATGATCCAATACCCTCAAACCTGGACTTGTTCCTAGCATTCCAAATACACCACATGCCAGTATGAAGAATAATAGATCTTGCAGTGCGTTACACTCTTTTATCACCTGAGCTGAGAAACCAACGAACGAGAAAGGAAGAATCAAACGAGGGATAAATGCTAACATAGGTGAAGCCACCAAGTGAAGACCAAACTTCCCGAGCCCAGTCACTTTCGAAGAACAGATGTTCACTGCTCTCCATGCTGGGGTATCTGTAGCACATGCACCTGGAAGAAAAGGGGACATCATATTTTTGGATGTTTTCATCCGTTGCAATAGCATTATTCATGATCCTCCAAATAAGAAATTTATATTTCGAAGGGATTTTATTGTTCCAGAGAAGGGTGTTCCATTGGCTGTCTTGAGGTTGAGGCAAAAGAGCACAACGATAGTCCTTCGAGGAAAAGGATCCCACATGTGAGGGAGAGAAAATTCACTTGTATAGCTCCGCTGATATATCAATGAGGTGAAAAGAATTCAGCTGGTCATTTCGAAGAACTTCCTCGATGAAAGTAGAGAATCTGTTGGCCTCCTCATACATGATTTTGTGTGCTGGACATCCAGGAAAACCAAGGAGACCTCCCATCCAGTTATCATTCAAGAATTAGACTTTTCCTTCCCCAATGATCCATCTGGCATGTGGGCTAATGGCAGAGAAGTGGGGAAGAATCATGGACATAAAGGGGGATCTGAATGCATTAGTACTCACCGTGGAGTCTGTCAAGGAGCCACCCATTATCTTACCCCATAAAGTCTGGTGTTCATGAAGCACCCAGGCCATTTTACCATGGAGGCAGGGGATGGTATTAGCAAGAATCCGAACACTAATCACTCCTTGGATGGGCTTCACCATTTTCCTCCACACCCAATCATGTTTCCCCTCATCCCGGTCATCCCAGAAAAACCAGGCAAGAACCTTGTCAATTTTTTTAAATGATGCATTTGGGAACATTAACACAGGAGACAGCATGAACAATGGCGCTGAGAAGAATGCTATTAACAAGGGCGATCTGACCTCCAATCGAGAGGTACCTGTTTTTCTGGTTGAGAATTCTCTCAGAGATGTGGCTCATAATGAAGTCAATGTCGTGGATACGAAGCTGGCGGGGGGAGAATGGGTCACCCAAATAACTCATGGGCCAACACCCTTGTTGAATTCCTATAATCTCGCAAATGGATGCAGCACGGGAGGAGGGGCATCCCCGTGATATGAAGAGGTGACTTTTGTGTTTGTTGATAGCTTGGCCGCTCGAGTAGTAGTACTCCTCCAAGACGTGGGTCCGTCTTAGGATGGATGTTTTAGAGGCATTCAGGATGATGAGGGTATCGTCAGCGAACATGAGGTGGGAGATGGTTGGAGCTCTTCCTTTTCTTCTGTGTAGGAGAATCATGCTGCTGGAAAAGCTCTGATGAATGATCCAGCTGAGGATTTCATTGGAGAGGATAAACAAGGTCGGAGAGAGAGGGCCCCCCCTGCCTTAATCCCTTTTTATCCATGAAGAAGCCATAGGATTTTCCCATGATGTGAATGGACAGCCATGCAGAGCTGAATCACCGGATGAAAAGATCAGTAACTTGGGCAGAGAATCCCTTACCTGAGAGAATCCTATTAATGAAACCCCATTCAACATGATCGAAGGCCTTGTTCATTTCAAGATTAAAAACAAGGTTGGATTCATGCGCCTTGGTATTGATGTCACAGATCAATTCTTGCGCTAAGGCCACAACAACCTTTATCGTGCGGCCTCTAATGAATCTTGGATGTTCTAAAGAGATCTAAGGGGCAGGTGTGCCTTGATTCTGGTATTAAGAATGCCTTCCAGGACCTTGTAAGGGATGTTAAAAAGGCTCAAAGGCTGATAGTGATGAATAGAGGACGGGTGATTCATTTTGGGAAGAACGGCCAGGGAAGTGGCCCACACCACTCTGAGGAGACATCTACCCTGGAAGAAGTCCTGAATGGTTGCAGTGAGGTCCTCATTAATGACCTCCTATGAATCTCTGTAGAAGGAGTATGGGAAACTGTTAGGGCCCGAAGCGTTGTCAGCTTTGAGCAGCATAATTGCCACATGGACTTCTTCTTCGTTCAGGAGGGCCGCCATTTCCGCAATACTCTGGGGAGAAACATGGGCAGCAATGGTAGCTAGGAAGCCTGCTTCTCCGCCTGGGTATCCGGTAGGCATGTAAGGATTCGGGCCCGAATAAAGATCTTGGAAGTGAGAGTGAGAAAGTCTCCTCACCACTTCTCTGTCATTCGAGAATGACCCATCAGGCATCAAGATATTTGGGAGAACCCAACATTTCCTTTCTCTGATGCACACATGGAAGAAAGCAGTGTTTCAGTCACCTTCTTCTAGACATATGATCCTCGCCCTCTCCCTGTCCAAACGCTCCTGACGAAGATGTAAATTAGCGATAGAATCCCTTTTTCTTGCCAAGCTCCTCAAAGGACTCGTCATCCCATGAGCCCTCCAATCTTTTTTCAAGGTGATCGATTTCCTGCATGGCATCGGTCTTATCCTTGTCCAACAGAGGGAGTAGGCTGGACCAGTCACGAAGAATACCTTTGAGTTTCATGTGTTTGTTGTGAAAGTCCACCCATAACCTCCCTCGAGTAGGCGTGTTCCATGACTCTCGGACCACTTTGAGAAATCCCAGAGAACTGGCCCAATGCTGAAGGTAGCGGAACTGTTCCTGCCTCACCTGACCTACTAAAATTATGAGGATAATCGGGGAGTGATCAGAGAGGTCGTACACCATGGGTGTGACTTGGGTATCAGGGAAGAGAGATATGGTGTGAATGTTGGCCAATCACCAGTCGATATGACTCCATGGGCAGCGAAGGCCTCGCTGGTTATTGCACCACGTGTAATTGTCACCGCTGAATCCATGGTCGGAAAGCCCATTGTCGGCCATGAAATTAACAAAGGAAGTGCTTGAATTCCTGAGAATGTTCCCCCTCCAGTTCTTTTCCATTGGAGGCAAGACAGAATTAATGTCACCTCTATGGAACCAAGGGTATCTTCTTGGGTTGAAGAAAGAATGATCTTGCCAGAGAACCTCTCGTTGATGAGAATCACAACTCCCGTAGATAATTGATGTAAAAAATACACCTTTTCATGAGTGACCTTTGTGGTAACATGCTGGTCACCCGAGAGAATGTGATCAACTTAGATGTCTCGATGCTAGAAGATCCGGATATGATTATTGACCGGTTCAACATGCATGTACTCATTCATTGAGAGCCTTTTGGAGAAGCCGGGAATACGAGAACCAATTTGCTTGTGTTCAATAACTGCAATGATACCGACTTTGTGTTTGCGATCAAAATATGAGAGGATGTCCGTTTTCGCTCGAGCCGTAAGGCTGCGGGCATTCCAAAAGATTACAGGAATCATTACACGGAGAGCGTCACAGAATTGGGCATGGGAATTTTGGCCTTCGAGGAGCTTGCAGGGGAAATGCTCGTCAGCTTCTTGGATTGAGCCCTTGTGCATCGGCCTACACTACTGGGGGCGGTGGGGGGGTTTTGGGAAATAAGAGCGCAAGATGTCCTGGAATCATGGCTTCTACGAGGGGAAGAGGAACAAGAGATAAGATGATCCGACTCTCGGGCGAGGGTCTCTGGGAGAGAAGGAGGAGAGGCAGAGGGAGAGGGGGAGGGGAGTGGGGGGAGGAAGAGGGACAAAAGTAGGTGACATGGGGAGAAGTGGGAAGAGAGTCGGTGAAGAGAGATCGCCCAGATGGATTGGAGGGGGACTGAGAGGAAAAAGAAGGCTGAAAGAAAACCCGGGCTCTAGGAGCCCCTTCAACAAGATAGGGTCAAGGCCGCTATGAAGGGAAGGGAAGGAAGGCCAAGAGGGGGAAAGAGATGAAACCACACTCATGGGGAGCCTCAGAAGGGAAGAGGCCTACAGAGAAGCTGGAGGAGCTTCAGGAATAGGGAACGACGTCCTGCTCAAAGGCGAAGCAGGGGTGACTCCACTACACTGCCGATGACTAGAAGCTGAAGCCCCGACCTGCCCCTCATCTTTGGAACCACGATGGCTACCCCAGAGATGAATCTTATACACTTGTAAGGAGTGACCTTGAAGATAGAAGAAGGAAAAGAATCTCAGAAACACCGATAAGAAATGGGTTGTAGTCGAGAGAAGGAGCTCGTTACTCGTAGGGAAATTTATTCAGTGGGGCTCAAGATGTCCATTTCTACGCAGATCCGTGAAACCAATGCATCTGAGAATCTCCTGGTACGCTCTTCATAAAAAAAGGAAAACCTCCCAAGGCATCCCCGATGATCTTTAAGAAACCCGCATTCTGAAATGGAAGAGGAAGGCCAGGAAGGCAGACCCAAACGGCAGTCGAGGTACATTACTTCCCCCTATTGTCATCCAGCAACCAACGAGAGAGGTTAAAGAGCCATCGGTCGAAGGAACGAGGAGCACTGCACCATGCCTGGACAATTTCTGATTCTGTGTTGATGAAAATGCAGAAATAATTACGGTAGATCGTCAAGATTTTCACCAGAGAGAGCAAGCCCCACGACCGAAGAAACATCTAAAAGGCTGAGAGAGGAAGTTTCTCGGAACCAAACCAATCCACCATCATCCACTTTAGGCAGGCCTCTGCTTTTACAAAAGTAGCCGCCGAGACCTCCACGGAAAGAGACATGACTGCTCGCGAGACCGACGATGAAGAAGGGGCCACCGCCAGAAAGCACAGCTGGGAAGAGCCGAAATCTGAAGAGCAGAGAGCATCTTTGTAGGATAGACCACCGGAGGGAATACCGCAGGAGTAGCTAGGATCGACGGACAAACCAGAGACAGCGAAGACTGGATCGGAAACGAACAGAGTGAGCGATGAAGGCAGAGAGACGCCAGGAGGGGGGCAACGGTCTAAAAAATTTGAAAAGGGAGCGGCACGTGGGGAAAGTTCTCAACTCCATATTTTTTTACATACTCCTATTACACACACAGATATATATATATATATATATATATATATATATATGTATATCTTACTTATTCTTCCAATAACAAAAATACTAGTGAGGTATAGTGCTTCCTCAAAAATTATTTTTATAAAACCTGAATTCTAAGGATCATAATATTTTTTAATCCAACAATATTATATAGAGTTAACTTTCTATCCATATGTATCTTCAAGATAAAGCTGTATTAATGTTTCGTTATTTTTCAATAGAATGAAACCCAGTTATTTATTCCTAGTGATACTATCATAGTAAACAAAAATACAGTTTTTTTAATACACGTTTTCCACTATAAAAATATCAACCAAACCAAATCATTTCAATTTCTATTAGATATATATATTAATATAATATTTAAGAGAATGAAAATACTAATAGTAATATGGATATTTGGATTATTATTTTCCATAAAATACGAAATCAGTTCATGTACTACTTTTTATAGTATTGGAAGTACACCAAAATCACCATTTAGAAACCCTTACAGTGATTCAAATAGACCAAAATATAAGGCATTATCTAAAATGATTTCAGTTTCTTGATGATCCACATCACAATATAACATAATTCATTACCCATATTTTTCATAACGATAGATCCAACTGGAAGTGAATTTTCTAGTTTACTACACACCAAATAATACATTAAACATATGAAAATTAGATGAAAGTTCATATTTTCTACATGTGACGTCCCATCTTAAATTTTTTATGTGATTGTAAAATCCCCTAAAAAGATCTGAATTAGGGTAGTTGATAATAATTTACATATGGTCAATGAAAACTACTTGATTACATTCTGAATATAAGGCCTTTTAGACATCACTATTCTCTTAGTACTTTTTTTCAATCCCCATGCCAATAATCTCCATTTAAATATCAACATCCTCTATTACAAATGAGTTAGAAAACTCATTCGTAAATTCCTCAATACATTGAGTAAATTAACCAAGAAGATAAATTCCATCAAAATATTTGAGTAGGATGATAAAAGAAGAATCATTGCACACATTTTAATGAAAATATTGATTTATGTTTGTAATCATCAAACCCAATTTAAGAAAAAAAGTGTTTACTCTCTCGTTTCATTAATTTCATGATTTTTTCCAAATTTTATATCGATGATTGATCTAAAACACTATGTCCTAAAGAGAAACAATGATACAGTATTTTTAATTCATTTAAATGATTTTGTAAAACGCAAAATTTTGTGAAATATTTTTCTTCTAGATGAAGATAATGTTTTTGATCTTTTTCATTACACGTAACATTGAGTGTAGATTTTGTTAATGAAATACTAACTTTTAATGAAATGTGACATTTTAATAAAATATTATTATATGATTGATATGACTTAGTAATTGGAATTTTATGAATGAGTTGGTTAAACTAAATTATGAAAATATATGCTTTACACAAGCATATAAAATTAATTCAATGATGAACTCTAAATTTAAAATAAAAATAAGAACTATTTAAAAAATGAAATATTTTTTTGAAAACCCATTTTTCTGAAAACCAACACATTTATCTTAAATAAATTACAAAAAACATTTGTTCAAATGATATTAATAAAACATATAAATTATATATTGAATAAAATATTTAAAACTATTATTATGTGTTTTATAGATAAGAGATAAGAAGAAATCCAACGTTACACTCATAAGCCGTATTTTTTTAAAAGAACAATTATCAACTTTTGAGAACATATTTAACAATAAATTGTTGAAAATAGTATAAAATCTATTTTTCAAAATAAATTTCATTTTTCAAATAATAATGTCAATATTATCTTTGGGTGAATTTTTGAGAATATTTTAAAAACATTGTTTTTTATGAGTAGTGATGAATAATAAAATTTAATAGAAAAAATCCTTTTCATATAAATTATATATAAAGATTGATAATTTTTTAAATTTTTTAAAATAAAAAGGTTTAATTTTATCTCAGTTATTTCAATTTGGGTCATCATAATGATTTTTATATTATATATTTATATAAAATCATGTAAAATTTTGACCATTTTCTAATTCATTGTGAAAACTTCATTCTTATCACATTTGTTTCATTAATATTAAATTAAAATTTTATAAATCAATGTATGGAATTTTCAAAATGAATTCCATATTTTAAAAAATAATAATTTATTATATCTAATATTTTAAAATTAATTTTTTACCATAATGAAAAGTTAAAATAGTAAAATGTTTTTACTATGGTTAATGTAAAAAAGATATTACCGGTTGTAAAACTAAAAAGACAATGCAATAATATACTAAAAACATGTATATAACATATTTTACAGCAATATTTGGTCATTATACTATCCATGCTACTATAATTATCCATTTTAGAGCCCTATGTCATTAGTAAACTATTAGTATTCCTTTTTCGTCTCAAAACATTACAAGAATGCCACTCACCACACGTATAAGTGTTCAACCTTATCATCTTATATTCAAACAATATAACCTATTTAGTTCATCCATTACCTACCAAAACCCATTAAACAATTCCATCATCTAATCATGTAATCCTTTATTGAGAGAGAAAACCACCCTAGTTAGGCCTTTGTAGAAAAACTTTGGAGGATACCTGACGAAGGGGAAATATTATTCAACATAATTTTTATTTTATTTTTCCCCAATCACAATAATTTATTAATAAAAAATGATAATATAATTTTAGAAGTATCTTAAATATATTGATATGTTTTATTATAATGTTAATTACCTAACACTATCTCCATATCCATCAAATGGCCCACACAATCATAATTTATGAGAACAATATACTACCACCTCATGAATTGATGTCAATCATTTTTCCATTACTTCTTCGCATTAATTGGTATGATGATGGATTTAAAGTATATATATGATACATATAACCTAATTATAATTTTTTATTCATTAAATCATATATACCTTTGTTTACATTCCATTCCATAAGGGATACGATAGTGTCACTTGTGTGTGGCGGACTACCACCTCAAGAAGCAATGTGATTCATTTTCAAAAAACTCATTAATGGAAGATAATAAGTAAAATAATTATAAATATATTTCATATAAATTCCATAATTATGATATAAATTTCATAATTATCATTCTAAAAAGATTATATTTTGTTTTATTTATTACATTTTAAGTCAAAAAATTATGACAATAGTGTTCCTATATGTGTGGACTACCACCTAAAAGAAGCGACATGACTCTCTTTTTTCATCACCAAACCACATGGGTGATATCTATACATATATTTAATGAAATAATATGATTATAATATAATTCTGGTAATGTAAAATTTTAAATACGACATTTCTATAATGACCATTGGGAAATGGAAATGTTATTTAGGCATATGTACGACCTCCCATCTCCATGATTGTTATATACAACATTTATAAAAGCAATATTTAATGGTTTGTAATAAATTTACAATCTATTTATAAATGTGATATTTAGTTCATAAATATTATTATTTAAAATATCGAACCATAATCAAAGTATGTGTACAGAAAATAACAAATCAAAATATATAAGAAAAATAAAGCAGTTATTACATGAAATGGGATTTTAATAATTAATTATTACTGAAATAGTTTTAAATATTAATAAGTAAATCATATATGGAATAATATATATCATTTTGGTTGTTTAATATATATATATAATAATCTTATATTCATTTTATATGATATTCAAACATGTAATAATTAAGTTGAGACTTAAGGTAAGGGATTTGTAGTCTATTTTTTTCTAGGAGACATATAAAAATACACCACTCATTTTTTTGTGGTGTATGTGTTACCCATTTGACATATTATATAATTAATATAATACATGTCATGATATTTAATGTGTTATTTTATGTTTTTTTGGGATTATGATTTAAATATTTCTAATGTAGTAAGGGATTTTTCGTATCACTTTTATATATGTGAGAAAAATTCATTATTCTCCACTTTCTTCACGCATGTAGTGTATATAATATACATAAAAGTATTTTATATTTATTCTAATGAACAATATTTTTATTTTTAATCCATTTAAGTATCCCTACTATAGAGGGTTTATGGTTTAAATGAAACCCAAGCGGTACGGTATTTTTTCTCATTTTTACTTCTTTGAGACATTTGTTATGTTTTGCACATATATTATTTTATGAGGTGTATATAATATAGGTTTGAGAAGTTATATAATGTAAACTTTCATTTTAATGATATTTAATTCTTCATTAATTGTTAATATTTTAGGGGCTTATAATTTAATTTCACCAAAGTGTTAAAGGGATCATGATACAATAATATCATTTAACATGATTATTTGTGATATGATTCAACTGATAAAAACATATGATATATCACATATGAAATTCAATAAAATTCATATAATTTAGTTATTTCTTGAGAATACATTGTTTCCCTTGGATTTTATATCTTTATGAACCCTTGAGTTAAAAATAATGTTTTTAAGAAATATCTTCTTTATATATATCTTCGGTCAAAATCCCCATTTTCAACAAAAACCATGTTTTAAAAAAATTTATAACATTCATAAAATGAATTACTAATGATGATTTTAAAAATGTTTTAATTTTAAAAAAATTATTTCAAATTATTTTTCACTTCATTTCCATGAAAATTTCATTTGAATTTTATAGAAATTGATAAATAAATCATTATATTAATGTGTACATCATAAGATGAATTTCTGACATTCATGACCATTATATTCATTAAACCTTATTTTATATCTTATAATGGTGATTTTTAAAGAAAATCAGATTCAATTTGGTTTGATTTAGAAGTAATTATTTTTTTTAATATGAATAGACACTACTTGAAATCCTAGTTTTACCAACGGTTATATCCCAACGGTTTACTAAACTGTTGAGAATAGCCATCTATACCAACGGTTCTCAGAAACCATTGGTATAGATGGTTTCATAGACAGTTTTACCAACGGTTCATTACAACCGTTGGTATAGAGGAGTTTTTACCAACAGTTCAATGAGAACTGTTGGTAAAAGTTGGATTTCGGTGACCTTTTACCAACGTTTTTTAAAAACTGTTGGTAAAAATTTCCCCGAAATTGGCAGTAGCCCGTCCTCTCCCCCATTCGCGATCCAGAGCCCTAAATGGGAGCTATCAGCGATTTTGGAGGTGGTTCCGGTTCTCTTCCTCCATCCCATCCAAGGTGAGTTATTTTCTTTAACTTTCAGTTTTTATTTTCAATTTTGATGTGTATATGTTTCTCTTTAGGATGAGACCAATTTCTATTCTCATATTCCCACCCAATTTATGTTCCATCCCTATTTATGTTTCGGTTCTTTATTAAATTCCATGCATATTCCAGCCCATATAGATTACATTAGATGGTTGTCAAATTTTTTGATGTGCCTTTCATGTTTCATTGCCAAGAAATTTTTATTATATGTTATAAAATTCAATCACATGTTTAGTTTTAACATTCATAGTTACTTTATTATCTTGTGTCAATAATTTATATTAATAATCCTTTCATATATTCCATCGTTGAGTGTTTTTACTTGTGCAATAGAATTCCAAGCTCATGTTACTTCATAGTGATTATTTAGATTTCAAAGTGTTTTATTTTTCATGTTAAATTTATTAAAAAGTTATGGGGGCTAATTAAAGTTATTAGATTCCAATTTCCATGCTTCTATGCTTGTTAATAATTAAATGAAATATGATGGTTGTAATTAAATGAAATTCAATGTTCAATTTTTATCATGTGTGGGTGATTAATAAATTGGAATGTGATGAATTATATAATTGAACCATTGTTGATGCAAATTATATACCAAAAGGTTATTGAATAAAATTTATTCTTGTGAATTTCGTTACATCATAGATAAAATGGTTGGGGTTATATGAGAGATACCTCTGATGGTTCTTTGATCATTGTTTTATGGAGAATGAATGGTTTAGGTCCGGTATTAATAATAGCTTCCAGTGAGACCATTTTAGTATAAGGGGAAACGAGATTATGATCTATAAATGGGTGATTGAGTTGGTAGAGACCAAAAATTGTTTGCTCCTTGTGTTCAAGAACCATAAATAGAGTGTTACAATTAGGTGGTCATCAGTAAAGTCATAGGTAATATTTCCAAGTCCTGTTTCATGAAGTTGAATATGTGGTGCTATAGTGGTTTTGGATTGTTTGAGGTACTCTTAGTGTATTATAAACCCTCATTTGTTCCATATTCATTTAAATTGATTTAATATCATTTTTTCACACACACCATTATATCCTCTCAAACTATATTTAGAGTGTATTTTCAATCGTATGGTGTTAAATATTTTAGTAAATGTTCATACTAGCTTCTTCTTTGTGTTCTAGGGGTTTAGACTAATGACAGGGCTGCATGATTATTATGGGGGTATTTTTTTCATATAAATATACCTATACACCCCGACCCCCTTGGACAACCTGACCACCCCCACGGACAGCCCGCCCACCTGGACACCCCAACCCCCCTAGACAGCCCCCCACCCCCTGGACACCTCCGACCCCCCTGACGGCCCCACCACCCCCTAGACCACCCGCACCCCCTGGACATGCCACACCCCCCTTGGACAGTCCCGCCACTCCCATGATCTTCATCCTACTCCTCATCCTGATCTACTTGAAGAAGTTAAAGTATAAAACTCATATACTCCTGACAAGACCCTTAAGAATTATGTATTCCTTGATCCACTTCCAATATCTTACTGGTCAATCCTTGAATATAGGCATTAGAAATTTTGTATCTTATTTTCTTATATACACTGTATTTTGTTGTATTTCCTAATATGATTCTCATATAGAGTAATGTGTCAGTTATGCTTTTATATAGAGTAAACAATTGTAATTTACGTAAATATTTTTTTGATTAAACTTTAATATTATTGAATTGCTTTGAAATGACTTATTGCGATTTTTTTTACAGAATGGATAGAAGTTGGATGTACGAAACTGATCGGATTTCAACCGATTTTCAAAATAATTTGAATAGCTTTCTAGATTTTGCATTTGACAAGGCTTCAGATAATGGTCGCATACACTGCCCATGTTTTAATTGTGTTGGAAGACCTTGGTTGAGTCGTGAAGCAGTTAGCTATCATATAACCAAATATGGTTTCCAAAAAAAACTATTATGTGTGGTATCATAATAGAAAGAAAATGGAATCTCAAAATGTTGATGATCCAAATGATAGGACTGAATTATAAAGTTTGATATATGATCAGTTTCCATTTATTCGACATCATGAGAAGGAAAGGATGTCCAACAAACAAGATTTCGATACAAGCACACATGATGCATCCAATGAAAATGATGATGTTGATAGTGTGAAAAAATTGAAAGATTTTGCGACGACTCCAGTATATCGGCAATGTGATAAAATGAAAAGGTTGGAATTTTTAATCCTATTGTTTCATGGGAAAACTATGTATGAGATTTCAAATACTACAATTGATTACATTCTTACCTTCTTGAAGGACTTACTTCCAGATGATGCAGATATTCCCTCAAACCACTATATGTCATGGAAGTTGGTTAATGAACTTGGATTCTCAAAAAAAAATTCATGCTTGCCCGAATGATTGCATCTTATTTTGGGAAGAAACTGCTGAAAGAAATGATTGTATAAAATGCGGAACCTCCCGATGGAAGCCAAAAGATGATGGAACACCATCTCGTGTGCCACAAAAAGTAATGTGGCACTTTCCGTTGATCCCCAGATTACAGAACCTTTTCATGTCTGATGAAATATCCATAAAAATGCGATGGCATGACACCAAGAGAAAAAAGAATAATGAAGAGTTGGTTCACCCTGCAGATGGATTTGCATGGAAGAGATTTGATGCTCGATATCCTGAATTTTCAGCCAACGTTGGAAATGTGAGACTGGGTCTTTCATGTGACGGTTCTAATCCATTTGGGCAGATGCTTACTTCGCATAGCACATGGCCGGTTTTCATACACATTTATAACCTTCCCCCTTGGTTGTGTATGAAAAAGCCTTACACTTTCTTGAGTATACTGATATCTGGCCCTTCTGATCCTGGCAATGATATAGATGTATACATGCAACCTTTAATAAAAGAGTTGAAACTTATTTGGGATGTGGGTGTGCCCACATACAATGCATGTTCAAAAGAAATATTTCAGATGCGTGCTGCACATATGTGGACTATCAATGATTTTCATGCTTATGCAATGATGTCTGGATGGAGCACAAAAGGAAAATTATCATGTCCTGTTTGTATGAAGAATACTTGATCAAGAAGACTGAAATATCGTCGTAGTTTTAGTTTTATGGGACATCGATGATTCTTGCCAATGAACCATCCATATAGAAACAATCGTCGAAGATTTGACAATACCATGGAGAATGACGATACACCTCAGCGTATGTCTAGAACTGATGTGCTTAATGAATTGAAAGATTTCAGTTATTCATTTGGGAAGAGTGTAATGAAATCTAGAAAGAGGAAAAATGTTTCCAATGATACCTATTACAATTGGAAGAAGAAGAGTATATTCTTTGAGTTGTCATATTGGTCAACCAACTTGTTACGTCATTGCTTAGACGTAATGCACATTGAAAATAATATATGTGAAATGTTGCTTTCGATTATTTTAAATGTCAAGGGGAAGACAAAAGATGATTTATGATCTCGGCGCGATTTGGTAGATTGGGGGATCAGACCAGAATTGCATCCTGTCTGTATCAGTGAAAATAAATGGCAAGTTCCATGTGCTTCTTATGTGATGACTCCTACTGAAAAAAATAAATTTCTGGAAGTGCTAGAGACTATTAAAGTTCCTGATGGCTATTCGAGAAATATATCAAAACGGGTCAACAGAAAAGAGTTGAAGTTGAAATCTTTGAAGACTCATGATTATCACGTCCTTTTGCATGAGTTGATTCCAATAGCAATCCGTCATCTCTTGTCCAATAATGTTAGAGTCTCAGTTATTCGGTTTTTCTATTTGTTTATAGATCTTTGTGCTAAGAGGTTTTCCAAATCCCTCGTCCAAAAATTGTTGGCAGAGACACCATTAAATTTGTGTCAGTTAGAGAAAATATTCCCTCCATCATTTTTTACATGCATGTTGCATCTGACTGTCCATCTTCCGACCGAAATACTTCTTGGAGGACCCGTTGCTTTCCATTGGATGTATCCAACTGAAAGAAACATGTGCACATTGAAATCATATGTTTGGAATAGGAATTATCCCGAAGGTTCTATTGTGAACGGTTACTTGGCTCAAGAATGTATGGATTTATGCTCAATGTATTTGTCTGATCATACCATGAGAATAAACAGACCAATGAGAAATGAAGAAGAACAGTATGGGAAAATTGAACCCAGTTTCCCATCACTTCCTCAGACAGGAGGAATTCCGGGATCATATACATTGACAACATTAATCCTTGAAGAGCGAGAGATGGCACATCACACAGTATTGTTCAATTATGATTTGTTCGATGAGTATATCAAGTAAGTTAATTGTACATGTATCTCTTATCTTATCTCTTGTAATTTTAAATATTTGTTAAACTATTATTATTTTTATCTACAGGGAACATAAAGAATTGATATATAGAAAGCATCGTTCTTTATCTTTGAGAAAGAAGGAGACTTTTTATAGCAAAGGGTTTTCTGCTTGGTTAAAATTGAAGGTAAAAATATTTCTGTAATAACTAAATAAAAATAATATTTAATTAAGTTTACTATTTGTTTATATTTCAGGTATCGAGTTTTCTTACAGACTCTGTTTCTGAGGAAATAAGAGCTTTGGCTTTTGGTCCTAATACCATGGTTCGTGCTTGTAAATCACTTGTGATCAATGGATACAAATTTATTATCACTGAACAAGAAAGAAACATGAGAACAAAGCATAATGGTGTTATGATAACTACCACAACAGACTGTTATGCCAGTTCATCGGACACTAGACCTCGTTCTGAAAATGTTGCTTATTATGGTGTCATGGAGAAAATAATAATTTTGGATTATTACTCGCATGGTCGAGTCACGGTGATGAAATGTCAATGGTTTGATTCAATGACAAGGCAAGTCACCTTTAATGATGATTGTGGATTTCGATTTATTGACATGACTCACACACTTGCCACCGATGAACCATATGTATTGGCATCAATGGTGAAACAAGTTTTTTATGTCAAAGATCATCATCATCCTAAATTCGATGTAATTATTGAAGTAAATCTCAGACATATTTTTTATGATGGTGATGATGATGTTGAAACTATCCCTACTGCAAATGGAAGCAATCCGTTTATTACTTATGATGACCCCAACAGCTCAATTGTTAGAGTTGATTGTGAACCCGAAGTTGTGGTGGGATATATATAGAATCATACAGTTGTGTTCTCACCTACATGTTTCACCTACATCATTCAGAGTGTGTATCCTAGTACTTACCTTCATAACACCATAAATCTTCTGTTTCATTATGTTCTTTTTATCATAATGGTTTTTCTATATTTTGTTTTTTGGGTTACACATTAGTTATCTGTTTCTAATTACTTCTATATTTGTTTTCATTGCAGGAAATGACACCCATTGAAGAGAGGCGGCGAAAAAAGATGACAGATAATAATCGTCGCATGGTACAGATGGGTGTTCCTCCACTCATCCCTTTTGTGAGTATTTTATTTCAAATATAAATATTTCAATAACTTATAATATCATGTGTTTACTTTTTTATCAAACTTTTTTTCAGGATCCACCCCCTAGACGACAGATATATGACGAGGAGCCTGATATTGCTCCCAGTAGAGAGGTTGGTGGTAGGAGGGGGGTGGTGTCAGAGATGGACGATCATCTAGTGGTCCCGGTACTGAGGCCGGTTGTACGAGGGCTCGTGGGGAGAGAGTTAGATGACCCACTACCATAGACATATCTTCTATGCCCTATTTTGATCCTAGCATGTCTTCAGGGACATATGAGATATTTAGACCTCTGATGTTTACACTACCAGCTGGCCAGACGTCTATGCCATCATCTTTTGCTTCTAGTTCATTATCTCCGGGCTATTATATTCCACCTTTTTCGACTCCTGCTATGACATAGTATGTGGCTGAGGAGCATACACTGAGGGAAACTCCACCTATACAGGATATTCCTTCAGCTTCTGCACCCATTGATCCGACTACCACAGGTATATTTATATAACTCTATCAAATTTTTATACCAAAATTTATTTTTATTATAACTTGTATTGATATTATTTTTCTTTAATAACAGATTCATCTACAGATAGGAGGCGGGGGAGGGGGCGTACTCGGTTGCGTGCGGTATGGAACCACCAGACACAGTTGATGGTTGAATATAATGTTGATGGACAAATGATTGAGAAATCTGGGCAACAATGTCGGGGTTTTTTGGCGACGCTAGCCAAATACTCCGATATCATTCCGGTCAGCCCTCTCTCTTGGAGACATCTGCCTCCCGAAGTCAAGGATAATGCGTGGGCACAAATATGGGTAAAAAATCTATTGGATTTAATGTAGTATATTTTTGTATTTAAATGAACTAATCAATTTGGTTTCAGCTTCGGTTTAACTTCCCTGATGGCGAAGGTGCACGACCAGCACGTTTAAAATAGCTAGGAGAGCTTTGGAGAGCTTATAAGCATGAGATGTATGTTGGCTGGTGTGAAAGAGTGGGCACGGAGTTAGAGACATTACCTATCATGGATGACTGCCCGATAGAGCAATATTGCCAAATGATTACCCATTGGCCGACTGCAAAATTTAAGGTATTAATCTCATTTGAGTTATTTAAATAAGAGTTTTCATATTTTTCATTAATATAATCTTATTAATTATCAATCATTATTTAGGAATCTTCTAAAAAAACAAAAAAAAACATTGATTCAAAGCAATACCTCCACACTTTGGGGCGCACAACTATGGTAGATCATGAGAGGCAGCAGGTACGATATAGTTGTTTATAATTTTTCTTTAGGACTTTCCCTTTTTAGTGGATCCTACTTAAATTATGTGATTTATTGAATAATGAATATATGATTATACTTTAACTTTATATTGTTTCAATGTCATTACAGAAGCACAAAATGAATATTGAAGGACGTATCCCTCGAGCAAAATTGTTTTGCTCGAGTAGAAGAAAAAAAGATGGAACTGCGGTAAATGAACCGACCCAAGAGAAGATTATAAGTTTTAATTTGTTTATTTAAAAGTTTAATATCTAATTTGAAATTTAATAATCTATTAATATTTTTTACAGGCTTCTTTAGAGGCTCTTGATGCCCAGGATCCTGACAATTTTGGGCCACACGATCATTTATATCAGGTTTTGGGAGATGAGCACTCTGGTCGAGTACGCTGCCGACCTGGTAAGAATATAGTCCCAACGAGGTATTGGTCGTCTCCAGGTATCCATTCTAGTTCCCCCGAGTTGGAACAGGTCAAGGAGCATGCAAGACATTCTGATAAAAGGGTCACAGAGTTGGAAGTACAAGTTCAAACAAGAGATAGAGAATTTATGAAACTGATGAAAGCATTATCTTCATCACTTCCACCAGTGGCTAGTGCGGCTTGTCAGACATTTATGTCGTCGATCGGTGCATCATACAATGCACCAGGCGGCAGCTCTAGTGGCGATCGAGATGATGACGTTCCTGGTGATGACGAGGATGTTGAAGAGGAAGAGGGTGAGGATGAGGATGTGGACGAGGGCGAGGATGGGGCCGAGGGCGAGGATGGGGCCAAGGGCGAGGATGATGCCGAGGACGAGGATGAGGCTGACGATGAGCATGGGGACGATGACGAGGACGACGACGAGGACAGAGATGGCGACGAGGATGAGGCTGATGATGATAGTGGTGATGGTGATGGTAATCAGAGGTAGATTGATCCATTATATTTTTGAATTCTGTATAAATCTTTATTTTTTAACATGGTTTTCCACTTTGGGGTTTTCTGTTGCTTCATAGGGACGTTGCATTCGGATTCTGTTTTTTGCACTTGATTCTTATTATATGATTAGTCTACTACCTAGACCTTTAGTATTCCTTGGTACTGTGATACTCATTTTTCTATTTTTTTTACTTAGCTTTCTTAGTTAGCCATGTATTTCATGTTTATGCATGTGGAAAATGATATGGAAAATTTGCTTTGAAGTAGTGGCCGACACCACTCAAAGTGTCTAACTTTTATTTGAAATGGACAAGATTTTAAGTGAAATCAACAACTGGCATACGGAAAACAGACCAAACGCATTCGGATTATGTTTAAAATATAGGACAATGATCCATGGGTCATATGTGACTTGTACGAGTCAACCCCGCCTCAATCTGAGGGCCGGTGTGGCTGGTACCACTCAAAGTGTCTTTCTTTTGTTTAAAATGGATGCGCTTTTAAGTAAAAAAAACCACATACAGAAAACGAACCAAAGGCATTCAGATACTGTTGACACTTTAGGACATGTATCCATGGGTCATTTGTGGCATGTAGAAGTCAACCTCACCTCAATCTGAGGCGCGGTGTGGCTGGCACCACTCAAAGTGTCTAACATTTATTGGAAATGGACAGGATTTTAAGTGAAAATAAAAACTGGCATACGAAAAATAGGCCAAACACATTTGGATTTTTTTTAAACTATAGTACAATGATCTATGGGTCATATGTGATGTGTATGAGTCAACCCTTCCTCAATCCGAGGGCCGGTGTGGCCAGTACCACTCAAAATGTCTTTCTCTTGTTTAAAATGGATGCGCTTTTAAGTAAACAAACCACATACGGAAAATGGACCAAACACATTCGGATACTGTTGATACTTTAGAACATGTATCCATGGGTCATATGTGACGTGTACGAGTCAACCCCGCCTCAATCTGAGGTGCGGTGTGGCCGGCACCACTCAAAGTGTCTAACTTTTATTTGAAATGGACAGGATTTTAAGTGAAAATAACAACTGGCATACAGAAAACATACCAAACGCATTCTGATTCTGTTTAAACTATAGGAAAATTATGCATGGGTCATATGTGATGTGTAAGAGTCAACCCCACCTCAATCTGAGGGCCACTATGGCCGGTACCACTCAAAGTGTCTTTCTTTTGTTTAAAATGGATGCGCTTTTAAGTAAAAAAACCACATACAGAAAACGGACCAAAGGAATTCAGATACTATTGATACTTTAGGACATGTATCCATGCATCATTTGTGGCGTGTAGGATTCAAGCCCGCCTCAATTCGAGGCGCGGTGTGGCCGGCACCACTCAAAGTGTCTAACTTTTATTTGAAATGGACAAGATTTTAAGTGAAAACAACAACTGGCATACGGAAAACAGACCAAACGCATTTGGATTCTATTTAAACTATAGGAAAATGATCCATGGGTCATATGTGACGTGTACGAGTCAACCTCGCCTCAATACGAGGGTCGGTGTGGCCAGTACCACTCAAAGTGTCTTTCTTTTGTTTAAAATGGATGCGCTTTTAAGTAAAAAGACCACATACGGAAAACGGACCAAAGGCATTCAGATATTGTTGATACATTAGGACATGTATCCATGGGTCATTTTTGGTGTGTAGGAGTCAACCCCGCCTCAATCCAAGGCGTGGTGTGGTCGGCACCACTCAAAGTGTCTAACTTTTATTTGAAATGGACAGGATTTTAAGTGAAAACAACAACTGGCATACGGAAAACAGACCACACGCATTCTGATTCTATTTAAACTATAAGACAATGATACATGGGTCATATGTGACGTGTACGAGTCAACCCCGCCTCTATCTGAGGGCCGGTGTGGCCGGTACCACTCAAAATGTCTTTCTTTTGTTTAAAATGGATACGCTTTTAAGTAAAAAAAACACATACGGAAAATGGACCAAATGCATTCGGATACTATTGATACTTTAGTACATGTATCCATGGGTCATATGTGACGTTTAAGAGTCAACCCCGCCTCAATCCGAGGTGCGGTATGGCCGGAACCACTCAAAGTGTCTAACTTTTATTTGAAATGGATAGGATTTTAAGTGAAAACAACAACTGGCATACGGAAAACAGACCAAACGCATTCAGATTCTATTTAAACTATAAGTAAACGATCCATGGGTCATATGTGACGTGTAAGCGTCAACCCCGCCTCAATCCGAGCACCGGTGTGGCAAGTACCACTCAAAGTGTCTTTCTTTTGTTTAAAATGGATGCACTTTTAAGTAAAAAAAACCACATACGGAAAATAGACCAAAGGCATTCAGATACTGTTGATACTTAGGACATATATCCATGGGTCATTTGTGGCGTGTAGGAGTCAACCCCTCCTCAATCCGAGGTGCGGTGTGGCCGGCACCACTCAAAGTGTCTAACTTTTATTTGAAATGGACAGGATTTTAAGTGAAAACAACAACTGGCATATGGAAAATAGATCAAACGCATTCGGATTCTGTTTAAACTATAGGACAAGGATACATGGGTCATATGTGATGTGTACGAGTCAACCACGCCTCAATCCGAGGGCCGGTGTGACCGGTACTACTCAAAGTGTCTTTCTTTTGTTTAAAATGGATGTGCTTTTAAGTAAAAAAAACCACATACGGAAAACGGACCAAAGGCATTCGGATACTGTTGATACATTAGAAAATATATCCATGGGTCATTTGTGACATGTACGAGTCAACCCCGCATCAATCCGAGGCGAGGTGTGGCTGACACCACTCAAAGTGTCTAACTTTTCTTTGAAATAGACAATAGTTTAAGTAAAAACAACAACTGACATACGGAAAACCGAACAAACCCATTCGGATTCTGTTGAAACTGTAGGACAATGATCCATGTGTCATTTTTGACTTGTACGAGTCAACCCCACCACAATCCGAGGCACGGTGTGGCCGACACCACTCAAAGTGTCTAACTTTTCTTTGAAATGGACAACAGTTTAAGTAAAAACAACAACTAACAAATGGAAAATTGACCAAAGGCATTCAGATTATGTTGAAACTTTAGAAAAATGATTCATGCATCATATGTGACGTGTACGAGTCAATCCTGCCTCAATCCGAGGGCCATTGTGGCCAGTACCAATCAAAGTGTGTCACTTTTCTTTGAAATGGACAACAGTTTAAGTTAAAAAAAACAACTTCCATATGGAAAACGGACCAAAGGCATTCAGATACTATTGATACTTAAGGAAATGTATCCATGGGTCATTTGTGATGTGTAGGAGTCAACCCCACCTCAATCCGAGGGCCGGTGTGGCCGGTACCACTCAAAATGTATTTCTTTTGTTTAAAATGGATGTGCTTTTAAGTAAAAAAACCACATACGGAAAACCGACCAAACACATTCGGATTCTGTTGAAACTTTAGGACAATGATCCATGGCTCATTTGTGGCATGTAGGAATCAACCCCGCCTCAATACGAGGCGAGGTGTGGGCGACACCACTCCAAGTGTCTAACTATTTTTTGAAATGGACAACAGTTTAAGTAAAAACAACAACTGACATACGGAAAACGGACCAAACACATTCAGATATTGTTGATACTTTAGGACAAGGATCTATGGGTCATTTGTGACATGTACAAGTCAACCCTGCCTCAATCTGAGGCATGGTGTGGTCAGTATCACTCAAAGTGTATTTCTTTTTTTAAAATGGATACGCTTTTATGTAAAAACAACCGGCATATGGGAAACCAACCAAACGCATTCGGATTGTGTTGATACATTAGGAAAACGATCCATGGGTCATTTTGGAAGTGTACGAGTCAACTTCTCCTCAATCTGAGGCGCAGTGTGGACGACACCACTCAAAGTCTCTCTTTTATTTCAAAAGGAAATCATTTTAAGTGAATACAACTGAAATTTACACTCATCAACGATAGTCGCAAACTATTTTTCATGAGTTGGGTAGTTTCACTAATGGGGTCATAAATGAAGAGACTCCTAAGAAAATACATTTTCACCATATATTATAAACAATACAAGTTCAATGCAAAATTCATCACAAATCATTACATACCCAAACCTAGGATCACAAAAAAAAGGGATTTTAACCAATTTGAAATTATTATTCAACTCTAATATATATTTATCAAACTATTCTTCCTATTAGAATTTGATGGGGAGGTGTGCTGGTTGGGGGGTTGTGCATGGGTGAGGTGAATTACCACCGGATGATTGTTGTCATATGTGTTTTTTGGGCTATTTTCGGTGTTTTTTATACTGTTTGAAATATGTATGTGGTTTTTGTGATATTTTTATACAAGAGTATAGTGGAGGGTATATTGAGGGCTATTGTGCAATGTTTTTTTATGCAGGTGTGCAGGTGGATGGTAGGGCTACTGGAGGGCTTCTGGGGGGCTGCTGTGCAGCAGCTCTGGCAAAGGTTATACCAACGGTTCAGAACTGTTGGTATATCTTTTTCCAGAATTCTGGAAAAGGCTATCCCAACGGTTCAGAACCGTTGGTATATCCTTTTCCAGAATTCTGGAAATCTTATACCAACGGTTCTAAACCATTGGGATATCTTTTTCTGGGGAATCTTATACCAACGGTTCTGAACTGTTGGTATAGCCTCTTCTAGAATTCTGGAAAAAGTTATACCAACGGTTCTGAACCTTTTGTATAAGTTTTTCCAGAATTCTAGAAAGCTTATACCAATGGTTCAGAACTGTTAGTATAGACTTTTCCAGAATTCTGGAACACCTATACCAACGGTTTAAGTGAAACCGTTGGTATAGGGCTTTCCTCACGGCTTACTAGCCAACATTTTGGAAAACCGTTGGTATAGTCTATACCAACGGTTTTCCAGCCTATACCAACGGTTTTGAACTATTGGTATAGCCTACTTTTCCAGTAGTGAGATATTTTTCTTCTTGAAAAGATTAAAATTATTTTGAAGATTCGATTATTAGTTATCAAAAATTATTTAAAAACAAAATTATTTCCAAAATAATTTATAATTTTTATTTTAAAAAATTAATTTTTAGTGTAAATTTATTAGACTCTTGAAATTTTCTGATGGATTTACTATTAAAAATAATTTTCCATATATTATGACATCCTTCGATGTTACCTTTTAATAACTAGGGGTATGATACAATAGCACTATTACTACAATTTATCAGAATGGGTTATTATTATTGTGTATATATGTTTATGAAATACATTATCCTTCCATGGGTTATAACATTAAAAAATAATTATGAAACCCACTTATTTTTCCCAGTTATATTTTTTTATGAAATAATGGAATTATTAAAAATCCTATATATTTTTTATAGTTTGTGATACGATGAAATGGTTCTGAAATTTTTTTCAATTCTTGGTTTATGATAAGATAACTGTTTTTATGATCCTGTGTAAAAAATATGAATTGTTTTCATTAGGTGACAGGTTGGACCTATATCACCTTATAATGCATTGGGTATTGATTTATATATGATTACATTGAAAAGAATGGAATGGGGTGATAACTTGATTCAGTGAGGGACATTGTCTATTTTGAAGGCCATGGGAGTGAACATTGACTACTATGATGGTTTATTGGGTGAACCCATTCCACTATGATGTTCTAGGTAGTGATTTGTGATAACTATGGAATTGTTTTTCTATTAATATATGTATTCCCCAATCCTATGTCTTATGAAATTTTATTACTCATGTAGATCAGTTTATTTGATACCCCTATGACTC
Organism: Viscum album; assembly: GCA_963277665.1. Taxonomy (NCBI): domain Eukaryota; kingdom Viridiplantae; phylum Streptophyta; class Magnoliopsida; order Santalales; family Viscaceae; genus Viscum; species Viscum album. Next base: position 1,971,903,793 of record OY728138.1, read on the forward strand.
ATGTATTAAAATATTAAAATATTTATTCCATGACTCAAGATTATATTTCCTAAAATTCATGGTATGGTTTTGAAATATTATACACATGTTTTAATACCCTTATGTTAATGTTATGGCTATATATTTTCCTTTTTACCATTGCTGATAAACAAATTTCACTATTTTTTATGATTCCTTTCTCATGGTTATGAAGAATGTTTTTATATAAGCTATATTAGTGAATAGTAATAATTATTATGTTCTTTATGAGAGATACTAAATATATTTCACTGAAGTATAATATTTTTTACCTTGTCTCTGAAGACATAAGAATATTATCATCCTTAGTAATGTTCTTTGTTAATTTAATGAAAATTAATCATTGAATATGTAATATCTATGTATGGAGATCCCAGGTCTCTATAGTTGGAATCAGAGAAAAGGTTTAGTTATCCTTCAGAAACTAGGATAAAGAAAAAAATTAGTGAGTTCCCATGGTATTTTTAAAGTGATATGCCTAGGTATGTATCTAAGGATAATTATATGGTTCAGTCAATTTAAAAGTAATTATCCTAGAAATTTGGTTGAGGATAGAAAGTGTGGTTTCTAGGAAATTGCATCCTAGTGTACACAATATATGTGAATGCAGCTCTAGTACAATGGTACATAGGGTAAATAAATTATAAAATGGTGCATTGAGATGGACTCAATCATCACCTGGTGCATGAAAATGATCCTTGATGCACTCCTTGTTTTATACTACCAGATAATATCATTTGGAATTTAAAAATCCATTACAACCCTTAATAAAACATTTAAATAAGTGATGAAAATGAATGACTAAGGATAAACCTATGGTGTTATATATTAATAAACATGTGTCGAGATTTAGATATCATATAAGGGGTTTTTTCATGATTATGTAGTTTTCCAATATGATTAGTGAATGTATAAATATTATTTTTCGTTTAACTCAGTGGTGGGAACCAGAATGAACTGGGTGAACATTTAACATGGAAGACAATTTTTTTATTAGAATCCAATTTGAATGATAATGAGAGGGAAGTGTGTAATTATTATTCTTATTTTTAATAAATAAAACATGATTAACAATGTGCAACCAATATAACTGTTGGAATCACCAATGATGACAAGGATTCAGTTCATAGAGATTTTTGGTATTAGAGACCAAGGTGGAAAGAAGTTTCGGATACATTTATGAAGATAATGTGAGAATAATAACTGAAGGGAATGTCTCAAAATGACTAAAAGTTGTTTTGGGTGTAGAAAATAAGGATCAAAAGAATGTAAATTAAAATTAATGATCAAATTTTTGGTTAAAGCAATGGATTTGAATAATGGTATTCCTATGGTATCGTCAATAACTGATTGTTTTAAACGAGTAATGTGCGGTATTTATAGAAATTTAAGTCCTAATGGGAAATCTTATGACGTGAATTAGTAATCTTGTATATGTAATAGTTATATTTAGGATAATGAAGAGACTAAAAATGACCCATGAAAGGAAGGAGGTATTAAGGAATAAGATAATGAGTCCTAGATAATACTGTAAATATGTGGTGGAATAATTGAAATTTTTATGTATTATAATTCATGATTTATTTAATATGAATAATTATTTATATAAGGATCGTTATATAGAATATTTTCATTAATTATTTTCAATAACACGTTGAATTAGGTGATTGACCTCAAAAAATGACTTAATGGTAACAAGAAATTCATTTAAAATACATAACTAATGGAAAGATTTCTAGATCAACGTATTGTCATTGGTATGAATGGACTGTTCCTTGTGTTTATTTTCAATCCACACTAGGATGGGAATGATGTTTTCAAGCCTAGTGATTTAATAACAGAAGTTTACTATAGTGTTGAAGGTGGAATCATTTCCCAATGGTTGAAATTTTTTTGATCTCAAAATCCAAAGGATGGAAAAATATTCATGGAATATAGTTTTCAATAATTAACTCTTCTTAAATATAGAAATGGAAAAATATTCATGATGGTTTGGTTTCACGATGAATGGTTTTTAGACAAGATTGAGATTTGGGATGGTGTGAAGCATCATGAATGTGTGATGTAATAATGATGTTCATTATGACTATGATGAGAATCATAATTGTGTGATGAGTTGACAGTGTTCATCATGGCTATGAGAATGCTTCATTAATGGGTTTAATATCACTAGATCTTTTTAAATGGTGATGTTTTTTTATCATTTTTTAGAGGTTTATAAAAAATTCACGGGAGGCGGGGGAGATTTTTGAATGGATAAAACTAAAAATAGGAGGCTTCCCACAGATCATTTCACATTAAGATAATTATAGAAAAGAATGAATTTCTATGGATCCTTTAAGGCTAGAAACTTCATGAATCACATATTCATTTTCAGTATGATCATCAAGAAAATGTATCTATGTTTTGTAAAATGGATTTATATATTTAAAGAATAATATTTTAGGATGACTGGTTATTCTAATATGACTTAGAACTATGTGAAGGAAGTTTTCTACATGATAGTGGTGAGATTCACGAAGGATCTTCATGGATAAAAATATTGAACTTCTGGTTTACGTGAAATATGATTTCAATTGCATCAACTCAAGAGTATGGTGAAAGAAGAGTCTCATTTTTTCTAGGACAAAGACTTCAATGGACCTTCAAGTCATTAAACAAAGTAAGACATCACCCATGTTTGTAACATCCCGAGTAAATAAAGAATATGATATTTTCATATTTATGATTATTTGTGAATAAAATGTTAATATTACTTTAAAGGGAATGCTATGTTTGATGGCGTACCCAGTACGCAACAAAGAGTTTCTTTGAAATCTTACGTTGCACAATAATAATATAATATTATTATTTTAAATGATAGTTAACTCCTAACCATTATAATGGTGGGAATGAACATAACTAAATAAGAAATGATTATATATGTCTGTTAAATATTTTTATATTTATCTAATAAAATATAAAGGCTTAAAATAAGAAAAGAATTAAATTTTAATCATATATATTCTAATATTCTTTAAAAGGTAGATTAACCACCTTTTGATGGAGAAAAATTTTTAAAACATATTTTTTTTCAATTTTATATGTTATATTTGACAAAATAAAATCCTTCTTTAGAATCGGGACATCAAAATTTACTTTGTGTACATTTTTGTAATTTTTCTGATAAAGTTCATTTTTAAATTAATATTGAAAAGGTTGTATTTTAATTCAAAACATTCTTGCAATATAATTTATTTAAATGGATAGATAATTTTTTTAATTGGGTTTAAAGTTTTGTTAAAATATATTTTACCATTTAATCCAAAGGTTTTCATTATAATTAATTTCACATTGAAATTGGGCATAAAAAAGTGTCAATCTTTTGATAGATATTGTTTCTTAAAAACATGCTATTTGTTTTGACAGTGGGAATTAATTATAAAATTAATAAATGAAAATATGTTTTTAATTTGGTAAAATGGACATCATTCTTGAATTTGGAATATCAAATTTACTTTGGATAAATTTTTGGTATTTTTCTGACAAATGTTCATTTTTAATGAATGATGAAAAATAGTGCATTTTACTTCAAAATGGATTTTTCATCTAATTAAACTATATAGTTATATGGTCATTTTAATTGTTTTTAAAGTGTAATTGAATTATGTTTTTATTACTCAATACAATTTTGTTCATTGGATGTAATTTAACTTTTCAATTGGATGTAAAAACAAGTCAATCTTTTGATAAATGTAACTTCTTAAAAACCCGTCTTTGGTTGTGGCAACGAGAATTATTTTTAAATTAATTACTGAAATTTCCTTGTTTGATATTTTGTAAAATTTATTCCATATTTGTAATCAAAAGGTTCAAATTATGTAATTAAGACTCTTTTGTTTTTTGATATTATGAATAGTAACAACGGTAATTATCTTTCATTATCGTGATTAATTAGTAATCGGGTTGTTAAGGGTAATAAAATAATATCATATTAATATAAAATGACCCCAACATGTTTCCAAATCCTTTTTCTTTAGTCATGTCTGATCATGGGAAGATTTTTACCAAACTTGAGGGCCCATGGAGTCACATGGGTGTAATAGTGACATTTATGACATTATTTTTTTAAAAGAAAAGAAATATAACAAAGGTTTGTATATCATAAGAAAAACAATTTTAATTTTGTTTAAATAAATGATATCTTAGACTATAAATATTCATTGTAAATCTAAAAATATTTCCTACTTCATGGTAATTTTTTATAATTTTTAGACATTAAATAAATAAATTTATTTAAGACAGCATGTTGATACAGTGATTATCTCATTAAGGAATGATTTAAATAAAATGAAAAGATAATGTAAAATCTAAGACTTAAACTTGTCTAAAATCTATTGGATGGGTATATTTCGAACCCTTATAAACTTATCCTTGGAATATATCATTGTGGGACCTATAAAATAAGAAAATCATTTTATAATAAAGTATCCATTCAAGACTATCCAAAAGTGACCATCCTCCCTCTTATAAAAGGCATCCACCTATACCCCCTTACCCACACATCTTAAGCCCTTGGCTCATACAAAATATTCTCTTATTATCTCTCTACATCCCTCTCTCACTCCTAGCAGCCTAACTTTTGGCAGAAGTCTTTCCAAGCAATCCTTTGGCTAAAATCAAAAATAGTTACCCGATTTAGAGGTAATGTCTTCTCTCGAGTTTCTTTCTTTTATTTTCCTTCTTCACTCACCACTATCTTCTTATTATTTTATACCATAATAAAATGAATATCCTCAATTTACTAGGATGTTTTTATGATAAGGATTATATCTACACTTACACACACCCATATCTAATGGTTAATGAACATATTGTTTCTGTCCGTGGCGAATTACTGCCTCACGAAATGATGATTGTTCAATATTCTTTTAACACCACTCATGGTGTGCATTATGATGGGACTATATTTATATATTATATTTAGTATATTTATTTCATCTCTATGATTCTGTATTTTATATTTAAAACATACCATTATGCTTTGCATATTGTGCAAATGCGATAATTTCATATAAGGAAGTGTGGACTACCGCACCCTCAGGTGATGTGACTTGTTCATGCCAAACATGGAATTTATAAAGAATATAATTAATAAACAAAGGTTACATATATAACATATATATTATACTGGAATTATAATATATCTATGTCTAATTCAGTTTTAAAGTCCATTAATATGAAAAAAATGAAAGTAGTGTTCATGCGTACGTACGGCTTACCGTCTCCATCAACGATACATTTCATTTACAAGAAAAGCCGTCAGAGGATAACCCTCTGACCATTTATTAGAAAGAGAAAAAAAACTGGTTTAAGGGTTTCCGGTACCCATTACAAAACATCCCCGCTCCATACATTTCAAAACAACTTTCAAATTTCAAACTCAAAAAACCATCAAGCTGTCCTCGATCAGCATACCATCACCGCACACCTTTCCATGCCTCCTCGAGCCGCTCACATCTCGAAACTCACCCAGCCATCAAACCCATCAGCTTCACCGTCACCAACCAGACTGTTCATCGTCGGCGAGACCCCCTCTGGCATCACCGCGAATTCCGAGATCTGTCACCACGCGCCACCATCCACAGTGGCGAACCATCACCAAAGCACTTGCCCATGAGCCGCAAATCCCACCAGCATCATAAGACCATCCCGCACAGCAGCAAATTCAAAGCATCAAATTCAAACCAACCAGGTAAAATCCATAACAATCCAAGAAGTTCAGAAAACCGTGGAAAATAAACAGCAAGGAATGAAGGCAAAAACATCCGGCATGCCTCTGTCAAAGATCCATCGCCAAATCAAACATGCCGGCGTAGAAACTGCCATCCTCTTCGCGTCGCCAAAACAAAATCACTGGCGTAGCAAACGCCATCCCAGAAACCATCCTAAAAGAAATCTAACAAAACAAACATTAAACGAGCATCACCAGAACTCTGATGAACAGAATCCCGGACGAAGGACTATGAGAAAATCACGTCACCACCTTCACATCTACACCCAAATGCCAGATCTACCCGCATCTCGCACGGACAACACTGAAAACGATGGAATCCCCAAACCACAGCACTTGAAACCCGCACCCTGGTCCAGCATCTTGCCACCTAAGGAAACCCTAGCCGGAATTGAAGCTAGAGTGGAGAGAAGGTCGCGCAGAGATGAAAATCGCTGAGGATGTTGACGATCCTATGCCATGTTGAAGAGCACATCGCAAGCGCGCTGACGAGAAGACGAAGAAGATCAGCCAGCGGGAGAGCGGAAGGCGACGGCGGGCGGAAGGAAAACCTAGATGCAGAGCCCCTTACGGGCACATCCTCTGCCCCCACTCTCGATACATTTCATTTATTATATACAAACATTATAGAATATTATTATATACATATATACAGGATATATATGATATTTAAATCATGAACACCATTCCAGATATTATGTACTTATAACTACATGGACAATTCTCTTCAAACAAGTTAATTGTTGACTCATGTACTGAACATTGACAAAACGTATAATATGAACTCACATAATTAACTAATTATTATAACATGATAATATATGATATGAATTTAATAATAAAAATTAAATTAAGTCCTTGTGCAATTATAAATAGAACAAGTTTATTATTCAGGAATATAAAGAAACGAACAAGACAAGTCGGACTTGAGGTAAGGGGATTTCTTATCTCACTTTTAATTCTGTGAGATTTCCATTGTTCGCCACTTATATGTTGCATGTGGTGTATTTCATACTTCCATTTCATATATATTATCATTATTATATTTATATTCATGGTATAATGTGATTCATTCTGTGTTTATTATCTTTTGGTTATACGACTCGATTGATTAGAACGAGTTAAGGGGTTTTTATCTCACTTTTTATTCTCGTGAGATTCATGATACATTATCCACTATTTCCTTTTTTCTGGTGTATATACTGCCCATGATTGTATTATTTATGTAATATAATTTTATTTATTGGTATTTACATCAAAATTTTATATTATTTCTTTCATGGGGTTTACATTTCAAAAGTTACCCAAATCTGTAAGGGAACCATTCACCCTCCTATTTTTAAAAGACTTCTTTTTGTTAGGTCTTATAATTTATATCTTCTCAATATTGGGATATGTTATTATTTGTCCTTATTGATGTAAATTTTATGTATAAGTGATGAGATACCCTTTTTATCTCTCATCAACTCATATTCTAAATTTTAAAGTTACGCCATTTGGGTGTCAAATTTCTGTAAGGGAACTTCTTAACCCAATTTCGATTCTTTGGGTTAAACTTCTACTTCATGATTATGTCCTACTAAAAATATGTGTGTATGACCTCTTATTGTTTTACAAATTATATCCACTTATTTTGGGTGTATTTATATATGTCACAAATAATTCTGTAATTGATTTACCCTTAATCTAAGGATATCATCATTGTACAGGACATCGTCTCAATCTCCTTTCGTTAAGGCATACTTCAATTTATATAAGACTTTATTTTATTAGTTTTATAATAAACTCTTTTTACTTTTAATTTCATTCAAATGGAATCATTTTACACGAAGCTTTTTACTAAATGAAAAATGGAATATTTTTGTCTTACGTATGCGGTGACAACGAATTCTCCACCGCTGTGACCATTATTTGAGTTTCGACTTCCTCTACAAGGCATAACTTTTTTAAAATGAAAAATAAACACCATATTTTATGTTTCAATTATTTTGGTATTGAATTTTTTTTTGATATTGTTTTCATTATATTAATGTATTGTATTGATATCTTATGATTGAAACATTGAAATGTTATGTTTCATTTATGCATGTTTTTTGTGACACAATTATGTTATGGTTATTGGGAATTTTTTATAAATTTAGGTGGTTATGTGATAAAATAAGGGTGGGTGAGCCCAATATATCTCTCCAATGAATTGGGTAATGTGAAGGAGTTAAACTCTAAGGTTTCTCTGAAGATATTTTGGGAATATACCATGATGGGTATTCCAAACATAACCATGAGGATTACTCCCTACGTAAGAATGTTATGAATGCCTCAAGTTACCTTTATGTCTTATGATTTATATGTGTTTTCACAAATCTTATGATTTCATGAGGTATGTTACAAATCTTATGTTATCTATATATTGATGATCTAATGTTTTCTTTCTTTGTGTATCCCTTACTGAGCTTTCTATGCTCATCAAAAGTTTTTGAAATGTTTTTCACAGGACATAAAGTAGAATAGGGTCAAGGATGGGATCAAGAAAATGTCATTATATCTAAAACATGGCACTAGACATGACTCCATTTTTCAAGAGACTTTATTTTGTTAAAAAATGGAAACTGAGTAGATGTGTCTACATTGTAATCATTGAGATGTAATAGTTATGTCCGAATTCTCTAAACCATTAAACCTGAAAAGATCCTCAATATGAATTATTCATTTAATTCAAGATTATGTAATGTTTTAAGGTCGGGTATTTATATTTTTTATCAATGGAAGGTTTAGATAACTTTATAGGTTAGGGTATTCATTAATCACAAGTGAAATTACCATAATGGGTAGGATTTCAGAAAGAGTCATAGATTTTTTTAGAAAAAGTGAATGAGTTTAAGATAACATGAATAATTATATGTTAGTATTATATGATGATTTTACTGATATACTCACACAGAACTTTTTGGTTTTATTAAATGGTTGGATCTAGCAGGCACCAAAGTAACAGTGGATGTCAAGAAAACTGTGACAGGTTTCTGAACGAGCAACTGAATGATATGGGAGCAGCAATGATAACTCTTTTGGTTATTCTCAATAAACTATCTGGAGTCATGATTAACAACCTAGACCTTAGTGATATTTATAAGGCCTCATATGCGTGAGAAACAAATCCCTATGGATGTTTAGGTAATAATCATAAAGGTAAATATGTTCAAAAACATATGATTCAAAGATGTGGAAATAAACACATAGTAAAATGTTTCAAAGGGACAAAAAGATGCTATAGATGTGGAAATGAAGGTTATAAAGCAATAACCTACCATGTAAAAAGGATGCATCTAGTTGAATCTAGGAAAACGGAAAAAATTTATTTCTGAAGGATCAATTTAATGTTTTAAATGTGGTGTGCATGGTCATTATTCAAACACATGTCCTACGAAGAAGATTCAGGAATGGGATCACCAAGAATGCACAAATATTTGTTTACAAATACCTAATGCCATTCTGATTGAGGATGAATATGCTGAAATGACCAATGATAGGTATGGATTATTTCATCACATATGTTTTACTATTATTGAAATATTAAGATATGATTCATGATTTATTTTTTAGGAAAGAAGTTTTCCAGAATAAGTTGGAAAAGAATGGTTAAGGGATCCTAAAGAATGTTGAATGAGTAAGAAGTCAACATATAAGGGATTCAAGAGTTATGGTAGATTTTAGAATGGTGAAATTCATAAAAGTATTAAGGCTATATTAATGATGAGATTATATTAGAAGTCTTTTTATAGTATGTGTATCCCTGATGTTTGATATAAGAAAATTTTATTCAAGGAATAATTTTCTTTTCTTTTATGGGTATAGTTATAAAGAACAATTTTGGTTTATATGATCCATGAATTTGAGGTATTTACCAATTAATACATTTTGGGATGAAAAATGAATGTTATTAGATAAAATTTGTGGTTAAAATATCTTATGGTTGTTTACGATCAATTTATCTTTTTTTGGGAATGTTATAAAATTATGTAGTTTTTAAAAAAGGACAACATGCAAACCGTGTGGAAACCCGTCGCATCGGGTGAAGATGTGGGAATCGAACCCACAACCAAAGTGTGACTGGTATTTATCACCTACCACTGGACTACGTGAAGTCCCTGGTTAGTATGACTAATTATTTTTAGTTATATGATCCAATGAATCAGGAATAAGTTGATTTTGGGTTGTCTATGGAAATGATTAACCTATCATTGAGGATATGTGATTAGGTTAATTAATTTTCAATATGATACTTTAGAAGTAACTGATGTTATTTGGAGATAAATCTTAAGATTTACCTCTGAAGTCTATGTGATTAAATCTTTCAGAGATTTGAGTTTAAATATTAGATTGGATTACATTGAATAATTTTAAGGATAACTATTTATTTAATGGTCTTTCTTGAACCTTGGGTTCTTTTTGTTGAATTTTGGAGATTAAGAGTAATATTTCTTTTTATAAAGGATTATCCTTTTGGTGATTATCTGATCTTGTGCTAACAATTTTGGTTTTGGTAAAGGTCTAATGACTTGGGAAATATATAGTTCATCTTTTTTGGATTAGTTGATTCTCAAGAAGTTTATTATAGTGCTATTAATGTGAACAAGTCATCCTAAATTCTAATCTTTTGGAGAAAATATGAGTTTGTGTAAGAAATATTGTAAGAGATGAATGTTTACATGGAATGTATGTATATTTCCCTATGATTTAGTTAAGCTCATAAATAAATACCTCAATTAAAAGTAACATAAAACAAAAATGTTATCTATTATCTTTTCCTATTGGGGAATCAAATACTGTTTAACCCATCACAAGTTTGTGATTTTATGGTGGTTAACTTTATCCTAGACATATTTTCTATCACTCTCCATCAGAATTTTACCCTTTGATTTCTCTTCTATATCCATGTTTTCATGGAATCCTAGTATCTATTATCTCGGGTGACCTTTGTACTTTTCTTTCTTTCTTATAAAGTGATCGTTTAATTTACTCATTTTTCATATGTAGGGCTTTCAATGATGTTTCTGATCCCAGTTTTAAAATTGAAAAGACGCAATTCCCAAAAGGGGGAAGGATCTAATATCCCAGGTAAATAAATAATATGACATTTACATATTTATTAATATTTTTGAATAAAATGTTAATATAACTTTAAAATTAATGTTATGTTCGATGGCGTACCCAATACGCAATAATGATTTTCTTTGAAATATTACATTGCACACAAATAATAAAATAATATTATTTTAAATGGTAGTTAACGCCTATCCATTATAATGGAGGGAATGAACATAACTAACTACAAAATGATTATATATGTTTTTAAATATTCTTACATTTATCCAATAAAAGTTAGCGGCTTAAAATAAGAAAAGAATTGGATTTTAAGCATAAATATTCTAATATTCTTTAAAAGGTCGATTAACTGCATTTTGATGCCGAACCCTTTTTAAAAATTATTTTTTTCAGTTTTATATGTAATATTTGACAAAATAAAATCCTTATTTCGAATCAGGATATCAAAATTTACTTTGTTAATTTATTTGTTATTTTTCCGATAAAGTTCATTTTGTAATGAATAGTGGAAATGATGTATTTTAATTCAAAACCTCCTTTCAATCTAATTGATTTATATGGTTAGATTTTTTTTAATTGGGTCTAAAGTGTAGTTAAAATATATTTTTACCATTTAATCCCATGGTGGTGATTCGAATTAATTTCACTTTGAAATTGGATATAAACAATTGTCAATCTTTTGATAGATATTGTTTCTAAAAAACAAACTATTTATTATCACAGTAGTAATTAATTATAAAATTAATTAATAAAATTTATATGTTTTAAATTTGGTAAAATGAACATCATTTTTTAATTTGTAATATCGAATTTAATTCGGATAAATTTTGTGAATTTTTACGAGAGATGTTCATATTTAATGAATAGTGAAAAATTATGCATTTTACTTCAAAACTACTTTTTCATCTAATTTAATTATATATTTAGATAGTCCATTTAATTTTTTTAATGTTTAATTGAATTATGTTTTTATCAATTAATGCAATGTTTTTTATTCGATGTAATTTCACTTTTCAATTGGATGTAAAAACAAGTCAATCTTTTGATAAAGTTTACTAATTAAAAACATGTCTTTGGTTGTGATAACGGGAATAATTTTTAAATTAATTACTGGAATTTCTTTTTTTGGAATTTGGTAAAATGGATTACATATTTTGAATCATAAGGTCGAAATTATGTAATTAATACTCTTTTGTTTTTTGACATTATGAATAGTAATGACAGTAATTATCTTTAATTATCGCGATTAATTAGTAATCTTGTAGTTAAGGGTAATAAAATAATATCATAATAATATAAAATGACCCCAACATGTGTCTAAATCCTCTTTTATGAGTCATGGCCAACAATGGGAAGCTTTGTACCGAACATGAGGGCCCATGGAATCACATGGGTGTAATAGTGACATTTATGAAATTATTTTTTTAGAAGAAGGGAAATATAACAAAGGTTTGTATATCCTAAGTAAAAAAATATTAATTTCGTTTACATAAATGATCTCCTAGACTATAAATATTAATTTTAAAGATAAAAATATTTACTAAATCATGGTATTTTTTTATAATTTTTAGAAATCAAATAAATAAATTTATTTAAGACACCATGATGAAAAGTGATTACCTAATTAATGAATGATTTAAATAAAATGAAATGATAAGGAAACATCTAAGACTTAAACTTGTATAAAATCTATTTTATGGGTAGATTTTGAACCCATATCACCGTATCCTTGAAATATATCATTGTGGGGCCTTTAAAATCTGAAAACCATTTTATAATAAAGCAACAATTCAAGACTTTCCAAAAGTGGCCCTCCTCCCTCTTATAAAATGCCCCCACCTATACCCCCTCACCCAAACCACTAAATCCCTTGTATCATCCAAACTCTGCTCATATTATCTCTCCACATCCCTCTCTAACTCCTAGAAGCCTCATTTTGGGAAGAAGTCTTTCCAAGAAATCCTTTGGCTCAAATCAAAAAGATTTGCCCGATTTAGAGGTAATGTCTTCTCTCGAGTTTCTTTCTTTTATTTTCCTTCTTCACTTGACGCTATATACTTATTATTTGATCCCATAATAAAAAAATTATACTAAATATACTAAGATGTTTTTATGATAAGTGGTATACCAACACTTACACACACCCTCGTCTAATGGTTAAAGAACATACTGTTTCTGTGGGTGGCGAATTACTGCCTCACGAAATGATGATTGTTCAATCTTCTTTTAACACCTATCATGGTGTCCATTAGGATGGAAATATATTTATATATGATATATATTATATTTATGTCCTCTATATTCTTCTTAATTTTATATTTAAAACATACCTTTATGCTTTTCATGTGGCGCAAATGCGATAATTTCATATGAGGAAGTGTGGAATATTCCCCCCACATGGGAGGTGACTCATTCATGCCTAACATGGAATTTATGAATAATTTAAATAATGAACGTATGTTACCTATATAACATATATATTATACTGGAATTATAATATATCTATGTATAATTTATTTTTAAAGTGCATTAATATGACAAAAAATGAAAGTAGCATTCATGTGTATGTACCGGTTACCGTCTCCATGTACGATACATTTCATTTATTATATCCAAACAGTATGGAATATTATTATATACATATATACTGTATATATAATATATTTAAATCATGAACACCAATATGGAGATTATGTACTTAAAACTACATGGAATATTCTCTTTAAACAAGTTCATTGTTGACTCTTGTACCAAACGTCGACAAAATGTATGATATGAACACACACAATTAACTAATTATTATAACATCATAATATGTGATATGAATTTAATAGTAAACTTTAAATGAATTAATTAGGAAATTATAAATTGACCAATGTTTATTATTCATTAATATAAATAAACAAACAAGACAAGTCAGACTTGAGGTAAGGTGATTTCTCATCTCACATTTAATTCTGTTAGATTTATATTGTTCGACACTTATTTGTTGCATGTGACGTATTGTGTACTGTCATTTAATATATATTATCAGGATTCTATTTATATTCATGGTATTATATTAACCAATTGGTGTTTATTATCTTTTGGTCATATGACTCGATTGATTACAACGAGGTAAGGGGTTTTTATCTCACTTTTTATTCCCATGAGATTCATGCTACATTTTCCACTATTTCTTTTTGTGTGGTGTATATAATTCCCATTATTGTAATATTTGTGTAATTTAATTTAATTTATGTGTATTGAAATCAACATTGTATAGTCATTCTTTCATGGGGTGTACGTTTCGAAAGTTACCTCAATCGATAAGGGAACCTTTCACCCTCCTCTTTTAAAAAGACTTCTTTTTGTTTGGTCTTTTAATTTACATTTTCTCAATGTTGGGATATGTTCTTATATATCCTTATTGCTGTAAATTGTATGTACAAGCGATGAGATAAAGTTTTTATCTCTCAACAACTAATTTTTTGAATTTTAATGTGACGCCTTTAGGCTGTCAAAATTCAGTAAGGGAACTTCTTAACACAATTTCAATTCTTAGGGTTAATCCTCTACTTCTTTATTATGTCGTAATATGAATATGTGTGGATGAAATATTATTGTTTTAAACATAATATGCACGTAAATTGTGTGTATTTATATTTTTCACACATAAATATTTAGTTGATTTATTCTTAATCTAAGGATACCATCTTTGTACGAGACTTCGTCTCAATCTCCTTTCATTGAGGCATACTTCAATTTATATACGACCATATTTTATTAGTTGAACAATAAACCCTTTTGACTTTTAATTTCATTCAAAAGGAATATTTTTACATGAATCATTTTAATAAATGACAAAAGTAATGTTTTTATCTTACGTATCAAGTGAAAATGACTTCTCCACCGTCGTGACCATTATTTGAGTTTTGGCTTCCTCTACAAGCCATAAATTTTTTTAAATGAAAAATAAATACCATGTTTTACTTTTCCTTTATTTTAGTATTGAAAATGGTTTTGAAAAAGTTTTGATTATATCAATGTGTTGTAATGATATCTGTTGATTGAAATGTGGAAATGTTATTTTTTCCTTTATGCATGTTTTATGTGATACGATTATGTTATGATTATTGGGTATTGTTTATGAAGTTGGTTGTTTCCATGATAAAATAAGGGTGGGTGAGCCCGATATAGTTCTCCAATGAATTGGGTAATGCGAAGGAGTTAAACTCTAAGGTTTCTCCAAAGAGATTTATGGAATATACTATGATGGTTATTCCAAACATAACCATGAGGGTTACTCCCTACGTAATAATGTTATGAATTCCTCAAGTTACCTTTATGTATTATGATCTCAATGTGTATTTCAAAAATCTTATTATATCATGAGGTATGTTAAAAGGCTTGTGTTATGTATATATAGATGATCTAATGTTTTCTTTCATTGAGTATCCATTGCTAATCTTTTTATACTCATCCCAAGTTTTTGAAATGTTTTTCACAGGACATAAAGTGGAATAGGGTCAATAGTTGGATCAAGGAAATGTCATGCTGTCTAAAACAAGGCACTAGACATGACTCTTTTGTTCAAGAGTTTTTATTTTATGAAATAATGGAAACTGAGTAGATGTGTCTACTTGGTAATCATTGAGATGTAATACTTATGTCCTAATTCTATAAAACTCTAAATCTGAAAAGATCCTCAATGTAAATTATTCATTTAATTCAAGATTATGTAATGTTTTATTGATGGGTCCTTATAATGTTAGTGAACAAGAGTAAGTTAGTGGAAGTGTTGTAAGGTAGTTATTCCTTATTATATAAAATCATGTAATGTTAGTGTTCATGGATCAGAGTGTTAGTTCTTAAACTTTTCAATTCCACAACTAGTAAAGAATAATAGATTTATGTATGACCAACAAGCGTTCATTGTATTATCCATGGACTATCCATTATAAGTGATACATATAATGCTGATGTGTTATCTCATTGCATGTGAATTTTTCATTACATTAAAATTCCATGAGAAGGTTTTAAAAAATTTATAACCACATTGGAATATGATCCATCTCAATAATAGAATAATTTCACACGCAGATTCTTCCCACTTTTCTCAGGGTTTTCGGAGGTCCTATAAGGATAACCATTAATATGTTCTTAAAGTTTAGATAATTATGGTTGGATAAAGATATTATACATATAGATAATGTAATTTTTTTATATCATTGGAAATTACTTATGATTCATTGATAATATAGTTTTCTCCATCATTGATGGAATTTTTTGAATATTTGTATTTAATTAATTTATCCAATAATATGTGATTTATGTAAGGATTCAAGATTCATGTATAATTTTAATATGTATTTATCGAAATTTAGGTTATTACCATGTTTCAGGGGAAAACATGATAAATATATTCACAAGTTTTGTATGTGATAATTAAAAGCTACATCTTGTTGTATGGGGGGCTAATTATAAGTTAATTTGGGAAATTAAGTGACTATATTTCTAAAGTTATAAGTTATAATCATTTGGTAGGGTAATAAATATTACAATTTATAGAATGATTTGCGTTATACATTGATGATGCGTTAGTGGATAATGTAGTACTTCTTCATTTAATGATATATGAATTATGGATAACCTATTCCAAAAGGTTTGTTAAGATGATTTATATAACGTATAAATTATTATATTATTATGGAAATTATGATCTATTAGTGATTTAGGAAGAAGAAGTTCACCTTAATTTCTTGGAGTAATAAATGAATGAAAAATTGACCAAGGTACATTTAAAAAAAGATAGTGCACTTGTGAAATGGAATGAAATCAAGTAAGTATATCATCTTAAGAAAATTTTTATACGTTATAAAAATGGACATGAATGAAATTTTTATATAGTTACAATCATTTATTATAACATCATTAACAATTTCACACCTCTTTAGTTTATTGTTTTTTGTTTTTTATCCTTCTATGGATCAACCACTTTCTAATGATCAATGATTACTATCAATTTATATTATTATTTTATAATTTCATTCATTTTCATATATTCACATACCACCTATGTTATCCTCTTTGGAAACCCAATATGTGTAATTCATATTGAATTTAGCACAACCTTTTCTCCCTTTCGAGAGGTTGTTTTATTAACATTTTTTGTAATGTGGGTATATCAAAAAGAATTTTAAAATGTTTAACCTTTGATGACAAAGAAAAATATTGATGGTGAAATTAATTTTAATTGTGGTAGAATGAATATCCCAATTTCTTTTTTGAGATATATATTTTGCAGATGAGTATTATTTTTTTGATATTTTCTATTACATGTATCACTAAGTTTATATTGTGTGTCATGCGACAATATAAAGGAATGATTTGTTATATATTATTAATAACTTTTTATACAATAGATATCATTGACCAATTGGAAAGAAATTTATGTATATTAATAACTAAATAATGAAAATATATTTGATTAGAATATATATAAATTGAATCATGGGATAATTATGTTATTAAAATTTAAAATGAAAACTATTTTAATAAAAAGTAAATATTTTTCAAAAAAACAAATTTTAAAAAAAATATATGTTTTACCCAAATAAATTTAAAATAATTTTTTTTCTTAATTATATTTTATAAATATATATAGTTTATATTAAATAAACTTTTTAAGTTTCATCTAATTTTTTTTTCTATACTAGATATAGGAATAAATCTAATTCTAGGCTTAAAAAAATATTTTTTCTTAAACAATATGTTTTATCCCCTTTTCACACTTATTTAAATTTATTCACACTTTAAGATTTTTTATTTGAAAAATAATGATTAATTTGGAAATCATAATGTAAAAAATTATCTTTTGTTGAATATTTGATATTTTTATGAAACCGTAAACTTATTGATGAATAGTGAAAAATAAAAAAAAATGAAAACAGATTTTTTGATTAATCTATCTACAACAATTTATTATTTTTAAAATTTATTTTCAATTTTAATTAGATAATTTATATATCTGTTAATATAATACATGTAATTGGAATAATTTTTATATTGAATTTTGATATAGAAACCTTGAAATATTTTGAACGTTTTCTGTTTGGAAACATGTTCCTCATTGCATTTGTATGATTTTTTTAGGTTATACTTTTTCACCAAAAAAAAATTAATTTATAAAATTAGATTAAATAACTATAATCAGATTTATATATATTATATAATAATATAATATCAAATTTTTACTATAATGAATTGTAAAAACCATACAACTTCTTTTCTACGGATAAGCTAAAAATGGGATTACTGAGGGGTTAAACTAAAAATATTAGGGTTAAAATAACCTAAAAACTTGCCTATAATATATTTTATGTTCATATATAGACCCTAAAATGTATAATTATCTATAAATATGTTTTTTTTATCCCTTATTAATGATAAAAACATGGTTAAACCTTTTTCTTTTCGTGGAATTACCAACATGTCTGTCACCACTCTTATAAAAGACATAACCTATCCTATACAAATAACACATTAAAAACAATTTATTTTAGATAAAACCTACACAATTCCATCCCAAATTCCCTACCCTCATCCTACAATCATTATTTTTTCATTAATACAAACTATGAGTATGTTTCATGCAATCCTAAAGAGGTTATCTTAAGAAGAAGTATCATTCTTAAATAGGGCTTTAAAATTTTATTATTTCTCTATCTCCATAATTTATTATTATAATATGATTTTATAAAAATATCAATATAATAATTATATAAAGTCATTTTAATGTAATAGTAATTAACTGCAACCATATCGACCTCCATCGAAAGGGTTACAAAATCACCATTCTTGTGTATAGAGGAGTTCTGCCTCACGAACTGCGGTCATTCATTTTCCATTACATCATCTCATGGTAGAGTAAAAAGATATATATAAAAGATATATATGTTATTTTATAAATTATTTCAACTGTGTTATCATATTATATTTTTTTTACCTTTTTTACATTCCATTCTATAAGGGGTTTGATAACACAACTTGTTTGTATGACAGACTATCGCCTCACGAATCATTGTGATTCGTATTTCACTAATTCATAAATGGAAGATAAATTTAATGAATATATGTAATATAAATGTAATAATTATGATATTAATTATTATTAATCATTATTAATGGTTACTATATCATTTTATTTTTTTCCTTTTCAGACTATGAATTATGATAACATCATTCAAGTACGCGTGGACTAACAACTTCATAAAGTGATGTTACTCTCTATTTTCATCACTATACCACATGGAATATATGTATATGTATATTTAAATATGTAATATGATATATTTAAAATTATTAGATATAAAATATTACTTACCCTCTTTTCATAATGATCATGGAAAGTTGGAAACATTACCCATGCGTTTGTGACCTACCATCACCCTGGTCGTAGCATAAATAATTTATCAAAACGATAATTTATGATTGGTAATAAAAGTATAATTTATGTAAAAATATAGAAATTATTTCATTATTATTATTTTGGGGATGATGTAACCATGATCAATCCATGAGTTTTTAAATTAACAAATAAAATCTTAAAGGAAAAATAATTCATTTATTACCCAAGACATGATTTAATCAAGGAATGGATAATAAACGGGTAATAAATGGTCATTAGTAAATAATATATGGTATTATATATATATATATATATATATATATGGTTCTATAATCGATTTATATTAAATTATAATTATTATAACATAGGTAGAAATGTTTTTGATGTAATTTGAGACTAAAGGTATTGAATTTCTTGTCTCTTTTTTTTGAGACATATTGAAATTCACCAATCATTTATTTTGTGTGGGGTATATAATGACTCATTGAATTTATATATAATTAACATCCTCCGTTTAATTATATTTAATTTTTAATTTGAGATTATTCTTTAATGTGGCTTGTGATTAAAAATATTACTAAAGTTGTAAGGGATTTTTCATCTCACTTTTATATCTGTCAGATACATGGAATATTCACCATTGTTTCTCATATATAGTGTATATAATATCCATGATTTAATTTTATATTTATTATAAATAATATTATGAGGATTTATTTATCCATTTTCGGATCTCTATTTCAGAGGGTTTATGATTTAAAAGATTCACATGTGGCACATGAGTTTTGCCTCAATTTTCATTCATTGAGACATATGTCATGTTATGCACCCGTATTATTTTATTGGGAGTATATGAATCCACTTTTACATGTAATATAATTAATTAATTTATCCTCATTATATATTTTTTCATTTTACATTATACACTCATAGGGTATATGATTCAATGATAGCAATGTGTTAATGGTTTTATAACAAAATCTCACCATTTATTAGGATTGTTTATGATTATGATTCCAATGATAAAAATTTAGATTTATTTATAAATAAAATTATGAATTTTAGTCTCATATGGTATAGTAATTAGACTACATTATATCCCATCTATTTAATTTTTTTTATATACTAAAGTGTTCAGTTCATTTAAATATAATCATCATTATTTCCCCCTATTGTTGAAAATCCCCTTTTCAACTAATACCATGTTTTCAAAACTTATTTCCAAAAATGTTTGTTATCATTGTTAAAATAATTTAAAATTGATATTTTTACCTATGTTTGAACATATAAAAAATGATTTTGATGTAATGTTAATTTTATTTTCTAATAAATTCCCTTTTGTATTTTACCAATAATATGAATGAAATATTTATTTTAATATTGTACAACATGACAAGCATTTTCCTCTATCTGCACCATTATTTTATTTGAATATTACTTTATATGTTTTCTAGGATATTTTTGATGAAATATATTTCCAAAAACTTTCCAGTTTGAAAAGGCTTTTTCCAATACAAGAAATGAAATTTTCCCCAAAAAATGTTTTAAATAAATATTAAATATTACTTTATTTGTTTTCATTGTTTATTTTGATATAAAATAATTTCCAAAATAATTTAAATATATTAAATTTAAAATTTGACTTCCACATAAAAGTTTCTTTCTTCTTTAATTGTTCAAAGTCTATTATCTTTCATAATAATTTTCCATCTAACTTTACTTACTTTGATATAAATTTTCCATTACTAGGGATTTGATCTAAGGATAAATTTTTTATTCATTACATTAGTTGTTTATGTTTATTGTGAAAATATTTTTATTAAACCATTTTCTCATTCAAGAGTTATACCATGAAATAATTATAATTAATTCCACTTCTTTTTTTTCATTTATTATTAAATGATAAAATAATTAAATGATTGTAAAACTGGTATCTCTTCAATAAGTTATGCTATGATGAAATTCTTATTAAACCTATTTCATTTCATGGGTTATAATATGTTGAATGTTTTGTGATCTTTTAGAAATAATATTTTTTATTCTCATTATGTGATTGGTGGGATTGATATCTCCTTACAATGAATTAGGTAAATATTTTTATATCAAGAGATCAATAGTATTGGATTGGGGAGTCAGCATAATTTTTTATGGTACTTTTTCCTCTTGGATGGTCTTAGTATTGAACCTTCAAAAATATAATGGATTGGGGGGGTGAAACAATTCCACTATGATAACATTAGCAGTGATCCTTGACTACTATGGAAATTATTTTCTTTGATTATCCTTATTCCAAAATTCAATAACTTATTCTAATATTATGATCTCATATATCATGTTCTTTGATTCCCTTATTAATCATGTCTTATGAAATGCAACAACCATAACTATTTAAACGATATTTTTTATAAAAAATATGCGATATATTATTCACATAAAACAATATCAATTTTAATGGATTAAATATAAAATAAAAATGTGACCATGATTATTTTACCATTATATGTAAGTTTGTAAATTATGATTTTTGAACAATGAGTGTTGGGAACTATATTATTAATAGTAATTTAAAGGTTATCATTAGAGTTCAGAAGTAAAATTATGAAATGTTTAATTGATAAATAAATAAGAGTCGATGTCGTCAACAAGTAGATTCATGTTGATTGAATCCAATATGTCAGAACATGGGAGGGTGGTATCATTAGTGGGTTTCCCCACTAAATAATCCCATGTTGAGCATCAACAAGTAGAGCATGAACGAAATCCCCTACTGGATATGTTCATGTTAGTAGAGATTACCACTCGGTCGATGTGATCTGATGAACCCAAAAAAAACGTACACAATCACACACATTACTCGCATAGAATATTTGGGTATAATAATTCATTATGTTTACTGACACTATTTTGTAATTACATTGTTTAAATAAAATTGTTATTCCATCTTTTTTCATTATAAATAGTTTTGCTAAATAAAGTTACAATAGAATTTGATAAATAGATTTTTCAAATAGAAATTTTACATTTCAAAAATGATATAAATATTTTTAATAAACTAATATATTATGAATAATACTTTTATTAATAAAATAATTTTATATATAAACTCTTACTTAAATATAAAAAATAAAATTATTTTATTTTTTTCAAGCATTTGAAATTTTATAATGCATTTTTAATCCGCTATTATTTTTAATCAATATGGATTTTTTATTTTAATATAATAATTATCATATTTATAGAATTATTGTGATAAAATAAATATCCTTTTTGGAAATAGCACACTAAAATTTAGTTAGGGTGAATTTATGAGAATTTTTTAATGATTTTATTTTTTTATGAATAATTAATATACAGATTGAGTTTTTCTGTATGTTAATGACTTCATAATTATTCCATAATGATGTAATAAAAATTAATCAAAATAAAAAAAATTAAAATATAATATTGTATTATTACCAACTATTTTAATATATTTTAGTCTATTACTTAATATATAATTTTCATTCCAAATTCTAAAAAGGAATCATTAACTATAAAATTGTTAATTTTAAAAAACATTAATTTTGTTTTCCAAAATAAGTAATATAAAATGATGGTCGAATAAATTTTATTAAAATAATATAAAATATGTGACATTTATTCAAAATCATAGGATAATACCATGGGATAATACCAGGGTAAAGCCCTTGATTTTTCAATTACCACTAAAAATGTGTCTAAGGATTAAATTTAGAAATAAATAAATAAATCCCCTTATTATTTTATAACCACCCACCCATTTTCCAATTTAAATTCAGGAACATTTCATATTCCATGAAGTATTGATATTTTTAGCTCTCAAGGATTCCCTTAATGGTGTATTTAAGGCCCCAGAGTCCCAATCCTCATGTTTTAGGAACTACTATTCAAGGAAAGTGAAATATCAACTTCCATTTTCCATTCAAGTTCCCTATTTATGTGGTATTATTCAAAATTTACAAAATTATTTTTAATGTCAAATTTATTTTATCATTTTAATATATTAATATTATATTATGAATAGGATACTCGTTTCCCCACTATTTTGACAAATTTCTAAAATGAAAATTTATAACTGTTATGCTGCTGATTTTACTTTTCAAAATTTTACTCTTCTCCAAAAGAAGTTATTTTTTTAATAGAAAAAAAACTTTATTTTATATGGTTACTCACCGTGATGTAATAATTATTAATTTAATTCTAAAATTTACATATATAAAATTATCATTTTCTTTTTTGGTTAATTAATGACATAATGATCTTGTATTTAAGCACTTTTTAAAATGCTTTTATTTTTATCTAAACCAAATTTCTTGTATTCTACATGGTTCATTCAAGAAATGATTAACTATGATCTATGTGAAATAAATTAATTAATAAATATGATGGTTTATTTCTGATCGCACTCTAATTCATTTGGTAAATTATTTAATCTATAGAGATTTCAGGTTTTATATTACCCTGGTGATTAAACTTGGTAAATTTCTATGAATCCTCTATGAAAAACCTTGGTGATTTTGTTATGAATTTCATATTTAAATATTTTTTCCATTTTTACATTATATGATTCCAGTTATTTTTATTATGATATGGCCATTTTCAATTTTCTCATGCCTTTTCTATATTCTTCATTTTATTACTAATATGTATCAATATCACATGTAAACTATTTCCCTTTCTTTATCCTATTAGCCCTTGTGCTCAAAATTTTATTAGATGTATGTCCCTAGGTTATGAGATGTAGAAACACTACTTAGGATGAACCAATTAATAATATTTTCACATTTTCTAGAAGAATGTTTTATGTTTTCATGTAATATTTACCTTATTTCCATGAAATATAACATTAATAAATCAACTCATATGTAAAATGTAATGAAATTATTATTTTAAAAATTTGTGACATTGTATTTGGTAAAAACAATAATATTTTAATTTTTGGAAATTTGGTTTTCAAAACATTAGGAAGAACCCTAGGAAAATATTAACATATAGAAAAATAGACTAGTATTTTATTGAAGTATTAAGTATGTGATTTCTGAGAAATGATACAACTATCTATATATGGAAACTTTTATGTGACTCTCAAATATATTTATCTAGGGGTAAAATAAAAAAACACCACTTTGAGCTAGAAATGAACAAGAATGGGTGCAAGAAAATGGTATTTTTAGCACAAATGGTTTGTAAATATTCAAGAATACGTTTGGTTAATCAAATTATTTTTATAAACAATTATAATTTATTTGTAGTAAATGTTATAATTGTGAATAATTAACATAAATATATTTTATTTATAAAAATATTTTTTTGAGTTATAAGATTGTTAATAGAAACATGTTTACCACAAAGTTTTATTATTTTAGAATGTGGTGGGAAATTGGAGGAACTGTCTAAATGCTGAGCGTAATAAACCATGCACTAACTCCCTCCAATAGAAGATAGTATAGGAAACATCATAATAATGATGATTAAACAAACTTGAGTTATGAGAAATAACATTAATGAAGATGAGACACCTAATTCACCTAAAAGGGAAAACTTTCCATTAGGTAATTTATGCCTCAACCTCCACCTTCTTTCTATGGATATAACAACCCATTGATTGTGGAGAAATAGATATTATCTATAGATAATATCATTTCTATACTTTTATATTCAGAGAAATAGAATGTCATCGTAGCTATCTACTGGATAGAGGGAGAAGATGAATAGTGTTTAGGACTGGTGAAAAACAAGAACCCCGGAAGGGAGACTAATTATATGGGATGGGAAGAGTTTAACAAACATTATTCAATAAATATTTCCATTGTTTGATGAGATTAAAAGGAGAGAAATATTTTATAGAGTTTAATTAGAAGTAAAATGAATATATGGGAATTTATGAGATGAAATTTACAAGGATTTCTCAAAACACGTTTATACTTTTCATAGATCCTAATAGAATGATTGAAATATTATTTAGTGGACTAATACCCTATCTATGTTAAAATCTAGCTAATTGATACAATTATTTTTAGAAGGAGATATTGTTCAGTGCTATGAAGGATGATATGGGGATTAGATAAACATAATGGTCGCATAGATCGAATGAAATGAACATATATTTGGATCAAAACATAGGGAGTAACTTTGATCTTGGAAGAGGAAGAATGAAAGTGCAACTTCCAACATGTAATAAATGTAGGAAGAACCATTCAAGGAAGTATCTTCTCAGGATTTAAAATTTTTATTAGATCAGAGGAGATGGAAATATTTCTTGTAACTCTTATATTGAGGTTATTGCTTAACTTTTCAACACTAATGACAAAGGGATGATGGTGTCGGCCTAGCCTAAAGTCTAGTCATTCATGTGTGGACATATTGGGTGTATTCTAATCACTGTCTAAATTCCAAAGATAATGGAGGTAAATCACCATAAACCCCACCATATTACAGTGGAAAAATGTTGGACATTTTATATCACAATTGATGAAGTTGGTGCTCAAAATGATGCGGTGGTTTATAATCTCATTTTTTCCACAAACACAGCAATTACATTTTTTTGATTTCAGTTCTATGCATTCTGTTATTTCTACAATGTTTAAAAAGAGTTTAGAATCAATCCTTGATCTCCTATAAATAGATTTATTAGTAAAGACTCATGGAGGGATTATCCATGTATCAATAATGTGTAGATACTCTAGTATTCACATTAGTGAGCACAATTTCATTTAAAATCTTGTAGTCATTCCCAAACTAGAATTTGAAACTATATAAGAGATGGACCGAATCACAAAATATTATACTGATATTATAAAAATATATCCATTACATATCAGTGGTATTTAATGGATAACCTACACTTTTTTTCAATGAAGGAATATATTGGCCTGAGATTTGTTTAGAAGCACATCATGTAGCCTTAATTAGAGAGGTGATCAGTGAAGAAAAAGAAATAAATAAAAGTGTATGATTAAAAAATTCCCACATCATTCTGGAATACATCGATTTATTTCCCTTGGAGTTACCTTGAACTCCCTCTAAAAGGGAGGTTGAGTTTTCCATTATGCTAATCCCTGGATCTAAGATGAAATCAAAGAAATTATATAGAATGGAAAATGTGGTGCTGGAAGAATTAATGAAATAACTCCAAGATCTTTTGGAGAAGGGGTTTCTCATACCGTGTGTGTATCTTGGGGATCATAAATAATCATTGTGATGAAAAAGGATGGATTAATGAAACTATTAATTGATTATAGAGAACATAATGAGATCAAAATTATGAACAATTAGTCTCTTCTAATAATAGATGATTTATTTAACAAGCTTCATGTGTCTCAATTCATTTGCACCATTTTTCATCGATCTAGTAATGAATAATTGAGGGACACGAAAGAAGCTATTATAAAGACATCCATCTGATATATATATAGGAATTATGAGTTTTTTGTTATTCCATTCAGATTGACTAACAATCCTACTATATTTATGGATATGGTGAATGTCATTTTTAATGACTACCTTGATAGCATTATAGTAGTGTTTATTGATGATATTATAATATATTCTAAATGGAATGTGTATCATGAGGATCATGCAAGGTTTATGTTAAAAAATACGAGGAAGGGGATGCTATTTGGAAAGTTCATCAAATCTAAATTTTTGTTACAATAAGTTTCTTTCTTGGGTAACATATTGACCATTGTATGAATCACAGTTGACCCTGTATAGACAAAGGTTATAATAGAGTGGTATCATCCTACTAGTATACTTGGTTTAAAAGAATATTATAAGAGGTTTGTGAAAATATTTCATGAATTTCTAAACCACTAACAATGTTAACTAGAAAAGGGGAAATTTTCACATGGGAAAAAGAGTGAGAATAAAGTTTCCAAAAGCTAAAAAATAGATTGGTTACTAAACCATTGTTAACTCTACCCTCTATAAAAATTTAATTCAGTATATTTAGTGATGCATCTATGAATGGGATTGGGTGAACACTCCTGAACATTGAGAAGGTGATTGCTTCTGTATCTCGAGAATTGAAGCCTCGTGAGCAGAATTATACTATGCATGACCAAGAGCTTGATGCAGTTTTTTTACCTCAATATATGTATCCTCTATCTATATAGGTATAAATTTGATATATACATTGACCACCAATGTTTGAATTATATTTTTAGAAAAAAGTAACTTAACAAGAGAGAGAAGATATGGTTGGAACTTTTTTAAGGAACAATTTACTGAATAGTGAAAATAAAGTACGATTGCATGATTCTAAAAGATGGAATATTATTAAAATGTTTTTCATAAAAAGGCAGAAATTCTCCAGGAAAATCATCCCACCATCTAATGACCTGGTTGACTCCCTTATTGGCAAGACCGTCAGCTACTATATTTTCTTTATGAAATGCATGTGTGATAATGTTGTTGGTTTCTGAAAGGAGAGAAAGAAAACACATCCAATGAGAACTATGTGACCAGGCACAATGCGCCACACCCTTCTAGATATCTTGGAAAATAATGGATGAATCACTTTCAATCCAAATATTGTTCCAACCATTCTCCTTATCAAAGAAAATAGTGTATATGAACCCCCTTCATTTCAGCTTCACTGATGCATTAATTAAGAAAACCCATGTCGTTTTAGAAATGATGAGGGATCAAGGATATCCTTTTATCAAGGACCATGTAAGGATGAACATTGGAATCCAAGGGGAAGGTTGATCATCGTACCAATACAAATTTATATCTCAACCATAATTAATATATAAGATCACAAAATATCAAAGAGAACATCATTTATTACATAATATTATAGTTAATGTGATGAATGGTAAGTTTCTTGAGTTCAATATTATCAAGGTGGTGTACTAAAAATTCATACAAGGATATGTATAAAATATATTCCATAAATAATGAATGATATGATGGATGAAGATCATAACTCTACATTATCTATAAATCCTGGAATAGCTACAATGTATAGGGACCTTCATGATAATTATTGGTAGGATAACATGAAATGAGAGATTGTTAACTACACCTAAAGGTTCCTAGTTTCTAAACAAGTGAAGGAAGAGTGAAAAAATCCAAAATATGTATTAAAAAATCTACAAATACCTACATGAAAGTAGGACAATATCACTATGAAATTTGATAATGGTCTCCTGATAAAATCAAAAGAAAACAATGTGATATTAGTTATTGTGGACCATCTCACAAAGACTTCCCATTTTATCACTATCCGGGAAGACATATTTCTTTATCAACATACCATGATTTATGTAATGTAAGTGGTGAGGTTCTATTTATTTTGACTTTATATAATTTCTGATCATGATACAAAGTTCACATGAATATTCTTGAGAAGTATTCAACTTGTTATGAGTACTGAATTAAATTTCTGTTGGGCATGTCACCCCTAAACTGATCGTCAAACTGAAAGGACTATTAACACACTAAAGAAAATGCTATGAATAATATCAATTGAATTCAATGTTGGAAGGAATAAAAATATCCCATTATTTTAGTTATCATACAACAACTACATCAATTTGAATATTCAAATTGAATTCTTTGAAGATATAAATGGGAAGCGATGTAGAACTCCTACATTTAGGAAGTTGTTTATGAGAAAAAGTTTCTTAGGCAAGAGTTTAAGATAGAGGTGACATAAACGGTTCATTCCAACCATAAACACGTAACTCCCACCCATAATTGGTAGAATATCTATGATGACCATTGTTGGTGCGACTTGTGGTTTTTTGTTAGAGACAAAAATTTTCTTAAAATATAACGTTGGAATAGATTCAAGCAGTTTTTGAAGAACTGTATGCTTAGACCCAGATACATTGGCCCATATGAAATCCCTAATCACATAGAAGTAGTGTCAAATCAACTTTAACTTCCACAAACATCTAGCACTAATTCAAGGGTTTATCCATGTTTCTCTCTTTCAGAAGTCTGTACGTAAACCATCACATATAATAAATACAGAGGTGGTATAATTGGAACATGAACTCTCATTTGAGGAGTATCCAGTGTAGGTATTGGAAAATAGAGACACAGTTCTACATGATAAGAGCACTCAACTCCTTAAATTATTATAGAGGAACTATATATATTATGATGTGACATGGGAACCAAATGAGACAATGAGGCAGAAGTACATACAATATTCTCATTTGGGTAAATGAGTTGAAATTTCTGGGACAAAATCATTTAAGGGGGAAGAATGTAACAACCCGAACATTTTGAACAATAATAGTTTTCCTGAAATTGTGTGTTATATTCTTCAAAACAAGGTAATGTCAGGTTGAATAAAGTTATGATAAATATAAATTTTATCATATGGGTTCAATAGTTATATAAACATTGAAAATTTATGAATTTTGGACAATATGACCTTATTGAACTATACACTTGATAATAATTTTAATGTTATCATAAAAGTTTATATGTAACATTTTGACAAAGAACAATTGATACTAAAATTAGTGTCAATAGATTCAACCTGCAAAGTCGTTCTTTTTGAATACCATCTATCATAACATGACAGGATGGTATCACCATTATTGTTTACACTTGATCATTCCAAATCCAAGATTTAACATGTAAATCATGAACAAAATCATCTATGGGAGAAGTTCAGAGTAGTAGTGATTACTACTCAGTCGATGTTAGCCAATGCACCCCGTAAAACAAATAGCATTGCACAAATTACTAGTAATTCATACATGGGTGTAATAAGGGTTTGTGTTCCCCATCCTGAGGGTGTAATTCTACTATTTAAGTGAAATATTTATTCCATCATTTCTGTTTAATAATAGTTTCCATAATTAAAATTAGATACAATTTGATAAATTGCTTTTATTGGAAAAAACATTTACATTATAAAAATAAATTAAATAATTTTACTAAATTATGATATTATGAAAAAATAAATATTTTAATAATATATTGTGTTGAAAAAATATTATTTAAATAATAATTAAAATCTTTTTCATGTGTCAAAAATTTTACTATGCATTTTCAACCCACTATTATTTTTAATAAATAATGATTTAAATATATCAATTTTATAATTATAATAGTTAGAGAATTATTATGATAAAATAAAAATCATTTTTTGAAATTATCATGTCGAAATTAGGTTAGGAAGAATTTATGAAAATTTTCAAAAATGTATTACTTTTAACATGAAACAAAAAAATATTATTGAAGTTTTCAGTGTGTGAGTGACATCACAAATATTTCATAATGATGTAATAATTAATTAAATAAAATCCACAACATAAAATTATTTATTTTATTAATATCAATTATTTTTAATGATTTTAATCAATTTCCAAATATATTATTTTCTTTCCAACTTCTAAAATGAAATGATTAACATTAAAATTATTTTGTTTTAAAATGTTATTCTCCATTCCAAAAATAATAATATAAAATTATGGTAGACTCATATGGGATAAAAACATAAAATAATTCTCAAGAATCCAAAACCACGGGAAAACCTATGGTTTTTTATTTACCACTACCTAGGTGTCTAAGGCATAAACTTAGAAATTAAAATACAAATCCCCTACACTTTCTTGAAGCACTAACCCATTATTCCATTTCTTTTCATGCCCATTTCTTCCTCCAAAAAAATATAATAGTTTTAACTCCCAAGGACTCCTCCCAAGGTTATCCTCAAGCACACATGTTCTTGATCATCATATTTTAAGAACTACTCTTCAAGGTAAGGTAAATATCTAATTCTCTTGTCCATTTAAGATTATGCTTGATATAGTATATCGTTAAAACTTCCATACTATGTTCTTCTATAAAATGTATTTTACCCTTTACTGTATAAATATTATTTAATTTAATGGGTTACCCTTATCCCCTCTTTTTTTACATTTTTCTAAAACTAAAATTTATACCAGTTATGTTTTTTTATTTTACTTCTCAAAATTTTTATCTTCTCCCCATAATATTCCATTTTATTTTTTTAGAATACCCAAAAATATTTATTTTCTTGTGCAATTCACTATGATGTAATAATTATTTATTGAATTCTAAAATTTACAAACAAAAGACCCTGATTCTATTTCTATGGTTTATAAATGACATTTATATCTTGTCTTTTTGAAATTTTTAAAAGCCATGATTTTTATCAGAATCTAATTTAATATAATCTCCAAATGTTATTAAAAAATTTTATATTACAATCTATTTGGATCACATTAATTACTAAATATTAATGGTGTTCCCTTATAGAATTCCATGAATTTTCCTAGAATTGTATCTCTAAAAAATGACTTCTTTTACGATACCTTAGTGATTAACATTGGGAAATTTTTATGAAACCTTGGTGAAAAAACATGGTCATATTATTAATAATGTCTCATTTAAATGATGTCGCCACGTTTCCATGTTATAATTCAGGTTATTTTTATAATGATATTCCCTTTTTTATTTTTCCCATGATTTTAATATATTCATTATGTTCATATTTATAATTCACAAGATCACATGTAAATTGTTTATATAGCGACCCAGACTTTTCTTACATTACTATTACATCATTTTAAAGTTAAAAAACATAATAGAGTTACACATACAAGATCCAAAGTTTTAGTGTCTTGGGAAAACTAGGACCATACATAACAAATACAACATCAAGTACAAACATTTATTTAATTTATTCTTCACTAGCTTCTTAGTGGAACTTGTCATCTCCTTAGTACATGCAGCCACCTAAGGATATACATCAAAAGGGGTGAGCTATAATCCCAGTAATAGGATAGATAAGAACAATATAGCATGGGGTGAGCAAAATAATAACATAGGAAAAATATCATGAACATGAGATGAGCATAAATAAAACACTTGAAATGTGGAAATGCATAAAAATGAAACATCATGTCTTAGTGGTTAACTACCACACATACTTGTGAACCAAGATAGAATATTTTTCACTCATTATTTCACATTTACTCATGAGTTTCATCACTTTACCCAATGCATTGGAGCGCTATATAATTCTGGGCGCACCCATCACATTTAAACATTCACATTGCGCTATATAATTCCGGGTGCACCTGTCACATCATAACATTATCATTTATCATTCTTGCCACAATGAACATATAACATAAATCAAAATAATGAACCCATGAAAATTAATGGGTTTCATCTCATAATAACACATTCATAATAATTCAGTTCCAAAAAGAAAGAGGGAATAACACACATGTTACCAGAACCGTCCACTTTGAGTGAGAAGTAAAAGGGGTGTTCTTAAAAGAAGAGTTATTTTGGAAAACATTTTTTTGGACATAAAAACCAGTGACAAACATCTATATCATAGAAAATTAAATTCAATGATGAAAAAATTTTCTTTGAGGAGTAACCATATCAAAAATGGAGTGAAAGAGGGAGAACTCGAAGGAAGTAAATTGGGTTCGAGATTTCCCCTTACCTTGTACTCGAATGCCCCCTTCTCTTTAATGTCCTATATAATGACATTATATTCATTAATTAGAAATTCAATAACCTTTTATACATTAATAGTGTTCATTATGGTTTCATTATGTCATATTATGTACCTTTGGATGACTTATAGAGTTTAAAAACATTGATTGGGGATGTTCGTTTTTATTGTTTTCTTGAGTGGTCCACTTGTATTCTTTAATTGAAGTTCAGGTAGATCATGGGTAAACATCTAGAAATTATATTAAATGTTATTAGTGATATTACAGGATCTTTAATGATTTTATAATGAATCATATTAGATCCATGTGGGTGAATCATTAGATAAGAATTAAATGATGATTATTTGGGTTAATTTGAGCGGTTTTTGGATCACAACGAACTTGTTTTAACCTTTCACTTAGTAATATGGCCATAGGTTATTTCCATAACTTAAAATAGAACATAATACATATAAAATATTCTGTTTCAACCATAAAAATGGTTTCATGACCAGATCCGATTGTAGAAATGGAAGAAGAGAGCATGTCATTTTTGAAGGTGATAAATTAACACCTCATGAACAACGTTCTTTTTAATAAAATAAAAGGGAGAGGGAAAGGGGGTTAGATGATATAATATCCCTTTAGAATCATAAAATTCCTTTATATTTATAATTATGGAGTTACAATACAATTTAGATGATGATAGGTGGGGAGAGATCAAGAAATGAACATGGACATGAAAGGAAATTAAAGGAGAAGAGGGAGAGAAATTACCTCTTAAATCATCCTCTTGAGATCCTCCTTGAAGAAGCTACTATTGGTATTTTGATAAGACCAAAAGTTTTTTGACGTGGGGGAGGTGCTAGGGAAGATTTTTGGGAAGAGTTTAGAGAAGTCTTGGAGCTTGAGACGTGTGAGGAAATGAGGGAGTGAAGGGTGGTATTTATAGTGGAGGGGAGAGGGGTTTCCCTAATATAAAATTGATTAGTTTATTATTTCCCCACAAGATAAGGAATAGCGAGTCTTTAAAGACCAAGAATAGTAATTTTATAATGTAATCCCGAACCAAGTGGTCTAACATCAGTAGAACATCAAACATGACCCTATAATTAGCTTATTTGGCTTATTTTGTAAATTACAGTATTTCACTATTCATCAAAAATTCAAGTATCTTAGAAAAATCCCAAAAATTTACCCCAACCATTTTTCGATGTGTATAATCCAAAAAGGAAGTCCATTTTTTAAAAATAATTTTTTAAATACTATTAATTTAATATTTAGTTAATATCATAATTTACTTAGAAAAATAGTTTTTAAAATTAAAACTGATTTTATAGTTCTTTCAAAAATTACGTAGGGTCTTATAAAATTATCTAAAAAGAATAAGACATTGATTAAATAATTTATAAATACATTTTAGGGAAATAAATATTCTTTTAAATTAATTAATTAATAATAATTAATTATTTATGACTTACAAAATACCAAAACGTTTACTAAGGTTAAATTGTCACTTTCTAAGATGTCTAAATTTTATTTTATTATTAATAGGTAATTTTACTCTTATGTTAGATGATTTAATATTCATAAGGTTCATATTAATATTCATAAGGGTATGTTACTATTCATAAGGGTAGGTCACTATTCACCAAAAATTATTTTTGTTTCATTAGACTCCAAAAATCACCTTGAACACAACCGTGTATGTCGGATTTTTGAAATTCCAAACATAGGGGTCAAAAAATTATGTTTAAAGGTCACTTATCACTTAGTAGTTCATTATTTTGTGTTTTCATGTTATTTTATGACATAAATATAAGAAGGGAATTTTCATTGAAAAACTTTGGGTCATTACATTCTTCCCCCCTTAAGAAATTTTGGCCTCGAAATTTCACTTTACACAAACATGTGAGGGTACTTCTCCATCATTTCCTCTTCTGGTTCTCAAGTTGCTTCCTCAAAATTATGGTTCCTCCACAATACTTTGACAAGATGGGTTGTATTTTTGGGTAGAACCTTATCACTTCGATCCAGAATCTTTATTGGATGCTCCTCATAGAAGAAATCATCTTCCATCAGCACCACCTCTGAGTTTAGTACATGTGAGGGGTTTGGTATGTACTTCCTCAGTAGTGATACATGAAACACATCATGAAATTGATCCATATTAGGTGGAAGTGCAAGAAGATAGGCCACAGCTCTTATGCGGTCAAGGATCTCAAAGGGGCCAATGTACCTTGGGCTTTGCTTCCCTTTCTTCCAGAATCGCATGACTCTCTTCCATGGAGATATTCGAAGGAATAATTTTTCTCCAACATCAAAATCCATGTCCCTTCGACGATTTTCAGCATAGCTCATTTGCCGACTTTTAGCAGCATTGATGTGTTTTTGGATGACTTGAACCTTCTCTGTCATCTCTTGAACAAGATCGGGTTCAAGTAGCTTTATTTCTCCAACTTCATCCCAACAGGTTGGAGTTCTACATCGCTTTCCATACAGAGATTCATATGGAGCCATCTGAATACCTGAGTGGAAGCTATTATTGTATGAGAACTCAACCAATGGGACATACTGATCTCAACCACCTTTGAATTCAAGAGAGCAGGATCTTAGAATATCTTCAAGCGTCTGAATAGTCCTTTCAGACTGTCCATCAGTTTGGGAGTGATAGGTTGTGCTGATATTTAATTCAGTACTCAAAGCATGTTGAAGGTTCCTCCATAATTTAGATGTGAACCTTGGATCACGGTCAGAGACAATTGAGAGTGGAACACTATGCAGTCTCACAACTTCCTTTACATATATCCTTTCAAGTTGTTCAAGAGAGAGGTCTTCCCGAATAGTGATAAAATGGGCAGTCTTGGTGAGTCGGTCAGCCATAGCCCATATCACATTATTTTCTTTTGATACCTTTGGGAGACCCGTGAAAAAGTCCATAGTAAGATTTTCCCATTTCCACATGGGTATACGTAATGGCTGCATCATAACTTTGGACTTTTGTCGCTCAGCTTTAACTTGTTGACATACCAAGCACCTTGATATATATTCCACAATCTCCTTCTTCATGTTATACAACCAGAAGTGTTCCTGGAGATCACGGTACATCTTGGTACACCCAGGATGGATAAAGAAAGTTGAGCTATGTGCATTTTCCAATAGCTCCTTCTTTATCCTGGGTGATGAAGGCACACAAAGCCGCGTTCCAAACCGAATCACACCATCATCGTCGATATGGAAATCTTGCAGCTTCCCTTCCTTTACTGCATTCACCCTCTTTTGTATATCCACATCACCCCATTGTGCTTCCTTAATCTTCTCTTGGATGGATGGTTTCGCAATAATTTGGGCAAGGTAGGATGTATCCCCTCCCCCTTATGATTTCCAAATCCATTCTTTACATATCCAAGAATATATGGTCTTTCTCAATCTGCAACATGGATAGAGTAACAGGTTCTTTTCTGCTTAGAGCATCAGCTACCTTGTTCGCCTTTCCAGGATGATAATGAATAGAGCAATCATAATCCTTGATTTTCTCTAACCATCTCCTTTGATGCATATTGTGCTCCTTTTGTGTGAATATATACTTTAGGCTCTTGTGGTCGGTGTATATTTCACACTTCTCACCATAAAGGTAGTACTGCCAGATTTTAAAGGAAAAAATCATGGGTGACAGCTCTAGATCATGTGTCGGGTAGTTCTGCTGATGGATCTTCAATTGTCGTGAGGCGTAGGCTATCACATTATCATTTTTCATGAGTACACAACCCAAGCCTTTCTTTGGATCATCACTTTATATCACAAAACATTCTCCACTTTTCGGTAGTGTGAGTACAGGTGCAGTGATCAGCCTTTTCTTTAGCTCCTTGAAGCTTCCCTCACATTCTTCTGTCCAGACATACTTTACCCCTTTCCTTGTTAACTTAGTTAGCAGGCTTGACAATCGTGAGATGTTTCTCACAAAATGTCGGTAGTACCCAGCTAATCTAAGAAAACTATGGATTTCAATAACACTAAAGGGCATGGGTCATTCCTCAATTTCCTTTGTCTTTTAAGGGTCCCCAGAAATTCCCTCATTTGTGATCAAATGTCCCAAGAATGTGACTTGATTCATCCAAAAGTCACACTTTCTGACCTTGGTATACAACTTCTCCTTTCTCAATGTCACCAACACAAGTCTTATATGTTCTTCATGTTCCTACTTGCTCTTAGAGTAGATGAGAATATCATCGATAAACACTAACACAAATTTTTTGAGGTATTGCCTAAAGACTCTATTCATCAAATCCATGAAGATTGCAGGGGTATTAGTAAGTCCAAAGGGCATCACGAAAAACTCATAGTGCCCCTACCTTGTACGGAAGGTATTCTTATGAATATCCTTCTTCTTCTCCTTTACTTGATGATATTGAGAAAAAAGATCCACCTTTGAGAAGTATTGAGCTCCTCTTAACTAGTCAAATAAGTCATCAATCCTTGGGAGATGATACTTTTTCTTTATGGTGATCTTATTGAGTTCCCGATAATCGATACACAGCTGCATGTTTCCATCCTTATTCTTCACAAAGAACACTGGTGCACCCCAAGGTGATGCACTAGGGCGTATGAACCCTTTGTCCAGATGCTCTTGAAACTACTTCTTCAAATCCTTCAGTTCGATAGGAACCATCATATAGGGGCACTTTGAGATAGGAGTAGCTCCGGGTATGAGTTCAATTGAGAAATATACCTCACAATCCAAGGGAATCTTGGATAACTCTTCTGGAAATACATCATTGTATTCCATCACGATGGGAATTTCCATAAGGTTGTAACTTTCCTTCAACTCAACCATTTGGGCGAGGTATGCTTCTTCATAGGGAATCATCACCCACACCAAGGAAGGATTTTTCAAAGGAGATTCATGATCTTCCTTGCATTTCTAGAGGAGAATGGGATGGTTCGGAATATGAAAATATATTTCCTTTTCCGAAAGTTGATATATGCTCTATATAACGAGAGCCAATCCATTCCCATTATAGCGTCAAATTCCACCAAGGGAAGCATTACGAGATTTTCCAGAAGAATCTTCCCACATACGCCAATAAGAGAAGAGTCAAACACTTAGGTTGAAAAGATTTCACCACTTGGTGTTTTTACAGATATCTCTACTTCAAGGTTTCGAGGCTTTGATTCTATAGTTCTAGAAAACTTGCAAGATTTAAAGGAATGCGTAGAACAAGAATCAAATAATACTTTTTCCATTCTTGAGTGAATAGGAAGTGTACCTTGTATGACTTCATTATCATGCTCCACCTCCGTAGTAGTGGTGGCATAAGAATTCTCTTGTTACTTTGGATTTGGTGGTTGTTGACGCTGATTACCCTCGAGAGCTTGAGGTTTAGTGCACTGGTTTTCATAGTTCCATAGCTCCTTACAGTTGTAACATTGAACCATGAGTGGTTCTCTCCTTTCATCGGCTACATTCTCCTTCCTTTTCATGTCTTTTCGACACTCTTGATCATGTTGTCTTTCCTTACCACACTTGAAGCATTTCTCGGTCCCTTTTAGGTAGTTCCCATTGTGCAACTTTCCACATTT
This sequence comes from Viscum album, assembly GCA_963277665.1. Classification (NCBI taxonomy): domain Eukaryota; kingdom Viridiplantae; phylum Streptophyta; class Magnoliopsida; order Santalales; family Viscaceae; genus Viscum; species Viscum album. Next base: position 1,971,942,116 of record OY728138.1, read on the forward strand.
TGTGCATGTGGGTTGTTGATTTTTCTTCCCACCTTTATCATTATATCCAATAGCTTGAAACTCCATCTTTCTTTTCTTATCACCATTACCATGAGACCATTCTCCAAACTCCATATCCACTTTGATAGCACACTGAACAACTTCTTCATAACTCCCAAAGTCTCTAATTTCAAGAGCCTTTCGAAGGTGTGGTTTTAATCCACTAAAGAATCTATTAATTTTGCTATAATTTTTCATAACAAAACCTGAAGCATACCTTGAAAGCCTTGTGAAATTCGCTTCATAGGTTGTGACAGATTCTCTTTCTTTTTGCATGATCTCTATGAATTCTATATCCATATTCATGCGAAGAGTTTGTGGGAAGTACTTATTAAGAAACATTATCTTAATGTATTCCCATTCTATCTCTTCAATTTCCTCTCTTGACATGGTGTTCTTAATCAAAGCCCACCATTGATTAGCTTCTCCATGTAGAGGATAAATGGATAGAGTCACCTTCTTCATCTCAGAACAGTGAAGAACAGAAAAGATCTTCTCTATAGAGTTTACCCACTGTTCCTCAACTAGTGGATTAGAAGATCCACTAAACTTCAGTGGTCATTGCCGCATAAAACATTCGATAGCCAGTTGCTCCCTCGTTGGCGAAGGAGGACGTTCCCCATTATAATGGTTATTGTTCATAACCTGAGATAATTGGGTAATAATTTTATTGAAGTTTTGAACTCCACCTCCCAAATCATTGGGGATGTCATTCGGGAAATCGTTGCATTGGCCCTCACAAGAGTTGTTGGCCTGATTTCTCGTGGTTCCCAGCATTTTCTAAAATATAAAAGGTTAGAACAAAACATAAGTAAAAGAGTCATGAATAAATTATTCATTTAGACAATTATAACAAAAAAATAACATATGGGATCCCTAGGTAAATATTCTCGTGTGCGTGTTTTTTACTTAGTCTCATACTAGAGGTTTTCTCTTGGGTTCACTAATCCTAATTCCCAAATTAACTAAACCTTGCCTCTGATACCAACTATAGTGACCCAGAACTTTCTTAAATTACTATTACATCATTTTAAAGATAAAAAATATAATAGCATTACACATAGAGGATCCAAAGGTTTAGTGTCTTGGGAAAACTAGGACCATACATAACAAATACAACATCAAGCATAAACATTTATTTAATTTATTCTTCACTAGCTTCATAGTGGCACTTGTCATCTGCTTAGTACATGTACCCACCTGAGGATATACATAATAAGGGGTGTGGTAGAAGCCCAGTAAGAGGATAGATAAGAACAATATAGCATGGGGTGAGCATAATCATAACATAGGAAAAAGATCATGAATATGAGAGGAGCATAAATAAAACACTTAAAATGTGGCAATGCATAAAAATGAAACATCATGTCTAAGTGGTTAACTACCACACATACTTGTGAACCAAGCTAGAATCTTGTTCACACATCATTTCACATTTACTCATGAGGTTCATCACTTTACCCAATGCATTGGAGTGCTATATAATTCTGGGTGCACCCGTCACATTTAAACATTCACATTGCGCTATATAATTCTGGGTGCACCCATCACATCATAACATTATCATTTATCATTCTTGCCACAATGAACATATAACATAAATCAAAATAATGAACCCATTAAAAGGAATGAGTTTCATCTCATAATAACACATTCATAATCATTTTATTCCCAAAAGAAAGAGGGAATAACACACATGTTACAAGAACCGTCCACTTTGAGTGAGAAGTAAAAGGGGTGTTCTTAAAATAAGAGTTCTTTTGGAAAACATTTTGTTGGACATAAAAACCATTGAAAAACATGTATATACTAGAAAGGTAAAGGAAATTATTAACAAATGATCTTTGAGGAGTAACCATATCAAAAATGGAGTGAAATAGGGAGAACCCGAAGGAATAAAATTGGGTTCGAGATTTCCCCTTACCTTGTACTCGAATGCCCCCATATCTTTAATGTCCTGTATAATGACATTATATTCATTAATTAGAAATTACAGAACCTTTTATACATTAATATTGTTCATTATGGTTTCATTATGTCATATTATATACCTTTGTATGACTTATAAAGTTTAAAAACATTGATCAGGGATGTTCGTTTTTATGGTTTTCTTGAGTGGTCCACTTGTATTCTCAAATTGAAGTTCGGGTAGATCATGGGTAAACATCCAGAAATGATATTACATGTTATTAGTGATATTAAAGGAGCTTCAATTATTTTATAATGAATCATATTAGATCCATGTGGGTGAATCATTAGATAAGAATTAAATGATAATTATTTGGGTTAATTTGAGCGGTTTTTGGATCACAACGAACTTGTTTTAACTTTTCACTTAGTAATATGGCCATAGGTTATTTCCAGAACTTAAAATATAAGATAATACATATAAAATATTCTGTTTCAACAATAAAAATGGTTTCATGACCAGATCTGAATGTAGAAATGGAATAAGAGAGCATGTCGTTTTTGAAGGTGATAAATTAACACCTCATGAACAACATTTTATTTAATAAAATAAAAGGGAAAGGGAAAGGGGGTTGGATTATATAATATCCCTTTAGAATAATAAAATTCTAGTAGATTTATAATTCTGGAGTTACAATACAATTTAGATGAAGATAGGTGGGGAGAGATCCAGAAATGAACTTGAACTTGAAAAGAAATTAAAGGAGAAGAGGGAGAGAAATTACCCCTTATATCTGCCTCTTGAGATCTTCCTTAAGGAAGATAGTATTGGTCTTTTGATGAGACCAGCATCTTTTGGAAATGGGGGAGGGGATAGGAAAGTTGTTTCGGCAGAATTTAGAGAATACTTGGAGCTTGAGAGGTGTGAGGAAATGAGGGAGTGAAGGGTGGTATTTATTGTGGAGGGGAGAGGGGTTTCCTTAATATAAAATTGATTAGTTTATTATTTCCACACAAGACAAGGAATTGTGAGTATTGAACGACCAATAATAGTAATGTTATAATGTAATACCAAACCAAGTGGGCTTACATCGGTAGAACATCACACATGACCCTATAATTAGCTTATTTAGCTTATTTTGTAAATTACGGTATTTCACTATTTATCAAAAAATCAAGTACCTCAGAAAAATCCCAAAAATTTACCCCAACCATTTTTTGACCTGTAGAATCCAAAAATGAAGTCCATTTTTTAAAAATAATTATCTAAATACTATTAATTTAATATTTAATTAAAATCATAATTTACTTAAAGAAATAGTTTTTAAATTTAAAACTGATTTTATAGTTCTTTCAAAAATTATGTAGGGTCTTATAAAATTATCTAAAAACTATAAGATATTGATTCAATAATTTATGAATACATTTTAGGAAAATAAATATTCTTTTAAATTAATTAATTAATTATAATTATTTATTTATTACTTACAGAATATCAAAACGTTTACTAAGGTTAAATTGTCACTTTCCAAGATGTCTAAATTTTATTTTATTATTAATAGGTAATGTTACTCTTATGTTCGATGATTTACTATTCATAAGGGTCATATTACTATTCATAAGGGTATTTTACTATTCATAAGCATAGGTCACTATTCACCAAAAATTATTTCTGTTTCATTAGACTCCAAAAATCACCTTGAAGACAACCGTGTATGTCGGATTTTCAAAATTCCAAACATTGGGGTGACAAAATTATGTTAAAAGGTCACTTATCACTTTTTAGTTCATTATTTTGTGTTTTCATGTTATTTTATGACATAAATATAAGAAGGGAATTTTCATTGAAAAACTTTGGGTTGTTACAGTTTACCTTGCTTCCCCTTACTTGAACTTATGTTCACGCTCTCCAATGATGAATGTTACCATGTTATGAAATGCAGTTAAAGTACCTCAGATGAATCAATTTGGAATACTTTGACGTTTATTAGGATAATGTTTTGTGTTTTTAGTTAGAATTTACCAAGTTTCTAAGAAACTAAATGATAAATGATCCTATATTTTTTATTATATAATGAAAAGGATATTTATTAAAATGGTGGGATGTTATATGAATAGCTAAAATTTATTCCATGACTCAGTGTTATTAACACTAATATGAAAATTATAGTTTTAATATGATATGATCCTATTATCATACCCTTATATTCATGTTATTCTTATGTAACTCCATTGTTTACCCTTACTGAGCATCACATCTCACACATTCTAATATTTCCTTTCACCATATTATGATAAAAGGATTTAATTAGGTTTTTTTGTGAAAATTTTAAAATAAAAGATAGTTAGTTGAAATTTTATAGATCATTCGCCATATTATAATATTTTTGACCTAGAATCCAATTAATCTAAATTATTATAGGCATTGGGTATGTGTTTTTTTAATGTATTAAATATTAATCTATGAAGATGTAATATCAATGTATGAAATATAGGGGTCACTACAATTTTAATCCAAATTACTAGCAATGAATTTATTATTTACATTCATTTATTATAATGAAAATCATCGACATCATCCATGTTAAATAATTTTAAAATAATTTAATATTTTAGTACATGTGAATGAATTATAGGGAAATCAACTTCATATTTCAATTAAAATCCTTTCACTAAAATACTAAAAATATATCACAAGATTAAAACTAGCAATTCTTAATATTATAAAACTAACATACTCTAAATGGACTTTTTTACTCATGGAAAATTTATTATCTCACAGGTGTCATTGGAATATAATGAATCTACTAAATTATATTTAGCTGATATCCACTTAACAGAAACATATAGTTATTTCATTTCTTTTATGATTTAGTGTTCTAATCAATTTATGACATGAATATAGTGAATATCATGATGATATAATATACCATGTATAGGACTCTAAAATCCAATCACAACTCAATATTCAATTATTCCCCCTCAATACCAATATCTACCGGTTCACTGGACATCAATTTTATGATCATTTATAGAACTGCTTTGCACAGCTATGTGAATTAATTATAAAAGTATATCATCTCCTATTATATCTTCTAGGACACATAAAAAATAATTTGTCCTCACCATAACGTTTGAACTTCATGTTCTCTCATACACGATCTGATAACCAAATTTATTATCTACAGATTCCAGAAATTAGAAAATTTGAGACTTGGCCTCAAACGTGACACACTCTTAAGAATCAATGTTAAAATATTCTAGATATAAAAAACATTAAGATGATAAATTTTTCATTGTCTATTAGACTACAACATATATTAAATATCCTACTACATTGGATAATATAGACATTATTTGAATACATAAATAGTATAATTTATAGATGTCATATAAATTCACATAGGATTTCTGGATAAAATGATCATGTTATAGTCATTATTAGTTTATATTATGTTTATATGTTTTCACAGACTAATTTTTTATTTATATATATAATATTTTTCTAATTCTTAATTCTATTATTTTAGTAGAAATATATGAAATCCAATTATCTTAATTAACTAATATTTTATGAAAAATCCATTTCTAACTTATTAAATATTTCATTAGAACTAGGATATTCCTAGAGTGAAAACTATTAACACTTCTGACTTGTACTTTTTGAAATAGAAAACATATTTTTTTGTACTATGAAAAAAATAGGACAAAATATAAATAAAAATTGTGAGATAAAACTTAATACGGTCACCAAACTATATAATAAATATTTTATGTATCTTTTTATGAGGCTTCAAAAATGACAAATTAAAATAAATAATTCTCTTTATTCATTTATATAATTATCTATTAATTAAAAGTCATTATAATCAAAACTCAGTAAAACCATATCCACTACAACATTAATGTTTTTCTCACTAAGTTAAAAAAATTATATTATTCCATAAATATTTATTTTTATATGTTTTAGTTTTAGATAATGAATTTTCATACGATCTTCCAAATAGATAAATATTCCCACCATTAACATATCCTTCAACATCCATTGAACAACTACTAATTTTATACCCAATTACTATGAATAATTATATATACTTAATCATCTAGGTGTACAATAGAAGTATGAAATTTCCATAAATATATGAATTGTTTCATTCACTTCAATGTATGAATATTTCAATTTAGTATCTGAACATTCACATCATTGTTTATGAAAAATTATAGATCCCCATCATCATCATTATCTTACGTGAAAAATCATTTAGATGCAGAATTATTCATAAAATCCAACACTGATTTGGATTAAGATGGTTATCTAGAATCATTAACCCATGATTGACACCGAATACTGAAACATAATATAAAATGATTCAAGAATGTAGACATAGAGACACAAGAAGTATGATGAAGACATGATGATGCACTGGGCCTTCAGGCCATGTTAATGGTCTACAAGGACATGGGCCTATGGGATATGAAATGGGTATCGATATAACTCTATATAAAATTTATTTATTTCAAAATAAAAGTAGGCTTCAAAACCATTTTCTTTTAAAAAAAATTCTTATCTCACTCATCAATATTTGAAATCTCTTTAAATATAACCCATTATAAAATAGGGCAAAAATAATGTCTCATCCCATTAGATTTACCTATATTTTCATGATTATACATCATTTATTTATTTTTAGTCAATATTTGGTTGGGTGACTATATGGTACCATCATCATTTTTGTCATTATCAATAGATTTATAAACATCCCTTCTACTCAGATCTATATTCAGAATTATGTTTCTAACATCCCCAAATTGTAAGTTGCTATGTCCTTCAGAAAAACTAATTATAGTTACCATCACCTCCTAACATCGTGGTAGCAATGAAAAATATAGAATCCCATAAAAAACATATAATTTCATTTTCAATGAATCAAGTCGACTCATGATCAAGATAATGCTACTTATTATTTATGTTGATGGTCTTGTTTATGAAATTATCATTCAAAAAAATATGTGAATCATAAATGTTTTTTACATTTTTTTTTCATGTATGTTTATATAGGAATCCAATTTTTTAATAATTGTATTATTCTTATAAAAAATAAAATAATATTTTATATCTAATGAAATAGTCACTAATCTGACTGGATTATGATCATGCCATTAGAATTCATATTTATCCATCTATTCTATTTTTTACTTAGTTAATGGAATTTGAAGGTAGTTTTTTATATGATATTCTTATTACTAAATCATCTAGTAGTAAATATACATTCGTTCGAACTTATAAATCCAGATGTTATTGTCATCTAATTCTATTATAGTGATACCAAAACTCCCACAGAATCAAAAAACTTCAGGGTAATAAAAAACAATGATAAATATGTAATATGAGAGGAAACTTTTATCATTTACAAATAAATGTGTTTTGTTCTTTGAATAAAAACTAACAATGATGAAATAATATACAACGAATCCACTAAAACATGATCATGTATCCATCTGGTTTTTATCTTAATTTATACTTTAGAAACATCAGCATGTCCCACCACTATGACTATGTTTTCTCAAACAATTGGATCTTGAATTCCCCCTAAATCACCACAAATATGGTCTTCTAAAAAATAGGATCACAAATATAAAAATGAAGATAGAAATAATTAATATAAAAAATAATAGATTGAAGTGGTTCTTATATTAATTCTATATGAACGGGAAAATACCTTCCCTCATATTTATTCAGATGTAAAATGATTTCAACTTATGTCTTACTAGCCATGTGAATAATTCTTAGTAATTAATAAGATTAAAACACACATGGTGGTCCAACTTTTTATTTTTATTGTGGAATAACTGAAATATAGTTATACTGAATATATATATTCATTGTTCTCCATATATTGTAAATAATGTTAAATGATGTCCTATAATAATCATTAATATTACAAGCTACATATGGATGATCAACAACTAAACTAACTTTTGGAATACATGTATCAATAAATTATGATCCTTCTAATAAACATACAATTCTAAAAGAAATTCATCCAAATCAACTTATCACTTTTTTATGTCTCATTCTGCTAGACATATTTCAATGCAATGAATCCCTATATTACAATAAACTAGTTAAAAAGAGTTAATGAGGAATATAATTAGTATAGTTTTTAAAAATAGTTTATTTTTATTATTACCTTCATAATCCCTCAAATTCATTTAACATTTCCCAATATTTGAAATAGAACTACATTAGTTGCATTAAAAACTATTCAACTATTTGTATGACATAACCAGTTTCTTTTGGGTATGATTAAAATCCATCAATTTGAACTTTATCTTTTGTTACATTTCAAATCATAGTGTCTTCTCATCATCAATAATATTCATCAGATCATCAATTTAATTTTTCATAATTTATTTTTAATATATAAATATATATATTTCAATATCAAATAAGAATGTTTATTTTCATTTATAATTTTAGTCTCTTTATAGAAAATTGAAATATTTGATAAAAATTACATTTATTTGGGCATCCACATAAAATAAATTTGATTTACTTCTTCATCAATTAATTATTTATGACTTTGTCACTTGTAAATTCTTCATCATTCAACTTAGTAATTAGATTAGTTTCTGTCATATAACAAGAAGTCTAAATTCATCTTCTTCACCACTTATTTCATTAGCTTCACATATTTATTTAAATTTTATATTATTTGAATTTAAGTTATTTTTTCCTTTACAAATATGAGAAAAAATTAACTTTTATATTTTTTTATTTATTACTTAATGTTTTTCATGAATTTTCTTCATCATTTTCACTAATTATTTCATCATTGAAACCTATAATATTGGAAGCAAAATACCCAAATGATTTACCCTTGAAATATTTTGATGAAATAATTGCATTGAATATTCCATCACATTTTATGACATGTCTATCAATAGTAGGGATCAATTTATCAAACTTCATATTCATATTTAAATATGAATGTGAATAGTCAATTTAATATCCATATTCTATATTCTTATGATTTTGTATCTTTTTATACTTTTAACGAAACCTCTTTCTCATCCATAAAATTCTTTATTGTTAAAATTATCTTTTTTAACCTGCTAAAATATTATAATTTCATTATATTTTAAATATATTTCATTTCCCTATATATGTTCAAGTAATATTCATAAGAACTTATCTATCATTGTAGAGCCTTCTATAATCTCACCAAGTCATATAATCATGATCCCATACTCAGGAACCCTTGAGGATATTCTAAATATTATGTTATTTTTTAATTATACGGTCTTTGTATGTTAACCTACATACTTGTACCTTTTCCAACTTCTCCTTCATATTATCTGTATAATGTTTCTCATTATTTTCAAATATTACGAGAATAATTTTCTTTAGTTTCATAAATTCACTCTATGAATGGGCTAAAAATATGTCATTTTCAATTATTACCTCATTTTTATAATTTTTTTTATCTACCAAAATCATGGAATCACCATCAGTGTGGGGTATACATTCATCTTTTTCAACTTCTTATGAATTCATAATTTATTAATTATAGGAAAGTAGATATTTTTTCCATCAATATATTATAACTATCCCATCAAACATGGGAATCCTCGTGTTAGTCCTCAAATTATTATTATCTATTATTTTAAAAAATTATTTTACGTAACTTCTACTATAAATAAAATAAAATTCTTCAAATTAAAAATAGAAAAAAAATGAAGGGAACCATGCTCTAATACAATATTAATAAACCCAAAATATCATTAAGAAACACTTTTAGGAATTTTCATCATAGACTTAATCTATTTTATGATTATTATTAATAAAAATTACCTTCAAATTGTTAATGGATTATGAAATTTTTCATTCACATAAATCCAATCACAGAGTGACAAGGTACAATAGATTTAAATGGTTCACATTTTATAATGATTTTATAATCCTCTGAATGATTCTTATTTACCTAGAATTATAGAAAATACAAGTATGGACTCTTGGAAACAAAAATTACATTATATCTTTTACCTATATTATAATATGTCTCTCGTACTTGTTAAAGTTCTCCACAAACAAATTTAATAATATTAAAATATTTTATCAATCCATGTGACTTCCTTTAGATGATATTTTCTCCATGTTTTCACTGCTATTTTGTTCTATATTTGTACTTTCAAACATTCACAAGGATATTTTTCAAATATGAATTGGGAAATTAATTAAATTACAGCAACAATTTTCTGTAACAAGAATAATATTTTTCAATTTTTGTACACAGTAGTTACATATTATTCTTTTATTTCTATTTGAAGATATTATTTTGTAATTTTAACAATGTTAGAAAATATAGTTCTTCTAGATGAATTTAAACTCATTAAAATTTTATTTTTTGAAATCAAATTAAAATAATATTTTATATATATTTTTATTTCAACTAATTTTTCATCATCACACTTCTTCTTCTTCATTTAGAAAAATATTCTTTAGGTCATCATGGAATCCTGAATATTTTTATAGTTTGAATAAATAGTTACACTGGAAACTAAAACATATATGTAAAAAAACATCCATATTAATCAATAAAACCATTTTTTCCATTTTCATGAATGATTAACACAATATTGTGATGTTTATTTCCTGAACGAACTCCTTGAGAGTCTTCATAAACAAGTATTTTTAATAGAGTATATAATTTTTTAAAATCAAATCAAGATGTATAGATAGGATGATCCATATATGGATATGACTATTAGTTTATTCATATGAATCAATATTTTTTATTAACATAAAATTTCCACCACTTTTACATTTATCCCCATGCATGACGTGGATCCCATTATGTGAATCTTCATATTTATATGGATCCTTGTACATGGTGCTACAATATTATGTGGTCACCCTTATGAATGAATCAATTTTGAATCATCTTATATCGATTAATAATCTACATAATACATTTTATGAATCTCTATACATGGGTTACCTTAATATATTAAGGTAATAAAAAAATTTATGATTTAACTCGGTTTTCTGGATTTAACTGAAATCATTTCATATTTAATCAATGATTTCGCCTAACTTATTTTACATTAATGTTTTTTAGTTAGACCTGATTATTATGTTGAAAACCAATTAAAATAAATGAATCATTTTTAAATTAATCTTTACTGAAAAATATTTTCTAGATAATTACTATGAAAAATAGGTGGCTTCATATACCACAAACTCTAAATATACTCAAAAACATCCATGGGTCTCTTTAGATTAATAAATAAACTCAAATTGATCCTCAGTAATAAATTGTGTATAAATATATTCCTAACATATATTTTTAGAACATTTTTTAACTTCAAAATAAATATCTCACATGTGACATCATGAACCCATGATACATCCCATCAAATTGAAGCATCATCCACAGCACATGAACTTGAATGACTGTATAGTCATACATTAAAGGAATTTTTTTATATATTCATTGATAAGTGATGGATGATATTATAAATAAATTTTGGGATAATGAAACAAAATTTATGAACAAAAATAATAATGGATCCGTTTTTTAGAGAACTAGAAACTATTATAGAGATGACTAAAATTTATAATTATTCAAGATACACATTTTTCTCCTTTTATATAATTCTATATGACATTCCATTGAAAATTATCGATAAATATATGTTTATTTTTTAAAACACATTTATTCTTAAAAGTATATTTAAATATAGTTTAGATTAATATTATTTATAATAGAATATTTTATTCAAACCACTCGACATAGATCTGAGTATATTTTGAGAGTATGGAAGACCATGTCATTTCATCCACAAGATAAAATTATTCACACATAACATAAATCTCATTCAAACATAATGACTTTGAAATATAAGATATAATCTTGGTATAATATCCAAACTTAATAAAGCTTTGTGTCTCTCGTGATGAAAATATATATCCTTTCAAAAAAATAATGAAGATGTTGTTTAAATAATATTAGGATTCCTTCAAACCGACCATCGAATAATTATCATCCATGAACTAATGAAAAAAAAAATATTATATTCATCTCGTTGTTCAACAATAAAATAAAATATATATACAATTTAATGTTGAAAAATATAACAAAAATATCATTAGGGGACTGGTTAGAGATAAACATCACAAAAATAGACTAATTATGGAAATATTATGCTTTATTTTATTCAATCCAAAAACTCAACCTAGGGGAATTGTAAAAAAATACTACTCAATTTGATGAAATTTCTATTTCAAATTTCAAATGAAGAGTTTAGAATTGAAAAAATGGTCAGTTGACGGTTAATTTAATGAAATTTCATAATGTGTAGAGGGATAGGTGGAAATAAGGGAGCGATGATGGAAGCTATAGAGTGAGGTCGATAGTGAAGCCCTAGTGGCGATGGTGGCCATGTCGACCCCTCCCTCTTTGGAGGGGGGAGGGGGAATCGTCCGGAGTTTTATCCCCTTCACAAACCCCACCCTCCTTCCTCCTTTCCAGAAGATTTCATTGTGCCCTAAGGTCCCTGACCTTCATAAGGGGTTTCCACAGCTTGCGATGTCCATGAAGGGGGTCAACAGTGCTTCATATATCTTCAGGACGATGCTAGTCACTCGCTTTAGGGGACCCCGCCCTTCGGTGGATGCCTTTGACCGATTAATGTTCGAAGCTTGGGGACTTCAAGACCGCGTGATGGTCGAGATGCTCGACCGGCGGCAGATGATGGTTCGGTTTTCCTCTGAGAGCAATTTTATTTCTACTTGGTCCAATGCCCCCTAAACCCTCAATGGCTATAGATTTTACCTCCTTCACTGGTCTTTCGAATCCATCTTGAATCGGGACGAACCGACAACAGCGGTGTGGGTAAGCTTCCCATATTTTCCGCTTCCTTTCCAGATTATGTCAATAATAAGCATATTAGGGAACATGGTGGGTAGATTTCTTTGTTCGGATAGTTGGACAGCTGTTGTTTGTCATCCTATCAACCCTCGAGTTTGTGTTGATGTCGACATATTGAAGCCTCCTACAGAGTGGATTTGGATTTAGGTTGGCGAAGAATTCAGATGGAAACAGTAGGTGGTCTTAGATTCTTGGCCAGCATTTTGCTCGGGTTTCCATCATCAAGGACATTCGGTCCCTGGATGTCGTCGAGGTCCAAGGGCTCAACAAACTTTTAATTCTCAACCAAAAGAGATTCAGGCGTAGGCCATTCCCGGTGTGACTCAGCTATCAGATGGAGCGGGACTAGACAGGCATGCAGAGGCGTGCGGGGCTGATCCAGGGGAACGAGATCCAGGAGAGGCACATTTTGGTCCAGGCGAGGTTTTGAGGCTGGAAACAGAAGGCAGTCCATGGGAGGGCCAGCCTTTGCAGGGGACTTATCTGGTGGTTCTAGAAGCAGTTAAGGTTGTTGAGGCATGTACCTCCTTTCCACGAGTTGTGGATGTCATAGCTCGGTTAAGGTAGGATTTGGGGATCAGTTCCTTGCAGTAGAATGGAGTGGAGGCAGTGAAAGGGGGAGGAAAGGAGCTATCCTTGCATGTGGATGTGGTGGAGCATCCGGTCTCAGATAGAATTGTTGATATTGGTGCAGTGAAGGGTGCTAGTGAGGCCCATGGCCCAGGGGGTCCTCAAGGTCGGGATTGGGAGGGATCTAACTAGTAGTCTCAATTTGGAAAGGAGGCCGAACCATCTATCAAGGCATTGTAGGGGAAATCATTTTTGCATGTAGCTATAAGATCTCTCCACAGTCAAGGAAGGCAGGACAATCAAGGAAGGCAGGAAGTGGATTGCGTATTGGGTCCTCTTGACCCAAAAACCATCATTTTGATGTCCTCCTTTCAGATGACTAGAAGCGAGGGGAAGAAGAAGAAGGACTTGGCGGTCAAATCAGGAAAGTTGGATTCTTTGGGTAGGACGAGGGCTCTGAATGAAGGTCCAGGGGTGTAATTGAAAAACTGATTTGAAGGCTTGGAAACTCAAGAACAGTCATTGTCACAAGAGGATGCAGATTTAGGTGATGATAGTTTTAGCCAACTCTCAGTTGACAGCCTGGACCAGTTCCAAGGGAAAGGTCCCCACAGTCCAAGAAGGAATAAGGGGAAAAAAGGAAAGCGCGACTCGGGGAAATGCATAGTTGTTCAGGGTAAAAAAACCCAAGGGGTGTAAAGACTACTCTCACTTGACGAAACCAATAGAAACCAGGTCATCCAAGATATGTGGAAGCAAGGAAAGAAAAGGCCTTCAAGATGGTGAAAATGGGATCCAAGCAGAGAATCAAGAGTAATAGAGGAAGAGGGTGCAGAGTGTCTAAGTCTCATCTGCCACTCTAAGGAAGAGATGTTTGAAAAAGTCCTTCGTCCAAACGAATCAAATGAAAATATTTTAAGGATTTATGAAAGACGCTTGCAGAAACATGCTACAGAGGAGAAATAAGCATGTATAGACGAGAAATACCAAATCATCATCCGAGGCTTCAACCAAGGAAGAATCACATTGGAGGAATTCATTCAGATAATGGACAGAATGATTTCTCACCACGAAGCTCTTATTAGGGAGGATCTAGATATCTAGGTTAGTACTCTGCACTGGGAATTATATAGAGCATCTAACTAAAATAACCTTAGTCTTGTATTTATCAATTCTGTGAGCTCTTTCATCACGTAGTCCTTGTGTGCGAACTTTGGTTTCCCACTTGTCCTTAAAGTGGCTTAATAAAAAATTATATTTGTAGAGGGATAGTAGGAGGTGTAGGTGGGTGATGGGGATTAGAATATGCATATAACATAAAAGGGGTGAATATATAGACTATCAATGGTCTAGGTCATGGATTTCAATATAGAGATAAAATTCCAAGACTCTATATAGTTGAAATAATTTTTCAATATATAAAATTTAAAAATTATTACTTGATTTAATATATCATTGCTTTCAAAACGCTCAATGATTACATATGTTATTTTGAAAATTTCAGATCATTAATATCTAAACCATCCATATATATTGAATTATATTTACATGATTAAACTTATAAAATAATATTAATAGGTTTGTTTTCTTCCCATATTAAACCATTACACTAACAATGAATTTGCCTCAATTCAACCCATAAAATATGAATATTCTATATAATCATAAACTTAATATATAAATGAAGGTGTCATAAAGTAATGGTTCCCCATGAAATACATTATTACAATGCACATAAAATCAATAGAGAGTGACAAAGTACTAATGTAGATAATTAGATTGACATCCAAACACTATTTAGAATCCAAAACATCAATAGCTCAATTTACCATTAACCATATAAGATTAATTTTCACATGATTATTCAATATGACCTTGAGTGATATAATATTATAGATAACGTACCAATGAAAAGTAACTTGGAATGTGAGGTAACATTTCACCAAAGAGGAATCTGACACTGTCTCTTAAATACTGATCTTGTAATGATATCAAATTAGAAGGTCAATGTGAAGAGACTTTTTCCTCCGCATGAAATGAAATTCAGGGTCAATAAAATTCACATAATTCATCTTTAATAAAACGTCATGTGTTCTTAACCAATCCACAACCCCCACAACTCCCATAATGTAAGACCCATTATTTTTTAAAAACATCATGCATTTAGTCTTACTCAAGTACACATAGTGGCTGCAATCTATGATTCCTCCTAGATGAGGATTCAGTTATTTCAAGAGGGATTATATAATAACCAACCTCTTTTTTGTGTATAAATAAGCTTCCAAGATCTTTTACCAGTTATATTCCACAAAATTTAGGACCAAAAAAAGGGGATGTCACATCTATTTTTACTCATATTATTCAGATCATCCCCTAATTAATAAGATCCCCATCAATAATACAAGACAACATGTAGTAGTAATAGTATCTCATCTATATATATGTAACAACTATTTCCAAAGCATGTGCATAATATCTGAATAAAAATCATGTGCTTATGAACAAAGAATCATATTACACATAAAGACATCTAAAATACTTTATAAAACATAAGGGAAATATATTTATCTTTGAATGAAATATAATACTTGCATCATGATGCTAATAATATGCCTCTCTTTTTAACCTCTATGTATATGGGTATAAAATGATTATAGATAGAAAAAAAAAAGTTTTTCTGAATATGGATAAATATCTCCATAATATCCATGTCTATGAAACCCCACCCTGATCCACCAGCAATCAAATTCAAAAATCTTATACTCTAAAGGAACTAGATGATGAAGGAACTAATAGAAATTGGTGTTCCTCTACCAAAAAATAAATATCATCATAGCATTATTTTTTATCATTCTCTATAATATATTAAATGAACCATAGTAAAACCCTAGCTTCCTTGAGGGAATAATCTAAATTTAGATATATATGAATAAAAAGAGGATTCCCTACCAAATTATATCTCCATAAAAAAACCTTAACTTCCCTATGATACAACACAAATGGTAAAAAAATTCATGAAGGGATATTGGACACATATCTAATACTCCTAAGACATCCCATGATCCTGTTATTAGGTAGCATCCATGTATTGATAATTACCTCACATTAATCTATCCCATTGAGTTTATCTATCTAGGAACACCCATGATAGCTTATCCTAAAGTAAGAAGAAGGATTCCCCAACATTATTTAGATTGATTTCCACTCCATAAGGGGTTTTGATAACCCACCATAGATTTCTTAATGGAACATTTTTTCATAAAGAGAATCTAAGATAAAATTAATTTAAACTCATTCAACATACCTAATACTTGTTTTGATATCCTAGAGTGCATGAATAACATTCATGGGAATGATGTAAATCACATTCTTCACTATATTAAGCAAACTACTAATGGATAAAAACTCAATATTCCAGTTTTCAATCTAATTAGTGATATAAATAAACAATGAATCAAATTAAATGATGTTTGTTCTAATTTTTATAATGGGGTCCACCATGTACTTTATTGGAATGATCATCATCGCCATTACTTGTATCTCCTCAATATTTTTCAATCATTTATTTGAAATGGACTATGGTATATAAACAATAATCTTAAAACCATTTATTCCTTTAACACTCTATTTTAACATTTTTTGGAATATCTTAAAGGAACACTAGTAAAACAATGGCTTAAAAGAGGGAATAGTCTAAAAGAGTGTGTATATATGTGTGTGTGTGAATTAGAAGTATATTCCCAACACAATTATATTTCAATAAAGAAAACCTCATCCTCCCTATGATTCAACACATATGGTCATAAATTTCCATGAAGGGACATTGGAAAAATCTCTAATACTCTTAAGATATCCAAGGATCCTATGATTTTGTAGCATCCATGTATTGATAATTACCTCACATGAATCTATCCTAATGATTTAATCCATCTAAGAACACCCATGAAAGATTATCCTTGAGTTAAAAGAATCATTCGTCCAAATTCCTTAGATTTCCCCCCTCCATAATGGGGATGGATATCCTTCTACAACCTGCATAGTGGACACTTTCTTTATAATGATAATATAGGAAAACATTATTTAAAACACATTCAAAAAACTATATAGTTGATTGGTAGCCTGTAGTACATGCATAACATTCATGGGAATCAAGGAGAGATCATTATTAACTATGTTAATCCTACCACTAATGGATAAAAAATCAATCCTCTAGTTTCCAATCTAATTACTGATATAAATAAACAAAGAATAAAATTAAAGGACCAAGAGTAATGGGGTCCACCATATACTCTATTATAATTTCATCTAGGTCATTCCTTGTCTCTCCTCAACCTTTTTCACTCATTGAATTGAAATGGAATATGGGAGATACTCTCAATAGTATTTATTCATTAAACCCTCCAATTTATTTATTCATCTATAATATGGTTGATCCCATGATTGGATCTCCATATAACATTTCATAAGAACAAAATATCATCTTCAAAAATATGTGAGACTCTAGATAAAACAAACATACCTCTAAATGGAGAAACCATCTCCTCCATAAAAGCTTCATTGAAGTTCATACATAACGCTTGATAATCCATATTGTAAATAATAATTGAGATTAATCACCCTAGATAATCCATATTGGATATTTGAAGAACCAAAAAATTATACCCTAAATAAAATATAAATCAATGATGGAAAGTAAAATTGAAAGGCCAGATCAATGACCCCCCTAAAAAGGTTAGTGAATCTCATAACATGGATAATAAAATTCCATCCAACCGGGTAATGTTTTTTATATATGTCAAACATAACATTTACATTAGATACAATAGTCTTCCTATAAAAATATTCAACTATATCTTTATCTAGACCTATTACCGCATGATTATATCATAGTAAACCCCAATTCAAAGTGATATAGTGTATATATTAATTAATTATTAACATAAATATGGATGATCAGATAAAATTATAAAATAATATTATATAACAATTATTTTTTTTAGGCCCACCATGTAACACCCCGAGATTTTATGAAAAATATTCTTTTAATTTCATTAATGTATCATGCTATGCCAATATTACCTTGCACTATACACAACACCGTATTAGCTTGTAGTATACGCAACACTATTCTTGGATCATGTTACACACAATTTTGATAATAGTTATTCTACGCAACATTGAGTATATATATATATATATTCAGTGTATAAATGAAATATGGTTGGATTATGTTATATGAAACAACTAAGGATTCTTTCACAACACGCAACCCTGACTTGGCTTGCATTACACGCAATCACGACCTTCCTCGATAGCGTGTGTCTTACGCAATACCGGGTGTTACTAAACAACGATATATTATTATAATATTATTATGAACTATCTGTTATGAATAGTATTAACTAAATTTTAAATTTTATAACATTATTATTCATCATACACATTTTCTAGAATATGTTATAAGAACAAAATAAATTTTTCGGGTAAAATAAGTATTTTTCAAAAAATACAGTTTTGCCGCCTTTTGATGGCGCACCCACTTTAAATCTAGTTTTTGAAATGTTTATAAGTTACATTTTACAAAATAAAATTATTCTTTGGAATCAAGAAATAAAAGTTTACTTTGGATAAATTTTTCATTTTATTCTGATGACTTTCATATTTTAATGAATAGTAAAAACACGCTATATTTTAATTAAAAACAACTTTTTTCATCGTAATATCCTATGTAGTTAAATTATAATATTTAATGGTTTTAAAGTATAAATAGAATATATTTTTACCATTTAATATAATGTATGTCATTACCATTTATTTTTCCTTGAATTCGTAGGTTAAATCAATTCAATCTTTAGCAATGTTTTAAAGAAAAACTCATTTTCTTTTGACAACAGGATTAATTTTAATTTAATTTATGCAACTTTTGTATATTGAATTTGGAAAAATGGATTCCATATTTGGAATCAGTGGGTCCAAATTATTTTAATAAGCTACTTTTTATTTTTGGGCATTGTGAATAGTAACTACGGTAAATTTAATTTACTATAGTTAAAGGTAAATTGGGTAATTAAGGGTAAATATAAGATTATAAAATTACCCTAACACTTGGAAAAATCCTATTGGATGATTAAAAGTCGACCCATATCACTTAAGGGTCGGATTAGATTTATTTAATGGACTTTGTTTCCATGAAAATAATTTAATTATTATTAAAACCAAAGAAAGTGACAACATGTCACTCTCTTAAATACTATAAGTATAATAATTTTAAGTTAGTGATAAACTTCATGAAACTTCGAAAATTAATAGTCTACAGAAATATAACAAAATTATCTACATCATGAGAATTTATTTAGAATTTTTTGGGTTAAATAATTATCATTAATTGTGACACAATAGTGATGCAGAAATTATTTATCTAGTGAAAAATCAATAATATATTTTTTATTGAAATAGTAATACATATCAAAAGGCTCAACAATTTGCACAAAACTTATTATTAGTGTATATATAAACCCTAATCATCCACTGGCCAAATTTTTGACCATTTGGATCCTTATTAAGTCAATTATGACACATATATTATTTTATTTTAAATGATGTCATGGTTGTCACCTTCATAATTCAATAAATATAAAAATTTAAATATTGTGATTTTAAGATGATAAATTCGAGTAAAAGTATTATTGTGAAAGTTAATAGATTTATCTTCATCATAGGATTTTAATTTTAATTTTTATGCAACAAATAAGTATATTAAATAATTATACGAAAATGTTGTAGTAATTATTTTATTAAGAGATAAACCAAATAAATGGTTTTTAAAAATAATAAAATAACTATTATATGAACTATTTAATGTGATCCACTAATTTTCTAGATACATATGACATTTTATGAATCTATTAAATCTTTTATTTCAAACATATCTTCTGTATATATTTTATTTAAATTCAAATAAATTAATAGTGTCAAAATTGACACTATTGTTATTTTATAAAAATAACATATTATAAAATTGTTTAAAAATCACAAAAAATATTTAAAAATTATAAATTTAAATTTATATGGTAGAAAATGTTGTAATGTATCTAATTATGGACATTTCACAACAAATAAGTAATTTTTTGTTATAATTTAAATTATATAATGTTATTACCATAAATAAATTTAAATTGATTAAATATGGATAAATGAAGTTGATAATGTTTAAAATAAATTCCTAACATGTCTAAATTTGATTGGTTGATGATCTTACAACCCTATACCATATAATATTCGGATATGATTCATTTTTTGAGGTTTTTAAGTGGGGTTAGATTTATTATAAATTAATATTTTTAAGAATTCCAAAGGTTCCCATCTCCTCCCTTATAAAAGGGAACCTCCTCCCTCTCCTCCTCACACCAATTTGAGCCTTAAAGCTCTTCCAACCCCTGCCCATTTCACTTCCCCACTTCTTTAGAAACATACTAGAGGTCCTGGTCTTCTTCAAAGAAAAATTTTAGTGCCCTAAGAGGAGGTCTCAAAGAGGCGCTTCAAAGAAGAGGTAATGTCTGTTACCGATTCTTTCAACTTTATTTCTTCTTCCACTTCTTCTTATTAGGTTGTTTCATTATGAAGTAATAACATCGGTATCAATCATATACTGATATGTTATTATATGTATGAAACAACCATATTCACCATCTTTCCATCCTACGAAAAAAGAAATCACCGCGCGTGCGTACGTACGGAATACCGTCTCCACACTGTGGTATAATCTATTTTCCACCACCACCTTACTTGGATGGGTATAAGGGTGAAAGTAATGAATATATATGATTATTGTAAAGTGGTATTTATTATGAAATAGTATACATACACTCCAATACAATTCCACGATCATGGGAATGATATCATCGCTCGTGCGTACGTACGGAATACCGTCTCCACGATGTGATGTGATTCGTTCTACATGATCTTCATTGAATAATGATTATATAAATGAATTGAATGAATGAATATGATATATATTACACTAATACCATTCTGGAAATGAGGTATCTATAACCTAAATAGAAGAATAATAATTTATTCGACAAACACGCATAAGAACAAAAAGTAATAAACACCCGAATAACAAGTAATAATGGAATATTACTAATAAGAAGCTAAGAATATGACCATATATGATATAATAACAATTAAAATGATTCTATAATAAGTCAATAACATTATTTAAATCATTATACAGGAGGTTCGGACACTTACAAAGCAAATCGGACCTAAGGTAAGGGATAATTGTGCAAATCTCATTTTTATCCGAGATTGCTTATTCGTAAGTATTTACTATGGTTATTTCTATCATCCATGTCCATGTTTTATAAAAGTGTTTTCATGTATGTTTAAATACCTTTTTACCCATTTTTGACTTTTACTACATGGTATTTAAGGAATCTTTATTTTGTTTACATTATGAGGTACTTTTTGACTTTTCCCACAATAGTACGAGAAGAATGTTTTTTTTAACTTATACGGCACGAATGAATTTTTACGGTTTTATAAAGCCTTATTTTCATGAAGCTTCCTCCAAAATATTTCATGACTATTTTCAACAAAATATCTTTCTTTCAAAATTTCATGACGTTTTGTGAAAAGAAATTGATTTTGAAGAAGAAAGGATATTTTCCTCAAGAATTCATTTCAAGTGTTTTATCAAAACCATTTTCCATCTAAGATGAAATTATTTCATATGTGTATGTTTCAAGTATAATGTATCTATGATTTACATGGTTTCAATTTTCTTATGATGAAATATCCATTGGTTTTATATGGATTATGTGATGATGGGATGATGTTCATGAAACCCATTTTATTCTTTGGGTTATGATGAATGTTTTAAGTTTATTTTGTGGCACAAGTAAGAATGGTTTCACTATGAGATCCTTCAAATGCTTTGGGTAAAGATTTATATCTCATGAGATAGAAATGGCTGGAACTGCAGGTTAAACCAATTCAGTAAACAGGACTGAAACGAGGAGTGAACTCGATTCAGAAAGGGACTTTGTCCACTAAGATGGTATTGGCAGCAATGCCTTGGCTACTATGGAAATAATTACATGTTCTTAATAGATTCCACAATTACATGTTTTATTCCCATGCTATTTTGTCATTCTTAATGATTCTTTATGATCTATGCCTTATGTACTTCCATGTTTTATGTCATTTCTCAAGCTTTTGATGTTTAAACATTATGTTAATGTTTTTAAGATCAAATGTATATGGTATGTTTTATTTTATCCATGCTTACCCTTACTGAGAATTTGAGCCCACCCTTTTTATGTTTTCTTTTTCCCAGGATATAAAGAAAGGTTTTAGGTAACAAAAAAAAGGGAAAGATCTTTATGGGAGATGTTGAAGATCTTTCACCAGGATTAGAAGATTACGTTCCATGTTTCCAAAGACACTAAACTAATACGGTCTTTGTGTGTCTGTTTTTGTTATGTATTAAATATTCCACTAAATAATGTAATGTCCATGTATGTCAAGCTTCGGGTCTCTATAGTTGGTATTAGAGGAAAGGTTTAGTCAACCTTTGGAAACTAGGATGCGATAACTTTAGTGAGATCCCTAGAGATATTACTAAGGTATGTCTAGGGATGTCCCTAAGGTTAAGTATAAGCATAGGTTATAGTACTAGAATTACGGTAACCCAAGATGTTAGATATTGAAGGTACTCCCCCTTTATTATATTGTTTTCCCTAGCATGATTTTTATCTCTCACACTATTCTTTTTAGTTTTTAGATGATGGCTGGAACCCGAAGGAACCGTGTTGATCAATGTAATGGAAAATGCAATGATTGTCCTCCAGAACAAACAAATATTATGGGAGATGGAGTGCAAAATCTTATTGATATACTTACACAAGCTATGAATCATTCTGGACTTCCAAATGAGCAGAGAAGGGAACAATATTCTATTGAGTCTTTCATGAGGCAACGTCCACCTTCTTTCAGTGGGTCTTCTGATCCACTTGTTGTTGAACAATGGATCATTACCACTGAAATGATATTTTCAGTTCTTCAATGTTCTGAACATGATAAAGTCATCTTAGTAGTATATCGTTTGGAAGGTGAAGCTGATCAATAGTGGAATCTTATCAAGAATACGAGGCCAAGAGATGAAATTGAGTCCATGGAATGGTACGAGTTCAAGAACTTATTTTTTAATAAGTACTTCCCTCGTATTCTTCAAACAAAGATGGAGAAGGAGTTTCTCGAACTAAAGCAAAAAGATGATGAATCTGTTGGTATATACGAAGTAAATTTTACAAGGCTTACAAGGTATGCATCTGGATTTATCATCCAACCTGAAAGTAAAGTTGATCAATTCTTTAGTGGCTTAAAACCAAATCTTCAATGGGCATTAGCTATAAGAGACTTCATTAGCTATGAATAAATTGTGCGTTGTGCTATCAAGGTAGAAATGGAAGTTGGTGTTACTTATCCATCCCATAGTTTTGAAAAGAAACGAAAGATGGAGTTCAAGGAGAAATCTAAGAATAATGGTGAAAAGAAGATAAATGTTTCCTTATGATCAAAGTGTGGAAAGAAGCATGGTGGAGATTGTCTTAAAGGGACTAGAAAATCTTTTAAGTTTGGAAAATAAGGTCATTGAGCAGATGAGTGTCGAAGTAATGGAAAAAGGGTTTCTAATGATGTGAATAAAGAAAAGACTGCAGAGAATGCACCACCAACACTTCAATGCTTCAAGTGCAAGGAAATGGGGCATTATGCTAACAAATTCCCTAATCCAAGGGTTAGTGATGATCGACATGAGCAACCACTTAAGGCAAAGGACAAAGGGAAGTCACATGCGATCACTATTGGCGATGTTGAATATGAAAACGATGTGGTGGAATGATTAAGTGTTTATGTAATGGGATTCCAAAAAAATGTTGTATATAGTATCGTGGAATATTGGAATATTTATGTATTTGTCTATTGTGGTTTTCAATAATTTTATGGTACTGGTAACCATGGAAAGGGATTGAGATATTTTTGGAAACAAAGATGATATGCGCATAATGAAGAGAAAATGAGAAAATGAAATGTTTGATAGTATTCATGAGCTCATGATTGATATAAGGACTAAGTGATATCATGGTTTGAGTATATAGAATTTGGAGGATTTTGGTATGTGGAAAGTGTTAACTTTTAACTGCATTTATGTTTTCACTATGGTTCAATGGGTATTCATTTTTCAAGAAAATACATGATTAAGGCCTTCGAATGTTTGGAATGTGACCAACAAGACATATCTTATGATATATGGGGATCAATGATGGTATTAAATCTATAGTAATCGTTTTCACTATATTATGAGAGTGGACTGCAGTATTATGGATAAGCCTAAAGATTGGAATGGATTATGTTGGACATAAGTTAGTATTGTTTAAGGATAGAAGTTTTTTCGATATTATTGATGGGATGTTATAGTAATATAGTTTTAGAAAAAGGACAACCTACAGGATGGGCGATAACCCATCGCGTCAAAAAAGGCTGTGGGAATCGAACCCACAACTGAAGTGCGACTGGCCTTTATCACCTACCACTGGCCTACAGGAATTCCCTGGTTAGTAGAAACTAGTTTTATTTTCTTAAGCGGTATGATATATGAAGTATAAGTTCATTTTTGGAACCAAATACGATTAATATAACCATAAGATGGACTTATAACTTTTGTTAAACTTTTGTTTGAAAGAGATGGAATGACCCATAATTCTATCACATGATCTGCTAACACATCACGAATAACAAATTCAACATCATTTCTTTAAGGGATGAAGTGGAAATTGTTCAATTCACGAACAACAGTGAGATTGTACCAAAATCATGCAAGTATTTCTTTTAATTCATCAACTTTAGGGAAATGATCTTGAAAACCAAAAATGTTGTCCTAGTTCCCTTATATCCGATTAATCATATGGTACCTTATATCATCATAAATCAATAGCTTTGTGATTGTTGGATTTTTCATAGCCATGTTTTCTACCACTCTCCATCAGAACTTGATGGTTATATTTTTATTCCATATCCATATTTTCACCTATATTCTCCTACGTGGAAACCCTGTGATGAGTTAATTTGGGTAACCGTTACATTTCATACTTTAGTTTTTAAAATCCATGTTTTGGTATTCCTTTTTACGATGTGGGTTTCTATTAAACAAACTTTCGAGTAGTAAACAATTTATAACCCCGACGAATTTCAAGGGGGAAATTCATTTTAAGGGGGGTAGAATGTAACACCCCGAGATTTTATGAAAAATATTCTTTTAATTTCATTAATGTCTTGTGTTTTATGCTACACCAAGATTATCTTGTGCTATACGCAACACCGCATTAGCTTGCAGTATACGCAACACTATTCTTGGATCGTGTTACACACAATTTTGATAATAGTTATTCTACGTAACATTGAGTATATATATATATATATATATATATATATATATTAAATGTATAAATGAAATATGGTTGGATTATGTTATATGAAACAACGAAGGATTCTTGCACAACACGCAACCCTGATTTGGCTTGCATTACACGCAATCACGACCTTCCTCGATAGCATGTGTTGTACGCAATACCAGGTGTTACTAAACAACGATATATTATTATAATATTATTATGAACTAGCCGTTATGAATAGTATTAACTAAATTTTGAATTTTATAACATTATAATTCATCTTACACATTTTCTAGAACATGTTATAAGAACAAAATAAAATTTTCATGTAAAATAAGTATTTTAAAAAAATACAGTTTTGCCGCCTTTTGATGGCGCACCCACTTTAAATATAGTTTTTGAAATGTTTATAAGTTCTATTTGACAAAATAAAATTATTCTTTGGAATCAAGAAATAAAAATTTACTTTGGATAAATTTTTCATTTTATTCTGATGACTTTCATATTTTAATGAATAGTAAAAACACGCTATATTTTAATTAAAAACAACTTTTTTCATCATAATATCTTATGTGATTAAATTATAATATTTAATGGTTTTAAAGTATAAATAGAATATATTTTTACCATTTAATATAATTTATGTCATTAGCATTGATTTTACCTTGAATTCGTAGGTTAAATCAATTCAATCTTTTGCAATGTTTTAAAGAAAAACTCGTTTTCTTTCGACAACGGGATTAATTTTAATTTAATTTCTACAACTTTTGTATATTGAATTTGTAAAAATGGATTCCATATTTGGAATCAGTGGGTCCAAATTATGTTAATAAGCTACTTTTTATTTTTGGGCATTGTGAATAGTAACTACGGTAAATTTTATTTACTATAGTTAAAGGTAAATCGGGTAATTAAGGGTAAATATAAGATTATAAAATTACTCTAACACTTGGAAAAATCCTATTGGATTAATAAAAGTCGACACATATCACCTAAGGGTCGGATTAGATTCATTTAATGGACTTTTGTTTCCATGAAAATAATTTAATTATTATTAAAACCAAAGAAAGTGACAACATGTCACTCTCTTAAATACTATAAGTATAATAATTTTAAGTTAGTGATAAACTTCATGAAACTTCGAAAATTAATAGTCTACAGAAAGAAAACAAAATTATCTACATCATGAAAATTTATTTAGAATTTTTTGGGTTAAATAATTATCATTAATTGTGACACAACAGTGATACAGAAATTATTTATCTAGTGAAAAATAAATAATATAGTTTTTATTGAAATTGTAATACATATCAAAAGGCCCAAAAATCAGCACAAAACTTATTATTAGTGTATTTATAAACCCTAATCATCCACTGGCTAAATTGTTGATCATTTGGATCCTTATTAAGGCAATTATGACACTTATATTATTTTATTTTAAATGATGCCAAAGTTGTCACGTTCATAATTTAATAAATATAACAATTTAAATATTGTGACTTTAAGATGATAAATTCGAGTAAAAGTATTATTGTGAAAAGTAATAGATTTATCTGCATCATAGGATTTTATTTTTAATTTTTATGCAACAAATAAGTATATTAAATAATTATACAAAAATGTTGTAGTAATTATTTTATTAAAAGATAAACCAAATAAATGGTTTTTAAAAATAATAAAATAACTATTATATGAACTATTTAATGTTATCCACTAATTTTATAGATACATATGACCTTTTATTAATCTATTAAAGCTTTTAGTTTGAATATATCTTCTGTATATATTTTATTTAAATTCAAATAAATTAATAGTATCAAAATTGACACTATTGTTATTTTATAAAAATAACATATTATAAAATTGATTAAAAATCACAAAAAATATTTAAAAATTATAAATTTAAAATTTATGTGGTATAAAATGTTGTAAAGTATCCAATTATGGACAATTCACAACAAATAAGTAATTGTTTGTTATAATTTAAATTATAGAATGTTATTACCATAAATAAATTTAAATTGATTAAATAAGGATTAATGAAGTTGATAATGTTTAAAATAAATTCCTAACATGTCTAAATTTGATTGTTTGAGGATATTAAAACCCTATCCCATATAATCTTCGGAAATGAGTCATTTTTGGAGGTTTTTAAGTGGGGTTAGATTTATTATAAATTAATATTTTTAAGAGTTCCAAAGGTGCCCCTCTCCTTTCTTATAAAAGGGAACCTCCTTCCTCTCCTCCTCACACCAATTTGAGCCTTCAAGCTCGGCCAACCCCTTCCCATTTCACTTACCCACTTCCTTAGAAACATCCTAGAGGTCCTGGTCTTCTTCAAAGACCAATTTTAGTGTCGTAAGAGGAGGTCTCAAAGAGGCGCTTCAAAGAAGAGGTAATGTCCGTTATCGATTCTTTCAACTTTATTTCTTCTTCCACTTCTTCTTATTAGGTTGTTTCATTATGAAGTAATAACACCAGTATCACTCATATACGGATATGTTATTATATGTATGAAACAACCATATTTCACCATCTATTAATCCTACGGAAAAAGAAATCACCGCGCGTGCGTACGTACGGAATACCGTCTCCACGCCGTGGTGTAATATATTTTCCACCACCACCTTACTTGGATGGGTATAAGGGTGAAAGTAATGAATATATATGATTATTTTAAAGTGGTATTTATTCTGAAATAGTATACATACACTCCAATATAATTCCACGATAATGGGAACGATATCATCACTCGTGTGTACGTACGGAATACTGTCTCCACGATGTGATGTGATTCGTTCTACATGATCTTCATTGCATAATGATTATATAAATGAATTGAATGAATGAATATTATATATATTACACTAATACCATTCTGGAAATGAGGTATCTATAACCTAAATAGAAGAATAATAATTTATTCGACAAACACGCATAAGAACAAAAAGTAATAAACACCCGAATAACAAGTAGTAATGGAATATTACTAATAAGAAGCTAATAATATGACCGTATATGATATAATAACAATTAATATGATTCTGTAATAAGTCAATAACATATTTAAATCATTATATAGGAGGTTCGGACACTTAAGAAGCAAATCGGACCTAAGGTAAGGGATAATTGTGCAAATCTCATTTTTATCTGAGATTACTTATTCGTAAGTATTTACTAGGGTTATTTCTATCATCCATGTCCATGTTTTATAAAAGTTTTTTCATGTATGTTTAAATACCTTTTTACCCATTTTTGACTTTTACTTCATGGTATTTAAGGAATCTTTCTTTTGTTTACGTTATGAGGTACTTTTTGACTTTTCCAGCAAAAGTACGAGAAGAATGTTTTTTTTACTTATAAGGCACGAACGAATTTTTACGGTTTTATAAAGACTTATTTTCATGAATATTCCTCCAAAAGATTTAATGACTATTTTCAAAAAAAATATATTTCTTTTAAAATTGCATGATGTTTTGTGAAAAGAAATTGATTTTTAAGAAGAAAAGATATTTTCCTCAAGAATTCATTTCAAGTGTTTTATCAAAACCATTTTCCATCTAAGATGAAATTATTTCATATGTGTATGTTTCAAGTATAATGTATCTATGATTTACATGGTTTCAATTTTCTTATAATGAAATATCCATTTGTTTTATATGGATTATTTGATGATGGGATAATGTTTATGAAACCCATTTTATACTTTGGGTTATGATGAATGTTTTAAGTTTATTTTGTGGCACAAGTAAGAATGATTTCACTATAAGATGGGTGGGACCTATATCTCCCTCAAATTCATTGGGTAAAGATTTATATCTCATGAGATAGAAATGGCTGGAATGGCATGTTAAACAGGTTCAGTAAAAAAGGACTGAAATAATGAGTGAACTCGATCCAGAAAGGGACTTTGTCCACTAAGATGGTCTTGGCAGCAATGCCTTGGCTACTATGGAAATAATTACATGTGCTTAATGGATGCCACAATTACATGTTTTATTCCCATGCTATTTTTTCATTCATAATGTTTCTTTATGATCTATGCCTTACGTAATTCCATGTTTTATGACATTTCTCAAGCTTTTGATGTTTAAACATTATGTTCATTTTTTTAAGTTCAAATGTATATGGTATGTTTTATTTTATCCATGCTTACCCTTACTGGGCATTTGAGCTCACCCTTTTTATGTTTTATTTTCCCCAGAATATGAAGAAAGGTTTTAGGTAAGAAAAAAAATGGAAAGATATTTATGGGAGATGTTGAAGATCTTTCACCATGATTAGAAGATTACGATCCAGGTTTCCAAAGACACTAAACTATTACGATCCTTGTGTGTCTGTTTTTGTTATGTATTGAGTATTCCGCTAAAGTAATGTAATGTCCATGTACTTCAAGCTTTGGGTCTCTACACACCACCACATAATGATTTACCAACATTGATCATCACCAATTAAATGCATAATCTAATGCATCACTAAGAGTCGCGTTAACAAGGGAAATACTTATAATATATTCCCTACTACACATTCCAATAGTTAATGTATAATGTATCACATTTATATTTACTATCTAATTAGGGGATAGTGTGAGATGAATTAATTTATTAAATATATGTAGTACAAGGGAATAATAAATATATGATAATACTATTTATAGAAGCCTAGTGTTTCAACACCACATCTCATGAAAAGTAAACTCATTATCCTAGGATTGTCCAGATGGGTAAACCCAATGTCACGGTAAATATTTAAATAAAATATCTAGAATTTAAAATTTTAATTGGTTTTTTAATTTTATAACTTGTATCCTATTTTAATTCCACTAGATATATTGGATTCCATATATATTTAATTTTCATGTTTGGTTTTTTATGTTAAAAAAATAGATTACTATGAAAATATATAAAATGTATTTATATATATATAGTTATTTTAAGTTGGTAAATAATGATATATGTCAATATGTTCCATGGATTGAAAAATATTTTACATATTATTTATCAAGGAGGTGAATTTATATTATTGGAAATAATAACTATTAATATAACTAAGGCATATAATGTGCACATTTTTTATACATTTTTTGAAACTTCCCTCATATTTACACTTCATAAAACAATTTGATATTATATAGGGATAATATTCCAATGATTTTTAAGTTGAACAAGGATGTGTAAGGGGACCCTACAGTTACAACTGGTGGTAAATCTAATTTTTTCATTTAAATTGAAAATGATGATAATTATAATAACAATGATAATTAGAAAGATGAATTACTAATACATAATATAAATTTTTAGATTACTTTAATTGATTCATGGATTAACACCTAACATAAATTTTATAATACGTATGAGTGGATGTAAGATCCCATGCTTTATACCAGTTCAAATATTCAATAGAATTTTATTTTTTGACTGGTTTATTGAAAAGCTATAATTTGTATTCAGAATAAAATACCTAGAGTTATAACATTTAAAATTGTAGTTTTTATGTGGGGTTTAAAACTAAATGGGTAGTTAAAGAATCTGGATGACATGATTACTATTTATGAATTGAAAACTCATTTTTGGGGAAGACAACTTGGGGTGCATGTTTGGAACATAGTTTGTGCTATTTTTTTCCCAACCAGTAAAACCTAAATATATAGACACACTGTTTTTCAAAACAATGGAAGGGATGTCAGTAGGCCATGTATCTTTTTTAAGGTTAATATAGAGACTCATAAAGCTAGGGTATGGCTATATAAACATGCCATGCAACTATGTAGGGTGTGGGGTGTGAGAAAATGGAAATGACATGGTTGGAGTACTATTTCATTAAATATGGGAATGAATCATGAATAGTGTGGATCAGAGCAATTTTAATCCACATTTTTGAAGCATAGATAGTCTAAAAATAAGTCATATCCCAAAACCTCATTACAATGGGGAATATAGAAAATTTGACCATCTAAAACAAAAAGATTTTCACACTTTTTTCCTCTCTCATTTCACCCTATATCTGTCCAAGCACTCAATAATCCTTTATTTCACTATTTTTGGTTCCATATAATTATTAGTTTGAATTGAATATCAATAGATACATGGGAAGACTCCTGATAAGGCTACATACTTCCTTTCATAGTTTCTCTCTCCATCATTAATTCTATCTTCATGTGAGCTATTATGCACTATTTATAGGGAATTTGCCTACTTTCTTCAATTAAACACTTTTTATCTTGAATGAATCCCCAATATTGAATAAAAATATCATTATGAGGATTAAGTAATTGGTTTGATTATTTTACATCAATTTCTCATTATTTATAAATTGGTGCCATTTTTTCACTTGCGGGATTATGTGAATATTTCTCTAGAAATGTGAAAAACATTAATTTAAATGGATCCACCACTATTTTGATGTTATATAGATGCATTTTTGATAGTTTTTATGTTAAATACCTAACCAGGATTCATAATTAATCGAGTTTTTAATTAAATTATTACTTAATTTCTTCATTAATTGAACAAAAACACTCAACATGTTTGTTTTGGATGTCATTTATTAATGTAATGTCTGATTTGAGTGTTGGATTACTAATTGGACATGTATTATAGTGACCCCAACCCCAGTATCTCAAATCCATTTTTGTACTTTATTGAATTGGAATAAGATACAGGGAATAACATCCTAAAGGTATGATTATTTTAGTATCCTTGGATATGTAAATACATACATGATTCCCATATTACATTTTTATACATAAAATTAAAAATAGTATTGTTAAATTTAGATAATAACTTTATTCCATGTTGAATTTCTATACATATCAATCATAGTAAACTTCATGGAACCTTGGAGAAAGGAATCCTAATAAGGGGGATATTAAATTCATTATCTGTATTGACTAAAATTGATATAGTCAAGAATCAATATGAGTAATAAACATGGAATAGTAAATAACTAAGCACACATGAAATTAAAATAATGTTATAAGGCGTTATCAATATGGAATGATACATAAACAATAACAGAAGAAATTTTAATAAATGTAAATTTAATATATCCATATATAATTTCATAGTGAAAATCTACTAGACAATAATAATACTAGAAATTGTTGTGATTCATAATTATTAGACATCATTTTTCATTGTGACATAATGTCGTTACTCTCAAGATCAATCAGTAAGATAGTTCAAAACATATTTGGTGAAAACCCATTTAAGTGAGTCTAGAAAATGGATTAACCATATGAGACTATTTTTTTATCGATGGTATTATATTTCATAGTCCCCAACCCATGTATTGAATTTCCAAAACATTCTGAAAATATAAAATAATCAATTTAACTCATAATAAATGCTCCTTATAATTAAATATCATTATTGACTAAAGGATAATAATTTATCGATATTTCCACATATATGAAATAACTATCAATGTAGTAAACCATATAAGGAAATGATTTAATTTATAATAAATTAACATATCCATGATAAATAATATATATATTTAGGGGAAATTTATGTTGAATGATCATAAGAAAGTGAGTATATAAAAGGAAAGTTATTAAATAAAAAAATTAATCATTGGAGTGAATGTAAATACCTCCATTTGTGAGAAAGATCATGGACCATCAAAAGAAGAATATGGATGGAATAATTAAAATATATATCCATTGGTGTAATAGTATTTTTTAATTTATTAGTATATATTCCATAATAATATCATTGAAAACGTTCATGAGTAAAATATCACTTTATATTTTTAAAATTTTATAATAATAATTTTAGTTCAAAATCACATTCAAATTTTTTTATTAGAATGATAATAAGAGAATTGAAACTTCATATTAAGATAAATTATGGTCATGATAGTGGGAAACTCCATGAATTTTGTAACAAAATATCATATTTCATAGTAAAAATAATAGATAGGTTCCTCGAATGGAAAGAGAAAAGATAGTTCCAATTTTTTTTGAAAATGTAAAAATGATTAGAAATTTATTTATTTAATCAATTTAAAATGGTTAAAAATATTTGATGCAATGTCTCAATAAAAAATTGTTTTAGATGAATATGGATTTAGGAACATTGTGAGAAATTATGTCATAATTTATTTAAAACATTTTATCAATAATGATAAATAACAAAGAACATAAAGAAGATACTATCAAATGAAATGGATCATTAATAAATGTACTAGTGTAAATTAAATTTTTTAATATAATATATAATATGATTTCCCTAAATGTATATTCTTGAATAAAAAATCACTATTAGGGTGATTTTGTGAAATAAAACCGCAAAATGATAATAATGTTGAAGTGATAATTAATAAATGAATCCATCATGTGTATAGATTTTAAATCAATAAAAAACATGTTTAAATAAAAAACAATATATTAAAATTTAATTATAAATATTATTATATAATATCAACCATAATGATAAATTAATATATCCTAATGATAAAAAACTGTGTTATGATATTTCTTTACCACTTGGTAATTTTTTTTAAAATCCCATTAGATAAAATAATTCCAATTAAAACATATCGTACAATAGAATAATGATTTATTCATGATATTACATTTAAAAGGGGTAATATATTCACCTTAGAAAACAAATTAGGATCATAATAACATAATATGTCTCAATTAAATGAAATAGAGATGAAAATAGATACATTACGATACATTTTGGATGAACATGAATTAAACTATTTTATAATGGTTTTAAACATGTAATTAACTTATTATAGAACAATATTAATGTTTATAATAAGATATATGAAACTATTATGACATATTATCACTCGTTCATTAATAATATTTCATTATTTTCATGGTTTCTAGTGTTAATTTATATATTTTTCATGTGTGTTTTTAATTTAATGATCCGGTTCATAGGAATATTATATTGTTTAATAATATACAAAATATTAATCATCATGTAATAATTATATACATAAATCAATTTAATTTTTTTAAACCAATCATGAAGAATTGTATTAAAAATGATGTATTTTACTATCATAGAGACGATATGTCATATGTACGCAAAAGTAATGTTTTCATTTTCCAATGATCAACATGGAAAAGTGGTATGTAATATATAATATATCAATAATTATTCTAAAATAATATATACTATATTTTATTCATATATATTTCATCCATGAGGTGTGGTTATTAAATGAGTATCACATCACTTCATGAAGGCAGTAGTCCACAGGTACACAAATGATGTTATCATCTTCACCTGAGTGAAAATGGAAATAATGAAAATGAAATATATTATCCTTTTAGAATTATTAATATTTAGGTAATATCATAATTATTTCATGTATATCTCCTATGATAATTATTTTTACTATTATCACAAATTATGTGAAGTGTTAGAAAAAGATGACTCTCATCGCTTCGCGAGACGATAGTTTACCATACCCCCAAGCGGCATTATCACATCTCCTATGAAATAGAGGACAATAATTTATATATGATATATTGATTATTGATATATAATAAGTTTACAAATATCATATATAAATTTTATATCCATCATAATACCCAACCATGAATTGTGGTAATGGAAGAACAAATGTCACCGGTTCACAAGGTTTTAATGCATAATACACATGAATGATGATCTCTTAACGAATTTTATGAAAGTGTATATTTTTTTTAATAAATGATTTTATTATAAAAAATACCATTTTATGAAATATAATAATGTAATAATATAATTATTTTTTAATAACAATTTAATGAGGTGGTTAAAGTAGAAAGATAAAGACGCTCATTGAATAACTTTACCTCTTCTTCGGATATCTTCATTTTGATTGCACTAAAACAATAATAATATTAATTTAGACCTCAAATATGGCCTCTATGATGAAGGGGAAAATGTTTTTAAGTTATTATTCTAGGGTTTTGATAAAGAAATTGATTTTTATGTGTGAATGACTGAGGGGATTTAGAACCCATTTATAGTTAAGGGGTGACATTCGAGTAGACTCTCAAACGTATTCACAATTGGGATGTCTCACTTTCCACATGTGGATAAAAATTTCAATAATATTATATTGGAAGGTTTATTTCTTCTATAAAAACATCCACTGATAAAATAAATTAATTTGTAACATTTTATTCTAAACTCTTAATGTTGACATAATTTTACCCATTTTTTCTTTCATAAAGTTAACTTTTTTATATCCTACGAAATTAATCCATTAATATTTAATTAAAGTGATTAATAATAAACAATGATAAATAAATTATTATAAATATTAAATCATATTTAAAAATTATCAATAAATTTTTTTTGGAGATTATTTTTTATAGGAGCTCATATAACACACAAAAACACTACTGTAACCCTTACTGTACTAACGCCAGTTTTTACTCTTTTGGGGTAAATAGGTTAGTTTTAAAAGCTTAATTGGAAAATTAATGAACCATATTTGACATATATTATCATTTAAAAAATAATATAATATTTTTTATATTTATTTAAATTAATTTAATACAAAATCGATTATCAAATAATAATATTTAATAAATTTTGAAATTATTCATTTAATTTGAATTCAAAAATTTCAATACAATGATGGTGTAATGCCCCGACCCCAGAATCCCAGAATTGGTGAATTATTACGTATCACAGGCATGATCACAAAAGATCATGTCTTGAAAGACTGATTAGTTTAGTAGCCTTATAAGTACTAGATACATTCATAAGGTTTAAATTACATTATGAAATGGAAAACTACAACAACATTGTTTCCATAAACAACACTAAGATCCCATAGACTATCATTGAAGGTCATTCATAATATACTTCTTCCCATCCTGTGAAAAATAAAACATAGAAAGGGGTGAGCTCAAATGCTACGTAAGGATAACAATATATCGGAAGCTTTCGTAAATAAGCATAAACATTTAAGGCAATGTATAAAACTAAAACAAAATCCTTTTAAAAATAAAATTCATTATAATATGGAAAATATAAATCAAAATAATTCCATTTACTTACTAACATGGATATTCTACTAGTTGAATAATCACATGCAATATCAATATCCACTTTCAGAATGATGGAATGAATAATGCCAGACTCCATAACCACATAGTCAAGGCCATGTGCCAAGACTACAAATGAAATTTTGTGAAGGCCTTCTTCCAAGTCACTAGTTTGTCTCATGAGACCTACTGATGCATTGAATAGCTATAACAGGGTCCACCTGTCAGTTACTATGTCCAACGCATTCCTCATATGAAAAGGATTAAACATAACATAATCATTCATATAAAAACTAGCATAATACGTGTCAATACATTATCCATTAACCATGAATGGTGTAAAAATAAAATATCCATAGTCAAACATATCACAAAACCTTCAATACAATATGGAAGTTTTGTATCATAGTAAATCAACTTCAAAGAAGCATAAAATCCATCAAAGGATGTTGACATAGATGAAATGAAATATTTTTTTAGAGAAATGTCACTTTTTGTTTTGAAATCATTTAAAATCCATATAATTATAAAAGAAAACATTTATTTTGAAAATATTTTTATAATCTTGTAAGGGAAGTTATGATGATGTTATAATGGCGGAAAATAGCCACACCCTCTGTATAAGATAAAAAAACATTCTTACCATATTTTTGTCAAAAAGGTCATAAAGTACCTAGTTTGGAAAATGATAGAAATATTCCTTTCAAAACATATATGGTAAAATAAGGTTATAAATGTCTTTACCCCATTTTCTTGTAAATAGTAAAAAAAAATTAAATACAATTTTAAGAAAAATTGATGTGGATGATAAAGAGGTCCCAGTAGATAATTACCTATAAACAACCTGAGATAATAAAAAGATTGTGAAATTAACCCTTACCTTGTACTTTACCTTGGTCGAGGGTAGGTTAAACTCTTTTATAATGATGAATTAATTTCTATTAAATTATACCCGAATCATATACATTAATATGATATCATATATGATCTTTTAACATTTCTTTGTTAATAATATATTAGTATTATAGTCATTTCAAGTGATAACTGATTTGTTTTCCTTTATATACTATGTTTCATAAGTAATGTTGTTTATTTATAGTATGTATCTTATTCATATTCATAATTTTATTAATTCTTTAAACATTATTTTTAATAATCTATTTATAAAATTTTTCTTGAATTGATATGATGTGGAATGAATTTCATCGCGTTCGTGGAGATGGTAATCTGTACGTACGCACAAGCGACAATATCATTCTTTTTATATTAAAATAATATATAATTGGATGATATATCATATATAAAGAATCATGATCATGTTATACTTATTATTTACATAAATTACACATCATTATTATACCCATCCAAATAATAATATATTGAATAAAAATTACACCATGACATGGAGACAGTAAGTCGTACGTACGCACGTATGGTGACATGCCATTCAATGGATGGATAGAATAATGAATATGGTTGTAAAATATTTATAATAACATCATATTATATAGAATATACTGATGATATTATTTTATAATGGAAAAACAAAGAAAGAGGAAGTGAAAGAAGAATGGAACTTAAAAGATATGATGAAATATTTATCTCTTCTTCTGGTTCTTCCTTTTGATTTGATCAAAAGGGCTCTTTAGGTTGTCTTTCTGACTAATTTAAGGCCTCTAAGATGAATGTAGGATAGTTAAAATGGTATTTGGGCAGGGGTGGGCTGAGCCAAATGGCATTGAAAGTATGAATTAGAGAGAATGTGAAATGCCCTTTTATAAGAGGGGTGAGGGGAACCCTAGGAAAAGATAGAAATATTTTTTATTAATAAAATAATTTTCGGTTTATAATGACTCCAAAATAAATTATTTAAAGGATAAGGTGGGTTTGGGTCGATACCCACTAATCAAATTGGTTTTATGAATGTTTCTTTCACTATGTTAACTTTATCTTTTAGATTTAACTCTTAGTAAAATAGTTTGATATTTACCATGTCCCATTGTATTTTTATATTATATGGTTAATAAACATACTATATACATACAAGAGAACCCCATGTGGTAAATTAATGATAGAGATATTATTATATAAGTCTTCTAGCCAAACCATTTATTTTTAGGAATAGAATATCAATTAATAATATAATATTTGTTTTAAAATCTCTTTTATGTCAATTTTGACACTATTTGGTATTTCATTTTTTCTAAATTTATAACAGTATTATTACATCAAAAAATTCATCTAACCAACCCTAACATGTCATAATAAACTAGAAAATTAGTGTAATTTATAAAAATTCTCAAATTACATTTATTTTGATTTCTATAATTTCAATTATATTAATATTCCATTAATATGGTTATTACTGCTTCATCATTGTGTCATAAATAAATTTAATTATTTGATGTCTAAAAATAATAAATAAAATACCATTATATAGGAAATATTTAAATCATTCTAATGAATTTTTATATTCTAATTTATCTTTTGTATAACCCTATAATAAAAATGTTTTAGGTATTAAACTTTGATTTTAACTCTTTTAACTTTTATTTAAATAAAATAATAATAAATGTCCTAATCTAATCCATGTGGACCAAAGAGGTTAATATTTTATTAATAAGTTTGTTTTGGGTAGAATTATACTTATATAATAGCATTAGGACATGTTTTAGGGTTATAATAATATCATTTTTACCCTTAATTACCGTATTTATTTTTAACTGTGGTAAATAAAAGTAAAAAGTCACTATTCACCAAATATTATTTTCATCTTATTGAACCAAATTTTACTAACTAATATCAACTGTTTCTATCAAATTTTTGAAATTCAACTCCAAAAAGTGGTAAAATTAAGTTTTATATAAATTTGCAAATGCTCCTGTGTGGTGGGTAAAAGACGGTAAAAAGTTCAATAAACTTTTTATATATCTAAAATTATTATAAATATACTTCAATGAATTAAATTGAAATTATATTGTTATTATGTATCTCTTTTGACCTTAAATAAATTTAAATAAAATAAATTATTTATTAAACAAAAATTTGATTTTAAACAATAACTTAGTGTTTTTCACTATTCATAAAAAATTGAATGTTTTCAGAATAATACCAAAAAATTCACCATAAGATAATTTCGGTATTCAAAATCCAAAAAAGAAGTCCATTTTGAAATATAAAATTTATAAAATTTCAAAAAATGGGTATTACTATTCATAACGGCTAGTTTGATTGGTTTTGGTGTGTTAGAACTCGATGTTCCGTAAAACAGACGCTATTGTACTATTCAAAGAGAAGTATACCGTGGAAGATTAGGGTGTTACATTCTCCTCTCCTTCAAATAATTTCATCCTCAAAATTTCTAGAATATTACTGCATAAAAATACTAGGGTAGTTCTTCATCATAAGTTCCTCGGGTTCCCACATTTCCTCTTCCATATTATGGTTTCTCAATAGAACTTTTACCAGACGAGTCATCCGGTTTCTCAGCACTTGTTCTCTTGTATCAAAAACCTTGACATGCTCTTCACAATAAGAGCGATTAGGTTCCAGTTCTAATTCCTCATAGGTGAGTACATGAATTGGTTCAGGCATGTATTTTCTCAACAGTGATACGTGGAATACATTGTGAACGTTGGAGAGACTTGGCAGCATAGTCAAACGGTAAGCTACAACCACAATTCTTTCTAGAATTTTGAAAGGCCTGATGTACCTGGGACTCAATTATCCCTTCTTACTGAAAATTATAACACCCTTCCATGGAGATACCTTCATGAAATCATGTTCACCTTACTGAAATTTCAAATCCTTCCTTCGGTTATCGACATTGCTCTTCTGCCTAATTTGAGCTGTTATGATGTGGGATTGAATTACCTTCACCTTTTCCATCATTTCCACCTCATGTTATGGGCCTACAAGTTTTCATTCCCCAACATCATCCCAACAAGTTGGTGTCCAACATCTATTTCTGTATAACTCTTCAAATGGGGCCATCTGAATACTTGAATGAAATCTATTGTTATAGGAAAATTCTAACATATGTAAATATTGATGCCACATACCTTGAAAGTCAAGTGATCATGATCTCAATATGTCTTCTATGGTTTGAATAGTCCGTTTAGATTTTCCATCAGTTTGGGGGTGGTAAGCAGTGCTCAAATGAAGTTCAGTATCTACGGATTTTTAAAGACTTTTCCAGAATCTTGATGTAAAATGTGGATCAAGATCAAAAACAATCGATAAGGTTACTCCACGAAGTCTCACATCTTCATTAATATTTATACTTTATATATGTTCAAGTGCTAAATGTTATCTTATAGTAATAAAAGGTGATGAATTGGTAATATGGTCAATAATGACCCATATAGCATTGTTTCTTCTAGGATTCTTTGGTATCCCCATGACAAAGTCCATTGTAATATTATTCCATTTCCACTCAGGTATGGGAAGATGTTACATGACTCCTCCAGGCTGTATCCTTCCAGCTTTCACTTGTTGACAAACCATACATATATGGACCTGGCCTTAAACATTACATAATATTGAATTAAATGAATAATTCACATTGAGGATCTTTTCAGGTTTAGAGATTTAGAGAATTAGGCCATAACTATTTCATTACATCTCAAAAAAAAACAAATTAGACACTACTACTCAGTTTCCATTTTTTTCACAAAATAAAAACTCTTAAAAAAGTCATTTCTAATTCCATGTTTAAGAGAGCATGACTTTTTACTTGATCCCATACTTGACCCCATTCCACTTTATGTCCTATTAAAAACATTTCAAAAACTTGGGATGATCATATAAATATCAGTAAGGAATACACAAAGAAGAAAAACTGTTAGTTTTTCAAAAAACAAATAAACCATGAATACTTTCTCATATGTAATAATTTTCACCCTTTTGAAGTAGTAAATACTCTTCACTGAATAAAAGATCATTACTTACCCTTTTGTAACCAAAATCTTACCATAAACCCCATATAAAGAACATATAATAAATAAAGGTAACTTGGGACATAGTCATACTTAAATGGAATAATCATACTGTCGACTTCCACACATATCACTAAATAGAATAGCCATATGGCCAACTTCCAAACCCAATGCATTGGAGGTTATAACATAACCACCTTTCCTGGTATTCATGACACCACCCTTCTTTTAGTTTATTACGTAATCACCCATCAAATGTCCAAGTAACATTATAAAAGTATAACACATAAAAAAATTATAAAGGAGAGAATACATTTCCACATTTCAATCACAATATATCACTTAAATATATTGACATAAAAAATCCATTATCAAAACCATTTTCAATACCAAAATACATAAAAGATTATATGGTTTTTATTTTCTTTTATAAACATTATGGCTTGTGGAGGGAGCCAAAGATAAAATAATACTCGCGGTGATGAAAAAGGTCATTGTCACCGCTTACATTAAAAGAAACATTACTTTTTGTCATTTAGTAAAAACTCTTTGTAGAAAAAGATTCCCTTTGAAAATTCAAGAATGTTTATATAGCGTATAAAATAATGTTGTGTATTAAAATAAAATATGCCCCAATTAAAGAAGATTGAGACGAAGTCCCTTACCTCATGTCCAACATGACCTGTTCATTCTTTAATCTCCTTAATAATAAACTTAAGTTAATTTATAATTCATTGAGAACCATTTTCAAGTTTATTAGTCCTTTTATATAAATTATTACCATGTTATAAACATTATTTAATAATTTAAGTTAATAATGATCGTTTTTTCGATATTTGGTACTTGAGTAAAAAAGAACACCTTATATTTACAAGTAGTCAATGTTGTCAAAATTTCATTATATCTAGAATGATATTCATTATTTATATATCATATATATCATATATATCAAGTATATATATATATATATTTATAACAGTATATATCATTTGGAGGTAGGAAATGAAATGTATCGTTCATGGGGACGGTAAGCCGTACTTACACATGAAAGCTACTTTCACTTCTATTTCTTATTTTAATGGAATAAAAAATAAAAATTATACATAATTATATTATAATTACATTATAATATCATATATATAATATCATTACCTCCATCCTTTAAACATCCCACATTAGGCATTAATGAGTCATATCACCTTGAGGGGGCGGTAGTCCGCACTTCCTCAAATGAAATTATCCGTTTACCCATAATGGAAACAAAAAAAGGTATGATATAAATGGAGAAAACAGAAGCATAAAGAAAACATAAAAATATATATCATATATATATACAATTCCATCATAATGGGCCCCATGAGAGGCAGTAGGAGGTAATTGGACAATAATCGTTTCGTGAGGCGTTAGTTTTCCATCCATAGAAACATTATGTTCATCATCCATTAGATGGAGGTGTTTGTAAGTTTAGTTCTAATACTCCTCATAAAAACAACCTAGTACATTGAGGATACTGGTGTTGTTACAATATAATGGAATAAAAATAGTTTAGGGGTTGGATATGTAAAATAAAATATACCAATTTATGATAAATGATTACCTTTAATTTGGGTAACTCTCTTTGGTTTGAACCAAAGGAATTCTTGAAGTGCCTTCTGCCTAAGGTAAGGATTCTAGGAGGAGGAGAGGGATTTTGAGAGCTTAATTTGTTAGAGTTTGGATGATCCAAAAGGCTTGAGATGTGTGAGGAATTGGTTAGAAGTGGTCTTTTTTTATAAGGGAGAGGAGGGGCTTTTTAGTAAAGTGTGAAATCAATATTTTATTAAAAACATATCTTCAGTTTCAAAAGGTCCAAAAATCATTAGAGTCAAACATAAGATGACTCCTGGTCGAAATAAAATCATCCAATAAGAATTTGACAGGTTTTGGATGTTATTTTAATATTTATAATCTTATTTATTTTAATCATTTATTTATGAGGTAAATTTTTCATCATTATTGTGTCATAAATAATTTAACTTTTTTATGTCTAAAAATTATAAAACAAATACCATAATTTAGGAAATAGTTTCATCTTCCTAATTAATATTTATAGTCAAAAAGATAATTTATTTATCCCCTTCTAAAAATTAATTTCCTAAAGGATATTGGCTTTTTTCATTTTTGCCTTTACATTAAGTTAATTAATTTAAATTGTCATTATCACTCCCATGTGGCTCAATGGGGTCAAGAAATCGATCCAATGATTCCCAAGGTCGTAAATAAATCATCCAATAAGTTTTTTACAAGTGTTAAGGTAATTTTGAATTATTATTATACTCTTTTTACCTTGAATTACCCTATTTTACTTTAACCGCGGTAAGTAAAAGTCAAACATTACTATTCACCAAAAATTATTTTTATCTTATTGAACCACATTTTACATTTTTATAACAATAATTTATGTTGGATTTTTGAAATTCAACTCACAAAAGTGGTAAAATTTCATTTAAATGAAAATGTCAGTTTTTTTAACTACTACTAAGTGATTTCACTATTAATCAAAAATTGATGTTTTTCAGAAAAATACCAAAAATTCATCCTAAACTATATTTGATATTACGAGTTCAAAAATGATGTTTATTTATCTAAATTCAAAA
The DNA here is from genome assembly GCA_963277665.1 of Viscum album. Lineage (NCBI taxonomy): Eukaryota > Viridiplantae > Streptophyta > Magnoliopsida > Santalales > Viscaceae > Viscum > Viscum album. The sequence continues at coordinate 1,971,986,603 of OY728138.1, forward strand.
CATATAATAGTAATTAATTAATTTTAAAATTAATTCTTGTTATCAAAATAAATATGGTGTTATTAAGAAACAATAACTATCAAATGATTGACACTTGTTTATGTCCAATTTCAAAGTGAAATTAATTCCAATGACCAATTTGGGTTAAATGGTAAAAATATATTCTAATTACACTTTAAAACCAATTAAAAATATAATCTAACTATATAAATATATTATATTAAAAGTCACTTTTGAAATAAAATACAATGTTTCCACTATTCATTAAAAACAATGAACATTATCAGAAAAATCCCAAAAATTTACACAAAGAAAATTTTGATGTCCCCATTTTAAACAAGGATTTTATTTGGTCAATTAGAATGTCTTAAAGTGACTAAAATATATTTAAATAGAGTTTTCCATTAAAAGGCGTTAAATTGACATTTTAATGTAAAATATGCTTAAAATTAGATTCATTCACATGTTAAGCCTCTAACATTTATTGGATTTATGTAAATACATTTATCAAATATGTATAGTCATATTGTAGTTAGTTCTATTCATTCCCGCTAATAAAAATACTATGTGTTAACTACCATTTAAAATAATAATATTATATTATTAGCATGCAACATAAGATTTCAAGGAAACCCATGGTTTTCTATCGGTTACGCTTTCGAACATAGCAACCCATTTTAAGTAAAATTAATATTTAATTGAAATATATTAATAAAAATGAAAAAAAAATATTCCTTTACCTGGGATGTTACACCCTTCCCCCCTTTTGGAAATTTTTCCCTCAAAATTTAATTCACTTATCCAATAAATGGGGGTATTTATCCCTAATAGCATTTTCAGATTCTCACATTTCCTCTTCACCAATATCATTTTTCCACAAAACCTTTACCTGGTGAATTACCTTATTCCACAACACTTTCTCTCAACGGTCAAGAATCTTGACTGGTTGTTCTTCGTAAGAGAGATTCTCTTCCAACTGAACTACCTCTAGGCTCAAAACATGAGATGGATCTAGCATATACTTTCTCAACATCTAAACATGAAAAAAATTGTGTACCTAGGATAAACATGGAGGTAAAGCCACTCAGTACACAACTAATCAAACTTTCTCTAGAATTTTATAAAGTCCAATGAACCTCGGACTCAACTTTCCCTTCTTACCAAAACGCATCACACTTTTCCATGGAGAAACTTTGAGAAAGACATGATCACCCACCTCAAAAGAATGATCATTCCTCTGGTTATCTGGATAACATTTCGGTTTACTCTGAGTTATTCTCATGTTATTCTGAATCAACTGAACATTCTCTGCCCTCTCTTCTACCAATTATGATCCCATAAGCTTCCTTTCACCTACTTTATCATAAAAATCTAGAGTTCAACAACGCTTTCAATATAATGCCTCAAATAGATCCATCTGTATACTGGAACGAAAACTGTTATTATATTAAAATTCAACCAAAGAAAGATGTTGGTCCCAACTTCCCTGATAATCCAGTTAATAAGCACGTAGCATATCCTCCAAGGTATGAATTGTTCATTATGACTGCCCATCTGATTGAGGCTGAAAAGCTATACTAAAATTTAATTCAGTACCCAATGATTTCTGAAGGCCTTTTCAAAAGTTAGAAGTAAACCTAGGTTTAAGATTAGATACAATGGAGAGGAGAACTCCATGTGACTTGACTATATATTTAACATACAACCGAGCAAGTTGATCTAGAGACAATGTATCCCGATGGAAATAAATAAACAGATTTATTCAATCGATCAATAGTAACCCAGATTGCATTATTACCTCGAGATGTTTTTGATAATACCACAACAATGTCCATTGATATATTTTTTCATTTTTCAGTAACTGTCACTCAGTATTAACATGATGACATGTCAAAAACTTCATAGTAAAATCAGAAATATCTCTTTTCATTCCATCCCACTTGTAATACTCCAGAAGATCTATGTACTTCTTAGTACTGCAAGGATGAACTAAAAAATGGGGAACTATGAGCATCACATAACAACTCATTCTTCAAATGTGAATCAAAAGGCATACATAATCTCTTTCAAAACCTTAAAAACAATCATTATTAATGTGAAAATCAGGAAACCTACCATTCTGAACCAACTCTACCTTTTTCTATAACTCACTGACATCATTTTGAGCTTGCTTTATTCTGTTTGATAGAGATTATATCACTAACACCTAAAATAAAATAGAAGAATTTCATAAAACAACAACTTTTATTCCAATTTTCATCAAATCAAAAACCAATGGATCTTATTCCAAACGTATCATGGATAATGAAGAATTACTTTTTCGACTCAATGGATCATCCACTTTATTTGCTTTTCCCAGATGGTAATGGATCGTGCAATCGTAATCCTTGATTAATTCAAAACATCTCCTCTGTCTCATGTTCAATTAGTTTTGAGTTAATATATACTTCAAACATTTGTGATCAATATATATTTCACACTTCACTCCATACAAATGATGCATCCAAATTTTTAAAGCATAAACAAAAACAGCTAATTCCAAATCATTTGTAGGGTAATTTAACTCATGAGGTTTCAATTGACGTGAAGCATAAGCAATTACGTGATCATTCTACATTAAGACACAACTCAGTCCATTCAATAAAGCATCACTGTAGATAAAAATCTCACCATTTCTGGATGGCAGTGCCAAAACTGAAGCATTCACTAATATCTTTGTCAATTCCTGAAAACAATCATCACATTCTTTTGTCCAGATGAACATAACATTATTTTGAGTTAACATAGTCATTGGAATAGATAACCATGCAGAATCATCAACAAACCTCCTGTAATATCCTTCCAAACCAAGAAAACTAAGAATGTCGGTTATATTTTTTGGTCATGGCCATTCTTCAAAAACTTTTGTTTTAGCAGGATCAACAGTTGTACCATTTTTTGAAAAAATTGTGACCAAGGAAAGAAATTTTTTATAACCAAAACTCACACTTATTGAATTTCCCATAATGTTTCTTTTCTTTTAAGGTTTTCAAGATGACCCTTAAATGAATTTCATACTCCTCTTTACTTTTTGAATAAACCAAAATATCATCAATGACCACAACCACAAACTTATCCAAGAACTCATGGATAATTCTATTCATAATATCAATTAATACAGCAGTTCCATTGGTTAAACTAAAAGGCATAACTAAAAATTCATAATGGCCATATCTAGTATGAAACACGGTCGTCGAAACGACTTCTTTTTTTAATTTCAACTAGATACCTGACCTCAAGTCACTCTTCGAAAAATACTAAGCTCCCTAGATCTGATCAAACAAATATTTGATATGAGGCAAAGGATACTTATTCTTAACAGTGATGTTATTTAATGCTCCATAATCTATGCAAAGTCTCATTGAAACAAATTTCTTTTTAAAAAACAATATAGGAGAACCCAATTGTGATGTGCTAGTTTGAATAAAAATTTTATCTAATAACTCCTGCAATCTCTTATTTAACTCTAAAAGTTCAATTTGAGCCATTCGATAAGGGGGTTTTAAAAATGGATTAGCGTCAAGAACTACGTCTGTAGTTAATTCTACTTCATGATCATGTATAATGCTAGAAAACTCCTCAAGAAAAACATCAAGGTACTCATTTACCACTGGCACATCATTAATCTGAACAGTTCCTTTATTTTCAACAATATGTGCAAGGTAACATTAATTTCCATTTTTTACTAGTTTCTCACCTTCCTGATATGTTATCTAAAGCAAGGGTTCATTCTTATATATAAATTGTAAATATTTTGAAAAATAAACCTCTTTAGCTCTGCAGTCAATCTTATCATGATAAACAGAAATCCATCCCATGCCCAAAATAATATCAAAATCTACTAGAGGCAAAAAAATAAAGTTTTCTGGTATATTATTTCCGCACCCAAGGCCATGATTGTTTTTATATTTTCTTTTTTTCTCAAAATGTCTTCCAGGTGTTTTTACCATTAGTTCTGTATTCCAATACTGAGATGGAAATCCCAATTTACTAGTATATTTCTCAGAAATGAAAGAGTGTGTAAACCTTTAATCAAAGAACACATTGGCATAATCTGAACAAACAAACAGTGTACCTGATACTACTTCATTTGATGGCCCAACATCTACAGATGTAGTTGAAAAGGATTTCACCACCCTTTTCTACTTGTATTCTGGCTGCTTTCCCTCAGTTGAGTTCTTCTCTACACACTCATTTGTATAATAACCCATTTCATTACACTTAAAACATCTTACTGATGGATTTTCATTGCCAGCTTGATCATCTTCCTTAAAGTTACAAGAAATATGAATAGACTTACCACACCGGAAGCACTTTCTAGTCTTTGATAATCATTCTCCAGAATGATTTTTACCACACTTTTCACAAGATGGATATTTAGTTTTCTAACCTCCAATCTTCTTTGATGAATTCTTCCCCTTTGCCTACCAAATGGACCTCTTATTTTGTTGTTTTTTAAAGAACATTTGATCATCAACAAACTCTATTTCCACCTTCTCTTCACATCGAACAAGTTTTTCATAACTTTTGAACTCACTAGAGTCTAACACTCTTCGATATCATGGATTCAGTCCTGAGTAAAATCTATTTATCTTACTATCAAGATCTCGGAAGAAATTTGGTGCATACCTTGCCAGTCAAGTGAAATTTTCTTCATAAGAAGCCACTGAGTCATCCCCCATGCCTCAATTCTAGGAATTATTTTTCCATCCTAAGAAGAACCACCATAGGAAAAAATTTCTCAAGAAACATACCTTTGAATTCATCTCAATTAATAGCATCAATCTCCTCAATATCCAGGATCTTTTTCACCATCGACCACCACTAATCAGCTTCACCATCAAAATGGTAAATAGCGAGACTAACCTTTTGATGTTCTGAACAACCCATGATATCAAAAATATTCTCCAGTGCATTAATCCAACCTTCTGCTATCACTAGGTCAGGTGATCATATGAATGATGGGGGATGTTGCCTCATGAAATGCTCCACTACTAACATGTTCCTTTGAGGTTGATCTGGATGATCTCGTGCATGGATACCACCACCATTTATAGCATGAGTCAACTATGTTTATCACTGTAACAAACTCTTCAGTTCCGATTCTGACCATATGAGGTTGCTGATTTGGAAGGTTGTCTTCCTCCTGATGTCGTCCCAACATTACTGTCACGTTTCCTCTATGGAAAACCATTCTGAACACAGAAATATCTTAGGCAAAGCAACATGGTAATCTATATATGCTATATCATTTCAATATTAATAGAATTTACTTTATGGATATTAATTTAACAATACCCTAACTCTTAAAGTTGTCTAAACCGACCTATGATACAAACTATAAGGACCCATCCTTAAACATTACATAATATTGAATTAAATAAAAAATTCACATTGAGGATCTTTTCAGGTTTATAGTTTTAGAGAATTAGACCATAACTATTTCAATACATCTCAAAAATACAATGTAGACACTCCTACTCAGTTTCCATTATTTCAAAAAATAAAAACTCTTAAAAAATCAGGTATAATTCCTTGTTTAAGAGAGCATGACTTTTTCCATGATTCCATCCATGACCCTATTCCACTTTTTGTCCTGTGAAAAACATTTCAAAAACATGGGTTGAGCATATAAATCTTAGTAAGGGATACATAAATAATGAAAATTGTTAGTTTTTCAAAACAAAAAATAAACCATTCATACTTTATCACAAGTAATACTTTTTACCTTTTTGAGGTAGTAAATACTCATCACTGAATAAAATATCATTACTTACCCTTTTCTATCCAAAATATTACCATAAAACCCATATAAAGAACAAATAACATATAAAGGTAACTTGGGACATAAACATACTTAAATGGAATAAACATACGGTTGACTTCCACGCATATCACTAAAGGGAATATCCATACAGCCGAATTCCATACCCAATTCATTGGAGGTTATAACGTAACCAACCATCTTGGTATTCACGGCTCCACCCGTCATTCGGTTTATCAGGTATCCACCCATCAAATGTCCAAGTAACACTATAAAACCATAACACATAAAAAAATTATAATGGAAAGAAGACATTTCCACATTTCAATCACAATTTATCACTTAAATATATTGACATAAAAAATCCATTATCAATACCATTTTCAATACCAAAATACATAAAATGGTATTTGGTATTTATTTTTTTAATAACATTATAGCTTGTTGAAGAAGCTAAAGATCAAATAATACTCACAGTGGAGGAAATAGTTGTTTTCACCGCTTATGTTAAAAGAAACATTCCTTTTTGTCATTTAGTAAAAACTTTTCATAGAAAAAGATTCCCTTTGAAAATTTAATGGTGTTTATACTAAGTATAAAATAATTTCATGTATTAAAATAAAATATGCTTCAATGAATGAAGATTGAGACGATGTCCCTTACCTCATGTCTGACTTGACCTGTTCGTTCTTTAATCTCATGAATAATAAACTTAAGTAAATTTATACTTGCTTAAGAGCCATTTTTAAGTCTATTAATCCTTTTATATCAATTATTACCATGTTATAAACATTATTTAATCATTTAAGTTAATAATGTTTGTTTTGTTGATATTTGGTACATGAGTCAAAAATGAACACCTTATATTTACAAGTTTTCCATGTTGTCAAAAGTTCATTATATCCAGAATGATATTCATTATTTAGATATCATATATATCATATATATCACGTAAATATATATTTATTTATTTATAACAGAACATATCATTTGGGCGTAAGAAATGAAATGCACCGTTCATGGAGACGGTAAGCCTTACGTACGCATGAATTCTACTTTCACTTCTATTTCTTATTTTAATGGAATAGAAAAATAATAATTATACATAGGTTTATTATAATTCCATTATAATATCATATATAATATCATTAACTCCATCCTTTAAACATCCCACATAAGGCATTAACGAGCCATATCACTTTGAGGGGGCGGTAGTCCGCACTTCCTCAAATAAAATTATCTGTTTACCCAAAATGGAAACAAAAAAGGTATTATATAAATGGAGAATACAGAAGAATAAAGAAAAAATAGAAAATATATATATCATATATAAATACAGTGCCATCATAATGGCCACCATCAGAGGAATGAGGATGTAATTTAACAATCATCCTTTCGTGAGGTGTTAGTTTTCCATCCATAGAAACATTATGTTCATCATCCATTTGATGGAGGTGTGTGTAAGTGTAGTTAAAATCCTTCTCATAAAAAAAACCTAGTATATTTAGGATACTGGTTTTTTTACAAAAGAATTGAATACAAAGAGTTTAGGGGTTGGAGATGTAAAATAATAGAAACCAATTTAATAGAAACGGTTATCTTTAATTTGGGTGACTCCCTTTCGTTTGAACCAAAGGACTTCTTGTAGTGCCTTCTACCTAAGGTGAGGATTCTAGGATTAGGAGAGGGGTGTAGGGAGCTTAATTGGTCAGAGTTTGGACGATCCAATAGGCTTGAGATGTGTGAGAAATTGGTTAGAAGTGGGATCCTTTTATAAGGGGAGGAGGGGCTCTTTAGGAAAGTGTGAAAACAATATTTTATTAAAAAAATATATTAGGTTTCAAAAGGTCCAAAAATCCTTAGAGTCAAAGATAATATGACTCATGGTCGAAATAAAATCATCCGTTAATAATTTCATAGGTTTGGGATGTTATTTTAATATTTATAATCTTATTTATTTAAATCATTTATTAATGAGGCAAATACAACATCATTATTGTGTAGTAAATAATTTAATTTATTTGATATCTAAAAATTATAAAAAATAACATGATATAGGAAATTTTTTTATATTTCCAATTAATATTTATATTCAAAAAGATAATTTATATAACACCTTCTAAAAATTAATTTACTAAAAGATATTTTCTTTTTTCTTTTTTGCATTTACTTTAAGTTAATTAATCTAAATTACCATCATCACTCACAAGTGGCTCAATGGGGTCCCAAAAATCTACCCAAAGATTCCCATGGTCTTAAATGACTCAACCAATATGTTTTGGACAAGTGTTAAGTTAATTTTTAATTATTATAATATATTTTTTACCTTAAATTACCCTATTTTCCTTTAACCGCAGTAAATAAAAGTCAAATGTTACTATTCACCAAAAAAATTATCTTATTTAACCACATTTTACTTCTTTATAACAACCATTTTTTCGGATTTTCAAAATTCAATTCACAGAAGCGGTAAAATTTCATTTTAATGTAAATGTCAGTTTTTTCCACTTCTGCTAAGTGATTTCACTATTCATCAAAATTGATGTTTTTCAAAAAAATACCAAAAATTCACCCTAAACTATATTTGATATTCTGAATTCAAAAATGATGTCTATTTTTCCAAATTCAAAACATATAAGTGGCATTAATTAATCTTAAAATTAATTCCCGTTATCAAAACAAATAGCGTGTTTTTAAAAAACAATAACTATCAAAAGATTGACACTTGTTTATGTCCAATTTCAAAGTGAAATTAATTTCATTGACCAAAATTTGATTAAATGGTAAAAATATATTCTAATTACACTTTAAAACCAATTTAAAAGATAATCTATTCATATAAATAAATTATATTAAAAGGCACTTTTGAATTAAAATACAATATTTTCACTGTTTATTAAAAAAAGAACTTTATCGGAAAATCCCAAAAATTTACAAAAAGTAAATTTTGATGTCCCCATTATAATGAAGGATTTTATTTGGTCAATTAGAATGTCTTAAAGTGGCCAAAACTATATTTAATGGGGGTTCACCATTAAAAGGCAGTAAATCGACCTTTTAATGTAAATTGTGCTTAAAATTAGATTCATTCACATTTTATGCCACTAAATTTTATTGGATTAAAGTAAATACATTTAACCAACATATATAGTCATATTTTAGTTAGTTCTATTCATTTACGATAATACAACGGTTATGTGTTAACTTCCATTTAAAATAATATTATTTTTTTATTAGCGTGCAATGTAAGATTTCAAAGAAACCCGTGGTTGCGTATCGGGTACGCTATCGAACATAGAAACCCATTTTAAGTTAAATTAATATTTATTTCAAAAATATTAATAAAAATAAAAATATCTTATTCTTCATTTACCTGGGATGTTACAATACATCTTGATACAAAATCTACAATCTCCCTCTTCATATTGTCTGATCAAAAATGTTCCTTCAAATCTAAATATATCATAGTTCTACCAGGGTGTATAGAGAAATTGGAACTATGAGCATTATAAAACAATCCCCATTTTAGATCAGGTATATTGGGAACCCAATGTCTTTTCCAAAATTTCAAATTTACATATTTGTACACAAAGTCACTCAATCTCCCATCATTCACAGCTTTAATATTCTTTTAAAAATCTTCATCATCGGTCTGAGAACACTTTATCCTTTGTAGTAATGATGGTTTGTCATCAATTTGAAAAAGTATTGATGTTTCACCTTCCATGGTTATTCCCATATCCATCTTTACTAGATCCATGAAAATAGGATCCCTTTCAACTGTCATCTTGTTCAAAACTCCATGATCTTTTCTGCTCAAAGCATCTGCCACCTTATTTGCCTACCCCAGGTGGTAGTGTATGGTGAAATCATAATCCTTGAGTAGTTCAATACATCTCCTTTTCCTCAATTTAAGTTCCTTATTTGATAAAATATACTTCAAACTCTTTTGATCAGTATATATCACACATTTTTACCATTGAGATAATGTCTCCATATCAACAAAGAAATGATTACAACTGATAACTCTAGATCATGAGTAGGATAGTTTTGCTCATGAATTTTTAGCTGACGTGATACATAGGGAATAACCCTATCATTCTGAATAAGGACACGGCCAAGTCCTTTCTTTGAAGCATCACTATAAATAACTAACCCACCATTCCCCGATGGTATAGTCAATATAGAAACATTAAATAATATTCTCTTCAGTTCATCAGAAAATTCTTCACACACTTTGGTACAAACATATTTAAACCCTTTTCATGGGGGATTTGTTAATGGGTTATCCAACATGGCAAAATTCTAGACAAAACATCGATAATACCGTGGTAAACCAATAAAATTGTGTATCTCGGTTATACTCATCAGTGTTGGACATTCCTGGATTTCTCTTGTCTTAGAAGGATCAACGGAGATTCCATACTTAGAGATGATATGAGAAGAAAGGAAATCCCTGGAATCCATAATTCAAATTTTCTAAACTTCCAATATAATTTATTTCTTCTAAGAGTCTTCAAGATAATGCACAAGTGATTTTCATGACCTTCATAGCTTTTTGAGTATATCAAGATATCATCAATAAATACCACTACAATGTCATTATGATATTCTTGAAAACTATATTCATTAGATCCATAAAAACAGAGGGTGTATTAGTCAATCCAAAAGGAATTACTGTAAACTCCCAGTGCTAATACCTGGTTCAAAATGCTGTTTTCGGAATGACTTCCTTCTTCACACACAATGGATGATATCCAGATCGAAGGTTAATCTTTGAAAATTATTGAGCTCTATGAAGTTGGTCAAAAAAATCATCAATGTGAGGTAGGATATACTTGTTATTTATTGTTATAGAAATGATCTACCTGTATTCAATGCACAACGTCATAGATCCACATTTCTTCTTAACAAAAAGAACAGGGGATACCCATGGAGAAAAACTAGGGAAAATAAAACTGTTATTACTCAATTCCTCTAGTTGTTTCTTTAGTTCCACTAATTCCACAGTGGCCATTCTATTAATGGTCTTTGATATGGGCCTTGAACAAGGAATTAAATCAATTCAAAACTCAATTTATTATTCGGGAGGATTTCCAGGTAAATTATTTGGAAATACATCAACATACTCCTGCACAATAACAACATCCTCAATTTGAACATTTTTTTCCTCACCCACAGTTATTTCATTCTCTTCCTCCCCAATAATCGAATTTAGTTGAGCAACTGGGGGTGGATCTACATAAGAATTAGGTGGTTATGTTTTTTCTCAAAAGATAAGGTACTCCTTATCATCATCAAAAATTGTAACCTCCTTCTTTATAAAATAAATTTTCACATCATGGTTCGAAAGCTAACACATACCACGAATTGTATCAAATTCAATCTTGGGTATGACAATGAGATTAATATATAAATAAATTTTATATGCCTTAATGGGAACTGATTCACAAAACATTCTTGCAATGATACTTACCTTATGATTTTTTATTAACAACTCCCTTTTTAAATAAAATTAGAAGTATTTAATTTTCATAGAAAACTGGGAAGATATGAAACATTGCGATGATCTAGAATCAAATAAAGCATTTTATTAACTTGAGGAAACCATTAAATTACCCACCACAACATCATTCGGAGCTTCAACCTCAACATTAGTGATAGCATATGCTCGGCCTGGATCCCTTGGCCTTTTCTTAGGTAAGTTCCCCTAACACTTAGGACATTCATTCGTATAATTCCCCCTTTCTCTACAATTTTAGCAGTCAACATCGACAACCCCTTTCATCCCCTTGCAATCACGATCTTGGTGGACTTTTTCACCACACTTGTAATAGACTCCCATTCCCTTTAGGAATGTACCTGGCTATTCCTTCCCACATTTACTATAGGATGAATATCCAACTTTTCCCTTCTTCTCCTTATTTCCATTTCTAGAGTGTTCAGCAGATCTATTCTTCTCTTTATTTTCTTTAAAGTAATAAGTCTTAGAGAATTATTTTTCTTTCTTGATAGCACATGAGACAATATCTTGGTACAAAGAGAATGATTGTGAGACTAATGATTGATGGAGAAATGGTTTTATCCCATCAATGAAATGATCAATCTTACTTCTTGGGTTACATTTGTAATCTACATCATTCCTCGTTAACCTTGTAATGTTTTCTTCATACTTTGGAGCATTCTCATCCACCTTTTTCCTCAGACTCAGAAATTGAATTTCCATATCCTCTTGGTGGTCAAGAGAAATGTATTTTTCTATGAAAATTTCTTTAAACTCCCCCATTCCATATTTTACACTTCATCATCTTTTTTTGTGATTTAAATCAATGACCACCGTTGATCAGCATCTCCCGTGAGTCGGTAAACTTCCATGAAAACTTCTTTCCTTTCACTACTCTCCAATGTGTGGAATATTTTTATCTTCGGAATTTATCCATTGCTCAGCTACTAGTGGATTTGTACCCCCATAGAATTTTTGTGGCTGTTACCTCATGAATCAATCTAACATTGATCTCCCAAGCTGTAGATCAGGATGCCTCGTATGGGTAAGGTTATTATTCCTAACCTAAGTGAGTTGTCTCGGTATGGTGATTTGCTGATCAGCACCATTTTCATCACCAAATCCACTATAATTATCTTGATTAAGAGGTAAATCCCTACATGGAGTGAGTACAATGATATGGTTTCCATTCATTATACTAGGGTCCATTTCTAAATAATGGCATAAACTAGATTAGTTTATGAATCATAATACATAAATCCAAACTTTTAAAAGTATTAACAAAAATTGGACAGTTTATGGGTATAATCCATAATCATAAAAATGTTTTCTTTGAGTAAGTATATACTCATAATCCCTTCATAATGGTTTTTAATGAAATTGAGAATTATCCTAAGCATATCCCCAGGGAGTGTCGTAACCAAGAGTGTAGAAAGGACCATTTTCATGCACCAGTTCCCATTCGAGTCTAGCCCAAAGCAGTGTTTTTAGGTTTTACCCCTAGGTACATCTGTGCCAGAGCTACCTCTACCCACTCATATCTAGACAGGGATGTATTTCTTGGAAAACTCTCAAAATACCTACAATACAAAAATTCTAGGAAGTTCTTCTATACTAATTCTCAAAGTCTATCTTAGGGTAATGTACTCTAACTAGAGTTTACTTAAATATAGTTTCCAAGGATTATACTAAACTTCCTCTAATACCTACTGTAACTTCAAGACCTCAGAAGCCTAGAGTCGGTGCATTATTAGGCATTATTGCCATGATCACAAAATATCAAGTCTCTAAAGACCGATTAGTTTAGTAGCCTTGGATGTACTAGATACATTCATAAGGATTACATTACACCATAAAATAGAAAAATACTATAAAATTGTTTCCATAGAAAACACTGAGATCTCATAGACTATCCCTACAGGTCAGTCATAATATACTTCTTCACATCCTGGGAAAAATAAATCATAGAAAGTGGTGAGATCAGATGCTGAGTAAGGATAACAATATAGTGGAAACTTTCATAAATAAGAATAAACATTTAAAAAAATGTATACAATTAAAACTAAAGCCTATTAAACATAAATTTATCATAATATAGAAAATATAAATCAAAATAATTCCATTTACTTACTCACATGGATATTCTACTAGTCGAATAATCACATGCAAAATCAATAGCCACTTTCATAATGATGGAATGCATAATGCCAGACTTTATAACCACATATTCAAGGCCTTGTACGAGAACTACAAATAAGATTTTTTCAAGGCCTAATGACAAGACACTAGCTTGTCTCATGAGACCTACAGATGCATCGAGGAGCAATAGCGGGCTTCACCTGTCACATTCTAAGTCCAATGCATTCCTCATATGAAAAGGTTTAAACATAACATAAACATTTTTATACAAACTAGCATACAAAATGTCAACACATTATCCATAAAACATGAATGGTGTAAAAATAACATATCCACAGTCAAACATATCAAAAAAAATCAATATAATATGGAAGTTTTGTATCATAATAAATCAACTTCAAAGAAGCTTAAAATCCATCGAAGTAGGTTGACATAGATGAAATCAAAAAAAATTAGAGAAATATATCATTCTATTTTGAAATTATTTAAAACTCATATAATTATATAAAAAATATTTATTTTGAAAATATTTATATAATCATGTAAGGGATGCTATGACGATGTTAAAATTGAGGAAAATAGCTGCACCCACCGTATAAGTTAAAAAAACATTATTACCATAATTTTGTCAAAAAGGTCATAACGTACCTTGTTTGGAAAACAACAGAATGATTACATTCAAAACTTATAAGTTTAAATAAGGGTATAAATTAATTTACCCCATTATACAGTAAATAGTAAAACTTTTTTCAAATACATTTTTACGAAACATGGAAGTGGATGATAAAGATATCCCATTAGATAATTACATATAAACAGCCTCAGATAATAAAGAGATTCTGAAATTAACCCTTACCTTGTAATTTTCCTAGGTTGAGGGTTGGTTAACCTTCTGTGTAATGGTGAAATAATTTTTATTAAATTATACAGGAAGCATATACATTAATATGATATCATATATGATATTTTTACATTGCTTTGTTAATAATATCTTAGAATTATCGTCGTTTCGGGTGTTAACTTATTCATATTCCTTTATATGATTTATTTCGTAAGTAATGTTTGTTATGGATAGGATGAATATTATTTATATCCATAATGATATTAAGTCATTAAACATTATTTTTAATCATCTAATGAATATTAGTCTTGAATGAAAACGATGGATAATGAATCTCATCGTGTTCGTGGAGATGGTAATCCGTACAATCGCACGAGCGACAATATCATTCTTTTGATATTAAAATAACATAAAATTTGATGTCATATCATATATAAAAGATATTTATAATGTTATATTCATTATTTACATCAATTAGACATAATTATTGTACCCATCCAAATAATAATGTGTTGAATAACAATTACACTACGATGTGGAGACGGTAAGCCGTACGTACACACGTATGGTGACATGTCATTCAAAGGATGGATAGAATAATGAATATGGTTGTACCATATTTTTAATAACATCATAGTATATAGAAGAAACTGGAGTTATTTTTTTAGAATAGAAACAACAATGAAAGAGGACGTGGAAGAATAAAGGGGCATAAAAGAGGTGATGAAATATTTACCTCTTCTTCAGGTTCTTCCTTTTGATTTGATCAAAAGGGATCCATGGGATGGATTAATAACTAAAATAAGTCTTCTAGGGTGAAGGGAGGATAGTTGATAGGGTATTTGGGCATTGTTTGGCTGAGCCAAATGTCTTTTAAGGTGTGAATTAGAGAGAAGGGGTAGAGCCCTTTTATAAGAGGGGTGAGGGGCACCTTAGGAAAAGCTAGAAATATTTTTTTATAATAAAATAATTTTCTATTTATAATGGATTAAAAATTAATTATTTAATGTATAAGGTTAGTATGGGTCTAAAACCACTCATCCAATAGTTTTAGATAGGTTTGTGTCACTATATTAACTTTATTTTTTATATTTAACTCTTAGTTAAATAGTTTTACATTTAGCATGTCTCTTTGTATTTTAATATTATATTGTTAATAAACATACTATATAATTCTAAGAGAACCCCAGGTGGTTTTTTAATGATACCCCAATCATTATATAAGTCTTTTGGCCGAACCTTATATTTTTAGGAAAAGAATATCAATTAATAATATGATTTTTTTTAAACACTTTTATGTCAATTTTGACACTATTTGGTATTTTTATTTCTCTAAATTTATAACAGCATTATTACTTCACATAAAATTTATATAACCAACCCTAACATGTCATATTAACCTTTAAAATTGGTTTAATTCATAAAAAGTCTCAAAATTAATTTATTTGGATGTTTATAATATCAATTATTTTAATATTTCATTAATACATTAGTTACTGCATCATCATTGTGCCATAAATAAATTTAAAATTTAATGTCTAAAAATTATAAATAAAATACCATTATGTATTAAATCTTTTTATCTTTCAATTTAATATTTATAGTTGAATTTAACTTATGCATAACCCTATATTTAAATTTTTTAGATAATAAACTTTGATTTTAACTCTTTTAACTCTTCTTTAAATAAAATAATAATAAATGACCTAATCTAATCCAAGTGGACCAAATAGGTTTATATTTTATTACTAAGGTAGTTTTTGGTCGAATTATACTTATTCAATAGATTTAAGACATGTGTTAGGGTAATAATAATACCATTTTTACCCTTAATTACCCAATTTACTGTTAACTGTGATAAATAAAAGTTAAACGTTACTATTCACCCAAAAGTATTTTCATCTTATTGAACCACATTTTACTTACTAATATCAACTGTGTCTCTCAGATTTTGGAAATTAAACTCATAGAAATGGTAAAATTATGTTTTAGGAATATTTAAAAATGCTAATAGAATGTGGGTAAAAGACGATAAAAAGTTCAATAAAATTTTTATATATCTAAATTTATTTGAAACTGAATCCAATGAATTACATTGAACTTATATATGAATTATATATCTATATTTACCAAATATAAATTTAAATAAAACAAATAATTATTTAAATAAAAATTCTGTTTTAAACTGTAACTCAGTGTTTTTAACTATTCAACAAAAATTGAATGTTTTCAGAAAAATACCAAAAAATCACCCTATGCTAATTTCAATATTCTGAATCCAAAAACAAAGTCCTTTTTGAAAGATAAAATTTATAAAATTTTAAAAAGTGGGTATTAATATTCATGATGGCTAGTTTGATTGGTTGTGGTATGTTAGAACACAATGTTGCGTACAACACACATTATTGTATTATTCAAAGAAAATCGTACCGTGGAAGCTTGGGTTGTTACAGATGGAATTAAAATATATTATTTCAGTATCAATATATCATGGTATAATCATATAAAATGTTAATATAACTCATTATATCACTCTATTCACCTCACTTTGAATATTTTTAGAATATTTTATTCTATTTTATTATGTACGAAACTATTCACGTGTTTGTGTTTCTTAAATATTTAAAGTAATTATTTAAAAAATAAACAATTAAAATATTATATCTTGATAAAAAATAATTTATCCTTCAAAATAATAAATATTACCTAATGATGAAAATTATATTTTTTTAACTTTTTCTTTACATATCATATTATATCTGTCATATTCAATGTTTAGTTCTAATAAATTTAAAACTTTTAGAGAATGATAAGTAAATTGTAGAATTAAACTCATTTAATAATGTTTAGATAATAGTTTTTGTCATTATCACTCTTATAATTATATTTTAACCACTAATAATCTCGTTTTACCTTAATCACTGGAATTAAATGTAATTGTTTTCACTTATCATTATGGTAAAAATATAAACTCAAAACATTATAAAATATAAAAAAAATATATTAAAAATATATAATCCATTAAGTGAAATTAAACTCATATAATTGGAATAATTTAAATTAATAATATTCTAGAAAACATTTTGAGAAAGCAATTTTTTATAGTGGAAATATTTAAAAGTTTATAATTTGTTTAAATCAAAATTAAATTTAAAATTTATTAAATTTGGAAAAAAATATTTAATCAGTGTATAATTGAACAATTGAGACTCTAAAACATAGTCAAATTATAAATTATCAATATAGATTATTTAGGTGGTAGTTTTTACCTAAAATCTTGAATTTGTTACTATTCATCCAAAAATTAACCTTCTCAGAATAATAATAATAATTCGCCATTCGATAATTTTATTATTATGATTTAAAATATGAATATTATTTTTACAAATAAATTTTCTATAAGATCCTAATAATTAGGTTAACATTTTTTTTATAAATAATGATTTAACTACTTTTTATAAATAAACATTTTTTTCGTAAACATATATTTTTCTTTTAAATTATTCTTTATAATATTCATAATCACTAGGTAAAAAATGAATGTGTGTAAAATATATATTTTTATATGTTATTTAATCATATTCATACTCAAAATTACAACTTCTTGGAAACAATAATCAAATTAAATATTAATTTTAAAATTATATTTCGGTTTGGTAAAACCCGAAAATTCATGTAATACAATTTATTGAAGAATTTCATTATTATTTGAAACCCAAGATAAACTCTTTTTTGCATGAATTTCAAGATAAATTTTTTTTTTAAATTATTTAAAATATTATATATATTTTATCCTCATGATTTTATATTCCTTTCTCCACTTGGTGTTTTGTGTCATACAAACTATCAATTATGATGATCATATTTCAAACTTTTTGTGTGTTACATTCTCCACACCATATAACAATTCTGTCCTCGCATATTTATCATGATCATAGAAATCAATTGTTTGACAAATGGAAACTAATTTTTTTTAAACCCAAATCATGAAATAGTTAATAATATATCCCCCAAATAAGAGTTATAAGGATGTAAAAAGGTCATATCGAATAACACATAACTATGTGTTTAAGTAGGAGAATATTAGTGTAAAGTGATGATATAATGATGATCAAAAACATAAACATTTATAAAGAGTGATTTAAGTCTTCAATAAAAATAAATTTAAGGATCAATGGGATGTTAAGAGCCTCAAATACCAAAATGTAAGATGATTTAAAAGACCACGAGTTCAATATTAAAAAATATATTTTGATAACATATATTTTTCAAATATATTTTTCCATATACTATGTAAATATTTTATATCCTTATAATATAAGAAAAAATAATTACATTATATATTTATATTTTGTAAACATAATTTCTTTCTTTGGTCACAGTTGGATCAATGTAAGGTTCTTAACCTACGATAATAAGTGAATATAAAAATGAATTTTTATGCCTGAAGAACTAAAATTAATATTGAACTATTTTAAAGATCATACATACATAAGTCTTCAAATTTATCTCTAAATATTTTCCAAAACTAATATGGTTATTATATTAATTGATAAACATCAAAATTAATATTACTGATAAACATTAGTAATTATTTGAAAATTGGTTAACTAAAAACAATGAAAAATTAACCAGGACATCATGTGGGCCAATAGTAGGCCCTAAACCATTGTCTTACTTAGGTGGCTTCAAGCCCAGCGGCCTTGTCGGATTTGATGAGATTTCACCTTGTATGGATGTTCTCATTTTGAATAAATATATTAATATAATTCCTATAAAATTTGCAAAAAATATTATGGAAATAATTGAAATAAAATTAATCATTAATTTTTTTATTAAGGTATTCAATATAACCCTGAACCTAAATAATTAATTTTTTATTTGAACATAGGTCCATTGTTGGTTTAAAATTTTGAATAATTGATTCATTATGATCATCAATTAAAATAATAAAAAACAGTTACTAAATTAATGTCAATTATTCTAATAATATCAACATGTATTGTCAAACATGGTGTATGTTAAAGATCCTTGTCATGTATCAGGCAACGATCGAGTGAAACCTAGTGTGACCTTTTAAGGGTTATTACCACTAGGTAAATATGTACAAAAACCACATACACTTTTAGTATCTATAGAGGTATTTATTTCAAAAAAACACCACATTTTCACTATCTTAAAAAAATTATAATGTTATGCTATACTTATACTCAAATTTATTAATATAATTATATTATTTATTCTATGTTTTCTTAAATCTAGTTCCCATGTTTTCTAATAAATATTCTCTAATACCATCTATATTGAGTCTGATCGGAGTATCCTAGAGATTGTGTTGTACATTATTTAGTTGGAATAAGATAAAAGTATGTTCATCCAAAATGACTAGATAGATTAGTAGTATTAGTAAAATAGATACAAACATGATTCCCATATTATATTTGAGTACACAGATGTCAACATATTTTTTTTCCATTTGAGAAAAACATTATTCCTTCTAGAATAACCTTGCATATAAATCAAAGTACACTTCATGGAATCATGGGCAAAGGAATAAAAAAAATTTCAAGATCAAATTCATAGTAAGGGATAAGTCTGACAGAATCTATAATTAATCAATAAGAATAATCAACAAGGGAATGTAAAAAACATAGCGCACATGTCATATAAAAAAATAGATAAGACATAATCAACATGAATATGTAAATAACATAGAACACATGTAATAAAAATAATTTGAAATTAAATAAATACATGGTAATATCACAGTGAAAACATATTGTTTCATAATTATACGTTAAATGAAGTAAATTTTTAATTATTAGATGTAATGTTTTTGAGGAACATGATACCATTAATCTTATGATACATCATCATGATTGTTTAAAACATACTAGTTGAAAAACCATTTAGTTGATGTTAAAAAAATTCATCTCACGAGACTACTATTGCATCATGGGCCTTACATTAATCTGTCCCCAAAATGTTTATTGCATGTCCAAATCCTTACTCATAAATTGAATAATCGATTTAACTCATGAAAAATGTTACTTGACATTTAATATATGTATTTAGTGAAGGATAAAAATTTATTAATATTTCCATATATATTAAATAACAATAAATTTAGTACATCATAATTATAATTGATATATAGTTTATGAAATAAATATATCTATTATAAATAGTATGGTTATGTTGGGTAAATTGAATTACCATTGATCATAGGAAAGTGAACATTTTAGTGGAACATTATTGATTTGAAAAATAAATCATGGTACTTAATGTCAATAATTTCATTATGGAAAACATTTTGAAAATAAATTTCTTTTAAAATAATTTTTTTAAAAATTATTTCTTATAAATATTTGTAATATTTTGAAGGATAAATCAATGAAAGGAAGGTCATGAAATCAGATAATTCCATACTTTTTATAAATAATATTCATTTTCCATATTATATATATTAGAAAATTTTGTTGTTTAGAAAGAAACAAGTAAATTCATTAAAAAATATGTAAAAAGGGTTACACTTTCATTAATAAATAATTTAGAAAAGATTAAAAACATTTTGGAAAACAATTATAGAAAACATTGTTTGGTAATATAGTAGATTTCTGACTGAAGTGTGAAATTAAGTTGGATGTTCTTATAAACATTTTCTTAGAAATTTTAAGTAACAAAGAGTGAAAAGATGGTAATATCACTAGGAAACTATAATTAATAACCATAGTATAATAATATATAATGGGTTATTAAAAAATTATAGTATAACATATTTTAATGGAAACTCTAGAACAAACAATCATAACTAGGGTGAGATTGTGAAATAATAAAATAAAATGGTCATAATGTTAAAGTGATCATTAATAAATTAATTTATTATGTCTATAAACTATAAATACAAATAATTTTTTTTTATTACATTAATATATAGTGAAAAATAATTATACACATAATCATATAATATCAAAGTGATATAAAAATTAATATAACATAATGATGTAAAACTAAGTTATGAAATTTCATTATCACATATTAAATTTATTTTCAAATCCACTTAAATGAAATAATTAAAATTGAAAGTCTTGATACCATTAATAATAAATAATATATGATATTACATGTCAAAGGGAAAGCATGTACCCCACATTAACATAATTAGTTGTATAAAAAAATATGCCTCATTGAAATGAAATTGAGATGAAAACACTTACCTTACGCTCCCTATTGATTCAACATGACATTACATAATATAAAATGGTTTTAAAAAAGTTATTAACTTATTCCAAAAACGAAATATTATTTATAATATGATATATGAACATTTTTTAACAACCTTTAACCTATTTTTTAATAATGTTTCATTATTTTCATTATTTTGAGTGTTAATTTAAATGTTTTCTCATGCACATTTTGTCATTTTTGATATAGTTTATACAAATATTATGTAGTTTTATCATCTACTAAATTATAATCCTGAAATAATTTTCAAATTTATAAATCACATTTAATTTTTGAATCCTAACAAGAATAATAGGTGAGAAAGATGATGTATATTATGATCATATAGATGGTAGGTTGTATGTACTTGTGGGTAACATTTTCATTTTAAAATAATCATTTTGGAAATGAAGTAACAGATATATTAAAATTAAAAAATGATTATGATAAAACATAAACAATATTTTATAATTATATATTTCATACATCTAATTTTATGATGATAATAGTGTCACATCCCATCATTAAGGCGATTATCCTCACATACACGAATGATGTTACATCTTTACATGAGTGGAAAGAAAATAATAGAAATGATATATATTATATTGAAATATTTTTAAATACATCATTATTATTATTATTAGGTCATGTATATCTTATATAATCATTAAATTTATCTTTTTCACCTCCCATGTGAAGCATTAGTGAATGATGAATAACATCTATTTCATAGGTCGTTGTCTACTGTACACATAAGCGATGTTATCGTATCACTTATATAATGGAAGAGAACAAGTTATACATGATATAATGTTTCTATATTTATATATATGATATAAAAATATCATATATATTCTTCATCCATCGTAACACCCAACTGTGAAATATTGTAATAGAAAAATGAACGACATAAGTTCATGAGAAAATATTCCTCCATACACACAATTCATAATATTTTATCCCATTTGATGAAATTGGAGATGGTTTTAGGTCATGAAATTATTATAAAAAATTATCAGTGTATTTATGGTTGTTTGGTTATTATATCATCATAGATTAATATGAATTTAATGAGGTGAAGAATGAAGTTAAATAATGATTCTCATTTATGAACATTACCTCTATTTCAACTATGTTCTTTTTTTTTGTAATCCACTATTAGGATAGATTTATGAAAAAAATGAGGATTCAATTATGCAGGGATATAATTTGGGATTTTATTTGTGAAGGGTTTGGATAATCCAAATTTATTTAGAGTTGTAAATATGTGAAGGGAGTGAGTTCCTTTTTATAGCTGAGGAAGAATGGAATTATTGTTAATAATCAAATATTTTCACTTTTTGGAGGTTTTTATTAAATAATTTAGGTCTAAAATTGAATAATAAAATAGGTTAGGTTTATTTGGTCAATAAAAAATCCACCACAAAAAAATTAATATTTAACATTTTATTTCATAGTGTTTATGTTTACTCAAATTTACTGTTTTTATTTTACCAATGAAACTTAACTTTCTAAACTTGGTTATTTACACATTAAAATTGAAGTAAAGTTATACATATTAGATAATTTGATCCCATAGATTAAAAATATGAAATATAAATTTTTTTAAAAATTCCCACGTGTGATGAAAATTAATTTAAACATGAGCGCATTAAATGTGATGAAATAATTAATTTACCCAAATATTGATAATAATTCTTTTTCTATTTTTGGCTCAATAGGTTTATTATGAAAGATAAATTATTAGATGAATGGAGAATATACATAATTAATTAAAATTTAAAATAAATTGGGAGAGTATTGGATTTTTATATCATTTTAAATCATTTAAAAAAATATTATAAAATGAAATTAATGTCAATTTTTACATTATTAAATTACATTGAATAAAAATATATCAATAAAATTATATAATTCATAGAAATTATGATTAAAACACTCTATAATTGTGTAATAAGATAAAAAAATAATATAACTCAATAATTCATTAAATTTTCATCACTATAAATATTTTTAGTATCATTTATTATATTTAATTATAAACTAAATTAATCATACATTGGTATTTCAAATTTATTTTTAATTAATTATTTAATTTCTAAAAAATAAAACAAATTATCATCATATGGAAAAATAATTTTTATTTAAAAACTATATTTATATTCAAAATTATGATGTTTTAAGCTATCCCACAACATATAAATATTAAAAGGCTGAAAAGTAAGCTTTTTTACATTTATTTTCATAACTTATTTTATGGTTCATATTCAACAGAAAATTGAATGAAAATTACATATTTTATAGATATTTTTGTAAAATGTCTAAATAAACTCATTTAATAAAATTTTCTTATAATTGTATGTCTTTCTCTCTCTTATCATTCTACTTTTACCACTATGTATACTCGTTGTTACCTTAATCGTTGTGAATAATTTTAACTATTTTCTTCAATCATTATAGTAAAAAAATATATTAAAATTATTCAATATTATAAGTTATTGTTATTCAAAATAAAAAATGAATTTGGTCAAATTAAACACACATTAGTGGTATAAGTTAGTTCTAAATTATCACCTCCGGCATGACGAGAATATAGAGTTTTAAAGCGAAAATGTTCAGAGGATTACAACGTTTTTATATAAAAATTAAATATGAAAATATTTACAATGACCATAAATCTTTTACTATTTTTATAATTAATCTATTTATAATTTATAATCAAATTAAAATCGTATTTTTTATAATGAATTATTTAGATTAAAAGTCAGTTTTCAATTAAAATCTACAATTTTTCAAAACTCTATAAAAAATTAAACCCCTCAAAAAAATCCCAAAAGGTCATACAATGATAATTTTGATATTAAAATATCAAAAAATATATTGTTATTTAGATAAATTAATTTTAAATGGCGTTAGAAATAAAATTTAAAATATGTACACAAAGCATGATTCAAATTACTATTAGAAAAATACAGTTTCTCCGAACATATTTTTTTATATATAAATGATGATTATTATTATTTATTATCAATTCCTTTCTAATAAATATATTTAAAATATTTATTGTTATTATTTATGTAATACTATTTATAACCAGTATTCCAATAGCATGGTAAAAACTATAATATTGAATAATAACAAAAATATTATATTGTTATTCAGTGAAACATGATCATGTGTATAATGAAAACTATAGAATAAATGAATTTTTGAATACAATGAAAGATAAATTTAGTGTTTCATTCATTGAACGATATAGAATTTTTTTTATTTATTAAAAATATTAAATTTTTCATAATGCATCATTATATTATATTCATTTCTTCTGTTGGTTTTGCGTGTCATAAACATTATTGAAAATGATTATCATTATTAAAATTTAGGGGTGTTGCATGGATAGTCTCATGAAAGAAGTAAAATAATATGTTTGTTCCATGATGTTTAATTATAAAACCATTGATGTATGTAGGCCTTGATTATATTAAAAACTTGTTGATATCGGATTAATTTTTTTTAAAGAGTATGTTCAATCACTACATTCAAAACTTCTATTGATATTTATATTATAAATAAAATTGGAAATTGGAAAAAATGAATTGCTTAGGGAATATATAAAATTTATACCACAATTTAATTTTTTATGAACTATTCAATATATTTAATTAAATTTAACTGTAGAATAAGATGTTTGCAACCCAATTTTTATTATCAAAAAGTCAAGTTACTTTTTTGTATATTGGCTTCACGATTTTAATGAATTTTATAATATTAGGATGTTTGGGAAAAATTTTATATGAGTGGAAGATTAGTCAATGATATATGTTACTAACCATTTAAGGTTAGTCTCATCCTTAAATGACTCATCATTTAAGTTAGGTCACATCCAAAAAAGACTCACCATTGAAGGTGAATCACCACTAAGAAAGAAAAACCATTAAAGTTGAGTCACCACAAATCATGAATCTGCACTAAGGAAGAGTCACCAACAATAATAATTGACCCCAATAATTTATCTACATTAAGAGATGAGTCAACTAAATAATTTTCCAACCACTAAAGATGACCTACCATTGTGATTATTCATTTTCGAAGCAGTCGCCATTGAGAAGAGTATTATTGAACATGAGTAGCTACTAAGGATGGCCTCTGACCAGATGAACTAGTACTAACAACACATAACATTTTATGGACTCATGGCCAGACATGAGTCACTATCAATATAAATGACCATATTTATTTTTTTAAATTTGAATTAAATTATTCTAAAGGTCATTTTGTTGAAATTAATGAAAACAATTATTTTTATGAATATTATTAAAAACATTCACGTAATGATAATATTAAATATAAGTAGGTGGATTAATGATACCCAAATGATTATTCCTCAAATGTTCTCTATATCCTACAATGCTATATATTCAAATGAGTCACCCCCATGTGCAATATGCATGCATTCTGGCTGAGTTCAAAATCATGATCAATTATGCCACTTACTAAAGAGTCATACACAAATGATTATTACCTAAAGATGACTGTGAATGATTTGACCTTACAAAACATAAATAGCCTTTCCTAATGACAGATTAAATATAGAATAAAATTCTCAGTTTTATTTCAATTTTATAATAATCATCCTGATCTCCATTCCATGATATATTAGAAAATTATCTTATATCAAAAGCACTTCAGATTGAGTATCAAGTCCATTTATATTCTCTTGCTACATTTAATTTCTATTTAATTGACTTTTAGTTTTGAGCAGTTTTTTAGCCTTTTTACAAATAAAAATGGTCTCCTATATTTTAAATTTAATATACAAGATATCTTATTCTTATTCTTTTAATTTTTTACCCATGGGGTTGTGGAAGACGTACCTTTCTAAGATGTGTTTATTTTATTCCCACGGTTATTGTGGAAGCGGTCCCTTTGTGGCCTTGATATCATGTAGTTTCTATCATCATAATATATATTGGTTGTGTATTAAGATTGTATTTATATAATACAATAGGCTACTGGTGATTTCAAATTGGTGGGGATTATGTATCAGCTTAGGAATGACCCCATTTTTTTAATTCCACTATTTATTTTTTCTAGCTTTAATATGAATTTGTTCTAAACTATAAAAAAACTACTACTTTGATTTTAAATCGTAACTATTGTTTATATAGGTATTTTATTAAGTTAATGTATTTAAATTTCTTAATAATTATCAAATTATTTTAAATGAGCACTAATCAAACTATGATGAGTCTTTTAGAAGATCTGAACATATACTGATCTGATGTTTTGCTTAACTGTGAACTATTAATTAAACTAATTGATTTTAATTTAACTAGTTTTTAATAGAATTTTTTATTGGGAAGTCAATACACCCCCTCATGAGTTACTCATTCCAACCAACATTTAGCATCATTGGTTTTCAAAATTATTTGAATAGTGATTTTAGTTGTGCTTCAAAGATAATAAATTTTTGTTTGTTTTAAATTTAGTTCTTTTAATGGATAAGAGGAATGATGGCTATGCTTCCAAAAAACTCTTTATTTAATGTTAATAACTTTACATAATAGAAAAATAAATATGATAATGTTCATTAAAATAAAGGACTTTAAAATATGGTCTCTTATTTAATATTAATATGAATTAAATATGTCTTGTTAAGATAAATTGGGTTATGAAACTAAAATAGCATTTAATGATTACTATAAATCCATAAATGCTCTTTTTTTGATATTGAGTTCATTATAATATCTTCTTATAAAATCATACAAGATATTTTGGATAAATTATCTACTTATCATGAAGGAACAACTATTGTAAATAAAATGATATTGAAATATTATAAAATTAAATATGACACATTTAATAATAAAAATGATCAGTAGAATTATGATATGTATCTCAGTTTCAATTAGATAGTGAATACAATGAGCTGCATTAGAAATGGAATTTTAGAAAAGGTAGAATCATATGACTATTCAGATGTATTTCTAAAAGGGGGAGAGGAACATCAATTTCAATAAGAGAATCATATGATATCCTCAAACTATCTATCAAGGAATTGATTAGGAATTTTATGATGTATGAGGAAAATTTTATGTTTAACTGAGAAGAGTAAGATGAACTTATGTGGAATTAGGTATCCTTGAATAATATTTCAATAACACAAAAATAAAAGGTACATGCTTAAATCTACAATGATGTTGAATCACCAGTAGATAGTGGAAAGAAGATATCTCATCTAGCCAAGAGAAATATGAAATTATATAAGAACAATAAATTTATTAGGAAACTAAGCAACAAGGAGAAGTATAATAATATATGGAATTGGAATAATAATTTTAAAAGAGATGATAATTAAAATGATATTAACTATTATGAGTTTAAATGAATAAGTCAAGTGAAGGCTTATCTACACAAGTTTAAATACAAAAATAATGATGATGATAAGGAATATAAGTATATGAAAGAAAAAAAATAAGACAAGGGTGATTCTAAGGCTAACTCCAGTGACTAAAACTTGACACATGAAGAAAATTATGACAGAGCCAATATGCTCTTCGTGTAAAATATATTTGATTCACCTACATAACCTCATTTAGATAAGTAAAATAATTATGGTAATTAAAATATAATGGGAATTATTTATCCAGAATAAATGATAGAATACTATAATATTCATGAATATACCTTCAAGGAGATTATTTGTAAATACAAATATTTTAATGAATATATACTTTATCTCCTATTGTTATTTATGAACTTCTAATAAAAAGTGAAAATAATGCTCAATTTTTGAAAGAGAAGATAAAACAATAATTATCTAATGAAAATTTTAAGAAATATATAGAGAGATTCATTAAAAGAATATAAATTGTCACTCAAACACTAAGGAAAATTGATCTTAAATAAATTACTAGTCTAAAATAACAACCTGGAAAGAGAAGGATCATTCTAAGAAAAAGAATTTTAAAATCTAATTTAGAAAAATGGAATAAAAATTATTATTCAATTTAACCAAATAAAATTCTAAATTCCTAAATTTCGAAATATTCATATAGGGTTCCTATTAAGAAAATATGTATTCTTAAATACCAAATTACTATCATTTATGGACCCAATAAGATTTTGGTAAAAAATCCATTTTTTTAAATTGTTTAGTAGGACTATACTTTAAAAGATTACATAAAAATATAGGGTACCTATAAAATGGATCTTTTATACATATTAAAGGAGAATACTCAAGATTCAAGAACATTATAAAGGTTAATAGAGCATATGTCACATTTGGTGACAATTCTAAAGGGAAAATCATTGGCCTTTGAAAAATCATTAAAACGATTTCAATTTTAATTTCCAAAGTATTTTTTGTTTATTGTTTAAAATATAATCCTCTTAGCATATCACATTTTATGTGATGATGGTTTTGATGTGAAATTTGAAAACAATTATTTTAATGTTTTCCATTGAGGAATGGTTTAGTATTAATTTGATTAAGAAATGAAATTTTTTATTATGTTTATTTAAATTCATTACTTTATCACAAATTATTTTTCTTTATGTTTATTTCATAGATAATAATTTCTTTAGAATAATGAATGATCCATTATAATATTCAGTCGCATGAAATTCAATCTAGAAAAAGTATAGACAAGGATTTAAATATTGAGAAATGACCCTAGAATTCTAGGAGTCAGTGTATACTACTATTAAATTAGCATGATTACAAGGAATCCAATCATGAAGGACTGAAATCTTATTTGTTCTGAAAAACTAGATTTCGTACATGATATCCAACTTAAATTTGGAAATATAATATAAAATACAATAAATGTAAAATATAAACTGTATCCTTGGAACTCATTTAAAGGACTCATTTTCCTAACCTTTTGAGAGGTATCAAAATATAGTAGAGATGAAATGTTCAATAAGGGTAAACTATAGTAGAAAAAATAATAAAATAGAGATCATAATAAATATAGAAATGTAATAACTAAACAAACATTCCATATAATCATTTCATTAATAAGGAAATTCATAAATAGTATTTTAAGGTAAATCACTGAAAACACAATCCATGTATTCAACAAAGAGTGAATGAGTGTATGTCTATAGATAATATCCATTTAATAAAATAATGGATAAAAAAAATAAATTAATTCTCAGTAAATTATATTATTAATTATTGGATTTCATGTTTCCAAGGTACATGATACCTTTAATACCAAGTTCTATCCTCCAAATTGTTTAAAACATATGGGGTGAAAACCCATTAGTTTAGGCTAACTAATTGATCTCATCTCAGTAGACTACATATTCATCGAGGGTATTTCTTTATCACCACCCCAATACATAGGGGTTTCATAAAATGAACCAGAAACCATGTGTTTCATGTCCAATTTTTTCCTCATATGTCAAATAATTTAGTTAAAATCATAAACAAAGTTCCTTATCCAATATCCATACTGATTAAAGGATACATATTTTTCATTATTTACCAAAATAACCTAATATCTATCAAATTAGTTACCCTATTTTAAAATGGAATTAATTTTAGGAAATTAAAATATCAATGATAAATGATATATAAATTTATGTGAAATTTAATGTTCATTGATCGCAGGAGAGTGGATATTTAAAGGGGAAGACAAAAATGAACCAAGTATGTGAAAGTTAACACTATCCTTGCCCAAATAAATCCAAAACCACCCAAATTAAGTATAAGTTATATATAAACACAATATATCCCATGTTTATTTCAAATAAATCAATTTTTACGAATGTAAATACACTAATATGATATTATAAAAATATTTATCAGAAAAATATAATTTTTCATTTGTATAAATTTTAAAATCCATTTATCTAAAAACAAATATTAAAAATAAATTTTCACTAAAAATTATCCTTTTAAATATGAAAAATATGTTTTTAAGAAATGAAAGTGCGTAACTATAAAAATGAAATGCAAGTTAAAAAAGAACAATCCTTTTGTAATGGTAAAATGAATTTAAAAGTGCGTTGTTTTGAAATAGAAATTTGGATTTACTTGAAAAAAATTAAAGAAAAAATGGGTTAAATTTTCTATAATAATTCATTTGGAAAGGTAAAAACATATTTTAAATCATTTTTATAAAATAGGTTTTTTATTAGAAAACTAGTTCTATAACTGACGGTTGAAATGAAGTGAGGTTTTTTAAAACATGTTCTAAAACTTACTGAGTACAAAAGTGTGGAAAATGATATAATTAAATGAAAAATTTCAAGAATAAAAAAATTATAATAAAATGATATAATCTATTAACCAATGATACAATAATTTATTCTAATGGAAATTCATGTATTAAAACTGTCGACTGAAATGAGATTGTTAAGTAAACCCTTGAAAAGACCATAATAGATATGTGAAAATAAATCTATGAATAGATTTTTCTTGAAAAATAAAAATTAACCTAAAACAAGTTGAAATAAAACAACATATATTAAAAAGTGATTAAATACAAAATATTAGAATATTATTTACAATGAGGATGTAATTCAACCCAATATAGAGGAATCAGTTTATGAAATTCACTACCACTTGGAATCATTTATTTCAAATATAGAGAAAAGAATTAATTAAAACTAAAACACAAAATAGGATGATGATAATATAATTCTAGATATAATATATCAAAATGGGATGTAAATAAAACCCAAAAAATATGTAATTTAAGAATATGATATTTATATCACTAATGTAAAAATTTAGATGAAAATACATTTCCTTAAGTCTGATTATTCTTGTGTATATTTATAATCCTGAATAATAATCTTATTTCAAATATTTAAATGTTTTTTAAATTTTTTGAAAAAAAATATGATCAATTCTATTTCACTTATTACAATGTTTTCAAATCTATATAAAATTTTTTGTTTATGTCTTGTGTTTTGATCAAATTTGGTTCATGTGTCAAAAAATAATTTTTTTGGTTGACTGTGGTGAAAGGGGTATTTATATAAACATACTAAAAATAATAATAATTAAATTATAATAATACTTATACAAGAATTTTTGTTTTAAAATAACTCAAAGGTGATGGATATGAAAAATGATCCTATGATACAATCATCAAAATGGTAGGGTGTACGTACGCAAGATTAGGGTTCCCATTTTTCAATGATCATTATCAAAAGAAGGTAAGTAACATTTATCATTAAATAATGTTCATTATATCATATATACTATTTTATTTAATAATATTTACATATATATAGAATTATTTTGATTTAAAATGAATCACATCAATTTAAGGATGTAGTAGTCCACACTTCCATAAACAACGTTATGACGTTTCTAGTGTGTGAAAATGTAATAAAGAACATGATATATTATATGTACAGAAATGTAATAATGTAGTTAATATCAAATCTAAATATTTTATTTTATATACATTTAATTAATTCCGTCAATAATATATTCCATGTTATTTCTGAATATATCACAATGCCTTGAGGAGGAAGTATCCCACACGTCCAGAAACGATGTTATCATATTTACTCAAAATGGAATTCATTAAGGTACTAATTATATAATAAATAATTAATTATTAAGAAAACATTTATATAAAATATATCTTATATAAATAATTTTTCCTTCATAATTCCCATCCATGAGAGGAGGCAAAGGAATAATGAAAGACAACGTTTCGTGAGGCTGTAGTTTTCCATAGACAAAACTGGATTGTTTTTTACACATTTGACAGAAGTGTGTATTAATGTTGGTCAAAAACATATTATAAAACACACACACACACACAGATATATATATATATATATATATATATAATGATGATACTTCTATTATTATATAATCATGTAATAAATAAAATTTAAGGATAAGATAATGAAACAAATCTAAAGTGATCACCAATGAATGTGACCTCTTATTTGGATTACTCATATTGGTTTATACCAAAATCCATTCTTGGATTACTTTATGATAAAATTTAGGATATTATTCTGAATAGAGGGATGTTCATAGTTTATTTTCCAGGTTTTAGAGGATCGAAATCATTTTAATGGTGTGATGAAGTGGGAGGGTTGTGTACTTATTATATTAGATGAGTGGTGACATTCTTGTAAATATTTGAAATAGGAAATCCCACCATAGTTTCTTCAATTTTATATGGCTCAAATAATGAAAAAAATTAGATCCATGGGGCTATAGAGTCTAAATTTGGACAGAAAATTTATTTTGGACATGTTACTAGTTCATATTTTCCATTATGATTAATTTTTAGTCCCTTATTAAGCTAATTTCCTTATTAATAACTGTAATTATTTTTAATTTATTTTAAAAATAATTTTAGTCATAAAATAATGTGATTATTTATAAATTATATATAATATTTATTTGAGATAGTTAATTATTTCTTCCAAATTACAATCACCATTGTGGATGACATTTATTAAAATATAATCCAATAGATTATATGACAAAACAAGGTTTTAAAGATAAAAAATTTAAAATATTAAAGTGTTTTTATATCTAATTTGAATGTGAAATTTTTTAAAAATACATAAATTGGATTAATTTATTTCTAATATATTTAATTAAACATCAAAATTAATAATAATAATAATAATAATAATAATTTATCTCTATAAAATAATTAGAAAAAATCATTTTTGTATTAAAATTCAGTAATTTCACTATTCATTAAAAATAAAACAACATTAGAAAATAAAAAAAAATCTCCCTAACCTAATTATTATGTTCATTTTTTCAGAAATAAATTTTATTTTAACATATAAATGTTATAAGAGTTTAAAAATATGTAATTTAAATAGATTATCCATTAAAATTCGGTACAATTTATTTTTTAGATAAGTAAAATTTTATGCATAAAACATGATTTATTCTTGTATTATTATTATCAAACCTATTAGATGAATATAAAAAATATTTTTTTAATATATAATGAATATAATTCAATAATATCATTAACTAAAAGTAATTTATTTGATTTATTATTATAAACACTTTTGTGATCATAAAATGTTTTCATTTTTTATTTAATTGGTTTTTATATACATTTTTAATTAATTGGTAACCTAGGAAATCATTGTCTATTTTTATAAACAATATATTTTCATATGTTAGTTAATAATATTCATAATAATTAATTTAACGACAAGTTTATATTTTATTATAATTAATATTAATGTTTTAATTTTATATTGTTTCTTTATTAAAACTCAATTTTCCATGTAACACAAGTCATCAATGTAAGTTGATGTTGTGTAGAACGCATGATATCATGATATTTCATGCATTTCAACATATAAAATGTATTAAATTTTTCTAAAAAATTAAATATTCCATAATGTACCAAGAATTTATATGATATTAAATAAATTTTACACTTTTAGAATTTGTGAGGTATTACATTCTCCCCACCATAATTAAATCATGTCCTAATTTATGCTCGATCTTAGTAGTAGATTGTTTGATATTTCCAATGATGAAATATCATATAATTATAAGGGTTATTAAAACAACCTCTAGAAAAAAGAGAAAGTTAAGTACAAAGGTCATGATGTCTAACATATATATAGGTTTCAATGTAGAAAAATATTAGTTTCATGTGAAAATATGGACTTGGAGGAAATGCATAAATATTTATAGGGAGGGATTGAGGTAATAAATCACAAACTAGTGAATGATTACTATTATGTTGAAGGAATAAAATCCATTAATCCTTTATTATTTAAAAGGCCATTCATTCAACAAAAATTAATCTATTAAGAATACATTTTTTGATCAATTTCTTATTGGTGAGTAATTATTTTAATGCCTATGAATTTAAGAAAATATACTACCTTGCTACATTTCAATTTCATATGAATGGTTCAGTCATTTCATTGTACTTAAAAAAATTTCATACATCCCTTACACTATTAAATTAATATCCTAGACTGCAACCCATTTTTATCACTAATATTTCATTTTAGGTAGTCGCAACACCCATAAAACAATTCATTTTATTTGTCTCTAAAACTTTTACCAAATCAATATTGTTAAAAAATTAAATACTAAAACTAAAAAAAGATACTGTTGGTTCTTCATTAACATTTATTCACTAAATATTTTACCTAATGTAATTACACATTAACCAGAAAATCACATAGGTTAGTGGTAGGTGTGAAACCTTTGTCATCCATTAGTCATGAGTTAAAGAACCACTGCCATGTCAAATTTAATGTGTTGTCAACCGACATTCATATTTTACACTTTATAAAACCATATTAATATAATTTCCATAATAAATATATTGTATATCATTGAAATTCAATCATTAAATATACTTTTAACTTTGTATTCCAATAAAAATCCAAATAAATAAATACTGCATCCGTTAATTTACACAAAGATACTTTATTGGTCTAAATTTTATCCTTTGGATGAGGGAGGTTAGTCGTGTATTTCCCTAGTTCTAAAAATTTAAGGAAAAAAATTATAAATGGATTGTTACGATGAGTTTTATTTTATTCTATAGTGCTCTTCACTTTTTCAAGAAAAATATTTACTCTATGACATTCTTTATCACACATAATTAGTTTCATTGATCCATTGAGAAACATTTCTGAGTTTGTATTTCCACATTTATAACATGATGAAAATCAATCCCTTTTCCTCAGGGTCCGCCACTCGAGGTCTCATCAAACAATATCCCTATATTATTTGGTGTGTCTAAGAGTTGATTAAGGTATATTTTATCAATCATATTTATAGAAAACCGATTTAGAAAGAACAAGATATATTTCACCCATATTAATATTCCATTTAGTTTCTTGTTATCACCACATTTTCCTTCAAGTTTAATGTTAACTTGAATCCTTTTGGTTCCATCCATTTACTAAATCCCAAAAACATAGTGTGAGTAATAATACTCGTTGTAATAAAATTTATAATCATTTATAGGATATAAAATTCACGGAAACTTTTTTTCTATCTAAAACAAATTAT
Source organism: Viscum album (assembly GCA_963277665.1). Taxonomy (NCBI): domain Eukaryota; kingdom Viridiplantae; phylum Streptophyta; class Magnoliopsida; order Santalales; family Viscaceae; genus Viscum; species Viscum album. Next base: position 1,972,022,124 of record OY728138.1, read on the forward strand.
TTTAAAGTATTTTTTTTGTATTTTATATATATTCAAATCCTTCATAGGGGTTTAAAAAGAAAATGGTAATTATCGTAAAAATTTCTCTTATGTGTCTCAATCCAGGTGTGTAGTAAGTCTAGTTTTCATGTACAAGGTTATGCATGAGTTTGTACTAACACACCTTTTTGGAGATGTTACCAATGGGAAAATCTGTTCTCAGAACATTTTCCCATTTCATGTCCATAAATGGGTGTATTTCTAGGAAATACCACAAAATATATACCTTAAAAAACATTGGTATGTTATTATATAATTATATTAAATGTATACCTTATGGTTAGGTTTCATAATATACGGTTTTGTAAATCTAGTTATGATGATTTATATTAAACTTCATTAGATACCAAATATAGCGACCCAATCCTAGTAATATTGAAGCTGATGTCTACTACAATTACATTTTCATAAATATAAGAAATAAAATATTGAAGGATTTAAAGTTTAGTAGTTTTATAAAAAAAATTCATATATGATACCCAAATTAAATTAATAAATAGAAAATAAAATAAAATATATTAGAAAAATAATCAATTGCCTCCTTGAATCTCATTCAAAGGATTCCATCCATAACCTTGGGAAAGGAAAAAAATAAATGAGTAACTCAAATTCTCAATAAGTGTGAATTATAATATATGAAGTAATGAATAAATGAGAATAATCAATATAGAAATGATATAACTAAACCCACCTTTTATATAATCCATAAATTTATAAGGAAATGCATAAAAAGTATGAAAGGTAAATAATAGAACCCACAAACTATGAATTCAATAAGTTGAGAATAATAGTGCATATATGGATAATGTCAAATAAATTATCTCTTGTATAATAGTAATAAATTAATTCTAAATTAAGATAATTCCTAATTAATGGACATCATGTTTCACAAGAACATGATTATTTTACCATAAATACTTATACTCTAAATGGTTTACAACATACTAGGTGATAACCATTTATCTTAGGTTATCCCAATGATTTCATTTATTGAGACTACCAATGGATAGATGGGATTTCATTAAGCATTCCCCAACTTATAGGGATTGTAAAAACGAGTCCCCAACCTGTGTCTTTCTTGTCCAAATAATTCCCCATATATCGATTAATAAATTTAAATTCATAAACAATATGTATTATCCAATAACCATATTGAGTAAAGGATACATATTTTTCAACATTTCCCATTATAAACAAATAATTATCAATGTAATTACCATATGTTGAAAATGTAGACAATATTGGAAATAAACTTATGTTTAATAAATTATATAAATAAATAAGGGAAATTAAATGTCTAATAATCAAAGAATAGTGAATATTTTATGGGGACTATAAAAAGTGGATCAAAAAAATTGAAATTCATTACTATTTTTGTAAAATCAATCAAAAATCGTCAAGAAGAAGAAAATTATTGTATCAACAAAATATATACCCCGTTGAGTAAAAAATAAAAGGTTTTTTAAGTAATGATTGGATATAATATAAAAATATCATTTAAAAACGTTTTTAAGGCAAATATATTTTTATTTTTGAAAATAATTTTGAAAATAATTTATTTGAAAATAACTTTTCAATAAAACATTTTCTTTAAAAATTATCCTTTTAAACTTTCAAATATTGTTTTAAAAAAACAATGGTGGTAAATTCCATGCAATTCATTCTAGGTAAACTGAACATTCATTTTTCAGTTAAGAATTATAGAAAAATTACTTGTTTGGAATGAGATAGATGATTACATTGAAAAAAATTTAAAAGAAAAATGGTGAAAACAATTTAATAAATAATTTTTGAAAGGTTAAAAAAATTGGATTTTTTTAGAAAATGTTTTCTTATAAGGAAACTGATTCTCCGACTAAAGAGAAAAATGATTTTTGGTTTTTTTATAAATAAATTAAAAATAATTTTATTTCAAAAGAGTGGAAATATATTACTATAGTAAGAAACGTTTATTGAATGAAAATATTAGAACAAAACTGAAGGAATTATTAAACAATGATAAAATAATTTCATATAATGAAGATACATGTTTAACAAATCCTGAACGAAATGACACTGTGAATTAAACCCTTAAAAAGACAACAACATTGAAGTGTCTATCCATCAATGAATAGATTATGATTTAAAAATATTTATCCACATAGAAAATTTTAAATAAAAAATGATTTGAAAGTGCAATTACATATAGAATATTTTAATCTTAGCAACAATGAGAAAGAAATTTAACCCAATGAAAAGGAATCAAGTTATGAAATTCTTTACAACTACGTAACTTTTAATTAAAATATATATTGAAGAATGAATTATAAATAAAATTAAGAATACGATGAATATATTATTATTCAAGATATATAAAATCAAAATGATTAGTAGATACACTGCACAAAATAATTAAGTGGTGAATATGAGATTTATCTCACACACGTAAAAAGTGAGACGAAACTCTCTTAAATTGTGTCCAAATTGTCACAGGTATCTTTATCATCCTATATAATTTAAATATGCCAATTTCTTTATTTTTTATACACAATTTTCAAATTTATTAATACTTTTATTTCACTTATTACATTGCTGTTCAAAATTATGTAATTGATTATGTTTATATCTGGGGTTTTGAATAAATTTTGTTCATGTGTCAAAAATAAATTTGGTAGCTAAAATATGGTCAATGGGGTAATATTATAATCACACCTAGAATAATAATAATTATATAAATATAATATTTTTACATAAAAAATTCTTTTAATACCAATACTAAAATATCTTTATGAAAAATGAACCAGCATTGCAATCATGAAGTCAGTAGGCCGTATATATATGCATTAGTAACGTTCCCATTTTTCGATGATCATTACAAAAAGAAGGTAAGGAAACAATTTTCTTTCCAGAATGATAATTATTTCATATATAAAATTTTATGTAAAAGAATAAACATATATATAATATTATTTTTATGTAATAGGAATCAGATCAATTTGAGGAGTTGGTAGTGCACACTTCCTCGAACGAAGTTATGACTTTTTTAGTGTGTAATAAGGAAATAAAGAACATAATATATTATATTTACATAAAGGTAATTATATCATGAATATAATATATATTTCTTTTATGGAACATATTTTTAATAAAAAATTGTTAATATCTTCCACGTAATGTGTAAAGGTATTAAATTGCTTTGAGGAGTTTGTAGTCCATAATCCATGAATAATGTATTTGTATTTATACAAAATAGAAAGAATTTTGTTTTTTGTTATATAAAATTTACAAAAGTATTAATAAACTATAAATATAACATATAACATATATTAATTGGGTTTCCATCATAATTTAAAATCATGATTGGTGTTACAGGAAAACAAACGATGTCATTTCATGAGGCATAAGTTCATCGTTTACACATACGATATATTGGTCACCCATTTAATAGAAGTGTGTCTATGTGTAGGTATAAATCATAACATATAAATGTATCAGTATATTTATGATATTTATTTTATTATACAATTATAAAATAAGGATAGTGGAAGGACTAGAAAATGAAATAAAACTAATGTGATAAATAAAGAATGTTTACTCTTATTTGGGTAACTCAATTTGGTTCATAACAAAATACATCCTTGTTTCTTCATATTTCAAAATAGAGGATTCTAGGAAGAGTGGATGTATTTTTGGAGATTATTTTTTCAGGGTTTGTATGATAAAAAGTTCTTTAAAGATGTGAGTATGTGGTAGGGGTGGGTTCCTTTTTACAGCGGAGGAGTGGCATTCTTGTAAATGTTTTCTATGGGGAATTCTAACACACATTTCCCATGTCAATGGGATCAAATAAAAATAAAAATTCTATAAAATGGGGTACATTGACTAAATTTGGACAAAAAATAGATTTTATTGAATTGTATATGTCATTTTTAAGGTAATCTTAAGGTTTAGTCTGTTGTTAAGCTAATTTTTCTATTAATATCATTAACGAATTTTAAAAAAATCACTAATATTTTTAGTAAAAATATAATTTCACCTTATTTGTAATTATAAATTATTCTTATTCAGAATATTTAATCCATTTTTCAAAATTCCTATAACATATGTGGTATAAATTAATTAAAATTTACTATAGCAGATGTAAGAAAAATGAGGGTTTTGAATGTAAAAATGTTCAAAAAATTAATATATTTTCATATATAATTTTAATTTAAAATTGACTCCAAATATCAAAATTGGATTAATTGATGTCTAATTGATATAATTAATCTTTGAAACCAATATAAATTATAATATATCATTATAAATTAATTTTATGAAAAAGGAGTTTGGAATTAATATTCATTTTTTCACTATTCAAAATAAAAGAAAACATTACATAAAAATAGAAAATATTCTTACAAATTTAATTTTAATGTTTATATTTTAAAAAAATATGTTTATGGTGAAATATATAATTTAACATACATCCAATAATTTTATTTAAAATAGGTTCTCCATTAAGAGGTTATAATATTGGTTTTTTTAGAAAAATATAATTTTTAAGCATAACACTAGATGGATTCTTATCTTAAGCTTATGAAACCAATTGTATGAATGAAAACAATATTTTTATTAAATATATAATATAAAAAATTAAATGATATAATTCACTAATATTAATTAATTTGATTTATTATGATAAACTTCTTTGTGAGCATAAAAATATTTCTTTTAAAGTCATTTGGATTTAATATTCATTTCAAATTAATCTGTAACCCATAAAATTCATATTTATTTTTATAAAACATATATTTTTAAATGTTAAAAAATAATATTAATAATAAAAAATTTAATGGTATGTTTAAAACATATTATAGTTAATAATAATTTTTTAATAATATATACTTGTTTATTAAAACATGGTCCGGTGTGTAACACAAGCAATCGAAAAAAGTCATTTTTTCATGCAGCACAAGCTATATTGGTATTGAATTAATTGGAATATATATAATATATTAAATTTATTCATTGTATTTAATTTACTGTAAATACTCTATTGGTTATATGATATCAAATAAAATGTATTCTTTTATAATTTTCAGGGTGTTACACTACCAAAAAATGAATTCACAAATGATATTGTTTGTAATCCCTATCAAAAAGGGAAATAGATCAAAATATCATTCAAATAAATGAAATATGTATCAACATCTCAACTACTATATTTAGTTCACATGGGTTTATTTGGACCATTTTTAGATTATATTTTTATTTGGAATTACTATGTCTATGTTCTTGTAGATGACTTTTCTTGGTATACATGGGTATTATTGTAATCACACAAAAGTGTAGAACACTCTCACTTTACTACGATTGAAATATATGATGAAAACCTTAGTGGACATAGAATTAAGACCATAATAATATACCTTGTACATGATTTGGAAAATTAATATATTGAATACTTTTTCATAAAAATGTATTTCATCTTAAATTTTATATTACAAGGTCCCCCCAAAATAATGGACTTATACCATGAAGAAATTTGACACTTCATGAGATATCCCAAGAAATTTTTAATTAATATGAATTACTTCTTTAATTTTGGGAAGAGGCTATGAAGAAATCATATTATATATATTATTTAGTTTTAATTAGATCAATCAAGAAGAAAAATCAAAATGGATTTTGGTATAATATAATTCATGAGGTCAATTACAATAGAGTTTTTTTGTTTCAATGTATTTTTTATTAATAGTAAGGATAATCATGACAAGTTTTCCTCTAAGTGAGATTAAAGAATTATTAATGGTCTTTCATCTTCTATTCAATCTTACAGGTTGTATAAAAAAACAAACAGGAATATGGTAGAATATGTCCATGTCATGATTGATGAGATGGATCAATATGGACCTAAAACCACTTTATAAAATATATAGGATGATTTTAAACTATAGAAATAAATTCCAAATATTCTGAAAATATAGTTAATAAAGTATAAAAATAATCTAATTATTAGTTACTTATAGAAAATGAACTAGAACCTATAAAATAACATATGGTGACCAACCCAACTTGTTATATATCTTTTAGGACACTTCAATATCATAAATTAGATGATTTAGTTGGTGATGTAGATAGAGGTACATAGACTAGATATTACACATGTGATCAGATTGAACATTAAGCTTTATTTTCAATACATGAACCTAAGAACATCACTGATGTAATAAATGATGAATTCTTCATAATGGAAATAATAGAATAACACAACCCATTTGAAAGAAAGAATGTGTTGTCACGTGTTGGTACACCTAAAGAAACCATAACTATAGGAAATAAAATTGTCATTTAGAAAGAATGTTGATGAATATGGAACAACAGTAAGAAATAAGGATGGACTTGTTGCACAAGGGAATATCCAGGAACAACTATTGTATACAAGGAAACATATTCACATGTTTGAAAACATTATTCGATAATAATAATAATACTTTCATATGAATCTCATTTAGATTTCAAACTAAAACAAATGGACGTAAAAAAATTCATTCATTAATGGATATATTAATTATAATGTTTCTGTTGAATAGCCCTCTATATTTCAAACCCCCTATTTTCAAAATTATTTTTTTATATTTAACCAAATATTTAAATTGTTTAAAAGAAGATCCTAGATCTCGGTTTGAATGTCTCGGCCTATTTATTATTTTTTAAGGATTTTCAAAAGGTATTGTTAATCCTTTCATTTTGAAAAACAATAATTTCAACAGTTGTTTTTCTTTGTCAAATTTAAGTAAATGATATTATTTTTGGATATTCTAAAAACTATATTCGTACTAATTTTCCAATTATGGTGAAAAATGTGTTTTAAATGAGTATAATGGGTGGATTGAAATTATCTCATGTTTTTTGAGTTTTTTGAAATAAATAATAAATTAATATAAAAAAATAAAATATACAAAAGATATTTTAAAATGATTGGTTTTGTGTAGAACTATATGTACTAACACTCCATTGAGTGCCACATGTACACTGAATCTTTATTAAGAAAATAAATCCATGGATCAAACCAATTATAAATGGATGATTATATGTTTATTATACTTAATATCTATTGAAACTAATATCATGTTTGGTATATGTATGTGTGTTTGTTTTCATGAAAACTCAAAAGAGACTCATTTACATTATGTTAAATTTTAAATACCTAAAAATACAACTAATTTATGATTATTATGTTATAGAGGACAAGAATTTGACCTACATAGTTATTGAGATGCATATTTAGGTCATTTCATGTTATATAGAAAAAGAACATATAGAGAATCCCAAAATATTTTTAAGTCTATAGTATCTTCGTATTATAATAATGAAAATACACTTGCACTGCCTATTACTAAAGCTAGATACATTGTTGCAGGTAGTTTATGTGATCATATTTTTATAGTTAAATACATATTACTAGACTATGGATATAAATTCACACATGTCCCTATAAATCGAGACAAAAATAGTGATATAAACATCTCTAAGAATCACGTGAATCACTCTTGATGAAAACACATTAATGCAATACATCACTTTTCTAGAGATAATTTTCTAAAGGGTTATATAACTCATGAATACATTGTGACTCAATAGTGTCTTTTTGATATCAATACTAAAAAAATTATTTTTGAGAGATGTAACTACATAAAAAATTAATTAGGTCTGTCAAATTTTCGGTAAACTAAAATTCATGGAACCAACCATTAGAAATTACTCACCTTCACAAACTTACCAACTGTTGAAAATTACCCACCATTGTAAATTACCCATTTCTGGTTCTTACACACAATTGGTGTTTAACTACCTTTGGGGATTACCAACCATTAGGGTTTATCAATCGTTGAAACAACACTCTGTTGGTAATTACCAGTCGTTGGTAATGACCTACCATTGGAATAAGGATCCAATGTTAATTTTTATTTTATGAGTTAAAAATTTTATTTATTCTCTATTTTGATATAATATTTTTAATTTTTAATATTAATATAATAACATGAAATAAACTATACCATTAGTCCAATTTCGATAGTCACTCTTCTACTCCCCAAAACTGTCTCCATGAGCCTTTCAGTCATTGCTATTAGCCTTCCCTTGATCTCATATGAACCAACAGTACTATTTTGATGGTCCATGTAAAAAAACATTCTTATTGAAATCCCAATAAGACACATCCTTCCAAGTAGTAGAGAGTGGATCTGAGATGATCTTTAGTTGAGCTGCGGAACCCTTAGCCAAAGAATCAATGTTTTGTACTTGATAAGGAAATTAATAAAAAGTTCTTGATATTGAGATGATTATTGGTCGATATTGTGATTGAATAATAGGGATAGGTAGAGTGGTTCTCGGATAATGAGAGTCCATTCTATCCAATTTTAGTGCATTTTTTCAATCTGGATATGGATTTTAGTTTAAAGGATGATAAATACTAGAATTGATGAATGATTACTGGAAAAAGATGTTGCGTAATATTCAATCTATGGGATAGATGTCATAAAGTGTATTATAGAAGTGTATGAAATTAATATCAAAGATCTATATTAACTGACTCTAATTCATTTAAATATAAGAATTGTTTAGGTGAGATGACTACAGATAGAAACTTGGAGAGAATAACTGAAACAGAGATGGATAATGAGTTCTATTTTTTTTAATGTATCTACAACAAAAAAATTATAGGATCAAGAAAAGGATATTTTAGTACATTGTGTTACCATCATGTATATCTCATGTTCTTTATCAAAAGGGGAGATAAATTTAACATTTATGGTTATTTTAGGGTCTATATGATTTAGATGTGCAAGGAATATTTTATGTCAAATTCATTGATTAATCCTGTGTTAATTTCAGCCATGATTGAAAACAAGGGTTAGGTTGATGGGGAAGAATAAACTGAGGTAATTTTGGAGGTTTTTTATTGACCATATATATTTTAAAAATAAATAAAATTAATTGAAACATTTGGAAAATGAAATGGGTTGATAATGTTGAAAATATTTATGAGGATATCAATCTTGTTTATCACCCACCTAGGATGGTAAATTATATATGTCCTAGCATAGAGAGAGATGAAGTGGTTATATTATCCATCAAGGAACATGAAGTAGAGGAATCTTCTATTTCTAATAATGGGGAAGATTTTTTAGTTGATGAAGGTACTAATCCTGACTTTCTGAAAATCTATAATATTGTAAATTTAGTTCTGGCCAGTCCTCTTGAATATATCATTAGTAGATATACCATTTATTTGAAGGATGTTATTAAGACAAAATTGTGGTTTTTAGAGTGGAACAATATAAGTGTTTTTATAAATATTCCAAATAATTTTTTTTGTTATCTGGTGATAATATTGAAGATAAAAATTTAAGTTTCAATAAGGATGAGAATGTTAATGAACAAGAAAATTATGAAGAAGAAATAAAAAATTATGTAAAATATTTTGAAGATAGTAGTGATGATTATCCTAAACATGATAGTTATGATGATCATGAAATACGTCAAGAAATTGTTTCATAAGTATTTTTTTCTATTAACTCTAGGAATAATGAGATATCAATATTAGTTCAAGATATTGATAGAGATTATATAGATGATTTTGGTGCATATTTTGATGGGTAAGAGTTCCCAAGCCTTGTAAGTCACCATGTTGCTCATGTTAATTAATACTATGTTGATCCTGAAGTTGTTGAGAAGAATGCTGATAAGAAGACAGGCATTGAACCTATAGTTGTTTAGCATGATATTTTATATTATTCTAAAAAATAATTCATAGAACTTGATGAATGTTATAGATATAAATGTTATGTGAGAATTGGGATAGGCTACTTTAATTTTGATGATGAATAGAGGCTTACATCAAATAATGGTGGAATTGTTTTTCTAGTTCGAGTAGAGAGAGATCTTAAGGGATACATTGTTGATTAGATAGCTGCTTTTGGGGAGTTATATAAATTTTTTAGATGTTTCTATTAGATATGATCCTATGAAGGCTTCTACTGAGAGGGTGTTTGTAACTATCCAAAGTGATACCTTAGTTCCCATTGATGTTGTATCTAGATCTTACATGGAGACTTTTAGGGAATGGTTACCTTTTGAAGTTAATGATATTCTAAGGATTAAACATCCCTTGGTCACATATATCAATGGGAATGATCAATGATATCTGTTTGATATAGGGACACACCACATCCAGCCTAAGATGATTCATTATTTTGAAAAAGTGGAGATATTTAACAAAACACATTCTCGTGATTTTGTGAAATTGAGATCAGGATAGGAGGGGATGAAAAATTATTTTTTTCTTAGTATGGATTCCTTGTTGGAGAGGTTGGAGTCAATTCCATTCTGTTCCTTCTACTTCCAATGATTCACCTCCAACTTCTTCCTAGGATGGTGAGATGATATGACAAGTGGTATGGGTGGATCTTTCATCCATCTCAAGTGTTTTTCATGATATACATCAAGAGTATTTTAGTTATATTAATAAAAATTGATATATTGTGTATAATGTGGTTATAAATTTTTAAATTATGTAAGTGATAATAGAAAAACTAAGAGTATGTCTATAATGTATTAACATTCGAGGATCAACAAAAAGAACGATCTCAACATGAACTATAATTTCATTTTTGAAAACATCATTATGACTCATGTTACATAAAATATAAAGGAAAAAGTTAATAATTTAAAAGTGATTACCTATGTTCATGTGATGTTTAAGGAGGAAAAAATTTTAATGACATTGAATGTGGAGGAATTATTATCATTGAATCGATCAATATGATGAATAATTTTTGTCATGTTTCTGGCATATAAGTGGTAGCTCAGGATGCCATTCCAGTGACAATACATTAATATCCACCTACCATGGAGCTATAGTTCTTCATAGATGTTTTTTCCCAAGATCCCAATGCACCATTTCCATCTCATTTCCTACCCTGGAGTACAACTCCCAGGGAATCCTTTCAGCATATATGTCCTATTATCAACCATGAGCCTCCTTCTGTACCTGCAGTTGCAATTGCCTCCCAATAGATACATCAATCCCCGCCTCTACTTATTTTCTATATGCTTCTAATAAGGTATAGGCACCTACTATTATAAATACTCAGGCTGAGAAGCATTGGAATTATGCATACCTTTTAATAGGTTCTTCTAAATTACATTTTTTATATATTATATCTAAATGAAACTCATTTACTTTATTCCTCAGAAATTATATTATTATTCATAATCTAATTCATTGTATTTCTGATTTTTCTCACCTTTTTAAAATCCAAAATGTGGTTGAATGGTTATTTAATTTCTCTATGTTATTTTTTTATCCTTTATAACCTACCTTCTTTGGAATATGTATTTATTTATATCATTAATACAATCTTTATTAATAATTTTTATTTACTCATTATGTTTTTAGTTCATACATTATATTTTCCATAACTTTGATACTATTTGTTACTTAATAATTTTTATTATATTTTTCATTTAAATTTTATGTAGATCTATTTTAGGATAATGTTTATTCTACACATGGATTATAAAATTCAAAGATTTGTGATCATCAAAAATATGTAGATTTTTGGAACCATTATTTTAATTATCACAAGATCATATTAAATATATGTTTAATAGTTTCACTATTTTATATCCTTTTATAATATAAGGCATTTTGTTAATATATTTATATGGGTTTTGGATGATTCACTACAAAAAATGACTCACCATTCAAGATGATTCCCCATCATAAATGAATCACTTTTGAAGATGAGTCACCCCCATAATAGAAACACCATTTAAAATGTGTCATGACTAGAAAATACTCACCATTTTAGTCGAGTCAAGACGACACAAGACTCACCCCTAAAAATTAGTCACTGCCAGGAATAAGTCGATTCCTAAGTTTTCCTACTTCCATTGCATATTCACTTTTAAACATCACCTATCACTAATGTTGACCTATCATTTAGATGACTCACATATCATACAAGTGAAAGTTGATATGAGTCACCACTGAACATGAGTAACCACTGAGAATGACCTACCACCAGATATCCTACAACCATCCTGAATCACCATTAGTCTAACTCATCACCAAATATGAGTCACTGTTTGAATAACACACCACTATTGTTCTGAGATATTTAAATTAAATTATTTTAAGGACTATATTTGATAATGTAATATTTTACATTATTTTAAATATAACTCACAAATTATTCCATGGTGTATAAAACATTTTTTCAATGATAAGTACATAGATGAAAGATAACTGGCTGATATTTCCATCAGTGGTAACTCCATCACAATGTTCTTCAAATTCAATGAATTCACCCTCTTATGAAATATGAATGCATACTACCTATGTGAAAACACATGATCAAGTGTATCACTTTTTTAAGATCATTAAATGACCCATTATTACCTATATACAAATGTGAAAGTGTGGAGATTGTAGAAAAATTGAATCCTTTCCTATTGTCAGAAAAAGTGAGCATATAATGTTCTCTTTTACTAATATTTTCTATGAATCAGACAGATATCCATTACAAGATATTGAAGTGGAGTCTCACACAAATTTAGAATATAAAATTAAAAATAAACACCATTTCAATACAGTTACTACTTTATATTTATTTTTATTTTCCTTTTACATCCGACCACAGTGTCGTTCATCCTTTTAATAATCACAAACTATCTCATCTACTTTATAATAAATATACAAGATATATTATTCTATCTCTTTTCATTTTCATTTCCTGATGGTGTTGTAGAGTAGGTCCATGTTTGACCTAGATAGCTTGTTGCTATTGTCTTTATATCCAGTCTATATCATGGATAATGATTATATATATATAATCTGCTTGGTAGAGGTTAAATCGAAAGTTGAGTGGATTAGGTATCAACTTGAGATTAAACAACTTAGTTTTTATTCTGTGTGTTTTATTTTTTATCAATGCCCCAAATTGATTATATTACAAATTGTAAACAAAACCACTATATTTCATTATATATTATCTTATTTTTATATACATATTTGATTAATTATATTGATTTAAATGGGTATAATAGGCTTTATATTATTTTAACTAAGAAATAATCATTCTTTGAGGAATCTCATCAATGTTCATTAACTTATATCGATATATTTATTTGAATAAATGGTAAATTTTAATTAAACTTGGTGATTTTAATTGGACTAATTTTTAATACAGAAACTTATTGACCACTCAATCCACCCACTCATTCCCCCCTCTATAGTTATTCACTCCAAAAAACATCAAATTTATTATTCTTTTGGCCATATTTCATACTTTTATGTGATTTCATAAGTGAAATAATTAAATTTATTTTTTGATTTGAAATTCGAATGTATATTTCACATCAAATATGTTTAATTATTGAATTTAACATACCTTTTTATTATAGTATACCTTGGTAAAACCATGGAATCCAATTTGGAATTCCATTCATCAGGTTCCTGGGGAATTTTGAATAGGAATAAGTGTTAGGGTTTACATTTATGGACATCAAATTCCTCTTCATTTATTTTTAATGGTTGGATGTGATGGCCATATATCCTTAAATGAAATTTCTATAACATGATGATCCTCACAATTTAATTTTAATTTTTGGGATAAGATGTTCCAGATCATTTATATTTATTTTATAGAATAGGCATTCTACATACATTAAATTTAATTATTTGTACATGATGTTTCACATTTTTTATTTCATGTTTTTGGACATGGAGATCCTTAATAATATTATTTATTTGGAATTGAGGAATATGATACTCCATACAACGTTGGTTAGATTATTAAAAAAATTCCCTTATATAAATTTGAAACCTTATATGATTATATTTATACTTAGATTCTATGTTTATAAACCATGAGACCCATATTTAGTTATAAAAAATGAAAATTATTATAGGCATTCTTTATTATGCCTAATTAGGTAGAGTTATCCATGTTTTCCATGAAGTGTGTAATCCATATAGGGTATATTTTTTTACTATACTTTATTTATTTTATTATAACCACACACGAATTCATTTTATATTAACATAATGGATACTAATTATTTACCATTAGTGGTGGCCTATTTATTTTTACATAAAACCATTTTCAGCCACCGTTTTTAATACATCTAAAACCTTTGGTTTTCTTTAAGGACCCATTATTGTTTGTTTTTATTGTTATTCATTATTGACTATGAAGGAACATGGTGAAAATTTCCAAGAATATATGTATAATGCCTTCATAAGTTGATACTTGTTTTTATATTTAATCATTCTTTAGTATTTTCATGTTACATATATTATCAACAATATGTCTACTTCAATGTGTTTTGGTTATAGAATGTCCATTCATGGATGGTTTTATTAGAAAATTCTAGGAGAAATATTATTATTATTCATCAGGTATTTCATTATCATCCATTTTTTATTTACATTATTTATTTCCACTACTATTTTACTACTGATATGTAGGATATAGTCTCCCCATTGTACATTCATTATACCCTCTCTTCTAGTGGGTAGCCTCTAACATACAGGGAGGAACACTTGAGGTCTTATCACTGACTTATCTATTTACTTTTTATAGGGTGAACAGTGTTGGGATGTAAAAAGTGGTATCGTAGGTTTCTTTTCTGGTATTATTATTTTGGTTTGGTATAAATGATACTAAAGTTTTTAAAAAATATTGTAAATAGATCATTTCTGTGAATTATTGTTGGATAAATATGTTTTTTATATAAACATAAATGATTTTTTCCATATATTATTATAGTGTCAGATATTTAACAACATGGAAATTAACTGAATAAATGAAATGGTTTGAAATGGATAATGAGATAACTCGAAAGAAATTTTTATAAATCATAAAATTCTAATTGTTTTGATAAAATCATATCACTATTTAAGGATAAAAGTTAAATTTTGTGTCAACAACAAAAAATAGAGGCATTGACCTCTATAAATTCAGAATGATGAACCATATCACTTAATCCATAGATGCTTCACTCAACACATGTTGGTGAGTTTTAGTGTCATATACTAATGACATAAAACCCACTAAAGTTGTCTTTAAATCTGAGTAATTTATCTCATGTGGGTTAAAAATAAAATTTATACAAATTATAATATATAAATCATTACTTCCCTAAAATTTTAATGGTTATCCATATTACAAGACACATATTTTCAAGAAAAACCCTTGTAATCCAATTATATTCATCCAATGTTGGTACTTAATCCTTTGGGATATGATTATGTTTTATGCGGTGTTTATTTAATGTTTTATTAAACAATTATATATGGGTTTTTATAAATGTCTGGTGGAATATTACCTGAATATTTCCATTTAAAATTCAAATGGATTTTTTAATCTTTTTTTGAGTTTTATTGATATGAGGTGTGAGTTAATCAAAATACCAGTTACATAATGAGGAGTGTTTTTCTCTATAGAATTGAATTGAAATTATATTTTATAGAGCCTTATTGTGAAAATGTATGGATAAAAAAAGTTCTAATAGAAAATTTTGAGGTAATATTTCTCAAATGTTTTGTGCCATCAGATAAATATATTGAAAAGTATAGTTTGTTCAATAATTGGTACTTGTCATTGCATATATCTAAGCCTTGTTAAAATTTTCAATAACTGTGATGTTGGGAAATGGGTTAAATATAACATTTTATTGATTTTAATATGGAAGAACAATCATGTAGTGGTTAGTTAAAATATTTCATTGAACAATTATTTTAGTGGGAACATGAAAATTTCTGATAGGTCACACAAGTCTTGTATTATGATTTTCAATGAACAAAGTGGTTCGATGGTAGAACCCGATGAATTTTCTATAAATATTATCATTTAAGAACTTATACATTTTTTAAATAAAGCATTATTCAATTGTGGTATCACCCATGGATTTGAGAAACTAATACACTTTTGATCTGACATTATATTCATATTAAGTACTAAATGATTATCCATTTGAGTAATATATGACTCATAAGTGATGAAATGAAAACCCATGGTAGACATTTTGTTTTTAGGTTAATTGAATCTTTTGGGTGTATTAACATAAGTGTAATCCTAGGGAGTGTTATGTTTTATCATTTTTTATGTCGTCATTGTGACCCTCAAAGGATAAATCCCCTATGAGAATTCTCTAGGAGGATCATAGCATGGAAGCCAGATTCTTGGTTGGTTATGTCATTATACATTGGATGGAAGTGTTTTAACCCTCCTAGGTCAATGTTTTATGTGTCTATATTGAGTTTTATATATTCTGATGGAGATATTATAAAAAAATTCTTATTTTGTGAAATAGATGACTTTTAAGTGGGATAGTTTTCTCATAATAAACACGTTAGGACTAGGTTGAATGATCTAGAGGCTCTATTTTGAGTTTTTATTGTTTTGTTTTACTGGGAGACATAGAGGACTATAGAACTGACTTGGATATTAATGATATCACATTTGGTTGTATTAAGTGAATCCAATGAGAGAGTATGGTCCAGGGTTTACATTTTCTAAAATAAACATGAGCTTGGTTTTATGCTTTTTTGGCCAATGCATGAGAGGTGATCGAGTATTATAATATAGGCATGGTTATTCTTTTGGTTTTAAATCTAGAACCTACTATGATTCTATATCAATATAGTATTTTATAGGAAGCATTGTTTAGGTTCATGAAACTGTTAATTAGTTAGTTTGTGGTTGAGACTTTAATTTATGAAACGACATCATAAGGAGGGTGTAAATTTTTTAAATTAGGGAGAAGTAGAGTTCCTTGGTTTTGAAGGAGACATATAAGTGGATTAAAAGAGTTTTAAAAATGACAAAAAACACAGTCTCTTCATCTTAGAAATAGGGATTTAAAAATAACATGTGCAAGATTATAATGTTTAAGTGGGTGGTATAGGATGTGCACCCATCATGTATGGATATTTCAGTTTACATTGGTTGATTTTGATACCTCTAAAAAAATTAATTACTGAGAGGCTGAGTACAGATGTGGATCGATAGTTTCAATAATTATTCTTGAGGGAATGAATACCCATATCTTTATGTAAAAATAAAATTTCCCATATGCTAAGGGCTAACAAATAATGAAGCCATCGTCCATGATAGGGATGACCCATTAGTAGAGATAGATGTTAATTTTTAGGAGATGTGGGGTTAGTGGTAAGTTAGAGAATACATAAACTCATTTCATGTGAGTACTGGTTGAGGAGAGTGACAAACTTCTATCAATGAAATCATTTGGTACTCATAGTTAGGATATTTTCATACCCTATATAATGAAATTTTCTTGAGTTTGATAAGTGTGTGTAGACTATACACTAATATTACTAATCAAATTTTAGGTATTGATGAATGGAATTGTCAATAGTAGAACTCGAGGTCTATATTATTGTAATCCAGATTGTGGGGCTTACACTATTTTCCATTTGAGCATGGTGACCCTCATTCTAATTTGAGGTTTTGGTGAATTCTATGGGGAGTATTCTATATATTAAAAAATATTGACTGAGTTAAATTTATATTACCTTTATGGAGTATTAGACTCATAGTCAATCCCATATTTATGTCTGGGGGCTGAAGAAACATGGGTTGTGGTAATTAGGATATAATTTCATTAGGGAAACAATAAGGATGTCATTAAGGTGGGGCATGAGATTTCATTCACTAGTGGGAAATTTCCATTTGAGAAGTTCCATGTGAACATGAGACCATTTGATGGAATTTTGTTTTAGATTTAAATTTTTTTTGGGTAAATGGATAAATGTATATATTATTTTCTTGGTAAGTATGAGGAATATTTTCAAATATAGACTTGGTGAAGTCCAACTGTATGTTTTAGGCATGGGATAGCTTACGATGATCCAATCTTTCTGTTTCAAGAGTATTCTAGTTTTTTTGTTTAATCATTGATACATAAGTTTATTTAGTTTTTTATTTCATGAAAAGATAGGTAAAATAACATTTCTGCTTTTTTAGAATAATCTTTGTACTTTGTTAGAAAAAGATTTGTTTTCCTTAATATGAAGACTTCAAAATCTGATTTTTGTGGCTCATCGATTGTGGAAGTCGACTAGCAGTTTACTTTTTGTTGTTTGGACTTATTGTTCATCAATAGTTATATGAATTATGTTGAACAAATAGTAGGAAACCCATTAGGATGATACAAGTGATGTTTAAAGGTCAACAACAAATTTTCAAGAAAGAACATGCTTGAATAGTATAACATGGTCGATTGAAAATTGGCCATTTTAATCCAAATAAAGACCAAGAGAAGTGTCCCCATGTCTTCTCTAGTATAATAATTTTAGAAAAGTTTAAGTACTATTTCAATGTTTTTATTGGTGTGATTTGATATGTTATTCTAATCGTGGGATAACCATCACTCGGATTTGTCTTGTAAAGACTAAAAACAATGATATATAGCACCATAGGAAAACTAATTAAAGTGAAAATAGAGTTATTATTTCTAAATATTGATGGTCTTATGTAATCATCAAATTAACATTTCACTTGTGGTAAAAACTATTGGATCATGTTCTGTATGTTTAAGCATTATATAAATATAATGTCTCTTATAGGTTCATTGCACATATGGAAATTGAATATTTACATTTGAATGAGAATTTACAGCCCCCAAAAGATAAGTGATGTGTTTATTATTCCCAAATAATTCATGAAGAAGATAATTTATTTGGTGAGGAGGATATATGATATCATGTTTAGGGTTGTTGAAATTTTCAATTGAATTAAAAATTTTAAATTTGTGTATAAGAAAAAAAAATTAGAGTCGCAATAGAATTAAACTTGTTAAAACACATGAATTATTTTTTATTTAAACAAGGTGTAATTCACAACAATTTCTTGGAAATCAATATGAGTTTTGGAGGAATTTGGATTTGATAAATCATATTTAGGAATATGAATTGGGGAAACCTGTTTTAAATGTTGTTACTACTAACCGTGAGGCCCTAACCATGTGGATGAAATATATAGTGACATAGTTTTTCTAAACTATGAGAGGGATCATAGAAATACATGTTGATTACTGCAAGGACATAGAAGGACCATCATGGATGGAATATGGATTTTATAATTGTGCATTGTAACCGTGTTGGATTAGTGTGGTGAGACAATTTATAAAGCACTATTGGCCCACCATTTCCTAAATTGGGCACAAAAATGTGGTTTTGGATCTTGGGATGTGTGAGACACATGGATTATCAATCTCATATGATTTTACCCTTTTTCCTTTCTCATATCACCAAGTAGCACAATGTACACACTCCCTCCTCCCTCCACCCCCATTGGTGGTTCTTCAGAACTCATGGTCTAAATTATTCAGTGTTATATACATAAGAATCCTCTTATTATAAATAACAACCTAGTTACATTTTTTCGGAGTTTTTATTTATTATGATTATGTTATATTCATGTCATCTTATATGTTATATTTTTAGTGTATTTATTTAGTTTCATTTACTAATCAGATTTCGACTCAAATAAAATTCATACATTTGTTTATTAATGGAACATAATAAAGAATTTGGGCGGACTATATTGTTTTTAATTATTGTATCATTGATTATGACGAGTTTCCATGGTTTCACACACCAAACTTCCTTATCTTGTCTTTTAAAATTTAAAATCACTAAAATTTAATTCTTTGACCATCACAGTGATGTTATTTATACCAAATTGGATGTATTGGAGGTTTATTGATTGATCCTAAACCACCACTCAAAATGAATTCAATTAAATATTAATATAAATTTTTCATCATTTTTACTGAAACACAGAATGTCTGTGTTTGGGTTTTCATGTATTACTGTATTGATCAAGATTGATTTTTTGATTTGAAAAATAACTTAGATACTCAAATGTCAAAATTAAAATAATAAGATTATCCTCTAGTTTCCATTTAGTCAATCCATAAGGTTTGTCAATATTTTTTTTATATATGAATGATTTATAGATGATTAAAAAAATCTTAAATAACATTTTTGATTGATATGTTCATTAAAATTATTGATATTTAATTTGTTAGCATAAATGAAAAATTTGAATAATAGTATTTTTAGATAATTTTATACCATTTTTGTATCCTTTTAAATGGTTATGAATTGGTTAGTAGTATTAATTGAATTGAATTTACTACACATGGTCCACCTACAAACTACTATGTGATTTGATGAAATACATAATTAATGAAATTATTTGAATATTAATTTACATGAATATTTCTAAGGGCCTATAGTCATTATTAAATGAAATGTGCCATGTTATTATAGAATACCTTGGGAATAACTTAAACTTTGACTTAAAATTCCATAATTTTGGATCATGATTAATATTGAAAAAAATAAATATTAAAGGTTATTTATGATACTTGACATTATTTTTCATTTATTTATAGTTCTTAGGCCTAAAATTCCTCATACCATATATATAGGTTTTTGTACATGGAGTTACCCATCATTTTATTTTATTTTAATAGACTTGATTTTATGCATAAAATATAAGTTGTTGTTGGTCATGACGTCCCTCATCATTTATATTTAATTTTTTAGGCATGATGTTACTCATTAATTTCTGAATGTTGTGGGACATGGTGTTCTTTAATAGTAATATTTATGTGAAGTTTTGG
The DNA here is from genome assembly GCA_963277665.1 of Viscum album. Taxonomy (NCBI): domain Eukaryota; kingdom Viridiplantae; phylum Streptophyta; class Magnoliopsida; order Santalales; family Viscaceae; genus Viscum; species Viscum album. The sequence goes on from OY728138.1 coordinate 1,972,042,851, forward strand.
AATATGATGATCCATGATTCCTTGTTTAGATTTTATAGATGAATCCATTATTTTAATATTAAACCCTATAATATTGTCTTTTTATATTGATTATGTGATTAGATACCATGGTATACAAGTTTATTTACATAAAATTTAAATGTCAAGAGATATTCTAGATTTTCATGAGGAGGGTAGAGTCAGCTAGGTGTCCCAAGAGGAGCTTGAGCTAGCATGTCCTATTTTATCAATACATTACCTTTATTATACCTTAAAAATAATTCATATTATTTTCATAGTCTTGATTATAATTTGACACTGTTGGAATTTTTAATATATATCTTATTCACAGTCTTTTTGAGCCACCATTTTGTACTTCAACTGGAATTTTGCTTACTAGTTAATTCCCTAGACTGTGCCATATTGATTTTACTCATTATAGACATGGAAATTACTTGTAGATGGGGGATGTGAATGTTATGATAAATCTTATCAGTCATAAGGATTTTTATTATTTATTTATTTATCATTCAACCACTTCTATAGATATTATGTGGTATATGATGATTACCTTGTATTATTGGTTATAACATGTTCCTAAATTGGTGGATTTGATGGCACTTTCAAGGTCAGATGTTATTATTATTTTGAAAGGATTTATTTATCATCCTCTATTAATTTAATTAATTTTTTTACATTGCTATTTTCGAAATGATCTAGATGGCATATTCTCTTGACTACACCTCTATTAGACCCTTTCATTTAGTTGGTTGCCTCTAGCACAAAAATATGACTTATTCAAGTCTTGTCACTAGCCAGCCTAGTTAATGTTTACGGGGTATACTAGGATGGGACCTGATAGCCGAAATTTTCAGCGTTATGTTTTCCTAAAAAATATTACATTTAATGGATGATTATTTTTTAATTTATTGATTATAAATAAATATATTTTTTTTATTTTTTTTTGGATTATTATTTAGGATTGAAATTTTTTAAAATATGATTAACTTATTATTAATGTCTAAGCGATTTTATTAATTATTATATAAAACATAATATGTTTTATTAGAATCTATTTTAATATTATAAAATTTTAAAATTTAGGAATTTTATTCCATAAATAAGATGGCTGAATATCCTCAAAAACCACTTTAGGGATTTGTTAGGCAATTTAGCACATAGTTTTTTTGTTAGAGTTTAAATATATATTAATTGAATTGTTAATAATTTTTGTTGACTATTATTTTAACATAATTTACTAAAAATATAAATATAAATAATGATATTATATTTTATTTGTTTAATTTTTTAATTTCATCATTAATATTTTATAAAATAATTTTATTTGTGATTAAAAATGGAAAAAAATAAAAATTTATGTCATTATAAGTCATGTAATATTATTTGGATTAAACAAATAATTAAATTAACAATCATGGTTAATTGATATTTTATTTGGGTTATAGTTTACATCATGATCATATTTAAAAATTTATATATTATTTTATTCAAACATATATTTGTTTTTTTGGATATATATTTGCAATAAAAAATATATTTATGTATAAATTGTCTATTTATACTTGTAAAATTTATTTATGATCCTGAATTTAATGTTGTTTAATTATTTTTATTACTTTTAAATTAGTTTAATTTTTTTAATAATTTAGTTTGTTGAATAAATATGGTTATAACACATAGATATATATATATATATATTCATATATATATAATTTATAGAAATTAGAAACCTATTCACTATATATTGGTCATGCATTAGAATAGGATGGTCGTTTTGGGAAACCAATTATTAACATATTATTTTCTACAAAAACAACTGTATTTCGGTCCATGGAAATGAAAATTAAAATCAATTGATGTGTAATACACCATATTATCTCTTTCTACTTCACTAAATTAACTCATCTACCTTTACTCACTCTATACATTATCTTCTTTATATTCCACATTCTACTATAATTTCAGCATATAATGTCAGAATTTTTATCATTATATTGATTTTATATAATGGTATCATGAAATATGTATATTTATGAATATATATATATATATTATAAAAGATATATTTCATTATTAAGGGAATAATTAAAAATATTTTTAGCTTTTGAAGAGAAAATATGAAACATTAAATTTAAAAGATAATTAGAATACTTTATACACTATTTTTAAAATGTAAAATATTATGATATAATTATTTTATATGATGGTAAAATTTTGATTAAAATAAAAATAATTATATATGTTATATATATATATATATATATTCATTTCATATATATTTTTAGTTTTTTTTTAATTTTTTTATTATAAAATTAATTTGTCTTGTTGATCGAAATGTTACATAGATAATGATGGTTGGGAGAAAATCCCTCAAGATGACATTGTAGTGTTTTTAAGATGATTTTTTTTTTAAAAAAGAAGGTTGCCTCGGTCAGTTGTGGTGTTTCAGTGTGATCATTTTCTAGTTATGTTGAAAATTCATTAAAATGGATGTATATAATACTTAAAAATAATAGATAGCTTCATGAATTATTCATTTTGTGTTAAAGAGATGTTTAGAAAGCAGGTAGATTTCTTGAATACGCTGAGTTATTCAATAATGTCATGATTTTCATAAATGTACCTGAATATGGGTGTTTTGTGAATGTTTAATTCAAAAATGTTCTTACCCAAATATATTTAGTTGTTTCATGAAACATGGTGGAAATAAATAATGTTTTTGAATATGAAGTGGCATTTATAAATATTAGTGTGTTCTATCTGTTGACATTTAATGACTTATTGACAATCTGGAAACTCCATATTAACAAATTAATTAATTGAAGGGTTTACTAACATGATGGATTCAAAATAACATCTATTTTTTGAAGAAATATTGTTTTGAAGATGATTAGAGTGTTTCAAAAAAATATCATATTTTCAAGGGATAATGATGATTATTAGAAATGGGTATTCAAAAATGGGAAATATTTCATGATGAAATGGAATGTTTCAAGAATATTGGTGTAGGGATTAATAAATGAGGCTCTTATGAAAAAAATAACAATTCTTCTAATAATTCAATGGTAATTAGTACTTAATCTTCTTGATGAATGTAGATCTTTAGGAGTCACAAAATTAGATGTAAAAAATATTATATTCTATTAGTAAAAAGAATAATATTATAAAGGAAATATGAGTATGACTGCCCATGGTTTTGATACAGAAATATTAAAAAAAATTTTATTAATATTCAATATATAAAATTATAATCCATTCCAGACCTATAAATTTTAATAGTTTTTAGAGATTAGATATAAATTTTTTTTATTTTCTGATAGATTTTCAACATATCCCAAAAAAGTTAACCCTTATAATAATCATTAAACTCATCCCCTACAAATGATAAAATTAATTACATGGGTAATGGAAACATATTAAAATGGTTAGATTATATGTCTGTAATGGTAAACCTAAGAGATATTAATTGTGTATCATATTAAAGAATAAGATAAGTATAATGAAATAATATCTTCACCATTACATGAAATGTTCATACCCAATATGGTGAAGATAAAAAACATTAATAATGGAATTAAACATTATCATTTTAAAAGACATGAATCATAAGAATTGGAATTCATCATAACTCAATCATGTACAATAAAGTCAAGTCATACATATTTGCAGCACCATAATAATTTAATAATTTTTTTCATATATTAAGTATGACTACTAATATCATCATATCAAGAATCAAAAACTATTTTTCCTATTTGAGTAAGGGAATATAATTGTTTCCAAAAATAGATGAATAACTTCTAATTCATATCCATAATGGATAAATAAGTTCAACATTCATTCCATAAAAGATCTAGTTATTTGAATTATTTCCCTCAATTATGTCATTAGACATAATAATTTACCAAACTCATTGGAGGGAGATATAGTTCATAAAAATTATGTAATTTTGTGGCATAGTATAAAAAATTAATCATATCAGATCACATGAAAATAATTGTGTTATAAAAATAATTCATTCTAACATAACTCATGAAAAAGAAATGAGATTCATAAAAATAATGCCATCAAAAACATAAACCATTAATACAATGCACGAGGATTGTATCCATTGATAATTTCTGTAGTATGGTAGATGTTTTATTCAATAATTCCATCTTTTATGGAATATTATTTAGAATGATCACTTTAAAAAATTCTTTAGGAAGATAACTTTCCCATTTATAAATCACATATATTTTTGTAAAACCCACACACTTATAAATTAATAAATTTTCTTTTAAAAATTACAATTAAATGTATAAATAATTCAAAAAACAATTGAGGAATTATTAAATCAATAAATGACCCAAATCCAATATATGTTAAAAATATATTCTTTCCATATTTTTATCTGATTAGCCAAAAAATACCTCATTTGGAAAATGAAAAAAATATTAATTTCAATCATTATCTAAAATGAAAAACATAGTTAAAAATGATAAAAATATTTTATATGAGAATTGTAACAACCATATTTAAATCATTTTAGAAATCATTTACCAGAAATATTAATATTTCACTATGGATACTTAAACATAAATAATCATGAATTATTATGAGATTGGGAAATTATCCCATTTGTAGCACCCCGAGCTTCCATTATACGCTTCTCATTCAATAATGCAATAGCTTGCATTGTACGCAACTTCGAGTTCTAAAACACAACGATTAATCAAAGTAGCCGTTATGAATAGTAATAACCACTTTTTAAAATTATAGAAATTTTATATTTCAAAATGGACTTCATTTTTGGATTCGGAATATCGAAATTAGCCTATGTTGAATTTTTGGTATTTTTCTGAGAACTTCTAATTTTTTATGAATAGTGAAAAATACTTAAAAACAACTTTTTTAATAAAAATAATTTATAGTGATAAATTATACTATTTAGTGGTTTTAAAGTATAATTAGAATATATTTTTACCATTTTATCCAATGGTGGTCATTATAATTAATTTAACATTGAAATTAGACATAAACAATTGACAATCTTTTGATATAAATTGTTTCTTAAAAACACGCTATTTGTTGTGACAGCGGGAATTAATTATAAAATTAATTAATGCAACTTATATGTTTGGAATTTTGTAAAATAGACATCATTTTTGAATTCGGAATATCAATCATAGCTTAGGGTGAAATTTTGGCATTGTTCTGAAAAACTTCAATTTTTGATGAATAGTGAAACCACTAAGTGGTAGTTAAATAACTGATTTTTCGTTTAAATGAAATATTACCACTTCTGTGATTTGATTTTCAAAAATCCGACATACATGGTTGTCATTAAGAAGTAAAATGTGGTTCAATGAGATTAAAATAATTTTTTGGTGAATAGTAACTTTTAAGTTCTTAATCGCGATTAGAGGTAATTAGTGTAGTTTAAGGTACAAATAATGTTTTAATAATATGAGATGAGCATGACACTTGTCCTACTCCTATTGGATGAGTCATGTCCGACCAAGACAACCCATGGGTCAACTTGGGGACCCCATGGAGCCACTTTAGTTGGAAAATGACATTAATATATATTTATTTAATGTTAAAATTAAATTGACACAAACATGAGTTATTTTACTAAAATAGTTTTTAAGTGGGGTTACACAAGTCCAAATTTTAACTATAAATATTCATTGGAAAGATAAAAATATTTCCTACATCATAGTATTTGTTTATAATTTTTAGACATTAAATAAATTAAATTATTTATGACATCATGATGATGCAGCGATGACCTCATTATTTAACGATTTAAATAAAATGAGAAGATAATGTAAAATCCAAGGCTTACACTTGTCCAAAGCCTATTGGATGAGGCGATTTCGAAACCCTATCACCTTATCCTCTAATTATATAAGTGTGGGACCTTTAGAATCCGAAAAGAATTGTGTAATAATGTAACATTTCAATCTTTCCAAAAGTGCCCCTCCTCTCCACTTATAAAAGGCCCCCACCTCTCCCACCTCATTTACACTTTCAAGCCATTTGGCTTGGCCAAACTCTGACCAAATACTCTCACAACTTCCCCCTCTTACTCCTAGAAGCCTTACTTTGGGCAGAACTCTTCCCAAGGAAGCCTTTGGCTCAAATCAAAAAGAGTTACCCGATTTTGAGGTAATGTCTTCTCTAATGTTGTTTTGTTTTATTTTTCTTATCCAACCCCCTAAACTCTTTTTATTCATTTATTTTGTAACAACACCAGTATCCTCAATATACTAGGATGTTTTTATAAGAAGGATTCGAGCTACACTTACACACACCTACATCTAATGGTTAAAGAACATACGGTTTCTGTGGATGGCGAATTTCTGCCTCATGAAACGACGATTGTTCAACACTCATATAACACCTTCAATTGTGGCCATTAAGATGTCACTATATTTATATATGATATATAATGTGTTTATGTTTTACTTATGCTTCTGTATTTCTCATTTATGGCATAATTTATGATTTCCATTATGGGTAAAATGCGATAATTTCATTTTAGGAAGTGCGGACTACCGCCCCCTCAAAGTGATTTGAATCGTTAATGCCATATGTGGGATGTATAATGGATGGATTAAATGGTATTATACACTATATTATACTGCAATTATATTATAAATTTATATCATTATGATTACGTTCCATTAAATATGAAATAGAAATGAAAGTAGCGTTCATGCATACGTACGGCTTACCGTCTCCATGAACGGTGCATTTCATTTCTTACCTCTAAAGGTTACGTGACATTATGAATGAATGTATATACTGGATATATATCATATATATGATATCTACATCATGAATATAATTCTGGATATAATGGATATTTCACCACATGAACAACTTGAAATTATAGGAAGTTTATTTTTGACTCAAGTACCAAAGATCGACAAAACAACCGTTATTAACTTAAATAATTAAATAATGTTCATAACATGGTAATAAGTGATATAAATGGTATAATGAACATGAAAATGGTTCTTAAATAAATATAAATTAACTCTAGTTTATTATTCAGGAGGTTAAAGAACGGTCGAGTCAGGACAGGACGCAAGGTAAGGGAATTTCTTAACCCAATTTCCATTCTTTGGGTAAATCTCCTACTTTCAAATTATGTCATGATATTATTATGTCCTATCTTGTATTTGTACTTTCTTTATGTGTACTTATAGTTAATACACATAATAGATCTATTTTATTTTAAAAAATGATCTTTTTATGGACTTCGTCTCAATCTCCTTTCGTTGAGGCATATTTGGTTTTATACACAACTTTCTTTTATACGGTGTATAAACCCCTTTGACTTTGACTTTAATTCAAAAAGGAATTTTTTTTAAAAAAATGTTTTACAAAACAACAAAAGGAATGTTTTTCTCTTACGTATGCGGCGACAATGACTTCCCCGCCGTCGTGACCATTATTTGTGTTTCAGCTTCCTCTACAAGCCATAAGGTTTTTTAATGAAAAATAAATACAAAGTTTTAACTTTCTTTTATTTTGGTATTGAAAATGGTTCTGAAAGTGTTTTTATTATATCAATGTGTTGTATTGATATCTTGTGATTGAAATGTGGAAATGTTATGTTTCCTTTATGCATGTTTTATGTGATATGATTATGTTATGGTTTATGATATGTTTATTCCTATTCATATGAGGAATGCATTGGACTTAATAAGTGACGGGTGGAGCCCGCTACAGCTCCTCGATGCATCGGCAGGTCTCATGAGACAAACTAGTGTCTTGGCACGAGGCCTTGACAAAATCTTATTTGTGGTCTTGGCACGAGGCCTTGGCTATGTGGTTATGATAGTCTGGCATTATGCATTCCATCATTATGAAAGTGGTTGTTGATATTGCATGTGATTATTCGACCAGTAGAATATCCATGTGAATAAGTAAATGGCATTATCTCATTTTACTTTTGCCATATTATGTTGAAGTTCATGTTTAAAAGGCTTTTGTTTTAGTTATACATTTCTTTAATGTTAATGTTTATTTATGAAAGCTTCCGCTATATTGTTAACCTTACTGAGCATCCGAGCTCACCCCTTTCAATGTTTTAATATTTTCCAGGATGTGAAGAAGTATTTTATGAATGACCTGCAGGGATAGTCTGAAGAGGATAGAAGTGTAGACTATGGAGACTATGTTATTATAGTTTTTCACTTTGTGATGTAATGTAACATTTATGAATGTATCTAGTGTTTCCAAGGCTACTAAACTAATCGGTCTTTCGAGACTTGATCTTTTGTGATCATGCCAATGTTATGAAGTAATGCACCGGCTCTGGGTAGCTGGGGTCGGGGCATTACAGTTGGTATCAGAGGCAGTTTAGTACTAACCTTGGAAGCTAGATTTAGATAAACTGTGATTAGAGCACATAGCCCAAAGATAGACTTTGAGGATTAGTATAGAAGAACTTCCTAGAATTTTGGTATTATAGAGATTTTGTGAGTTTTCCAAGCAATACATCCCTGTCTGGATACGAGCAGGTAGAGGCGGCTCTGGCACAGATGTACCTAGGGGTAAAACCCGAAAACACCGCTTTGAGCTAGACTCGAACGAGAACTGGTGCACGACAACGGGCCTTGCTGCACTCTTGGTTACGAAACTCCTGGGGGATATGCTTAGGATAACTCTCATTTTCTTTACAAATCATTATGAAGGGTTTATGAGTATATACTTCCTCAAATAAAACATTTTTATGATTATGGATTATATCCATAAATAGTTCAATTTATGTTAAGTGTTTTATAAGTATGGGATTATGTATTTTGATTCATAAACTGATCTAGTTTATGCCATTGTTTAGAAATGGCGCCTAGTGGAAGGAATGGAAACCGTATCAATGCACGCACTCCGTGCAGGGATTTCCCTCCTGCTCAAGATAATTATTGTGGATCTGGAGATACAACTGGTGCTGATCAACTTATTACCATACTGGGACAACTTACTCAGGTTATGAATAATAACCTTACTCGTATGGAGCACCCTGATCCACAGCGTGGAGGATCAATGTTAGATCGATTCCTGAGGCAACAAACACCAACCTTCAATGGGAGTACAAATCCTATAGTAGCTGAGCAATGGATAAATTCCTTAGAGAAAATATTCCATGCCTTGGGGAGTAGTGAAAGGGAGAAGGTTGTCATGGCAGTTTACCGCCTCACTGGAGATGCCGATCAGTGGTGGTCGCTGATTCAAAACACAAAGGAAAATGATGATGTATCGAATATGGAATGGATGGAGTTCAAAGAGCTTTTCTTAGAAAAATACTTTCCTCGTGACCATCGAGCAGATATGGAAAGGCAATTTCTGAGTCTGAAACAAAAGGAGGATGAGAATGTCGCAAAGTATGAGGCCAACTTTACAAGGTTAGCAAGGTATGTTGCAGATTATATACGTAACCCAAGGAGTAAGATTGATCGTTTCTTTGATGGGTTAAAACCATTTCTTCATCGAGCATTAGTCTCACAATCCTTTTCATCGTACGAAGACATTGTCTCGTGTGCTATCAAGATAGAAAAGGAATTCTCTAAGTCTTATGACAACAAAGTAAAGCAAGAGAAGAAGAGAACGGTGGAACAAGAGACAGATAAAGGGAAAAAGGGAAAGAAGGATTTTCCATTATGTGATAATTGTGGGAAGAATCACTCTGGTACGTGCCTAAAAGGAATGGGAGTTTGTTATAAATGTGGAGAAAAGGGTCACCAGGCTCGTGATTGCAAGGGAAAGAAAGAGGCTGTCAAAGTTATATGCTACAATTATAGGGAAATGGGGCATTATGCAAATGAATGTCCTAAGCGTCAAGGAAACTTACCTCAGAAAAGGCCAAGGGATCAAAGCCAATCTTATGTTGTGACTACAGTTGAAGCGGAATAATTAATGTATTGGTGCTTTTGGACTCAAGGATTATATTCTGGTTATAAGAATAATGTGATATATATAAGGATTGTACTGAAGTACTTGTTGATTTCAGTAAGGTTTTAATATTTTGAAGGTAATTATATTTTTAGTATGTGACAATAAGAGAAACTTTACTTTGTTTTGGGAATCTGATAAATTGATTTTGGAATTAAGAGACATTTTAGAGAAAGTCTGGACATAGGTATTTTGGATAACTATAAAGGTTGGAATGGATTAAGTTGAACTTTGTATAGTATTGTTTAAAGTTAAAAAATTTATGAAGATTATTTTTGGAATATTATGATACTATAGTTTTAGGAAAAGGACAACCTGCAGGGTGGGGAATAACCCGTCGCGTCGGACAAAGCTGCAGGAATCGAACCCACAACCATAGTGCAACAAGCCTTTATTTCCTACCACTAGCCTACAGGAAGTCCCTGGTTATTAAAAAATAATTTTACTAATCTAAATGGTATGTGTTAACATTTGGAACCTTATACAATTAGGATAAATAGAATATTTTTGAGTTCTGTTACCATTTGGAGTAAAAGTTGGGTTTGTGGTAAAAATTTATTAACGAATGAAAGTATACATAATAAGTATGTATATTCCCTTATGTTCTTAGTAAATCTCCTAAATAAATTCCTCAACATTATAAAATGTAACTTAAAACAAAAATGTTGTCGGTTAACTTTTCCAACTGGGGATTCAATGACTGTTTAACCAATCACAAGTTTGTGATTTTCTTGTAGTTAAACTTTCTCCTAATCCTGTTTTATATAAATCTCCATCAGACCTTGATGGTTTGTTTCTCCTCCATATCCATATTTTCATAGAATCCTAGAATGGGCTATATCGGGTGACCTTTGTACTTATCTTTCTTTCTTTTAATGTTATATATTTGTTAACCTTATTTCCGATGTGGGTTTTCCACAAAGGTATTTTCTCTTTTCAACCTTTTATTTTAAAAGAAACAAATTTCAAATTGCGAGGACTCAATTTATTGAAGGAGGGTAGAATGTAACACCCCGAGCTTCCATTATACGCTTCTCATTCAATAATGCAATAACTTGCATTGTACGCAACTTCGAGTTCTAAAACACAACGATTAATCAAAGTAGCTGTTATGAATAGTAATAACCACTTTTTAAAATTATAGAAATTTTATATTTCAAAATGGACTTCATTTTTGGATTCGGAATATCGAAATTAGCCTATGTTGAATTTTTGGTATTTTTCTGAGAACTTCTAATTTTTATGAATAGTTAAAAATACTTAAAAACAACTTTTTTAATAAAAATAATTTATAGTGATAAATTATACTATTTAGTGGTTTTAAAGTATAATTAGAATATATTTTTACCATTTTATCCAATGGTGGTCATTAGAATTAATTTAACATTGAAATTGGACATAAACAATTGCCAATCTTTTGATATAAATTGTTTCTTAAAAACACGCTATTTGTTGTGACAGCGGGAATTAATTATAAAATTAATTAATGAAACTTATATGTTTGGAATTTTGTAAAATAGACATCATTTTTGAATTCGGAATATCAATTATAGCTTAGGGTGAAATTTTGGCATTGTTCTGAAAAACTTCAATTTTTGATGAATAGTGAAACCACTAAGTGGTAGTTAAATAACTGATTTTTCGTTTAAATGAAATATTACCACTTCTGTGATTTGATTTTCAAAAATCCGACATACATGGTTGTCATTAAGAAGTAAAATGTGGTTCAATGAGATTAAAATAATTTTTTGGTGAATAGTAACTTTTACGTTCTTAATCGCGATTAGAGGTAATTAGTGTAGTTTAAGGTACAAATAATGTTTTAATAATATGAGATGATCATGACACTTGTCCTACTCCTATTTTATGAGTCATGGCCGACCAAGACAACACATGGGTCAACTTGGGGACCCCATAGAGCCACTTTAGTTGGAAAATGACATTAATATATATTTATTTAATGTTAAAATTAAATTGACACAAACATGAGTTATTTTACGAAAACAGTTTTTAAGTGGGGTTACACAAGTCCAAATTTTAACTATAAATATTCATTGGAAATCTAAAAAGATTTCCTACATCATAGTATTTTTTTATAATTTTTAGACATTAAATAAATTAAATTATTTATGACATCATGATGATGCAGCGATGACCTCATTATTTAACGATTTAAATAAAATGAGAAGATAATGTAAAATCCAAGGCTTACACTTGTCCAAAGCCTATTGGATGAGGCGATTTCGAAACCCTATCACCTTAGCCTCGAATTATATAAGTGTGGGACCTTTATAATCCGAAAATCATTGTGTAATAATGTAACATTTCAATCTTTCCAAAAGTGCCCCTCCTCTCCACTTATAAAAGGCCCCCACCTATCCCACCTCATTTACACTTTCAAGCCATTTGGCTCGGCCAAACTCTGCCCAAATACTCTCAAAACTTCCCCCTCTTACTCCTAGAAGCCTTAATTTGGGCAGAACTCTTCCCAAGGAAGCCTTTGTCTCAAATCAAAAAGAGTTACCCGATTTTGAAGTAATGTCTTCTCTAATGTTGTTTTGTTTTATTTTTCTTCTCCAACCCCCTAAACTCTTTTTATTCATTTCTTTTGTAACAACACCAGTATCCTAAATATACTAGGATGTTGTTATAAGAAGGATTCGAGCTACACTTACACACACCTACATCTAATGGTTAAAGAACATACGGTTTCTGTGGATGGCGAATTTCTGCCTCATGAAACGATGATTGTTCAACACTCATATAATACCTTCAATGGTGGCCATTAAGATGTCACTATATTTATATATGATATATAATGTGTTTATGTTTTACTTATGCTTCTGTATTTCTCATTTATGGCATAATTTTTGATTTCCATTATGGGTAAAATGCGATAATTTCATTTTAGGAAGTGCGGACTACCGCCCCCTCAAAGTGATTTGAATCGTTAATGCCATATGTGGGATGTATAAAGGATGGATTAAATGGTATTATACACTATATTATACTGAAATTATATTATAAATTTATATCATTATGATTACGTTCCATTAAATACGAAATAGAAATGAAAGTAGCGTTCATGCGTACGTACGGATTACCGTCTCCATGAACGGTGCATTTCATTTCTTACCTATAAAGGTTACGTGACATTATGAATGAATGTATATACTGGATATATATCATATATATGATATCTACATCATGAATATAATTCTGGATATAATGGATATTTCACCACATGAACAACTTGAAATTATAGGAAGTTTATTTTTGACTCAAGTACCAAAGATCGACCAAACAACCGTTATTAACTTAAATAATTAAATAATGTTTATAACATGGTAATAAGTGATATAAATGGTATAATGAACATGAAAAAGGTTCTTAAATAAATATAAATTAACTCTAGTTTATTATTCAGGATGTTAAAGAACGTTCGAGTCAGGACAGGACGCAAGGTAAGGGAATTTCTTAACCCAATTTCCATTCTTTGGGTAAATCTCCTACTTTCAAATTATGTCAGGATATTATTATGTCCTATCTTGTATTTGTACTTTCTTTATGTGTACTTATAGTGAATACACATAATAGATCTATTTTATTTTAAAAAATGATCTTTTTATGGACTTCGTCTCAATCTCCTTTCGTTGAGGCATATTTGGTTTTATACACAACTTTCTTTTATACGGTGTATAAACCCCTTTGACTTTGACTTTTATTCAAAAAGGAATTTTTTTTTAAAAAGTGTTTTACTAAACAACAAAAGGAATGTTTTTCTCTTACGTATGCGGCGACAATGACTTCCCCGCCGTCGTGACCATTATTTGTGTTTCAGCTTCCTCTACAAGCCATAAGGTTTTTTAATGAAAAATAAATACAAAGTTTTAACTTTATTTTATTTTGGTATTGAAAATGGTTTTGAAAGTGTTTTTAATATATCAATGTGTTGTATTGATATCTTGTGATTGAAATGTGGAAATGTTATGTTTCCTTTATGCATGTTTTATGTGATATGATTATGTTATGGTTTATGATATGTTTATTCCTATTCATATGAGGAATGCATTGGACTTAATAAGTGACGAGTGGAGCCCGCTACAGCTCCTCGATGCATCGGCAGGTCTCATGAGACAAACTAGTGTCTTGGCACGAGGCCTTGACAAAATCTTATTTGTGGTCTTGGCATGAGGCCTTGGCTACGTGGTTATGATAGTCTGGCATTATGCATTCCATCATTATGAAAGTGGTTATTGATATTTCATGTGATTATTCGACCAGTAGAATATCTATGTGAATAAGTAAATGGCATTATCTCATTTTACTTTTGCCATATTATGTTGAAGTTCATATTTAAATGGCTTTTGTTTTAGTTATACATTGCTTTAATGTTAATGTTTATTTATGAAAGCTTCCGCTATATTGTTAACCTTACTGAGCATCCAAGCTCACCCCTTTCAATGTTTTAATATTTTCCAGGATGTGAAGAAGTATTTTATGAATGACCTGCAGGGATAGTCTGAAGAGGATAGAAATGTGGACTATGGAGACTATGTTATTATAGTTTTTCACTTTGTGATGTAATGTAACATTTATGAATGTATCTAGTGTTTCCAAGGCTACTAAACTAATCGGTCTTTCGAGACTTGATCTTTTGTGATCATGCCAATGTTACGAAGTAATGCACCGGCTCTGGGTAGCTGGGGTCGGGGCGTTACACCATTCCTCAAGTAAAAAATTTTATTTATCAAATTCAAACCTATTTTATAATAAATATGGATTTATTATACATGTATTACATATCCATATTAATTCACATCATACTATGTATTATTTATTTATAAAATTTTATCTCACATTTATAAATATATTATTTCCTAAAATCACTATTCTAGAAAATAACTAGTTCATTTTCCAATCATTATTTGGTTCGATTGTCAAGGTAATTATACATAAATAATGATCCCATCATTAACAAAATTTTCAAAATGGTTTTAAAATCATAAATATTAATTATATAAATATTTATAAAAATTAATAAAAAAATATAAATAGATAATTGACTTACATTGTTCTTAGTGATGGTAGGCCATACATAACCATGATTTCTATTTCATTATTTCAACTGGTAGAATGAAAAATGTTAAATAGTAATTAAATTATCAAGATATATTATTTTATTATATATATGATATATTATTATCAATTTTATCATTATTACCTTAGAATTAAAATATAATGTAAATACAAATTTCATCTCACAGTGGAGGTGGTAGTCCCTACATTCACATAGACAGTGTTCTCATTTCACAATGCAATGGATGGTAATATGGTAGACATGATATTATCATTATATAATTATAATAATTTTCTTTATATAATTTATAAATATTAAATCCATTATAATAACCATTGATAAAATATTCTAATGAGAAATGAATTGCATCACAACGTTTAGATGGTAATGTGTACATAAACACGGGCGATACATTCCATTATTGTTTGTCAGGAATGATTATGTATTGTGATAGTAATATAATCATATTATCAAATAAAAATTGTTGATGACCCTAATGATATTCATATATATTATATATTATATATTAATAAGGCATAAAGAAGTTGAGAAAATGAAAGTGGTCGGTTTGGGAAATTGCATCTTTTTCGAAATGGATATTTATATCTCATCTAATGTAATATAGGATTGTTCTTTTGGGGTGAATAAACCATCTAATATTTGTCTAAGGAAGTGTATATTTTATTTTAGTAGTGTTTGATCAATATATAAGGACCAATGTGGTGTAATTATGTAAGGTACGAGGGGCCCAATTTATAATTTATGTGAGGGGCACTTTTGGGATTTGTCTAATGATTAAATTATAATTAATTAAATATCCATGGAAATGACTAAAAATGGAAATGAATTTTAATATAAGGTGGGATATAGTTATATTTAAACCAACTAATACATTTAAAAACATTTTTGTAAATAATTTTAAACCTTGTCATTTTAATTATGCATTAGTTAACCTATATTAATTTTAACTATAACTACAAAAGTTTAAATATAATAATTTTTACATTTTACTTATATTGAAAAAATTGAAACATAAATGGAGAATAGTGAAATTTTAGACCACATCATAAATACATTGTATTATTTCATGTTCTTTTTTATTTTTAAATATTCTAACAAAATATAATTCTGATAAAATATCATTATTATCAATTTTGACACTATTAATTTTATTTAATTTTTAATACCTCATGAATCATGGGTAATTGTAAAATAATTATTTCAATACTCTATAATATTTCATAATAATCATTAATATCCATGGTTTAATATATTAGTGTAATATTATTATACTATAACTATTTTTAGTATCATTTATTTTATCTTTCAATTAATTAAATAATTATTGACTTAATGTTGTGAAAGTATTATAGGTAATTATTTATTCACTAATAATTAAAAATAAATTACCATGGTGAAGATAAATATTATATAATTTGAAATATTTATTATAGTCTAAAATATTCTATATTTTTCCAATATTAAAAATAATATAGTTATTAAAAAAATATGATATGTTTGACATTTCATGAAATAAATTATTGTAATTGTCATAATATCACACAAATGGCCATAAAATTTCATATATCATAATCAATTACTCAATTGGAAAAAAATTATATCATCAAATAAAATTAATCAATGTTTTTTAGGGATATATAATATTCTATATAATTTTATTTTTAACTATAATTACCTGATATACCCTTATACATGGTAAAAAATATTTCAACGGTTACTATTTATTTTGACCAGAAATAAAAGGGGTATAATTTAAAATTGTGAACATCAGAATTAAAAATATTTAATTCATATTATCAAATTGAATACCTTTAAATGGAATAAATTTACTCTAATGTAAATCTGAAAAAGTGAAATCAATATCAATTTTGAAAAAAATAGTTCTTTAGCATACCAGTTGATTAATTAATATGATCATATTTAAAAGATTTTTCATGAATGTTTAAAAAATGTTACTAAGTAATTAATATATACATTTCATTGAAATTAGTCCCCAATAGTGAATATATAAACATATTGATATAAAAAACATTGCATGAAAATGTTTTTAGAAACCAACATTCAATTTTATAATTATTTGTGTTTTTAAAAATATAAATTTTAAGATAAATTTATTCATTCTATAAATAAGTATAACATATATTTTTCATAATTTAGTAATTAATATTCATACCCTCAATCAAACAAATAAAATTATTTAAAGTTAATTATATAATGAAAATTATTTTTTGTAACATTTTACTGCAATTAAAATGATTATATTATTTGAAATTTATTACCCTGATAAAAATAGATGAATATACTTATGCCTCATCACATATTAAGGTTCCCAAGTGGAATCCTCAAATTGGTAGTTTCACCACAAAAGATTTACCCAGAAATTGGTATTGTTTCTTAGAGCATTTTGTCTATGATCAATAATACCAATCAGTTTTTCTTCTTAAATAAAATATATCCTTAGTTGTGTGATCTCTATGATTAGTAAATTTGAATTCTCATGTATATACTTCCTCTGGTGGGATACATGGAACACATCATGAATTGATAAATATTTGGTGGAATCAACAATTGATGAGATACCATCCTGATAAAAACAATAATTTCAAAATGA
The DNA here is from genome assembly GCA_963277665.1 of Viscum album. Taxonomy (NCBI): domain Eukaryota; kingdom Viridiplantae; phylum Streptophyta; class Magnoliopsida; order Santalales; family Viscaceae; genus Viscum; species Viscum album. The sequence continues at coordinate 1,972,060,511 of OY728138.1, forward strand.
ATAATATACATATCGATTAGATTACACTTCTTTCCAAATCTCATCAGTGTATTCCATTGAGAAATTATTAGAAATAAATTTTCAACCATTTCAATGTCTAGACCTACTTAATGATTAACAATGTCATTTTTTTCAACTCTTATTTTTTTCATTAGTATTATTTAATTGATCTAAAAATCTCAAAAATTTCCATAGATAGATCTAATACCTATTGCTTTCTTTCTACAATAATATTCTAAAATGATTTAGTTCTAAACATCATATAATATAGGGATTCATAAGGAGACATATAAATTCATGAGTGAAATATATTTTCGTATGTAATATCTACCAAATGATTGTGTTGATACCAACCAACATTGAAATCCATTGAAAAAACTATAAAAATTTCCCCTAGATTCTGAATGGTCCTCTCTTACTGACCATCTATCTATGAATGATAATTATTTCTGAAACAAAACTCTTTATCCAGAGTCCACTGAATGCATTTCCATAAATTTGAGTTAACCTCATATCTATATCAGTTATAATGGTATGTACTACTCCATAAAATTATAACACTTATTTAATGCATATGGAAATATTATCAAGAGATAAATCATCTATGATAACAATGAACTTTTCCTAAATCATAATGTGATCAACTATAACAATATATCATTATTGAATGTAGATGTTTTTGGGATTATGATGAAAATATCCATGATGATGTTTTCCCATTTCAATTTATGAATGGTTAATGGATGTAACATCCCCTTAGATATCTATATTTCATTCTTAACTTACTAAAAAGAAAAATAATGGAGAAACATACTCTTAAATATCTCTTTTCATGACTCCCCATGATAAATACAAATTTGGGTCCCTATAAATCTTTTTTACATATAGTATTATGAGATAATGATAAACTATGAGTGTCTTCCAACAACACTTTCACCAAATCTTAAATGGTATGGACATAAAATCATTTACATAACCTTAGTTTCCCTCACAATAATTTTTTAATACATAAACATTTCTCACCTTATTATGCTACTATAAATATTCTTCATGTTCCTCTTTAATATTCACATGGATAAACGGTTGAACACTAATTTCATCCAGATAATATTTCTCCCCTTCCCTTAATATTTTGATATCAATCCATTGTAAATTCATAAATATTGGATATATTACGATCATCATTAAATATAATCAAGTATGATCATTTTGGATTAAATCATTTTTCACTTTATTAATTTTCCTATGCGTCAATGTATTGAGAGGTTGTAATCACTAATCAACTCCCACCATCATCTTTGGAACATGTTAAACAATTTTATATTATAAATATACATTAATATTGTGTGATTGTTATATATATAACCTATTTATCCATACTAATAACACCTCTATATATTTATCACAAATATTACCACATTTAATTCAAATTCATGAGTTGGGTAATTTTTATCAAGGAAATTAAATTGGTGAGAGGAATAAGCTATAAAAATATATTTTTCATGAGTGCACTTCCAAATCCAATAATTGATGCATCAATACAGATATCTAACCATTCTCTAATAAATGTTAGTGTGATAATATGTGTGATGACCAACCTTTATTTCAGCTCGATGAAATTATTTTTAAATTGTTCCACTCCACATAAAAATAACTCCTTTTGAGTCAAAGGTTCTAGTGGTATTTATAGATATTTTTGGACTACGACATGGACATTCATCCTAGATCTGTACTTGGGGGGCGATGTTAATTTACCTATTCACTCAGACTACGCCACTGACATATGTGGATAACCTACTTGGTTGACCAGAAAAATCATTATTTCTTTTTCCCATTATTCTATAGTACTAGACACTCTTTTCATCAGATCCAATCTCGAGTGTGGTATTTTTTATAGACTATATTTTTTAATAGAGTTGAAATAATTATGAAGATATCCTTAAGCATGATAAAATAATAAATATCCCCAAGGATAATAAAAGGGATTTTCCAAGAAAACCTATGCACACAAACACCTATGCATCAGAAGGTCTGCACGTAACCCTGCATGGAACTAAAAATAAAGAAACCAGTTTATGGACTACCTACACCAAGAACCTAATCTTGGGACCTATGTGAGAAACCTACATCATCGAAGGTTTCCTATTCTGCAATAAACTGGACCCAAGGTGTCCTCATTTGAAAAAATGCATAATCAGAAGAATCACCTAAGCTGTGGTCATGTAGACCCTTTTCACAGGTCTCCAAAAAATACCTTAGGTAACTATCCAAAAACATATAGAATAGATAATTAATGTTAGTTAGTGAGAGAAAATTCATTTCAGGGTCTAAAACAAAATACACCTACACAATGACTCCTTCAACCCTATTGGAAACCCAACTGTGTAAGGCACCTCCCCTAACTAGGGACCTCCACAAGCCTCATACTAGACCTCATGATAAGACCCTTAGTGCCTAGGATAAATCTAAGTCCTTGTGTTATTTACAAGGAGGATCATTTCTCCAGGTATATCCAACTCACACAGTCCTATACCCCCATGAAAATCTAATCCAGTTCCTCAGATGCCTTCTATGTGGAACCTCTACCCTTTAATTCTAGACATACACAATACCTCCTTTGTGTCCCCTTCTAATACCCCAAATAAGGATTCATCTTCCCATGGATACATTTTCTATAAGGGGACAAATTAAATAATCTAACAAACCCTATATTCTTGAAAACCCATGCTAATGGGAACACAATCTTTTCTCCCATTTGGATATGCATTCTTATGGTTAGGGGTTTTACATACGTATCTAACTAGAGAGTTAGGGTACTCGATGTTAATTCGAATATACATATCTACTGTTAGGATCTCCCAGACCATGGGGAATGTGTTAAGGAGTTTATTTTCTAGGGTACTATGGATAGAACATGTCCTTTACTAGTCATCTCAATGTTTCAGATCATTCAGTTCTGGGTGGTAAGAGCATGGATCACACTTGAATTTCTTCTTGATATTGAATAACATCCTCCCATCCCACAGCAGAACCAATTTTAGGGAATAAATCATCGAGCAAGCTCATATCATTTCTTTCTAGAGGTTTCACTCTTTCTACTCCACGCTCTCTAAGTTACATGTTTAAATAAGTAGTTAGAACTCACTATAAAGGATACAAAATGGGAGTGGGAATGACCACATCCAAGTACTTGTTTCATCTCACATTGTCATATCCTCTTCCACTAGTGAAGGAGGATAAGTGTGTGGTTTTATAGATTTTTTTTCATCCACTTTTTTCACTTATTATTGAATGACTCATCATGATACAGGGGATTATATGATAACCATGACCCTAAAATTCACTAAATCAAATGCATGTTTTGGCAGATAATCTACTTTATGATCTTCCTCGCAGATTCATTTAGAGTTCTTCCACAATAGTGGGTCCTCAATACCATATATCCAACCTGATGTAAAAATGAAAATATTGATTCAATATATCAATATCTTCATATTTTTTCACACTAAGAATGAATTATATGGTCTAATAGTTTGACAAGGATCACATAATCCCTACAATCCCCAACCAGATGTTAGATTTAGTGTGTATGCCTTGATTCATGGAACAATGAGAACTTTGTTTCATACTACTACCAAGACACTTAGGGTATATAACTATGGATTGAGGTCAATGGTAATAATTTTTAGGAGTAATACCAATCCAAAGATTGAATCATTAGTGCATTTTTCTCAGGATTATAACCTGAAATACATTATTTGGTAATCCTACTTTAGTGTAATCCCCAAACCAAACCCCCAAATCTCAATGAGTCAAGAAACTTCTCATGGACCCAAAATCATTCATCAGGGTATCCACCTTCAATGTAACCCCAAACTTCTTCCTCTCAAAGGTCTTTACCCCCCTATGAGGCAAACCTTCAAAGGGCCTCTATAAGAGTGGTTCTTCAAAAACAAACTATATGGGCATTGATTCCCATCCTAATGATTTACATAGTAATCATACATGAGGTTGAAACCCAACACCCCAAATCAACTGTATTCACTTGGGCCCACATTCCCAGTAGGCTCTTATTCAAGTTGGGAATCCATATCCATTCTGGGTTTTTGGTGATGATTTTTCATAATTCCCACACTAATCACTTACTAGGAAACTTTTACCCAGATTTCCATGATGCATGGCACTAAATTTCATGGCTTGGTAATTATAATATGACAATAAAAGGTATGAGGTGTCCCATTATGTAGCACCAAACTACATGGGTTATGATTCCATTTACAAGAATATGTATGAAGCCTATTCTTGGGTCAGATCCCAAAATCAAAAAAACTCTCATATCCTTGTATAATGGTACACTCTAGAGAACCTCACTATGTGACTTGAAAACCATAATCATCATAATAACCACCACAAAATATCTAATCAGTAAATGGAATGACACCATCGATGGAGAACCTTTCATTGATATAGATATATATATTAATGAAGAACCTCAGACACATTAGATGACTCTAAATTCAATATATTCTAATAATTTTTTATTAATTCAAGGGTGACGCACATGGTACATTGTAATTAATGATGTATTAAGGAAAATATCTTAAATATATAAAAGATTTCCAGAATAGAAAATAATTCCCCCAAAAAGGGTGTGAGGGGCCTGAACTCTCATCATCTCGATCAATGTGAGTTCTTAAATAATGTTTTCCGAACACTCAAATATTCTACTTCATTTGGATAATAGGTCCCCTGGGGATATAGAACCATTGGGTGTTTTGGTTATAAGAATATACCCCATTGGAACTATTTGGAAATACTAATCTAGATTTTGAGTTATCAAACAATAGTCAACCACCTGTAATAGTCTATCTTCCAATGTGTTTATATCAAAAAATAATCACATAGTGTAAAATGTTCTATAATTTATTGGGTTAACTCTCCCAACCATTTTTTTCTAATAGGTTCAATCCCTCTTATTTAACGTATCATCTCAAGATATTTTTAAACAATCAAGAAATTATGGAATTCAAACTAAAGGCATAGGCATAGGGGGCCTACCTCAAACATGTCGTTATTTTTCAACGACCACTCGAACCGACCCTGCGCACTTCCATGAACATGCATTTATACACATATATATAAATAACCCTAGATGCATTTCACATATTCCCCATCCCATGAGGGAATATGTACAAGGAGGGCATTTATATATACATGTCATACCTTATGCATGAACATGCAGGCATTCCTGAATCACGCAACTCGAAACCATACAACAGAGTTCAACGTGCTATACAAATAATTTAATAAAACAATTAAACACATAAAAATATATAAAATGTTTCAAAATAACACATAAGGGATTGCGCTAATGACACAAAAATTTATTATAACACATGAATTAGTCGCATCACATAAAAAATTTTAAAAAACCAATTTCATGATTTATGAATTAACATCGAATAACACAACATGAGTTTTCCACAAAAACACACCCCATTATATACAAACATGTTATAAAATATCAAAGGCATACTAAACTTCTTAAAAACTAATTTCTGACCCAATGGATTAGTCACATAACACCAAATTTATTTAAGCAAGTAAAATAATTCACCAAATAAACACAATTCGCACCCAAAAATTTAATTAAAGAACATCATAAATTAAATAAACAAGAAAACTAGTTAATCAAACAATTTTTGTACATGAACTACCTACCTCGATGTAGAAACTCTAAAATATTGTGTGAAATTCAAATTGCATCCAATCCACACCTCAAACAACCCAATGGAACCCCAATAACACGAGGTCGAACCCAAAACATCAAAACAGAACCAATTACAACATGAAACCCTAATCTAAAAGCCTATCAAAAGGAAGAAACAATTATACGAAGTAGAACTCACCTGTGTATGGGTTTCAATATGCTAGCTGGAGCTTGAAGTAAGCTGTCAGAGGTGCACCGCACTAGGTAGAGCCTTACTGGAAGGAGGGTGCGGCCAAGGGGCGATGGTTGTGGGGTGTTGGGTGAAGGATGTGCAGCGCCTGTACCAGGAATGGCGAAAGATAAGATGAAAGGGAGGAAGAAGGTGATCCGAGCATGACGAAGGTGAGTTTGTGGCTGGCTGGAGGTCCAGTGGTGGTCGGGTTACGCAATTGGGAGAGGGGAGGTTAGCCGATTGGTGCTCACCGGTAAAGGAGGGAGGTCGGCCCATGCATGCTGGTAAAATGAGGGGAGATGTCATCGGAGGAAGGGAGGCACGTTGGATGGCCCTTGGTTGATGGGGTGGAGTATGAGCGGGATGGGGAGGGGGTGTGCGTCAGCGGCTTCAGTTGGAGAGGGAGAATAGAAGTGAGTCGAGGGGGGTCGTGACGGGCAAGAGGGGGGAGGCGCGCCAATGGGAAATCACTGGTGGGGGTAGCGCGAGCAGAAGAGGAAGGTGGGGCGGTCATCCGCATAAGGTGAAAGGGTGAGGGGGAGGGAGTGTTAAGGTTTGAGAGGGAAAAAGATAATAAAATAAAATAAAATAAATAAATAAATAAAATAGAACTAATGAATTTGAAGAAAATAATATAAAATAAATAAAGAAAATATTAACAAATAATAATGAACACAATAATAATTTTAATACACTCAAATACTAATAATAATATTGTTCATAACAACTTAAGAATAATTATACTAAACATGATAATAATAATATTATTAACCATAATAATAATAATAAGACAAAAATAATTGTAAATAGATTAATAATAACAATATTGATATTATTAATAATAATCATAATAAAAATTATAATAACTGAATATGATATTAATAAACCTAATATACTTAAAAAATAATAGAAATATAATAATAATAACTTAATAGTAATAACCCTATAATAATAAAATTGTTGAACATAATAATAATAACAATAATTTCAATTATTATAATTATTACAATAACTCATTAAAACTCATTTTATATATTTGTATTGAACATGAGGAAGGCTGAACGATGACCTGGGAAAAGCTGTGTAGGTTTGAATACACCCTACCCATGAACCGGAAACTATCATGGGGAAATCATTCATTCACCAAAAAAATGCAAAAAAAATCAAACAGGCTTGGCCCGCATCTCGATAGAAAGATTCAAAGTGTGATAAAATAATGAAATAATATAATTTTAAAGGTTCGGGTGTGACATAGTATATAGAAGATACAAGATTAATTATTTTAGAATGGAAACAAAATGGAAAGAGGAAGTGGAAGAAGAAAAGAACATGAAAGAGGTGGTTAAATATTTACCTCTTCTTCAGGTTCTTTCTTTTGATTTGATCAATAGGGCTCCTTAGGTTGGATTTCTGACCAAAATAAAGACTCTAGGATGAGGGGAGGAATGTTGGGAGGATATTTGAGTAGGTTTTGTCCAAGACAAATTGATTTGAGTTGTGAAATTAAGAGAAGGGTGTGGACCATGTTATAAGAGAAGTGAGGATCACTTTTAAAGAAGCTTCAAATATTATTTATAATAAAATCATTTTTAATTTATAATGGATCCAAAATGATTTATATAGAGGATAAGGTGGGGATGGGTTGAAATACTCTAATACAATATGTTTTATACACGTCTAGGTCCATAAATTAACCTTATCTTATAGATTTAACTCTTAGTTAAATTTTTTTACATTTACCATGTCTCTTTGTAATTTTATATAATATGGTTAATAAACATACTATAACAATCCATGTGAACCCCATGTTGTTCATTATTAATATATATAACCTTATATAAGTAATTTTTCCAATCCTTATATTTTTAGGAATATTAGATCAATTAATAATATAGTATTATTTTTAAAAACTCAATTAGGTCAATTTTGACACAATTTAGTATTTGGTTTTTGTGAAAATCATTAAATCATGATTACATAGAAAAGAAATTATTTATTCAACCCCAACATGTCATATTAACCTTGAAAATTAGTGTATTTCATCAAAAGTTAAATATTAGATTTCATTGGATATTTATAATATCAATTATTTTAATCCTTCATTAATATGGTAATTAATGAATCATCATTGTGTCATAAATAAAAGTCATAATCTAATTTAAGTGGATCAAATGGGATAATATTTTATTCCTAAGGTTTTTTTCGATCTAATAAAATTTATCCAATATAATTAGGACTTGTGTTAGGGTAATTATGATATCATTTTTATCCTTAATTACGCTATTTACTTTTAACCGTGGTAAATAATTGTCAAAAATTACTATTCGCCAAAAATTATTTTCCTCTTATTGAACCAAATTTTATATACTAATATTAACCGAGTCTCTAAGAGTTTTGAAATTAATCTCACAGAAGTGGTAAAATTATGTTTTGTACAAATTTGCAAACCCTCTTAGGTGGGTAAATGACGGTAAATAGATCAATAAACTTTTTATATATATAAACATATTATAAAATTACTCCAATGAATTTCTTTGAACTTATAATGGAATTATGTATCAATTTTAACCCAAAATAAATTTAAATTAAATAAATAATTATCTAAAAAAATTCTGTTTAAACTAATAACGAAGTGTTTTTCACTATTCATCAAAAATTGATTGTTTTCAGAAAAATACCAAAAATTCACCATAATAAAATTTCGATATTCCGAATTCAAAAATGAAGTCCATTTTTAAAAATGGAACTTATAAAATTTTAAAATGTGGGTATTACTATTCATAATGGCTAGTTTGGACGGTCGCGGTGTGTTAGAATCTCGAAGTTGCGTACAATGCAAGCTATTGCGTGTAATGACCCGGAATTTCTATGGAAATTTTGTTTTTTATTAAATAAATGGGAATATTATGAGTCTCAATTTTCTAATGGTGCAGGATTCTGAGGCCCAGTGTGACCGGAATCAATTTCTGAAGTTTTTTTCGAGTACGTTCAATAAACGCACATGCGGGATTTTATAACTTTTGTACCGAAGCTCGAAACTGAAATCTGAGGGCAGCATTGAACTCATAGCGTCGGTGATTGCTTAGTGAGAAATTCACCACAATTTTGTTCAAACAGGAATAGAAGATAGCTTTTGGGGGGTTTTAATTAAATTGAATAAAAATAAAGTCTTTACTTTATTTTTATCTTTGGCGGTCAAAATCTCTATGAGGTGGTTGGAGGTGGGGGCCACCACACCATAACCTCCCATGAGAGGTTATGGGGGTGGGGCCCACTAGCAAATAACCTCCCTTGGGAGAATAATTAATGTGGGTATGACATGAGCTTTAACCCCCTTGTAACTCTCATAAAGTGGGGGAACCCTTGAACATTCCAAACTAATTATATGTGCCAATCCACTTAATGAGTTAATTGAAAATCTTCACCTTTCTCCCCCATAATTGTTCCAATTCACCCAAAATTAATTAATGGATTTAATTAATTAATTTTTGAAATCATTTGAATTATTTCCAACCAATAAAATAATAGAGAGTCTATTATTTTGGGTGTTGACATTATTTTTGGGTGGAATAGAGAAAGGGGAGAGCTAGGGAGGATCCATTTCTCTCCAAAGAAGGACTACATACTCTTCATTAATTTTCGAATGAGCCAAAAGAGAAGGAGTCGACCGCGAAGTACATCGGCGATGCTTCTTTCTCGGTCTCCTACCCCAGATGCCTCCCGACGTTGACGGAACGACACCCCCTTCCTGAGACATCGTCAACGTTCATCGTCAATACGAAGGTAGGGGAATTTGATTTAATTTATATATTAGTATAGACTCACGTTCTTTGTCATTTAAATTTCTAGATTATGGTATGCCAAATTTTATCGCTATGAAGATGAGGGCTCGGACCGCATGAACACGTCCCGAACCTCCCTCTTTGGTTGTTCTTGTTGTTGACGACGAAGGCAAACCATGAAGAAGCAAGCTACACAAGGACGTTGGGTCGCCACAAGGTCGCGAAACTGTCGTGCCGCGCAGGGAATCGAGTCGTGGCCAGGTGGGTTGCGATGGTGCCGGAGGGGCTTGGTGTTATTGCACCGCGCCAGAAGAAAGGGGCCACGACATTCGGACGATGAGCACGACGTCGTCGCACCGCGTGGAGAAGTTGGAGTTCGTGGCCAGGCCGGGCCACGACGAAGGTGGCATGGCGTCGTCGTGCCCCACGAAGGCCAGAAGAATTGTGGCACCATCATGCCGCGGTGGAGGAGCCATGGGTGGCCGGCTGAGCCGGCCATCAATGCGCCCTATAGGCAGGACACCTTGAGTCCCACGGGTCACCGAACCGGTGCCTCGCGCTGGTTCCTTCGGAAGCCAGGGGCGCCGCACCCCCCCCCCCCATGGCATTGCTAGCCTGGCCATGAGGGCCATCTAGCCATGCCACGTGGGCCAGCCAGCCGGGTCGGGCCGCCTTCGGGCCGGGCCGCCACACCAGGCTGCGCCACTCCAGAGGGCCGGGTCAAACCCGCGTACCAGGTCGGACCTGCGGACCGGGTCGGAACCACAGACCGAGTTGGAACCCTAAATTGCATATTCTCCAATAACATGGTCTACGAGAGTCCGATCGATGAATTGTCTACAGCGATAGAGAGATTAGAGAGAGACTGTTCTTTTGGCATACCCCAATTGAGGTTTGGACACAGTTGGGGTACGGTCATGTTTGTTTGAAGCTAAAAATCCAACCGGTACCCCAGGAAAGAAATGCCCATAACTCACAGATCAGGCATCTGATTGACGCAATGTATGTTGTGTTGTGACCCCTATGACGAGGCAGTCCTTTGAGATACTTCTAATCGGGACTTCATGATAGTTGAAGTTAGACTAGTATATCATGTAGAATATCTTTCCAGAAGCAAGAGGATAGTGTACGGAGACCTACTAGCTAGCTATGAGGCAGAAGTTGGAGACAGAACATTCAGATGTTAGTATCAAGCGATCCTGTGTGCGTCGGATCATGTGTGGGTCAGCGCTCAGCGATCCTGTTTGGGTCAGTGCATACCGATCCTATGTGGGTCAGCGCTCAGCGATCTTATGTGGGTCAGCGCATACCGATCATGTGTGGGTTAATGCGGGGGTTAGTACCTATCAATCCAGTGTGGGTCAGACTCTGTATAGTCAGAAGCAGTGAATCTTGTCAGAATAAGATTATCTAGCTTTGCGACTAATCATCTGTACTTCTATGCTACACTAAAAATCTTAGTTTGAGATGAGTCAATGACCTTGGTGTTTTCATCATGATTGAGATGGGTTACTAGATAACATAGGTATATGTATGGGCATATACTTAAGTAATGGTTGTCCATTGATTCATACTATGTGGTTTATCCTTATTGGATATTGTGAGACCCTGAGGGTCTCGGGGTCCCTACTGAGTATATTTATACTCACCCCTGTACTGGATTTGGACGTACCTCATTGTGTTGGATGCAGATGACGGACAGTACTGACCGAGGCGGAGTGTACGAGGAATGGATGGTACATGGAGGTGGACCCCATTACGAGTCGGTACACGGAGGAGAAGGATGGACGTGGAGCGCTAAGGAGGCTATATGTACCTACCCATTAGGTAGGATCCTTGGTGGATGATCCAGGAGCTTCTAGGCACCTTCTAGCTATTTTTATTTGTTGTTGTACCTGTTTTGTCTTTTCCTTGTACTTTACTATTAGGATTGTATTTTCATACCCTTTTTCATTACAGCACATTTGTTTCATACAGTTTCTACTTAGTGTTTTACTTCTAGTTGTGTACTATGTTGTCTGTGTTTACTTTTCTAAAGGCAATGCCTTCCCAGCTTAGGGATTTACGCCTTTGGTGTTAGTCGCCAGCCCCTGTACGATGGAAGGTAGGTTTGGGGTAGTCACGACACGGGTCCCGAGGACCGGTCATGACAAATTGGTATTATAGGAGTAGGTTCTACCACAAAAATTAGGAATCTTAATTTTTTTTCTATGAAGGAATTGTGTTAAGGGTACTGACTATGATTTTCAGTTTTGGGAGTCCAGTGTTGGTGTGACGATCGAGGAATCCATACACCAGGACCCTAACTTCTGATTTCCGACTCAGTGCACGAAAAAACTTATTGTGTGTGTGTTTTCAAGACTTTTCTTTATGTCAGCTCAACCAGGTCAGCTCATTAGGTATAATCTTTTTTCCATGGTGCACCTATTCCTTATCAGGATGCCTTCACACAGACAACCAGTTAGGGTTCCTGAGATAGAACTCGATGATGGCCCACCAAGCGATGAGGCTCCTGTGAAGGGCCCTCTTACTATATTGGAAACTTCGGGTGGTGTACCAACAGCACCACCACCCATTGGGAAGAAGATTCCACCAGCCACATTGGAGGATGGTGTACGCCGACTGAGCACGTTGCACAAGTTCTAGTGGCAGAGGCCTCCGATGTTTCGAGGCGATACAGATTCCCAAGCAGCAGAGGACTGGATGTAGGCAATTACTATAGTTTTACCCCTATTTGAGACAGTATTAGAGAAGATTGTGATCATAGAAACTATTCTTTTTTAGTGGGTGACCATGAGGATGGTCCACATAGTGATGAGGATTTGGTACGTGGACTGTTTTCCAAGATGTTACCTTCATGCAGTGTGCTGCCTATATCACTGCTCGTTGGTCAACAGACACCACCAGCGGTACTGGTAGAAGGCACTTGTAGTCTTAGTGATTTACATGTGTTTCAAAATTAGATACCCCACAAGTTCCGAGGCTATCCCGACTCACAAGCGGCTGAGAACTCGCTTGAGTAGGTGGCTGATATTCCCTTCAGCTTCTACAGTTTTGGTAGGACGACATGTCTGTATTTGAGTATTCATCAAGGCATACCGACCATTCATGGTACTCGATGAATACGATGAAATCAATGCTCCAGGGCTCGGACTTCTAAGCGAGGTGTGTTTAAGAACATCCAAGCCAGCACATTTCCATTATGCATTCCTACTCATGTTAGGGTTCTAGAGAGAACCTTTGTTGTTGAATATTCTTTGGATGATCGGATACGGTTAACGAATGTTAGCATTGGGAGAGTAGAAAACTAGTTCCAGTCTTAGTGACATGGGCATGCAAGAAGTTTCGGGAAGAGGATGGGACATGGGCAGATAAATATGCAGGGCAGCAGACGTGGAAGCAGAGCTAGGAGATCAGTATGAGCTGGTGTACATTTCGACATGTTACAACCACCTACATTTGTAATCCCCTTCAGGCTCAGGGAGCTGGAGTGTAGGAGAAGAGAGTAGCTAAATGTGGTCAATAAGTGCGACCCAGGGGCTCTAAGAATGATTTGAGGTATGGTTTGTGTCTACTACTATCTATTGTATCAATAGACATATGTAATAATCATTCCTTCCTTCCTTGAATCTTGTCCCAAAACTAGAGTTTCCAGTTAAACCATTGACTTGATCCTCATGTCTGGAGATAACATTGGAGGATACTCGATAATAGAACTTATGCTGATTGTGTGATCTAGCCCATGAAGTGTGTGTTTCAGTTCGAACCTCTTGGTGGCAGTGTCGAGGCCTTACGACGTTAGTTTGGATATGGACTGGGTAACAACAGTTCATAAACAGATTGACTATATTAGGAATAAAGGATGTGGTTTATCTATAACATTGGTATGAGGTTTTCCTTAGTCTGTGAAAAAGGAAACCCTAGTAGCACATGTTAAACACATGCATAGGAGGGTGCAGCCGGTCACTCTTGAATCGGCCAGGATTACCCTTATGGCAATAGGATTTCCGAGTTTTTAGTTCCAAACAGGATTAACAAAACATAGAAAAATATTTTCAGAAGATGTTTCAAGGATTACCCCCCCCCCCCAAGGGGGGAGGGACGTCATCTTTGGGTGGATACTACCGAATGTTCGTTCTGAAACCCTTCATGTGGATGGAGTGTTTCCAGTAGAGCTTTCTGGAGCTGAGGCAGAGGCTGACTAGTTCCACCATCTTGAGGCTTCCAGAGGAGGGTGTAGGGTACGTAGTTTACCGCGATGCATTAGAGACCATACTCGGGTGTTTCCTGATGCAGGAGCTAGTCATGATCGCATATGGTTCACGGCCGCTGAGACAACATGATCATAACTATGATACCCATGACCTAGAGCTAGCAGCAGTGGTTTTCTCCTTAAAGATGTGGTGGAACCATCTTATGGTTGAATGTTTTACCGTGTACTCGGATCACAAGAGTCTCATGTATATATTCTCTCAGAAGGACCTGAACCTTAGATAGAGGCGATGGCTTGAGTTCCTCCAAGACTATGACTTTGAGATAGTCTATACTCTTGGGAAGAGGAACGTTGTTGTGGATGCGCTCAGCAGGAGGAGTGGTATTCTACTACTAGGAGAGGTGACAGAGCAGCTGGACACATTGCATTTAATCTTTCTGGATAGAGATAGAGCAGCCTTTCTATAGTGTCTCCTAGTCACTCCTCCACTTCTTCAGCGAGTCATGGAGACACAGCATGGAGACGCTGACTGTGAGATGCGATGTGCTCCGATATCTATGGGGCATGCACCTAATTGATTTTTTGAAGGTGGGGAGCACATAATCCTCATCATAGGATATATCATGGTACCAGTTGCACTTCAGGAGGAGGTGTTGGGGGAGTTATATATTTCCCCTTTAGCGGTACATCCAGGAGTGGCGAAGATGTACCATGACCTCTGACGACTGCATTTGTGTCCAGGTATGAAGAAGGCGGTAGCGGAGTATGTCTCATGGTGCCTCACTTTTCAGCAAGTTAAGGTGGAGCACCAGGTACCAGCAGGCTTGGTTCATCCCTTAGGGGTCCCAGACTGGAAGTGGGATGGGATATCCATGGACTTAGTGAGGGGTCTTCCACATACATCCAGGAGTCACGATTCGATATGGGTGATCGTTGACTGACTCACCATGTCGGCCCACTTCCTACTGATCAGAGAGCAGGGCACAGTAAGGCGCATGAGACGCCTCTATGTGCAGGAGAATTTGCGTTTTTCCATAAGTACCTTCTTATATTGTCAACGAACATGATGCAAGCATTACTTCCTGGCTATGGAAGGGGTTGTAAGAAGCTTTTGGGTCGCAGCTTCGTCTGAGCATCTCCTTCCATTCTAAGACAGATGGCCAGACTGAGCGAACCATCCAGACCCTCGTGGACATGCTTCGTGCTTGTGTCCTCAACTTCGTTTTCAGTTGGGAAGACCACTTACCATTAGTGGTGTTTTCCTACAACAATATATATCACTCCACCATTAGTATGGAACCTTTTGAGGCCTTGTATAGGCGACCTTTCAGATTGCCACTATGCTGGACAAACCCAAGGGAGTCATCACTAGTGGGACCAGAGTTGGTACACGCTACCATGGTGAAGGTGCAGATCATCCAGGAGCAAATGAAGACTGCACAGAGCTGGAAGAAATCATATGATGACAGGACATCGAGGCCTCTAGAGTTTGAGGATAGTGACCACGTCTTTCTACGGGTCTCACCTCAATGAGGCTTACAGAGATTTGGCCATGGCGGAAAGTTATCTCTGCAATTCAACAGACCTTTCCTAGTCCTCAATAGAGTAGGCGATGTGGCTTACCACCTGACTCTTCCGCCTCAGTTGCATCGGGTATATGACGTCTTCCACATCTCTCAGCTAAAAATATACATGCACGACCATTCCCACATCATCAACCGTGATGAGCTGGAAATCGATGATGGGGAGAAAATCATGAAGGTTCCATTACAGATTCAGGATCGACATGAGAGGGTCCTACATAGATGGTCGATACCTGTGGTACGTGTCCGTTGGCAGCACGGGAACCTCTAGGAGAGCACATGGGAGCAGGTGGATCAGATTCATGCTTAGTACCCTCATTTGTTACATAAGATTGATTTGTAGCTTACAGGGATGTAAAGACCTGAGGTGGGGAGAATTTAAAGACCTTGAATTTCTGTGGGAATTTTTCTTCTTAAATACGTGTGAATTTTACAAGTCCCCACTTTCTGACGGCGCAAGATTCTGAGGCCCGGTGTTCCCAGAATCAGTTTTTGATGTTTTTTTCGAGTGCGCTCAGTAAATGTACGTGCGGGATATTATAACTTTTGAACCGGTGCTCGGAACTGAATTCTGAGGGCACAGTTGAACATGAAGCTTCAGTGATTTCTTAGTAAGACCTTCACCACAGTTGCGTTATAATGAGAATGGAAGATAGTTTTTGGTGTTTCTTAATTAAATTGAATAAAAATAAAGTGTTAACTTTATTTTTATATTTGGTGGTTAAAATATCTTGGAGGTGGGGGCCACCAAACCATAACCTCCCATGAGAAGTTATTGTGGTGGGGCCCACCCGCACATAACCTCCCTTGGGATAATAATTAACATTGGGACCACACGAGCTTTAACCACCTTATAACTCTCCATAAAGTGGGGGTACACTTGAACTTTCCCCACTAATTAATTTTTCCAATCCACTTAATGTGTTAATTGTAACTCTTCACCTTTCTCCCCCATAATTGTGCCAATTCAGCAAAAATTATTTAATGGCATTAATTAATTAATTTTTAAAATATTTTGAATTCTTGACAACCATTAACATAGTAGTGAGTCTATTATTTTTGGTGTTGGCATTATTCTAGGGTGTAACAGAGAAAGGAGGGAGATAGAGAGGATCCATTTCTCTCCAAAGAAGTATGACCGACTCTTCATCGATTTTCAAACGAGCCCAAAGAGAAGGATCCGACCGTGAAGAATGCCGACGACACTTCTTCCTTGGTCTCCTACCCCAGATGCCTCTAACATCGATGAAACAATGCCTCCTTCCCATGAAATCATCAACATTCATCGACATTACGAGGGTAGGGGAATTTGAGTTATTTTATATATGAGTATAAACCTCCGTTCGTCGTCATTCAAATTTCTGTATTATGGTATGCCAAATGTTATCGCCATGAAGAGGAGAGCTCAGACCGCACGAACACAGCCCGACCCTACCCCTTTGGTTGTTCTTGTTGTTGACGACAGAGGAGGACTGTGAAGAAGCTGGCAGCGCAAGGCCCCTAGGTTAAAATAAGGGCATGGCACCATTGTGCCGCGTAGGGAACTGAGCCACGACCAGCCAGGTCGTGGTGGTGTTAGAGGGGCATGGTGCCATCGCATCGTGCCGGAGGAATGGAGATGTGACCAGGAGGGTCATGGCAGTCGGATGATGAGTGTGGCGTCGTCGTGCCACGCAGTGGCCAGCAGAACCGCAGCACTATCGCTCCACGGTGGAGGAGCCTGGGGCGGCCGGTTGAGCAATCCGCCGGTGCGCGGTACAGGCGGACCCCTCGGGTCCCGCGGGTCACCAAACTGGCGCCTAGTGCCGATTCCTTCGGAAGAAAGGGGGAGCTGCACACCCCCCCCCTGGTGTGGCTAGCCTGGCCATGCGGTCCAGCCAACCAGTCCTCGCTGGCCATCCAGCCATGCCACGCGGGCCGGGTCAAACCCGTGGACTGGTTCGGACCCCAGACCAGACCCGTTTAACATGAAATTACATATTTGCCCATTACTTGGGCTACGGGAGTCCGATCGACGAACCGTCTATGGAGAAGAAGAGATTAGAGAGAAACAATTCTTTTGGAATACCCCACATGAGGTTTGGACACTGTTTGGGTATGGTCAAAGTGGTTTGAACCTAAAAATCCAACCAGGACCCCAGGACGGAAATGACAATAACTCACAGACCGGGCATCCGATTGATGCGCTGTCTATTGTGTTGTGACCCCTATAGTGAGGCGGTCCTTTGAGATACTTATACTCAGGACATAGTGACATTTGGATTTTGACTAGTAGCTCATGGATCAGATCCTTCCAGAGGCGAGCGACCAGTGTACTGAGACCTAGTGGCTGGCAGTGAGGTGGAGGTTGGGACAGAACATACAGAGGCTAGTACAGAGTGATCTTGTGTGGGTCAGATCCTGTGTGGGTCAGCGCTTAGTGATCCTATGTGAGTTAGTGCATACCGATCCTTTGTGGGTCAGATCCTGTTTAGGTCAACACTCAGCAATCCTCTGTGGGTTAGTGCACTCAGATCATGTGTGGGTCAGATCCTGTGTGGGTCATTTCGGGGGTTAGTACTTATCGATCCTATGTGGGTCAGACTCCGTATGGTCAGAAGCAGTTCCACTTGTCCAAATAAAAAAATCTAGCTTCGCGACTAATCATCTCCACTTCTATGCTACACTAAAAATCTGAGTTTGAGTTGTGTCAATGTCCTTTGTGTTTTCTTCATGATTGAGATGGGTTACTAGATAACTTAGGTATATGTATGGGCATATACCTAAGTAATGGTTGTTCGTTGATTCGTACTATGTGGTTTATCATTGTTGGATTTTGTGAGACCTTGAGGGTCACAGGGCCCCTAATGAGTATCTTTATACTCACCCCTACAGGGGATTTGCCTGCACTTCATTGTGTTGGATGCAGACGATGGACAGCACTGACCGAGGCAGAGTGTACGAGGACTGGATAGTACCCGGAGGTGGACCCCATGATGAGTCAGTACCCGTAGGAGACGAACTAACGTGGAGAACTGAGGAGGCTATCTGTACCTACCTTTCAGGTAGGATCCGTGGTGGACAACCCAAGAGCTGCTAGACACCTTCCATCTGTTTGTCTGTTTAGATGTACATGTTTTTTCTTTTCCTTGTACTTTACCATTGGGCTTGTATTTCCAGCACCTTTTTCTTTCCAGCACATCTTTTGTATACAGTTTCTACTTTTTTTTTCTTCCAATTGTGTACTCTATTGTGTGTGTTTACTTTTATAAAGGAAATTCCTTCCCACCTTAGGGATTTACACCATCGGTGCTAGTCGCCAGCCCCTAGCCTATGGAATGAAGTCTTGGGAATGTCATGGAACGGGTCCCGAGAATAGTTCGTGACATTTCATTATTCAAAGGGAAACGTGCCATGGAAGCTTGGGATGTTACAATCTACTATAAGAATATTCGTTCATGTAGATTGGGGTCATCTAGGGCATGGATACCACTATAATATATAGCATATTTCAACTAATCCATCAATAAAAATAACTGTTATATTATGATTCCAAACATGTTAGGATGCTGATTCGGAAGGAAATTTTCTAATCATTTCCTTCCTACTACAAATTTCTTATTCAATATATGGAATAACATTCTGATCTGTTAAAGTTTAGATGAGAAACTTGTAAATATTCAAATTCTATAACATTTTATATTATCCATAAAGTAAAACATTTCATAAAAATTCTCTTATCATTTTCTTATTATCTAAAGAAACCTAAATATTTCTTTTGAAACCAACTATAATGAACTGACCATTAACATTACATAATTTTTAGTATTTATTCAATAATTTATTCCATTAAATATGACGATATTTCTTGGTTTTTATTTTTAGATAATTAGACCATAACACATAATGTAATAAATAACATAATATAAAATGGACTCATTCGATTGGATATCAATTTTTTCCATATTGTAATTTTTTAAAAACACTTGTTTTCTTATAATGAATTCTCCATATGAATTTTTTCTCATCCTCATATATTACTTTAAATATCCTTAAAAAATGGTGAAAAAAATTTCAAACAATGGGATGGGCACAAAAAGCTCAGTAAAGGACATAAAAATGTAGAATAACATTAGTCCAGTGAAAAACATAATAACCCATAAACCACAATTTCATGAAAACATAACATTTTGTACATAACGGGAAAAAATTGCTTTAAATTTTTATCTATTTTACCTACTATAACTCATTTATTTAAATGAAGAGTAATTTTAAATCATAGAAAATTCATAAAGGTGCAATGGGATATCATCACATATTAAAAGCAAGAGAACCCCTATAGCACCCATAAAGAACCCTTACAAATTAGAATAACCATATGACCAATATACAATATAATTATCTAGAGAACGTAATCATTAAACAATGACTAGGAGTTCTATCCATGTGAACCCATACTTCAAACTATAACGGGATCACCTAGCACTATATCGGCACACCAATCTTATATAATGTCCCAGAACCACATCAGGAATAAAACATTTCATAAGTTGAAAAAATTATTTAAACAAGAAGGAAAATCACACTAAGTTGTTGATAGTCATCTTCTATTTAAAACACATTTTATGTTCCTAAATCCCAAATAATTTGGGATTTATGAAAAATTAATTATTGAAATGGAATATTTATATAATATAACAGTCATGATGGAAGGATAATTGTTTTTCACCATTGCATTTTGAATATGTAAGAATATATTTTTTAAAAAATCATTAAAATAATGTAAAAGATAACTAAAAAATATTATAAATATTTAATGTCCATATAAGAAATTTAAAAAATCATTTCAAAACATGGAAATTGAAGAGAAAGAGAGTCAAATAGAAACCAATTAATAAGTATTTATTTAGAATAAATCTACCTTATCACTTTGGAGGGGATATTACACATTTCCACGAAAAAAAGTTTTCAATTTTTTAGTGAGTGGAAATGTAGGAATGAATTTGATATATTAAAAATAATAAATAATAAATATTTAATTTATATAAAAATTATTACATTTATATAACAAATTATTAGGACCATTACCAAAATTACCTTCTATGTAACAAAATACTAAAAATGAAAGACAACTCTTTGTGAGGCAACAATATGATGTATACATGAGATATCTTTTGATATCATTTACAAAATTGAAATATAAAAAGGATATATATGATATAATTAATAATATGTATTATTATTTTATAAATATCATATATAAATTTTTTATCCATCATTATACCCAATCGTGAGAGGTGGTTATAGAAAAACGAACAACACCATTTCATGAGGCAACAGTCCGCCATACACAAGAATGATGAATTAATAACCAATTTGATTAAAGTGTGTGTGGTTATATGATGTAACCTTAACATGAAAAATATTAGTATGTTAAAGATACATATGTTATTATTTCATCATGTTATAATAATAATTTAATTGTGTGGAAGAGAAAATAAAATAAAACTATCATTGGTGAACTTTGCATATTCTTTAGGTGTCTACTTTTAGTATTCACCAAAGTCCATAAAATTAGGGAATAATGAAAAAAATTAGGATTCTCTGATGATAAGATAAAATTGGTCAGTTTTTATGGCCGGTAATGGCTGAACCAGTTAGTTTTAAAGGTGTGAAGGGAGGGAGAGAGGGTGGCCTTTTATAAGTGAGGTGAGTGGCACAATTTTAATTTGTTGACTGTCTAAATCCAATCCACGTTTTTTCTAGACACCAAGGAATAATAATAAAAAATAGATCTTATAATGTATATGGTAATAATATGGCCATTCAATGGGTTTTGGGTAAGTGTTTTTCCATTTTTACACACATTAATTTTCATTATTGTTTTTTAAATTTATTCATTTATATTGTTATAAAAAAATAATAAAACATACATTTCATCTCAAATAGAGGCATGGTAATGTCTGTTATGAACATCAACTAGAATTATGAGTTATAATTAAATTTAATGGTGATTTAATGATTTGATATTTGGATTATATTAGTTATCAAAAAACTAATATTTACAGATATTTACACCTATCCATAAAAACCCAATCTCAATTTTTATAGAATCAGGGGAAATTTCTACAAACTTATTTCCTTGAAATATGAGTAATAAGATAAAAATAATATAAAAATATTACCCTAATGAAAGAAGATTTAATAATTTAAGTAAACGAATGTTACACTATTTGTTATATTTATGAAATATTCTTGGTTTCTATATTAAATTACCTAAAAATTGGGAAACATATCAACATAAATAATACCCAAAATATTATGAGAAATTAAAGTAACTAATAATTTTAATATGATTGGTTGATAAATATTATCTTGAATTTAACTCCTACTACACATGAGTTTGTACAACATAGACTCTATAGAAACATTAATGTTCATACAAGATTAGAGTATAGACTAAAACAATTAAAATTAAATATAATTAGGAAACTATATAAGATTCTCTTGCAATAATCCACAATTGATTATGTATTTAGAATATCTAAAACTAGAATTTTCATTACAAAAATAATACTATAAATGAGGTTGTGGATTATTTCTTAATAACCACACAACATGATTAATTATATTGTTATTAATATTTATTATCATGAAATTTACCACATTTACAACTTATTTCAAGTTCCCAATAAAGAAAATATAGCTTTTATGAATTAGTGGATATGGATATACGATATAGGTGTACTTTATAACGAACTAATCATGACATTATTGAATCATACATATTTTTATATTCACATTCATTACATTTTACAAAATCATTCCCAAGTATCATAATATTTTAGTGCCTTTGGAATCATGGAAGACATTTATCTATATTTTTAAAGATCTTCAACATCTCCAATAAAGATATTCCCCTTCAGTACTCCTATATAAAATATTTCTTTATAACCAGAGGAATGGAACCATAAGAAATGGTGAGATTAGATACTTAGTAATTCTAAAGAAACAAAACATGAACATAACTTTTAAAAATAATACCATTTATTACATATATAAAAATTACAATTCATCGAATAAATCATGGTAATTCATAGGTAATAAATCATAAAGCAACAAAAACCATGATAAAATTGCATTGGCATAAAACAAGGAAATGTGGAAAACACGTAAGAAAATAAAATCATTTCCATATTAGACAAGGCTCATTTCCATGACCATCATAGTGGAAAAAGACCATTACTGAACTGATTTCACTCCCCATTCTAACCATGTATTACTAAACAAGGTTTTCATACCGTTTTAGCCTCGAATTACTGAACCGGGTGTACTTTACCTTACAGCCATATATTAATGAACCATATTTAATTTCCATTCATGTCATGTATATATCACGAGATATAAATAATTACCCAATTCATTGGAGTGAGATATAGGTCCCACCCAACTCATAATGAAATAATTTTTACATGTGCCACAAAAACATCAATCAGTCATCATAACCCAAGGAATAAAGTGGGTTTCTTTAAATATCATTAAAATATAACATTATCCTTGTAAAAGAAATGAATTTCACAAATATAATATCATAATAAAAAAAATCAAACCCTATGAATAATAGAGACATAACACTTGAAACATAAGCTGCCAGAATGGCCCAAAGGCCTTCATTTTTATTGATTTTTGATAACCCCCCTTTAAGGGTTGAGGGGGAACCCTTACAAGGAAATTATCATAATAACACATGAAATTAATTCATAAGGAAAGTATCATTTCTTCTTAAAAAACATTTTCTTTTCTAAAAATTCTACACAATATTAAAATATAATAATTTCATTGAAAATAAAATTGAAATATTTTGAGGGATGATTTAGAGAAATATGAGGTTATTAATGCATGAAAATCCATTTATGCGTTATGAGTTTAAAACATCTTCTCGTACTATTTCCCCAAAAGTCCAAAAGTACCTTGTTTGGAATATGAAAGAAATATTCCTTCCAAACAATCTATTGATATTTAAAGATGTGTAAAAGTGAATTTAAGCATCCTTATAATAATAGTAAAATTTTATGATTTTTTTAGAAAACATGGATATGAATGATAAATATACCCTAGAAAATAATTATATATAATCAATCTTGGGTAATAATGAGATTGTGAAATTATCTCTAACCTTAGGTATTATAACTTTTGTATGTATCTAATCCTCCTGTAAAATGATTTAAAGTAGGTAATTGACTTATTACAGAATCATAGTCATAATATATGGTCATATTACCATCTGTTTGATAGTAACAATATTACTCGCCCATCGGGTATTAACTTCTTTATTTTCATACGTATTTTTTTCTATAACTTCATATTCTTAAATTACAGTTGATACATTTAAATAATTATATTAGTATAAATTATATAAATTTAATAATTCAATTCATTTATATAATAATTTTTTAATAATGATCATATAGAATGAATCACATCGTATCATGGAGACAGTAGGTTGTACGCACGCACGAGCGATGATATAATTCCCATAATTGTGAAATTGTATAGATGTGAACAATAAATATTTTTTTTCCAGAATCCATATCATATTATAATAATCATATATATATATATATATTATTTCTATTGATATATCCATCCACTTTAGATGGTGATGAAAAACATATTACACCACAACATGGAGATGGTAATCCATACGTACATATGCATGGTTATTTTTTTGTAGGATGAATAGAAGGTGAAATATGGTTGTTACATTAACATAATAACATATTATAATTTAATTTTTAGTATATTTATTACTTCATAGTAGGAAAAACTCATGAAGATGATGTATAACAAGAAAAAAATTGAATGAATTGATAGAGAATACTAACTCTTCAACGATGTGCTCCATCTAAATATCCTCTTAAAGGAACTACCATTGGTATTTAGAGAAGACCAGAAACCCTAAAATGTAACTTGGGAAGTTGATAATGGAATTTTCTAGTGGATAGATGAACTTGAAGGCTCAATCTGAAGTGAATGTGTGATGGAGGAGATTATCATGCATAATTGAGGTGATGTACAATTTTGTAAACTCCGTAAATATTAATTTATTGTGAAATAAAACCACATCCAAGAAACTCAAAATTTTAATTATATCAAATATGAGGTCATATAATGTTGAAATATAATCCACCAATTTTTTAGACATGTTCTAATTTCATTTTAAACCATATCATTTTGTTTACACTTAATTAATCTCTTTTAATTTTAACTAATGTAAAAAATTCGTCAGTGTTATAATAGTGTAATTTTTACATATTTGATGTCATTTAGTCAATAAAAGAACAGTATAAAAATTTTAGTATAAACCATATTATTTTATATTTAAAAAAAACTTATTATTTTTAAATAATTTAAGAAATAGTTATTTTGAAAAAATATCATCATTTCAAATTTTTACATTATTCAATTAATATATTTTTTTAAAATATCAAGATACAATTTTACCATAAAACAAATATTTTATTATATAGATAATGGTTCATCGTCATCTATTAAATTAATTGGATATATTAATTTTCAAAAATTATATTTATTTTAATATTTATAGTAACCTAAATTTGATATTTTTATTAATAAAATAATTATTACATCTGTTTTTTATAATAAATTATTATTCATATTTGTTGTGGAAAATTATTATTAATTACCATATTGATGATAATTCTTCTTGATTTTAAAATAATTATTATAATTGAATATATCTCATGGAAAATGGCACAATAAAAAAGTTTTATTTATTAAAACATGATTGTGACAAGTGTAACTTCCTTTAAATAAATTATTATAAGTGTCATAATCATTCTTATATTGCTCAAAATGGTCTATAACATGACCCTCAGATGATTATGGTCGAGATATACTCGACCAATAAGTTTTTTTCATGTTTTTTTTCTTTTAATGATTGTTATCATTTAAAAAAATATTCTACGAATTTACTATCAAATAAATAATTTTCAGATCGGTAATGTATACGAATTTAAAGTAATAATTTATTTCATTAAAATTAAAAATAAATAACCATGATTATGAAAATAAAATTTATCTTTAAAATGATCATTTATTGTAGAATTGATTTTGTATAACTTTATTTTAAAAATTATTATTTCATTAAAATTTCTGTTAAAAATATTTATCTTTTTTTAAATAAAATAAATTAAATATCCAAATCACATCAAAGTGGATTCCAAAGGGTATATTTTGAACTAATGATGGGTTAAGTCAAAATAAACTCATCCAATCACATTATTACAAGTGTTCTGGTAATTTTATAATATTATATTTTTCCTTAATTACCTTATTTACATTTTTATCGTATTAAAATATTATTAATGTTACTATTAACAATTCCTAAAAATATAAGAATATTACTTACATAATTTAGAACTTGTAATTCCAAATATGGAATCCTTTTTTAAAAAATTAAAAACATAGATGTTCTATTTATTAATTTAAAATTAATCCCATTGTTGGAATAAAAAAGTGGTTTTAAAAGATAAAACATTTCAAATGATTGAAATGTTTTAACACAAAAATTCAACGTAAAAATAATTCCAATAAAATATATTATATTGATTGAAAAAAAAATATTCTATTTATAATTTAATGCTATTAAATAATATAATATAACCATATAAACTATTTTGATGAAAAATTTCATTCAATTAAAATTTTGTGTATTTTTACTATTAATCAAAACATGAATGTTATCCAAAAAATATAAAAAATTTATCTGAAGTAAATTTTTATATCCCAAATAAAATGAAAATGTTTATGATGTATAATAGAATATATAAATGTTTGTAAAAATAGTTGTGATATCGGTACTCAATCAAAAGGCCAAAAGTTTCCATTTTTTTAAAATTACATCTTTTATCCAAAAAGTTGATTTTTTTCTTGTATCATGTCAAGAAAAAATATAATATTAATTTTAAACATTATATTGAATATATTAAATATGTATTAAATTAATAAAATACATCAATATTGATTTTAATATTTTATAACTCAATTATTATCATTAAAATAGTTTTTCAGAAGAAAGTTAATATTGTTAAAACCTACCATTATAATGACTAGGTTATCAGGTAACATAATAATATTTAGTTGTTCAATTTAATTATGACATTCATGAAATGAAATATATAAAATGAAAATATAATTCTATGTTGTACAGGACATGCATGTTGTTGCGTATACCGCTAGCTATGCAGGTGGTTCATATTGCACAAGTTTATCATGTTGTCGCGTACAACACAATATATCAAAGAAATTACATAATATATCTTCTAAAAATCATAGGGTGTTACATTATACCCCGCCTAAAGTCAATTTCTCACTTGAAATTAATTAAAGGTTTAAAAATATAGAATCCCATATCATAAAAACAAAGACTAAACCATTCATTTTAAAAAATTAGGTGGAAAATAATAGTTTCCCAATGTAAATAATGACTAGGTCTCTATATATAAAAACATAGGTAATGATTTTGGCATAGATTAAGAGCATAAAAAATATTGATATTGTAACACCCCAGGTAAATAAAGAATATGACATTTTCTTATTTATCCAAATTTGTGAATAAAATATTAATATGACTTTAAAGGGGACGCTATGCTTGATGGTGTACCCAACACGCAACAACGAGTTTCTTGGGAATCTTACGTTGCACTTTAATAATAAAATAATATTATTTTAAATGGTAGTTAACATGTAGCCGTTGTATTGGCGGGAATGGATAGAAATAACTAAAATATGATTATATATGTTTTTAAATGTTTTTACATTTATCCAATAAAGGATAGAGGCTTAAAATACGGAAAGAATTCAATTTTAGGCGTATATGCCCTAGTTTTCACTAAAGGTTCACTTATCACCTTTTGATGTTGAACCATCATTAAATATAGTTTTGTTCACTCTTAAACATTCTTTTGGACCAAATATAACTCTTATTAAGAATCGGGACATCAAAATTTACTTTGTGTAAATTTTTGGTATCTTTCCGATAAAGTTCATTTTTTTAATGAATAATGTAAAATGTTGTATTTTAATTCAAAACCTCTTTTTAATATAATTTATTTATATGATTAGATTATCTTTTGAATTGGTTTTAAAGTGAAATTATAATATATTTTTACCATTAAATCCAATAGTGGTCGTTGGAATTAATTTCACTTTGAAATCAGACTTAAACTAGTGTCAATCTTTTGATACTTATTGTTTCATAAAAACACGCTATTTGATCTGACAGCGGAAATTAATTATTAAATTAATTAATGTGACTTATATGTTTTGAATTTTGTAAAATATACTTCATTTTTGAATTTGGAATATCAAATATAGCTTACGGTTAATTTTTGGGATTTTTCTGAAAAACTTCAATTTTTGATGAATAGTGAAACCACTAAGTGGTACTTATAAAAACTGATTTTTCCGTTTAAATTAAATTTTTCCATCTTTGTGTTTTGAATTTCGAAAATCCGACATACATGGTTGTCATTAAGAAGTAAAATGTGGTTCAATGGGATAAAAATAATTTTTTGGTGAATAGTAACTTATTAAGTTTTTAATCGCGATTAGAGGTAATTAGTGTAGTTTAAGGTAAAAATAATGTTTTAATAATATGAAATGAACTTGAAACATATCCTAACCTCATTGGATGTGTAATGGCCGACCAAGAAAAGCCATGGGTCAACTTGGGGACCCCATGGAGCCACTTTGGTTGGGAAATGACATAAATAACTTTTTATTTAATGTAAAAGTAAAAATGACACAAACATGATATGTTTTACTAAAATAATTTTTAAGTGGGGTTATAAAAGTCAGATTTTTTATTATAAATAGTCATTGGAAAGATAAAAATATTTCCTACATCATAGTAATTTTTTTATAATTTTTAGACATTAAGTAAATTAAATTATTTATGACATCATAATGATGCAGCGATGACATCATTATCTGACGATTTAAATAAAATGAGAAGATAATGTAAACACTATGACCTACACATGTCCAAAACTTATTGGATGGGTGGATTTCTAACCCTTATCACCTTATCCACTAATTATATCAATGTGGGACCTTTTAAAACCGAAACACATTTTCAAATAAAGTAATATGTTTTACTTTCCAAAAGTGCCCCTCCTCTCCTCTTATAAAAGGCCCCCACCTCTACCTCATTTCACACACTCCTCAAGCCTTTGTCTCAGCCAACCCCTGCCCATTTACTCTCTCCACATCCCTCTCCTCATCATAGAGGATTCCCTTTGGGAATAATCCTTTCAAATGAAGCCTTTAGGCTCAAATCAAAAGGAGTTACACTTTTAAAGGTAATTCATTCTCTCATGTTCATTTGTTTTATTTTGCTTCTCCAACCCCCTAAACTCTTTTTATTTACTTATTTTGTAACAACAAAAGTATATTCAATATACTAGGATGTTGTTATAAGATTTATTCGAGCTAAACTCTCACACAACGACATCAAATGGTTAAAGAACATACAGTTTCCGTGGATGGCGAAATTCTGCCTCCCAAAACGATGATTGTTCAATACTCATTTAACACCTTCAAAGGTGTCCATTATGATGTCACTATTTTTTATATGATATATAATATGTTTATGTTTTACTTATGCTTCTTTATTTTTCATTTTTGCCTTACCTTTATGGATTCCATTATGGGTATACGCGATATCTTCATTTTAGGAAATGCAGACTACCGCCCCCTCAAAGTGATGTGATTCGTTAATGTCATACGTGGGATGTATAAAGGATGGATTTAATGTTATTATATATGATGTTATACTGGAAATATTATATACCTCTATATCATTATTATTTCTTTCCATTAAATTATGAGATAGAAATGAAAGTAGCGTTCATGCGTACGTACGGCTTACCGTCTCCATGAACGGTGCATTTCATTTCTTATCCCCAAATGTAATGTACTATTATAAGTACATGTATATAATGGATATATATGATGAATGATACATCAAAATGATGAATATAATTCTTTAATTAAAATATACATACCACTCATTTAGTTTTAATTCCATTAATATGACAAAGAAATGAATGTAGCGTTCATGCGTACGTACGGCTTACCGTCTCCATGAACGGTGCATTTCATTTCTTACCTCTAAATGATTATGTAATATTATAAATACATGTATATGATGGATATATATGATATATATGATATCCAAATCAGGAATGTCATTCTAGATATAAAGAACCTTTGACCACACGAACAACATGTAATTGTAAGAAGTCCACTTTCGACTTAAGAACCAAATATCGACAAAACAAACATTATTAACTTAAATGATTACATAATGTTTATAACATGGAAATAAGTGATATAAAAGGAATAATTAACTTGAAAAAGGTTATTAAGAAAATATAAATTAACTCAAGTTTATTATTCAGGACGTTAAAGAAAGATCGAGTCAAGTCGGACCCGAGGTAAGGGATCCTACAACTCTCTTTCTTTTTAAGTACACTCTTTTGTGTCATTTATTTTAAGCTCATCTTTCTTATGATTGGGATGTTATTTTATATTAAACTTACTTTAATTTTTATTTTCATGTGATTAGAGACCCTATTCTCTCTCATCAATCCATTTTGGAAGTTTTGAGTGGCGCCGTTAGGCTGCCGAATTTTCGTAAGAGATCTAACCTCTCTCTTTCTTTTTAAGTACTCTCCTTTGTGTCACTTCTTTTAAGCTCCTTTTTGTTATGATGGGTGATTTTATTTTATATTCCTCTTGCTGTAAATTATATTTTAATATGATGGGATACTCTATTTGATCTCATCAATCCATTTTGGAAGTTTTAAGTGGCGTCGTTAGGCTGCCGAGTTTTCGTAAGGGATTTTTCATCTCACTTTTATTCCCGTGAGATTTATGATACATTTGCCAAAATGTCCTTTTAGTGGTGTATGTACTGACCATTATTTTACTCATTGTGTAATATTCTTTCATTTATGAGTATTTACATCAATGATGTATTGTCCTTCTTTCACAGGGCGTATGTTTCAAAAGATACCCATGTCGGTAAGGGAACCTTTCACCCTCCTCTTTTTAAAAGACTTCTTTTGTTGGGTCTTTTAATGTACATATTGTTATGTTGGGATATGTTCTCATATATCCTTATTGATGTAAATTTTATGTCCAAGTGATGAGATAGTTTTTTTATCTCTCATCAACTCATTTTGATGTGACGCCGTTAGGCTGTCAAGGGAACTTCTTAACCCAATTTCGATTTCTTTGGGTTCAACATGTAGTTATTGAATATGTCATCCTTTGAATATGTGTGAATAACCTTTGATTGTTTTACACTTAATATCCACTTATATTGGGTGTATTTATATTTGTCACACATAATTATGAGATTGATTTATCCTTAATTTAAGGATACCTTCTTTATAATGGATTTCATCTCATTTTACATTTCTTTTGAGACTTCATTGTTGTTATGCACCAATTCACTCTTATATGGTGTGTATACTGTCCTTTGACATAGTATATCATGAATCATTTTATTCTCATGATATTATAAAGTTCGGATTAAATGTTATTCCGCTATTATTTGTATTCAAGAGTGTCTCATTTTGTTAAAAACTCTTTAATAAAAATATCATTTTAAATGTTTTAAAGATTTATTATTCTAAATATTTATCTTTAATGTCCATGTTTTCAAAATGGTTTTCAGTATTTATTTATATGGACATTAATGTTTTAAAATTATAATTCCATTAAAAGCTTCAAAGTGGTATGGGACACTTTGATTCAAAAATCTCTTTTAAATGGTTTTGGAAAATGGATTGATTAATTCAATATCTGGGAATTATTTATTGTGATTGCAAACGAAATATTGTTATTGAAATGTTTATATTTTCCATATTTTATGTGTAATAATGGTACTTGGACATTATGACGGGTGGTTCTGTGAATACCAGGACTGGTGGTTACGTTATAACCTTCAATGCATTGGGTATGGAAGTCGGCCGTATGGCTATTCCATTAAGTATGTATGGAAATTGGCCATATGGCTATTCCATTAAGTGATATGTGTGGAAGTCGACTGTATGGTTATTCCACTTAAGTATGTTAATGTCCGAAGTTACCTTTATATATGTTATGTGTTCTTTATATGGGTTTTATGGTAATCCTTTGGTTACAAAAAGGTAAGTAATGATGCTTTTTTTCAGTGAAGAGTTTTTACTACTTCATGAAGGTGAAAAGTATTACATTGATAAAGTATTCATGGTTTACTTGATGTTTGAAAAACTAACAGTTTTCATTCTTTGTGTATCCCTTACTGAGCTTCTTATGCTCATCCCAAGTTTTTGAAATGTTTTTCACAGGACTTAGCGTGGAATAGGGTCAAGGATGGGACCAAGGGAAAGTCATGCTACCTAAAACATGGAACTATACATGTTTCTTTTTAAGAGTTTTTATTTTATGGAAATTTAGTAGAAGCGACTACTTTGCAATCTTTTGAGATGTAATAGTTATGTCCTAATTCTCTAAAACTCTAAACCTGAAAAGATCCTCATCATGAATTACTCATTTAATTCAATATTAAGTAAGGTTTAAGGCTGGGGCCTTATAGATATAGATAAATATCATTAATCACATGGATGTGGGTCATCTAGTTAATGTTAACAATCATCAAATGATAAACTAATGAAGTGTGTAAGAAGTTATTGATATCGTAAAAATAAAGATAATTGGAGACCCTTTTACATGGTTTCCCCCTTTTCCTAATGTTGACTAATTTTAATGATAATATATACTTACTTGATTTCTATACAATCTCATAATTGGTCATGGCATTAAAAAATTCCTTTTCACCTCTTATTCATTGATATGATGTTGAATTTTTCATTCCTAAAGTGTTAGCAGATCATGTGATCCATAAATAGAGTGATTAGGCATTCCATCTGTATTTAACCAAAAAAATGATAGAAAAAGTAATCAAATATTTATAATTTAACATATGGTGAGAAAATACATCATTATAAAAAACATCATCTGATGTTTGACTTAAACTTTCCATAAGTTGATAATCTTACAATCCTTATATAAGAT
Source organism: Viscum album (assembly GCA_963277665.1). NCBI lineage: Eukaryota > Viridiplantae > Streptophyta > Magnoliopsida > Santalales > Viscaceae > Viscum > Viscum album. Next base: position 1,972,093,161 of record OY728138.1, read on the forward strand.
GTAATTCAAAAACATTTGAAAAAGGTTCACTAACTCAGTTGAAAATTTATCCCCCATAAATCAGAAGTTACCTATTATTGGTCACATTCCAAAAATTTGAACACCTTCATCATGTTTTAACTTGAGTCACAGTAATAACCAGAATTATCAAATATCATTATAGATAACATGCATGTTTCATTTTTCTTAAATGAAAAAATCTGTAAACATGATCCATGATAGCATAACCCACATGTCAAAAACCCTTAACAAGTTCCAAGGTATCTAATAACGTCCAATTTACTTATTATTATCGAAAATATCTATAACCAATGAGCATTAGCTCTAAATCTTTCTCATATTAAGGGTTATCCTTCCCTTAATCATGTGTTTTCCAAATACATCACCTTATTACATCAATCACACTTTATGGTTTCCAGTACCGCATAGAATATAATTTCAAATACATGTTCAAAATCACAGTGGACCACTACATCAATATTTTATTATTCAATAATATTATAAAATTTATTATACAATATTATTCTACAATACCATTACATAAACGCTCATTCATTCAATAATATTGTTGTCATACACCACATTACTAATAATGATTTCATGATATTTAGATTTTCCTTTCTCCTATGACATCGATCATCATCAATAACCATTGTCTTATGGCATTGGATATAATAATTTCCCATTTACTTGCACTTGAAAACACTTATTTGTGGGAGGTGCACTCTTTGAATATATCACTTCATTTCCATTACGTTAGTAACAAAATGAATGATGTCCTTTTCACCCATACTTATAAAATTTAATAGCCCCCTTATGATAATTTTCTCCATTTTTCCATCTAAAAATTTACCATAATGAAAATATAGTATTCTTTTCTCTATAATTTTAGAGTTTCTTTTTAATTATATACTTATTTTATTATCATAACTAAAAGATATATGGGAAACTTTAATTTCTTTTTGGTAATAAGAATACAAGGAAGGTAGATAATGAAAAATGTGTCATTTAACTCCTAACAATCTATGCGTTCTATATTTTATTTTTTATTGTATTGTTGATAATGTTCCACAATAGATTCACTTTACCTCCAATAGATAAGTTCTCAACTTAACCTTTTCATGATCTAAATTTCAGAGAATAAAAATATCATTTCAATCATACACATCCTTTTCTAAAATAATATTGGATCATTCATTTCACTGAATAAAGGTGGATGTTACCTTATGAAACATTCAAGAGAACATTGTTACCTTCTTGGGTCATTTGGATGCATAGCAGGTTTTAGGACATGATAAGGTTTTATGGTCATAGAATCATGATTCTGCATTCCATCCCCCATAACATTTGGTTTCTCAGAAATATAAATCTTTGAATTCCACATTTCATTCATCATTAACACAGTTCCTTCAAGTTTAATACATTTTCTAAATCCCAAAAAGAAAAGTGTGAGAGGAAAAAATAAAACTAGTAAGACAACATATTCAAGGTGATGTGATTTCAATCTCAAACATCATAGCTTTAATCCTAGGTTAACACTGATAATTACCAAAATTCAAATATTGTAACCTATATTTAAATTTATCAATAGGGTCATCCCTAGAAATTACATAGAAATTTCACTAGGGATATCAATGAACACATCACATCCATATTTCCCAAGGATGAATAATCCTTTCCTCTGATACAAATTATAATGACACAAGCCGAATGTATATGAAAACTGCATCTTTTTAGTGGAATATACATTACATTTTACAATTATACCCCCGAGGATCATAATATTTTAGTTAATGTAGAAATTTTAAATACATTATTATAACTTGTTAAAGATCATCAATATCTACCAGAAGGATCATACCATTTAGTACTTCTACAATAAAGATTTCATTATTACCTGAGGAATAGGAACATAAGAAAGGGTGACCTGAGATGCTCAATAATGGTACAAAAACAAAACAGGAACATAAAATTGTAAAAACATGTACATAACTTTTGAAAATCATTCCATTTATAACATATATCAAAATTGAAAGTCATGGAATAAATCATGGTAATTCATAAGGCATATATCAAAAATGAACTCAAACCATGAACAAATGACATTGCAATAAAATATGGAATTTGGGAAAACACATATGAATAGAAAATAAATTTCATATTAGACAAGGGTCATTTCTAAGACCAACATAGTGTAGAAGTCCACTATGGAAATTAGTTCACTCCTTCTTCCAAACCTAAATTACTAAACTAGGTTTATTTAGTTATTTATCCTTATATTACTAAACCACGATTACATATTGTTCTGGAATGATATTACTAAACCGTATTTACATGTAATTCCAATCATGTAAATATCATAAAATATAAATCTTTACCCAATTCATTGGATGGAGATTTAGGTCCCACTTATCATTAAATGAAATCATTTTTTTGTTCCCCAAAAACATAAATCATTCATCATAACCAATGGAATAAAATGAGTTTTCTTAAACATCATCAAATCATAACATAATCCATGTAAAACAAATGGATTTCACAAATAGCATTCCATCATAAAAAAATAAAACCATATAAAACAAAAGTATATTATACTTTAATCATATACATATTATATAATTCCATCTTTGATGGAAAAGAACATTGATATAACACTTGAAAATAATTCTTGAAGAAAATAACCATTCTTCTTCAAAAACACTTTCTTTTCACAAAATTCCCCTTAATAATAAAATAAATTATTGTCTTTGAAAATGACATTGAAATATTTTATGAGAAGAATTATTGAAATAGGGTGTTATGAATTTGGAAAAATATATTAATATGTATAATTTAAATAAAAAAATTCTTCTCGTACTATTTCCAAAAAAAATTAAATAAGTAACTCATTTGGAAAAAAAATAAATATTCCGTCCAAAACATGTAGTAAAAGTATTGTTGACCTCACCTGTTTTGATAATCACAATTATTATTTAATATGTTTTGATAATCCCAATTATGTTTCCATATGATTTAATAATCCCAAATGATGTTTATTATTTAATCATTGCATTATTTTAGTTAATGATTTAGTACTTTAAAATTCAAAATATAAATACTTTCAAATATGTCCAAATGATAAATCTCTTGTGATATATTTAAGTCATTCAGTTAATTAAATGTGTATATGCTTCACTGTATTCTAACTTAACTCATTCTATGAATAGAATTCATAAACAGACACATAGTCACTTGTACAGAACAGAGCTACCAGTATGTAAGTCTACCGGTAAACCGAAAGGTTACTGTTAGAGTAAGTCTACAAGTATGTATAAGTCTACCGGTATGCAAGTCTACCGTTATAGAAAGATCACCACTACACAGGGAGATACTGTTACACAAGAGCTACCGTTACACCAGAGCTACTATTACACCAGAGCTACTGTTAGAGTAAGTCTATCGGTATGTAAAAGTCTACCATTATGAAGTCCACTGGTATAAGGAAGTCACCACTACTTAATTATACTGATACTAGGAGCTACCGGTACAAGATCAAAGAGCTACCAATGGGATATCACCGCTACACAGAGACCTACCGCTACATAAAATGACCGGTACAAGGAGCTACCATTACTGAGACAAACAGCTACAGATACAAGTCGATCGTTATGAGATTTCTACTACATTAACATTTATGCTTTATTTAAATTATAGTAAAAGTCATATTTGGTTATTTTAATGCAACTGATATTAATTAATGATGGTTGTTGGTATGTCAGGGAACCGTACCACTTACCTTCCATACAGAAATCATTTTTGTTGCTACATTTGAAATAATATAAGGAAGATCAAGCTGCAGTGAGAAAAACACTCAATAGAGAGGTGAAATTCATACACCTTTTTACTTGAAGAAAACTGGACATACATGAGGTCATTCATATACAAGAATAGAACACAAGTTGTACCTTAGTCAAGGAGTGAAGAACTACAATGATCTCTTCATACACTCAAGTTGATCAAACTGAACCGGAAAATCATGGAAGCAAATGAAAATATGTTTTTAATAAGAAAACTAGAGAAGGACTCTGAAGCATTTATGTTTGATCAAAAGGATTCCATAGCTACATTTCATATCACTAGAGCATTCTAAACTCATATCTACTTTCTCTCGGTGATTATTTTACTTACTTTTTGAGCACTGTGTGTACTTTGTATATTCCATACACACACTGACTCATGTGTTAAACTGGAGGATTTCTAAATCCTCACACAAAACATTTATAACTCTCTTGTATCCCACTGTGGATAGTGGTAGAGTTCAAGTGTGACCTGGATAGCCTATGTGCTATTTTGTTGTTTTCCCAAAAAGAACTGTGGTAGAGGTCAAAGGACCTGGACAGTCTTTGTACTATTGTTGACCCCGATCCAAGGTGTGGATCAATGTTTATATAAATTGTATGAGAGGACTAAGTCTTATCTTGAGACTGAACCTCTTGGTTAAAACTGTTGTGCTTATTTATTTTGGTTTTAAACTATATCTTATATTCCTCTATTCCAATGCTAAGTACTTTAAATACAAATCTATTTAAAATTAACTATGATAGTTAAAATATCATGTGTTTGTTTTTATTGTAAAGCATTAGGTTTGTTTCAAAAGTTAATTAATCATCAGATTAGATTAACTGAGAACGAATCAATCTCTTGAGAACCAAACTGACCCTTTAATATATTACAAATTCACTATAGTTTTGCATGTTTTTTAATTTGGGGGAATTTAATTGAAATATTTTTAACATAAATTTTTAATTGGAACTCAATTCACCCCCCCTCTTGAGTATCCACTCCGACCAAAATTTTGTATCAGAGGTTGTTTTTAATTATTAAAGGATTTCCAAAAACTCTATTTTTAAACTGTGATTTTAGTTGTATCTTAAAGATCATCAATTTCTGTTAGTTATAAATTTTATCACTTTAAATTTATTTTCTAAAATCTAATTATGGATAATATATTAGAAGGTGATGTTACCAACATGCCACCTTTCATTAATGGTGTTAATAATTCCAAATGGAAATTGAAAATGAAAATTCACTTAGAAAGTATGGGTTTTGACATCTGGACTTCTATATAGACTCAATATAAGATTCCAGAAACTGAAAGATCTACTTAGGATGAACCTACTAAACTAGCATACAATAATAATTTTAATGAACTGAATTCAATGTATTGTGATTTAGGAGATGAGGAATTTAATCGAATAGCTACTTGTAAAACTGCTTATGAAATTTGGGATACATTGAGTGTTTCTCATGAGGGAACAAACAATGTTAAAGAAATGAGAATTAATACCCACACTATTATGTATGATAATTTTAAAATGAAGCCTGGTTATCCTATTTATGGCATGTATCTTAGGTAAAATGAAATTTTTAATAAAATGACCTCATTGGGAATGGTTGTTCTAGCAAAAGATCAGATTATGAGAATACTAAGATGTATTCAAGAAACATGGAGAGGCACATCAGATTCAATAAGAGAATCATGTGATATAAGTTCACTTCCTGATAAAGTGATGATTTGTAAGTTAATGATGTATAAAGAAGAATTGAAAGTAAAAAAGTAAGAAGATGATGAACCAAGAAAGAAATATGTTCCTTTCAAGACTTCTGCTTCAAAAAATAAGGACAAAGGGAAAATTCAAAGTGAAAGTGATAGTTCGTGTAGTGATGAGAGTGCATCTGACAGTGATGTAAGGATGGATCAAATATCCAGGAGATTCAAGAAATTCTATAGGATGAAGAAATTATTCATAAAATAAAACTACAAAAGCAAATATGACAACAAAGGTCATTGGAAGAAGGATTTGAAAAAGACTAATAGGAGTGATGAAATTGTCTACTATGAATGAAATAGAAAAGGACATGTAAAAGCAGATTGTCTGATGTTAAAGTTAAAGAAGAAATATGACTACAAGGAAAATAAGTACAAGAATGATATGAAAGAAACTTTGAGTGCTTCAGAAGACAGTTCAAGTGATTCTAATTCTACTAAGGATGAAAAATCTCAAAAAGCTAACATGTGCTTTTTGACAAACACTTCTGTGGTAACGTTGGATACTCTTGTTTTAAATTCTTATTATTATGGAGTTGATTATGATTCTGAATCTAAAAATATGTCTAGTGAAGGGTTATTTGAATATTGTAATATTCTAGAAGAATCTTGTAATGAACTTAAGGATAGGTATAAGACCTTGAAGAAACAACATGCTTTTACCAGCTCTGTTAAATAAGCAATTGTTATAGAAAAGGAAAAGAATGCTCAATTACATAAGGAAAATACGAAACTGAAATTGTCTAATAAGAAATTAAGGAAAGACTTAAGGGAATTCAAAAATGGAAAAGATACACTTACACAAATGTTAGGTAAACAAGTAGAACCAAAATATACCACTGGAATAGGCTATCAGCCTAGACAGAGATAGATTACTAAAAATAGATTTATTCCTAAATCTGGACAGAATGATGCTAGTTCTAGTTCTAGAAATTCATATGCTTCAACTAGTTATTCACATGGTTATAGATCAAAAAAAATTATCTTCAAAAATCTTTTGAATCTATTGATTGTATGAGACCCATTAGAAAAATCTGGGTACCATGAATTTTGCTTTATAACATTTCTGGACCCAAGAAAATCTTGGTACCAAAATCATTTTCTGTTTAAACCTGTCTTGTAGGATACTTGCATGAAGAGTTCCCATAAGAAGATATGGTATAAGGATAGTGGATGTTCATGGAATATGACTAGAGATTACTCAGTTTTCAAGAGTTTAATCATGTTTGAGGGAGTACATCTCACCTTTGGTGATAATTAAAAAGGAAAATTCATCAGCTTAGGCCAGATTGGTAACACTGATTCAGTTTTAATTTCTAAATTTTTACTTGTTGATGGATAAAAATAAAACCTGTTAAGAATTTCTCAATTGTGTGATGATGGTTTCAATGTTAAATTTGAAAATTATTATTGTAATTTTTTTAATTCTTAATATATTTTAGTATTTTCTGCTTTGAGAAATGAAAGTGTTTATGCAGTTGATTTGAATTATTTAGCTAAACAAAACATTACTTGATTAAATTCTTTTCATTAAGATTCTTGGCTATGGAATAGAAGATTAGGACATTTCAACATTCATTTACTTATAAAACTATCTAGGAAGAACTTAGTTAGAGACCTACCTCAACTAAAATTCCCAACTGACAATGTTTGTGATCCCTATCAAAGGGGAAGGCAACATAAAGTTTCTTTTAAATCAAAGAAAGATTTTTTAACTTCTCAACCTATCGAGTTGGATCACATGGATTTTTTTGGACCTTCTACAGTTTCTAGTCTATATTGGAAGCACTATGTCTATGTCTTAGTAGATGACTTTTCTATATACACATGGGTATACTTTATTCCTCACAAAAGTGAATCTTTCTCTTATTTTATTAAATATTCGAAGTCTGTAGAGAACCTTAGTAGACTTAAAATTAAGACCCTTATAAGTTATCATGGTCGTGAGATTGAAAATCATGAGTTTGATTCATACAACTTACACAATGGCTATAGTCACAACTTCTCTATCCCTAGGACACCTCAAAAGAATGGTGTAGTAGAAAGAAGAAATAGAACCCTTTAGAAAATTGCATGAACTATGGTCAATGAGTATGACCTACCTGTTTGCTTATAGGGTGAATCTATGAATACAACATGCTATATTATAAATAGAGTCTTGACTATACCTATTCTTAAGAAAACCCCTTATGAACTGTGGAATAATAGGAAGACTAAAGTTAGCTAATTCAGAGTTTTTGGTTACAAAGTCTTTATTCTCAACACTAAGGATAATATCAACATGTTTTATTTTAAAAGTTATAAGGGAATCTTTATAGTTTACTCTATAACTAGTAAATCTTATAGTCTTAAATTAGATAACCAAAGGTGTGGAAGAATCTTTTCACATCAAATTTGATGAAACTGATCGGCATGAACCTAAGTATTCTCTTGAAAATATTGAACAAGATCTATCTATTCTAGACCATAATGATAAATCAATGAACCTATTGTAAAGAAAAACAGTTCTGGAAATATTCCAGAATCTGCTTCAGGTGGACCCAAACCTAGAGAAGAGACTGAAATTTCTAGTCCTGCCTTTACAAGATCAACTAGGATTCTAAAGATTAATCCTTTAGATGTTGTTGTTGGTAATCCTGATAGAGGGACACGAACTAGAGCTTCTCTAAGAAATTTGGTTGAACATCAAGCCTTTCTTTCATAGTTAGAACCTAAAAATATCAATGATGCAATCAATGATGAATTTTGGGTAATGTCTATGCAAGAAGAACTAAATCTATTTAAAGTAAACAAAGATTGGGAATTAGTTGACATACCTAAGGACATCTTGACCATAGGCACTATATGGGTTTTTAGAAATAAATTTGATGAATTAGGAAACATAGATAGATATATAGAAAGGCTAGTTGCAAAAGGGTATATTCAAGATGAAGCAATAGACTATGACGAAACCTTTTCACCTATAGCTAGATTAGAAGCTATTAGGATTCTACTTGCCTATACTGCTCATCTGAATTTAAAGTTATATCAAATAGATGTTAAAATCCTTTTCTAAATGGTTTTATAATTGAAGTTGTTTTTGTTGAACAACAACCTAGATTTACTAATCCTCGTTTTCCAAATCGAGTTTTTAAGCACTCTAAATCTTTATATGGTTTAAAACATGCTCCACGATCTTGGTATGATAGAATTAGTAGTTTTATTATTTCAAAAGGTTTTTCTAATGGGATTGTTTATCCAACTATTTTTATTAAAATAATTTCCAAAGATGTTTTAATAGTATAAATCTATGTTGATGATATTATTTTTGGATCTTTTAAAAATTCTTTGTGTATTGATTTTTCAAAGAGTATGCAAAATGAATTTGAAATGAGTTTAATGGGAGAACTCAAATATTTTCATGGATTTTATGTTTTTACAAATGAAAATGGTATTATTTTAAATAAAGGTAAATATAAAAAGGAGCTTGTAAAACGTTTGGGTTTGGATAGTAATAAGGGATGTGAAACTCCCATGAGTACCACCTATAAGCTGGACATTGATGAATCTGGGAATCCAGTTGATCAAACAAATTACAGAGGTATGATAGGGAGTCTGCATTACCTTACTACTAGTCGACCAGACATTATGTTTTCTATATGTATGTGTGCAAGATTTTAAGCTAATTCTAAAGAATACCATTTTCTTTCTGTTAAAATAATCTTCAAATATCTTAAACATACTGCAAATTTAGGTTTGTTTTATCCAAAAGGTCAATGTTTTGATTTAATAAGTTATTCAGATGCTGATTTTTTGGGTTGTAAATTGGATATAAAAAGCACATATGGAACATGTCATTTATTGGGAAAAGCCTTATTTTCTTGGTGTATTAAGAAAAAGAATTCAGTTGCATTGTCTACTGCTGAAGCAGAGTATATAGCTATTGCTAGTGACTGTGCCCAAATTCTGTGGATAAAACACACTTTGTTGGACTATGGATATGATTTTAAACTTGTTTCAATAAATTGTGACAACAATAGTGTGACTAATATCCCTAAGAATCTCGTGTCTCACTCTAGAACCAAACACATTGATATAAGGCACCACATTTTGAGATACCATTTCCAAAAGGGTGATATTACTCTTGAATTTATAGGTACTTAACATCAATTTGCTGACATTTTCACCAAGCCTTTAAGTTCGGATAAGTTATGTTACATTAGACATGAGTTAGGAATGATAGAATCTGTGATTTAGAAACATCACCATTAGAAACCTCACCGTTAGAATCCTCACTATTAGAAACCTAATCATTAGAAACCTCACCATTATAAACCACACTATTATAAATCTCACAGTTATAAACCTCACCGTTAGAAACCTCACTGTTAGAAACCTCACCGTTAGAAACCTCACTGCTATACCTCACAGGTATGAACCTCACTGTTATACCTCATTGTTATCAACCTCACTATTATACCTCACTATTAGTGGACCTCACCGATAAAAATAACTCATCGTTGGGAATCATCACCGGTATGTGTTATCGTTAGGTTGCGCTATTTTTTATCTTTTGTATCCTTAGCCGTCGAAATCTGTATCATCTATACTATACTTATTATGCTTTATTTATTTATTTTTTGATTCCTAAATGATAAAACATAATTATTGACCTCATCTCGATCCTCCTCAAACCCCTTACCTTCAAGCCTTAGTTCCCAAATCTTCGAACCCTAAGCCTCACGATTCGCAAAATGGAAAGAGTGAAGAGTCCTTCAGTCAGTGGAAAGGATGATGAGCCGAATGCAAAGAAACTCAAAGGAGAGTGTAGTGGTGGAAGTGATGTGAAGAAACCTACTAATCCACATCTTGTTCAAAGGGAGATAATATTTGAGAAATAGCTATGCATGGAATGGTTGATGAACAATAAGTCTTTAGTTCTAGTGGTGTTGGAAGATCCGAAATGGGTAGAGTGATTCTCGAATAAAAATGGCCCTTATTATCCGAAGTTGGTAAAATAATTTTCTGAGTTTGTTCATTTTGAAAAATCAGATGCTGAGAATAGAATGGTTTCAGTTGTGAATGGAAAGGAAATATCTTTTTCTTCTATTGAGTGGGCTGAGTGCCTAAAAGTTCCACATGAATGAGTTTTTGGATATTTCTCGAAAACAGTACCTCCTACCAGTAACATCTTTGAGTATGAAGATGATTTGGATGAATTAACAAGAGATTGTACACCAAGAAAGGTAGTTTCTACAGAAATTGATGGATAGAACCGGTTGTTGTTCATGTTCATTAAACATGTGCTATGTCCAAGTATAGGGGAATTTGAATATCTGAAATACCAAGATATTTATTTGATACATCTGTTGAGAAATGGTGTTAAAGTGAATTTGAGTGGGCTGTTAATGATTCAGATTGAGGATATGACCAGGAAAAAGTAAAAAACCAATGCTTTATTCATTGAAAAACTAATCTCTGTGATGATGAAGGTAAGAGGTGTGGCTAAGTCTCAAGATGAGACAATGGTTATGAAAGAATAGTTTTGTGTTACCAAAACTATCTGTAAATTCATGAAGATCAATTGGAATCTGTGGAGAAGAGAATGGGTTGGTTATGATGAGAAGATGTATGATAAGTTTAATCATGTGGATCATCCTTCTAGGATTAAGAATTTAATGGATCCAGGTCTAGGACCTGATGAATAGGAACCTCAGTATAGTGATGATACTGATGTAGAATATACCTCTATAGCTGATCGAAGGGATCCGAACTTTCCTACAAGTCCTGTTGCTGAAATTGTGTCATCAATAATGGAAACAATCCTAAAAGAAAGCAATGATGAAGAAATTACTGATGAGGGAGACCATTCAGATCTAGAGAATGAAGAAAAAATAGAATCTGAAATAGAAGCATCTACTTCTGCTTTCTTGAGTATATGTCCACTGATTGGGCACTCCTTAATGACTATTGAAGAACATGTTGAAGTATATAGACCTACACCTATTCTTGAGGAGCCTACTTCTGTTGGATAAATGGATATGGTTGTGGAAGGATCTTATGAGAAAGACCGAGATTTTGAGGGTGATGTTGCTATAAATATACAAGAGAATGCACCAGTTGAGGGGGAACATCCAACTAGACATGGTAATGCTTTAGTATTTAATGGGATTGATAACTGGGTAGAAGAACCATTTTTTGAAGTGCTTGGCTTAGATTACCCTAACTCTGAGGATGAGACACCTTTCAGCAGACCTCATGTTGATTATAATATCCTCTCTGAGACCTTACCTAATGATCTTGTGAGAAAAGCTGACTTAGAGGAGTTAAAGTCTGAGCTAAAGATCAGTTTTTTGGAAGAGATAAGATGAATGGAAACATCATTGATATCATCCATTCAATATATTATGAATGACTCTATGGGTAGTCTTGTATCTGAAAGATCACCTGAAGTTGTGCCAGAAAATCTAGTTACTAAGGCTGATCTTGAATCTTTAAAGTATGAGTTGAAGGTAACCTGGATTGCATCTGTTACAGACTTAAAGAGATATCTTGTTGAAGAGCTGATAAAAATGAAAAATCTTTTGAACTCTCCCTTGGATGTTTTGTTTCAACCACTGTGGCAGGGATGGTGAATGAAATCAATACCTTCCAAAATCAAATTTCAAGCTTGGTATAGGATGTTGTATATCTAATGAAATCATTTTTCTCTATAGAGCCTTATATGAGCTCTAAATATTAGGTATACAAATTCATGTCTTTTGTGAAGAGTGTAGTTAGCCAAATGGTATCAGTCTTTGAGGGATTCAAGAATTACATTGTACATCATGTCATCAACCATGAATCTCTTGTGAAAAATCTTATCAGTGGGATAACTAAAAGTTTCAAGGAAATTGTGGATTTTTCTCTTGGTTCACTTCATTCCAGACCTTCACCAGATTTGGATCAAATTTGAGCTTTGATGAAAGAGGATCTTGGTTCAGCATCCAAAAGTAGCTCTGTAGACTCTGCTTCCTTGACCCAGGTGGTGACTACCACTAGGGATATAGGGAAAATTTTTCATAATTTTATGAGAGAAGCCAATGCTTCTCATAAATCCATAAAAGACAAAGTGGATTACTATTTCCAAGGGTTCTATACCAATCATCAGCTCAACAACCATTTCAAGCTTATGTTAGAAAAAATGATGTTACCTCCATTCAATCAAGCATTCAGAGAACAAGTCAGCAAGCTCAGGGAGTTGACCCCTACTCTAGACAAATTTATGGAGAATAAGGATGACGTCATTTCTACTATGGAAAGAGGAGGAGGAATCATTATGGACTTTATGAATTTGTTGCTGCCATTTTTTCTTGTGGACAGTACCCCAATTATGGTAGCTCCAGCTCTACCTGCCTCTTCTTAGTCTTCCTCCATTCCTCAAATGACTACAGTCAAAGAAATCAGGAGCCTCACTCCTATGATCACACCGAGTGATACCCACTACAGGCTAGGAACAGTTTCTATTTCTCAACCTTTAGTAGTGCTTTCTATAATTCCCAATCCTTCTTCTGAAGCTACCCAGCCTGAATCTACCTCTGAACCAAAATCCAAATACAAAATGGACATTTAAGAGGTGGATTGATTAGTGGATAAGACCATTGATAGGAATCACTTGTATTTTTTTTGTTTCAATTCTGTATTTCAATGTATTTTTGCCTCAAGTAATCTATAAATGATTTCATTCTCTCTTAATTTATGTTCCCTTTCTCATCTTTGTTTACTTATTTTGGCTAATCACAAAGGGGGAGAAATAATATAATGGGAAAGGGGGAGAAATAATATAATAGGGGAGTACTGATATGGAGAAATATGGGAGGAAAAAGGGGGAGAACTATGATGTGAAGAACCCTTAAATTTTTCCTCTGATACATTTGTTTTATAATCCTAGTACATTTTTTTTATTATTCCCTATGATACAATTTCATTTAATACTATATCTTCAGATACATTACTGAATATTTTGTATTATAATACAATAAGTTGTGATTATAAAAAATGGGTAGATTGTTGACCTCACCTGTTTTGATAATCCCAATTATGCTTTAATATGTTTTCATAATCACAATTATGTTTCCATATTCTTTAATAATCTCAAATGATGTTTATTATTTAAACATTTCATTATTTTAGTTAATGATTAAGTACATTAAAACTCAAAATATTTTCAAATATATCCAAATGTTAAATCTCTTGTTATATATTTAAGTCATTCGGTTAATTAAATATCTATATGCTTCCCTTTATTCTAAAAAAACTCATTCTATTAATAGAATGCATAAACATACACTTAGTCACTTGTACAGAACAGAGCTACCGGTATGTAAGTCTACCAGTACACTAAAAGGTTACCATTAGAGTAAGTATATTAGAATGTACAAGTCTACTGGTATGCAAGTCTACCCTTACAGAAAGGTCACCACTTCATAGAGAGCTACAGTTACACCAGAGCTACTATTACACCAGATCTACAGTTAAACCAGAGCTACCGTTAGAGTAAATCTACCTATATGTATAAGTTTACTGTTATGAATTACACCAGTATAAGGAAGTCACCTCTACTCAAGTATACCAATACAATGGGTTACTGGTACAAGAACAAAGAGCTACTGATAGGATCTCACCACTACACAGAGACCTACCGCTACATAAAGCCCCAAGTACAAGGAGCTACCATCATAGAGACAAACAGCTACCGATACAAGTCGACCACTACAAGCATTCTACTGCTCGAACTTTTATGCTTTATTTAAATTTTACAAATGGTCATATTTGGTTAATTTAATTCAACTGCAATTAATTAATGATGGTCGTTCGGATGTTTGGGAACTGTACCATGTACCTTACCTAATGAAATCATTTCCTTTGATATATCTAATGGAATATAAGGAAGATAGAGCTGCAGTGAGAAAAACACACAATATAGAGGCAACATCCATAGACCTGCTTACGTGAAGAACACTGGAAATACACAAGGCCATTAATATACTTGAAGAGAACACAAGTTGTGCTTTAGTCAAGGATTGAAGAACTACAATGATCTCTTTATACACTGAAGCTGATCAAACTGAACCTAAAAATCAAGGAAGGAAACGACACTCTATTTGCAAGAAAAAAACCAGATAAGGACTCTGAAGCATCTCTGTTTTATAAAATGTAGTCCAGAACTGCACTTAAAATCACTAGAGCATTATATACTCATATCTACTCTCTCTCAGTGATTCTTTTACTTACTTTTTGAGCAGTGTGTGTACTCTGTATATTCCATACACACACTGACTCTTGTGCTAAACTGGAGGATTTCTAAATCATCACAAAAAACATATATAACTCTCTTTTATCCCACTGTGGATGGTTGTAGAGGTCAAGTGTGACCTGGATAGCCTGTGTGCTATTGTTTTATTTTCCCACAAAGGACTATGGTAGAGGTCATAGCACCTGGACAGTCTTTGTACTATTGTTAACCCCGATCCAGGGTGTGGATCAACATTTATATAAATTGTTTGAGAGGACTAAGTATCATCTTGAGACTGAACCTCTTGGTTAAAACTTATGTGCTTATTTATTCTAGTTTTAAACTATATCTTATATTCTGATATTCCTCTGGTAAGTACTTTAAATAAAAATCTATTTTAAAGTAACTCTAATAGTTAAACTAGAAAGGGTTTGTATTTATTTAAAAGCATTAGGTTAGTATAAAAAGTTAATTAATCTTCAGAATAGATTAACTGAGAACAAATCAATCTCTTGAGAACCTAACTGACCCTTTTATATATTACAAATTCACTACATTTTAGCTTGTTATTTAATTTGGGGGATTTTAATAGTAATCTTTTTAACATAAATTTTTAATTGGAACTCAATTCCCCCCCCCCCCACTCTTGAGTATCCACTCCGACTAATAAGTATACATGGGTACAAAGGACTATAAAAATTCATAGGAAAATAGTAAAAAAATTTGGATTTTTTTAGAAAACAGTGACATGGATCATAAGTCTACCATAATAAATAAATACGTTTAATGAATCATGGATAATAATGATATTTTAAAATTATCCATTACCTTTGGTCCTCTATCCTTTGTATGTTTATGAACCTACTATATAATGATTTAAATTATGTCATTGAATTATTCTAGAATCATATTAAACATATATAATCATGTTATCATCTGTTTGTTACTAACATTATTACTCGTCCATCGGTTATTAACGTCTTTATTTTCATATGCGTGTTTGTTTTCTGAGAAGTTTCTCTTATGAGATTATAGTTATATAATTTAAATAATGATATTAGTATAATTTATATCAATTTATTCATTTAATTCATTTATATAAACATTATTTAATTAATAACATATATAATGAATCACATCACATCATGGAGACGGTAGGTCATATGTAAGCATGAGTGATGATATCATTCCATTAACTGGGAAATTGTATGGAAGTGGATGGATATAATGTCTAGGATTTTTTGTGTATTATTTTTATATATAATATGGAATTATTTCAAGACTAGACCATTCGACGACATGTGATTCCGAGGCCTAGAGTGCCCAGAATAAATGTTTGAAATAAATTCAAATTTTAAACAGCACATGTAAGAAGTTTTCATGTAAAAGTGTAATAACTTTTAAATGGGTTCCCAGATCAGAAATCTAAGGGCATAGTTTTATTCAGAGTAGCGACTTTACCTTATGCATGACCTAACATTGACTGGCACGGGGCAACTGTAAGAGTTAGTTTTTTGATGTTTTAATGGAAACAAAATAAATTAATAATTTATTTTATTTTAAATGTTTCATTTTTTCACATCTACGTAATCATTATTTATTAATATCTACATATGGAAATTTCTCAGTGTTAGAAACATAACCCTATGAATTAAGGATTTTCTATTTAATCTTTGGAGGAAAACCGGTTGGAGGGTGACGATGACACGATCAGTCGATGCATCCATGATTCTATGAACTTTTCCAATAAATGTGACACAGTGACCATTCATCAACCTAATAGAGGTAGGGGTTTGTTATTTTTTTTCTTCCTTATGCCTTGATTAAATGAAAAACATTGATCAACCCATGAACAGGTTGATCTGGGGATTGTACATTTTGGTGGGAGAGTTATTATTTTCTATTTCATTGAGGTTTTTGATCCGAGAGTTGATTTTATGATAATATTTGGTTGGTTTTGTATTCTCCCTATTTAATCCTTATAATGGGAGAAGATAAATGTAGTGAAAAATGAAATTGTATGTTCATTCTTCAAATTGGTTTATTTTATTTCTTCTTTCTTTTTACACCGTTTTCTTCACGTTGTTCGTGGGGTTATGAACAACAGATCATTGCAGGTCCATTTCATGACGCAACGATCCCAAATTTGAGATTGGAAATCATGATAACCCAGCGGAGGTGCGATGAAAATGGTGGAAATTAATCAACTCATATCAGGAGAGACCATTCTTTGATCTTTCTTTACACTGGTGGATCGGTACGCATTTTTGGGGATGATTGTAGGCCTGAAAACAACGGAGACAATTCAGGACATCGAGGTGATCGTAATATTCATGTTTCATGGCTAATGGATGGATATATCAATGCCTAGATGAGTATCAAGGCGTGGTGGAGAAGGTTCACGATTTTGGAAATTTCTAGAACACACGGAGTGTATCCCAAAGAACACGATGTGTGGGTCCGGCTAAGTGGCGTATAAGGTTCTGCAGTGCCTGAGACGATTACATGGTGTGTTCTTCAAAGAAAATAGTGTGTGGGTTCTTACACAGGACTCAATGTGTATCATAGGTGAAACATAGACACGGGGTGGGGTACACGGTCGTGTACTTCACCACATGGCCATTCAAGGCCAGTAACGCCGGTCACCCTGTGTGCCGATTACATGGGTTGGCATACATGGGTTGAGGCTATGTATGGGAACATCAACAAAGTACACGGAGCTAACCCCAGATACTATGACATGGTGTGTGATCCTTTATATATGACATTTAGTTACATTTTACATGACATGCCTTACGACATGGGCCATTGTACACGGGCAGTACTTGGGGTCAGAGGACACGGCATGTGACACTTCTACACATCGTGTACTTCTCAGTACATGGATTGATCTTCTTGTCCACTATATCATGGAGATGATTCATTTGGTTTGGTGCCCTTTTTTCTAGTTCCAATGAAGGTTAGGTATCATTTCCTTCTATAGGAGTATGATCCCTTCTGCACGACTCTCCGAGATAGATTCAGTTATCTCTCCGAGAGGCCCAGTGCAAGATCCAAAATCCATTCGTGACCCTAGTTAGAGTCATGTATCATCATGAATACTCCTATAGGATTCCAATAATCTACTTAGAAAGATAATCTGGATGAGTTGCGGTTTCTTCAAAGGCCCTGGCAGTTATCATCATCTATGTATTGTGATCTTTCTCCACCTAGGAGTGTGTTCTTCCTGAATGAGTGTATCTATCCTTCATGAAATTTCCAAACAATCAATATTTCTGAAATGGACGTTATCCAAGTTATCAGACTTGTGTATTGAGATCTCCCAGATGATTACTTCGTGGAATCATCGAACCAAATCCCTAGCATGGTTATGCGATCAAGATACTTGTCTTTAAACTGCGGGTCTGGGTTTTGAGTATATCTAGATTGTGTTACTCTTGCTATATGTTCAGTAGAAATATATTGTGTTGATCTAACTGAATGTTTCCTTTTTCAAGTGCCTTTTGGTTTTTAGGGTCCTCTAATAAGTATTGTTATACTCACCCCTGAAGGGTCTTTTCTAGCATGGGTTATCTCTTGTGAAGATGAGCAGCCTTTTGATGGAGTCCCAGGTGCACCAGGACATGAATGAGATTTTTGGGTTCCCTACAGGCCAAGGTGTTCCTACTTCTATGAGCAGTAGTCCTAGTACCTCTTTGTACTTACAGGTTAGACTTTGTAGTTTGCAGAATATTTATTTTGGTGGGCCTGTATTCTCTCCCAATTTAAATTCATTACTTTACTTTATGTCATACTCTATTGGTTGGGTTTAGTTGTATGCATAAATTCTGTTCCTTATTTGATTTTACATTCATAATTTGTGGACTTGGAGATGTGTGCATGTGTATAGGTACATATGCAATGCCTCCAATGTCAGTGATGTGTGTACTCAGTGCTAGTCACCATCCCCCGACTTAATGGAGGAGGGATTGGGGAGTCGCTGACTGGGCCCCACTGTGATGGGTCGTGACAATGTGGTTATAGAGGTGGCTAGTTCTACCAGGGACTAAGAGACTATGAGATTGGTTTGGTGTGACATTGTTAAGTGTTTCTAGCTCACCTTTTAGGATAGAGATTCTAGTGTTGGTGCGGCTGGCTGATGTATCCATACACCATGACTCTAATAACCTGCTTTTTGACTATGTACAAGAAAAAACTAGTTGTGGGGATGTAAGAGAGTGGTACATGCATCATATTATAATGGGTTGGGTTTTCCATGTCCTTTGTGTTAGCTATCCAGATATACTCGTTAACTATGGTACATCTTGTATTCTTATAGGATACCTCCATGATGCATACCCACTATCATTCAGCAGCGTGATCATGAGGATGACCCACTCAGTGTCGAGGCTTCGATACATTGACTAGTTCCCCGATAATTGCCTCCAAGTGGTGCCCCTATTATACCACCACAAGTGGAGCTGCCCATGGTACCTATAGTACCGACCGATGAGGGGCACAGGCTGAGAATGCTCACAAAGTTACAGAGACAGAGACCCTCATGTTTCGAGGCGAGCTTGACCCTCAAGCAACTAAGGACTAGTTTGAGGTGGTGACCAGAGTTTTCCATCTACTGAGGACACCAGCGGACCAGATTTTGATCCTAGGGGAGATCCTTCATTAGGTTTTGGTGGGACAATAGTGGATTTTGACCACCCAGACTCATGACGAAGACACTCTTTCGTGGATGGAGATTGATCATCTCTTTAGGAAGGTGTTCTCTCTAGTTATGCTGAGATCAGTGCGTATCCAAAAGCTTCTTCACCTCCAGTAGGGTAGTTTGACGGTGGCTGACTAATCATAGAGGTTCACAAACCTCTACAGGTACTCCATGGATATGGTCAGGGATCATCACATCCGATCTCGGACCTTCGAGTGAGGTCTAAAAAGTGACATCTTAGATATTGTTGTGCCACTATAAATTTCGACTTACGCTTTAGTGCTCAAGCAGGCCATGGTGATCTAGAGATTCTTGCTAGAGCAGAGATAGCCGTCGGTAGTTACCGACAGGAAGACCTGTGTAGAGACCTCAATAGCTAGGATCTAATGTCAGAAATAGGGATCAGGACATGGGAAACATCGTAGGAGGACCCAAAACAGGGGTTTCGTAGTCTAGGGCTCTCAGGATGGATCCAGTTAGACTAGGGAGAAGTGGTACTACTCGTGAGACTATAGGGTACATCTCGTTTGGGATTGTCTGACCCATTGTGTCGCTGATAAGGAAGTTGTGTATAGACAACCTAGGAAAAGGAAGACAGTGGAGCTGATAGACCCTCCAGGAGGCAGACGTGGCATATGAGTAGGGAGAGTTATAGGTGATGGTAGATTCTTCGATCTACTTCCACCACCATCCCTAGGAGGTCCGCACCAGGATCATAGAGCTTTGGGATAGGGGCAGGGACAACTTCATGCAGTCAAGGTGTACGACCCAAGGACTCTTGGGATGATCTGAGGTATGATATGTGTCTTATTTACCTTAGATTCCTTAATTATAAACACAATTTCCAGTCATTCCTTCCTCGACACAAGTCTTTTCAAAACCTTGAAATTACAATAGAGCTGTTGACTAAGCCCTTATGCTTGGAGACACCTACAAAAGCATACTCGATGACCACACACCCTTGTCGATAGTGAGATCTTACCCTTGGAGGTGAGAGTTTCAGTTGGAACCTCCTAGTGGCAGCATCGAGGCTTTATGACGTAATTATCGATTTGGATTTATTATATTCCATCCATGCCCAGATTGACGGCTTTAGGCCAAGAGTGTGGTCTGTCCTCAATTATGGGATGAGGTTATCATTTTTTTGGTGAAAATGATACTTAGGCTGCAAAAAATGGGCTCATGCATAGGAGGGTGCAGCCAATCACTCATTAGTTTTCTAGTATTACCCTCGGAGCAGTAGATGTTAGCAGCTCCCAGTTCCTAGTAGTAGTAGCGGAGTATGATAACGTCTTTCCTGAAGCTATTCTAAGACTACCTCCCCACTGAGAAATCGACTTCTGCATCAACTTACACTTCGGGACGTCACTGATTTCTTCACCAGCATATCAGATAGATCCCGCAGAGCATCGTGAGATGAGGATGCAGTTGGATGATATGTAGAGAAAGGGTTTCATAAGACCTAGTTTTTTAGCCTGGGTGGCCCCAGTTTTGTTTCCCAAAAGGAAGACGGGAGTTTGAGGTTGTGCATGGATTACTGACGCATGAATCAGGTATATGTGAAGAACTAGTATCCACTTCCATGTATTGACGACTTATTTGATCAGCTAAAAGGGGTATAGTGGTTCTCAAAGGATGACCTTTGATCAAGTTACCACCAGTAATGAGTACGGGATGAAGGTATTCCAAAGACATCATTGAGATAACGATATGGCCCCTATGAGTAATTGGTAATGCCTTTCAGAATAAAGAATGCCCCCACAGTATTCATAGAACTTATTAACTGGATCATCCATCCTTATATATGCATGTTCGTAGTGGTCTTTATCGACGACATCATTGTGTACTCAGTGTCAGAGAGGATGCAACTTACCTTCAGTCGAAGGTTATCACCCATCCACTCTTACAACGAGTTAGGGAGGCACAACCTGGGGATGTCAACGGTGATGTTTTACATGCTCAGTTACTGTAACACCCCAGGTAAATAAAGAATATGACATTTTCATATTTATCCATATTTGTGAATAAAATATTGATATGGATTTAAAGGGGACGCTATGCTCGATGGCATACCCAACACGCAACAACGAGTTTCTTGGGAATCTTACATTGCACTCTAATAATAAAATAATATTATTTTAAATGGTAGTTAACATGTAGCCGTTGTATTGGCGGGAATGGATAGAAATAACTAAAATATGATTATATATGTTTTTAAATGTTTTTACATTTATCCAATAGAGGATAGAGGCTTAAAATACGGAAAGAATTCAATTTTAGGCGTATATGCCCTAGTTTTCACTAAAGGTTCACTTATCACCTTTTGATGTTGAACCATCATTAAATATAGTGTTTTTCACTATTAAACATTCTTTTGGACCAAATAAAACTCTTATTAAGAATCAGGACATCAAAATTTACTTTGTGTAAATTTTTGGTATCTTTCCGATAAAGTTCATTTTTTTTAATGAATAGTGTAAAATGTTGTATTTTAATTCAAAACCTCTTTTTAATCTAATTTATTTATATGATTAGATTATATTTTGAATTGGTTTTAAAGTGAAATTAGAATATATTTTTACCATTAAATTCAATAGTGGTCGTTGGAATTAATTTCACTTTGAAATCAGACTTAAACCAGTGTCAATCTTTTGATACTTATTGTTTCATAAAAACACGCTATTTGCTCTGACAGCGGGAATTAATTATTAAATTAATTAATGTGACTTATATGTTTTGAATTTTGTAAAATAGACTTCATTTTTGAATTCGGAATATCAAATATAGCTTAGGGTGAATTTTTGGGATTTTTCTGAAAAACATCAATTTTTGATGAATAGTGACACCACTAAGTGGTACTTATAAAAACTGATTTTTCCGTTTAAATGAAATTTTGCCATCTTTGTGTTTTGAATTTCAAAAATCCAACATACATGGTTTTCATTAAGAATTAAAATGTGGTTCAATGGGATAAAAATAATTTTTTGGTGAATAGTAACGTATTAAGTTTTTAATCGTGATTAGAGGTAATTAGTGTAGTTTAAGGTAAAAATAATGTTTTAATAATATGAAATGAACTTGACACATGTCCTAACCTCATTGGATGTGTAATGGCCGACCAAGAAAATCCATGTGTCAACTTGGGGACCCCATGGAGCCACTTTGGTTGGGAAATGACATAAATAACTTTTTATTTAATGTAAAAGTAAAAATGACACAAACATGATATGTTTTAATAAAAAAAAATTTAAGTGGGGTTATACAAGTCAGAGTTCTTATTATAAAAAGTAATTGGAAAGCTAAAAAGATTTCCTACATCATAGTAATTCTTTTATAATTTTTAGACATTAAATAAATTAAATTATTTATGACATCATAATGATGCAGCGATGACATCATTATCTGACGATTTAAATAAAATGAGAAGATAATGTAAACTCTATGACCTAAACATGTCCAAAACTTATTGGATGGGTGGATTTCGAACACGTATCACCTTATCCACGAATTATATCAATGTGGGAACTTTTAAAACCGAAACACATTTTCAAATAAAGTAATATTTCTTACTTTCCAAAAGTGCCCCTCCTCTCCTCTTATAAAAGGCCCCCACCTCTACCTCATTTCACACACTCCTCAAGCCTTTGGCTCGGCCAACCCCTGCCCATTTACCCTCTCCACATACCTCTCCTCATCCTAGAGGATTCCCTTTGGTCAGAATCCTTTCAAAGAAATCCTTTAGGCTCAAATCAAAAGGAGTTACACTTTTAAAGGTAATTCATTCTCTCATGTTCATTTGTTTTATTTTGATTCTCCAACACCCTAAACTCTTTTTATTTACTTATTTTGTAACCACACCAGTATCTTCAATATACTAGGATGTTTTTATAATATTTATTCGAGATAAACTCTCACACAACTACATCAAATGGTTAAAGAACATACGGTTTCCGTGGATGGCGAAATTCGGCCTCCCGAAACGATGATTGTTCAATACTCATTTAACACCTTCAAAAGTGGCCATTATGATGTCACTATTTTTATATATGATATATAATATGTTTATGTTTTCCTTAAGCTTCTGTTTTTTTCATTTTGGGCATACCTTTATGGTTTCCATTATGGGTAAACGCGATATCTTCATTTAAGGAAGTGCGGACTACCGCCCCCTCAAAGTGATTTGATTCGTTAAATACCATATGTGGGACGTATAAAGGATGGAACTATGATATTATATATGATATTATACTGGAATTATAATATACCTTTATATCATTATGATTCCATTCTATAAAATATGAAATAGAAATGAAAGTTGCGTTCATGCGTACGTACGGCTTACCGTCTCCATGAACGGTGCATTTCATTTCTTACCTCTAAATGATTATGTAATGTTATAAATGCATAAATGTACTGGATATATATGACATATATGATATCTACATCATGAATACAATTCTTTATATAATAAACATTTGGCCACACGAACAACATGTAATTGTAAGAAGTCCACTTTCGACTTAAGAACCAAATATCGGCAAATAAATATTATTAACTTAAATGATTACATAATGTTATGACATGGTAATAAGTGATATAAAAGGAATAATTAACTTTAAAAAGGTTCTTATGGAATTATAAATTAACTAAAGTTTATTATTCAGGAGATTAAAGAATGATCGAGTCAAGTCGGACCCGAGGTAAGGGATCCTACTCCTCTCTTTCTTTTTAAGTACACTCTTATATGTCATTCCTTCTAAGCTCATCTTTCTTGTTATTGGGATGTTCTTTTATATCACTCTTACTGTAATTTTTATGTTCATATGATGAGAGACCCTATTCTCTCTCATCAATCCATTTTGGAAGTTTCGAGTGGCGCCGTTAGGCTGCTGAATTTTCGTAAGAGATCTAACCTCTCTCTTTCTCTTTAAGTACTCCCCTTTATGACACTTCTTTTAAGCTCCTATTTGTTATGATGGGGGATGTTCTTTCATATTCCTATTTCTGTACATTTTGTTGTAATGTGATGAGATACCCTATTTGATCTCATCAATCCATTTTTGGAAGTTTTATGTGGCGCCGTTAGGCTGCCGAGTTTTCGTAAGGGATTTTTCATCTCACATTTATTCCCGTGAGATTTATGCTACATTTGCCACAATTTCATTTGAGTGGTGTATGTACTGCCATTATTCTACTCTTTGTGTAATATAATTTCCTTTATGAGTATTTACATCAATGATTTATTGTCCTTCTTTCATGGGGTGTATGTTTTGAAAGATACCCAAGTCGGTAAGGGAACCTTTCACCCTCCTCTTTTTTAAAAGACTTACTTTGTTGGGTCTTTTAATTTACATATTGTTATGTTGGGATATGTTCTCATATATCCTTATTGATTTAAATTTTATGTCCAAGTGATGAGATACACTTTTTTATCTCTCATCAACTCATTTTGATGTGATGTCGTTAGGCTGTCAAGGGAACTTTTAACCCAATTTCGATTTCTTTGGGTTCAACATGTAGTCATTGAATATGTCATCCATTGAATATGTGTGAATGACCTTTTATTGTTTTAAACTTAATATCCACTTATATTGGGTGTATTTATATTTGTAAGACATATTTTTGAGATTGATTTGTCCTTAATTTAAGGATACCTTCTTTATAAGGGATTTCATCACATTTGACATTTCTATTGAGAGTTCATTGTTGTTATGCACCAATTCACTCTTATATGGTGTATATACTGTCCTTTGGAGTATTATATCATGAATCCATTTATTCTCATGATATTATAAAGTTCTGACTAAATGTTATTCCTCAATTATTGTATTCAAGTGTCTCTAATTTTGGTAAAACTCCTTTAACCAAAATATCGCTTTAAATGTTTTAATTATTTGTTCTTATTAATATCCATGTTTTCAAAATGGTTTTAAGGATTTATTTATATGGATATTAATGGTTTAAAATTTTAAGCTTCAAGGTGGTATGGGACACTTTGATTCAAAAATCTCTTTATTAAATGTTTTAAATGGTTTTGGAAATGGTTTCTTTTTGAATGGATTCATTATTTCAATATACTAAAATGTTATATTGTGATTGAAATGTGGAAATGTTATGTTTCCTTTATGCATGTTTTATGTGATACATTTATGTTATGGTTCTTGGTCATTGTTATGAAAATGGGTGGTTCCGTGATAAACTAAGGGCGGGTGAGCCCGATATAGCTCTCCAATGCATTGGGTAACGCGAAGGAGTGAAACGTTAAGGTTTCTCCGAAGAGATTTAGGGAATATACTATGATGGGTATTCCAAACGTGACCAAGAGGGTTACTCCCTACGTAAGAATGTTCTGAATTCCTCAAGTTACCTTTATGTCTTATGTTTTCTATGATTTATTCATGATTTGATATGCCTATGTTTTATGGGTAAAGTGTGATTTCATTCTAATGTATATATGAACTCATGTTTCCTTTCCATATTTTTATAACTCTTACTGAGCTTTTTATGCTCATCCCAAGTTTTTGAAATGTTTTTCACAGGTCAAGGGAAAGGTACATGATGTGATGATAGTGTCAAGGATGTGTCAAGAAAGAATCTGTGTTATATTTTAAATATGTTTCCATTGATGGGAAGAATGAATATTGTCTTTTATGTAACCACTTTGTTTAAATGTGGAATGTAATGCAAGTTTCATGATCTAATTCTCTAAAACTCTAAACCTGAAAACATCCTCAATGTGTAATCTTGTAATAACTCAAGATTAAGTAAGGTTTAAGTCTGGGTCCTTATAGTTGGTATCAAACGTCAGTTTAGATAACTTTAGATGTTAGGGTATTCTTTAAGCATAAGTGACATTACCATAATGGTTAGGATTTCAGAAAGAGTCCTAGTTTTAGATAAAGTTAATGAGTAAGTGTATCTTAGTGTTTACCTTACTCATTAGTACATGATGGTTTTGTTGATATACTCACACTGACATTTCTATTTTTAGTGAATGGATGGATCTAGCAGGCACCAAAGAGACAACAGGTTTGAAGGAAACTGTGGTGGTTTTATGATTAAGATACTAGATAAAATGGGGGATTCAATGAGGAAACTCGTGGTTGTTCTAAACCAACTATCAAGGAGTCATGATCAACCACTTGAACCTTGGTATGATCTTTAATGCATCATGTACTAGATGACCAATCCATGTGGAAGTTCAGGTAATAATTATAAAGGTTACCATTAGAGTTTATATGATCCTTACTTTTGAGGTAATTATGGGTTATTATATGATATGCTGGAAAATGAAAGGCATGAGATAAACTTGATGTTAAAATATGTTATGATCATTTTTGATGATTTTATCTCTTTTTGGGGAATGATTTAAGAATTATATAGTTTTGGAAAAAGGACAACACGCAGACCGTGCGACAACCCATCACGTCGGACAAAGCTGCGGGAATCGAACCCACAACCAAAGTGCGACTGGTATTTATCGCCTACCACTGGACTACGTAAAGTCCCTGGTTAGTTTGACCGATTCTTTTTAGTTAGATGATTTTATGAATTAAGAGTAAGTTGATTTTGGGTTATTTATGAAAATGATTAACCTATCATGGAGGATATGTGATTAGGTTAATTACTTTTCAATACGAGACTTTAGGAGCAACTGATATTGTTTGGAGATAAATGTTACGATTTAACTTAAAAGACTATGTGACTAAATCCTTCAAATATTTGGGTTTCAATCTTATATTGGTTTACTTTGAATAATTTTATGGACAAATTGGTTATCTAATGGTCCTCGTTGAACTTTGGGTTTTGTTGGACAAATTTTGAGATTAAGAATAGATTTTATTTTTATAAAGGGTTATCCTTTTTTGGATTATCTGACCTTGTACTAACCTTTCCAGTTTTGGTTTTGGTTAAAGCCTAAAGACATGGGATGTATATAGTTCTATTTTGTGGATTTGTTGATTCTCTAGAAGTTGATTATAGTACTCTTAATGCGAACAAGTCTCCCTAAAGACTCGTCTTTTGGAAAAAAATATGAGTTTGATTAAGGAATCTAGTAAAAGTTGAAAGTCAACATGATATGTGATTATGTTCCCTTATGAATAAATTCCTCAATAAAAAGTAACTTAAAACAAAAATGTTGTCTATTAACTTTTCCTACTGGGGAACCCAACACTGTTTAACCCATCACAAGTTTGTGATTTTCTTATTGTTAACTTTCTCCTAAACATGTTTTCTATCACTCTCCATCAGAACATGACCCTATGTTTTCTCCTCCATGTCCATGTTTTCCTACATGGAATCCTAGTATGGGTTAACTCGGGTGACCTCTGTGCTTATCTTTCTTTATTTTAAAGTGATTGTTTTACCGACTCTTGTTCTGATGTGGGACTTTCAAGGATGTTTCCAAGCTCAATTTTAAAAATTGCGAGGACGCAATTCCCAAAAGGGGGGAAGGATGTAACACCCCAGGTAAATAAAGAATATGACATTTTCATATTTATCCATATTTGTGAATAAAATATAGATATAGCTTTAAAGGGGACGCTATGCTCGATGGCGTACCCAACACGCAACAACGAGTTTCTTAGGAATCTTACATTGCACTCTAATAATAAAAAAATATTATTTTAAATGGTAGTTAACATGTAGCCGTTATATTGGCGGGAATGGATAGAAATAACTAAAATATGATTATATATGTTTTTAAATGTTTTTACATTTATCCAATAGAGGATAGAGTCTTAAAATACGGAAAGAATTCAATTTTAGGCGTATATGCCCTAGTTTTCACTAAAGGTTCACTTATCACCTTTTGATGTTGAACCATCATTAAATATAGTTTTGTTCACTCTTAAACATTCTTTTGGACCAAATAAAACTCTTATTAAGAATCGGGACATCAAAATTTACTTTGTGTAAATTTTTGGTATCTTTCCGATAAAGTTCATTTTTTTAATGAATAGTGTAAAATGTTGTATTTTAATTCAAAACCGCTTTTTAATCTAATTTATTTATATGATTAGATTATCTTTTGAATTGTTTTTAAAGTGAAATTAGAATATATTTTTACCATTAAATCCAATAGTGGTCGTTGGAATTAATTTCACTTTGAAATCAGACTTAAACCAGTGTCAATCTTTTGATATTTATTGTTTCATAAAAACATGCTATTTGCTTTGACAGCGGGAATTAATTATTAAATTAATTAATGTGACTTATATGTTTTGAATTTTTTAAAATAGACTTCATTTTTGAATTTGGAATATCAAATATAGCTTAGGGTGAATTTTTGGGATTTTTCTGAAAAACATCAATTTTTGATGAATAGTGACACCACTAAGTGGTACTTATAAAAAATGATTTTTCCATTTAAATGAAATTTTGCCATCTTTTTGTTTTGAATTTCAAAAATCCGACATACATGGTTTTCATTAAGAAGTAAAATGTGGTTCAATGGGATAAAAATAATTTTTTGGTGAATAGTAACTTATTAAGTTTTTAATCACGATTAGAGGTAATTAGTGTAGTTTAAGGTAAAAATAATGTTTTAATAATATGAAATGAACTTGAAACATGTCCTAACCTCATTGGATTTGTAATGGCCGACCAAGAAAAGCCATGGCTCAACTTGGGGACCCCATAGAGCCACTTTGGTTGGGAAATGACATAAATAACTTTTTATTTGATGTAAAAGTAAAAATGACACAAACATGATATGTTTTACTAAAACAATTTTTAAGTGGGGTTATATAAGTCAGAGTTTTTATTATAAATATTAATTGGAAAGATAACAAGATTTCCTACAACATAGTAATTTTTTTATAATTTTTAGACATTAAATAAATTAAATTATTTATGACATCATAATGATGCAGTGATGACATCATTATCTGACGATTTAAATAAAATGAGAAGATAATGTAAACTCTATGACGTACACATGTCCAAAACTTATTGGATGGGTGGATTTCGAACCCTTGTCACCTTATCCACGAATTACATAAATGTGGGACCTTTTAAAACCGAAACACATTTTCAAATAAAGTAATATTTCTTACTTTCCAAAAGTGCCCCTCCTCTCCTCTTATAAAAGGCCCCCACCTCTACCTCATTTCACACACTCCTCAAGCCTTTGGCTCGGCCAACCCCTGACCATTTACTCTCTACACATCCCTCTCCTCATCCTAGATGATTCCCTTTGGGCAGAATCCTTTCAAAGAAAGCCTTTAGGCTCAAATCAAAAGGAGTTACACTTTTAAAGGTAATTCATTCTCTCATGTTCATTTGTTTTATTTTGCTTCTCCAACCCCCTAAACTCTTTTTATTTACTTATTTTGTAACAAAACCAGTATCTTAAATTTACTAGGATTTTTTTATAAGATTTATTCGATCTACACTCTCACACAACTACATCAAATGGTTAAAGAACATACGGTTTCCGTGGATGGTGAAATTCTGCCTCCCGAAACGATGATTGTTCAATACTCATTTAACACGTTCAAAGGTGGCCATTATGATGTCACTATTTTTATATATGATATATAATATGTTTAGTTTTTCCTTAAGATTCTGTTTTTTTCATTTTGGGCATACCTTTATGGTTTCCATTATGGGTAAACGCGATATCTTCATTTAAGGAAGTGCGGACTACCGCCCCCTCAAAGTGATTTGATTCGTTAAATACCATATGTGGGACGTATAAAGGATGGAACTATGATATTATATATGATATTATACTGGAATTATAATATACCTTTATATCATTATGATTCTATTCTATAAAATACGAAATAGAAATGAAAGTAGCGTTCATGCGTACGTACGGCTTACCGTCTCCATGAACGGTGTATTTCATTTCTTACCTCTAAATGATTATGTAATGTTATAAATGCATGAATGTACTGGATATATATGACATATATGATATCTAAATCATGAATAAAAATTTGGATATAATAAACATTTGTCCACACGAACAACATGTAATTGTAAGAAGTCCACTTTCGACTTAAGAACCAAATATCGGCAAAACAAATATTATTAACTTAAATGATTACATAATGTTTATGACATGGTAATAAGTGATATAAAAGGAATAATGAACTTTAAAAAGGTTCTTAAGGAATTATAAATTAACTCAAGTTTATTATTCAGGAGATTAAAGAACGATCGAGTCAAGTCGGAGCTGAGGTAAGGGATCATACTCCTCTCTTTCTTTTTAAGTATACTCTTTTATGTCATTCCTTCTAAGCTCATCTTTCTTGTTATTGGGATGTTCTTTTATATCAATCTTACTGTAATTTTTATGTTCATATTATGAGAGACCCTATTCTCTCTCATCAATCCATTTTGGATGTTTCGAGTGGCGCCGTTAGGCTGTTGAATTTTCGTAAGAGATCTAACCTCTCTCTTTCTCTTTAAGTACTCCCCTTTATGGCACTTCTTTTAAGCTCCTATTTTTTATGATGGGGGATGTTCTTTCATATTCCTCTTTCTATACATTTTTTTTTAATGTGATGAGATACCCTATTTGATCTCATCAATCCATTTTTGGAAGTTTTATGTGGCGCCGTTAGGCTGCTGAGTTTTCGTAAGGGATTTTTCATCTCACATTTATTCCCGTGAGATTTATGCTACATTTGCCACAATTTCATTTGAGTGGTGTATGTACTGCCATTATTCCTCTGTTTTTGTAATATACTTTCCTTTATGAGTATTTATATCAATGATTTATTGTTCTTCTTTCATGGGGTGTATGTTTTGAAAGATACCCAAGTCGGTAAGGGAACCTTTCACCCTCCTCTTTTTTAAAAGACTTATTTTGTTGGGTCTTTTAATTTACATATTGTTATGTTGGGATATGTTATCATATATCCGTATTGATGTAAATTTTATGTCCAAGTGATGAGATACACTTTTTTATCTCTCATCAACTCATTTTGATGTGATGTCGTTAGGCTGTCAAGGGAACTTTTTAACCCAATTTCGATTTCTTTGGGTTCAACATGTAGTCATTGAATATGTCATCCATTGAATATGTGTGAATGACCTTTTATTGTTTTACACTTAATATCCACTTATATTGGGTGTATTTATATTTTTCAGACATATTTTTGAGATTGATTTTTCCTTAATTTAAGGATACCTTCTTTATAAGGGATTTCATCACATTTGACATTTCTATTGAGAGTTCATTGTTGTTATGCACCAATTCACTCTTATATGGTGTATATACTGTCCTTTGGAGTATTATATCATGAATCCATTTATTCTCATGATATTATAAAGTTCTGACTAAATGTTATTCCTCAATTATTGTATTCAAGTGTCTCTAATTTTGGTAAAACCCCTTTAACCAAAATATCGCTTTAAATGTTTTAATTATTTGTTCTTATTAATATCCATGTTTTCAAAATGGTTTTAAGGATTTATTTATATGGATATTAATGGTTTAAAATTTTAAGCTTCAAGGTGGTATGGGACACTTTGATTCAAAAATCTCTTTATTAAATGTTTTAAATGGTTTTGGAAATGGTTTCTTTTTGAATGGATTCATTATTTCAATATACTAAAATGTTATATTGTGATTGAAATGTGGAAATGTTATGTTTCCTTTATGCATGTTTTATGTGATACATTTATGTTATGGTTCTTGGGAATTGTTATGAAAACGGGTGGTTCCGTGATAAACTAAGGGCGGGTGAGCCCGATATAGCTCTCCAATGCATTGGGTAACGCGAAGGAGTGAAACGTTAAGGTTTCTCCGAAGAGATTTAGGGAATATACTGTGATGGGTATTCCAAACGTAACCAAGAGGGTTACTCCCTATGTAAGAATGTTTTGAATGCCTCAAGTTACCTTTATGTCTTATGTTTTCTATGATTTATTCATGATTTGATATGCCTATGTTTTATGGGTAAAGTGTGATTTCATTCTAATGTATATATGAACTCATGTTTCCTTTCCATATTTTTATAACTCTTAATGAGCTTTTTATGCTCATCCCAAGTTTTTGAAATGTTTTTCATAGGTCAAGGGAAAGGTACATGATGTGATGATATTGTCAAGGATTTGTCAGGAAAGAATCCGTGTTATATTTTTAATATGTTTCCATTGATGGGAAGAATGAATACTGTCTTTTATGTAACCACTTTGTTTAAATGTGGAATGTAATGCAAGTTTCATGATCTAATTCTCTAAAACTCTAAACCTGAAAAGATCCTCAATGTGTAATCTTGTAATAACTAAAGATTAAGTAAGGTTTAAGGCTGGGGCCTTATAGTTACCCCCATGACATGTTCCTTATGGATACTCACAAGGTGGGGAGCATGTAGTTCTTTTCATAGGACGCATTGTTGTTCCAGTGGCATTACGGTAGGAGGTCCTGAGGGAGTTTCATACACCCCCTCAGCGGTACATCATGGAGTGGCGAAGATGTACCTGGATCTACGAGGACAGTTCTAGAGGTCATGAATAAAGAAGGCAATAGAAGCATTCATTTCTAGATGCCTTACATGCCAGCAAGTGAAGGCTGAGCACTAGGGTCCAGCGGGATTAGCTCACCCTGTGGATGTTTAAGAGTGTAAGTGGGATGGAATATTGATGGACATCATTATGGTCTTACCACATACGTACAAGGGGAATGATTCCATATGGGTGATCATTGACCGACTCACTATGTAATCCCCCTTCCAATCAATGAGGGAGTAGAGTTCCATAGAAAGTTTGGGGCACCTCTACGTGCTAGAGATAGTTCAACTTCATGATGTCCCTTAGACAATAGTCTCTAATCATGATGCCCCCGTTACATCCCAGTTGTGGAAGGGATTGTAGAAGGATTTTCGGACTCAGCCATGCTTGAGCACAGTGTTTCATCCATAGATAGATAGAAAGACGTGTAATGACCCAAACTTTTGATTAATATTTGATTCATAAATTTCATTGTTATTTTATTTTATACTCAACCAAACTATGTCATTTAATTAATGAAGTGATACTGTTGGGTTTTAACTGTTATATTAGTGTTGGTCAATATGACTGTTGGAAACTAAACTCTTAACATTACAATAATTGTTTATGAATAAAAGTGATCTTGGTTAATTAATACAGAAAGGAGAGTGCATGGCCTCATCCAGTAGACTCAGGTCGTTTGAAGACCATCTGTTAGATCTTGGGAATGAGGAAGCATCTCTAGTCTTTGGTCTGGACCAAGCGCAAGCTGATCATCAAAATGTGAAGCTAGAACAGAAATGCCTAATGGGGAAGTTCAAGATAATATAAATCACCACTCGGGAAATGTTGTCTAAGTCGCCACAAGATTTTAACACCATAGCACACCTTGAACTTAGTTCATATACAGGTGTTATAAGGGGCTATATAATGAGGCCTCAGATACTTTTTGTAATCCCTTGGTATAAATAAATTTTTTATTTCTTATTATGGTAAAAAAATTTATTTTCAAATTTCAAGAAAAATATAGGATGAATATTATAGATTAATTTTGGAAAAAGGGTATTTTAAAATATTAAGGTAAACATTAATTAATTAATAATGGGAAATGCTTTTCAAAAAAATGGTATTCTACAAT
This sequence comes from Viscum album, assembly GCA_963277665.1. Taxonomy (NCBI): domain Eukaryota; kingdom Viridiplantae; phylum Streptophyta; class Magnoliopsida; order Santalales; family Viscaceae; genus Viscum; species Viscum album. The sequence goes on from OY728138.1 coordinate 1,972,127,290, forward strand.
TGTGACCAGTAAGAAATTTAGAGTATAAAAGGATTAAATTTATTTTTAATAAATAGTACAGTATGAATAGTAACATACGCTTATGAATAGTAATGAAAAGTAAATCAGCCAAAAAAATAGAAACTTCACCCATGAATGTATAAATACAATTTAGACATTTTAAAAGAGAAAAAACAATCATAGTATAAGTTTTTTTTAGTTTTGTATGTCATAAATAAAGTTTTTAAAATTTTATAATTAATTTATTAATTTAAAATGGTATTCTATTTTCATAAAATATAATCATAAATTTTGTCTTTATTGTCTTATGGTTATATGATAATTTCACTGGACCTTTATTAATTTTTAAAGGTATTACAAAATATGTTATAGTTTTAAAATTGTTTTTTTATTAAATAATAATTTTATTTAAAAATAAATTTAAAATTCTTTAGGGAATTATTTTCATAAAATGGAGTTAGTTTTTGAATTTAGAGTGTGTATATTAGTTTAGGGTGAATTAATGAGATTTTTATAAAATGTTTTGTTTTTTGATGAATAGTGAAAATATAGTTTTATGTTTCAGGTGTTTAATGACATCCATAATGATGTAATAATGATTTAATAATTATTCTAAACTTGGGAATATAATGATATGATATGATGTGTCCAATGTGTCCAATACCATGGGAAAATACCATGGTCAGGCCCATGGTTTTGCAAATACCACCGAGGAGGTGTCCTTTAGAAATTAATTAAATATTCCCTCACTTTTCCTATAAATACCAATCCATTACCTCATTAATTTCCTTCAAATATCCTCCCCAACAATGTTATAGTCTTTTTACCTCCCAATGAGTCCTCCCAATGTTCCCACATAACCTTCAAGGACCCAACCTTCATGCCTTTGAAGTTACTCATCAAGGTAAGGGAACGTTTCACCCTCCTCTTTTAAGTGATGACTTCCTTTATGTTATGTCTTCTAGATTCAATTTAATTATGTGGGGTTAGGTTCTTCTATATCATTATTATTGTCGATTTCATTTCCAATTTATGAGATATCCTTTTTGATCTCATCACCCTATTTTTCTAAATTATAAGCGACGTTGTTAGGCTGTCGAATTTTCTTAAAGGAAATAACATTTTCTATTTTCTTTCAAGATTCCTTTCCATGTGGTGTGTCATTCCACACCATGATATTATTTCTTTTCATTATGTACATCTAATAAAAATGATTCATTTATTTATTGTAGACCCTTGTCCCCTATCTTTTTATTGTTTTCTCAGACCATGTTATATAGTTGTTATGCTGCAGAAATTTTGCCTCATAATATCTCTCTATTTTTTTAAGAAATTACATTTTTTATTTATCATAATACCCAATTACATTTTCATATTTAGAGGTGTTCATCAAGACATAAAATTCATCTATTTGATTCTAGAATCAACATACATGAATCCCTCTTTCCATTTCTAATGGTTATAAAAGACATAACAATCAGGTTTCTAATCACTTTTAAAACGTCACATTTTTTAAATGAAACCCATTACATTTACTCTATATGGGTTATTTATGAAAAAATTGATTATGATATATGTGGAACACATCAATATAATTACATATTAAGGGTGTTTCCTGATATCTCTCCAATTCATTGAGAAAAAATGTAATCTCTAGAGATGAAAATTTTCATGATACCTTGGTGAATAACCTTGGTAATGTTTATGACACCTTGGGGATGAACCATAGTGATATGTTATTGTATAAATTAAATGTTGTAGCAATATATTTATGTTATGGTTCATGTTCTTTTCTTTATAAAATGACTATACTTCAATTTATCATGTCTTTATGTTTTTCATCAGGTTCTTATTGATATCACAAGTGAACTTATTCCCTTGCTTTCCTTATGGGGATTTCAGCTCAACTTTTCCTTTGATTTATGTCTACAGTTTATGAGATGCATAAGTTATACATAGTATTAACTTTTCAAGAGGCTTTTCAAGGAGATTTAAAATAGTGTTTTAAGTTTTCAAGTATATTTTTCTTGATTCCCAAGATGGTAGACTTTAAAGGTTCTATGTTTGTAAACTGTACTGAAAAGTTAAGTTAAAAAGGCAAGATGTTGTTATTGGTATCAAAATAAAGTTTGGATATTTATGGAAATTAGGCTATGAAAATAGAAGGAAGAACCGTATAAATTTTTTTAAATAGGAATGTATCTTTTTATTATTATGAGTATTGAGTTTGTGGTTTATCTAGAAAATACATCTCTATCTGGACACGAGTAGGTAGAGGCATCTTTAGCACAGATGATTCAAGGAGTGATAACTCTCATAAGGAGTTTCGTGCTTGACTTGGGGTATCCTGGTACATGGAAACGGGCCTTTCTACACTCTGGGTTATGACACTCCTAGGGGATATGTTTGGTTCATCATAATCTTTTTATGAATCATTATGAATGATTTATAGAGAAATTTAAATGTTTAAAAAATGAAGTTTAAAGACATAAAATCCATTATAGTTATATGATTCATAAGTGAAATAATATTATCACTATGGTTTTATTTGTTTATAAAATTCCGGGCAATAGGAGGAACCATAAAAATAGTGACCGCAATGGACCATAAACTGACGGCGCTCCAATGGAAGATGGAATGGAAACATTCATGCGAATGATGAACCCACTGACTCAAGTTATGGGAAATAACTTGAATCAACCTGAGGGACTAATTTCAGCGTGAAGGGAACAACTTTATGTTTATTCCATTATGCGTCAACAACCGCCGATCTTTAGTTGATCTACCAACCCATTTATTTTTGAACAGTGGACCAACTCTATCGAGGTGATCATTTTTGTGCTCTGCTATTCTAAACAAGAGAAGGTTACCTTGGCTATTTATCGCGTAGAGGGAGAAGATGATCAGTGGTGGTAACTAATTAAAAATACAAGGCCAAAAGTGGAATATGAACCTATAGAGTGGGAAGAGTTTAGAGGGATATTCTTTAATGCGTATTTCCCTTGATCGATGAGAACAATAATGGAGAAAGAGTTTCTCAAGATGAAGAAGAAGAATAATGAATCTGTGGGAAGCTACAAGACGAACATCACAAGGCTTTCACGTTACACCTCTAGCATTGTCATAGATCCAAAATGGTAACGTTGATTGATTCTTCGGTGGACTGGTACCTTATCAATAGAAGAATCTAGCCAACTAAGATTGTGATAGCTATGAGTAGATCGTGTGAAGTGTGATGAATGTTGAACTGGAGTTTGGTGAGACACAACGGTCTCAAAAATAAATGACAAGAAAGGATCGATGGATCCAAGCTTATGTAGGAGCATCGATTAGGGAAGAGGAAGAAAGAATGTAAAATGTCCCATGTGTAATAAATGTGCGAAGAAGCATTCGGGGAACTGCCTATTTGTGATCAGGATATTCTACAAGTGCGATAGAGATGGCCACATTGTGTAGAATTGTCATAGTGAAGTGAATCCACAACTTCCCAACACTAACGAAAAAGGGAAGATGGTGTAGGCCCTACCTGATTTCCAATGCTATAAGAATGGACAACATAGGAACTATTCCAATCATTGTCCAAATCTGAGGGCAGTTGAGGGGATTTACCATCAGCCTCAACAAATGCTAAGAGAACATGGTCATACATTTGAAATCACTATGGCCAAATTTGAAGTGAAAAATGATGTGGTGGAAGGTACTCTTGTTGTTCTCTCAAATCTAGAAAGCACATTGTTTGATTCTGGTTCTACCCATTCCTTTATTTCATCCATTTTTGTGAATAATTTCGAATCAACCCATAAATTTAATAAAAGATGAGTTACCAGTCAAGAATCCTTGTAGGATTATAAAAGAATCATCTATGCTTACAAACTCTATTATTAACTTTAGTGAGAACAACCTTATCTCAATTCTAATAGTAATTCCCATGCTTGAATTCTACATTATACTAGGGATAGACTGGCTCTCAAAGTATAATGCTAAGATCAAATGTAGAAGTAAGGAAATCTTAGTAGTCTTGAATGGAAAACCTATATATATCATCCAATGAGGGATACCTCAACCTTATCTTTGTTTATAAGAACCTTCTATATACCTCTTAATGGAGTTAATCAGATAAGAAGAAGAAGGAAATGAGAGTTTGAAGATATAAAATGTCCCCATCGTCCAGGAATACGTTGATGTATTTCTTGAGGAGTTACCCAAACCTAACCTGGAAAAAGAGGTAGAGTTATCCATTGAACTCATACTTAGATCCCATCCGATATCAAAGACCCCATATAGGATGAAAAATGTGGAGGTGGATGAGTTAATGAAACAACTCCAATATCATTTGGAGAAGATTTCTACATGACTATGTGTGTCTCCCTGGAGAGAACCTGTTCTATTTGTGAAGAATAAGGATGGATCGATGTGTCTTGGCCTTGATTATAGAGAACTGAATGGGATCACAGTAAAGAACAAATACCCTCTTCCAAGAATTGATTACTTATTTAACCAACTTCATGGGGATCAATTCTTCACAAAGAATGATCATCGATCTAATTATCATAAATTGAGGGTGAAGAAAGAATATATTCAAAAACTGCCTTCTGATCTAGTTATGGGAATTATGAGTTTGTTTTCATGCCCTTCAGACTGACTATGCACCTTCTATTTTTATGGATTTTACAAATAGAGTCTTTAAGGACAACCTTGAAAACCTTGTGGTAGTTTTATTGATGATATTCTGAGATATTCCAAAAGTTAAAAGGAGCATGGGGATTATCTAAGGGTTATTTTGCAAACTCTATGGAAGGGGAGGCTTTTTTGGATGTTCAGAAAATGTGAATTTTTGATACAGCAAGTTTCTTTATTAGGCCACATTATTTCCAATGAAGGAATCACAGTTGACCTTGCGAATAAAAAAGTTGTAGAAGAGTGGCCTCAGCCTACAATAATGACTAAGATTTGTGGTTTCCTTAGATTAGATGGATGTTATAAGAGGTTTGTGAAAAACATTTCACGACATTCTAAATCATTAACCAAGTTAACAAGAAATGGGGACAAGTTCATCTGGACAAAGGAGTGTGGAGAATGTTTTCAAGAGATGATGAATATATTTTTTGCTGCACCCGTGTTAAATCTGCCCTCATATGGAGAAGGAATCATTATTTATAGTGATGCATCTCTAAAAGGGCTTGGGTGAAACCTCATGAAAAATGACAAAAAAAATTATTATGTAACTCGATAGTTAAAGAATCATGAGAAGAATTACCCTACGCATGATCTGGAGCTGGCTACGGTCGTTTTTTGCACTGGTGAAATAGAGGCACTATATTTATGGGGAGAAATGTGATATATACATAGAACATCGATGTTTGAAATATATTTTTTACACAAAAGGAATGGAACATGAGATAGTGGAGATGGTTGGAAATTTTCAAAGACTGATTTTTTTTATTCATTGTCATCCCGGAAGAGCAAACAATGTCGCTGATGCATTAGGCAGGAAAGACCCAGTTGTTCTTTCAATGATGAGGATTCAAAGATATCCTTTTATAAATGACCATGTAAAGTGGGTTATGGGAATTATAATGGAAGGGAAATCATTAACCCTAACCCAAATGATTTCTCAGCCATCATTACTAGAGAATATCAAGAATGCTCATAAAGGAGATCCTTTGTTAAAGAGAAAGTTTGAGTTAGTGAATGATGGGTTGTTTACAGAGTTCAATATTGATCAAGAAGATATACTAAAATTTCATACAAGACTTTATGTTCCATCTATTCCAGAAATAAAGAATGCGCTGATGGATGAAACTCCTAGCTCTACTTTCTCTATACATCCGGGAAACACAAAAATTTATAGGGAGCTTCGTGGTTATTATTGGCGGGATAATATGAAAAGGGTTATTGTTGAATACAATTCATATTTCCTGGTATGTCAGAAAGTGAAAGCAGAGCGACAACTTCCTAAAGGGGTGTTGTGACCTCTACCCATACCAGCATGGAAGTGAGACAATATCACTATGGACTGAGTCACTGGTCTCCCGAGAACTTCCAAAGGGAACAATGTGATATGGGTTATTGTGCACCTTGTCACCAGGACTACCAATTTTATCTCCATTTGGGAAGATTTATCTCTTTATCAAATTGTAATGATTTACGTGAAGGAAGTGGTAAGGCTGCATGGAGTTCCACTTTCTATCGTTTATGATCATGATCCAAGGTTCACATAAAAATTATAGAGAATTCTTCAACAAGCTCTGAGAACTGAATTGAATTTCAGTACTTTCTATCACCCCCAAACTGATGGCCAATCTAAAAGGACTATTCAAACACTCGAGGATATGCTGAGAACATGCTCAATGAAATTTAAAGGAGGATAAGATCAACATCTCCCTTTAGTTAAGCTCTCTAACAACAACATCTTCCTCTCGAGCATTCAAATGGCACCCTATGAAGCTCTATAAGTTATGCTATGTAGAACACCTATTTTTGGCATGAATATTGTGATAGAAATATTCTTGGGACTGATCTTGTGCATGAGATGACAGAAAAATTCCATTCCATCCGACAACACATTAAGGCTGCGAAGAGTCAGCAAAAGAGCTATGCCGACAACCGTCGAAGGGACTTAGAGTTCGATGTTGGTGACAAAGTATTTCATTGAATTTCACCTTGTAATAGATTCATGAGGTTTGGGAAGAAAGTGAAACTCATCCATATGTACGTTGGCCCCTGTCAAATCCTTGATCACATAGGAGGAGTGGCCTATTGGCTTGCACTTCCTCCAAATCTTGAACAAGTAAATTATTTCTTCCACATATCACTCTTGATAAAGTACATACCTGACCCTTCACATGTAATAAATCTAGAGGTAGTACAATAGGAAAATGAATTATCTTATAAAGAGAATCCATTAAAGATCTTGGATCGTAGGGACAAAGTTTTACACAACAAGACTACCCACTTGGTTTAGGTGTTGTAGAGGAACCACAAATGCGAAGAAGCCACGTGGGAACCAGAGAAGTCTATGATGTAGAAGTACCCACACCATTTCTCTTCATAGGTTATGAGTTAAAATGTTGGGGATGAAATTTCTTAAGGGGGGAGAATGTTACAACTCAAACTTTTGAATAATATTTATTTCCTAAATTTGTGAGTTATTTCCAATTTACTCCAAAAAACTATATCCTTTAATTAATACAGTGATACCTTTGGGTTTCAACTGTTATATGACCATTGTTCAATATGACTGTTGGAAACAAAACTCTTAAAATTACAATTATTGTTTATGAATACAAGTGATCTTGGATAATTAATACCGAAAAAGCGTTGATGGCCTCATCTAGTAGACTCAGGCTATACGAAGCCCATCTATAAGATCTTGTGAAGTAATTATCATCACTTTACTCTAGAACAAGGCCAAGATGAGCATTATCATGTGAAGCTTGAACGGTATCACCTAATGGTGAAGTTCAAGCTGATAAAAATCACCACTCAGGAAATGTTTTCCGAGCCTCCCCTAGATTCAATCATCATAGAATACCTTACACTTTAGTCCTATGTAGGTGTTATGAGGGGCTATGTAATTAGGCCTTAGATACTTTTTGTAATCCCTTGGTATAAATAAAATTGTTATTTCTTATTATGGTAAAATTTTAGATTTTCAAATGTCTGGATATATATAGGATGAATATTATTGATGAATTTTATAAAAAGTGTATTTAAAATAATCATGTAAACTTTAAATAATTAACAATGTGAAATGATTTTAATAAGATCAAATTGGTTTTTAGTAAATAATAATGTATGAATAGTAATATACCTTTATGAATAGTAATGAATAGTAAATCTGTCAATAAATAGAAACATCACCCGTTAATAAATAAATACTATGTAGACATCTCAAATGTGAAAAAATGATCATAGTATATGTTTTTTTATTTTTCTATGTCATAAATAATTTATTTACAATTTTATAATTAATTTAATAATTTAAAATGGAAATGTATTTTCATAAAATATAATCATAAATTGTTACTTTATTGTCTTATGGTTATAAGATAATTTTATGGGACCTTGATTACATTTTTCAAGGTAGTACAAAATAAATTATAGTTTTAGAGTTCTTTTTATTGAATAAATACTGATTTTATTTAAAAATTAATTTAATAATTTATAAAAAATTATTATGATAAAATGGATTTCATTTTTGAATTTAGAGCATAGATATTAGGATAGGGAGAATTTATATTATTTTTATAAAATGTTTTTTGTCGGTGAATAAGGAAAATATTGTTTTGAGTATCGAGTGTTTAATGACATACATAATTATGTAATAATTATCTAATAATGATGAAATATCTCAGGTCGACTTGTGAATAGTAAGATATTCTATGAGTTGTCCCGTGTGGCCAAAACCATGGGAAAATACCATGGGCAAGCCCATGGTTTTTCAAATACCACTGATGAGATGTCCCTTGGAAATTAATTAATCATTCTCTAACATTTCTTATAAATACCAAGCCATTACCTCATTCATTTCATTCCAAAATCCTTATCAAAAAAATTATCTCCTTTTTACCTCCCATGGATTCCTCCCAAGGTTCCCTGAAGCACCCCAAGGTCCCAAGTTTCATGCTTTCGAAGTTACTCTTCAAGGTAACGGAACCTTTCACCCTCCTCTTTTAAGTCATGAATTTTTTTATGTTATGTCTTATAGTTTCCATTATATTATGTGGGGTTATGTTATTCTATATCTTTATTACTATGAATTTAATTTCCAATTTATGAAAGTCCTTTTCTCCTCTCATCAAACTATTTTTTCTAAATTGTAAGTGACAACATTAGGCTGCCAAATTTTCGTAAAAGAAATCCCATTTTCTCTTTTCTTTCAAGTTTCCTTTTTTGTGTGGTGTGTCATTCCACATCATGATATTATTTGTTTTGATTCTATACCCATACTGAAAATGATTCATTTATTAATGGTAAACCCTTTTCCCCTCAATTTTTATTTTTTTCTAAAACCATGTTATATAGTTGTTATTCTATAGAAATTTTGTCTCCAAATATATCTCTCTTTTTCTGATGAAATTCAATTGTTTTATTTGTCTGAATACCCAAATATATTTTCATTTCCAAAGGTAATCATCAAGAAATAATATTTATCTATTTTAGTCTGGAATCATAATAAATGAATCCCTCTTTCCTTTTCCTTGGGTTATAAAAGACATAACGATTGTGTTTCTAATGACTTTTAAAACATTACTATTCTGAAGTGAAACCCATTAAATTTACTCTCTATGGGTTATTTATGAAATGTTTTATTATGATCTATGTGGATTACATGAATATAAATAAATATTAATGGTGCACCCTGATATCACTCCAATGCATTGGGTAAAAAAATTATTATCTAGAAATGAAAAGTTTCACGATACCTTGGTGTATAAACTTGGTAATTTTTATGACACCTTGGGGATAAACCTTGGTGATATGTTAATGAATGTATAAATTAAATGTTGTAGCTAGATATTCATATTATGGTTAATGTTTTTTTCATTACGAAATGCCTATAATTCCATTGCTCATGTCTTTATTTTTTTCATCATGTTCTTATTGATATCAAAAGTAAACTGATTCCATTACTTTCCTTACTGGGCTTTCAGCTAACCATTTACTTTGATGTATGTATCAAGGTTATGAGATTCAGTAGTTTTACATTGGATGAACTTTTCAAGAGGAATTTCAAGGGGATTTAAAAGAGTTTTTTTATGTTTTCATGTATTTTGTTCTTGATTTCCAAGACAGTAGACATTAAAGGTCATCTGTTTGTAAACATTAATGAAAAGTTATTTTAAAACGGTGGTATGAGATAGTTGGTATCAAAGGAAAGTTTAGTTATTTATGAAAATTAGGATATGAAAACATTAGGATGAACCCTATAGAAAAGTTTAAATTTAGGAATACTTAATGGTATTTTGGTGAATATTGAGTAAGTGGTTTATCAAGAAAATACATCCCTGTCTGGATACGAGCAGGTATAGGAAGCTCTGGCACAGATGTATCTAGGAGTGAAAATATGAAAAGGAGTTTCGGGATAGACCCAGGGTATCTTGGTACACAAAAATTTTCCTTACTTCAATCTGGGTTATGACACTCTCGAGGGATATGTTTGGTTAATCATAAGCATTTTATGAATCATTATGAAATATTTTTAGAGAAATGTAATTGATTAAAGCATGATGTTTAAAGACATAAAAAAATTTATAGTTAAAAGGTTCATAAATGAAATAATCTTCTCACAATGGTTTTATTCTTTTAAAAAATTTCAAGCAATAGGATGAACCGTTAAAATGGTGACTGTAATGGACCATGCACTAACGGCTCTCTGATGGAATCTGAAATGAAAACATTCAAGAGAATGATGAACCAACTGACTCATGTAATGGAAAATAACTTGAATCAAGCTGAGATCCTGATTTTACCGTGAAGGGAACTACTTTATGTTGGATCATTTATCCATAAATGTCCACCAACCATTAGTGGATCTAATGACCCATTAATTAATAAATAGTGGATCATCTCTATTGAGAAGATATTTTCTGTGCTCCACTATAATGAGAAAGAAAAGGTTACCATGGATATTTATTTCCTAGAGGGAGAAGATGATCAGTGATGCGAACTGATTAAAAACACATGGCCTGGAGTAGAAGTTTAATATATGGAGTGGGAGGAGTTCATATGGATATTATTCAACAATTATTTCCCTCAATTGATGAGAACAATAATGGAGAAGGAGTTTCTCGAGCTAAAGAAAAAGGAGAATGAATCTATAGGAAACTACGAGATGAACATCACAATGATTTTATGTTACATTGCTATCCTTGTCAGGGACCCAAATGGTAAGGATTCTAGATTCTTTAGTGGATAGATACCAAATCTATGGAAGAATCTACCTAACCAAGATTATGATAGCTATGAGGAGATCATGCAAAGTGCGATGAAAGTCGAACAGAAGTTTGGTGAGACACAATGGTCTTATAAATAAATGAAAAGAAATGATTGATTGGATCCATGAAAATGGAGGAGCTTCAAACAGGGAAGAAGAGGAAGGAAATTACACATCCCATGTGTAATAATTATGGGAAGAAGCATTCAGGGAAAAGCCTTCTCGGGAGAGGGATGTGCTACAAGTGTGGTAGAGATGGCCATATTGTGCAGAATTGTCATAGTGAGGTAAAGAAACAAATTCCCAACACTAACGACAAAGGATAAATGATATATGCCCTACCTAATGTCCAATGATATAAGTGTGGACATCTTGGGAAATTTTCAAATCACTGTCCAAATCTGAGGGCATTGGAGGGGAATCACTATTAAAATAAGTAACAACCAAGGGAAGAAGTTCATACTTTTTCAATCAATACGGCCGAAGTTGAAGTGATAAATGTTGTGGTTGCAGTTACCCTTGTTTTTCTCTCAAATATAGCAAGTAAATTGTTTGTTTCTAGTTCTACCAATTCCATTATTTCCTCAATGTTTCCAAAGGATTTATAATCAACCTCTGATTTTCAAAATGTATAGTTATTAGTCAAGAATCATTGTGGGATTATCCATGCATCGTTAGTGTTTATAAACTCTAGTATTTACTTCAGTGAGCACAATATTATCACAAATCTATTAGTCATTCCCATTCTATAATTCGACATTATACTAGGGCTGGACTGGAAATGAAAGTATAATAGTGAGATCAAATACAAAAGAAAGGAAATCTCATTAGTCTTGAGTGGAAAATAAACATTTATCTTCCATGGAGAGTTATGTCAACATTATCTTTGTCTAGAATAACCTCCTATATCCTTCTTTATGTAGTTGATCGGTGAAGAAGAAGAAGTACATGAGAGTTTGAGGATAAAAATTTCCCCATCGTCCAGGAATACATTGATGTATTTCATGAGGAGTTACCCAGACCTACCCCAGAAATGGAGATAGAGTTCTCCATGGAACTCATACCTCAATCCCATCCGTTATTAAAGACCCCATAGAGGATGGAAAATGTGGAGTAGGAAGAGTTAAAGAAACAACTCCATGATATTTTGGAGAAGGGTTTCATCCTACTGAGTGTGTCTCCATGGGGAGAACTAGTTCTATTTGTGAAGAAGAAGGATGGATCGATGTAGCTATGCATTGATTATAGAGAAGTGAACGGGATCACAGTGAATAACAAATACCCTCTTCCAATAATTGATTACTTATTTGAGCAACTTCGTGGGGATCAATTCTTCTCTACGATTGATCTTCGATCTGGTTATCATCAATTGAGGGTGAAGAAATATGATATTTTGAAATCTGCCTTTCGATCAAGATATGGGCATTATGAATTTGTTGTTATGCCCTTCGGACTAACTAATGCACCTATTAATTTCATGGATTTGTTGAATATAGTCTTTACGGATTACCTTGATAATTTTGTGGTAGTTTTTATTGATGATATTCTGATATATTCCAAAAAACATGAGGAGAATGAGGATCATGTAAGGGTTATTTTGAAAACTCTACAGAAGGAGTGGATTTTTTGGATGTTCATCAAATTTGTATTCTGGTTATAGAATGTTTCTTTCTTGGGGCACATTGTTACCAATTAAGGAATAATAGTTGACCCTAAAAGGACAAAAGTTATAGGGGAGTGGCCTCAGGCAACAACAATAACAAAGATTCCATGTTTCCCTAAATTAGCTGGATATTATGGGTGGTTTGTGAAAAACATTTAACTACTTTCAAATCCATTAACCAGGTTAACTCATAAAGGGGTCAATTTAATCTTTAAAAAGGATTGTGAGGATAGTTTCCAAGAGCTCATGAAGAGATTAGTTACTGCACCCATGTTAAAGTTTCCCTCATGTGGATCAGGATTCGTTATTTATAGCAATGAATCTCTAAAAGTTATTGGGTGAAACCCCATGAAAAATGATAATTTCATTGGTTATGTATCTCTATAGTTTAAGACTCATGAGAAGAACTATCCTACGCATGATCTGGAGCTTGATATGGTCGTTTTTTCTCTGAAGATATGGATACACTATCTTTATGGGGAAAATGTGATATATACACAAACCATCAATGTTTGAAGTATATTTTCACACAAAAGGAATTGAACCCGAGACATAGGATATTGTTGGAACTTCTCAGTGACTATGATTGTTCTATTAATTATCATCCCAGAAGAGCAAACAAAGTCACTAATTCATTATGCAGGAAAGACCCATTTGTTCTTTCATGATGAGGATTAAAAGAGATCCTTTGATCAATTACCTATTAAATCTATATTTGGGAATTATTAGGGAAGGGTCATCATCAACCCTAACCCAAATGATTTCTCAACAATCATTACTAGAGATGATCAAGAAAGCTCATAAATGATATACTTTAATACAGAAGATGTTTGAGGCTATAAAGGATGGGATGTTTCCTGAGTGCAATATTTATCTAGAAGGTTTATTGAAATTTACTAAAATACTATGTGTTCTATCTATTACGGAAATAAAGAATAAGCTAATGGATGACCGTCATAGCTCTAAATTCTCTATACATCTTGGAATCATAAAAATGTATAGGGATATTAATGATCATTATTGGTGGGATAATATTAAAAGAGAGATTGCTAACTACAATTCAAGGTTCCTAGTATGTCAGCATGTGAATGTAGAGCCACAGCTTCTTAAAGGGGTATTGAAACCACTACACATACCAACGTGGAAGTGAGACAACATCCCTATGGACTTTGTCATTGTTCTCACAAGAAAATCCAAAGGGAATAATGCGATATGGGTTATTGTGGACCATCTCACCAAGACTTCCCATTTAATCTCCATTCATGAAGATTTATCTCTTAATAAAATTCCCAGGATTTATGTAAAGGAAGTGATTAGGCTGCATGGAGTTCCCCTTTCTATCGTATATGATTGTGATCCGAGGTTCACATCAAAATTCTGGAGAAGTATTCAAAATGCTATGAGAACAAAATTCAATTTCAGTACAACCTATCACCCCAAATTTGATGGAAAATATGAATAAAATATACAAAAACTCACGGATATGATGATAACATGCTCAATGGAATTTAAAACATGGATGGGATCAACAACTCCCTTTAGTTGAGTTCTCTTAAAATAACATCTTCCACTCGAGCAATTAAATTTCACCATATGAAGCTATATATGCTAAGAGATGTTGAACTCCTACTTGTTGGCGTGAAGGTGGGGAGAGAAAGTTTCTTGGGCCTGATATCGTGCATGAGGTGATAGAAAAAGTCCATGCCATCCAACAACACATTAATGCTGCTCAGAGTCAACAAAAGAGATATGGTGACAACCGTCAATGGGAATTTGAGTTTGATGTTAGTGAAAAAATATTTCTTTGAATTTCACCTTCCAGGAGAGTCATGAGGTTTGCAATGAAAGGGAGGCTCAGACCTAGGTACATTGGCCCCTATGAAATCATTGATTACATAGGAGATGTGGCCTATGGACTTTCACTTCATCCAAATCTATCACATGTTCATGATGTCTTCAACGTATATCTCTTGAATAAGTACATACTTGATCCTTCACATGTACTAAATCAAAAGGTGGTACAAATGGAACATGACTTCTCTTATGGGGAGAATCCAGGGGAGATCTTGGATCAATGATACAAGGTTCTATGAAACAGGACTACCCACCTGGTTAAGGTTTTGTGGAGGAACCACAAATGCGAAGAAGCCATGTGGGAACCAAAGGAGTCTATGAGGCATAAGTACCCCCCACCTTTTCACTTCTTAGGGTATGATTAAAAATTTCAGGGAAGAAATTTCTTAGAGGGGTATGAATGTAACGACCCAAATTTTTGAAAAATATTAGTTTCCTAAATTTTTGTGTTATTTCATTTTATACTCTACAAAACAATATCCATGAATTAATGAAGTGATATCATTGGTTTTTTACTATTATATTACCATTGGTCAATATGACTATTGGAAACTAAACTCGTAACTTTAAAATTATTTTTCATGAATAAATGTGATCTTGGTTAATTAATACAGAAAGAAGAGTCGATGAATTCATCTAGTAGACTCGTTTCATATGAAGCCCATCTGTCAGAAATTGGGAAAGAGGTAGCATGTCTGTGATTTGCTCTGGACCATGGAAAAGTAGAGCTTCAACATGTAAATCTATAATTGAATCACTTAAGGGAGAAGTTCAAACTGATAGAAATCACCACTCTAGTAACGTTGTCCTAACCGCCCCATGATTCAATCATAATAGCATTCCTTACGTTTAATTCCTATGAAGTTGTTATAAGGGGCTATGTAATGAGGCCTTAGATATTTTTTGTAATCTCTTGGTAGAAATAAAATTTTATTTCTTATTATGGTAAAATTTGTGATTTTCAAATGTCCAGATAAATATACAATGAATATTATTTATGAATTTTCTAAAAAGGGTATTTTAAAATATTCATGAAAACTTTAAATAATTAATAATGTGAAATTATTTTCAAAAAAATGGTCTTCTACAGTTGTGATCAGTAAGAAATTTAAAGTCTAATTAGATCAACTTGATTTTTAATAAATAGTAAATTATGAATAGTAACATACACTTTTGAATATCAATGAATTGTAAATCGGCCAAAAAAAGAGAACCTTCATCCATGAATGTATAAAAAAAATAGACATATTAAAAGTGAGAAATACATCATAGCATATGTTTTTTAATTTTTGTATGTAATAAATAATTTATTTACAATTTTATAATTAATTTAATAATTTAAATTGGAAATTTAATTTGATTAAATATAATAATAAATTGTTACTTTATTTTCCTATGGTTATGCGATAATTTTATGAGCCCTTGATTACTTTTTCATGGTATTAAAAAATAAGTTATAGTTTTAGAGTTGGTTTTTTGTATATATAATGATTTTAAATAAAAATAAAATTAAAAAATATTTAAAAAATATATTTTCATAAATTTGAGTTCATTTTTGAATTTAGAGCATTGATATTAGGTTATGGAAAATTTATGATATTTTTATAAAATGTTTTGTTTTTCGATGAATAGTGAAAATAACATTTTGACTTTCTACTATTTAAAGACATTAACAATGTTGTAATAATGATTTAATCATTCTTGTAGACTTTTTTATTGTAATATATTCTATTAGGTGTCCCAAGTGTACAATACAATGGGAAAATACCATGGGTAAGCCAATGGTTTTGCATATACCACCGATGAGGTGTCGATTGCAAATTAATTAAATATTCCCTCACTTTTCCTATAAATAACAAGCCATTACCTCATTTATTTCATTCCTAAATCCTCCACAATTTCATTATATATTTTTTACCTATAAAAGAGTCCTCCCCAGGTTCCATCAATCCCCCAAGGTCCCAACCTTCAAGCTTTCGAAGTTACTCTTCAAGGTAAGGGAACCTTTCACCCTCCTCTATTAAGTCATTCTTCCTTTATGTTATGTATTATAATTTCCATTTCATTATTTTTGGGTATGTTCTTATATATATTTATTACTTTCTATTTCATTTCCAATTTAGGGGAGTCCTTTTCCGCTATCATCAACTTATTTTTTCTGAATTATATGCGACCTTGTTAGGCTGCCGAATTTTCGTAAAAGAAATCGCATTTTCGCTTTTCTTTCTAGTTTACTTTTCATGTGGAGTTTCATTCCACACCATGATATTATCTCTTTTTATTATGTTCCTATACTTTAAATGATTCATTTATTGATGAGAGACCCTTTTCCCCTCAATTTTTGTTTGTTTTCTAAGACCATGTTATATAGCCGTTATGCAGTAGAAATTTTGTCTCAAAATGTATCTCTCTATTTCTCAAGAAATTCTATTATTTTAGTTATCTGAATACCCATATATATTTTCTTTTCCAGTTTTATTAATCAAGAAATAAAATTTATCTATTTTATTTTGGATTCTACATACATGAAACCCTCTTTCTTTTTTCAAGGGTTATAAAAGGCATAACGATCATGTTTTTAATCACTTTTAATATGTCACAATTTTGATGTGAAACCCATTAATTTTACTCTATATGGGTTATTTATGAAATGTTGGATTATTATATATGTGGATCACATGAATATAAAGGCATATTAAGGGTTCTCTCTAATAGCGCTATAATTCATTGGGTAAAATTTTTTATCTCTATGGATGACAAGTTTCACAATACCTTGGATAATTACCTTGGTAATTTTTATGAAACCATGGGGATGAACCTTAGTGATATATTCATGAATGTCTAAATTAAAGGTTTTATCCACATATTCATGTTATGTTTCATGTTATTTTCATTATGAAATGTCTCTACTTCCTTTCTCATGTCATTATGTTTTCATCAAATTCTTATTGATATCACAAGTAAACTAATTACATACCTTTCCTTACTAGGATTTTCGCTCACCCTTTGCTTTGAAGTATGTCTCCAGGTTATGAGATGCAGTATTTAACCATAGGATTAAATTTTCAATAATATTTCCAAGTGTATTTAACATATTGTTTTATGTTTTCATGTATTTTGTTCATGATTTCCAAGACATTATACTTTAAAGGTCCCTTGATTGTAAAATGCAATGAAATGTTATGTTAAAAAGGCAGGATACTATAAGATGGAGAAGATCATTCAGGTTCTGGAGGATATGTTGAGATCTTGTATATTGGACTTTGGTCTCTTTTGGGAGGACCACCTACCACTGGTGGAGATTGCGTACAACAACAGCTGCACTACACCATTGGTATGGCCCTAGTGAACGGTTTATATGGGAGCCCATGTCAGTCAACATTTTGATGGACCTACCCTGTATTGTTATCCCTTGTGGGTCCAGAGTTGGTGAGAGCTACCATAGAGAAGGTTCAGATCATCCAGGAGTAGATGAACATATTATAGATCCAGCAGAAGTCTTATGCTGATAGGCAAAAGAGACATCTAGATTTGGTAGAACAAGACCACCTCTTTCGACGGGTCTCACCTCGACGAGGGATACAAGGATTTGGCTGAGGCAGCAAGTTATCTCCTAGATTCATCGAACCTATCGAGATACTGTGCAGAGTTGGTGAGGTGGATTACCACCTAAATCTATGAACGCAGTTGCCCTAGGTACATGATGACTTCCACGTGTCACAGCTAAAGAGGAATGTGTATGAACCATCACACGTCATCGACTAGGTCAAGCTAGACATTGATGATGGATTAGACCTTGATGAGTACTCTATGTAGATTGGGGATCGGTAGGAGAGGATCCATCGTGGGAGATCAATTCCATTGGTGTGCATCTGGTGGTAGCATGGGAATATTCAGGAGAAAACTAGGTAGCGGGAGGCTCTAATCTATGCCTAGTACCTGCATTTTTTGAGTAGCCTTGTTTTTTATTTTTAGAGACGGAAATCCCCAATGTGGGGGGAATTTAATGTCTCTTGTTTTCTATTTATAATTTTTAAATATTATATAGAAGTATTTTGAGAATATAAATTTCGACGGTGTGCAATTTTGAGGCTCGGAGTGCATGAAATAAAAGTTTGAAATAAATTAAAAATTTTAAAAGCGGGCATGAGATGTTTTCCTGTAAAAGTGGAATGACTTTTAACCGATTGCTTGGAGTAGAAATGTGAGGGCACCATTGCATTCAGAGAAGTGACTTTAACTTATACAGGACCAAACATCAACTATTGTGTGTCAACTGCAAGGGTTAGTTTTTGGTCATTTTAATTGAAATAAAATAAACTAATAATTTATTTTATTTAAAATGTTTTCTTTTTTAAAGGGACCTAATCCTCCACTATTAATACATTCTTACATAAATTTCATAGGTTTAGCCTCATAATCCTCCAAATTTTGGATTTTCCATTGGATCTTTGGAGTTGAACCGGTTGGAAAACGACGACGATGCGATCAATAGACACATCCCAGATTCGACTAACCAAACCAACGAACATGACACGTCGATCATTTTTAATCCTAACTGAGTTTAGGGTTTTTGATTTTGATTTATTTCTTCTCTGTTCATTGATTAAATGAAGAATGCGGATCAACCCACGAACAGGTTGATCCACAGATCTTACGTTCTTGAAGGAGGGTTATTATTTTCTATTTCTTTGAGGTTTTTGATTTGGGAATTGAATTTATAATTATATATGGGTTTTTTTTATTCTCCCTGTTTAATCCTTCTAACGGGAGCAGATCAACGTTTTGGAAAATGATAGTGGAGGTTTATTCCTCAAATTGTATTATTTGATTTCTTCCTTCTATAAACCCTGTGTTCTCTGTGGGGTTATTAAAAATGGATCATTATGTGTCTGTTTCATGACGCAATGATCAAAAATTTGAGATTCGACATCATGATGACCCAACGGAGGTGTGATTACAATGGCGGACGACGAATTGTCTCAGATCGGGAGAGACCGTTCATCGAGCATTCTTCACGCGAGTGGATTGAAACACATTTTCGGGGCCGATCAGAGGACCAAACACAATTGAGGTGACTCAGGACATCATGGTAACATTAATCATCAATTTTCATGGAAAACGGGAAGCCAGATCGAAGACCATAAGAGTACCGAGGCATAGTAGAGTAGGTTCATGATTCCATAAATTTCCAGAACACATGGCGTGTATCCTAAAAAACAGTTCCTGGGTCTCACTAAGTGATTTTTAGGGTTTAAAGATGTGTGAGGTCATGAAACATTGTGTTCTTAAAATATCACGGCATTTTAGTCCTTATACAGGACTCATCATGTATCCTAGGTGATACACGGACATGGGGTGGGGTACACAGCCATGTACTCCACCACACAGCCATTTGAGGCCAGTAATGCTGGTCACCCCAGGTGCTTCTTACACTGGTTGGCATACATGTGTTGAGGATGTGTACGAGCACACCACTAGTGCACATAGAGTTGATAGCAGATACTTTGACACGATATGTGGTCCTTTCTACATGACGTGTAGTTCCGTTTTACACGACAAGCCTTACGACATGAGCTATTGTACACAGGTAGTACCTATGGATAGAAGAGAAGGCGTGTGACACTTCTACACATTATGTACTTCTCAGTACAGGGCATGATATTATTTTCCATTGTATCTCGGACATGTTTAGTTTCGGTTAGTGCCCCTTTTTTATCATCCCCCTAAAGGTCAAGTATCATTTGCTTCTACATGAGTATGAACCCTTCTACATGAAATTTCGAGATAAAGTCAGGTATCCTCCGAGAGTCTTAGAGTAAGATCTTAAATCCATTCTTGACCCTATGTAAATTCAGGTATAAATAAGAATACTCTTACAGGACACTGATCCTCTACATATCATGTCATTCCGGTTGAGTGACGGTATCCGCCAAGGACTTAGATGTGATGTTCATCTATGTATCATGATCTTTCCTCACTCAGGAGTGTATTCTCTTAGATTAAGTGTATTTATCTCTCATGAATTTTCCCGACAAACTGTACTTCTTAGATGAGAATTATTAGATATATCAGACTCTTGAATTTAGTTCTCTTGGATGAGCGCTTTGTGGAATCTTCAAACTAAATCCCTAGCTTGGGTATATGGTTGGTGAACTTTCTCTTGACTGTGGGTTTGGGTTTTGAGTATATATGGATTGTGTTACTATTTATATATGTTCATTAGAAATATATTTTGTAGATCTAATAGTACCTTTCCATTTTGTATTACTTTGTGGTTTTCGGGATCTTCTACTGAGTATTGTCATACTCACCCCTGCATGGGATTTGTCCTCATGAATCGTATCTTGTACAGGGAAGAAGCCTTTTGACGAAGTCCAGGGCGGACTAGGACATGACTAAGCTTTTTGAGTTCCCTACTGGCTGAGGTGTTCATACAGATATGAAAAACAGTCTCAGAACTTCATTTTCCTTAAAGGTTGGTCTTTCTAGTTTCCAAACTCTTGTTTTTGGTCGGATTTTATTCTGGTGCACTTTACTTTCAGTACATTACATTTTTTCATACTCTCTTGGTTGGGATTAGTTGTATTCATGCATTTTGAATCATGTTAGTTATTAAATTTCAGCATTTGGGTCCTTCGAGATGTTTTCATGTGTACAGGTACTTAGGCAATGCCTCCCATGTTAGTGATTTACTTACTCGGTGCTAGTCAACAGCCCCTGGCCTATTAGAGGCGGGCTTGGGGATTCGTGACACGGGCCCCACTAGGATGAGTCATGGAAATTGTATATATTTTTTTATAAAATCTATATTATGTTATAATAAGTATATATAGATATTATTTCCATCATTATATCAATGCATGTTATATGGTGTTGAAAACATGTTACACCACAATGTGAAGACGGTAAGCCGCACATACATGCCCGTAGTGGTTTCATTTTTCATAGGATGGATAAAAGGTGTAATATGGGTTTTTAATAACCATAATAATATCGTAGAATATAATTAATTCAAGATTTATTAATTTATAATGCAAATAGATTGGGAATAGAAATAAGAAGAAGAAATAAATTGAATGAATCTGTACAATTGATTACCACTTATTCAACATGCTCCCTCTAAATCTCCTACTAAAAGAACTTAAGTTAGTCTTTTGAGAAGAATAGAACCACTAGAATGTTCCTAGGGATGTTTGGAAGGGATATTTGAAGGGTTTGTATGAACATTATGTCTCAATTTGTAGTTAATAGGTGAGGGGTATGGTTTCCTTTTATAATTGAGGTGAGGGGATCTATTGGAAACTCCAAAATTTTAAAATTATAATAAAATGAAACAACATCCAAGAAACTAAATAATTTACTTATTTAAAATATGAGATGAGATAAATTTGTAATATCCTCACCAAATTATTTTTAAATTTGTTTTTATTTTATTTAAAAACACATCATTTTGTTTACCCGATATTTTGTCATTAAATTTTAAGTAGGGTAACAAAATGTTCAATATTAAAATAGTTCCATTTTTTATTATTTGATTTCAATTAGACCATAAATCAAAAATATAAATTTTTTAGTATTTATTTATAATTTTATATTTTTGAATATATTTAATTATTTTTAAACAATTCAAAAAAACATTATTTTGACCAAAAATAAATTGTGTCAATTTTGATAATATTTATATAATTGATTTTTAAATAATATAATGTTAAGATGTTATACACAAACCAAATATTTAATTAAATCTATAATGGTTCAATATAATATATAAAATTCATTGGATATATTAATTATCACAAATTAAATTTATTTTAATATTTTTAAAAACATTAATATTATATTTCCCTTAATAAAATAATTAATACATCTATTTTTTTAATTATTTAATATACATATTTGTTGGGTAAAAATTAAAAATAAAATAAGATAATGAATTTAATTAATCTTGTATTCATAAGAATTGTTATATTTGAACTTATCACCTCAAAATTCCCACAATAAAAAATGTTATATTTATAAAAACAAGATTGTGAAAACAATAACATCAAATTAATTAAAATATTATAAGTGTCATAATATTTTCAATATGGATCCCAATGGTCAAAAACTCAACCCATGGATGATTTCAGTAGAGATATACTTGACTAATATGATTTAGTCATGTGTTTTTATCTTTTATAGGTTATTAACATTTTAAAAAATATTTTTTAATTGATTTTTCATCAATTTAATAATTTATTTATAAACAATGTATAAGATTTAATTGTTATTATTTATATCTTAAAAATTAAAAATAAATTATCCTAATAAATAACAAAATTTATATTTCAAATCACCATTTATAGTAAAATTTAGCTTTTGTATAACCTTATTGTAAAAATTATTGTTTTATTAACATTTTAGTAAGACATGTTTTATCTTTTCTTTAAATAAAATATATTAAATATTTAAATCTCATCCATGTGGCTTATAGAGGGTATCATTTCGACCGAATTATGTTTTTGGACAAAAATTACTCATCCAATCATATAATGAAAAGTGTAAAGGTAATTTCATAATAATATATTTACCCTTAATTATCTAATTTACCTTTTTACCAGATTAATAAAAATTACAGAGGATACTATTCATAATGCCTAAAATAAAAGAATTATATTTAAATAATTTGGACAAGATTATTCCAAATATATAATAAATTTTTAAAAAACTCAAAACATAAAATTTTCAGTAATTAATTTAAAATTAATCCAGTTGTTAGAATGAAAATGAGTTTTAAAAGAAAAATCATTAAAAAAGATTGAAATTTTTTACATCAAAATTAATTGTAAATATGACACCCCGGCCCTGGTAGCCCGGAGCCGGTGCCATGGTTATGGTGTGTAATTTTATTTCATACAGACGAAACAAATAAGTTACACATCATAACGCTGGAGGAGGAACTTTCTGGTTTAGATCCTGGAGAATCAGAGACAACAGCTTTGCTTCTTTATCGCTGAGCTAAGAACAAAAATCCAAGACTTGGAAAGGCTCTATCAACCTATAAAAAAAATTTAACAAAAAACGTAGGGTGAGCATTGAAATACTCAGTAAAGGGTTTTTGAAAATAAATACAGCCTTTGAAAACTACTTTGAAAATACTTTTCCATAATTAAAATGTTTTCTTAAAGGAAAAATACAATACGAAACAAAAGTTGATGTAACACAGTTAAAGCACTTCATACATATACACTAGAACACTTAGCTGAAACCCACTTAATAGACAGGATAAGCATGTTAATAAAAAGGCATGGGTTATACTAAGTAAAGTGTCCATAAACAAGAAAGGTTTGCATGAACAACAAAGTGTAAACATCATCAGAGTCACGCACAAGAGCATTATCTAAAAAAGAACACATCATGACATGATAAATGTAATGCAACATTTGTAATAAAATTCTGGAAAAGAAAATTGGACATGCATCAACATTGCCATATCATAAGTCTTGTGTTTTTTTTTTGAATCTGATACTCATAGGTAAGGTTCTATCACCAAGGATATTCCTCTAGTCGGAGTAATCACTTGGTTGGTCATAAGCTAAGAAATGTATGCTGAAGGACTCATGGTCTCTGTGTCAAGGCCTTGTGCCATGACCTAGAGGTAAAAACCCAATCTGACTGTCTCGAGAACTATCGATGCATCGAGGAGCTTACTTTTACCGGTCTCCAACCCGGAGGGCTTACTTTAACCAGTGCCCAGCCTGGAGGGTTTTCTTCTTACTGGACCCCATTCCGGGTAGTCCCATACATTTCCCACATGTTGATATGGTCAGATATTCAAGCTGTCCCATACCACTTTGAATATTTAATTTTCATTTCATATTACCCAAGGTGTCCCATACCACATTGGGTAATACCATTCTCAATTCTCATTACCCAAGGTGTCCCATACCACTTTGGGTAATTTAGTTCTTAGTTCATTATCATGTTGATTCATATGCATGATTAATATGAATAAGGTAACAATTATATAATTGGTTTACAAATACATGATATGACAGATAAAAATTGAAAATATGGAATAAAAGTAGGCATGGTTAAGCAAGCATACTATGTGCATAGAACAATTATTTAAGCACATAAAATGATGAATGTGTGAGATTTGCTCCCAAGGGGTATTATATGATGAGTTTCTAAAATTCCAGTACATGGAAATGAACTACTTGGCATTAACTATTGTTCTTCACAAGTCATTGTACTTGCATCAAATCTCCATCCACTAATAATTATTACGGCATGCTTGGTATAAAAATAATAAACACTTGCAATCTTTAAAATTCCAACACTTGGAAATAAACAACTTTAAATAAAATACTTGTCATTAATTATCGTTCTTCACTGGTCATAGAATTTGCAGTTACACTCTGCTCAATAAAAATCACTGCAGTGAGTTTAGTATAAAAATAATAGAGGATTTCTACATATTAACATAACCCTTAAATCCCTATCCTTTTAATATAAGTTTAAAACAGGCATAAGCATATCCTTTAAAAAAACACAAATCATTTCAAGGGCAACATTAGTCAAGTTCATTGGTGTACCCTTAGACGCAAAAATATAAAACAGCATAGGCAAGCACTAAAATCCTACATGCATAAAAATATTAATAACCATTTCCTGAAACTAGGGTTTCAGATATTAATCTTAAAAACACATACATACATAGGGATATATACACAAAGTATATATATAGGTTTTCTCATAAAATAAACATGGTTCACTTAAAATCAGAAAACCTCTAACTACTTATCACTTATTCAGTTTTAAAAAAAAAATCAGAACCTTATGGGGGTTTAAATGTTCATGAACTAAAAATACATAAACATATAAAAATTTTGTTTTTAACTATAACATAATTGTACTTAAACCAAAGTCCAAGTTTGCATCAAAAATATTCTTCTAAGATAAGTATTCATCTCTTAAAAATCAAAATCAATTTCCATTCCAATACATAACCTTATATAAATATATAGTTATATATATAAGGCATACATAAAGATCATACCTGTTAGTAATTTATTTATTTTTTTAAAAGACCATTTCCAAATGTATAATTCCTAATTTAAAATACTGAATTATATGGAAATATTAGAAATAGATTTTTTATGGTTACCTATATATATAAGTGTATACTTAAACACCCGAAAATATTTATATAAGTTAAGTAATGGTTTTTCTTAAAAGAAAACCCCTTCATAACTACCCTTATATAAATACTTAAATAAATAATAATAATAAACAATCTCCTTGGAATCCCTTAAACTAGAAGAGGTTAAGGGGGTATACCTAAACATATATAAATTTATATGTATATGTATATATTGTATCAAAAGGGTTATATAAACAAAACTCAAAGGAAGGAAACACCCTTAAATATTTTTAGTAAAAAGAAAAGGTACCATTTTCTAAGCCATACACTATGTCTTCAAAAGAGGAGAGTCACGGTGCCTATACTGAATATATATAAGTATATATAAACATATCGTATACCCATGTATAGGCAGTGTGTGTGTGTGTGTTGGGTTTTCAAATTATAAGGAGGTGGGGAATCCTCTATGTTTGTAGACACGAAGGAAAACCCCCTTAGAAGCCCTCTGCTTGCTTAGAGTGGAAAGTATGGGAAGCATATACCTGTAAAAATAATCCGTATATATATATATATATATATATATATATATATATATATATATATATTGCAGGTATATATAAGTGTAACGAGGAGCATGGGTAGGTTTTGAAAAAAAACGCATAAGCATGGAACCCTTACAGCTTAAGGAAGGAGCTCACCGTGGAGGGAGTCTTGCTGGTCTTGCTAGAGAGGTCGGGAGGAGTTTGGGTGCAGGAGGTAGTCCGTGAGGAGAGGGCTTAAGTAGGGGTTTTGGTGCACCTAAAAGGGTTCGATATAGGAGTTAGGCCGAGCCTACGGTGTCCTAGGATGGTGGGTGTGCGAGGTCAACATAAACAGTGGAGAAGGAGGCGTCCTCGGCAAACCAGTTGCTGGTTCGCGGGACCCCGATGTGAGGTAGAAGACGACGGGAATAACAGTAAAAAAAACACGCGACGGATGGGATCTGTCCTAGGTGAGATCAGACGGTTTAGGTTAAATAGAATGAAACGAGTGTAAAAAAAACTTCAGCGGATGGGATCCTACTCGGCGAGATCGGACGGATGCGGTGTAATGAGTGTTTTAAAAAAACATCAACGGTCGGGATCCGACCTTGGCGAGATCGGACGGTCGAGGCGATCGCGCGGGGTTGGGTTTAACCGTAGGAGGCCTGGGTCACGCGATTGGAAGAAAATAGATAAAAAACAATATAATAAATGTTAAAACAATATTAAACCAGGATGTTATAATTTGAATTTGTATAGAATTAAATAAGTACTCATAATTTTCAAATCCAAGAACCCCAATTTAGTTTATGTAAAAAAAAGAAAACAAGATACTATTTGATATAATAATTTTTTAAAAGATAAATATTTCATACTAAACATTTATAACTACTAGGATCTTATAACCATTAAAATCCAATTTATAACATACTTCACTTGTTGATTTATAAAATTATGTTTAAAAGACCCGTAGTTTTTCTCTAATTCAAAACACATAGTTTTAGAGATCCAATAAGATACATTTTTCAATTAATACAGATACCGCTGTAGACAAGATGTTCGACACATTTTAAAATACTATGTTTTCCACCATATAAATATCATCATGTTTTAAAAAAATCAAAATAGATTCATTTCCAAGGATAATATTTTATTTTAATACTCGAAGATATAATTCTAATATTTCGTACTTATTAATATATTGAAATACCATAATATTATAAAAGCGTTATAAAGACCAAATTTTTATAAAAAGATGTACTTTATCCATTGGAACCCAACGGTCATATAACAGTCATATTCCCTTAGAGGTCCATTATAAAAGCAAGGGGTAGGATGTTTTACATTTTCAAAACACCAGACCCTTGGCAGATGGTTCTCCTCATACCACTGGTGCTGAGTGCGTGCGCGGTGGTTCTGGCTGTTATATTTTTCACACTGATGGACCCTGAAGACGACGACTACCCGATTACCCATGTTGTGATTCTCAGTAGTCTTGATGTGGCCATGTTAGGTCTTGTGCACGGTACTTTCAATTAGATGGGTCTTGTTGTAATGTATCTTTTAAATATATAATAGTTTATCGTATTCTTCATGTTTGATTTCCATTCGAATTATTTATCAGCACACAAAGCATAAAATAAAATAAAACAAGAGACATCATTAAAAGCATAACATTGTTCACTTGGACCAATTTATAAAACCTGGGGTGTCACATTATCCCCCTCTTAAAAGAATTGTGTCCTCGCAATTTGATCAGTGTACATACACTGACTTACTCACACAACTTCTATGACACCCTTGGTGATGTCCCTCTACCTCCACCGCCCATGAAAGAAGTTACTATTCAACTCAATCCCCAGGGCAGAACAAAGCTTGTGGGTCTCCTCTTCCCAAATACATTTTTGGAAAAGTGGATCGTGGTTGAAACCAAGCTCCCGTTTGATACAGGTGTTTTTCCAGAGATGGGAACGAGTGACATCAAGCATCGCAATATCCTCTTGGATTTGGTTCCTAAAGATCTCTCGAACCACTTCATAACTGAAGGATTTGATGAAAGATCCAAAATCACAGAGCTCCCCAAGCATGCTGAAGCACGGGATTTGGTACATAAAGACTGCGCGGAAGTCCAACTCCTTTGCATCTTCTCCGAAGGCCGTGAAGGCCAAACATTTATTATTCATGGTGAAACACAGGAAGATTCCCTCATAGTACTTCCCTTTCTTTTTATAATTCTCGAACAGCACACTGTCCATTTGGTTATACACAACTTCCGACCCTCAGAAGATTCGAAGGACATTCGAGCTTTTCGATATTTCATAGAGGGTTTTGCACATGAGTCGTAAGTTAACAAAAGGTTGGTAGCTTGTTGAGCAGGATTTTTCTACAATATTCTCTATGATCTCTGTAGGGAGAGTCAAGAGTCTAGGCGTGGTTCGCTGTCTTGCCATCTAAGAAGCTTAAAAACAAACCCTACTTAGTAAAACATTATTTATGTTTTTATGTTGTCTTAATTTTCCAGGGTTGCCTAAACCATGCCTCTGATACCAACTATGACACCCCGACCCCGATAGCCCGGATCCGGTGCCATGGTTATGGTGTGTAATTTTATTTCATACAGACAAAACAAATAAGTTACACATCATAAAGCTGGAGGAGGAACTTTCTGGTTTAGATCCTGGAGAATCAGAGACAACAGCTTTGCTTCTTTATCGCTGAGCTAAGAATAAAAATCCAAGACTTGGAAATGCTCTATCAACCTGTAAAAAAAATTTTAACAAAAAACGTAGGGTGAGCATTGAAATACTCAGTAAGGGGTTTTTGAAAATAAATACAGCCTTTGAAAACTACTTTGAAAATACTTTTCCACTATATGACTTTAAACTGTATCATGCCCTATGATTCAATAATTGGATTCCTCTTATTTCAAATAAGATATGCATTATTTTATTAGAATAATAGGCCTCATTCCGTGATTATTGTGGTGTAATTTCAAGAGAATTGGAACCTTTTCGAGCATTCCATCACTCCACCTCATGCTTCGTGTGTCCTTGATTTGGATATTCATCAGCATTCATGTCTGAAGGGACCCACTAATGGCCTAGTCCCATGCTGATTCAAATCACATACCATTATTGGCCAATGCCCTGAATGAATTTGGATGACACTTCGTGTTTGGACCCGTGATTTGAATACGTTCACCAGATGGACCTCGTTTGATTGTTTCCATCCCAGGAAAATGAGATGTGGATGATGCATTTTGAATATGGTCATTAGTTATCTCCCTTCATATTACAGCCATTATTTTTTTATGAATGTTGGATATATGATTCACACTGTTCATATCTGTTTGTTCATACTGATTCCAAAGCCCTTGGCGTTATCATGTTTGTGCACTAGCACATTGGTGTAGACCCAAATTATATGCCTCAACAAACCAGTGACTTTGGATACCCTTATTGTTAGACATGAGAAAAACATAATTGTATTCTTCCTTGTGTGATCCCCATTAACCATTACCTCCCCTAAGTGGAACATTGGCTTCTTCCATTTCTAAGTCACATTCACCATTTCCTCTCCTTAGTGGCACCTGATAACTTTCATTTGTAATCCCCATTCACCATTTTCGCTCCTAAGTGGTACAGAAGCTACATCCATGCGTAAGCCTCATTCACCGCTGTCACTCCTTAGTGGAACCCAGGTAGCTTCCATGTATAAGAATCATTGATAATTGTCACCCTTAAGTGATACTTGGGTAACTTCCATGAGTAAGACCTATACATCATTACCGCTCATTAGCGGCACCCATGATGCATCCATGCGTAAGCCCCATTCACCATTTTCGCTCTTAAGTGGCTCATAGGCAGCTTCCAGGAATAATCCCCATCCATCATTTCCAGTCCTCAGCAGTACCCAGGATGCTAACCATGCGAAAACTCATCCATCATTGCTGCTCCAAATTTCCAGCTAGGAAACTAACCATGTGTAAGTTCCATCCACCATTTTCGCTCCATTACAGTACCCGAGAAACTTCCATCGGTAATCCCCATCCACCATTGCTACATCTTAGTGGCAGTCGGTCTGCTTCCACATGTAAGCCCCATTCACCATTCTTTCTCCTTGGTGGAACCCATGAAGCTTCAATGTGTAATCCCCACTAACCATTGTCACTCCTTAGTGGCCCACAAACAACTTCTATGAAAATTTCACATTCATCATTTCCACTTCATAGAGGCACATGGGCTGCTTCTCTATGTAATCCACATTCACCACCATTTTTTGTTGCACCATTGCGCTACAATATTCTGGTCTATTTTTGCCCCTTGTTTTCTCACACCGTTCATGACTCATGTTGAATTACAGTAAGTATCGACCATGACATTCTCTCTAGGACACCATAGGGTTTAATCCCCATGGGAATTTTTTCCAAACTACATTAACATTGATCCTTTCCTTTTGCATGAGTGGTATGTAGGAAGCCTAATTGATGTTCAATCCCATTTCTCATTGGTTCTAACCACATCACTTTCGATTACCGTCATCCCACATGACATAAAACTATATTCCCCTTTCATATTTCATGATGCTAAACTATATTACTTTTCACTATGTGGGTTTTCATCCATGTATCCTATATAGGTTATATATGAAGCCTCCCTGAGGTTCTACCCAAAACACTGGTAAACATTGGAATTCCCTTTATTGGGACCCATAGCCTTGTTCTACCCCTTAGTGGTGTCAGACTACTTCCTGAGAAACTAACCATTCATAGGCCCCACACTCTACTAATACTCCTCTAACCAAGACCATCAAAAATGTGATGGGATTATAACCATGCATTGACCTAATAATGTCATTGGGCCACAATCATTTGTGTACACCTCGATTCTATGACCCATCCACAACTATGTGGACTTTGATTCCCTGCAATAATGATATGTAGGATGCCTCCCTGAGAATCAAGCTGAACATTCATGTCCCATCATGGTCGCTCCCATGATCTATTGTTTTTCAGGAAGATCATTCCCTATTTCAGAGGTTATATTCACATTAGGGCCACATCCATGTGCTCAATTCTCATAGGCCTCCTCCTCATGTGTCCCATCACCCCACCAAACTACGTTGAATTTGATTCCAATTCATGGGGAATCGTATGAATCCTTCATGAGGTTAAATCCCAACACTACTATCATCTTCACTTTGGTTCCATTTCATTCACCACCCAAAACCTTGGTTCAATCCCTCATCATCCATCTTAATACTTACCCGGGTCGACACATCCTGGTGAGATTATGTCGTCCATCCAATCACCACCCTTTGCGGCACCCGGGTGGCTAACCATCTGTAATCCCCAATATACCTCTAGGTCGTTTTCCTTCATGTACACCCAGAATTCAAGCCTCTCCCATTCAAACTACATGGGTCTTGATCCCTAACTTATAAACAGGGTATGTCGAAAGACTCTTTGACATTCAGTCCCAGCCAATGGTAATCCATGGTGTCCCCATTTCTAGGGTTCACACTCCTAGATCTGCAATCAATGGTGTTCAGATCAGAAATCATGGTGTAATATCATTCCTTTATGAGAAACACCACTATTGGTTCTCTTTCATCGATTATTATAATACATCCAACCGGTGTGCCCCTTTCTAGGGTGAACTATCCCAGATCCTCCATTAGTTTTGGGAAGATCAGACTTCATAGTTTGATATCATTCCTTTATGGGATACACCATATTGGGTATACTCTTATTAGACATTCTGATCCATCCACCAGGTAAAAAATCCAGGTGCTCCGGCCTTGGGAAGTACCAATATGATCCACCACCATGAGGTGTACTGATCACTCTAATTTAATCTCATAAAGACATTAATTTCATATCCTAGCATTTTTTTAACATGGGGTTTCTATGGAAAACCACATAAACTACACCTTTGGTGTAACCATCTCTACAAGAAATTAAACTCTCATCATACCTCATTTTAATCATGAGAAGTAGAGGAAAACCTTAGAGACATGCCCCCAGCATAATATATCATGTGATTGACATGGTATTCCTCATGTTATGTGCCCTTTAGATGCCATCTAATGTGGAAGAATACATATCATCGAATTTCCATGAGTCCAAAGATGCCCTGACATGCCTGATGTTATCATATAATTTTATGGAAGTTTGTTTCCATTTCAAGAACCCATGGAATGTCTAGATAGAATATTCCTAAATATATATCATCCACAATGACCTAGAACCAAGAATGAGATTCATGAACAATGACTCAAATCTATGAGAGAGACCCGGACTAGGTGAAAAATTATTGAGGATGAATCCAGAGAAGGATAAATTAATATCCCATAATCTCATTTTGATAAAAGAGAAAACCTCTTTGAATATCTGATGAATTCCTCTTGCCTTTGGAATGTAGAAACATGAGGCCGCAAGTAGCACGTAGCATCACGATGTCGCAAGATATCCATGGAACATGTCAGAACCAAAATGGTGAACCTGTTGTGAATCTATTATCCTTCATCAGTGAGTGAAAACAAAACCTTGATCCAATCGAGGCATCACACATGTGAACTCACTCTCCTTCATATGTGAGAAAATGTGTAACAATGGGTTTTTGAAGATAATTGGCCATCGACTCCTTGCTGACTCTACCACCTTCAGGGGCTGTGCTGAGGGTATCCTCCCCCTTATCCATCATTT
The DNA here is from genome assembly GCA_963277665.1 of Viscum album. Lineage (NCBI taxonomy): Eukaryota > Viridiplantae > Streptophyta > Magnoliopsida > Santalales > Viscaceae > Viscum > Viscum album. The sequence goes on from OY728138.1 coordinate 1,972,160,101, forward strand.
CTTCACTGAATATACCACCTTCATGAATCCATCGACACATCACCATTTCCACAGCCTTCATAGGTTGTTTCGAAGGCATCCGCCCTCAACTACATAAGATCCTCAACAACTCCACTTCCTTCATAGGCTATGCCGAGGGAATCTGCTCTGTAAATCCAACAGCCCCTCACTGACTCCTTTGCCTTCAGGGGGAATGATGGGGGTATCTCCCCCTGAATCCATTGTCTCTTCACCAAATCTGGCGCCTTCATATGTCACGCTGGGGGAATACTCCACCGGCTCCATCAGCTACTCACTGACATTGCCGCGTTCATGGGATGCTCATAGGGAATCCACCCCTAACTCTATAGGATCCTCACCAACTCTTCCATCATCATCATCTCTGTCGGGGGCTTCCGCCCCTAAATCCATTAGGTCCTCTCAGAATTCATCCCCTTCATAGGCCTTTCTTGGGGAATCTGCCCCTCGATTTCCTTATCTACTTGCCAAATAATCCACCTTTTTAGGCCATGCTGGGGGAATCCGCCTCCTGACTCCATTAGCTCCTCGCCGACTACACCGTCTTCATAGGCCGTGTCGGGGACATCTGCCCCCCACTCCATCTACTCCATGCTGAATCTGCTGCCTTCATTGAAAACTCCCGGGACATCCACAACTGACTCCATCGGCTCTTCGCCGACTCTACCACCATCATGGGTCACACCATGGGGATCCTCCCCTAACTCCATTGGCCCCTCCCCTACTCTGCCACCTTCATAGGCCACGAAGGGGGAAACCTTCCCATGAATTCATCAACCCCTCGCTGACTTTCCCTTCATTATAGGCAATACAGGGGGCATCATCCCCCCCCCCCCAACTCCATTGGCTCCTCGCAGACACTACCACCCTTTCAGGCTGCGCAAAGTGCATCCTCCCGCGACTCCATCGGCTACTCGCCAACGTCACTTCCTTCATAGGACACAAAAGGGGTATCCATCCACTTACTTTATCGCCTCCGCGTTGACTTTTTTTTATTCTTCATCTACACAGGGGGAACAACTCCTCGACTCCATTGTCTCTTCATCAACACTACCGCCCTATCATGTCGCGCAGGGGGTATCCTCCCCCGAATACATTGGATTGTCACCAAATTAACAATCCATTTGGGCTATGCAAGGGGAATTCTCCCAATTACTCCATCATCCCCTCACCAACACCAGTGCCCTTTCGAGACACACATGGGGAATCCTCCCCCCAACTCCATTGGCTCCTCTCCGACTTCTCCATCTTCATAGGCCACATAAGGTGTATATTCCCCAAACTCCATGTGTTCCTTGCCAACACCATTACCCTTTTAGGCTGTGCAGGTGGCATCTTCCCCGTGATTTCATCAGTTAATCGCCGACTCTGCTACCTTCATAGGAAACGCAGGGGCATCCTTCCTCCATCTCCGTCGACTCCTCACCAACTTTCCCCTCTTCATAGGATGTGTAGGGGGAACCACTCCCTGACTCCATTAGCTCCTCACCGACACTGCCACCCATTCAGGCTGTGCAGGGGGAATCCTCCCCTGACTCTGTCATCTACACACTGACATTGCTAGTATTTTGAGGAGCATATGGGGCGTCCTTGTGAGGACCTGACCCCAAGAATGCTAGGGTCCGTTGCCTGGGAACCTGATGTGTGAATTTTATCAAAAACATGCACTGATAAATTACATATCATGTCCCATACAGAGGATCGAATTCGGTTCAGGTTTTAAGAAACCATCCACTCCTGTTATAATTTTTTAGCTAAAATTGATACCTTTAAAATTTTAATAATAAACGTAGGTTGAGAAAATGAATTCCCAGTAAGGGGTTTCAAAATAACTCAATATAACTTTTGAAAACATTATTTAAACCTTTCAACAAAACAATTTGTTTAACTAAAAGCTGTAACACATGTAACATATCAGAAAATTTTTTAATTAAAAAAGTTCAAGAATAATTACAACAGTACATGATTCGTTTATAGGTATGCTCTAAAATAAAATACATGCTAAAATACATAACATATGAATATGTAAGAACAAATTAAATAGCTATGAGTAATGAATAATCAGAGTTGCGCGTAAAGGTAATAACATCAATTTCATACACCGAGTACAAAATCACTAAGTGCTAAACATATGTCATGCCATATTATTTTAGTTTTCTGATACTCATATATACTGGCTCTTAACCATGGATATTCCACTTTTCAAATATCCATTTGGTTAATTAATTATCATACACATAATGAGGGAATATATAATAGCAGACATTGATTTCTGTGTCATGGCCTCGTTCCATGACCTAGGGGATAACTGTAACCAGACCCCAACCAGGAGATCCTCTGTATCCAGACTCCATCATAGAGAGCCTCTGTTACAGGACTCCAACCTGGAGGGTCTGTTGTAACCAGACCCCAACCTGGAGGGATTTCTTTTACTAGTCCCCAACCCAGAACATAGTAGTCCAATACATTTCCCATATGTTTAATAAGGCCATGTAGCCAAAGTGTCCCAAACCACCTTGAATACCTAAATTTTTAATTCATTATCATAAGTCACAAATAATAAATTGGCCAATTTATCACATAAATTAATAACTCTAAAACTCTTCCATAAACATTTAATGCATTATATTGCATGTTTATAACTTCAGATAGGTATTATTCAAGCTCAATTCATGCACTGATAAATAGAAATGACATTGTAATAAATCATAATATGTCAGTTATTATTTAAATAATTATTTTCCGAATGACATGCATAAACAATTAATAATTATTTGCACATGTGATATTAATTTAAAACACGCAAGTATTTAATGGATGGGGTTACCACATAAAATGATAGTTCCTTAATTTTAAATATCCATGATTTATGGAAAGGAATATTTATAGTTTAAAATGACTAATTTTAAATTAAGATTGATTTCCTTTATACAGAACCATGCAATGATAAACTGCCATGTCTTAATAAATCGCCATGCCTTATGATTTATAGCATATAAGGTCAATTGATTTGTAGTGAAACAATTGTTTTCTTTAATGCATGCATTCATGAGAATTTAAATAAACATATCATAAACATACATTTACCACCGAAGTTTGTTTTAGGACAATTTAATTCGAGCTATGGTTAAATCTTATAGGTGCATACATAGAACCATATATATATATATATATATATATTTAATATGTACATGTCACACCCACTTACATTGATTTGGTGAAAATAGTGGTTGAGTTTATAAGAAAAATATTTGTATAAATCTATTTGTATGGTGAAGAAAGTATTGTGATCGCACAACTATATTATGTACTTATATATATATATATATTTGTCGTGGATTAAAATTTGAAAAACATAAATTGATTAATTATAACCTAATTACATATCAAACCAATTTACATTTGGAAATAAACGATTCTCCTCATATGAATAACTAGAAAATAGAGGATATAACTATTATAAATAAATAAACTTCTTTAATCTAAATAATTTTTAGTACACCCTTACTTTATATATTCTGAAAACTAAATTCATATATATATATTCACATATTAAAAGAAATTTAATTTTTTTAATAATAACAAACCCTTAGCATCATAAAAGTGCTTCATATTTTAAGCAAATGAACTCCCTTGCGAGAACCAGAAAAATAGAGAGTATAAATAAATAAAAAAATTTCCGTAAAAACATTAGATCATAAAATAAATAAACATTTGAGACAATTATTTAACCCTTACATTTAATGAATACTCCATAACATTATTTAATTGTTAATATCACCATATTGAAAACCAAAACTCATGTTAGGATTAATGTACATAAATGCATGGACATATATACATAAAAACAAATGTTTGGCATAATAATACAAATCCATTTGAACCCAAAACATTATTCACATCGAAGTCATTATTTGAAGATTATAAATCATCTTTAATAACAGAAAATAGAAATAGATTGGATTATGTGTATATGTACTAATATACACTAAGTGTATATTCTGTTTTTCATAATTAAAACCATATTAAACGAACCCAAATATTATTTTTGACCGTACAAATATTAATACATACAATCTTTTAACCTTTGAAAACCCTAGATTCACCTTAGAGATTATATATATAGATACCATATTTAAATATAAATATGTGTATAGGATTTTCATTTTACAACCAAACAAGTATTACTCGCATCGGTTAAACATTGGTAAACAACGTTTAAAAATCCAGAATAGGTTTAGGATGGAAATCCATATATATATATATATATATATATATATATATATATATATCTGTGTGTGTGTGTGAACATATACATAATCATATATATAAAGCATGTATATATGATTTTTCAAAAGAAAGACAAAGCATAAAAAGAAAACCCTTACTTTATATACTAATTGCCTTGTGGAAAGACTCATATTCACCAAGAAGAAGGTGTAGTGCTCAGGTTGGGTATGCAATTACCCCAATTGCATGTCCAGGACCTCATTAGAGTGAAGAACCCCGATGTGAGCAGTAAGACTGTCCTTTTAAATACTTTACTACATTTTATATATAGTATTTATATATATATATAACCTGATTAAATAAGTATAGTAAACAAATATATATATTTATATTGTGACCCAATTGAAACAGACAGACCAACACAAATAAAAAAATCAATCAATAACCAAAAAAAAAATCCTATTAGACAAATCAACATCCAAACCAAAATCAGACAAAGACACCAAAACAAAAGTAGGAAACCAACTTCGGTAAATTGAAGGAAAATCGAATAGAAATATCCTACCATTGAAGGAAAAAATACAACCTAGATCCAGTTCAGTGTTAGGAACAGACTCCATCGCAACCACAAATGACGCCGCTCGACCTCCAACACGCAGACTCCACCACATGGTCGCGCCTCCCACCATTTGAACCAAGTCAGTCTCAGCCTCCTTCTCAACAACCACGATAGACCACCAAGCGTGACACAGACTCCTCTCTACGAACACCGTGTTGGGGTGCAGCGAAGGTGTGTGGTACCTCAAACACAGAAAATGAGGATCAAACGGATCAACACGGGAATTTTTAATGTGGTTCGGCGAGTTGCCTACGTCCACGGGAGAAACAGGGCCACTTCTCTATTCCCTTCTCTCCGGATAATCACGGAGGATACAATCACAGGTTACACCACATTCTCTTAGCTTACAAACAATGGGATTTTCATCCCGTTTAAATAAAGGACAAAACATGGTTTCTCCCGGTTGGTGGGGGTAGCTCATCTACCCATGGAACTTCCTCCTGCAGCCTGCTGTCCACCTTGACCACCTGCTGGTGTCGGCTGCCAACCCTAGAAGACATTTCCTGCAGCCGCCTGGTTAGTTGTCATCCATGGACTTCTTCCCCTGCAAAAAACCATCCCATATTGGGAGTGGCCCCCACAAATCTCCCCCTCACGACCAATTTGGGGTAGAAGCTTCACATACAGTCTCCTTGTGGGTGTTGAAAACTTCATCGGAAAAATGAACACGCTTCTTCACGCCAGATGACGTGGCACTTCCACTTTCTTCACTCAATCTTGGGCTGACTGCGGTCTCCATCAAATGATACAACCCTTGATACTTCTTCCCAGTAAGCTTTGCTGCATCCCCACGTGAGACTTCCAACACTCCACCTGCTATGGAAATCTTGAACCCTTTCGCATCGAGCCTACTTAATGATATCAAGTTCCGTCTCATCCTCGGAACAAATTTCACATCTGCCAGTTTACGAACTGCTCCACCGGGTGTCTTCAATTTCACTGTCCCGATTCCTCGAACCTCGCATGTTGACCCATCACCAAGTCTCACTAAGTCTCGCACATGCTGAAAAGTATCAAATGTACCTCTCGTCGTACATATGTGTGCCGAGCTCCCCAAATCCAGAACCCATCCGTCTTCTTTTGGATTTTGAGCCCGCTCGTTCTTCCTCTTTAGAAATCGGCATTCCTGCTTCATATGCCCATATCTTTTGCAGTAATGACACTGCACTTCTCCCCGTTCAACTCGCTTATCTGAGTGTACGCTTCCCGTTGTCACGCAGATTTCATCATCTGCATATAATCCTGTGATGTTCACATCCTCCTCTTCAACTTTCTTCTTCCCAGCAATATACCGTTTGCGCTCTCCACAATCACTTTTATAGTGACCCTTCTTCTCGCACCAGAAACACGTGATTTCACTCGGATCACGTCCCCTGGATTTTGGCCGCCATTCTTTACCTCCTAACTATCGATGTCGGCTCCTCCCACGCTGATCATCTCGCATTGCCATGATTTCATCGCTTGAATGTGTCGTGGGCCTTCGGAATGCTTCCGAATCTTGAAGTGACGCCATCACATCGTCCAGCTTCAATGTCTCCTTCCCCGCAAGCAATGCAGTCACAAGCCCATCAAATGAGCTTGGTAGTGATGACAAAAGAAAAAGTGCTTTGTCTTCCTCTTCAACCTTCACACCGAGCCCCAATAACTGCGTCAGGATCTTGTTGAATTCATTGGAATGATCCAACAAATTCGCTCCCTCGTCCATGTGCAATTGGTACAGTTTCTTCTTCAGGAACAACTTCTTGGTGAGCGACTTCGCCATATATCGCTGCTCCAACTTCTTCCAGATCTCTTTCAGTGATGTCTCATCCAACACCGAGTACTTTACCTCATTCGCCAAACACAGTCGAATTGTGCTGACGACCCGCATCTCGAGCTCTTCCCAATCATTGGCACTAGTTATCTTGGGCTTTTCTCCGATCAACGGTCTGGTCATGCCCTGCAGCACCAAAAGATCCTTCACTGTGCTTTGCCACAAGCTGAAATTGTTTCGACCATCGAACTTCTCGATATCAAATCTTGGTAGTGCTCCGCCACCCGTCATCGTCGTTGTCGCAAAATGCGATCACCACCGTCGATGTCACACCCTTTAATCACCAACTGAAAGAGTGCGAATTTTCAAAATACTAACCATACGGATGTGTCTGAAATGGTCGAAATAGTCGGAATTGACTCCTGGATTGCTGAAATCAGACACCAATTGACCGAGATATGGTCAAAACACGTTCAACGGTCTAGATCACCCGCTGACGTGGTGCTGACGTGGCACGCTGGAGCTCTTGCCGGAATCTCGCCGGAATTGTCAACGGCATCGTGAACAGTGCCTTCTTCTCCGGCACGGGGTTACTGTTCACCCGCGGGTTTGACCAAACTTTGACCGGCCATATCTCCTTCGTTTCAACTCTGTTTTCCTCACCGTTTGCGCCGTTGGAATCGTCTCGCCGTCCTCTTACCGAATCTGCCCTCAGAAAAATTTTCCGAACACTTTCAATTTTCCGGTCACCGGAAAATTTGTCGTCGCCTCGCCGGTTCACCTCTGTTCACTCCGCCTCGCCTCTGATACCACTTGTTGGGGCGCAGCATAGGTGCGTGGTACCTCAAACACACAAAATGAGGATCAAACGGATCAACACGAGAATTTTTAACATGGTTCGGCGAGTTGCCTACGTCCACAGGAGAAACAGGGCCGCTTCTCCATTCCCTTCTCTCCGGATAATCACGGAGGATACAATCACAGGTTACACCACATTCTCTTCCCTTACAAACAATGGGATTTTCATCCCGTTTAAATAGAGGAAGGACAAAACATGGTTTCTCCCAGTTGGTTGGGGTAGCTCATCTACCCATAGAACTTCCTCCTGCAGCCTGCTGTCCACCTTGACCACCCGCTGCTGTCGGCTGCCAACCCTGGAAGACATTTCCTGCAGCCGCCTGGTTAGTTGTCGTCCATGGACTTCTTCCCCTGCAAAAAACCATCCCATATTGGGAGTGGCCCCCACACGCCGCTATACCTGGTTGAACCCACCCTCAAGGGAGACGCACCCTGAAACCCTACACCGAAACTCTCATGGTAGAACAACCCCACTCAAAATCCTCGTGGTTTCCATCTTCCTCTCTACATCGCGCACTTTCCCCCATGGGTGTTCATGCTTCTTTTTTTTCTTCCAATAACTTTTCTTATTATATCCATATTATTATTATTATATCATTCTTATTATTTAAAACCATTAACATATTAGATCATTATAATTAATTATTTAATAATATATCATACTGTTAATAACTTTAAAAATTCAAAAGTCTAAAGCTAATAATTTATTAAAATTATTTAATCAGTCACCATTTTTTTCCTTCTTTAAGTTGCTTTTACGTTTACTTTTGTCAATAGTGTTTTCTATTTGTTTGTTTCACATGTCATGCTTTTCATATTTTATTATATAAGTCATCATTTCATGTTTATATTATGAAATATTATTACATAATATCATTCATCCATTTTTTGTATATATTGAAACTGTTTTTATGGTATAATTATATTTTTTAATGGTATAATTAAATATACATAAAACAACAATGTTTATCATTTTTTAAATAAAAAAAATCGTTTATATATATATATATATCCCTCATTTTATCATTATATATAAATATATGATATTATATGCTTAAACTGTTATAAATTAAATTAATAATTGATAATGTATTATCAAAATAATAATTATCATAATTTGTACAAAATATATGTAATTTTGAAACTTGTTATAACAAATGTTGATATTAGACACATGTATATGATTTATAATCTTAATTAATGTTTTTTATCAAAAGGATTGTTTTTTTAAACCACATAACATTTATTTTTAAATAGTTTAGAGTTATATATATATGTGTGTATTTTTATATTCGTTTTGTTTCCATGTTATTCTTTTATCCTTTTATATATATTTATTTTACATTTTTATTTGCATGATTCACACTTCACACCTCCCAATATGCCATCATTTCAGTCAATTCAATCTTTATTCAAACTCATGTTTCACACTTTATCCACTTTTTATTAATCATTTTTTTAAACAAATAATTTTAGAAATATAATTATATATTTATGAACTCATGTTTTTCATATGTATAATGTTTTTGTTTTTTATAATAAAATAATAAAATGAAAAAAAATATATTTTTAATAATCAAAATGGTAAATATTTTTATAAATATACACATATATATATTAAATCAGGTTTTTCCATATACAAAATAATTATATAGATTTATAAAACATATCATATTTTCTTCTTTTATTATTATTATTAAAATTATTTTATAAATATATATATATTATTTTTGTTATATATATATATATTCTTTTTCTTAAATAAAGTGTTCATTTAACATTTTATTAAACAAATATACAAAAGTACTTTTTTGGTAGTAAAATAATTATATACATTAATATTTCATATATATTTTGAAACTAAACATAATATTTTTTTTCATATATTTTAAAATTATATTAAAATGAAAAAATTGTTCTACCCTTATTTATTATTATTAATAATCTGCTATTTTATATCTTTTAAAAATATATTCTATTTTGAAAAAAAAATAATAAACATATTTATTTTAAAATATTCATTCAAACAAAGGAAAACAATCTATATTTTTAGAATAAATTTGAAAACTATAATTAATTATAATTAAAAAAACATGATTTAAAATATTATTTTAAAGGAATGTTATCTAAAATAATCTTATTTAGTTGGTTTAGATTATAAATAAATTCAATTAATAAATTAGTTTCATATTAAAACATAGTTTGGAAATATTGGGATGTTATAGTCCTTCCCCAACTCTATCGCCTCCTCACCGACACCGGCACCCATTCAGGCTGCATTGTGGTAATCTACCCCCGACTCCATCATCTCCTCGCAGGCATTGCCGAACTTTCGGGCCATGTAGGGGGTATCCTCCCCCGGACCACATCTGTTACTTCCCATCACCACCGCCCTTTCTGGCTGCACAGGGGGGATCCTCCCCCCGAATCCATTGGTTTGTCACTAACACCTCCACCCTTTTATGCCACATAGGGGGAATCCTCCCACTGACTCCATCAGTACCTCACCGACACCGCCAACCTTTTGGGATGCGTAGGGGAAATCCTACCTCAAGTCCATCAGCTCATCACCGACACCGCCTCCCTTTCGGGCCGTACAGGGGGCATCCTCCATCCAATTCAATCAGCTCCTTGTTGAAATTGCCTCCCTTTTAGGTCGTGCTAGGGGAATCCCCCTTAACTCCCTGACTGAGCATCGCCTTTTCAAGCAGCGCTGGGGGAATCCACCCCCGACAACATCGGATCCTCACCGAATTTTCCTCCTTCATAGGCTATGCCATGGGCATCTACCCCTGATTACATTGTCTCCTCACCGACTCTGCCACCTTCATAGGTCGTGCTGAGGGTATCCTACCTAGACACCATCAGGTCCTCCCCGAATCTTCCACCTTTATTGGCCACACCGAGGGTACCCTCTCTTTGACTACATCATATCCTCTCCCACACCACCACCCTTTCTAGCCGTGTTGGGGGAATCTACCCCTCGAATCTATCGACTCATCGCCGACACTGCCACCCTTTAAGGATGTGCACAGGGAATCCTAGCCTAAGATCCATCAGCTCCTCCCTGACACCACCACCATTTCAGTCCATTCATGGGTCAGCCTCCCCATACTCCATCGACTACTTGTCGACCTGCAGCCCTTTCAGGCCACGCAGGTGCATCCTCCACCTGACTCCATCGCCTCCTCTCCGACTCCGCTGCTAGTAGTGCAAGGGGAATCCTCCCCCCAACTCCATTGGCTCCTCACCGAATATGCTTCCATTATTTTCTGTGAAGTGGGCATCTACCCCTGAATCCATAAGATCTTCATTGACACCACTGCCTTCATAGGCCACACAGGGGGCGCCCCCCTCACTCCATCATCTCCTCACCAACTCCACCACCTTCGTAGGGCATGTCGGGGGCATCCTTCCCCTGACTCCATTGGCCCATCACTGACTCTTCTATCTTCATCTGCCGTGCAGGGGGCTTCCTTCCCCTGACTCCATTGGTGGTTCACAAACGTCATCATCTTCAAAGGTCACTCAGGGGGAACCACTCTCTGACTCCAGCAGCTCCTCTCCAACTTTGTCGCCTTCATAATCCGCATAGGGGAATCCACCCCCAAATCCATCATCTCCTCGCCAAATCGACTACCCTTATGGGCCATGAAGGTGGATTCCATCCCCAACCCATTGATGCATAACTAATAGAACCATAATCCCTTGCATAGGTCCTCCCTGAATTTTAATCATCACTGGCTCGTAGGACCTCCACATCCCCAACATTAGATACATTAGAGGTGGATCACATCATTGCACTAGCTTCATTGCATTGTGAGATGTCGATATAGGTATCAACACCTTCTAGGCTCTATCCCCCTACCATACCGATGATCGAGGATTCCATGCCTTCTAGGCTCCATCGCCCCATCGTACCGATGATCTAGGATTCCACTCCATCTGGGCTCCATTGCCCCATCGTACCGACACTCTAGGTTTCAGGACTTGAGACCATTACCAATGCATACTATTTGATTATGTACTTTGAATCAAGATGAAAACCATGGAAATTAAGTCATGGAAAGGTAGTTTGTGTTGCGTGAATCATTGGTGGTGTGACATTGGCTGAATGATCAAGAAATGATTTGTCGCTTCCTTGTTCTAGAAGTTGTGTATTTATGGCCTGGTTGATCAGAATGGTGCTGCCTTAATAAGTATTTGGCCAAATCAATAGAAAGTCAAATGCAACCTGATAAATCAAAAATAATAAAGAAAGGTATGGATGATGACACAAGAGCGCATCTTGCTTTATGAGATATTTAATGACAAAGACATTATAGTACACAGTCAGTGATCGTAGGATGGTAGTCGTTCATATGACCATCCTTTATCTCTTTATGGGCTATGATGGGTTTCTAGACTCCGGTCTTGGTCTGTGAATTTTATTCACAGCTATCGAGACAAGGGCCTTGAGGGTCACACACAATAACGTATTCAAGAATCCTTCCTATTCAATTGAGTTGGTGTATGGACATAGTGGGCCCTGGAACAGGGTTCGTGTGTTGTCCAAGTTATCGATCACCGACAAATTAAATAAAATCATTATTATCCAAGTTATGAATAATTGAGATTGAATTTATTTAATGTATTTACAAGTTTAGTAAATACAAGAAAAATATTATTGGAATGAATATTCTTTTAATATTTGAGGTTTGTTTAATATTAAGCGGGAAATCAAGTTGAGTTAAATTTCTAGGGTTTTATCACGTAATATATTTTATATATATTACAAGTATGTGATAAAATAATAAATAATATTAGCGTAGTTTATTTCATCAAAAATATTTTTTAGTGGTCATTGAAATAAATGGGGGCCGGGAACCCAACCAGGTATTTTGGAATTCCACTATAAATAAGAGAGGAGGATCTCTCCCTCGGTGTGAAATTCAATATTCACTCATTTCATGGAGTGAAATAGAGATCATTTCTCTCCTCCCGCTCTCGAGAGAGAGAAGCTCTCGATCCATGGAGCTTGGATCAAGATCTTCCTCAAGCATCTATGTCATCTTGATGTGGTGATCATCGGGATGTCAAAAGTATTGTTGGATCGCTGCACTAGAACCTGAAATTCGACGATTGACGTTCTAGAGGATTTTTGGAGTGCGTTTGGACAATCTAGAGGGATCCTGATTTGGATCCTTACAGCGATGATCACCATCGACTAGTTGCAGTCGACTGCACCTTCAGATTTGAAATGAGTACATTTTTCATTTTAATTTAGTTCTCTTCACTATTTACATGAGATTCCCTAACCTTTTCGAGTCTTGGATCATCTGCGACGACAACTTCCGTCGTCCCACCGAATTTTTTTTTAAAATCCCGAGGCTTACACCTTCCGCTGCGGGCCCCAGAACCTATCAGTGGTATCAGAGGAATCATGTAAATTTTATGTTCCTAGAAAATTATATATGCATTAAAATAAAATAGAGGGTTCGAAAATGGTCCCAAAGGTTCAAACCGCGCGATCTGATGCGAAATGACAACATTATAGTTAGTTTACTTTTTTGGATTGGATCCAATATGCGGTTTGAACTCAGGTTCTAATATTTATTTCATCTTGCTGAACCGATCGGTTCATCCGAAATAAATTTAATTGTGAAAATTTTACAATTTACAATTTAGTTATATGCATAATTTTTTTATTATTATAATAATATTTATTTTATTATTATAATAAGAATATAATAATAAATTAAAATTTTATTATAATAATGTTGTTATTATTAAATTAAAAGGCTATCTACTAATCTTTAGAAAAGTATCCATATGTGGAATTTTTTTTTACGGATTTACGGGATGACTTTACATTAGAAAAATTAAAGGGGGGGGGGGGGTGGTGGAATAGACTTCAAAGGAAGTCTTTAATTAAAAAAAAAGGTAAAAAAGGGGTTGGGTGGTGGATAAGAAAAAGTAAAAAAAATTGCAAGGGATCCACTTGGACCCCCTCATCTCGCGTGGTGCACAACAGGCCTGCTCAAGCCGCAATAATCCAAGCCACCTCCTGGCTCGGCCCGAACTCCTTCCCCGCCCTGCTCTCGTGCGAGGCGCCCCAACCCGTCGTACATCCCTACTTGCAAACCTGCTGCACCACAAAGACTCGGGTCGCCTACCTCCTCCCGTCGTCTGAGCTCCTGGAAGCCATTGGCCCCCCTCAAATAGTGCACAGGCTCCCCGCGAGCCACCTTCGAGTCGGCTTCACCTCAGCAGAAGGCTGTCACGGCTCCCCTCCGGCTTTTCCCTGCTCTCATGGAAGGCTATGACTTCCCTTTCCTCCTCACGACCACCCAACTAGTATGAGGCTCGACTACCAGTGCGCCCTGCTTTGTCGCCCCTCCCTTGGAGGCTCGACCTGGCACCCATTCTATGCCCCGAACTCCCTACAGCAGGGCACGAGCCGCTGCCTCCCACCTGGAATGGCCAAACTGCTTAAAACTCTTCTATCCAGCACCCTAGATGGCCATCCCACCCTCTATAACGGAGTTATTTTTTTTTTTACATTTTTTAAAAAAAATAATTTTAAAAATACATCCAGGTTTAAATTATTTTTTTTTTTACATCCTAAAGGCGGCACATGGTGTGCCGCCTTCGGTTCGGTTTACGCCGGGCCAAAGGCGGTTCTCCAGGAACCGCCTTCCACCACTGGGGAAACGAAAGGCGGCACAGCAGTGTCCGCCTTTCGATTTTCTTTCTGCGAAAGGCGGCTCCGGAAGAGCCGCCTTTCGTGTTTTAAATGGCCGAAGGCGGCTTCCCAGTTGCCGCCTTCGCCAAAAATTTCCCTATAAAAGGGAGCCGCCCCTCCCACCCTTCCTCACTCAAAAATCCATCTTCTCTCTAAAATTTTGAGAGCTCCTCTCTCTTAGTTGAGTTTTTTCCTTCGTGGTGCTTCCGGAGACGCAAAGAGTACAAGATTTTTGTGTCAAGCTTCATTTAGAGGTATTTTTTTTTTATTTTAAAGTTATTCATTTATTTAATTGTAATTAGTTAATTTTAATTTAAGTATGTAGTAGTAGTTATTTAAAGAAAAGAAATAAATAGTTATAGTATTAATGTTTTAATTAGTTAATTAGGGATAATAATAATTTATTAATATTTTAGAGATAATCATAGACTAATTAGATAATGATTAAGGAATAATTAAGTCATGATTAAACTAATTAGATAATGATTAAGGAATAATTAAGTCATGATTAAAGGGGTAATTAACCATGGATGATTAATTAAGGAATGTTTAAGGGGTGATTAAGTGATGATTAAGGGATGATTAAGGGGTCATTAAGGTAATTAAGGAATGATTAGTTGATGATTAAGGGGTAATTAAGGAGTGATTAAGGGGTGATTAACTAATGATTAAGGGGTAATTAAGAAATGATTAAGTGATGATTAAGGGGTAATTAAGGAGTGATTAATGGGTGATTAAGGGGTAATTAAGGAATGTTTTAGGGGCGATTAAGTAACGATTAAGGGGTGATTAACTAACGATTATGGGGTGATTAAGTTGTAACTAATGATTAAGGAATGATTAGGGGATGGTTAAGGGGTAATTAAGGAATGTTTAAGGGGTGATTAACTATGGATTAAGGGGGTGATTAAGGGGTCATTAACTAATTAAGGGGTCATTAACTAATTAAGGGGTAATTAAGGAATGAAGGGGTAATTAAGGAATGAAGGGGTAATTAAGGACTGATTAAGGGGTTAAGGGGATGATTAAGGGGTAATTAAGGAATGATTAAGTGATGATTAAGGGGTAATTAAGGAATGTTTAAGGGGTGATTAAGGGGTAATAAAGGAATGTTTAAGGGGTGATTAACTAATGATTAAGGGGTAATTAAGGAGTGATTAAGGGGTGATTAAGGGGTCATTAACTAATGATTAAGGAGTGATTAAGGGGTGATTAAGGGGTAATTAAGGAATGAAGGGGTGATTAAGGACTGATTAAGGGGTTAAGGGGATGATTAAGGGGTAATTAAGGAATGATTAAGTGATGATTAAGGGGTAATTAAGGAATGTTTAAGGGGTGATTAAGGGGTAATAAAGGAATGTTTAAGGGGTGATTAACTAATGATTAAGGGGTAATTAAGGAGTGATTAAGGGGTCATTAAGGGGTCATTAACTAATGATTAAGGAGTGATTAAGGGGTGATTAAGGGGTAATTAAGGAATGTTTTAGGGGTGATTAAGTAACGATTAAGGGGTGATTAACTAACGATTAAGGGGTGATTAAGGGGTCATTAACTAATGATTAAGGAATGATTAGGGGATGGTTAAGAGGTAATTAAGGAATGTTTACATGATGATTAAGGGGTAATTAAGGAATGTTTAAGGGGTGATTAACTAACGATTAAGGAATGATTAGGGGCTGATTAAGGGGTAATTAAGGAATGTTTAAGGGGTGATTAACTAACGATTAATGGGTGAATAAGGGGTGATTAACTAGGGATGATTAGGGGATGATTAAGGGTTCATTAACTAACGATTAAGGGGTCATTAACTAACGATTAACGGATGATTAAGGGGTCATTAAGTAAAGATTAAGGGATGATTACGTGGTGAATGACCAACTCCTAACTGATTAACCAGCACTTAAGTAGTGATTAACCATCACTTAAGTAGTGATTAACCAGCACTTAAGTAGTGATTAACCAGCACTTAAGTAGTGATTAACCAGCACTTAAGTAGTGATTAACCAGCACTTAAGTAGTGACCGACACTTAACTAGTGATTAAACTGCACTGTAATGAATCTTATTTTTTAGAGATCATTGAACATATCTTTAGGAAAGTTAAAAAATTGTTCTACAAAACATTAGTGGCTTAATTTAGGAAGGTTTTAAAATTTTGGTGTCATGAAAGTTTATGTCGTTATCTAAGCAATTAAATCCCTGTCTGGATAATACAAGTGGATGATGTGGCTCTGGCACAGCTGTACCTAGGGGTGAAAGCCCCGACAAGGAGTTTCGGGCCTGACCCGGGGTATCCTGGTACACGACAACGGGCCTTGCTGCACTCCTGGTTTGACACTCCCGGGGGATATGTTTTAGATGATTGATATTTACTTCATGAAGTACTAAAATACCTTTAAGAAGATAAAAAAATTTATTTAACACGTAACAAAACATTATTGACATATTCAGTGATCAGTAAACATTTTTCATGTAGAGAGACATGTTTGCTTGTGTTTACTGCTATGGAAAGGTAATTCAAACCGAGCAAGGAGCTTCTTATAGTATACAGCCAACATCTATGGTTAACACATCTGATTGTGTTACCATAACTGATCTTCAAGATAGAATTCGTGGTTGCTTAAATCTCGGTCCTCATCAAGAGATAAAGTCTATTAGTTATAGACATTTGCAATTCCCTGCCACGTTATGGCATCTTGCTTGTCCATTGGCTTCTGATGAGCACTGGGTCCAAGCGGGAACTTTATTTTCCCAACGGTCTGATGGTGCAATGATGGAGTTATATGTTGAAGTTTCTAATGTACAAAAACATCAAAATGTTCGAAGTCGTAGACATACACAAATAGTTGTTGAAGAAGCTTCATCCCAAGAAATTGAGGATGTTCGCCCTGTTGTGGAGGAGGACAACTTAGATGATCTACCGGATTTACATATAAATCATTCTTCAGATGAGGAATTTAATAATGATGGAACAGACGAAGAAGACAATGATGATGGGGAGGGAGCTGGAGGTGGGGAGGGAGCTGGAGAAGATAAGGTAGTAGTTTCTCGAAGTAGAGTAGTTCAAGAACATTCTCGACCAACATTAAATCATCCACCACCCTTTGAATCTTGGTCCGAAGCAATGGAACGTGTACCTGAATTTGACAACAATGTTCTGACACCTGCAACAGAGTTCCCTGGAGTTATAGTGGACAGGTTTAGTGAGTTGGACAAAACATTATATAATGGAAGGGATTTTCCAAGTAAGGATGCGTTGAAGAGCTTCTTAAAAAGATTTCATATTGAGAGGCATTGTAGATATGTAGTTGAGGCATCATGTCAAAAAAAATACGTTATACGGTGTGATAAATTTGATGAAGACTGTAGATTCCGGTTGAGGGCGATTCCAGACATTGCATTTGGTGGATGGAGAATTTCAAAGATTGAGGCAGCTCATTCTTGTGTTCAGCCAAATTTGACACAAGATCACACTGCTTTGGATGCCGAATTTGTGTCAACTGTTATCGTTGAGATGATTAGGACCTGTCAAGATGTTCCTATAGCCCTTGTGCAAGAGAGGATTCTTCAAACTTTTGGTTATAAGATTTCTTATAACAAGGCATGGATAGCGAAACAGAAGGCAATTGTGAAGGTCTACGGTGATTGGGATGACTCGTATCGGGTGTTGCCGCAATTATTAGCCATGCTGAGCCACAACAACCAAGTTGTCTACCATATAAATACGAAGGAACATGTGTTTGAAGATAATCGATTGGATCAATCTCGTGTTCAATTTCATCGGTTATTCTGGGCATTCCTCCCATGTATTTCCGCATTTCGTTTCAGTAAACATTTCATACAAATTGATGGAACATTTCTATCTGGAAAGTATAAGGGCGTATTGTTGATTGCGGCAACCCAAGATGGGAACCGTTCACCACTTCCGATTGCATTTGCAATAGTAGAGAAGGAAAACTATGAATCTTGGAGCTGGTTTTTGGCATGCATCAGCAACCATTTCACACGCATTCGAGGTGTATGTTTGATATCTGATCAACATAGGGCAATCAATGAGGCAATCAATGCGGATCCTGATTCATGGAGGCCCCCAAATGCACATCATCGATACTGCATTAGACACATTGCTAGTAACGTGCGCAAAACCTTCCATAATGAGGCTATGAAGAATGCAATCACGAGGCTTGGTAAGAAATGTTGTCATTGATGTTTACTATTTTAATGTAAATAAAAATATATTTTCTATGACCTGTGATCATATTTATGTAGCATATGAGCCAGATCAACGAAGGTTTGAGGCGCGTTACGAAGAAATCCGCAAGGCTAACCAAGAAGTGTATGATTATATGATGAAGATTCCAAAAGAGAAATGGACACTGGCCTATGACGGGGGGAAGAGGTATGGACACATGACCACAAACATTGTGGAGTGTATAAATGGCATCTTCAAAGGGCTTCACAAGCTACCAATTACTGCCCTAGTTCAGGAGACATTTTATCGTTGTGTCAAGTACTTCGTTGATAGACAAAAACTGGCCTCAGATGGGATTCAACAGGGGTTAAGATTTGGAAAAAACTTTCAACGAGATATTGACAAGAACATTGAAGAAGCTTCCAGTTATCGAGTGTGTTTATTCCGTCGGGAAGACTCGGCATTTGAAGTTCAAGAGTATTGTAACCCCATTACAGGTAACAGCGGTGAAAAATTAGTGGTACTTCTAGAGGCAAAACAATGTCAGTGTGGAAAGTTTCAAGCATTAAGGTTTCCATGCGCACATGCCATCACAGCATGTGCGTCTGTGAACGTATCATGGGAAGCTTATGTTGATCCAGTATACCGATTGGAGGCCATTGCTAACTGTTATGCTGCGCCATGGACGCCTGTTGGGGAGTTTCGATATTTCCCAATGCCTGAAGATCAGCCCATACTGATTCCTGACATCAGTAGATTACGACCACGGGGAAGACCTAAGACCAACAGGATACGAAATGAGATGGATTGGCCTCAAGAACAAGGGAAAAGGTTGAGATGTCGTCTATGTCATCAAGAAGGGCATAACCGGAAACGATGTCCTAACATTGCTGGATCGAGTTCACACACTCAGCCACAATGATGTGTTGTATCCAACATGATCTTTTCATGTAGTCAGTTATATGTTGTTAATATCAGAGATGAACTTTTTAAGAATTGTTTCACATTTCCAATAAGCAACTTCTCTCCTTCCAATAACGAACCTCTGTATTCAATACTTTTAAATCCATTAATCTGAACGTAATCTTAGAGAACAAAAACATTATTAAAAAAGGTTATTTATCATCGAAGACAAAAAATTATTAAAACATTTATCATAAAGGATCTTCATAAATCATACATAACCCGGATAAAATGTTTATATATATAAATGTATGACACCATATCTTAAAAAACATAATTTTCATGGTAAAAACATATATAAAGACACGATAGATAAATGTTCTCCAAAATATGACGACATTCCCTTAATGTTTTCCAAAAAAACATCACATATTGTTCATTATACCAATCATTAAATTCTATTAAGTTTAACATTATATTTATATTTTATAGTGAATACTAATTTCCTTTTCTGGCTTCCAGATGGATGATGCACCACTCCTCACCGAGCAGCATATGCATGTTTCTCGTGATGTGATAGAGGGTCGGGATGTTCGACGGATTAGGGTGCGGCGAGCACACCATTTTCGACACATGGCGCCTCCAGCTGCTATTATACCATACTTACGTCGTGCTGGCTTCTACGGCATTGCCGTTTCTGATTTCACTTACACTGATCATCCCCTTCTTGCTGCCTTGGTCGAGAGATGGAGACCAGAGACTCACACATTCCACTTGCCAGAGGGAGAGATGACTATCACCTTAGAGGATGTGGCAGTGTTACTCGGTCTTCCTATTCAGGGAGATGCAGTTATTGGACCCACCATCGGGGATTGGGCTGAGCTGGCACAGAGATTATTAGGTGTCGATATTTTGGCTGATCATACTGCTACAGATGGTGGGTATATATCTATGCCTTGGCTTGCTTTGCAGTTTGCACATTTACCTGCTGATGCTGATGAGCAGACCATCATGTGTTATGCTCGGGCATATATCTTACGACTTATTGGAGGTACATTGTGTTCAGATCACTCGGGTGTGCATGTGCACATGATGTATCTTAGTTTACTGGAGGAATTTGATCGGATCGGGAGATACAGTTGGGGATCTGCATGTTTGGCCTACACTTATAGAGCATTATGTACGACATGCCGCTCAGATCACACAGATCTCGGAGGATGTGTCGTCCTTATACAGTTGTGGGCATGGGAGCACATCCCTGTCCTCGCCCCTGTTACTGTTGGTCAGAGGCTTCCTATAGATGTGCTACAGGACGCTCCACGTGGATGATGGTATGATCCGTCATATTTCTTTGTTTCTGATTGTATTATGATTTATTATATTTAATTTCTGATTATTTATCACTTTCAATGTTGTATTTGATAGGTGGAGTCAGGCACATCGTTTCATCGATGCTCCAACCCACAATTTGGCTGCATATCGTCTCATGTTGGACAATTTACTACCTGATAGCGTAAGTATATATCATCATTTTTGTTTTTTGTTAACAAATTTCTCTGATGAAATGTCACATGTCATTACAGATTCATTGGATGCCATACTGGAGTCTGGTTCAAGACTTACCTACATACTGTACTGCTGGACTTCATGAGGTTATGGCTGTAGTGCCACTTATTCACTTTCATATTATTGAGTGGCACCAGCCCGATAGAGTTATGCGTCAGTTTTGCTGTGTTCAGCTGATTCCACCTGCACCACGACAGTTACCAGCACTTCATGGCTTGAAGCTCACGGGGAGACAACATGTCGATTGGCGACGACGACATGCCCAATATGTCGCCATCTGGGACAATCGAGCAGAGCATCGTATCACAGGTGTACGTACGATGCGATTCTACCTATCAGATCAGGTAGAGTATGAGCCATGGTATAGAATGAAGTCTATATTGTATCTGACTCAGCACGGGAGAGGGATTCAGGATCTGGTAAGTCAATAAATTTCACATAATATATTTATTATGCTATTTTATAATTTATTTTGAATCTCTGTACAGCATACCAGACTACGACGACTATGTCGCATGACTGATCCAGAGGAGGAGGAGGTTGCTAGTGTATCTGTGATCCATGCTGCTTTGGAGGAGACGATGCCGATTTGTCGATCTATTCATGAAAGTATCATCCATCCTAGACCCCAGAGACATGATGTTCCTGCTCAGGAACATGATGCTCCTATCCCAGGAGATGAGGGTCCTACTCAGGAACCTGCAGCAGCAGCTGGTGCTGTTCCCCAGCGACGACAACGGCGACGGAGACCGCGTCCTGCTGCACGTGAGCCCTCACCTTTTCCAGAGGCACAGGTCGGTGCTCTATCAGTCCAGCCTGACCCGTCGAGGTTCGTGCAGCAGGATGCAGCATGGGATCCATCTTTTTTGACCGGATATCCACAGTATTCGCCAGATATTTATTTTCCAGGGATTTATCAGGGGTCATCTCCCATGCCGCCATCTTTCATACCAGATCCTTCACAGCCTATATGGTTTCCCGAGGGTATGCTGACAACCCCTTCTACTTACGTAGTGGGAGAAGGATCTCGTGCACACGATGACATCCCTCCGACACCTCCTTCCATTCAGACTACGACAGAGGCTCCCGTGATTGATGTTCCAGTGCCCGAAGATCATCCCTCTCCAGGTCATCATACTCCATCCCAGCATGGAACACGTCGCTCTCGATATGGACGTACCATTCGCACACCACCTTGTGGGACAGAGCCTCACCATAGACACTGACATTACTTCTTCATGTAAGGTGAGATGAGAAGGGAGGTATTATACCATCAGGAAGAGAGATTCTAGAAATGTGCAATGCTATGACAAACCTTTAAATGAAATGTGTCAGTTCCCCACTAGATGTGCATGTTCCTTCAAAATTTTCAGGCTGGAGATAATCCACCTTAAGTTTCACATAGTCTTATGTCTTCCATGTATTAATGTCAAACACTTCAACCAATTTGTTTACTTTATGGGGAAGTAAAACCTCATTCCTTTGAATATGCACATTACCATGAACATATAAGATCATCATTTTGCAAGAAAAACTACTAATCTCATGTTCACTGAAATACCCCTTAACGTAAGAATGATACAAATAGTGTAAGTACCCAATAGCAAGATTCCAATCCATTTTGACTGGGCTATGTGGAATCATTGGTGTTTTCATCTGATTAATAATTTAAAAGGTTTCAAAACCACCTTTCTGAAACTCAAAAATGTTTCAAGTAAGTGACTTTGAAAGCCCATAAAATATAAACCATAAGATCTATTGAAATGAAACTTAAAACATGGATTAAACATATAATAAGTAATTGAAAATAAAAACCATTTCTTAAAAATTGCTGATGAAATACAATTATAAGCTTTCAAAAATACTTCTTTCAACTCAAAAATATTTCAGATATGAGACTTTGAAATCCTATAAAATATAAACTTAATGACTCATATAAATGTAACTTAGAACATAGATCAAACATATAAGAACTAGTAGAAAAGTAATTAGTTAATTCTGGTGAGGGGGAAAACTGTTAGATCCTGGAATTGAAGGATAATGGGGATGACAAGGAAACATCAACCCCCACGCCCGCCCCTTCCACCCATTCAACCAACTTCGGTAACTCCTATAGAAGTAGCTTTTCAAAAAAAATGAAATGTCACCCCACCACAGCTTCCTACATCCATATTAACCCCCCAATTCAGTTTCATTAAATGTGGACAGCCCCCATTTTTACCAAAGTCAATGATGTACTATTAAACCATCACTTTTCAACCCCCGCCTCAATAATACAAAATGCTTTGAGGGATGAGAAATGATTCGGTGCATTTTAGAACATTGAAATGCGTCAAATCATTTCTCATCCCTCAAAGCATTTTGTATTATTGAGGCGGGGGTTGAAAGTGGTGGTTTAATAGTGCATCATTCACTTTGGTAAAAATGGGGGCTGTCCACATTTAATGAAACTGAATTGGGGGGTTAATATGGATGTAGGAAGCTGTGGTGGGGTGACATTTCATTTTTTTTGAAAAGCTACTTCTATAGGAGTTACCGAAGTTGGTTGAATGGGTGGAAGGGGTGGGCGTGGGGGTTGATGTTTCCTTGTCATCCTCATTATCCTTCAATTCCAGGATCTAACAGTTTTCCCCCTCACCAGAATTAACTAATTACTTTTCTACTAGTTCTTATATGTTTAATCTATGTTCTAAGTTACATTTATATGAGTCATTAAGTTTATATTTTATAGGATTTCAAAGTCTCATATCTGAAATATTTTTGAGTTGAAAGAAGTATTTTTGAAAGCTTATAATTGTATTTCATCAGCAATTTTTAAGAAATGGTTTTTATTTTCAATTACTTATTATATGTTTAATCCATGTTTTAAGTTTCATTTCAATAGATCTTATGGTTTATATTTTATGGGCTTTCAAAGTCACTTACTTGAAACATTTTTGAGTTTCAGAAAGGTGGTTTTGAAACCTTTTAAATTATTAATCAGATGAAAACACCAATGATTCCACATAGCCCAGTCAAAATGGATTGGAATCTTGCTATTGGGTACTTACACTATTTGTATCATTCTTACGTTAAGGGGTATTTCAGTGAACATGAGATTAGTAGTTTTTCTTGCAAAATGATGATCTTATATGTTCATGGTAATGTGAATATTCAAAGGAATGAGGTTTTACTTCCCCATAAAGTAAACAAATTGGTTGAAGTGTTTGACATTAATACATGGAAGACATAAGACTATGTGAAACTTAAGGTGGATTATCTCCAGCCTGAAAATTTTGAAGGAACATGCACATCTAGTGGGGAACTGACACATTTCATTTAAAGGTTTGTCATAGCATTTCACATTTCTAGAATCTCTCTTCCTGATGGTATAATACCTCCCTTCTCATCTCACCTTACCAAGAAAAATTATCTAGAGCTTTTGAGGTTGATTTATACTCAGGGGCATGACAAAATTGCAAAGATGTTTCTATTGTGTGTAAAGCACATAAGCTGGTTGAGGTTTTCATTGTTGGAATGCATCTGAATGCTACGACAAAGTTAGAAGAACTAAGTTAAAATTAAAAAATTTATTAATTTCTTATATATTTAATCAATGTTTAAAGTTTCATTTATATTGGTCTTATAGTTTATGTTTTATAGTCTTTCAAATTCGTGTACTTGAAACATTTTTAAGTTTTAAGTAGAATGTTTTGAAAGATTATAAATTAATTTTTATGGACATTTTTTAGGAAGTTTTTGTTGTTTTCAACTATTTCTTATATGTTTAATCAATGTTTAATGTTTCATTTCTATTGGTCTTATAGTTTATGTTTTACAGTCTTTCAAAGTTGGAAACTTGAAACATTTTTAAGTTTCATGTTGATGGTTTTGAAAGCTTATAAATTGTTTTTGGTGAACATTTTTTATGAAATTATTTTTGTTTTCGACTATTTATTATATGTTTAATCAATGTTTAAAGTTTCATTTTTATTGATCTTATAATTTATCTTTTATAAGCTTTCAAAGTCACGTACTTGAAATATGTTTAAGTTTCAAGTGGGTGGTTTTGAAAGCTTATAAATTAATCTGTATCAACATTTTTTATGAAATTATTTTTGTTTTCAACTATTTCTTATATGTTTAATCAGTGTTTAAAATTTTATTTGTATTGGTCTTATAATTTATCTTTTATAGTCTTTCGAAGTCGCGTACTTGAAACAGAATCACACATCGGAAACGCAGAATGTACTGTGCAGGAAAAGGAGAACCAGAATCCCACATCGGAAATGCAGTATTGTTTTCAGGGCAAACCCCCTTATAAAAGGGAGTCATGGGTGAGGGTATCAGTTAGAATCCAGACTGCTGTAATGGTAGAACCGCTGGATAATAAATAGCAGAAAAATTCTGCTGAAAAGTTTTGTTATATATATATATATATATAAAACAAAACAAAACAAAAAAAATAAAAAAAAAAAATTTAAAAAAAAAATTTAACCAAAGGCGGCACCTGGTGTGCCGCCTTTGTTGTGAGTTTTTGGGCAAAGGCGGCACATGGTGTGCCGCCTTTCCCTGGGCAGAAAATTCCCCAAAGGCGGCACACCAGGTGCCGCCTTTAGGGGGTAGAAAAATAATTTTTTTTAACCTAGACTTATTTTCAATTTTTTTTTTTGAAAAAATGTATATAAAAAAAACCCCTCTATAACGACTCTGCGTCAGACCGATGCACAAGTCACCTTCGGTCTTGCCGCTTTCTCCGGCTCAAGGCCACAGACTTGACCTCCGGTCGTTCGGCTCCTGCGGAAGGTAGCATCGCCCTCACCCGGCCTCCTCGACCAGTACTGCGGACACCTAGGGCTTCCCCATGTAGTCGGGCTCCTCTCATTCAGAATCTTTCCCACTTCAGTGTCGCACCCATCTGCGCGGGCTTCCTGCCTTCCCTCTAGTGCCGCCCAGTCCCTGCGTCTGCCTTCTATGTAACACCCCTTCTATGTAACACCTGCAACAGTCGCAGGCCCCCCTTTCCGTCGAGCCCGGACACCACCTCCTTTACTGGGGACCACCCTTCATGCCAGAATAGGTACCCATTTGCCTGAAAATTATTTTTTGCAAGGAAAATTTAGCCACGATGTGGTCCGAGAATACCTTCCAAACACGGAACTGGTTTGGGTGGATTGGCCGGGCCTAATTTGGCCTTGGCACGACCCTTCACGGGTTTGGACCGACCCCCACAGCCCTTGCAACGGTGTTTTTAGGGATCATTATTTTAAATTAATCAAGATTAATTATATTAATTAATTTAATTTTAATTTTAAAATTAAATTAATTAAAATTGATTTTGATTAATTATTTTAATATCAGAGCATACAAGACGAGGGCCAGCTGCATCGAGAGTCAATCGTTGACTCTGGTACGATGCGATTAGGTCATTTAGATGCTCAAGACCAGTCAGGTAGTAGTTTACCTTTATACATTTATTTATTATTTTATGCTTTTTAGAACACCAAGAAAATACATAAAATAATAGATAATAAAATTAATAAATAAGCGCATATATTTTTCTATTAATGTTCAGTTGTGAGCGCGACAACATAGATCAACACGTTTAATATAAATGGATCACATTCATTGAGAGAAAACCAATAAAACCCTCAAAGAAAATATTAAGCCACAACGGCCTTCCATCAATCAAGTTTTAACAAAACTGGGTGTTCGAGGTGCTGATCATGCCAAGGATGAGGGTGCATCATACTACTGGGGAATTCTTATTAAAGTGGTGGGTCAACAGAACTAAAATTACAGCAATGAAATATCAATATATAGATTGTTGTAATTTTAAAGGAAAGCCTTTAGTAAATCAGTTTATGATTTTAGAAGCTCAGATTTCACTCAAAATATCAAGGAACCGCGAGTTAATGGGGTTGCCCTGCCAAAATCCAACCTTGGACCCTCTGAGTAGTGGTGTAGCCATATCTTGTAGACTATGGGGGAGGTTTAAGGATCCTTGCCACTAGAATACTCAAGAGTATTCCGATTCAAGTACAGAGGGTTCCTAGAATTCGAAAAATTAGTGGGATACCTTTAATGATTAAATTTAATCTGTAATATCACATTTGGTAATCACAAAAGAACAAAATGCTAAAGTCTATTCGTAGAGAATGGAAAACAATTCCACAATAAAACTATGATAAGTATTAGACAATGTTTATGTATGAACTAAGCACGAAATTCCTTGTATAGTATCGGTGCTCGTGCATATTATTACTATATCAGAAATTCGAGGTGCTTGTGTCCCCACCTGTTGAGCCACCTCAAGAAGAGAGGGTGTAAATGCTTACAGGAGACTCATTAATTAAGAATATGATGGCTCTATATGATGTTAGATGTAGTCTCTAACTCATGACCTGAATGATTTTACATGTAGTCTCATCTCCAAGATCCTTTCGAGGAGAAATCGAAGCATGATTTGAATGTGACGGTTGCACTCAGTTTGTGTAAAGTGAAAGACTATTTACAATATTTCATGTCATCACATTTTTATACCTTTAAACCCATTTTCTATAGTTTTGTTTATGTACACATACGAACAGTGTAGAGTAATCACTTCATTCCCTTTATGGTAACATTCGCCAAGTAAAAAGAATGTTGGAGATAAAACAATCTTCTATTCTTATGTTGAATAAAGAAATAAATTTGTGGATGTTTAAAAAGGCAATAGACTGAAATACTAGATGCATGTACCCGCTTCTAGTTCAGTTAATATTCATCAAATAAAAGTATTATTTACCCACATACTTTTTCAGTATTAAAATACAATATGCATTTCACATATATGTATTTAAATACAATAACCAAGTATGTAGAGAAACATTACTAGGAGTAACATGTCTTCTCCAAGTAGCTGAGAAAGGGTGATTCCAACGTCAGTGGTGAGAAACACATTACTTCAGATTGCTAGGTGATTAATTCAAATTGAACAAGTTGATGAGTATAACAAATAAATTTATCTCACATGCCCATTTGAACAAAATGAGACATTATTCAATGTTTTTAATGAATATTCTTTCTGGTAACATACTCAACAAATAGTTCACTGCTACTTGAATCAAAGGAAATACATGATGAATATAAAATTGTAAGACCTATCCAGTTGTGGAAATATAATTCTTTGTTAAGTAAAAAATAAAAGTGGACGTTAACTATATACCCAGTATGGTATTTAGGCTTGGAAAAAGTAAACACCTTTGGTATTATTGACATCCTTAGTTTG
This sequence comes from Viscum album, assembly GCA_963277665.1. Taxonomy (NCBI): domain Eukaryota; kingdom Viridiplantae; phylum Streptophyta; class Magnoliopsida; order Santalales; family Viscaceae; genus Viscum; species Viscum album. Next base: position 1,972,188,212 of record OY728138.1, read on the forward strand.
GAAAAATAATCCATTAGAAATAAAGGTATTCAAAAAAGATTTAGATGTTAGTTCAACAATATTGTATGAACTATTCCAAAGGAAATCTAGAGGTAAAGATACTTCGTATGATTCCTTCAAACTATAAGGAATGTAATAGTGAAGTATATGCATGGTCGGAAGATATAAGTTTCTTCGGATCAACATGTCGAAAAATATCATGACTATGCACTCATCGATCATGATAATGTAGTGTGGAGTAATTCCTAAACGCATGTTACCTTATCTACATCACCGTATTGATGTTCGTAAGGAGGATCGATGATGAGTCTTACATATTAACATTGATAAAAAAAATGTAGCGTGGAGAAATTCCTAAATGCACATTTTATACATCAAAGTTATGATGTATGTTGTATCAATGTTACAACCTGCAAAAATTTCCATTATATTTCAAGATGTTCTTTGCAAATAAAAGCATAAACCCATAACCAATATGACAAATAAAATGAAAAATCCATATCATATGAGTCATAGTATGATGGAAATACATTATGTTATAGATCACGTGTTAGGATGAAAATAGTTTGTTATGATATACACCAACATGCATCAAGCTGAACACATGGTGCATCTAAGGTAATTATCCTAACAGTTACATGTGATATTACCTAAATCCATAAGATATAAAAGATTTATTCAAGAATTAGAATATACTTCTATATAAGGATGCCCATCTCTATTTTCGATAGTGGGAGATGAATTGACTTGGAATTAGACAATTCTCGAGATGCACAAATGGTCGACATAAGAACAAGTTCCACAAGTACATGTGGAATAGGAATGTTCTAGTGACACATACTGTGTAGGAAGGATGAAAAAATGGAGATGGTTTTATATTCATGGTAGCTAGTGATATATTATTCATTAAGAATAATAAATCCTACAAGTAAGCAGTATATGGAAATTAACTATGATTGACAAGACCAAAATTCAATAATGGATTCCAGGTATCAAATTGCAAAGGGGATTATAAATTGAATATTTTGGTGGGTATTCAAATGATAAGATACATGGATGGTACACGCATGGTACCAATAAGCCTCGAATGGTTATACCAAGTTAGTACCCATAATTCTATTAGAATTTTAATTGTCATAGATAAACTTATAAGATAATTTTATCGGTCATTGGATGTCAAGATCAAATTTCGTGTAAGGTATCTATAGGATTCAACCAGAAAGAGATGATGACATCAAATGATGTGAATAAGGGTTGCAAGTTACTGAAATTCATTTCTGGATTAATTTAATCTACAAGATCATAGATAATTCATTATATATGAATCTTTTCCTTGTGCCTACTAATGTTTAGTGGGAGAGCCAATGTTCTCCACGACAAATGTGATTAGAAACATATAGAAAACATCTTGGTCTTATTATTAGAAAATACAAAAAAACAATTCTCCCATTATTGACTTAACGTACCAACCTGAGTTCTAGGGAACCTGATCTACTGAGCTAGAACTGTAGGTTACTTAGTCCTAGTCAATCATACATATAGATACATTGTATTGAAAAATACAAGTTGGAACAATTCAAGATCAAAATTATTTCCAATGTCACATGGCTTAATCTCTCCAGGTTAACATGTTTAGATAATGGGTAGAGATTAATATTGTGAATTGATACCATATGCTTTAGAAATGGATCTATCACAAATTCCATAATATGTACAATAATTGATATTGCTAGAATATACTTTATTGTAGGAAGATATCAATTACATCCAGGAGCACTGCAAGTAATGCAGTCAGAACTATCACATTGTACTTTGGCAAGTACAGATTATATGTACCAGGCATATGGAAGAGAAGATATACTAGTTTTTTGTGGGACACATACTAGTAATCCTTAGATAAATTAGATCTTGTATTGTAGTTAGGAAAAGGTGATGAGTGAGTCAAGCTCATAAAAGATAGTGGTATCCATACTTACAAATACCGAGTACATTGAAGCTTCTAAGGCAGCTAAGAAGTTGTTATCAATCGAAACAATTTGTTCCAGTTCTTGAATTCTCACCTAGTGAGAAAAGTAATATCATAATGTAAATTATGATATTCTTACTAGCAAAGTTGTCATGTTATGACAATGGAAAAAATGGATATACTTGGGGAAACCTTATCTTGAGAAGTTTAACTAAAGGAGATGAGGTCGCATGTAGCAGATATGCCACACGGAGAAAATGTGGCATGCCCAGCACTTAAATCCATTACTCAGTAGAAGAATGATTTTTATTTTGTGAGTTGCTAACAAGTTTGGATAGCATGTTGGCTCTAGTTTAAGTGGTAGTGTTGAAATAGTGGGTTCCCTAGACCCAAATATGAAGTAATTTTGATTACCATATCATGTGTATAGTTAGTTATACATGATGTATTTTATCATTATAGTGTATAATTATCTGCGTCCACTATAATAATGGTAATGTACAAAGGTTAATTGTCATGTATAGAGGTTATAGAAGATCCCATGCTATAATGACACCCTCAAGATACTATAACATTAATAAAAAATATGCGTTCTATAGTCTAGATACATCTTACTGATTGGGCATAGTAGATGTATGACAATCCGGTACAAGGGGCCCAAAAGCATTGTGACTTATTCTCATGATGTTTGCACTTGGTGATATCTAGTATTGAGATTACGAGTATAGAACTGTCAATAGGAACACCACTGGTTTTGGGTGTCATTGGTTGTTTCTATCTATGGACATGTGTATTGGTCTCCTCACTTGATACCATTACAAATGTGTAATACTTGACTACATACTTTGAAAAAAGATGAAAACCATGGCAATGAAGTCCTGGTGAGGAAGTTTGTGTTGGGTGCATCGTTGGTGTATGCCATTGGCTAAATGGTCAAGAAAGGATTTCTCACTTCCAAGTTCAGGAAGTTGTATATCTCAGGCCTGGTTGATCTGGATGGATCTGCATTCATAAGTCATCGGACAAAGCAGTAGAAAGGAAAATCTATCTTGATAGATCAACAAATAATAAACCATGATAAGGATGATGACACAAGAGTGATTCCTTCTTTATGAGATATTTAATGACAATGAGATTATAGTACACAGTTACTGTTCGTAGGATGGCAGCCACTGTTATGACTATCCTTATCTCTGTAGGGGCCATGATGGGTTGATATACTCTGCTATTGGTCTATGGATTTTATTCACTATTATTGAGATAAGGGCCTAGAGGGTCACACACAATAGCGTATTCAAAAATCATACATATTCAGTTGAATAGGTATATGGACATAGTGGGCTCTGCCATGGGGTCTGAGTGTTGTCCATTTTATCAATCACAGTTGAATTTAATATATTCATTATTAATAAAGTTATGAATAATTGGGATTGAATTTATTTAATGTATTTACAATTTTAGTAATTATGAGAAAAATATTAATCGAAAAAATATTATTTCAATATTCGAGGTTAGTTTAATATTAAGTTGGACAGTGAGTCGAGTTAAATGGCTCGGGTATTAACACATAATATATTTTATATATATTACACGTATGTCAAAAAATTATATATAATATTTGTGTAGTTTAGAACTTAAAAATTATTTATTAGTGGACATTGAAATTAATGGGGGTCGAGGAACCCAACAGGGTATTTTGGAATTCCACTATAAATAAGAGAGGAGGATCTCTCCCTAGGTGTGCAATTCCCTATTCCCCCATTTCATGGAGTGAAATCCAGAGTTTCTCTCTCACCCCACTCTCTATAGTGAGAATCTCATTATCCATGGATTTTGGATCACGATCTTCCTCAAGCATCGAAATCATCTTGATGCGTTGATCATTAGGATGTTGAAAGTATCTTCGGATCACTGCGCTAGCACCAGGAATTCGATGATCGACATTCCAGCTGATTTTTGGACCACGTGTGGATGATCTAAAGGGATCCTTCTTTAGATCCATCAAACAATAATCACCATTAACTAGTTGCAGTCGACCGTGACTTTGGATTTGAAACAGGTGCATTTTTTATTTTAATTTTGTGCTCTTAACAATTTACGCGAGATCCTAGATCCTTTGTAGGGCTCTGTTCATTGGCGACGACAAGATCCATCATCCCGCCAATGAAAATTTTAAAAACCCCTGCCCACCGGCATCTGTTGTGGGGCCCGAAACCCATTAGCTTCCACGCCTTCAGGGCTCCATCTCCCCATCATACAGACACTCTAAGATTCCTTGCCTTGAGGGCCCCATCTCCCCATCTTACCAACGTTCCATACTTCAATGCCTTCCAGGATCCATCACCCCATCGTATTTTCAATCTAGGATTCCACGACTTCCATACTCAATCGCCACGTCATACCGATGCTCCAGGCTTCCATGCCTTCCAAGCTCCATCGACCCTTTGTACTGATGCACCAGGCTTCCATGCCATATATTATCTATCTCCTCGTCATACCGACGCTCCAGGCCTCCACACCTTCCAAGATCCATCGCACCATCGTAAATATGTTCCAGGATTCCATGCCTCCAAGTCTCCATCGCCTTATCCAACAAACGATCTAGGCTTCCATGCCTTTTGGGATCTATCTCACCGTTGAACCGACGCTCTAAGAATCCACGCCTTCCTGTCTACATCGCCACACCATACTAACTCTCCAAGATTCTACGCCATCTCAGCTCCATTGCCCTATCGGACCAATGATCCTGGATTCATGGCCTTCCAGGCTCTATTTCCCTATCGTACAAATGCTTCGGGCTTCCATGACTTTTTGGATCAATTGGCTTGTCGTACTGACGATCCAGGATTCAATTCTGTCCAGGATACATCGCTATGTAATACCGACCCTCCAGGCTTCCATTAATTTCGGACTCCATCGACCCATCGTACGGACCCTCCCAACATCCATGTATTCCAGGACCCGTCACCCAATCGTACCGATGATCATGGATTCCACTCCTTCTAGGATACATCATCCCATCATTATAATACTCTATGATTCCAAGACTACTAAAATCCATCATCCTGTCATACCGACGATCCAGGATTCCATGCCTTTCAAGCTCCATTGCCCCATCATATCGACGTTCTAGGATTCCACACATTTCGGGCTCCATCACCCTGTTATACAGACTCTATAAGATTCCATGTCTCTTGGGCTTCATCACCCCCATTATACCAATGCTGTAGGTTTCCAAGCCATTCGTGATCCATCACTCCATCATACCGATTCTTGGGGCTTCCCCCTTCTGGGCTCAATCACCCAGTTATACCAATGATCCATTCTTCCACACCATCTAGACTCTGTCACCCCGTTATACCAATGATCCAGGATTCTACGCCTTTTTGTCTCCAATGCCCCATCGTACTAACACTCATGGATTTGATGCCTTCTGGGCCCCATCACCCCTACAAACTGAGGACATTCTGTCATCACTACCACCCTTACGACGGTCTGTCTCATCCCAACTACTACATTTCTTCCACCATAGAAGTCATACCTGTAGTTTCAACACCAGAATCTGAAATGTTCACCGTGCGGTTTCCTAGAGGAATCATGGAGAACATCCATGCATATTCTGGGTTAATATTAGGTTAATCAAATCATAAGGATTCCCCCATAATCTTAATAAAACCCAAACCTTCAAAATGGGGAAGAGATGACTGTCCCTCAACCCACATTACCCTTATTGTCGCACATCACTTAGCGTTATACTATGTAACGACCTAAATCATAGTTTCATGACACTAAACTATGTGACCTACCACATCCTAGTTGCATGGAGTTAAATTACATAACAACCGTTGTATTTTTTATACGACATTTAACTATTCGATATTTCAGGCAAAGCTACATGACCTTAAATGACCACCACTACTTTTCCTAATCACATGACATTAAACTTTAAGATGCAAAATCCTTAATGTATGATGTTAAACTACATGGATATCATCCTCATCACACGACATTAAACTATATATTTACCCTATGATGATCATAGAATTCCTAATACACTAAGCCAGCTAGTTCTCTACAACCTCATTGCATGATGCAAAACTATTTAATTCCATGAGCTCCCACATGAGTGACTGCTCATTATTCGGCACTAGTCTACAATAGTGCCACAATAATAATATTACCCGAGGATCCCCATCATTGAAAAGGGTGTATAACTCCCTCTATCCAATACACCATTTTTATATGATCAACTGAATTATAGAACATGATCTCAAGTGTTGGAATAAAAATGGGAATAATCTGGATCCATTTACATGCTTCATATCATCCCTTTATTAGAGACCCCATCCTCTTTCATGTTTTGTGGGACCCCTAGCAGCTTGTTCTCATGACACATTCTCTCACCTAAAACCCCAGGCCAATGCCCTGAAATATAATTGATGACACATTGAGTGTGGCCCCATGTTTTTGAATAAGATCAGTGACTGACCTCAATTCATTATTTCCATTTTAGGATAACGTGATATTGAAGTTTTGTTTCAGACATGGTCAGCAGTTACCCTTTATTGTTAGGAAACCCCCACCATGATCTAGATATTGGATGTTGTGTTTCACAACATTAGACATCCAAATGTTTATGTGGAACTCCAACACTCTTTGTGTTACCCCTCAGTGAATCTATGTATGTTGAATGGGAAGGTCAGTGTCATTGGGATTTTTTCACCCAGAATTACATTGACCATGATGTGTGATTCTATGTGTCAGGAAAATACCATTACTACTCCTTATTTCCCACACAAAGCCTAACTCATGCGTGATTAGTTGTTTATATAGGATTTGTATTCATACTGATGAGGAAAACTATTCTTCTTCGTCACACATGATATTATAATGAATTATCATCCTAAATGCTATTAAATTGTTCATCTTCATCCCACATAATGTTAAAATACATTATCATCCTGCATGAAGGTAAATTGTTCATCTTCACCCCTCATGACGTTGAAATGAATTATCATCCATCATGATGTTAAACAACCCATTATCATCCTGCATTATGTTGAACATCCCATTATCTTTTGCAATGATTTTAAACTCTTCATTATTATCATTCTTTATGTTAAACTACCCATTATCATCTTGTATGATGTTAAAATAACCCTTATTGTATTGCATGATGTTAAACTCTCCATTATCGGCCTACGTGATAAAAAAAATTAAATGGTAAACAAAACATTATCGTCTGAGATCTATAAACCTCAAATTAGATATTCCATATCATTACTGCACAAAATTAAATTGAGTGATTTGTCTAAGTTGAATGATGTAAAACCATATATCACTTGTCCTTCTTAATAATAAAATAAAAAATGGAAATATTTCTATGACCTTTAACTAAGACCCCACCAGTCCTACATGACGATAAACTATAGGCGGAAAACACACCACAATCTGAGATCTATGAACCTAAACTATGATCTCTCTCATCCAAACCATATGATGCTAAACTATACTTCCTAGTCTAACATGACATTAATATGTTATGTCATTACCTCAAGACACTATGATTCATGGTTTTGTCCTATCATACAACATTGTATTACGAAATTATCATCCTAGATACTAGATGAAAAAACACAACCCCGTATTTTGGTGTCCTTGCTAGAGAGGGAATAAAATTTGTAATTGGTCATTCAACATGATATATGTCCAATCCTACATTCCTATCAAATCCTAAAATGATGCCTAAAATCTTAATCCTATGTTTTTTTCTCCAAAAGAGGGGGAGAATAACATACATGATACATCTAATATCTTTTCTTCTCATGCATGTGTCAGGACTGAACAACGAAATGTTTTGAGAACTATGTGTGGTTTGATTATCATCCTCATGAGATGTGTAGGAAAACTTAGACATATCTTCTTTGGATCCATACACATACTCCAAAAATCAACTCTTTCATTTGGCCAGTTGGACCTAATTTTTCTTGGATTCTGTGGTGTGGTATGAGTCCTCTTTAGTCCTCACTCACATCAGGTTTGATGCTGCTCCACCATGTACCTCCCTTAAGAACTCTAATTCATCCACATCAAAAGATGTTAAACTGCTTGAAATTCAATAACTATGCATGGCTTGATTCCCATCCATATATGATACGTAGGAATTCCCGAACATTTTGGCTTCGGGTATAGTAAATGTAAATCTATTATTTTTCTCGTCCCATTGGCCATATTTCTCTCATAGAATTTATAATGATGTGGCATTAAGGCCTCTTTTTTACTCATTCATGTCAGGATATTTTTCCACGCTATACACATACCTCTTTTAAAAAACATCTACTTCATCATCCTCACCACAAAACATTAAATTAAAATGAAATCAAGAAAAACATATGTATTGATTCACTTCCCAATGGGATACATTGGAACACCCGAACATTTGGTCTTTGGGTCCAGCCCTAGGTCCCCTGACCATTTCGGCCCTTTTGGCCATACACTATGGTCTATGCTCTATGAACGTAAACTATGATCTCCCTCGTCATTACCATAAGATGTTAAACTTCATGGTTACCACCATGCTTCATGCATACCCTTCATTTGGGCCTTCATAATATTTCACATCTGAAAGGACCCCCTATTGGCCTAGTCTCATGACACCTTGACATACCTACCATTTTGGGCCAACATCCTAGAGAATTTATATTGACAATATGATACACGTCCCTCTTTGTGAATATATTTAGTATTCGATGTTCAATTTTTTGTTCCCTTTCTAGGACACACAATATGGATACTATGTTCCGAACATGGTCAATATTTGTCTTTTATTGTTATTTCCATCCCCATGGTTTTCCAATTATTTGGTGAGGTGATTAACCATTTTCTAACCTTATGTCCCATTATTAAGACATTAAACTGGTCATCTGGGTCTGAGATCTATTACCTTAAACTAATATATTTACATTCTTTCTGTAAGACATTAAACTACATGGTATCTCTAAACTATGTGTGGCTGGATTCCCATCCGCATGAGACGCGTAAGAATGCCTGACTATTTTTTCTTCACGTCTAGTATCAAATTTCTCTTTCTAAGGTCCCCATAGGAGTACATGGTGTTATTAGGGATCTTTTTTATTCATTCACATTGGGTATGAAACAAATTCACCATGTTCCTTCATCAAGAATACCCTCTCCATGTTACATCTTTATCACATGATGTTAAACTGCACATCATTAAATAACTACATTTGGCATGAGTTCAACACATATGTGATATGTAGGAGAACCCACACATCTCTTTCTATAGAACCATGTTCATCCTCCTTTTTGGTCCCTTGCCTTGAGATCTCTAGTTGATGTGTGTGGTGCGATGATACTTCTTTTGTTGTCATTAATGTCAGGTTTACAACTACTGCATCATGTATCCCCTTCATAGATCTACCCTTCCATCTTTGTCCTTTCTGCATAATCTTTAACTGCACGAAATTTAAAAAAATATGTATGGATTTATTCCCACACTTTTGGGATATGTAGTAACACCTAGACCATTTTTCTTTTGAGCCAGTCCAATAGATCATTCCATCACATTAGTTTCACCCTCTGGGATTAGTTCTCTTCGATGGATGCATATGGTGTGGTGTGTACATTTCTTGTCCTCATTCACATCGGGTAAGCATTATCACTGCATACTCATTCCATTTATGAACCTCGTATTTTCCACTAACATCCTCACTGCATGACATTAATCTTCATGGAATTCAAGAACTACATATAGATTGATACTCATCCTTATTGGATATGTAGGAATGCCCGAACGCTTTGTCTTTGGATCCATCCTCATGTTCCCCAATTTTTGGTATTACAACCAGAAATTCCATTTTGGAAGGATATGGTGTGGTGTGCACTTCTTGTGTCCTCATTCATGTTGGGTATATGATAGATTCACCATGTATGCTCCCCATATGGTATTCCCCATTTCATCTACGTCCTCACTACATGAAATTAATCTCCTGAGAATTCAATAACAATGTATGGATTTATTGTCATCCTCATGGGATATGTAGTAACACCTGGGAAAATTGACTTTGGGGCTAGACATAGGTTCATCAATCCGTATTTAAACTTTTCCACCACTCGCCTCCTCGAGTCTCCCACCATTATTTGGACTTCTCAGATAATTTTATTTCTCACCAACATGCTTAGATGCACTGTGGTTTAGGACCTAGAGTGTTGGGGTATTCTTGGACATGTATTCATTCCATATCCATGCTTCATGTGTCCCTTTATTTGGGTCTCCATCATCCATCACATCTTGAATGACCCTCAGCCAGTATGGATGATTGGCCTTATGACTCACCTACCATTTTGGGATAATTTCCCAAAAGATCATAAAAAACATTTGACACAGGTCCCACCATGTGAATATGGCTAGTGGTCAACCCTCACTTATTTGTTCAAATCCTATGTCAGGAGATATGGATGTTGTGTTTTGATTATAGTCAACAGTTATCCTCTATCGTTATTCCATCCACATTATACCCTAAATATTGGTCTCTTTATTCACATCCATTTCCACTCCATCAAGTTGAAGTGTTATTTTGACACCCTTTGTGTTATCCCTCCATGATCATTTACGCATTATGAGGATGAATCAGTGTCGTAGGTTCATCTTCGACTCCACAACATCTCCCTTATTGAGTATTCCAAGTGTTTTATTGATATTATCTGCCCTTGTTTCCCACACCGATCATATATCTCATGGGCATAGGGATATGGTTATGTTTGTGCTTTCATGGAAGAACCACACGTCTCTTGGACCATGTTCTATTACCATAAACTATGATCTAATGCATCATTATAGTATGATATTAAAGTATGTCACCCTCATCCAGGTTATGTGTTGATAACTACACTATCATATGATGCCTTCATTCAAGAAGACATTGTCCCACTGGAATTCAAATTTTACCATTCCATGTTTAAGAACAATGCGTGGCTTGATAGTCACCCATGTGGGATATGTAGCGATGCTTGGGAACTTTGCCTTCAGGTCTAACTGTAGATTTACGGACCTTGTCTGTCACGACCCCCTCCCCACAGTGTTTATCCCTCTTGGGATGGCAACGTGAGAAGTGAGATAATGACCCCTGAGTCCCACCTCAAGTAGGCCCCAGGTTGGCGACTAGAACCGAGGGTATAGTAAACACACCTATGGGAGGAATTACCCTCTAAGAGAACACATACAGAAGAGAGAGATATGATAGACACCAACCAACTCCAACTTAGATAGAAAGATAAAAGAAATCCCATGTACAAATATAAAATTTCATACAAGACTACTACAACTGAAAGGGGAAAAACATCAAGTACCCAAAAGAATGTAAAACAGCAACAACCACAAGCCCGAACAGCTCCTGCAACTGCAAGCTAGTAGTAACCAGCCTAATCTCCAACCTACTCCATGTAACCTGAAAAACTGTTTATATATACATAGGGTGAGTATAACAGTATACTCAGTAGGATCCTCCCCAAAGCCTCTCATGCAAAAGTAAAGAAATCATGGTAAATCATGATGAACAACAAGTAAAACTAACTCGTTACCTAAATAGGTGTACTATGTTCCAAACCTCACCATGTCTACTCTCACCAAGTAATGAATACAAGAGTATATAACATAATAATGAATATCAAGGGTACCCCTCTACTACTTCCCCACTGGTTTGCTACTTTTCCCCAACATCACACGTCCTTTGAATCTCTCCCAAAAAAGTATTTCCCGTGAACACCAGGGCAAAGCACCACAACATGTACATCGTGCAACAAAACCACTACGTCCATGCAAGAAAGTAACCAGGTATTTTACATGAGCCACCAATGATTTCATAATGTGTATCATACATCGGGTATTATACCTCAAGCCATTATAGCCTATACACTGAATAAGGATCCTGAAGCCATCACTGCCTATACATGTTACACCTATAGTAGTCCATAGGATACTATATTTAGAATATATTTGTGTGAATAACAACATGCCATTACAATCCTATACACACATATATGGTGAAAACTATCCTTTTTTCATACCAGCACAAGTATCTACCAATAGAAGAGAGAGGGGCCAAAGGGGGTAGTCAGCCCTTCATACTCCCGCCAGAATGTTGGGGAAAACACCACCCCCTAAGGCTCAGAATCCCTGGGTTTTCAGTTTCCCTTACCGACAGGGTGGAGTAGCATATAGAAACACAAAAAGTATATGATACTATAGCTCACAACCACACTATGTGCATAAACTAGTCTAAGACTCTGCTGTAACTAGCGTCTCTCTGAATACTGGATGCCACTTCTAAGACTAGGTATCCTATAAGCACACAATAATTTAAAGATATTTAATCAATTATTTCATTCCCTTTTTTCCAGTTTCACTTTTTGTTAATTATTTCTTTAAACATTAATTAACCAGTTCCAATTCCATATTAAAGTTCACTAGAATCACACCCAAAGTAGATTGATCATTCAAAATTACACCCTCACCATTATGTTCCATCAAACTCCAACCCCATGGGTTAACATAATTTATGCAATTATTCATTACAGAAATACTTTCACATATTCCCAATAATTCTAGAAAAACAATCTACGCTACTAAACAGAAGGGAGATCAACACAATGAGTATATATACTACCCATCGAGTCTTTGGCTCTAATTGAAAGAGTATAGACCCATCCTCTCTAGAGAAGCTAAACACGGAATGCACATGTCATACCCCGTGCGTCTTTGCCTCTTTCAAATGAAGGGTATGTAAGACCAGCTAAATTGAGAAATGGGGAAAAGTATAGAATATAAACAACCAAAAAGAATCATCATGCATCAAACTATCACATCCATCCCATTCCATCATCTCAAGTTTCCTCCCCGACACCCACATGCATAAACCGATGCATCTCGCCACTCTAAGTGTCATTTTCTACCACAACCAAAGGTCTCCATGCCCCCGAAATATCACAACAGCCCTCTATTCTCATATCACAACACAAGATGCATGAAAAAAAACATCTTAATAATTGGGCTCTTGGCCCTTTAACCAGCAAGAGGGTAACTCAGAACCCTACAAGGATTTATCAAACAAACAGCTCATTAATCCATCTTGAATTAACTGATTTATTATTCATAGGTTCCATGTTCAGGAAACCTAATGAGTAAGTTATAAAAAATAATTAACCATGATTACTGGGAAAATTTGATTAACATAAAATATAAAATTAGGAGAACAAGATTCATTTACATGTCTCTTTATCTTTTAACCAAATAATTATCAATTAATTTCTATTTAAGTTCATTAAAAATTTCCATCTATAATGAATAGCTAAACAAAGAAAGCATAGATATCACACTATCTAGAAAAACAAGAGGGAATAATATACGATTGATATCAATTTATTTATCTGGTTCAAATATATATAATTTCAATTCCATTTTCATACAGTGGGATAAAACATGCTTACAATACAGTTAAACATAAAAGAAAATAGAAGAAACAAATCCCCTACCTAAATGGTTCATGATGTTCTTTATACGAGAACAAACCACACAATGGGTCACGATCCACCAGTCGCGACAACTGCATCCACCCAAGGATTCCATGGTATAACCACACAAAACGAACCCCAAGAAAACTCCATTAGAAGAATGGAGATCACATGCTATAATATTGAATGGAGAAACATGATAAGATGAATACCAAAAGAACGATGATAAAACAAACCTTATATCAATGATTGACGGATACTGCTTGGTTTCATTAAAACAGAGTGAAATCAATCCTAGAAGGAATGTTTGAATATGAAACTCCTATGATATTGAATGAGTTGTTCGAGCGTCTTATAGCCAATAACAAGGAGATGGAATTAGGGTGGAAGATATCTCGTCCCTTTAGAAGATTTAATGGAGCGGGGGTTTAAAATACGCTTAATTTCCAATTAAAATTGGACTACATTAAACCACGCAGTTTTACCAAGTAAATAAACATACCAAGCCTTAGGAATAATTAATATAGGGGTTATGTCCTTTTAATCGGCCTTAATAGTCCTTAAAACAAGTTTTAAAATCATTTTTCATCAAAGGAAATGACAAAGTGGTGAAACTGTAGAATGCTAGAAACACTGTTCACAAACTCAAAATATGGAAAAGGAAAGAAAATGTCACCATTAGAACCTCAAAATTTTGGAAACACATTTCATGAACTCAAAATTTTTCAAAGGAAAGAAAAGGTCACCATTAGAACCTCACTGTTCTTGGAAACACTATTTACAAACACAAAATTTGGCAAAGGAAAGAAACACTCACCGTTAGAACCTCACCGTTCTGGAAACACTGCACATGTACTCAAAATTTGGAAAAAGAAGTAAAAGGTCATTGTTAGAACCTCATTATTCAAGACACACTATTCAAGAACTCAAAATTTGGCAAAGGAAAGAAAAGGTCACTGTTAGAACCTCACCGTTTGGGAAAAACTATTCTTAAACTCAAAATTTGGAAAAGGAAAGAGAAGGTCACCATTAGAACCTCATTGTTCTGGAAACACTATTTATAAACACAGAATTTAGAAAATGAAATAAAAGGTCACCGTTAGAACTTCATCATTCTAGAAACAGTGTTCACAGAACTCAAAATTTAGCCTAGGAAATAGAGGTTACCATTAGAGGTTACCGATAGAGGATACCGATTGAGGTTACTGATAGAGTTTACTGATAGATCTCACCGATAGATCTGTTCACCGATGGAACTGTTCATATAAATGGAAATTTGGAAAGGAATGAATGGTTACCATTAGAGGTTACTGATAGAACTGTTCACTGATGGAACTATTCACATAATTGGAAATTTGGAAAAGGAAATAGAGGTTACTTTTAGTGGTTACCGATAGAACTGTTCACCGATGGAACTATTCACAAAATTGGAAATTAGGAAAAGGAAAGAGAGGTTACCATTGGGCCTCACCATTGGTACTATTGACAACTGTCTACCATTGGAACTGTTCACCGGGGGTCATTGATTCCACTGTTCACATAAAAGGAAAATTGGAAAAGTGTTGGGGATACATTACCTTGACCTCCTAGAACACCTCAAACTCCATATTTTCACAATGGAATGGACCAGAGAGGTCCTGGACATTACATCAGATACCTCTCAAAACATTCTCATCCATGAGAATTAAAAACCCACCTAACGTGTAAATGAAACGGTGATTGAACAACCACCCACCAATATACCTCTCAAAAGAGAGCAAGCCACAAAAGCAACAAAAGGAAGCCATCTCATAAACACAAAATTTTTATAACCACAAAGGCTACCTCGATACATGAAAGAGTTAAACATCAAACAACCCTGGGTACTAAGCATGTAATTGTGACTCACGTTCCCAAGTACTCTCCACCATGCCATCGTGTTGCCACAAGACACAAACCAAGGGGATAGAATGCTCAAGAGACATCTTCTCCTTGAGGTATTGGATCTCCACAAGTCGCTCCTCAATGGTCTCATCATTATGTACATCCATCTCTCCTCAATTGTTGACGTGAGAGTCATCATGAAGATAACGACAGAGCTGTGACACATGGAAAACATCATGTATCTGACTCATCTCTGGGGGAAGTGCTACTCGATATGCCTCATCTCCAACACGTGCTAACACATCGAAAGGCCCAACAGACCAGGGAAAAATCTTACTCCCATGACCAAATGTTCACTTCCCATGATGGGGAGTCACCTTCAGAAACACATGATCCCCAAAATTATTCTCTAAGGGTCTACTTCTTCAATCAGTATATGATTTCTGACGATCTTGCACTATCTTCATCCTCTCACAAATCCGCTGAACCATCTCTGTTGTATTCTGTACTAGTTCTGGTCTAAGCATTGCTAACTCTCTAACTCCAGTCCAGCACAATAGAGAGCATTTTGGGGAAACTACCATGAACTAGTCCAAGAAATCAGTCCATATGCATGAACTAGTACAGAATGAGTTGTGTTCAGCGAGAAGTTGTGTCTTGAAAGTTCCCTAACACTTATCAGTCCGTATGCATGGATCCGGTGATTCCTAGAGTGTAATTACCAAGACCCATATAAAACAACTGATCTTTTCTGCATCAGAACACATCCCAACTCTAGATGCGAAGCATCATAGAAAAAATCAAATTGAACTCCCTCAACTATAAGACAAAGAATTGGAGCACTAACTAACTTCTCTTTTAGATACTTGAAAGTTCCCTAACACTTATTAGCCCATATGAACACAACTCATTCTATCTTCGATGGATCCAAAGCTACACCCTGTTGGGACACAACATTCCCTAAGAAAAGGAGTTCTCGATCCCAAAAATCACACTTCGTCAACTTACCTAATAGATGATGTTGTCGAAGAACTCCCAAAATGGTGTGTAGATGCTCTGCATGATCCTCCTCAGACGTAGAGTACACAAGGATGTCATCGATGAAAACTACCATGAACTAGTCCAAGAAATCAAGGCACACAACATTCATCAATCACATGAACACAACTAGAGCATTCGTCACGCCGAACGGCATTACAAAGAACTCATAAATGCCCAAGACGACAACATAAAGTAGTCTTCGGGATATCATCATCTTTTACATGCATCTGAAGATATCCTTACCACAATTCAATCTTTGAGAACCAACTAGAACCCTTCAGTTGATCGAATAAATCATCAATCTGAAGAAGAGGATATAAATTTTTTATTTTCACTTTGTTTAAGCGACGATAATAGACACACAACCGCAAACTTCCCTCAGCCTTCTTCACAAACAAAACAGGTGCACCCCACGGTGACACACTTGGTCGAACAAAACCGAACGTTAACAAACCATCAATCTATATATGTAGCTCTCGTAACTTAGAAGGGGACATTCTATATGGATACATAAGGATATGAGATGCTCATAGTTGTAGAACGATTCCAAAATTGATCTCTCATCGAGGGGGTAATGCTACAACCTATTCTGGAAAGACATCAGGGTAATCTTCTATGACCCTATGAAACACAAACTGCTGAACCTCTAATGAACACAACATTATCTTAGCCCTCATGGATGATAAGGACGGAACACACCTATGAGCCATATGAGGATCTCTCTCACCAACAAAGACCTCCGGCTCTCTATCCACACTAATGAAAATGACCTTCTTCTTAAAGAAATCCACTACATCTTGCACCAAATACAACCAATCCATGCCAAGGGTGACATCATATGGCTATATTTGTAAACATAGGAAATATCCACAAGAGCAGTGCTGCCCCAACTCTAGCTCACAGTCTATATACCCTTCAAAAAAGTCAACTCGACCTCTAACTGGCATAGTCAACACTAAGGGAAATGGAAGCATCTCTACCTCAATTCCCAAAGCATAAAAAATGGTAGGTGATATTATGGAGCGTGTCACTCTTGAATCAAACAAGGAATACACCATGGTAGAAAACAAGCAATGGGTACCTCGAACGATTCCTGGATCACCTGGAGCTGGCAATGCTAGAGCATGAAGCTGACCACGACCTCCTCCATGGCCTCTTTGACCCTGATGAAGACCACTAACATGGCCGTGCTCTACTCTTTGAGGATGGTAAGCATCATGGATATTTCCTATGCCTGCCCCATCTACCCTCTATTGATCTAAGGTTCGTGCAACCTACTACTGCTACCTTGGATGGAACTGCATCAATGGAGGAATGTGGTGTGTAGTACCTGGTTCACGATGACTATTCTGAAAGGTCGAGCACTCCCACTACTGATGACCATGACCACCAAAAGAAAAATAAGCCCATGATCCATTAGAAAAGGACTGATAATTGCTGCCTCTGGAGAAACGATATGTGAAGGGCTGGGACCTACTCCCGGCTGAATGGAAACTCTTCTGCCATGAAAACTTGGATCCTCATACCACAAATATACTTCAAGGGGAATCATGATGATTCCCCTATCGTGATGATCCAATCCTATCCAAATTCTTCTCAATAAAATCTTCCATCGCCTGCACCTCAAGATATGTTGTCAGCATAAATGGGGTGACGTGGAGCTGTATCTCTGGATGCAAATCCTTCTCAAAATTCCTCGTCCTAGCCTCCTCATCTGGGAATAGGTCGGAAGCATATCATACGAGGTTCTTGAAACAGATTCCATACTGTCTCATCATGGAGATCCCATGTCGAAGGGTAAGATGTTCCCGACGACTAGATGTCTTCGCAGTCGAAGAAAGAAACTCGACTCTAAACTTGTCTCAGAGCTCCTCCCATGAGATCGCTGACTCCTCACGATCCCTGAGGAACAAGAACCACCACTACCTCACTGCTCCACACAACATCGTCACAACCATGGAAACCCAGTGGTCCTTCTGAGAATGGATCAACCTAAATCTTATCTCGACCTCCTCCAACCAGTCTTCCATGACTGCATCTAAATATGAGCCCTCATACTTTTGTAGACTCTGGCACATAATCTCTCAGACTGTCTTCCTCTAAGTGTCATTATCATCTACCTCTACCCTGTGGCGATCTGTTAGAACAGCCTGCTGGAATTTTTTTGCACAAACCTGATGAGGATGTAGACCGTGAGCCATACCTATAAAATAACAATCTGTTTGAGCTCCAAAAACTGGAATATGGAAGACTCAAAATTAATTAATTAATTAATTATTTTCTTTCATTTATTTTAGGTTAAATTATCCCAAGGTCTACCCATTCAAACACAGGCACAAAGAAGAATGATGAATGATCCTTTCCTAGGTCTCTACCCAACAACTAGTATCACGATGTTTAGTAGACATTGTAAACTTAACGGTCCATTCATCAGATCAGATGGGGCCCTAAATGCCTATGTGTTAGACGATCACTAGTGTTTACATCACTTTCAAAACATGAATGACATTGTTTCCCTACCAACCCATGCAACCTCAATTATGCCTAACTACAAACCTTGTCCTATCCCTCAACCATACCTATGATACCAATCTGTCATGAACCCTCCCCACAATGTCTACCCCTCCTGGGCCGACAATGTGAGAAGAGAGATAGTGACCCTAGAGTCCCGCTTCTAGTAGGCCCCGGGTTGGCGAATAGAACAAAGGGTATAGTAAACACTCATATGGGAGGCATTGCCCTCTAAGAGAACACATGCAGAAGAGAGACATAAGATAGACACCAACCAACTCCAACTTAGACAGAATGATAAAAAAATCCCAAATACATATATAAAATGTCATGGAAGACTACTAGAACTAAATGGGGAAAAAGTGAAAGTACCTAAAAGAAAGTAAAATAACATCATCCACAAGCCTGAACATCTCCTGCAACTGCTAGCTAGTAGTAACCAGCCTAACCTCCAACTTTCTCCAAGTGAACTGAAAAATAGGTTATATATACATAGGTTGAGTATAATAGTATATTTAGTAGGATCCTCCCCAAATCCTCTCATGGAAATGTAATGAAAGCATGCTAAATCACAGTGAACAACAATTGAAACCAACTCATCACCTAAACAGGTATACTATGTTTCCATCCTCACCATGGATACTCTCACCAAATAATGCATACATGATTATATAATATAATAAATAATAGCAAGGGTACCCTGCTACTACTTCCCCACTAGTTTTCTGATTTTCCCAAACGTCGCACGTCCTAATCATCTCTCTCCAAAAAATATTTCTTGCAGACACCTGGGCGAAGCACAAAAACATGCACCTCATGCAACAAAACCAC
This sequence comes from Viscum album, assembly GCA_963277665.1. Classification (NCBI taxonomy): domain Eukaryota; kingdom Viridiplantae; phylum Streptophyta; class Magnoliopsida; order Santalales; family Viscaceae; genus Viscum; species Viscum album. The sequence goes on from OY728138.1 coordinate 1,972,207,953, forward strand.
CACGTCCATGCAAAAAAGTAACAAGGTAGTTTTTGGGAGCCACCACAACTCGCATAATGTGTATCATACATGATGTATTATAGCTCAAGCCATTACAACCCATACATCGAGTAAGGATCCTTAAGCCATCAAAGTTTATACATGTTACACATATAGTAGTCAAAAGGATACTATATCAAGAATATTTGTGTGTGAATAAACACAAGCCATTACATCCCTCTACACACATATATGGAGAAACTAACCACTGTGCCTACCAGCACAAGTATCTACCAAGAGAAGAGAGCAGGGCCAAAGGGTGTAGTTAGCCATTCATCCTCCCATCAGAATGATGGGGAAACCCCCCCCCCCCCCCCCAGGGCTCAGAATCCCCGAGGTGTCTATTTCCCTTGCTGAAAGGGTGGTGTAGCATATAGAAACACAAAAATTACAAGATATTATAGATCACAACCACACTATGGGAATAACCTAGTCTTAGACTCAACTGCAGCTAATGTCTCTCAGATTCCAAGATTCCAATTATAAGACTAGGTATCCTATAAGCACACAACCATTTAAAGATCATTAGTACATTATTTCATTCCCTTTTTATTGGTTACACTTTATGTTAATTAATTATTTAAACATTAATTAACCAGAACCAATTCCACATTAATGTTCATTAGCATCACTCCCAAAGTACATTGTTCCTTCAAAATTACAACCTCATCATTATGTTCCAGCAAACTTTAACCCCATGGGTTAACATAATTTATTCAATTATTCATTACAGAATTACATTCCCAAATATCTAGGAATTCAAGAAAAACAATCTATGCTACTAAACACATGGGGGCTCAGCATGGTGAGTAGTTGTACTACCCATCGATTCTTTGACGCCAATAGAAAGTGAATAGACCTATCCTCCCTTGAGAAGCTAAACACCAAAAGCACATGGCGTACCTCACGTGACATCACCTCTTTCGGAAGAAGGGTATGTAAGACTAGCTGCCTTGAGTAGTGGGGAAAAGTAATATGGATAATCAACCAAAAAGAATTAGCAAGTATCCAACAATCTCATCCATCCCACTCCATCATCCCTGGTGTCCTTCCCGACACCCACATTCAAAAAAGCATTGCATCTCACCACTCTAGGTGTCATATGCTACCACAACCAAAGGTCTACATGCCCCCACATATCACAACAACCCTCCATGCACACATCACAACACAAACAGTAGGAAAAAAACATCATAACAATTGGGATCTTGTCTCTTTAACCTGCAAGATGGTAACACAGAACCCTTCAAGGATTTATTAAACAAACAATTATTTAATACATCTTGAATTAACTGATTTATTATTCATAGGTTCCATGTTTGGGAAACCTAATCAGTAAAGTATCAAAAATAATTAAGCATGCTTAATGCACCAATTTGACTAACATAAAATATACAATAAGGAGAACCAGATTCATTTACATGCATCATTATCGTTTAACCAAAAAATTATCAATTAATTTATGTTTACATTTATTAAAAATTTCCATCAAGAAATAATAGCTAAACAAAGTAGGCATTGATATCACACTATCTAGCAAAACAAGGGGTAATAACATACGATCGATATCAATTTATTTATTCAGTTCAAATATTTATTATGTAAATTCCATTGTCATCCAGTGGGATAAAACAAGTTAACAATACAGTTTCACATAAAAGAAAAGAGAAGAAATGAATCCCCTACCTCAAAAGGTTCTTGACGTTCTTTATATGTGAATGAACCACACAACAGGTCACGATCCTCCAGTCGCGACCACTGCATCCACCTGAGGATGCCACGGTATGACCACACCATGTGAAACCGAAGAAAACTCCATTAGAATAATGGAGATCACATTCTATAATATGGTAAGGAGAAACAAGAGAAGATGAATCAAAGAAGAATAATGATAAAACATACCTTATATCGAAGATTTATGGATACTGTTTGGTTCCAAAAAAATAGAGTGGAATCAATCATTGGAGGAATTTTTGATTTTGAAACTCATATGGGATGTAATGAGATGTTCGAAAGTCTTACAACCATGAATATAGAGAATTAATTAGGGAGGAAGATATCCTGTCCCTTTAGAAGATTTAACAGAGCAGGGGTTTAAGATACGATTTTTCCCATTAAAATTGGATCGCATTAAAACAAGAGGTTTGAACAAGTAAAAAAACATCCTAAGCCATATGAATAATTAATATAGGGGTTATGGCCTTTGAATCGGTCTTAAGAGTCCTTTAAACAAGGTTTTAAATGCATTTTACATCAAAGGAAATGTCAAAGGGGCGAACTGTAGGATGCTGGAAACACAGTTCACAAACTCACAAATTGAAAAATGATAGAAAAGATCACCGTTAGAACCTCACCATTCTGGAGACACTATTCATGAATTCAAAATTTGGAAAAGGAAAGAAAATCTCACCATTAGAACCTCACTATTCTGGAAACACTCTTCACAAACTCAAAATTTGGAAAAGGAAAAGGTCACCGTTAGAACCTCACCATTCTAGAAACACTATTCAGGAACTCAAAATTTGGAAAATGAAAGAAAATTTCACCATTAGAACCTCTTTGTTCTATAAACACTGCTCACAAACTCAAAATCCGGCAAAGTAAAGAGAAGGTCACCATTAGAAACTCACCGTTCTGGAAACATTGTTCATGAACTGAATATTTGGCCACAGAATGAATCAGTCATTGTTAGAACCTCATTGTTCTAGAAACACTATTCACAAACTTAAAATTTGGAAGAGGAAAGAAAAGGTCACTGTTAAAACCTCACCGTTCTGAAAACACTATTCACAGAACTCAAAATTTGGCCTTGGAAATTGAGGTTACCGATAGAGGTTACCAATAGTGGTTACTGAAAGATCTCACCAATAGAACTATTCACCAATAGAACTGTTCATAGAATTAGAAATTTTGAATGGGAAAGGGAGTTTACCATTATGGGTTATAGATAGAATTGTTCACTAATAGAACTGTTCACTTAATTGGAATTTTGGAAAAGGAAAGGGAGGTTACCGTTAAAGGTTACTGATAAAACTGTTCACTGATGGAACTATTCACAGAATTACAAATTTGGAAAAGGAAAGAGAGGTTACCATTGGACCTCACCATTGGTACTGTTCACAACTATCTACAATTGGAATTGTTCATCGAGGGTCAACGATGTCACTATTCACATAAAGGGAAAATTGGAAAATTGTTGGAGATAAGTCAACTTCACCTCCCAGAACACCTCAAACACCATATTTTCACAAAGGAATGGACCAGAGAGGTCTATGCCCTTACGTTGTCCATCCCCGTTTATGGTTATGTGTCGATTATTCTTAGAAATGTGTGATTTTGTATGGATTTATTATGTCCTTCCCAAGTTGGGTCTTCCCCATGAATCTATGCCGCAACTCTCCACACCTCACGGTCCAAAGTCTATGACCTCAAATTAGGATACATGGTAGCAATTTCCAACCATCATGACATTGAAATATTTGTATTCATTTGGAAGTGTGTGGTGTGGGGTGGACTTCCTTATCCTCTTTCACTTCGGGTTCGCAATAACCACATCACATACTTCCCTTAAGTGCTCTTCATCCTTTATCCTCACCACATGACATTAAACTATTCAGAATACAAGGAACTATGGAAGTGATTATTCCTTTAATTGTAGGATACATAGAGACAATTGGGAATCTAATCCCTGGGTCCATCCACTGAATGGTAAACTACTTGTCTTGGCCTTCTCGACCCTGACTTCCCTTACATGAATGTGTGGTGTGGTGTGGACTGTTTTTGTCCTCATTCACGTTGGGTAATGAACTACACCACACATTCTCCTTTGGGGTTCCAATGGCCTCAAGGCATGAAAATAAACTGGGGACCTCTCCCAAACATGTTTAGGATTCCCCATGATAATTATGGGATGCGTTATCTTTCTCGACAGATAGGATTTCCCCAAACAAGGTTGGTCTCTAACTATGCTCAGATCAAGAAATAAGTTTGGATTAATTCCCATCATTATGGGATACACAACGATGCCCATGAATTTCACCTTGGTCCCAGCCCCAGGACCATTAATATTCCTAGTTCTTTTTCTGTAATCATGGTTCAAACTCTGTGACCTTAAACTAGGTGTTCCCATTCTTGTAACATTTCATTAAACAATAGACATGTGTCTAGGTATTATGACCTTAAACTATGTGCAACATCCTGGTCATATGACACTAAACTATTCCAAAAATCATCCTCACTACATGAATCTATACTACATGTCTATTATTCAAATTTTCATGATGTAAAACTTCATGAAATTATAGTACCTAACCATATAGGTCATTCTTGGAATAGGTTTGATATTTTTTTAGACGATACACTCACCCAATGTGCTTTCTTTATTGTGGCGTAGTTTTTAGAGAGTTGGAAATTATCTGAAAAATCTATAATTCCATCACCATTATTTTCATTCCCTTTATTTTGGATCCTCATTTCCTCTCACGTCTAAATAAACCCCCTAACGGTTAAGATTTATGATCTTATGTGTTGCCTACAGTCGTGGGTCAGTGATCTGAAGGACATCAGACGACACTATGAGATTGGACCTGTGTTTTCAAATAAGTTCAATGGATGGACCTCATTTGATTGTTCACATATCAGGATAATGTGATACAGATGATGTGTTTCAAATTTTTTTCAACATATATCGTTCATTTTCATGCCACCCTCACTGTCTTACAATTTCTGGGATTTGTGATTGTCACTTCTCATTCCCCATTGTTTGGTTTGATTTCAATGAACCTATAGTTATCCTTCTAGTGAACAGAACTGCATTGTTAGAAGGAAATTGGCTATCCATAGATCCATTTTCTCCTATTATGACCCCTCTCTCACATCGGATTCTCCCAATGGTGATCAATGTCACATTTTGATCCCCTCAAATCTTCCGTTGATTATAACTCTCGCACAGGAGGATAATCCTCTATTATCTCTTGTTTCCCACACCAAGAATGACTCATGTAGGTTTATATATTTGGATTTTTTTACTCAAAAAAATTAACTCATAGTGGACCAAGGCATGTTTTTTCCTTTGAAGTTTCCTTATAATGTGGTCCACCTAACCCTCCTCATCCTTGTAGGACCCTATTCTTAGGGGGCATTTTTTTGGCATGAGAAAATGCGTCCAAAAGATAGAAAAAAAGATTCTATACATGGTCCAAGAGTGTATTCAATTTCTCATGCTTAGTTTTATATTTTCATGGGGACCAAAGAGAGTTATGGATTATGAGTTATGGACATTCGAAATTGTGCTGGAAAACTGGTTTCCAGATCCCATTCACGGATCACCCTTCGTGATTGAGGAATATCATGAAAGAATCCTATGAGAATCCTATGAGAATTTGAGGAACTTGACTGAAGCCTCCACAAGTGCTATGAAGGACATATAGAAAGCCTCTGCGAGTCTAAGGAACTTGACCAGATCCTCTATGAGCGCCGCAACGACTGTGACGATAGCCTATGCGATTCCGAGAAACATGATGAACTTGATGGATCTGCCTCTGATTACAAGGTTCCATTTCAATCGCGGAACATTTCTGAGCATCACAATACCACTTTATAATAAATACCACCACATACCTTTATATTTGGGGGATACTGCAACAAGTCTCACCCTTACGCTCTCGATTCGTGGAGCTCGTGTGCTCTACGAACACGCTCTTCCACGGGGAGTCATTCTCCACGAAATCTTCTTCCTTATTTTTATGAGAGACTCCACCCCAAATGGATATTACCTTCAAAAAGTCATGTTCCGTTAAAAATGGAAGAAAGACCTCTGAGGCAATTGGGGCTTCGCGATGGATTCATCCTTCACGAAGCACTCCCCCAATGAATCAAGGAAATCTCTGCCATAACCTGAGCTTCGTGAATCCCCTAGCTCCGCGAGACCCTATGACCCGTGAAGCCCCTTGCTCTGTAATACCCTGAGCTCTATGATTCCACATGCTCCACAATAACTTGATCTCTTTGAAGTGCTATCCTCCTTGATACCCTGATCTTTGTGAAGCCCCTGGCTCTACGACACCCTGATCCTCACAATGCTACTTCGTAAATCCCTATCATTCGTGAATCTCCAACCATCACACCCACTATCCATACCATGTGGGATAAACCACCATAGTCATATCAGGATCATTTCCATGATATGGGCTCAGCCCTCTGGGCTGGACCCTTTCTTATTATCATTCCCCCCCCCTTAAAAATGGAGATTCACACCACAATCTTTTTAGTCTCGGTCGCCAATATTTTACCTTGCATGATTATTCACATCCATATTCTACATGTATAATACCATGATTCATGATAATACCTCTCAAATCATGAAACAAATTGACTCAACATATTCTTCTTGGTCCCCATCCTAGGTTGTTATTTGATATTATCATCATCAATTCCCTGAGTATATTGTGTTGAACCATTCCTCATGCAACTCATCCAAACCCCATCACCTGACTCCAATGCCAAGTTGAACAAGGAAGGGGATCTCTTGACGAAGTCCCACAATAGCGATTTTTGGGCACCTTATGCCTAACCGTCCTCTCTACATGAATATAAAATGGAGCACAACCTAAATGATAATCATAGGATTCATGTTGTCCTGAATAAGAGATTCGCAATGCTTCAAGCATAAGATGAAAATTGTCCTCACTATATGAACTTAATAAATACAATGACATATCATTCAATAAGAGGATGAATCTTCTTCCAAAAAAGATATTTCTTGTGTGACAAGTATAAGAGGCCTCATTCTATGATTAAAATGGAATAAATTCAGGAGTTTTGGAATTCGTTAGAGCATACCATCACTCCACTTAATGATTTGTGTATCATTCATTTGGATCTTAATCGTCTTTAATGTATGAAGGGAATCGATAACGGCCTGGTCCAATGTTTATTTGGCTCACCTAACATTCAGGTCAAACACCATCAAATAATTTGGACAAAAATTCATATTTATCCTTGTGTTTTGAATACGATCAGAGGTTCACCCTCATATGTTTGTTTCCATCTCAGGATAATCTGATGAGGATTCTTCCTTTCGAATAGGGTTAGTTTTTATCTCCCTTTGTCATTTCACTATCATTATGTTCTAAATTTTGGACTTATTCGCACTTTTCATATCCCTTTGTATGGACTTATTCTAATTCCCTTGGCATTATCCCTATCGTGCCTAGCACGGAAGTGTAGGCCCCAATTATATGCCTCAACCCACTAAGGAGTTGGGATTACCTCATACCCAAACATGAGAAATACATTATGGGCTGCTTCCATGCGTTATCCCTATTCACCAGTGCTGCTCCTAAGAGGCACACAGACTACTTCCATGAATAATCCCCATTCACCATGTCTACTCCTTTGTGGAACCCAAGAATCTTCCATGCGTAAACCCCATTCACTATTTCTGCTCCTAAGTGGCACATATGATACTTCTTTATGTAATACCCACTCACCATGACCACTAATTAGTGACACCTAGGCATATTCCATGCATAATCCCCATTGAAAATTTCCACTCATAAGTGCCACCAGGTCTGTTTACTTGTGTAATCCTCTATATATCATTTCCACTCCTTAGAACCACCTGGAATGCATTCATACGTATTCCACATCCACCATTTTCATTCTAAGTGGAACTTGGTCTTCATCCAAGCATAATCCCAATCCATCATTGCCACCCCATAGTGGCACCGATGTATCAAACCATGTGCATGCCCCATCCATCATTACCGCTAATCAGCGGAACCCTTAGCTACCAATAATGTGTAATAGCAATCCACCATTATCGTTTCATAGGGGCACTCTAGAAGATTCCTTGCGTAAGCCCCATTCACCATTTTCGTTCCTTAAAGGAACCATGGCTACTTCCACGCACAATCTCCATTCACAATTTCAACTCCTTAAAAGCACCTGGGTAGATTCTAGGCGTAATCCCTATTCACCATTTTCTCTCCTAAGTGGAACCAAGTAATCATCCATGCATAATACTCATCCATCATTGCCACTTCATAGAGGCACCTTTTCAACCTCCATGTGTAAGCCCTATTCACCATGTTTCATTTTTCACAACATTACGACATGATCGTCTAGTCTGTTGCTACCTCTTTGTTTCTCACACTGAGAATGAATCATATGGGATTACAGTAAGCATCAACCATGACATAATTTATGGGCCGCCTTAGTGGGTTAGCCCCATTACCCTATTTCTCAAACTATGTAGACTTTTATCCTTTTCTGTTTCATCAATTGTATGTAAGAATCCTCCTTTAATATCAATTCCATCACCCATCAGTCTTGAAAAATTAAAATTGGTTTACCCTCATCCCGCATGATGTTAAATTCTATTCCGCTTTTATCCCACATGGATCTAAACTGTATGATTTTGAACTACATGGGTTTTGATCTCTATCCCCTAGACAGGTTGGGTAGGGATAATCCCTTAGTTTCAAACCCAAAAATTGGTAAAATTATACATCCCATTTGTTGGGACCCATATCCTTGGTCCGCCCCTTAGTTTTGTTAGACTAGTTCCCAAGCAGCTAACTAAACATAGACCCCACACTCTATAGATTCTCCTCCAACCATGAGCATCCATCTCTTGATGGGCTACTTTCTGAGATAGTAGTGGATTGATCAGTCATAATGCTTGATTATATCTATCCATATTCACTGGAACTTATTATGTTCCTTCTATATGAATATATATTTGAGAATCTTGTGATCAGTATATATCTCACAGATATCCAAATAAAGATAATTCATCATAATTTTTAACACAAAGATCACAGTCCCCAACTCCAGATCATGCACGGGATAGTTTTTCTCAAGTACCTTTAGCTTCCTTGATCCATAAGATATTGTTTCATATATCCTTGAAACATGGGTTCTGGTTTTAAGAATCACTACTTATAGGCGGTTTCTATTGGATTTATTTTTGGAACTAGCAACTTCCAATAGTTTATTATCCAAAGGGGACCTACTTTCCAAAGGCAAGAGCTCGTTATGTTTGAACTTCATGATAATTATTATCTTTCATTGGTCAATAGGATGTGATTTCGGACTCATCACACCCTTTTGGGGGGAATTATTGTCTAATCCAGGACTCCCTTTGTAAATTTAAGATATTTTCATGAATCCTTATTAATTTACCAAGTATATCATAAATACCCCTTGGAAGTTTCAATCAATTATTTAGCATGTGAAATGTTTAAAATCAACTGTATGTATTCTATGATATTCATTAATAGAGATATATGTATGTATTCTAGGTTTTAATTCAATGGTACCCTCTCATATACTATATAGATATTTTTTTAATCATCATTATGATGATACAGGTTTTTAATCCACTCAGTGGGGCACTCTGGAATTTATTGTCATCCATGGAGATGAAGGTCTGGTTTGATCTTGTGATTGTTCCTGTAAAATAGGCTACCTACATATCCTTGTGAAAGAAATTTGAAACCTCATTGTTCAGTGCCACTGTTTGGGACGCATAATACCTTTTAAGGTCATGTGATAAGGGCCTGGATGAATAGTTTAATGTCATGTGGTATGGACATCTAAGAAGAACATTCTTAGTCAATGTTTGGTGTATGAATTATGCCGAAACAACGCAAGGAACATGGAAAATATATGGGTTTCCATGTAAAATTAGACCCTGTTGCGAATAAGGCCCAAGGAGAAAAGGGTTGATTTGAAGTGGTGGGTATGATCATCAAGTAGGTTTCCTACATATCCCATGTGGATGAGAATCAAAGCCCCCATAGTTCCATAAGTCTCATTGGAGAGTATGGTCCTTTAAGAAAAATCTGTTTGGGCTTATGTCCTGAAAATGATGCCTTGATTATTTGGGGGGTTTAATTATAGATTTATTCATAATAAGGATGTAGAGATTAAGGGAATTAGGGATGGATTCTTGAAGAGGATATCATTTGAGCTCCAGTCTTGGAGATGCTTCCTACGTATCATAGTTTAAACAGGAATCATATTTCTTGTAGTTCATTCAATCGTGCAAATGTTGTGATCATGAAAAATCTATAATCTGATGTGACTCATGATTTATGTGAGAATCAAGAGAATATAAAGGATTCAAAAAAGTAATCCACACATTTCCTCCACCGCTGTTTGATGGGGGCGCACCTATGTCAGCAAGAGTGGACAAGGGAGAGGTGACCCAAGAATAGGGTGAGGTGACGATCCTTCATTCTATTCTCTTCAAATTGGACAAGGGTCCAATGAAATGAGGAAGGGATGAAGGTTAGGGGCCTACACTAGGATGTCTTCCCATGGAGACAAATCACAATGGGAGAGGGAAAGGGTTACAAAATTACATGTGCCTATCTCCCCTCTGGTCTTTGGCACCGAAGAAGAAAGGAGGAGAAATGATGCTACCTCCTGCAAAAACATTTAGTGGCTTACACTAGGATGGTTTCCCTAAAATTGATCCTGTTAGGGGAGGGAGACTTCTCCTATGCTTGCGTGGAAAATAATGTGTGAACCATACCTTCCCTACCAGAGACCTGAGGTTCAGGGTCTTAGAGAAGAGAAGGGGAATACAAAACCGAAACCCATTTTCTCAGAACCAGGAACTTCCCATAATTGTTCTGGGGAGAAAGGTCCATATGAATGTGGATATACAAACCCACATACATTCCATGAATCATAACCCCATTATGAAACAAATGTGGGCATACTATGGAATTGGAAATAAAAACCCAACTAGTCGAAATTCTAATTTTCCTTTCCCAAAGGATTGACATGTATGGACATATTGGTGGAGGTCTCAACATAATCCCTTTCAAGAAAGGGATCCAATGAAGAATAAATCTTTCCATGAGTGGATATGAAGAGGGCTTGATGGATTTTAGACTAAAGAGAGTAAGTGAATTAAAGAGGGGGTGCTCACATAGGTAAGGGCACGCAACTATGGGGGAATAGGTAGACTTGGGCGACATGATGTTCACTTCAGTGAAGAACAACCTGTATGATAATACATGGGCGAGACCATTCTCGAACCTTCAATAGTATTTACAGGTGATCCTAGAAGTGGGGCGCTCAAGTTCCTATAGGTGGAATGGGCGGCACACAATTATTTCTGTTTTGAGGAGGTGGATGCATTGGGGGAGAAAGTTTTGTGGTTTTTAAATACTAAAAGGACTTAAGTCCAATGATCCTCTCTAAAATACTCTGCTTAAGGTGTTGAAGAACAGCCATGAAAGTTTCAGAAGATAGGGGCGATGTAATAGGGTGAACAGTGCAACAATTTAGATTTGCGGAAAAGTTTCCATACAAATAAGGTCACCAAGGGTCTATTTATAAGAAAAAATAGGACCCTAGGAGAAAGGGGTCTGGGTGCACATGTAGCCAGCACAACATATTACGGTGTGCAAGTGGCTGTGTGCCAAATGGGGGTGTGCAAGTAAGCTATGTGCTGATATAGTTTTGGATAAACTAAAGAGTCCCAAAACTCATTCCTTTGAAAATCTTGATTTTATTCATGAAATTATCCCCTTTTCTTTCTAAGGGATTCCATTTTTCATTTTTACACTCTTTTATGGAATGGAGTGTCAATAAAATCCCCCCTTATAATTGGATTCAAAATGAAAATAGGATCTTATAATGAGGTAAAGTAATTAAGGAAAAAGAAAAGAGAACTGGGGCAAGCATGTATTGGCGTGTAGGTATACTTGGGAATGCAAGTTTGAAACACATATGATTCTGGTGCATAGGGTGACATATGTCGCCAATATATAATGACTTCATTTCCTCAAAATGTCTCGCAACTTCCAAATTTTCAACTCTTAGCATGAATGTATTCTTCTATTTAGGTGCTTCGATTTCACCACAATTTTTCTATAAGTTTTTTATTTGTGTGCAATAAGTGGGGTGCCATACTTGTGTACCGAATTATACTTGCGTGCCATGTTTAAACTTGTGCGCCTTAATTCCATTTCAAAATTTTCTATAAAACACCAAAAATGAACATACATTAGATGATGTTTTTTTGCCAGGATCAATGGCTCCCAATATAATTGGAATAGCTGAGGAGCTTTCCAACAAGAGGTTTAATGACAAGATTAATCTCATTGTTCATGATTACTTTGATGTTTGGGAAACCACCATTCTAGACATCACAAAATATTTGAAGAAGTATCATTTCAGCATTCCCTGAAGCACTTATCTTCCTTTGTATAACTATGGCCATTTGCAGGATGCTAATATTCCAAATCCAAAGAACTATGTCCTACATTATTGGTTTTAGGATTATAACAAGTTCTCATCGGCCAATGTTTCTTTTGGGGTCTCATTTATTAATGCTGGGACAATAGAGAATGCTAATATTATGCATTATATCTTGTGGGCTCCAGATTTGAAGGCACACATACCCAAGCTGCAGCCACACTTATATTCATACATCATTCAGGATTCTCAGACAGATCAGTACAAGTGTTGGAAGAAAATTTGGGATATCCTCTTAAGAGGAGGCGTAAACCCTGCATGGATGTGGGCATACTGGTTGTAAAATACATGTGCAAAATTTATATATGACATGTAACTTGATGGGATTTATGAGGATGTATGGGTTGGGTAAACCTATGTGTATTAGAATGATAATTTTGTGCCGAAATTTTTAATTCCATGGAGAGGAAAGACATATCACTTCCATTTAACACATGGAGAGGTATACATCAGTTTTTGGGACATTTATATGATTTTTGGAGCTCCAATCCTTGGATACATGTATGATGAGTTTATTTCTACAAAAGTGACATGGAATGAATCAGAGAAGACACCATCTTTCATTTGTGAGTTGATGAAAATAATTAACTAACTCAAGAATATGATCACCATGAAAACATGCAGCAAGATGGATATTAATCTGGAGGAATGGATGGAAATATTTTTGATAAAGAATAAGTAAAAGGTCCCACTTATACCCGTCTGCCTAGCTATCCATGGGAAGAGAAGAGAGGAACTCCTGACACCTTTTGGAGAACATTGGAGAAAGAAGAATTTAATAATTGGGGATATAAAATCAACCCAAAAATTACTGTGAAGAAACGTCTGGAAGGATTCATGACCAAGTGTCTCAACAAGTATTTATTACCAGTCCGATACTACAAAGGAGGCGTGAGGCTATGAACCTTTGTTATTCCAGCTAAACTAGCGGAGAAAAGGATGGTAGTGTTGGACACTCCTATTTTTTCCATGATTCATAGGAGTATGCTACATATTTACAAAGGGAAGTTTCCCTTTAGAATAGCGGGACCATACCAAGTGTGGTGGGGGACAGATCGCTACTCACATCAAAACTTCTGTTGAAAATTGTTGAGTATAGGTTTTTGGATGTTCTTTCCGACCATATGTTCTGGCCTTTTATGGTATTTTACCCTTGTCTTTGAATGCATATGACATTAAGGATAGATTGAGAATGCATAAGGAGTTCAATTTCTTTCCTTATAGAAATCCACCTACAGGAAGATTCATTGATGATGGGATGACTAGTTTGGAATTTAGAGAATTTATGCTAGCTTGCAGAGATGGCGTGTTGGCTACCAGAATCGACGGAGAAATCATATGTGAGGCCTATGATCCATATAGATTTGTGCGTCAATTAAAATCCCTAAAATAGAATATTTTATCCACTCATGTGCATGTCAAATTATATCCACACCCAATGGTTTCCTAAAACTATGGTTGTTGTAATCTTTGGAGAAGACTGGGGTAGTATTTAATTTACTCGTTTCTGATGGATTAAGAAAATTGACTATCTAGTATGCCGAAAACTGGGTTCCAATATACCCTGAAGGGTTATTAAATCATGTCATCCCACGAGTGGGGATGATGAGAAGTAGAAGGAAGGAACCTCATTGTTTGGATGATAATTCTTCATCACCAGGGGCCGAAATGCAAGAATTAGAGGGTTGATTTTCTGATGCTCCAAATTCACCGAAGAGACCTTGTGCCAGATATAACCCTCCTCTCAGATTTAAGAGCGCCACTCCATCAATCCCTATTGTAGTCATATAGAGGCTATCTGGTTACCATCATTATGAAGAGAAGCAAGATCCATTTAATAATCCCCCATTTGTGATTGTGGGTGTTGGGAAGAAACTCAAGTCCAAGGTTTTATGATCCTCTTCACAACCCTTTGAAATAGATTCTTGGTATATACAACCAGAGGCTATTCAAACATGGAAGAGTCTGTATATTGATTATGAAACCATGTGGATGGATCTTTTTGGAGGACTGGATATTCCAGGAGTAGGGTATTTGTGGGCTTCTTATGAAATTCTTATTAAGGATAATCCCAATGAGGTGAGGAGCTATTTTCGAGATCTAGAAATGATCATATAAGAAACTAATGAATCAATTACTACCACAATGAAGGTAATGGAAATGATAGATTATGGTTCCACCGAATGTCTTAATCCTTAATTAGACCAAGATTTGTGTGACTTTGAAGATCACAAGGATATAAGTTTCCTTTGTCCCGCATTTTATTTTATTTTGAAACTTTAATTTAGTCAAAACATTGTTACATAAAAGAAATATCATCTTAACTTATAGCTCGGTAAAGGAAAGACAAATGATGTTCCTTCACAACAGTATAGCCTTGAAGGCACTCCCCCTGTATCTACCAGATCACCCCATGAATTTGGAGAATTATCTTCGGGCCAACTAGCCATGGAGTTTGAAATAGGCAGGGTATTAGAATCTCAAAAAAATATATTTGTAGATGATGATGCAAGCCCTCCTAAGAAGACGCAGGAGAAAAATCACCGAATAAAGAGGCCCTCTATGTGGTTCCTTATTAGAGGTATGTATCCCTGATAATATTGAATTTTAGTCTTTATTCATGAAAAATTGATTAGACTTATTAGGATTACAGAAGCTTATTATGTTTCATCTTTTAAAGAAACTACTAATAATATTCAAGGAACAATAGAAGGTTCTTTTGAATAGACACAGATTCCTGCAAATATAATGGTTCCTAATAATGCAACGAAGCCAAAAAAACAAAAATCTATTCCCATCACTGCTAATATTCGTACTATCAAAGGAGAAGAGGCTTCTAGTAAAATAATACTTCATTAGGTATAGAATGTAAAAATAAATAAATTAAATTCTGTGATACTTTTATGTTCATCAAACGAACCAGAACATATGGGAAGAACTGACATTGATCCCACAATTATTATTGATTATGCTACATGGGGTCAAAGGTTTCTGAAAGAATGTTTCAAAGTAAAAACACCAAGTACCCCCACGGGTGAGACTAACTTGGGATCTTAGATATTACTAGATTAAATGATGATCCATGGATTTCCTTTTGAAGAAATATTAGAACATGTTAATATATCAAATTCTTTAAAATATTTTGTAGTTCCTTGTATAGAATCAACTAGATGTGAATTCTCATTATCTATCCTATTAATCATCTAACGATTAACCTGTTAACCATGGTTGGTTGAAATATGCAGTTTCATCTAAACAAACTATTGCCAAAACGATACTTAAAAGAAGTGTTTATATTAACATTAATCCCATCATTGTAGAGACATTTTCTTGGGTGTATATTCAGATAAAAACTCTTGGTGATTTTCACTCTAAAAATGCTTAGCAGACTAAAGATATCACTGCTCATCCAGAGACAACATCAAAATTGCTGAAATTGAGAATATTGGGGAATATTCTTCTCAACTTGTTGACCTGCTGTTAGGTAAGATATACTGATATTGTGGTTGCATTCACTTTTGTTATCTGTTTAATCTTACAATAACTATAATTCTTGATTTACCATATATGACTATCCACATCAATGGCTAGATCTAGAGGTGAAGCTTCTGATTCAACCCAAATAACATTGGACGGTGGAGCGGCTATTTTCAATGAGAAATAGAACATGGAACTTCTTTATGTGAATTAGTCCTGATGTATATCCCTCCTTATGACAGTTATTATGAATCAGACCTAGAACTATAGAAGGTTCTTCATCTTGCACGCCGCTAAGCATGGAAAAAATCTGAAAGATAATATATGTGATTTCCCTTAAGGAACTTTCTTTGATAATTCCATGACATTCATCTCTGTTTATCATGTTAGGATTTGGCGCTTTTGAATACCATAAAATTCATAATATAGTGAAATATATTATTCAGATGAGGGAGTAAGGGAAAAACCTTTGACAGGACTTGATATAATCAAAATAGTGGATCAATATTGAAGAGTTACAAGAAGTGCTATCCCAGGATGAAGCTAATCATAATATAATGTAGAAGGGACTGAAGAAGACAATTAAAGAAAAGACTTTTCAGAAGTCGTTCCATCAACTGAAGTTATATATCATTACATGGGAGCTTGACCATCTTAATATCTCATAAGGAGATGCCCAGAAGGATCATGAAAAATATATTGTAGATTATAGAGAAGCACCTCATCATGCTGAAGAGAGCGATGCTGGTCAAATAAAATAGCTTCAAAAGGAAGATGATGTGGATTAATAAGCAATAAAAAAAATGAGGAGTTATGTAGAAATAATTTTATAATTTCTGATTTCTGGTAAGAGAGAGACTCCAATTTGTGGATGCTTCTTTGTGAAATTTTTCATAAAATAAAAGTATTTTGTCTACAATCATTTTTTTTTCATTCTCACTAAAATATTTTTTATTTATGTTATTGGTCCTAGTAAGTATAGATTGATTATTTCTAGGGTTATATGGACATCACCATAAGCTTTATATCTCTGGAATTTTTATTTCTCAATATTATCTAAACCATACGAAATGTACGTTAATGAGCAAGGACTTGACTTTCATTTAGAGTGCCCTTTGTAAGTTCTCAATCTGGTGAGTACCATGTCTCTTAGTAGTTTAGAGTTATTCATATTGGACAATAAAGGACTAGTATTTAGGGTGGAATATCTTGGACCATAAATTTGAAATTAGATTCCAAACAAGACTCAGCAGACGAGAATTTCTTTAATATTATTTAAATATTTACAAGGGGAATCTTGAGCCAAGAATTTTATGGACACAAAATTTAAAAGTTATATCAACATAGGGGAAGAATCTTCCCTAAACGAAGATACCATTATTTGAAAAACCCTTTATGGGGGCTTTTTTATGCAGGGCCAACTATGGCATATGCTGCATAGCCAAATAGTAGAATCTTTTGGCTAACATGCCAGTTATATAGGAAACTTATGTGAGGCCACCTAAGGGTATGTAGTGCATAATCAAGAAAAAGAAATTTTTAGTAATTTAACATTTCTCAATAGATTGAGAGGGGAAAATAATATTTGTGTGACTCAAGACCATATTGTGTGGTTTTTCCATTGAAATGAATATTAAGAATGAAAGAGCTATTTTATACTGACATATGTCATGAATAGGAAAAAAATTTCTATAAAAATTTGGTGAGTGATGAGTGGGTAAAATTTATCAGAAATGGGATTTATGAATTAATATTGTTCAGTTTTAAGTCATGCACTGAGGACATTGGTACTGTGTAGTTTTAAGTCATGTAGTGAATACATTGTGCGTCTTTAATTTAATGTCTTTAGATCTGACCAAAGTTTTGAGTCTATCCCAATTTCTTGATAATTTTTTAATAAATATTCTACCATATCTAGGTATGGAAGGGAAAATGATAAAGCATGATTTGGGAATTTATGAATCCAAACGAATATATGGAAAAAGTTCTAAAGGCATTAGAGGAATTCTTTTCTATGAATAATGATACCATTATTTGGAAAACCCGTTATGGGGGTTTTATTATGTAGATCCAATTGGGGTGTATTATGTATAGACAAATAGTGGAATCTTTTTAGGGATAGTCTTGTAATCTATGTAACTTATGCAAGTCCACCTAAGTGCACGTGCTACATAGTCAGGAAAAAGAGATTTCAAAAAACAGACATTCAATTACAAAAAGAAAAAGAATTTTTATGGAGACTCAGATTTTTCAAACCACACATTTTTTATGGAGAAAGGTACATGAATATGGAAATGGTATTTTCAAACAATATTTCCAAAGAATCATAGGAATAATTCTTCTTTGATTGTCTGAACTAAAAATATGAGGTATGGTGTCTGTAGTTTTAGGTCATACAACTAGGACCAGAAATGGAAACAGTATATGATATGGGGAAAAGTGATTACAAGGTTATTTTATATTTCATTGAACACATGGTGCGGAAATTGTGTAAACCATGGTCATTAGAATTTCATATTAAGGGAAAGATAATGGGACAAGTATACCCAATTGACTATTTTAAAATAAAGATTCTTATATATTGTCATCAAATTTTGATGGGAAAAAATATAGTATAACCAAGAATGAAGTTACCTTTAATTGAGAAACCCTTTATGTGGGTTGTATTATGTATGGAAAATTGGGGCATACGATGTATAGCCCAGTGGTGGAATCTTTTTGCTGACATGCCTTTTATATAGGCAACTTATGCAGGTCCACCAAATGACACGTACTGCATAGTCATGAAAAAGAGTTCTTAAATATTAGAAACTCTATCATAAAAAACCGTAAGAATGATTATGAGGATTGGGAAATATTAAAGATTAAGTGTGTGTAATATCGACGGGGGGGTTTTTATCAATTCACATTAGTAATATTTGAATCAATATTGTCCTTGAGTTTGATTTCCTTTACATTCATCTAACTCATATGTAAAATGGATAATTTCTCTGTTTCCATTGAATTAATATTGTGATGTTTAGTTTTAAGTCATACAATGAAGACAAAATACTATGTAGTTTTATGTCATGAAGTGAGAAAATTGATATCCCCATAAGAAACTGACACCCCTTATTTATATAAAGAATAATTTTACCAAATTCTTATTCACACATGATCTATGCTTGGTGTGAGAAACGGGGAACAATAAGGGTATCTTTTACAATGCAATGGTGTGCAAGTGGAGAATAGGGGTGTTATATTTCCATGAATTTTAACTTCATGTAGTAAGGACGAAGATAAATCAATGTGAAAAGGAAGACTTTTTGTAACTGGATTAAGGGATAAAAACCCAAATGTCACTATGCGTCTTTTTGGGGAAAGAATCA
The DNA here is from genome assembly GCA_963277665.1 of Viscum album. Classification (NCBI taxonomy): domain Eukaryota; kingdom Viridiplantae; phylum Streptophyta; class Magnoliopsida; order Santalales; family Viscaceae; genus Viscum; species Viscum album. The sequence goes on from OY728138.1 coordinate 1,972,227,116, forward strand.
ATTTATACATAGTTCTTAAAACACACCCTATACAGGATTGATTCTTGTACAAGGAATACATTTTTTTATATCACGGGTGGTAACAGGATTATAGATCTAGGCATCTCTACGTAGTTCTTTAAACAATAATTCCTCACACCAATTGAGTTTGACATGAAGAATGGGGGATTTGACACGTTATGAGAGAACTGTTAATCATTAGACATAAAATAGAATAAAAACCAAACATATATCTTAAGGAAATACTCTTTATACATCTAATTCATGTACATGAGGTGAAAAGAAAATAATAACATTTTGTTATTGTGGTTGTGCCTTAAAATTGGATATTTAGGTGTCTCTACATATCTCATTGAAAATGAGAATCCATGCATACATAGTTCATGAAATAAGGTCCTTAGAAAGATTTGACTTAGAAATTGTAAAGATATGGAATAATGTGCCACTAAATAGTAGCAACGATGTCAATGATGTCTTCTTATAGAATCTTCTAATGTCAAATAGAGAAAACGTTATTCGTATAGTTTAATTTCATAAAAAGAGGAGAAATGATGTCATGTAGTTTAACGTCATGTGACAAGGATGAATATGGTAAGTATTCTAATATCATGTAGCATGGATGCTTATGGTTGTTATGAAGTTTAATGTCTTGCTACTAGGACATGGGGGCTATGCAGATTTTTGTCTTGCAGCGAGTACATTGTATTGTGCAATTTAATGTCTTGCAGTGAGGACACTGGTACTATGCAGTTTAAAGTCTTGCAGTGAGGACGATGTACTGTGTAGTTTAACCACTTACATTGAGGAAGATGTACTATGCAATTTAAAGTCTTGCAGTGAGGATGATGTACTGTGAATTTTAAGTCTCGCAATGAGGATGATGTACTGTGCAGTTAAAAGTATTTACATGAGGGTGATATACTATGTAGTTTAATGTATTGTAGTGAGGATGATGTGTTCAACTACAGAAAGTATTTCTTTAAGAATATCGCATTGGTTGGAGTTTTAATAAGATCTCCATCCATTGAGATTGAGGAATAATCTCTATTGGAATAGACCTTATGTATGGAATAAGGTCATTCCTACTTTGGCTCAAGTATTTTAGGTTTCTTTCCTGGTAACATTGTATTCCTGAGGACCAATACCAATTCCCCTTGAAGAAATGAACTACGGTGAACTTTCTTGTTAACGAATCTCTTTATTCTTTTCTGATAGACATCTAAATGATGAAAATTATGCAATCTTTTCTCATTTAATCGTTCCAACTCATTTAACCCTTTTTGAGACCTCTCATATGTAGACAATTGATCACAAATTGCAACTTTGAGTGAAGTTAATTTCATTTCAATTGGATAAACTATGTCTGCTTCGTATACCAATGAATAAAGAGTTTCTTGGGTAGCAGTACAGGTAGTGGTCTGATAATCCCATAAAGCATTCAAATGTTTATTAGTCCATGGTTTCCTTTCTTTATTGACCATCTTCTGAAGTATATTTGATAGGGTCTTGTAGAAGGCATCTATCTGTCCATTGGCCACCGCATGATAGTGAGATGAATTGTTGGATTTAACATTATGTTCCTGATTTAATTTTTTTACCACAACATAACAAAAATTAGTGCCATTGTCCATAAAAATAGTATGAGGGACACCAAATCTGTTGATGATATTTGGTTTGACAAAACTAACAATTATTTTGGATCCAGTTTCTTTGAGAGTTATTTCATCTTCCCATTTAAAGAAGAGGTATGTAGCCGAAAGGATATACTTGAACTGCTTTACCAGGGATGGAGGATAAGGCCTTATTACATCCATTACCCATGTGGAAAAGGGCTAGGAGAATTTAGCTGTATGTTGAAACACTGGGGGTTGATGAATGAAGTTTTCATGCATAAGGCAGGGATGACATTTTCATATGAAATTTGCACCATCCTGCGTCATTGAAGGCCAAAAGTACCCAAGCCTTCAGATCTTATCAGAGAGTCTGTGCCCAGACTGGTGGGCACCACAAGATCCTGAATGTACTTCTTTCATGACAGATGATGTCTCTTCTCCATCAGTACATCTGAAGAGGATTCCATCAATTCCTTGGTTATAGTATAGCTTTTGGTGGTATGGACTATCATGAAGAGTAAAATTGGATGCTCGTCGCAGGATCTGTTCTTTGTCAGCCTTATTCGGTGGAAGTACTACATTTTGAAGATATTCCATGATGGATGTTCTCCATCACATGGTATGACTATATGGCTCAGAAATAGTGCTAATTTCATTAAGTTCCTCAATTATGGTTTGACTAAAAAGGGAGTCCACACGATGATGGGCTATTCTAATTATTGTCTCATCCTGATTTGGATCTTCCAAGGCTATAGCTACATTAACCAGCCTATCTGCTTGGGAATTTTGAGATCATGGGACAAAAGACTATGTCAAATCTAAGGTAAATGAATCCATTGACCCTATGAAGTAATCACACAAAGGTATTAATGATACTATTCTGATAAAATATACCCCATTAATTATTTTTATTACCAATTCTGAATCACCTATCACTTTTAAGTGATCCATTTTCACCTGAAGGGCCAATTCCAAACCTTCAATGAGAGCTTGAGATTCTGCCTCATTATTGATACCATCTTTTTAAAACAAGAATGAACAAGGAAAAACTTCCTTTTGGGGAAATAAGGACAATTCCTAACCCAGTATTTTTGATTTTAGAGTTTTCCATTCTCTTCCCTGTTGGACTACTGGAAGAACCATCAATGTTAATTTCCCATGTTTTGGAATAATCCTCAATAGAGAAGACCTCTTCCTCACGAAGTTCAATATTTAATGATGTATCTTCTGTAGATGGATACTCTACATGGGTGTTGGCCAGAGCATGGACTTTTATTGCTTTATGAGGCACAAAAAAGATATCGAACTGTTGAAAAATAAATGCCCATCATTCTATACGCGCTATAAGAATAGGACGACTGACGATAAATTAGAGCAAGTTTTTGAGAGATACCAATTGGACCTCATAATGATGCAGGTAGTGCCTCAAATTCTGAACTACATAGATTAATGCCAGGAATAATTTATCCATACTTGAATATCAAGTTTCTGCATCAAGCATAGTTCGACTGAGATAGTAAAAGTTTTTTTCATTCCCAACATCATTTTTTTGGGTGAGGAAGGCACCTAATGATCATTCTAAAGCTGTCACATAGAGAATAAGTGGTCTTCTCTCAATAGGTGGCATTAATACTGGTGAACTCAAGAGATATTTCTTGAGGGTATCAAATGTTTCTTGGAAGTCATCAGTACTTTGATTTGTGACTCCCTACTTCATTAATCTGGTGAAAGGTAAAAATTTGCCTTCCAAATTGGCGATAAAGCGCCGAATATATGCCAAATTTCCTTACAGTCCACTTAATTCATTCAAATTTCTAGGAGGTGACATATCAAGGAATTATTGGTTTCTCAGGATCAACTTTGATACACAACGACATATGACGAAGCCGGGAAACATTCCTAAGCTTACCCCGAAATCATTTTCATGGGGTTTATCTTTAAACTATGTTGACGAAGATTATGGAACATGGTCTCAAAATCAGTAATGTGATTAGAATTTTGTCTGAATTTGACCACCACATCATGCACATAATATTCGACAAATTTTCCTAATATGGGTTTGAAGAAATTGTTTTTGGAAGGTTGTTATATTGCACCTACATTCATTAATCCAAATGGCATTACTCGAAAGAAAAACATACATTGGGGAGTTCTAAAAGCTATAGATTCTTCATCCTATGGGGCCATACATATTTTATTATTCCCAGAGTATCCATCCATGAAGGAAAGAGCTTCATATTCAGTTGTTGCATCAATTAAATTCTCTGTAATCGGAACTGGAAAATCATTTTTAGGACAATACCGGTTAGTTCTCTGAAAACAATCAAGACTCTAATTTTCACAATCTTCTTTTTCACTACGACAATTTTGTCTAGACATTTTGGTTATTTAACTTCCCCAAAAATGTTATCCTTTATAATCTTATCATCTTTGGATGAAATTTTAGAGAATTGAGTTGGGTGTGTACTTCTTGCTGTTGGCTTGAATCTGCATTGTTCTTATGGAAAACCCAAATGATGGGTGTCTACATCAGGATTATGACATGAAATATCTTTGAAGAAAATATATCTCTATGTTGCATTAGAAATGATGTATACAACTCTTGGTCTTCATAGGTCATGGACTATTTAATTAGTGTGGGGCATGGATCTTCATACGTACCCAAATTTATTTCCTTGATCTCATCCACAGTGGTAGAGACACCTTCCTCAAAAGATGGAGGGGCATCCATGAAATCATCTTCTTCCTCATTACGTGTTACCTTTTCTGTTTCCACATTCAAATTAGATGATGAAGAAAAAATTCCAGAGTTAGGGGAGGTGTTAGTATTTGAACATCATGAAGACAAAGCCACCATATCTGACCCTATCGATGATGAAGGGTCTCCATGGGGTAATAAAGAGGAGATGATGGATTGTGAATCAATATCATTGTCTTCTTCTATCATTTCTACAATTTCTTCTACTCTGATTGATGAAATAGATTCTTGTTATAGTTCAATAGATGAAATGAAAAAAATATCCATTTGGGCTTCCATCACTACTTGGTGAATCAATAATCTCTCCCATACTGTCAGGATTAGTTTCCACAATTGACATTATGGAAGTTATTTCACAAGTGCTTGGATTTGGTTTTAACCATTAAATTTGATTGATGGGTAGCACATAATTTGTACTCAATGGTATGAATGTATTTTTTGGGATATTTCCCAGTCCATTCAGAGCATCAACTCTGGTTATTTCCTTTGTCATTGACATTCATTCATTTTGTGTGATAAAACTCTGCATCAATGTATTGAGATTCACATGTTTTGAATGGAGCCTTGTCCACATACAACGTCCCAACTTGATAATTGAAAAATTACTTAATACATTGTAGGTATGAGGAAGGTATGGCTGCATGTTGATGCAGCCATGGCCTTCCAAGAAGAATATTTAAGGTTGTGTCCTGATTAACAACAACAAAATCTAAATTACATACAAGATCCCTAAACTGAGTTTTGAGTGTAATCTCTTTTAGAGGTTCTTGAACATTTTTTTCATATCCTTGCATCATTAATGAGGAAGGAGATAAGTAAGATTCAGTCAGACTCAATCGATGAAGTTTACAAAAATAAATGAGGTTGACTCCAGATCCATAATCAATGAATGCTCATCAGATGCCTATGTCGTTGACCATTCTAGACAAATACAATTGTCTGATATGTCTATGTAGAACATCATATTCATCTTCATCTTCATCTATAAAATATATGACGCCGTGACATTCTACAAGATCATTCTCTATACGGAAAACCTCGACAGTAGCAACTTCAGTTTCAAACACATGAGGACTTGACAAAGCCTCAATGAGTGCTTCTCTATGATCTTTTGACATATTCAAATCATCAAGAATTGATAAATTGTCTAGTACATAGGCCAATAGATTCAATACATCATTCGTTTGGTCCAATGGTCCATGTTTTCCATCATGGAGATGTAGTTTTTCATGTGTCTTGGATGTTTATGCTTCTGATGTAGACATACACTTTGTCGGAGAATCTGCTAGAAATACTCCAGTATTTGGTAGATTAGACTAACTAGGTCTATTCACTTGTTGATAAGAATACGGTGTGACTCCTAATCGGCCCTCAAATGTAATTGTGTCAGACCCGAACCAATATTTCTTGGAAAAAACTCCTTGTTCTTGTAGAGACTGCAAAATGGATCTTCCACGAGTTTCCACTGAATATATGGTTCAAGCAGGGGTAGAGTTAAACTGGTGGTTTCTAGAATTGAAACGTCTTCCCCTGTATCCTTGACCCTGGCCTCTTACTCTGGTTCCCCCATTAGTTACAAGGAATTCCAGATCATTATAATCAAAATCACCGTTGTCGTAAGGATCTGTTAAATTGACAATGTTGACATAACTAATGATCAATTCTGTATCTGAGGAAGATTTTTCAGGACAGGTTAATTATGGTTGTTCCATTTGGTGGGGAGGTTCCCATTTTTTTTGAAACATAGGCATGAAATCTACCAGGTTCAAGGAAAACTGTGGCCTTAACGTGAGCTCATTTATTATGAATTCTCTTGGTCTTTATAATCACTTGGCTTATTTAAGGAATTACCATTTGATGAAAGTGGTTTTACTATGGAAGAAGTAGAGGGAGACACAATCAGTTGTTTCAACTGTTTTTGTAAAAAGGCATCTGTCCGGTTGATCATCTTCCTGATCATCCAATCATCATATTTCTTCTTATTTTTTCTTTTAAACTCCAGCAATACGCCTTATTCCTTTGGAACAGTAGTAGTAACACATGCTGCATGAAGTGAAAAAACAATCAGTTTAACTTGTCCATTATTTACAATTTCTGCAAGAGGTACTAGAAAAAAACATTCTTGGATGGGATTCCCTAACATCGGGTGAAAGTGAAAATAATTCGGAAGATCATCATCTCCTTATTTATTCGGTTTCTTCTGCCTTGGCAACTAAACCAAATTGTTTTCCAAAGCTGGGATAAAGTAACCATGAAATTTATCAATCTGGAATGAATAAACATTGTTCTTTAATTCCTCAAACTGTTTCTATATTTAATATCATTGATCATCTTGATGAGACAGTCTTTGCTGCTAATGCTTAAGAGGCGTAGCCCTTTGATACGATGAATGAATTGAAGTAGAAGCATGTATAGGTGCATACTTGAGTGATACTGTAGCAGCCTCTTCCTTTCCTATCCTCCTCCCTAGAGATGATGGAATTACATTAGTTTTATCCTTTGCCTATATAGTATAACCTTATATATAAAGAGCGATTGAATTTAGGTCTCAAAACCCCCCTATGTATTTCACAGGGATCAATGGCGTAAATAACTCATCATGTAGATTTGCCACACAAATTGACCAAAATTCATAATGATGGAGTGATAGACATGAGAAATATGTTAATCCTTTCCATCATGCAATGAAATCATAAAATATTTCATTCTCCCTTTGTTTACAATTGGTAAGATCAAAATCATTTTTCATTGGTAGCATTGAGCTAAATTGAATAAATAATTTCTGACAGAGATCTTCCCATCCTGTAACTGATTGAGATTGTAAACATGTATACCAGACAATAGATGGTCCCTGTAATGACTACACATTACACCTAAGATTTATTGCATCTTTTTTTTGAGAAGTTTCCATCATGGTATCACAATGAGAAAAAATGTGTTAAGTGTAGATCCAGATATCCCAAAAAATTAAATATTTGGACTGTGGTATTAAAAAAATTATGTGGGGTAGGAATTGAATCAACCCTATTAGGGTAGGCTCTCTTTCTGGTTGAACTGGTTCACATCATTCCTCTATAGCTTCCAATAGAGTTGTTAATGCATTAATTGTGTTCATAAGGATTTGGTGAATATCTGAACGACCGGAAAAACCAACGATAGTGGTGTAGATATTCCCTTTGGAAAACCCATGGGGAAAATCCTATCAGGATTTGTTTGATCCTACCTTCGTTGTGTACCCAATGGAGGTAATTCATTATCTACATCTTTTGTTACAACAAATAATCTTTTCTAAGGAGATCTTATAGTATTTTCAAGTTGAGGAGCTGCCTGGGGAGTACGTCCAGAAGAAATGATGCTTCAAAGTAACTCTGTATTTAGTCTTTTCAACCCCTTCCTTTACTCTTATTTCAATTAATGTTTTCTTCAAGTGAAATAGATTGACCTTCTCTAGTGGAAATGTGAGACACAATAATAGTTTTTCCATTCCCCTTTTAGATACCTTTCGATGGGGTAGGAGTTGGCTATTTGAAGGCATACCTAGATTCTGGGTAAGCCTCTGATTTTGGGTACATACACCTTCTTCATTTTTCTTAGTGTGTACCATATTATGGTCCAGAACATCATATTTTTACTCCCCTGAACATGATTCATTTTCTAGAGGATCTTCTGAAAGTGTTTTAATGAAATTCACTAATGCATAATGCATTGACATTATTCTATCAGTATCTTTGCGAGATTTTCTCTCTCTGTATCATCCATGAGACTCTATCCTCCTATATGATGAATTTTCGAGAATTGTTTGAGGGATAGTAACCTGAAGGGAATATTTATATAGTATTGTTGTGTGCTCTCTTTGTGAATTCTTCCTTAATAGAGAGAAAACTGACTTTCATTGAGGAGGGGATTGCAGATGTGAAAATGCCCTGAGCTCTGCAGGCTAAGGATATTCTTTTTATTCTTCATCAAATCATAGAACATTGTTTAATGAATTTTATGGTTGAATTAAATTAGCCCTTATCCTTGCAATATGGGGTGATTCTTGAACTGCTACGGCTGAATTTCGTGTAACTTCCCTTCGAATATATTAAATTTTGGATTGAATGTTAGGAGGGTGTATTATCCAACAACAACTAAAATCACATTTTTTGGAAGATAGATTTTCTATTTTAGACATTTTCATTCCCTGACGGCTATCATCCTCTATACGGGACACCTACTCAAGATTCTCGGATGCTTGATGTAAAAGTAACTCAATAATTTCTTTTCCTTTGGCCTGACACTGATGATATCTGTTTGAGGACTGTTCTTGAGCGTACATTTGATTGTTTACAAAAGCTATTGATATTAGCTGACGGTGGGCAATAACATTACATTATACCACATTTGGTGGACTTTGCTGATTTTGGAGTGCAGTGAAATGAAATGCTCAATGTAAACCCCATCCTCTGATATGAACAATAGATGGGGAATCAGAAATTAACTGCCATATACTATTAAGAGCATTAAGGCATGCATGCTAAAGGGTTCTCTTCTGTTTTTCAACTATTGGATGTAAAAAAACTGAGATATATTCCATGTCAATTTGGCATTGCAACCCTCCTATTACCTTTACATGACATTGATATTTATCATATAGTAATAATATAGTTCTCAAATGAAAAGAGTTTTAAATAAGTTGAGGCGGATATCATGAACACAATCTTCTATCATCTATTCAAGAATGTTATACTGATAATTTTACAAAGGCTAGAACATGACTGGTATTTCTCTTTTAGCCAATTGTTTTCTTTGGTTTAACATATCTTCATACTCTTTCAATACAGGTTTCTCTAATTGGTCTGAACAAATTGGATGCTCTATATTAGAAGAAAAATGACCCAAGGGAGGTTCAGAGAAATATTGTTCCATTAAAATGTATTTTGGTTGAGAAAGTGTGTCTCCTTTCAATTAAAAGGCATTATACATGACTGGACTTATGTTTGTAAGTGCCTTGAGATAGGAGGGCTTTATCATCACTACATTTTCAATTATATAATTCTCTTGAAAATGTAAAATACTACTACAGAGAGGAATTTTTCTATGAATGTCATCATGGGGAGGATCACCATGAAGGATTACAGTAAGGGATAAATCTTATTCCTCCTTGTTCTTCTAGCTACAGAGAGGACTGTCATGGATCTCATCCATAGATAGTAACTCTGGATTGAATGAATTTTCATAAATCAAGTCTTCATGATTGGAGTTTTTGATGAGGAACTTCATAATTAATACCACCACTCCCATAATTTGGCAATGAGTGGGTAGGATCTTGAGTTGTAATAGATAAATGTCTGAGGGCTTCAAGAACACCAGCATTAGTAGGATCTAAATCCTGGCTTGACTCTTGATTTTCCAACAGTTCTTGGTGAGACTTCTTCTTGGATTTTTTCTTATACATAGTTGGGTCCATTTGTAGGGAAAAGTGGTTATCATGAGAAATTGTATGTTCCTGTCTTGGTGTGGTTACTAGAATAGACCAATTACCTCTAATTGGAAAGGGTTCATATTCCCGATCTTATTGTCCATATGATATGGGAAATTATGCCCCATGACCCTCCTGGATAGAAACAGAGCTGTGAATATGCTCCAGAATGGCATGCTAATGTGTCATACCATGTGTGGGGATATATTTATCTGTATATTCCCCTGATAATGTTGAAGTTTCCGTTATAATGTTTTTCCTTGCTTCCATAATATGGGCATGGATTTGTGTTTGCCCTTTCACCATTGAAAAGATGTGTTTGGTGAATTCAGTGACCAGAATAGGAATATACACCCATTTCATATCTTGAGTAGGTGTATGCGCCTTCTCCTGTCCTCCTTTTACTGTCAATGAATTTTGATTGTACTCATGTATGGGGGTAGGGAGTTGGGTCTGCCCCAAATTGTTCATCAGATCTTTCCAACTGACTTCTCAGGGTGTTGTCAAACAAGATGGTTGGGTGGCTTGATGAACATTGGAGGGTGTATTTGCATGCTGGCCATTTACCATAAATTATGGTTGAAGGACTTATTTCAACACATGTAGATGAGACTGCTGATAGAAATGGTTATTCTAAACAAATGTATGTTTCTATTTACCAGTTTACAACACAATGGATTGGCGAGCTTCTTTAAATGCAGTCAGACAAGCCTACTGATTGGATGATAACTTTTAATAATGTGTATGTGCCTATTCATGGTACTCCACTAGATTTATCTGGTGGGATTGGTGGGTTTCTTCCAGACGTGTTTTCTAGTTATCAAAATTACTAAGGATGATTGTATGTGCACGCTCGATGATTTCCAGCAAGTTAGGTTGATGGGATTCTCTGTAAGGGGTAGAGGTAAGAACCTTCTCCCTGTTGATTGAACGTTGTCCTTGGTAGTTCATGTTTCTTTCCTAAGTATGAGAGACATGATCCTAACTTCCAGAGTAAACACCCTCATCATGTTGAGGGTTCACCACAGTGCGATTCTGCTGGAGGCGATTACTGGAGGGAGTCCTTAGGAAGGACTCATGCATTCTTGAATTGAGGCCTTGAGTGGGATCTTGATCCACCTACCTATGGTATGGGAGGGATTTATTGTTGTTTTCTGAGAATAAGGACTTGAAACAGTTGAATATGGTAGTTTGCACTGTCTGCTTCTTGATCATCAGTCGTCCTTGGTCAGATGATCGGGTATTGTTATTGACCTGGAGGGCCTGATAGGCAGCCTCCAAATTTGGGATTGTATCGTTCTAATGATATTCATTTTACAGCATGTTAGAGACCCAGTACTAAAGACGTTGGGTAGGTGATGGTGTCCATCCTGTTGATGGGGATCCATCTTGAGCAGCGGTCAGGATGTTCACCGTTGTTTTCTTGAAAAAAGATATTTTGGAGTTAAGGGAATTTTGAGAAAAACATGACACAACATCAATCTCTTTTAAAGCAACATCTTTTTAGATGGATACATGTGTGATTGATTCATTTTTATTCTAATCCATTATCAATTGATAGGGGTCTAACAAGTGGGTAACATTATTAACTTGGATAAGGATTCACGTTGGGTTCACCATTTTTGTTTCGTAGTTCCATGAAACATGTATTTTGGTTTTAAGAATAACTACTTCCTGGCAGTTTCCATTGAATTTATTTATGGAACTGCAAACTTCCAACAATTATTTATCCAAAGGGTACATGATTTCCAAAGGTAGTTGTTCGTTATGTATGAACTCCACGATACTTAATAATGTGCATTGGTCGAGAGGATGGGAGGTTAGACTAATCATACCATTTTGGGAGGATTTATTTCATTCTTTAGGAATATTTTTTTAAATTTAAAATATTTTCATGAATACTTATTAATTCACCAAGTATATCATAAATATCCCATGGATATTTAAATCACTTATTTATCATGTGAAAATTCTAGAATCAACAATCTATATTCGAGGTTCTTCATTAATTGAGATATCCATATGTATTTGAGGTTCTCAATCAATGGTATCCTATCATATACAACTTAGAGATTATTTTAATCATCGTTATGATGATACTTGTTTTTAAGCCACTCAGTGGGGGCACTCTGGAATATATTGTCAACCATGGAGACGAAGGGTTGGTTTGATCTTGGGATCTTGCTTGTAAAATATGATACCTACATATCCTTGTGAATGGAATCATAACCCACGTAGTTCGGGGCCATTAAATGGGACACATCATACCTTTTAAGGTCATTTGATAAGGACCTAGCTATAAAGTTTAATATTATGTGGTATAGACATCTAAGCGGAAGATTATTAGTCAATGTTTGGTGTGCAACTTATGCTGAAGAAGCCCAAGGAACATGGAATGCATATAGGTTTCCAGGTAAGATTAGACCACTTTGGGAATAAGGCCCAAGGAAAACATGGTTTATTTGAAGTCTTGGGTGTGATCCTCAAGGAGTCTTCCTATGTATCCCGTGTGGATGAGAACCAAATCCCACGTAGTTCTATAAGTATCATATAAGAGTATGGTCATTTGAGAGAAATAATTTTTGGCTTACTTATTGAAAAGGATGCCTTGATAATTTGGGTGTTTAATTTGGGGTTTATTTCTAAGGAGGATTCCCAGATTAAAAGAATTAGGGTTGGATTCCTAAAGAGTCTTCTCAGTGAGCTCAAGTCCTGGAGAGACATCCTATGTATCCTCATTTAAACATGAATCAGAGTTCTCATATTTCATTTAATTGTGAAACTGTTTGGATCAGGAAAAATCTCTATGCCCCCATGAGTCATGCTCGATGTGGGAAACAAGAAAATTACCAAGATTCAAAAAAGGAAACCAATATATTAATCCTTCGCTGGTGGAAGGGGGAACACCTATGGTGGCAAGGGTGGATGATGGCATGGTGACTCGAGAAGAGGGTGATGCGATAAGCCTTCCTTCTCTTCTCTTCACATTGGACAAGGTTCAAATGAAGGGAGGAAGTGATGAAGGTTAAGGGCTTACACAAGGATGGATTCCCATGACGACAAAGCCAAATGGGAGAACGAAAGTGTAACAAAAGTCCGTGTGCCCATTGTTGGTCGGAGTAGATTACCCATGAGGGGAGGGGTGAACTGAGTAACTATAAAAAATTTCTATAAGAAATCTTTCAAAATAGGATTCCCCAGAGATTAAATACAACACACTTAATCAAGGATATACTATTATAAGAGTTTGACTGTTTAAGTATCTTCTTAGAAGATTTATTAATTCTCAGTAATCTTAATGTGTTTTATTAATATTACTTTTGATGTTATTATACTAAGACAAGTTAGTTATAACTTCATTCCAAGACTAATCATCAAAGTGAAATCAGTGGTTTCTTAATTATTTAGTAATGAAATAAAACAGATAAGACTAATTTAATCAGCATATCGGATATGAAACAAGTGGTTCATTCTCAAGCTGAGACCTAATCCACTCCACTTAGTGATCACCTACCACCAAGCAGTTTATATAAATAAACTTTTCTCCACATCCTGGATCGGGGTTGACAATAGTACACAGACTGTCTAGGCTGCACAAGGTCCTCTTCCATAGCTCTTCGTGTGTACAAATACCCAGGACACACAAGGACCCTTTTTACACTTATCAGTGGGTATACACAAGTGAAAATGAGTGTTTTTGAAAGGACATTTTGTATCCTTCAGTTTGATACATGAGACAGAGTGTGTTATTATACAGATACACACTCTTCTTGAATGTTAATAAAATGATACACAACAGAGCAGGAATATTAATATGGATTTATAAATGATCGAGGTGTTGATCTTTGCATCTTTTGACTTCTAAGATGAAGTAGATACAGATATAGAGTCCTCATTAGTAAAACAGAGTGTCGTGATTTAGATTATGTTCTTTGTGAGGTTAGATAATGCAAAGATGTTATCTGGATTCTAGTTTACTTCGTACGTTTTTCAGAAGATATGTATTTCATGCATATGAAAATATTTCCTTTATAAATTCTCTCAGTGTTCTTCGTTGTCTTACTCACAGCCTTGTTTTTCATTAGGTATTGTGTGCCTTGATTCTTGGCCACACTTCTCTTTTATCTTGGAAATTTATGTGTTGGAGCTGACAGGTTTCATGGATTTGGAACCTCATACCTCATATTATCAGATGATATGTCAACAAAGAAACATTAATTGTGTTAGTGTATTTCAAATCTTCAAAAACGACCTTTATAAATTAAATTGAAAAATGAAAAAGTAGTTTATGAAGCTGTGTCACAATAAGTCATGGAAACGGTGTCCCCTTCACACAATGTCTAGATTGATCATGGTGTATTGGGGTCATGGTGTTTCACGGTCACAGTGTCTTATTCACAGTGTCTGCTTCAAGGTGTCTTGTGGTCACGGTGTCATGTGGTCACTATGTCTGATTATTCACGGTGTCTGCATCACGGTGTGTCGTGGTCATGGTGTCTGATTCTTTACGGTGTCATAAAGTCATAACCATTAGCAGACTTAAGGTGTCTCAGTCTTTTCTAGGTAACTATATTCAGAATTAAGCAATTATGATAATAGAATGGATTAGACTTAATCATTTGTCAAAGAAGGTATTATGAGAGTATATCAAAGATAGTATAAAGAAAGTAAACTGAATGTAGATAAAATAAGGGTTCTTCATAAATCATGAGAATACATAAATAATAATACACATGAATACACATGATTGTTATATAATTTATAGGAGTTAACTAGGTTTAATTTGATTTGTGATCATTAAAACACGATTAATACATTGTGAGTCCTACGATCTCCCCATTTTTGATGATTAAAAATCATGTAAAGTTAAATTGTATGTTGGATTCAAAAATAGATATAAATGGCTAACATATTGAAAATTCTCCCCCTTTTGGGATTATCAAAAATATAGAATAAGAGAAGTTTTATGAAAAGTGAAAATGTCATTAATGAAAATAAGATCCAGTACAAATATAAGGGAGTAAAACAAAAGAAATATCATTCCTATCAAAGAGGACTAATCATTGTTCTTCTTCAAGGGCTAGCCTTATTTTTTCATTTAGAAGTAGTGGAAGAAGAGGAAGCCATAGGAGATGAGGTCGAGGTAGAAGAATGGAGTGAGGTGGTTGATAATGAGGGTAAAGTAAGGCCTTTAAAGATTGATGGAGCCAATGTAGGAGAAGTAGAAGATCTAGGCAGTTGTTGGTCGAGAATCACATGCCTGATCTGAATTTGGGCTTGCCCGGCAGACATTGTAGTGGAGGCTAGGGCAGAGGTGAAGGTAGGAAAACTAGTCCTTAGAGGAGTAGCTGTAGGAGAAACAATGGATATACTCTGGACATGAAGATAGGTATAGAATACCACCTTTTTATAACATAAACTTTCATTACCTTACACAAAACTGAGGATCTTTAAGGTTTAGTGTCTTGGAAACCAGGAACATAATACATGAAAACAACATAAAACATTCTTCTTAAACACTTGAAAGGCTTCTCCTTAAGTTCATCCTAGGTTTATTACTGCATCTCATAACCTGGGTACATACATCAAAATAAAGGTTGAGCAGAAGGCCCAGTAAGGGAAACAAAAGAAACATTTAACATGTGAACTTGAGATACATCAACTATGTCATGAAAAAGAACTTTAAGGCATGAGAAAGAAATAATGTGGCATATCATAATAAAAATAACATTTTTCATAACTAGAAGATGTGGCTACAACATTTAACATATACAATCATGAAAATATCACCGAGGTCCATCCCCAAGGTGTCATTTGAAAATTACCAAGGTTATTCCCCAAGATATCGTGAAAATTGTAATCTCTAGTGGTTACATCATTACCCAATGCATTGGAGAGCTATCAGGGTGCACCGTTAAATTTACCTTTATTATCATGTGAGCCAAATATATAATTACCAAAAATTTCATTAATAACCCATATAGCATAAAATAAATGGGTTTCATTTCATAATCATAACGTTTTAAAAACTGCTTTAAAGACATGATCATTACGTCACTTTAAATCCCACGGAAAGGGAAATCGGGTTTCATGTATGTAAATACCAGAATTTAAAATAGAAAATTTTGATATATGTGTGAATACCCTTGTAGAAATATGATCTTTGAGTATTCACTTTATAACATAAAATAATTTTGAGAAAAGAGAGAGGCATTTTGAGACGAAAATTCTGCAGCATAATGACTATGTTTCGGGGTTTTAGAAAACATTGAAAGGAGAGGGGAAATGGGTCAAACATTCATAAATGACCCATAAAACAGTAGAGGGACAGAATAAGAAGGATATATGAACATGGTAATGAAATTTGAAAGATGTACCATATGAAATGAAGAACATGAAAGGAAGACAAAAATAAGATTTCTCTTATGAAAATTCGGCAGCCTAACGACGTCACTTAAACTTTAAAAAAATGAATTGAAAAGATAAAATAGGTTCTCTAATCATGTGAACATAAGAGTTCAGTATGATAGATATAGAGATCATACCACAAAATAATAAAAAAAGAACTTGAAAGACTTGACATGAAAGTATAATTTTGAAAAGAATGAGAAGGGTGAAAGAATACCCTTAAAAATTCGGCAACCTAACGGCGTCACTTAAACATTATTAAAACGAATTGATGAGATCAAGATGGGGTCTCTCATCATATGAAAATGAAAAGGGTAGTAATATTAATATAGAATAACATCTTCCAACATAATAACATGGTGTATAAAAGAAATGACATAAAAGAGATTACTTGAAAAGAAAGATAGAGGTCGGATCCCTAACCTTAAAATATAACTCTTAAAACTCAAATGTTTGGACCTTGAGGGCTTGGGGGCACCTTTGGAGGACTCCTTGGGAGGTAAGGAGACCATAAATTCGTTGAGGGAGAGTTGGGAGTGAAAACTAAAGGAGGAAAGGGTGGTTATTTATAAGGAAAGTGAGGGGACAAGGCATTAATGGCCAAGGGACACCTCACAAGTGCTTTTCTGAAAACCATGTGCTCTCCCATGGAATTTACCATGGAGTTAGGACACATGGGGCCCCCAATACAATAATTCTTCACCTTTGGCCGGCCAACCATTAAAATATCTCATGAAATCATCATGACCTAGTTATGATGTCATTAAACATATCGAAACCCTAAAACTGCATTTTTACTATTCACTGAAAAATTTATCTTTCTCAGAAAAATCCCAAAATTTCACCTTTACCAAATATCGATGTTCTAATTACATTTATGAACTCCATTTTATAAAAATAATTTTCTAAATATTTTTAATTTAGTTTTTAAATAAAAAACACTATTCATCAAGAATTCATTTTTTTCAGAAAATTCCCCAAAAATTACCATAACATAATATCGTTGCTCTGAGTTCAAAAATAAAGTCCATTTTATAAAAATAATTTTATAATTATTTTTAATTAAATTTTTAATTAAAAAACTCTATTCACTCGAAAAAACTAATACTTGACTAATAATTTATGAAACCGTTATTTACCCATTTTATTGAATCTCATTACTTAATCAAGGTGTCTAAATTATATTAAAACTTTCTTTAAGTGAGATTACTAATCCATTTGGTCACATTACTAATCCTAAGCGTAAAATCACTATTCATAATTTACTATTCATCAAAAAATTAAGTTGATATTATTAGACTCCAAATTCCTTACTGAACACTTTTGCAGAAAACCATTTTTTGAAAATCATTACAAATCATTAATTATTTAAAGTATACGTAGATATTTTAAAATATATTTTTTTCCAAAATTCATCAATAAAATACATCCCAAAATTATCCGGACATTTGAAATTTCACAAACATCACTAAAAGAAGAAATCTTAATTTATTCATCCCAAAGGATTACACAAAGAAGCTACGGTCTCGTCACATAGCCCCTTATGACACCAGCATATGACCTAAGTGTAAGGTGTTATATGGTGAGAGAATATGAGGGAGGCTCAGATAGCATTTCCCTAGTAGTAATCTCTACAAACTTGAACTTCTCCTGCAGGTGATTCCGTTCAAGCTTGACACGCTGGATTTCGGCTTGGGCTTGGTCCAAAGCGAAGCCCAAAGATGTCACCTCCTTTCAAAGCTCTGATAAGTGGGCTTCATAAGGTTCGAGTCTACTGGATGAAGCCATCAACTCCTCTTTCTTCATTAACCACTAACATCTCTATTAAATCGTTAAGAGTAAGTTAATATACTATTTAAAAAGTTTGGGTCGTTACATTCTTCCCCCTTAAGAAATTTCGTCCTTGAAATTTTATACTTGAGGCCTAGTCGAAAAGGTGAGGGTACTTTTGCTTCATTGTTTCCTCAGGATCCCAAGTCGCTTCTTTATATTTATGATTCCTCCACAACACTTTCAGAAGGTGGGTGGTCTTGTTTCGTAGAACCTTGTCTCTATGGTATAAGATCTCCACTGGATGCTCCTCATAAGAGAGGGTATGTTCCAGTTGTACCACCTCTGGGTTCAGTACATGTGAAGGGTCAGGTATGTACTTCCTCAAGAGAGATATATGGATGATATCGTGAGCTTGAGCTAGGTTCGGTGGAAGTGCTAGAAAATAGGCCATTGCTCCTATGCAATCAAGGATTTCATAGGGGCCAATGTACCTAGGGATGAGCTTCCCTTTCTTCCCAAACTGCATGACTCTCTTCCATGGAGAAATTCGATGGAAGACTTTGTCGCCAATACCAAACTCCAAGTCCCTTCGACGGTTGTCAGCATAGCTCTTCTGCCGACTCTGAGCAGCCTTTATGTGTTGTTGGATGACATGAACCTGTTCTGTCATCTCTTGCACAAGATCAGGCCCAAGAAGCTTTATCTCACAAGTTTCATCCCAACAGGTAGGACTTCTACATCGCTTTCCATATAGAGCTTCATAGGGTGCCATCTGAATACTCGAATGGAAGCTGTTATTATAGGAGAACTCAACTAATGGGAGGTGTTGATCCCATCTACCTTTAAATTCCATTGAGCATAATCTTAGCATGTCTTCGAGTTTCTGAATAGTCCATTCAGATTGGCCATCAGTTTGAGGATGATAAGCCGTACTAAAATTCAATTCAGTATTCAGAGCATGTTGAAGACATCTCCAGAATTTTGATGTGAATCTTGGATCATGATCAGATACGATGGATAGTGGTACCCCATTCATCCTTACCACTTCCTTCATGTATATCTTGGAAAGTTGATCCAGAGAGAAATCTTCTTGAATAGAGATAAAATGGGCGATCTTGGTGAGATGGTCCACAATAACCCATATCACATTGTTTCCTTTGGATGTTTTCGGGAGACTAGTTACAAAGTCCATGGTGATATTATCCCACATCCATATTGGTATGGGTAGTGGTTGTAATACCCCCTTAGGAAGTTGTCGTTCTGCCTTTACTTGCTGACACACCAGGAACCTTATAGTGAAATCATCAATCTCCATCTTCATGCTATCCCACCAATAATGATCATGAAGGTCTTTATACATTTTAGTGCTTCTCGGATGTATAGAGAAAGTATAGCTATGAGCTTCATCCATCAGTTCTTTCCTTATCTCCGGAATAGATGGAACACATAGTCTTGTATGAAATTTCAATACACCTTCTTGATCAATATTGAAATCAGGGAACTTCCCATCCTTTACAGCCTCAAACTTCTCATACAGTAAAGGATCTTCTTTTTGAGCCTTCATGATCTTCTCCAGTAATGAAGGTTGAGAAATCATTTGGGATAAGGTTGATGATGTCCCTTCCCTTACAATTCACATGTCCAGTTTTTCTAGATCTTTAATCAAGGGATCTCCTAGGATCCTCATTGTTGCCAGAACAATAGGATCATTCCTGCTTAATGCATCCACAACTTTGTTTGCTCTTCCATGGTGATAATGAATTGAACAATCACAGTCTTTAATAATCTCCAACCATCTCCTTTGTCTCATGTTCAATTATTTCTGTGTGAAAATATACTTTAAACTTTGGTGGTCGGTGTATATATCACATTTCCCCCCATAAATTTAGTGCCTCCATATCTTTAGAGAAAAAACAACTGCCACTAGCTCTAGATCATGCGTAGGATAATTCTGCTCATGAATCTTCAACTGTCGAGATGCATAAGAAATTACCTTGTCATTTTGCATGAGGACGCACCCAAGCCCTTTCAGAGATGAATCACTAAAAATAACGAATCCTTCTCCGAGGGTAGTGTTAACACAGGTGCAGTAACCAATCTCTTCTTCAGCTCTTGGAAAATTTCCACGCATTCCTTTTTCCAGATGAATGTAACCCATTTTCGAGTCAACTTGGTTAGCGGATTAGAAAATCGTGAATTTTTTTTCACAAACCTCCTATAATATCCTGCTAAACCAAGGAAACTACAAATCTTAGTTACTGTTGTGGGTTGAGGCCACTCCTCCACAACCATTGTCTTTGCAGGGTCAACCAAGATTCCTTCATTGGTTACGATGTGCCCCAAGAAATCCACTTGTTGTAACCAAAACTCACACTTGATGAACTTTCCAAAGAGCCTTTCCATCCGCAGAGTTTTCAAAATAACCCTCATATGATCTTCATGCTCCTCACGACTTTTTGAATATATCAAAATATCATCAATAAAAACTACCACAAAGTTATCAAGGGAGTCCTTAAAGACTATATTCATCAAATCCATGAAAATAGCAGGAGCATTAGTCAAGCCGAAGGGCATAACAATAAACTCATAATGCCCATATCTTGATTGGAAGGCAGTCTTTGGAATATCTTATTTCTTCACCCTCAGTTGATGATAACCATATCGAAGGTCAATCTTGGAGAAGAATTGAGCCCCATGAAGTTGGTCAAATAAATCATCAATTCTTGGAAGGGGGTATATGTTCTTGACTATGATCCCATTCAGTTCTCTATAATCAATGCATAGCCGCATTGATCCATCCTTCTTCTTCACAAAGAGAACTAGTGCTCCCCAAGGAGACACACTCGGTCGGATAAACCCCTTCTCCAACAGGCCTTGGAGTTGTTTCTTTAACTCTTCTAGCTCCAAATTTTCCATTCTATAAGAAGTCTTTGATATCGGTTGAGACCCAGTTATGAGTTCAATGGAGAACTCTACCTATCTTTCTGGGGGAGGTCCAGGTAACTCCTCAGGAAACACATCCATGAATTCATGAACAATCAGAACATCTTCTATTTTTATACTCCCTTTTACTTCTTCATCCTCACTGATTAACTCCATAAAGAAGGCTATAGGAGGTGCTTCTAGACAAGGATCAGGTCGGGACATCTCTCCTTGGAAGATAATTGTAGGTCGTTCATTCAAGACTACTGAGATTTCCTTACTTCTGCATTTGATCTTAGCATTATACTTTGATAGCCAGTCCATCACTAGTATAATGTTGAATTCCATCATGGGAATGACAACTAGATTTGCGATAAGATTGTGGTCACCAAAGTAAACACTAGAGTCTCTAAATATTGTTGATGCAAGGATAATCCCACTTGGAGTCTTGACTGACAACTCTACCTCTAGAAGTTCGGGAAATGATTCTATATTCCTTGCAAACTTGGAGGAAATAAAGGAATGCATAGAACCAGAATCAAATAAAGTACTTGCTAGTTTTGAGAGGACAACAAGAGTACCTGCTACCACATCATTCGGAGCTTCAACTTCAGTTGGTGTGATAACAAAAGCACGACCTTGCTCCCTTGGCCTTTGCTGAGGTTGATGGTGATTCTCCTCCACCGCCCTCAGATTTGGACATTGATTAGAAAAGTGCCCAAGATGTCCACACTTGAAGCATGTGACTTCGGGTAGGGCCAGAGCCATCTTTCCTCTGTAGTTAGTTTTGGGAAGTAGAGGCTTCACATAACTATGACAATTCCAAGAAATATGGCATTCTTTTCCACACCTGTACCACTTACCACTTCCGATCAAGCAGTTCCCTGAATGCTTCTTCCCAAATTTATTACATGTGGCATGTTACATATGCTTTCCACCTCTTTCCTGATCAAAACTTTTCCCAGGCTTGGTTCTAGAGTTATTTTCTTCTCATTAGATTTGTGAGACCACTGTGTCTCCCCAAACTCTAGTTCAACTTTCATAGCACTTCAAACTATTTCTTCATAGCTATCATAGTCCCTGTTGGCTAGATTCTTCTACAGATGAGGTCGTAGTCCACCAAAAAATCTATCAACCTTCCCATTAGGGTCCATGACAAAGCTTGAGGTATAATGGGAAAGCCTTGGGAAGTTCATCTCGTAGGTTCCAACTGATTCATTTTCCTTCTGCTTCAGCTCAAGAAATTCTTTCTCCATTCTCGTTCTCATCAAACGAGGGAAATAATTATTAAAGAATATTCCCTGGAACAATTCCCACTCCATAGATTCCATCTCTCCTCGTGGATTCGTGTTTTTGATCAGTGACCACCACTGATCAGCTTCTCCCTCTAGGCGGTAAACAACAAGGGTGACTTTTTCTTGTTCTGAACAATGAAGTGCAGAAAAGATCTTTTCAATGGAGCTTATCCATTGTTTCGCAACCAATGGGTCAGCAGATCCACTGAATGTTGGTGGTCGTTGACGCATGAAGGACTCAACAGAATGTTTTTCCCTTCGTGGTGAGATCGGCCTCTCATCTTGATTCAAGTTATTACTCATAACTTGAGTCAGTTGGTTCATCATTCGCATGAATGTTTCCATTCCGGCTTCCATCGGAGGGCCATCAGCACATGGTGCATTGCGGTCACCATCTGCACGGTTCCTCCTATTGCCCGCCATTTTCTAAAATAATAAAACCTTAGTGAGAAACTTATTTCATTTATGAATCTTTTAACTAAGACTTCATGCTTAGACAATTACACTTCTCTATAATTCCTTCATAATGATTCATAAAAAGCTTGTGATTAACCAAACATATCCCCCGGGAGTGTCGTAACCAAGAGTGTAGCAAGGCCCGTTATCGTGCACCAGTTCCCGTTCGAGTCTAGATTAAAGTGGTGTTTTCGGGTTCTACCCCTATGTACATCTGTGCCAGAGCCGCCTCTACCTGCTCGTATCCAGACAGGGATGCATTTGTTTGATACACTACTTACTCAATACTTACAAAAATAACAGAAGTTTTCCTACATTTAACATTTCTATAGGGTTCTTCCTAAAGTTTTTATATCCTAATTTCCACAAATAACTAAATTATCCTTTGATACCAACTATAGCATCCCACCTTTTTATAACATAAAATTTCATTACATTACACAAAACTGAGGATCTTTAAGGTTTAGTGTCTTGGAAACCAGGAACATAATACATGAAAACATTATAAACAATTCTTCTTAAACACTTGAAAGTATTCTCTTTAAGTTCATCCTAGCTTCATTACTGCATCTCATAACCTGGGGACATACATCAAAAGAAAGGTCGAGCAAAAGGCCCAGTAAGGGAAACAAGAGAAACATTTAACATGTGAACTTGAGATACATCAACTATGTCATGAAACAGAACTTTAAGGCATGAGAAAGAAATCATGTGGAATATCATAATAAAAATAACATTTTTCATAACTTGAAGATGTGGCTACAACATTTAACATAGACAACCATGAACATATCACCAAGGTCCATCCCCAAGGTGTCATCTGAAAATTACCAAGGTTATTCACCAGGATATCGTGAAAATTGTAATCTCTAGTGGTTACATCATTACCGAATGCATTGGAGCGCTATCAGGGCACACCATTAAATTTGACTTTATTATCATGTGATCCACATATATCATCATCAAAAAATTTCATAAATAACCCATATAGCATAAAATAAATGGGTTTTATTTCATAATCATAACGTTTTAAAAACTGCTTTAAAGACATGATCTAAAGCGTCACTTTAAAACCCACAGAAAGGGAAAGTGGGTCTCATGTATGTAAATACCATAATTTAAAATAGAACATTTTGATATATATGTGAATACACTTTTAAAAATAACAGCTTTGAGTATTCACTTTATAACATAAAATAATTTTGAGAAAAGAGAGAGGCATTTTGAGACGAAAATTCTGCAGCATAACGGCTATGTTTCGGGGTTTTAGAAAACATTGAAAGGAGAGGGGACATGGGTCAAACATTAATAAATGACCCATAAAAAAGTATAGGGACAGAATAATAAGGATATATGAACATGGTAATGAAATTTGAAATATGTACCATATGAAATGAAGATAATGAAAGGAAGACAAAAATAATATTTCTCTTATGAAAATTCGGCAGCCTAACGGCGTCACTTAAACTTTAAAAAAATGATTTGAAAAAATAAAATAGGGTCTCTCATCATGTGAACATAAGAGTTTAGTATGATAGATATAGAGATAATACCCCAACATAATAAAAAAAAGAACTTGAAAGACTTGACATGAAAGTAGAATTTTGAAAAGAATGAGAAGGGTGAAAGAATCCCCTTAAAAATTCGGCAGCCTAACGACGTCACTTAAACATTCTTAAAATGAATTTATGAGAGAAAGATGGGGTCTATCATCATATGAATATGAAAAGGCCAGTAATATGAATATATTAGAACATCCTCCAACATAATAACATTGAGTATAAAAGAAATGACATAAAAGAGATTATTTGAAAAGAAAAAGAGAGGTCGGATCCCTTACCTTAAAATGTAACTCTTAAAACTCAAAGGTTTGGACCTTGAGGGCTTAGGGGAACCTTGGGAGGACTCCTTGGGAGGTAAGGATACTAGAACTGCATTGAGGGAGAGTTGGGAGTAAAAACTAGTGGAGGAAAGGGTGGGTATTTATAGGGAAAGTGAGGGGACAAGGCATTAATGGTCAAGGGACACCTCACAAGTGCTTTTCTCAAAACCATGTGCTCTCCCATGGCATTTACCATGGAGCTAGGCCACATGGGGCCCCCAATACAATAATTCATCACCTTTGTCCGGCCAAACCTTAAAATATCTCATGACATCATCATGACACAGTTATGATGTCATTAAACATATCGAAACCCTAAAACTGCATTTTTACTATTCACCGAAAAATTCATCTTTCTCAGAAAAATCCCAAAATTTCACCTCAACCAAATATCGATGCTCTATTTACATTTATGAACATCATTTTATAAAAATAATTTTCTAAATATTTTTAATTTAATTTTTAAATAAAAACACTATTCATCGAGAATTCATTTTTTTTCA
Source organism: Viscum album (assembly GCA_963277665.1). Lineage (NCBI taxonomy): Eukaryota > Viridiplantae > Streptophyta > Magnoliopsida > Santalales > Viscaceae > Viscum > Viscum album. Next base: position 1,972,252,187 of record OY728138.1, read on the forward strand.
GAAAAATCCCCAAAAATTAACATAACATAATATCGATGCTCTGAGTTCAAAAATAAAGTCCATTTTATAAAAATAATTTTCTAATTATTTTTAATTAAATTTTTAATTAAAAAACACTATTCACTCGAAAAAACTAATACTTGACTAATAATTTATGAACCGTTATTTCCCCATTTTATTGAATCTCATTACTTAATCAAGGTGTCTAAATTATATTAAAACTTTCTTTAAGTGAGATTATAAATCCATTTGGTCACATTACTAATACTAAGCGTAAAATAACTATTCATAATTTAATATTCATTAAAAATTAAGTTGATCTTATTAGACTCCAAATTCCTTACTGAACACTTTTGCAGAAGACCATTTTTTGAAAATCATTACACATCATTAATTATTTAAGGTTTACATAAATATTTTAAAATATATTTTTTTTCCAAAATTAATCAATAAAATACATCCCAAAATTATCCGAACATTTGAAATTTCGCAAACATCACTAAAGGAAGAAATCTTAATTTATTCGTCCCAAAGGATTACACAAAGAAGCTACGGTCTCGTCACATAGCCCCTTATAACACCAGCATATGACCTAAGTGTAAGGTGTGCTATGGTGAGAGAATCTGAGGGAGGCTCAGATAGCATTGCCCTATTAGTAATCTCTACAAACTTGAACTTCTCCCGCAGGCGTTTCCGTTCAAGCTTGACACGCTGGAGTTCGGCTTGGGCTTGGTCCAAAGCGAAGCCCAAAGATGCCACCTCCTTCCCAAGCTCTGATAAGTGGGCTTCATAAGGTTCGAGTCTACTGGATGAATCCATCGACTCCTCTTTCTGCATTAACCATTAACATCTCTATTAAATCGTTAAGAGTAAGTTAATATACTATTTAAGAAGTTTGGGTCGTTACAATAGGGCCTCATGAGTTTGATGAAATCTGTAATGATCTCTCCCCTATACTGCATTGCTCTCTCAAAATCATCCTTGTTCTCCATAAACTTGTCCAATAATCGAGTAAACTCTGTGAGAATTTGTACTTGGGTATTGAAAGCTTGATTCATAAGAGGAATCCTCATATTTTCTATAAGATAATTGAAATTATTTGTCATATCGGTCTTGGAGAATATTCTATTGAAGAAGAAATCCACTTTCTTGGAAATCTCTTACGGAGAATCATTAGAAATTTTTGAGTGGATTTCGACCAGATGAAGAACTCTACCACTGTTCTCGACAACTTCAGATAGATAAGCTGTATTGAAACCAATGAGTATATTCTGAAGCTCTTCATTGACTACAGTTCTGAGCAGTTCACTGTCTAAAGAAGGTTTAGAGGATTAAGCAGATGCTCTAGAGGCATTGATAGCGGTGGTTAGAGATTTGAGTTGATTTACCACCTTTTTAAGACACCTGGTATATTTAGCAATGAGTTTGTTAAGATTTACAACAAGCTCTCTCATCTCCTTCAAAATATTTCTTCCTTCAGTGATTTTTTCATCTTAGGAAACTAGATACGGATGAATTTGAGACACAACAACCTGTGGGATTTGAGGAATAATATGTTCTCCAGGAGGAGTAAGAAGCTCTGATCTCGAATGCAGCTCTCTCTGCATGTCTTCTACCATACTTCATAGAGTCATTACTTCACTGCTAACCAGCTTATATTCAACTCTTACATCCTGAATCTCAAAAAGAATTTTAGGTTGTATTTTCCAAAAACATTCTCTAGTAATAGTGATCCATCTCTCTCACATAAATTTTTCATAGGAATAGGTTGTGTATTCATGAGTTTCTCAACACCAGACATGAGGGTAGCACCAAATTCCTTTAGATCATCCTTACATACAAAAGCTGGTTGTTTAGATAATGGTTCAGGAATAGGGACTGGTACAAGATCAGGTTCATTCTCAGGTGTGATATTAGAGACTGATTTAAACTGTAATAGAGAGGAAAGATCAAGGCTAGTTGATGAAACCAGCTAAGAGTCATCTACATCATAGAAATTGGGAAACTTATTCTGAGTTTCTATAGGACATGACTTAGTAGGATGTGAGCTTTAATAGACACAAGATTTGGGGTTTTCTCCCCCTCAATTGGTTCCTCCTTCTTAGGACTGATAAGCTTAGGATCTTGGTCTAATTCTACAGACTCATATTGAAGATCCATGCTCATTTATTGTCTAGACAACTGAAAAGATAGCTCCATCCGGTCTTCAACTGAAGGTATGATTTCATGAATAGATTTTTCCACTGGGAGTTCCTCAAGAATGGATTCTTTGATAACATATAGCTCTTCCACTATAGGTTCCTACATGGCATTCTTTTCAGCTGCTTTGGAAATTGATTCTATTTCAGCCTCGGGTTGAGTTTCCAAATTAACAACTTCTTTAGGAGCATGGATATCTTCTTCAAGAACATCATGAGGAACATGAGTCCTTTCTTCCTCTAAAAAAATAGCTTCCCTAGGTGTAACTTTAGACACTTATTCCTCTTCTTTGGGATACTCAACAATCTCATCTCATTCCAAACAAAGCTAAAAAATATCTCTTGGTCTTGAGAGATAATCCACAGGATTGAATTTATCATAAACTCTATCATTTTCTTCCAACCATTCCTTTTTACAAGGATTCCAATTTATTGTTATTCTCTTGATGGTTACTTTTGAAAGGCAGTAGAAATAGTCCTTTATAGCTTCCTCATTAGGTACAACTAAACCTTTGGCATACAACATGGGTGAGATAAGACGAGAGTAGAACATGGAAGTTGAATTGGATGCGGCATTGATCAAACCACACAACTGATGAATGATATACTTTCACAAGTTGATCTTATGCCAATTTTTCATAAGATTAATCATGAACACATCATGATATTTCTAGATAGAAAAATATCCTTTTCTGGGACTAACCAAATTCTGAATAAACTTGAACATGGGTCTTGATTCTCCATCTAGTTCAGCAGCAATGGCCCTCCTCATGGTTCCATTTCCTGTTAAGGCTATCAGAGCATCTTCCGAATCAAAGAATTTGGTTGAAGGTGGAGGTCCTCTCTGATAATCCTCACAGATGTCATCATGAGGTATCCTAAGGCATGTATCCCATAACCTCGAATAGAATGAGCATCTCTGTCCATTGACCTAGCTTCTAACAATATAACTATCACAAGAATCAAAGGAGAACTGTTTGTATCAGTAAAACTGAGCCACAAACTTAGGGTATATGGGTCTATCTTTCTTCGAGAACCACTCTAACAAAACTTGTTGTTCTAATAATTTTAATACCAGAGACATACAAGACAGAAACCATTTAAGGAAAATATGTTTCTCATGTACAACAACACAGTTTACCATATTTGGATTTAAAATTCCTTAAGATGATATCATAGGTGCAATATTATTCTTCTTTGAGTTGCGCTTCTCTGGTGTCGATGATGAAGGACGTTTCATCCTGGGAATTCAATAAATATTCAAGAGAGAGAAGGGTTGTAGAGATGAATAAGGGTTTGAAATATGTATGTAGAGGAATCCTCGAGTGAAGAATCAAGTTATTCCTTCTTTATTTTATCATTTAGGAATACCAAACGTCCAAAAAATAAAAAACACGGGAAAGTAAAGAGGTTAAATGAATAATTACCATGATATAGGTTTAAAAAAAAATTATATGGAATTTTTACAGTGAGATCGTGTCTGGTCATTATGAAGATATAGTGAACGAGCTTCAAGGTGAGACAGTGATTGGGAATTACGGTGAGACAGTTACCATTAGTCATTAATCACAAAACATACCAACTCTGAGACCTTAAACATGAAATAGTATGATACAAAAATAGTAAGACATTTACATAACATTTATCATGCCTAATTCATATATGATGTAGTATATTCTCTATAAATTTAATTGTTTGGTGAATATATCAGCAAGCTGATACTCAACACTAATGAATTCCAATGTGATATCACATTTTTGATAATGATCTCTAAAAAAGTGGTGTCTTACATCAATGTGCATTGTCCTAGAATGTGAAACATGATTTTTAGAGATGTTAATAGCACTTGTGCTGTCAAAATATATAGGTACATATCTGAATTGATATCTATAATCTAGTAAAGTGTGTTTCATCAAAAAAATTTGTTCACAACAACTTCCAGAAGCTATGTATTCAGCTTCGGCAGTAGATAAGGCAACATAATTTTGTTTCTTACTACACCATGATACTAGTTACTTTCCTAAAAGGTGACATGTTTAAGAGGTTCTTTTCCTATCTAAATTACAGCCATCGAAATCAGCATCAGAATAAATTAAAATTTCAAATGATTGTCCTTTAGGATAAAATATTCCTAGATTGGGTGTATACTTGAGGTATTTGAATATTCTCTTTACAGAAATTAAATGAGATTCCATATGATTTTCTTGAAAACGAGCACCCATACACACACTAAACATAATATTCGGATGACTAGTAGTTATGCAGAGTAAACATCCAATCATTCCTCTATAAGTTGTTTGATCAAAAGATTTCCCATCTTCATCAAGATCAAACTTACAAGTGGTACTCATGGGAGTGTCACTACTTTTAGTGCTATCCAATCCAAAACGTGTTAGAAGATCTCTAGTATATTTACTTTGAGTTAAAACAATTCCATCATTATTTTGAAAGATTTGAAATCCATGAACAAATTTTACTTCACCCCTTAAACTCATTTAAAATTTGTTTTGCATCATTTTAGAAATATCAAAACATAAATAATTCTTCAAAGATCAAAAAATAATGCAATATACAAAGATTTGAACAAGTAAAACATCATTAGAAATATGTTTTATAAAAAGGGTAGGATCACCTATTTCATTTGTAAAACATTTGTAAATAAGAAAAGTAATCAATATATCATACCAAGCTCTTGAAGCATTTTTTAAACCATATAAAGATTTTGATAGTTTAAAAATATGATTTGGAAAATGGGGATTTGTAAATCCGGGGTGTTTTTCAACAACAACAACCTCATCTATATAACCATTTAAGAATGAACTCTTAAAATACATTTGATATAGTTTGAAATTCAGATGTGTAGTATAAGAAAGTAGGATTCTGATGGCTTCAAGTTAGGAGACTAGGGAAATGGTCTCCTCATAGTCAATTCCTTCTTCTTGACTATAGCCTTGTGTAACTAATCTATCCTTGTTCTAACTATGTTACCAACTTCATCTACCTTATTTCTAAAAAACCATTTGGTGCCTATAGTGAATCTATCCTTGGATCTTTTGACATGTTTCCATAATTTGTTTCTTTGAAAATTAATAAGTTCTTCTAGCATAGACATCACCAAAATTCATCATTGATAACATCATTAATGTTTTTAGGTTCAAGTTGTGACAAAAAGACTTGATGTTCAACCTGATTTCTAAGATAAGATCTAGTTTGAGTTCCATTGTCTAAGTCTCCTACAAAAGCATCTAAGGGATGGTTCATATGGGTTCTAATAGTTCTAGAAAAAGAGGGACTATTGATTTCAGGTTTATAAACAGATTCAGGTTCATTGTGACTTGATTATAAGGAATTTTTAGAACTGGATGTTTTCACAGATTCTTTCGTAGAAGAATTTGAGGATTTTGTATTGATGTTTGGATTTGATAGATCATCATCTAGATTCTCTAGATTGGTTTTTGGCTCATGTGGATCTGTTTCATCAAATTTTTCAAGAAAAGATTCCTCCACACATTTAGTTCTTTTTTTGAACACTCTATAGGCTTTACTCAACATGGAATATCCTAAAAAGATACCTTCAACACTTTTGGATACAAATTTGTCAAGATTGTCATTGGTATTAAGAATATAGACTTTATGGCCAAAAAAATTGAAGTATTTATCCTTGGTTTCTCTATTGTTCCATTACTCATAAGGATTCCTCTTATGAATAGGTATGATCAACACTCTATTGATTATGTATCATGCTGTATTGACAGCTTCAGTGCAAAAATAAATAGGTAGGTCATATTCACTAATCATTGTTCTATAAATTTATTGAAGGGTTCTATTTCATCTCTCTACAAATCCATTATGATGAGGTGTTATAGGGGTAGAGAAATTGTGACTATAAACATTTTATGAGAAAAATGATACAAACTCTTGATTTTTAAATTCACGGCCATGATCACTTCTTAAGGAATTAATTCTAAGTCCACTATAATTTTCTACAGACATGGAATATTTAGTAAAATAAGAGTAGGATTCACTTTTGTGAGACATAAAGAATTTCCAAGTATATCAAGAAAATTCATCTACAAGAACATAAATATAGTGTTTCCCATTTAAACTAGAAACTCTAGATGGTCCAAAAAAATCCATGTGAACCAGTTCGAGAGGTTGAGAAGTTGACACTTCTTTCTTTGGTTTGAAAGAAATTGTGTGTTGTTTTCCCAATTGACAAGGATTACATACTTTGTCATTTGGAAAATAAAGTTTGGGTATGTATTTAACTAGGATTTTTCTAGTTAGATTTATAGGGGAGTGAACATTACAGTGTCCTAGTCACCTTTTCCTGAGACAAGACTCTTTATGAAATACACTTAAGCATAAAGCATTTTGAGAATCTAAAGAGTCTAAATTAACAGAATAATCATTTTCATTTCATAATGCAGTAAATAATATTTCATATTTAGAATTAATGACATTAAAAGAATCATTTTCAAATATTAAATGAAATAAATCATCAAATAATTATGAGATACGAAGAAAATTATATTTTAAACCATCAAAAAACTATATATTAGAAATTAAAATTAAATTAGAGTTACCGATTTGGCCAAGGCCAATAATCTTCCCATTGTAATTATCACCAAATGTGACATGTCCTCCATCAACATTTATCAGGTTCTTGAAACATGAGTAGTCTCCTATCGTGTGTCTTGAACATCCACTGTCCAAGTACTATAGACATTTTAGGAGCCCTTTAAGCAGCTTTCCATAAAAAAGATTAAGCAAAAAAATATTTTGGTACCCATAAATGTTTGGGTCCAATAATATTAGTAATAAGTGATTTAGGAATTATTATTTTCCTCATAAGATTCCTATAAGAATTATGTAGAGTATTTGAAAAATAAACCCTATTCGGTCCAGAAATTATTGAAATAGTGGAACATGTATCATGAAATGAAATAGTTGATTTGTGTCTAGAAATGGGAGTAAAATTATCTATCCTAGATATTCAAAAAAAAAAAAAATTCTACCAAGATTTCTTTTACTAGGATGATAACCAATACCAGTGTTGTATTTAAGGGAAATTTGTTTTCCTAGAATTTGGGTAAGGGTATTTTTTCATATTTGTAAACTTTTCTATGTCACTCTTTAATTGATCAATAGACATTTTTAATACATCGTTTTCCTTGAGTAGTTGAGCATTTTTCTCTTTTTCAGTTGCGAGTTCAGATTTAATAGTCACAATTAGAGGATGTTATTTCTTTAATGATTTATATTTGTCTTTTAGTTTATTTCATGTTTCCTTAATCATGTTACAGTATTCAAAAATGTCTTAATTAGTCATTTTTTCAGAGTCACTTTCATCTTCATAAAAATATTAATTATGTACAGAAGAGTCCAGTGTTACCTCAGATGTGTTTTTCATAAAACAAATATTGGATTTGTTAGCCTGTTCATCATGTGATGTCACTGGGTTTATTGAACTGTCCTCATGAATCACCTCAGGTGGATTTCATTGCCTTTTTATAATTCCTCTCCTTGTCCTCATATTTCTTTTTTTATTTGAACTTTGGATAGTCAGCCTTGATATTTCCATTTTGCATACACTCATAGCAGATAATTTCATCAATTTTGTCACTTCATTTCCATTCCTTCTTCTAGTTTCCTTTTTGACCATATTTACCCTTGAAGATAGGCTTTCTGAAGAATTTCTGTAACACCCCAAGATTCCACAGTACGCTTTTCTTTGAATAATACAGTAGCGTGTGTTGTACGCAACATCGAGTTCTAACACACACCACAACCAATCAAACTAGCCATTATGAATAGTAATACCTAATTTTATAAATTTTATCTTTCAAAATGGACTTCATTTTTTTATTCGGAATATCAAAATTATCCTAGGGTGAATTATTTGTATTTTTCTAAAAACATTCAAATTTTGATGAATAGTGAAAAACACTGAATTATTGGATAAAACCGACTTTTGATTTAAATAATTATTTATTTTATTTAAATTATTTTAGGTCAAAATAGATACGTAATACTTATATAAGTTCAATGTAATTAATTGGAGTCAGTTTATAATAATTTTAGACATATAAAAATTTTATTGAACTTTTCACCGTCTTTTACCCATCTCCTAGGAGAAATTTCAAATTCACATAAAACATAATTTTACCACTTCTGTGAGAGGAATTTCTAAAGTAAAAGAAACATGGTTAATATCAAGGAGTAAAATGTGGTTCAATAAGATAAAAATAATTCTTGGTGAATAGTAACTTTTTACTTTTATTTACCACGATAAAAAGTAAATAGGGTAATTAAGGGTAAAAATGATATTAATATTACCCTAACACATGTACTAATTCTATTGGACAAGTTTATATCGACCAAAAACATCCATATGAATAAAATATTATCATTTACATCCACTTGGATTAGATTAGGACATTTATTATTATTTAATTCAAAGAAGAGTTAAAAGAGTTAAAAATCAAAGTTTAATAAATAAAACATTTTTAATATAGGGCTATAGATATGATAAATTCGATTATAAATATTTATTAGAAATATAAAAAGTTTTCCTACATAATGGTATTTTATTTATAATTTTTCGACATTAAATAAATTAATTTATTTATGACAAAATGATGATGCAGAAATTACCTTATTTGTGAAATATTAAAATAATTGATATTATAAATACTCAAATAAATATAATATGAGACTTTTAATGAATTACATGGATTTTATAGGTTAATATGAAATGTTATAAGTTATTTAATTAACTTTTTTATAAGTAATAATGCTGATATAATTTTTACAAAAATAAAATACAAAATAGTCTCAAAATTAATATAAAAGAGTTTTTAAAACAAATATTATATTATTAATTGATATTAAATTCTAAAAAAATCTAAGGTTAGGCCAAAATACTTATATTGTTATACTTGTATCATTAAAGGACCACTTGGGGTATCTTGGAAGATTATAGTAAGTTTATTGACTATATAATATAAAAATACAAAGTGACATGGTAAGTGTCAAACTAATTAACTAAGAGTTAAAACTAAAAGCTAGGGTTAATATAATGACTCAAACCTGTCTAAAATCTATTGGTTGAGTGTGTTTAGACCAATAACCACTTTAAACTTTAAATAATCCACTTTTGAGCCATTATAAACCAAATATGAAATTATTATAAAATAATATTTCTAGCTTTTCCTAAGGTACCCCTCCTCCCCCTTATAAAAGGACACCACTTATAACCAATTATTAACACCTTCAAAGCCATTTGGCTTGGCCAAACTCTCCCCATATATTCTCCCAACTTCCCTCAATTCATCCTAGATGCCTTAGTTTGATCATAAGTCCAACATAAGGAGCCATTTTGATCAAATCAAAAGGAAGAACCCGAAGAAGAGGTAACGTCTTCACCACCCTCTTTAAAGTTCCTTTCTTCTTCAACATCTTAGTTCCCTGTTATTTCCATTCTAAAATAATATACCCAGTATCTTATATATACTGTGATGTTATTATAATTATGGAACAAACAAATTCATTATTCTCTCCATCCCTTTGATGACATGTCCCCATACGTGCGTACGTACGGCCTACCATCTCCACATTGTGGTGTAATTGTTATTCAATATATTATTATTTAGATGGGTATAATAATGATGTATAATTCATGTAAATAATAAATATAACATGATAATGATTCTTTCTATATTATATACCATCCAATTATATATTATTTTAATATCAAAATACTGATATTGTCGCTCGTGCGTACGTACGGATTACCTTCTCCACGAACGCGATAAGATTCATTCCCCATCATATCCATTCAAGACTAAATTTTATTGGATGATTACAAATAATATGTAAGGACTTAATATCATTATGGATATGAATAAGATACAACCTATCCATAAAAAACGTGTATTATGTTACAAAACATATAAAATAAAACGAGTATGTTAACACCCGAAACAATGATAATACTAAGATATTAACAACAAAGAAATATTCAAAGATCATATATGATATGATATTAATGTATATGATTCTTATGTAATTTAATAACAATTATTTCACCATTATACAGGAGGTTAACCAACCCTCGACCAAGGAAATGTACAAGGTAAGGGTTATTTCACAATCTCTTCATTATCCGAGATTGTTTATACGTAATTATCTATTGGAACCTATTTATCATCCAAATCCATGTTTCTTTAAAATGTATTTCAAAACATTCTTAATATTTTACAGAAAATGGGTTAAAGTCATTTATACCTTTTTTTGAATTTTTATAAGAAGTTTATAAAGGAATCTTTCAGTCGTTTTCCAAACAAGGTCCTTTTTAACCTCTTCGATAGAATTAACGTAAGAATGTATTTTTTTAACTTATACGAAGGGTGCGGAAATTTTCTGCCATTATAAAATCTTCAAAGATTCCCTTAAAATATTATAAAGATATTTTCAAAGTAAACATTTTAATTTATAATTATTTGACTTTTAAATGATTTCAAAAAAGAGATATTTCTCTCAAATAGTTTGGATTTCATCTATGTCAACATCCATTGATGGATTTTAAGCTTATTTGAAGTTATGTTATTATGATAAAAAATTTCCATATTGTATTGAAGGTTTGGTGATATGTTTGTCTGTGGATGTGTTATTTTTATACCATTCATGGTTTATGGAGAAAGTATTGACATTTCATATGCTAGTTTTAATATAAATGTTTATTTTATTTTTAAACCTGCTCATATGAGAAATGCATTGGACTTAATAAGTGACGGGTGGAGCCTACTATAGCTCCTCGATGCATCGGTAGGTCTTATGAGACAAAATAGTGTCTTGGCATGAACCCTTGATAAAATCTTATTTGTATTATTGACACGAGGCCTTGGCTGCATGGTTATGATAGTCTGGCATTATGCATTCCGTCATTATGAAAGTGGCTATTGATATTGCATCTGATTATTCGACTAGTATAATATCCATTTGAATAAGTAAATGGTATTATTTCATTTTATCTTTTCCATATTATGTGGAAGTTCAAGTTTAAAAGGCTTTTTTAGTTATACATTGCCTTAAATGTTTATATTTATTTATGAAAGTTTCTGCTGTATTGTTATCCTTACTGAGCATATGATCTCACCCCTTTCAATGTTTTATTTTTCCCAGGATGTAAAGAAGTATTTAATGAATGACCTACAGAGATAGTATGTGGGGATATGAGTGTGGAATATGGAGACTATGTTGTTGTAGTTTTCATTTTTTTGATGTAATGTAAGACTTATGAATATATCTAGTGTTTCCAAGGCTACTAAACCATTCGGTCTTTCGAGATTTGACATTTCTTGTGACCATTCCAATGTTATGTAATAATGCACTGACTCTAGGTAACTAGGTTCGGGGTGTTACAGTTGGTATCAGAGGAATTTTCGTACAAACCTTTGAAGGTAGATTTAGATAAACTCTGATTAGAGCACATAGACCTAAGATGGACTTTGAGGATTAATATAGGCGAACTTCCTAGAATTTTGATATTGTATAAATTTTTTGGGTTTTTCGAGAAATAAATCCCTATATAGATACGAGCAGGTAGAGGCAGCTCTGGAAAAAATGTACCTTGGGGTAAAACCCGAAAACACCGCTTTGAGATAGACTCGAACGGGAACTGGTGCATGACAACGGGACTTGCTGCACTCTTGGTTACGACACTCCCGGGGGATATGCCTAGGATAATTCTCATTTTCTTTACAAATCATTATTAAGGTTTTATGAGTATATACATCTTCAAAGAAAACATTTTTATTATTATTATTAATTATATCCATAAATAGTTCAATTTATGTTAAGTGTTTTACAAGTATGGAATTATGTATTTTGATTCATAAACTGATCTAGTTTATGCCATTGTTTAGAAATGGCACCTAGTGGAAGAACTGGAAAACTTATCAATGCATGCACTCCATTTAGGGATTTCCCTCCTGCTCAAGATAATTATAGTGGAGCTGGTGATGCAACTGGTGCTGATCAGCTAATCACCATATTGGGACAACTCACTTAGGTTATGAATAATAACCTTACCCGTATGGGGAACCCTGATCCGTAGTGTTGAGGATCAATGTTAGATCAATTCATGAGGCAGAAACCACCAACATTCAATGGGAGTAAAAATCCATTAGTAGCTGAGCAATGGATAAGTTCTATAGAGAAAATATTCAATGCCTTGGGGAGTAGTGAAAGGGAAAAATTTATCCTGGCAGTTTACCGCCACACTGGAGATGCTGATCAATGGTGGTCATTGATTCAAAACACGAAGGAAGATGATGAAGTATCAAATATGGAATGGAGAGAGTTCAACGAGATTTTCTTAGAAAAATACTTTCCTCATGACCATCGAGTAGATATAGAAAGGAAATTTCTGAGTCTAAGGCAAAATGAGGATGAAAATGTCGCAAAGTACGAGGCTAACATTACAAGGTTAGAAAGGTATGCAAGAGATTATATACGTAACCCAATAAGTAAGACTGATCATTTCTTTGATGGGTTAAAACCATTTCTTTGTCGATCATTAGTCTAACAATCCTTCTCGTTGTACGAAGACATTGTCTCATGTGCTATCAAGATAGAAAAGGAATTCTCTATGTCTTATGACTTTAAAGTAAAGAAAGATAAGAAGAGATCTGCTGATTAATATGGAAATGGAAATAAGGGGAAGAAGGGAAAAGTTAAACATCCATCTTGCAGTAAATGTGGGAAGAAACACCCCTGTACTTGCTTAAAAGGAATCAGAGTCTACTACAAGTGTGGTGAAAAAGGCCACCAAGCTCATGATTTCAAGGTAAAGAGAGTTTCTTTCAACATGGAATGCTATAATTGTAGATATATGGGACATTATGCAAATGAATTACTTAAGAATCAAGGGAACTTACCTCAGAAAAGGCCAAGGGATCAAGGCCAAGCTTATGCTATCACTACTACAGAGATAGAAGCTACGAAAGACATGGTGGCTTGTAATTTAATGGTTTCCTAAAGTTTAGAAAATGATTTATGTGATTCTGGATCATTGCATTTTTTCATATCTTCCCAGTTGTCTAAGAAAAATATATATTTCCAATTTGATTTAACAAAGGAGTTTTCAGTTAAAACTCTGAAGGAAAGTATCATTGTAATAATTTTTTGTGAATCAGTCCCAATTAGTGCACATAAATGTTCTTTATCTGCTGAACTCATTGTCATACCTATGATTGAGTTTGATATAATCCTTGTTATGGATTTTCATTTGGACTATGATGTGAAGATTTATTATAAGAAGAAGGAAGTTACGATTTTTGATGATGATGATGATAAGGAACATCTTATCTTTAGAGCAGAATCGTCACCACCTAATTCTTATCTAGTTCCACCCCCAGTATCTCAACTAAATTCAATTATCGGGGAGGAAGAGAATGAAATAACTGTGGGTGAGGAAAGGAATGTTAAAATAGAAAATTTACCTATTGTGAAAGAATATGTAGATGTGTTTCCAGAAGATTTACCTGGGCATCCTCCAGAACAAGAAGTTGAGTTTTCCATTGATTTAATTCATGGATCAAGGCCTATATCAAAGACACCTTATAGAATGTCCACTATTTAATTAGTTGAACTAAAGAATCAACTAGAGGAATTGAGTAATAAAGGATTTATTCACCCTAGTGTTTCTCCATGGGGATCCCCTATTCTTTTTGTTAAAAAGAAAGATGGATCTATGAGGTTATGTATTGACTACAGGGAGATCAATGCTATAACAATAAAGAACAAGTATCCCCTACCTCACATTGATGATTTATTTGACCAAATTCATGGAGATCAATAATTTTCAAATAATGACCTTCGATCTGGATTCCATCAGTTGTGTGTGAAGAAGGAAGACATTCTGAAGACATCATTTCGAACCAGGTACGGGCATTATGAGTTTACAGTAATGCCTCTTAGGCTGAATAATGCACCCTATGTATTCATGGATCTAATGAACATTGTTTTCAAGGAATATCTTAACAAATTTGTAGTGGTATTTATCGATTATATCTTGGTATGCTTCAAAAGCTACAAAGATCATGAAAATCACTTGTGCATTATATTGAAGACTCTGAGAAGACATGAATTTCATGGGAAGTTTAGTAAGTGTGAATTATAGCTTCAAGAGAATTATTTTCTTGGACATATTATCTCTAAGGATGGAATCTCTGATGATCCTTCTAAGACCAAGGCAATCCATGAATGGCCAGCACCAACGAGTATAACTGAGGTACGTAGTTTTATTGGTTTAGCAGGTTATTATCGATGTTTCGTCCAAAATTTTGCCCGATTGGCTAACCCATGAACAAAGCTCACACATAAAGGGGTTAAATTTGTTTGGACAAAAGAGTGTGAAGAGTGTTTTGAAGAAATTAATAGAAGATTAGTCAATGCTCATATATTGACTCTACCATTGGGGAATGAGGCGTTTGTTATTTATAGTGATGCATCAATGAAAGGACTTGGTTGTGTCCCTATGCAGAATGATAGGGTTATTCCCTATTCATCACGACAGCTAAAAATTCATGAGAAAAATTATCCTATTCATGATCTAGAGTTAGCTACTGTAATCTTTTCCTTAAAGATATGGAGACATTATCTATATGGTAAAAAATGTGAGATATATACCGATCACAAGAGTTTGAAGTATATTTTCTCACAAAAATAACTCAACATGAGGCAAAGGCAATGGCTTGAACTACTCAAGGATTATGATTGTACGATACACTACCACCCAGGGAAGGAAAATAAGGTGGAAGATGCTTTGAGCAGAAAATATCACAGAGTTTTGAACATTATGATAATTTAAAGGGATCCTATTTTTATAGATCTAGTAAAGTTGGATATGGGAATCACCATGGAAGGTGAAACATCAATGCATTTTCAAATGGTTGCCAAACCATATTTACTAGAAAGGATTAAGAGTTCTCAGACTGATGATGAAGAATTTCAAAAGAATATTAAGGCTATGAATGATGGGAGATTGAGAGAATTTGTGTATGAAGAAGGAATTTTGAAATTCGGGAAGAGACTTTGTGTTCCCGATATACCTGATCTAAAAAGGGAATTGTTAGATGATTCTCATAGCTCCAATTTCTCTAAACACCATGGGAGAACCAAAATGTATAGAGATTTGAAGGAACATTTTTGGTGGGACAACATGAAGAGGGAGATTTCTGATTTTATGTCAAGGTTTATGGTTTGTCAACAAGTGAAAGCATGAAGGCAACAACCTGGAGGAGTCATGCAACCTCTTCCCATACCGGAGTGGAATTGGGACAATATTACGATGAAATTTGTCATGGGGCTACCAAAGACTCCAATAAGGAACAATGCAATATGGGTTATTGTTGATCGTCTTACCAAGACAACACATTTTCTTGCTATAAGAGAAGATCTACCACTGGAACGTCTAGAAAGACTATATATTAATGAAGCTGTGAGACTTCATGGTGTACCCCTATCGATTTTTTCTAATCGTGGTCCCCGTTTTACATAAAGATTCTTGAAGAGTCTTCATAAGGCCATGGATACTGAAATTCGTTTGAGCATTGACTACAACCCTCAAACTGATGGACAATCATAACGAACTATTCAAACCATAGAATACAAGTTGAGATCATGCTCACTTGACTTTCAGGGTATGTGGGATCAATATTAACTCTGGTAGAATTTTCCTTTAACAATAGCTTCCATTCAAGTATTCAAATTGAACCATATGAAGCGTTGTACGGAAAGAGTTGTCGTACACCAACCTGTTGGGATGATGTTGGTGAAAGAAACTTGTTGGCCTGGAACTAGTGTTGGAAACTGTGGAAAAGGTAAAGGTTATCCAAAACCACATCAAAGCAGCTCAATGTAGGCAGAATAGCTATGTCGATAACCGAAGGAAGGATTTGGAATTTCAGGTAGGAGATCATGTTTTCTTGAAAGTATTTCCATGTAAGGGAGTTATACATTTTGTAAATAAAGGTAAATTGAGTCCCAGGTACATTGGATCTTTTGAAATTCTAGAACAAATTGAGGCTTTAGCATACCGTTTGGAAATGCCACCAAATCTCTCCAAAGTTCACGATGTGTTCCATGTATCACTATTGAGAAAATACATGCCTGACCCAATGCATATACTCACCTATGAGGAATCAGAACTAGAACCCGATCTCTCTTATTGCGAAGAGCCCGTCAGGATTCTTGATACGAGAGAACAAGTGCTGAGAAACCGGATGACTCGTCTGGTAAAAGTTCAATGGAGAAACCATAAGTTGGAAGAGGCAATCTGGGAACCCAAGGAACTTATGTTGAAAAATCACCTGAGTCTTTTTATGCAGAAATATTATAGAAATTTTGAGGACCAAATTATTTGAAGGAGGGGAGAATGTATCACCCCAAGCTTCCACGGTACGCTTTTCTTTGAATAATAAAGTAGCGTGTGTTGTACGCAACTTCGAGTTCTAACACACACCACAACCAATCAAAATAGCTGTTGTGAATAGTAATATCTACTTTTATAAATTTTATCTTTCAAAATGGACTTCATTTTTGGATTCGGAATATCGAAATTATCCTAGGGTGGATTTTTGGTATTTTTCTGTAAACTTTCAATTTTTGATGAATAGTGAAAAACACTGAATTATTGGTTAAAACTGACTTTTGATTTAAATAATTATTTAATTTATTTAAATTTATTTTAGCTCAAAATATATACTTAATACCTATATAAGTTCAATGTCATTCATTGGAGTCAGTTTATAATAATTTTAGACATATAAAAATTTATTGAACTTTTCACCGTCTTTTACCCATCTCCT
Organism: Viscum album; assembly: GCA_963277665.1. Taxonomy (NCBI): domain Eukaryota; kingdom Viridiplantae; phylum Streptophyta; class Magnoliopsida; order Santalales; family Viscaceae; genus Viscum; species Viscum album. The sequence goes on from OY728138.1 coordinate 1,972,269,261, forward strand.
AGGAGAAATTGCAAATTCACATAAAACATAATTTTTCCGCTTCTGTGAGTGGAATTTCGAAAATAAAAGAGTCACAATTAATATCAAGGAGTAAAATGTGGTTCAATAAGATAAAAATAATTTTTGGGGAATTGTAACTTTTTACTTTTATTTACCACGGTAAAAAGTAAATAGGGTAATTAAGGGAAAAAATGATATTATTATTACCCTAACTCATGTCTTAATTCTATTATACAAGTGTATCTCAAAAAAAAAAAATCTTATGTATAAAATATTATCATTTAGGTCCACTTGTATTAGATTAGGACATTTATTATTATTTAATTCAAAGAAGAGTTAAAAGAGTTACAAATTAGAGTTTAATAACTAAAATATTTTTAATATAGGGCTATACATAAGATAAATTCGATTATAAATATTTATTAGAAAGATATAAATATTTCCTACATAATGGAATTTTTTTTATAAATTTTAGACATTAAATATTTAATTTATTTATGACACAATGATGATGCAGTAATTACCTTATTGGTGAAATATTAGAATAATTGATATTATAAATACTCAAATAAATATAATTTGAGACTTTTAATGAATTACACGAATTTTATAGGTTAATATGACATGTTAGTATTGATTTAATTAACTTTTTTCTAAGTAATAATGCTGTTATAATTTTCAAAAAAATAAAAGACCAAATAGTGTCAAAATTGACATAAAAGTGTTTTTAAAACAAATATTATATTATTAATTGTTATTAAATTTCTAAAAATCTAGGGTTCTACAAAAAGACTTATATAATGATAGTTGTATCATTAATGGACCACTTGGGGGGTCTCTTGGATGTTTATAGTAAGTTTATTGACTATATAATATAAAAATTCAAAGTTACATGGTAAGTGTCAAACTAATTAACTAAGAGTTAAAACTAAAAGCTACGGTTAATATAATTACCCAAACCTATATATAATATATTGGTTGAGTAATATTTGACCTATACCTACTTTAACCTTTAAATAATCCACTTTGGAGCCATTAGAAACTGAATATTAATTTTTTATAAAATAATATTTCTAGCTTTTCATAAGGTGCCCCTCCTCCCCCTTATAAAAGGACACCACTTCTAACCAATTAATCACACCTTAAAAGCCATTTGACTAGGAAATCCTTTTCTCAAATATTCTCCCAACTTCCCTAACTTCATCCTAGAAGCCTTAGTTTGATCAAAAAGCCAACATAAAGAGCCCTTTTGATCAAATCAAAAGGAAAAACCCGAAGAAGAGGTAACGTCTTCACCACCCTCTTTAAAGTTTCTTTCTTCTTCAACTTCTTCTTTCCTTGTTATTTCCATTATAAAATAATAACTCCAGTTTCTTCTATATACTGTGATGTTTTTATAATTATGGAAAAAAAATTCATTATTTTATCCATCCCTTGAATGACATGTCACCATGCGTGCGTACATACTGCCTCCCATCTCCACGTTGTGGTGTAATTGTTATTCAATATATTATTATTTAGATGGGTATAATAATGATGTATATTTCATGTAACTAATAAATATAACATGATAATGATTCTGTATATATGATATACCATACAATTATATATTATTTTAATATCAAAAGAATGATATTGTCGGTCGTGCGTACGTACGGATTGCCGTCTCCACGAACGCGATGAGATTCATTCCCCATCGTATCCATTCAAGACTAAATTTTATTGGATGATTAAAAATAATATTTAAGGACTTAATATCATTATGGATATGAATAAGATACAACCTATCCATAACAAATGTGGCTTATATAACCAAACATATAAAAGAAAACAAGTAAGTTAACACCCGAAACAACGATAATACTAAGATATTAACAATGAAGCAATATTAAAAGATCATATATGATATCATATTAATGTATATGATTATTTTATAATTTAATAACTATTATTTCACCATTATACAGGATTTTAACTGACCCTCGACCAAGGAAAAGTACAAGGTAAGAGTTATTTCACAATCTCTTCATTATCTGAGGTTGTTTATATGTAATTATCTACTGGGACCTATTTATCATCCACATCCATGTTTCTTAAAAATTAATTTCAAAACATTATTACTATTTTATAGAATATGGGTTAAAGTCATTTATACCCTTTTTTTACTTATTATAAGAAGTTTATAAAAGAATCTTTCTGTCGTTTTCCAAACAATGTCCTTTTAACCTTTTCTATAGAAGTAAGGTAAGAACGTCTTTTTTTAACTTATACGGCGGGTGCAACTATTTTCCACCATTATAAAATCTTCACAGATCTAATTATGAAAGTGGCTATTGATATTTCATGTGATTATTCAACTAATAGAATATCCATGTGAATAAGTAAATGGAATTATTTCATTTTATCTTTTCCATATTATGCTGAAGTTCAAGTTTAAAAGGCTTTTGTTTTAGTTATACATTGCCTTAAGTGTTTATATTTATTTATGAAAGTTTCTGATATATTTTTATCCTTATTGAGCATCTGAGCTCACCCCTTTCAATGTTTTATTTTTACCAGGATGTGAATAAGTATTTAATGAATGACCTGCAGGGATAGTATGTGGGTATATGAGTGTGGACGATGGAGACTATCTTTTTTTAGTTTTCATTTTTTTGATGTAATGTAAGACTTATGAATATATCTACTATTTCCATGGATACTAAACTAATTGGTCTTTCAAGATTTGATCTTTCTTATGATCATGCCAATGTTATGTAATAATGCACCGACTCTGGGTAACTGGGTTCGGGGCGTTACAATTTCTTATTCTTGTAAAATATTTTGAATCTTTTGGATAATTTAGCCATCTCCTCATCATTGTCCGATGATGATTTTTCACAGGTGGAGCTTACTACAGAAGCTTCCAGTTTTCCATTGTCTTTGTGATTAGAGGTGGTGGTCTTGACTGCAACATATTTCCTATTTGGTTCATCCTCTTCTTCCTTGTTGACTTTCAACTCTTCCTCATTCATCATTAGATTCCCAATTAGTTCTTCTACAGGTATATTGCTGATGTCACACGATTCCCTAATAGATACAGAGGTTCCCCTCCATCTGTCAGGTAAACATCTAATAATTCTCATGGTCTATTCCTTGGTAGTAAATTCTCTTCCTAGAGAAATCATTGTGTGGACAATCTCATTGAACCTAAGATACATGTCAGAAATAGGGTCATCAGGTTTCATCATAAAATTATAATATTTGATAGTATAAGTACTAAGTCTCATTTATTTTACAATATATGTTCGTTCATGTGAGACAGACAAGGTTTCCCAAATTTCATGGGCAGTTTTACAAGCATAAATTCTATTGAATTCCTCATCTTCAAAAGATAAGTATAAATAAATCAAAGATTTGCAATTATTATTGTAGGTAGTTTTGGTAGATTCATCCCATGTGGTCCTATCAGTAGCAGGAATTTTTTATTCATCTATAATGGATGACCAAATTTCAAAATTCATACTCTCTAAATTCATTTTCATTTTAATTTTTCATTGAGCATAGTTGGTTCCATCAATGAATGGTGGTCTGTTGGTTGCAGCACCATCCAATATATTATCCATAATAACAGAATAGCTTTAAATAGCTAGAAATTTATAATTAACAGAAATTTATATATCTTTAATGTTAAACTTCAATCATATTTTAGGTTGAGTAAACAGAGTCATAATCAACACTCCTCAGATACCAAATGTTGGTCAGAGTATATTACTCAAGAGGGGAGCATTGAATTGAGTAACTATAAAAAATTTATGTAAAAAGTATTTCGAAAGAGGTTCCCCCAAGATTAAATATAGCCTAGTTAATCAAGGTTATACTATTATAAGAGTTTGACTGTTTAATTAACTTCTTAGAAGATTAATCAATTCTTAGTAATCTTAAATTGTGTTATTAATATTACTTTTGAAGTTATTCTACTAAGACAAGCTCATTATACCTTTTTTACAAGAATAAATATCAATGTGAAATTAGTTGTTTCAAAATTATATAGTAAATCAATAAAATAGAGAAGACTAATTTAAGCAGCACATCATATTTGAAATAAGAGGTTCAGTCTCAAGCTGAGACCTAATCCACCACACTTTGTGATCACCTTCCACCAAGTAGTTAATATAAATAAAATTCGATCCATACCCTGGATCGGGGTTAACAATAGTACACAGACTATCCAGGCCGCACAGGGACCTCTTCCAAAGTTCTTCGTGGGTACAAATAGTCAGGCAACACAAGGACCTATTACACACTTATCTGTGTGAATACACAAGTGTAAATGAGTTTTTTTGAAAATATATCTTGTATCCTTCAGTTTTATATAGAAGACAGAGTGTGTTATTATACAGATACACACTGTAATCGAATGTTAATAAAATGTTACAGAACAGAGAAGGAATATTAAGATGGGTTTATAAATTCTCTAGTTGTTGATTTTTGCATCTTTGGACTTATAGGATGAAGCAGATGAAGATCTAGAGTCCTCGTTAGTAAAATACAGTGTCACGATTCAACTTGTGTTCTTTGTGAGGTTCGATAATGTGAAGATGTTCTCTGGATTCTAGTGTACTTCATATGTTCTTCAGCAGAGTTGGATTACATTCATGTGACAAACTGTCCTTTAAAAATTCTTTTAGTGTTTTTCGTTTTCATGCTTACAGCCTTGTTTTTTCATTCAATATTGAACGCCTTGATTCTTGACCATATTTCACTTTTATCTTGGAAATATATGTGTTGTATCCAACAGGTTGCATAGATTCCACACCTCGTACCTTGTACTATCAGATGATATGTCTACAAAGAAACATTAATCAGGTCAGTGTATGTAAAATCTTCAAATATAACTGTTAGATATTAAATTGAAAAATGACAAAATAGGTTAACAAACGGTGTCACAGTAAGTCATGGAAATGGTGTCTCCTTCACACGGTGTCTATATTGATCATGGTTTCTTGTGGTCACAGTGTCTTGTAGTCACGATGCCTTGTCCACAGTGTCAGCTTCACGGTGTCGTGTGGCCACGGTGTCTTGTGGTCATGGTGTCTTGTTCACGGTGTTTGCTTCATGTTGTCTGGTGGTAACGGTGTCTTGTGGTCATGGTGTCAGATTCTTCACGGTGTCTGCTTCAAGGTTTTTCTTTGTCACGGTGTCTGATTCTTCACGGTGTTTGCTTCACGGTGTGTCGTTGTCACAATGTCTGATTCATCACAGTGTCAGAAAGAGATAACCAGTATCAGACTCTTGGTGTCTCAAAATATTTAATGTAAATGTATTAAGACTTAAAAAATGATGATAATATAATAGATTAGACTTATGAATTTGTCAAAAAAGGTATTATGATAGTAGATCAAAGATATTATAAAGTAAGTAAACTGAATGTAGAGCAATTAATTGTTCTTCAAAAAGCATGAGAGTACATAAACAATAATATGCATGAATACACATGATTGTTATAAAATTTATAGGAGTTAATTAGGTTGAATAGGATTTGTGATCATTAAAACATTATTAATACATGAGGATTCCAACACCCATATCTCCTAAGCTCTTTGGAACTAATGAAGAAAGAGGAGAAATGATGCTACCTCCTGCAGGAAAATACAGGGGCTTAAACCAAGATGGATTCCCTAAAAATGATCCTATTAGGGGAGGGAGGCTTATACTCTGCTTGCGTGAAAAAAAAGTGTGAACAGTACCTTCCCTACTAGAGACCTGGGGTTTCAGGTCTTAGAGATGATAAGGGGAGGACATAACCCAAACCCTTATTCTCAAAATCGGGAAATTCCGACCACTGGTCCTAGGAGAAAGGTCCTTGTGGCGATGGATATAAAAAACCACAAACATTCCATGAATCCTAACACCATTGTGAAACAAATGTGGGATCCCTTGACTGTGGGTATACAAAACAAAAAAGAAGACACACTAATGTACCTTCCCCAATGGTTTGATAAGTCTGGAATTTTTGGTGGAGGTCTAAATAGAATCTCTTTCAAACAAGGGATCCAATGAATAATATGCCTTTCCATGAGTGGCTTTGAAGAGGGATTGATGGATTTTAGACCGAAGAGTGTATGTGAATTAAAGAAGGGTGCTCAAGTAGGTAAGGTTGTGCAAGTATGGGCATACAAGTAGACTTGGGCGACCAGATGTTCACTTAAGAAATGAACTACCTGTATGCTTATACATGGGTGAGACCCTGTTCAATCCTTCAAGAGTATTTATAGGTGATCCCAAAAGTTGGGTGATCAAGTTCTTATAGGTGGAATGTGTGGCGCACAAGTAATTGTGATTTGAGGAGGTTGGGAAGTTTAGACATGCATGTGTTACGGTTTTCAAACACTAAAAGGACTTAAGTCCCATAATCATCTCTTAAATCCTCTGCTCAAGGTTTTGAAGAACTACCTTGAATGTTTCTGAAGAATGGGGTGAAGTACTAGGGCTATGATAATGACAATTCAACTTTGGGGAAATTTGTCCATACAAATGAGGTCCCAAGGGTCTATTTATAGGAAAAAATAGGACCCTAGGCGAAAGGGGTCTAGGCGCACAAGTAGTTTGTGCAACATATTGTGGTGCACAAGTGGATGCACGCCGAATGGGGGTGCCCAAGTAAGCTACGCGCCGACGGAGTTTTGGAAAGACTAAAGTGACCCAAAACTCATGCCTCTGAAAATCTTCATTTTTATCATAAATTTTCCCCTTTTTCTTTATAAGGGATTCCCTTTGTCATTTTTTAGGCTCATTGATAGAATATAGTGTCAAAAGATATCACTTTATCATTTTCCATCAACACACCACTAAATATATTCTTTGACGAATCACTGTACACCATAAAGAGTTCTCCAATTATCAGGAGTGTCAGTACTGTTATAGTGATATTCCACTTTTTGGTCACCTTAATGATTTCATCACATTCGTGAGTCTAGAAAACCTTCACCCCATTCCATGTCAACTTGGTCATTGGGTTTTAATACCACGAGAAGTTCTTCACTTCTAATTGGTAATACCCAGCTAGACCCAGAAAGCTATGGATCTTCTTTATAGTTGTTGGAATGGGACACTCTTTAATAGCCTTTGTCTTAAGAGGGTATATAGATATCCCTTTTCTGGTGATAAAATTCCCAAATAATGATACATCCTCTAGATAGAACATACATTTACATTACATGGAATAAATTTTCTCCTGTTGCAATGTCATCAACTTAGTATTGTAATGCTCCTCATGTTTCTACATTCTCTTGAAGTATACAAGAATATAATCGATAAAGACTACCACAAATTATTCGATGTAATATCTAAGGTCTATATTCATTAAATCCATGAATATTGTAGGAGCATTAGTGTGCCCTAATAAAATCACTATGAACTCATATTGTCCATACCTCTTTCAAAATATAGTCTTGGGAATATGTTCTTTCATCACCTTTAATTGGTGATATCCTGACTGAAGGTCCACCATAGAGAAATAACTACCCCCACAAGGCAGATCAAAAAATTAATCTATAAATGGAAGGAGATACTTGTTATATATCTTTATTTTACTCATCTCACGATAACAATGCATAAGCACATTGACACATCCTTCATCTTTATTAGGAGGACTAGGTTACCCCAAAATGAATCACTATAGTGTATAAAACTTTTTTCTAGATTCTCCTGTAATTGATTCTTCAGCTCTTCCAGATCTACAGTGGTCTTTCTAGTAGCTATCTTGGATATTGGTAGAGATATATAAATATGTTCAATTGTGAACTGAATCTCTTGATCTGGGGAAGTACAAGGAAATTATTCAAGGAATATATCAATGCAATCCCTCATGATGGGTGTTTCTTTGAGAAGTATAGTCTATTTTGTCTTAATAATTTTAGATAGACATGATTTCTCAAAACACATTAATATCTAAACTTGATAAAATGATTCTACATGAGATTAAACTTCTTCCTTACACCTGTAATGAATTGGAAATGCCTTATGATGTGAAGAGTGATATCCCTTTCCTAACAGTTGATGTACCTTTCTATAAAGGTAGCCAATCCATACCCAAGATAACATAAAACTCCACTAAAGGATGTGTGATGATATTTTCAGGGAGGTTTAGTTCAAAAGCTTTTACTAGAGAGGAGTTATATACTTTGGATGCAGTAATTGACACATTTTCTTTTCTCATAGATAACTCAACCTTCAAATTTTGAGGTGGTGTTTTAATTGTTCAACTAAACATGAAATATATGACAGAATGCACAGAACCAGAATCAAATTGTATATTCTCTATTCTAAAATGAATAATTTGTATTCCTATCAACACATCATTGTCTGAATCCACCTCATTAATAGTGATATCATAATCCCTTCCTTGTTGCATTGGAGGTTGTTATTGATTTCCTCCGACAACCCTTGGTTTAGTGAAATTTGTCACATAATACTCATGCTCCTTGTAGTTGTAACACTGCAATACAAGATAAGAATTCATCTAAAACTTCATTTGATCATCCAAATTAGTTTTATTCATCATATCCTTCTAGTAGTTCGTAGATTAATGTCCCATTCAATAACTTTTGAATCAATTTCTAGTTCCCTTTATACAGTTCCCATTATGCTTCTTTTCACAATTTTGACATGTGGGACGTTCGATCATCTTTCCATATTGGGGTTTATTTTTGGAACAACCTATATTAGACTCCATTTTCTACATTTTGGAATCTTGAAAATGATACCATTGAGATTCTTTGATCTACATTTCGAACATGGGGGAACAACAATCAATCTCCTCATAACTAATGATGTCATGAATTTCGAACACTTTTCATAGACTCAAATTTAGTCTTCTAAAGAAGCAATCCACCATTCTTTCATTTATCATGACACAACCAGAGGCGTATCATGTATTCCTTCTATAGTTTGCCTCAGACACCATGATTGACTCATCATCCTTCAAATTATGTCTGAGAACTCTCTTTCTATATTGAGATGGATGGTTTGAGGAAACTATTTATTGAAAACCATTTCCCTTAATTCATCTAAATCCAAGGAATGAATTTACTCATGAGAAATATCATTATTGATCAATTTCCACAACTGACCAACTTCCCCATCAAAATGATAGACCACTAGCATGACTTTATATTCTTTTAAGAACTAGAGGAAATAAAATATCATTTCAATAGAGTTAATCAACTATTCTGTGAGGAGGGGATCACAAGATCCACTATACATGGGAGGCCTTGTCCACATGAATAATTCATTGGAATCATTATATTTCCTTATAAGAGGATGATGTTCACATTATTCATGTTATTATTCTCAACTTTATCCAGCTGAGCAAGTCCTGTCATAATGGTTTAAGCACCCGTTCTCATCATATTTAGCATATCATTATGGAAATCATCACATTCCCTATAAAATTGATTTATGGCACATGTTCTTCTATTTAACTCCACTAACTATGAAAAAAACAGACAGTTAGTGGTCTTGAATACTTAGATATTAATCATAAAAAAGAATCTTTAAACATAAATGTATAAACTCTTAATGGAAAAGTATATCCTAACTTGTGATTCCCTATGTTTCAATATCAGTTATCATTGATCTTTTCATAACATATATTCTTATGGAGTACTTTTTTTTCCTTAATATTTTTTCTTACTATGATTATAGATTAAACAAAGCATATACCCTAGGAGTTTCAAACTAGTAGTGCTGCAAGGCCTGTTGTCATGCACTGGTTCATATTCGAGTCTATCTCAATGAAGTGTTTTTGGGTTGTACCCCTTGATACATCTATCCTAGAGACCCATCCAATATTTTTATCCATATGGGGATGTATTTAATTAATAATCCACTTACTAAATACTTACCAAATTTTATGGATGTTTTTATATACTTACTGTCATCCTTAAGGTTTTTACGAAAGTTCTCTATTCCTAATATCTAAAAATAATTATACAATCCTCTTATTCAAAATATAGTGACCATATATTTTTACACATATCATTAAAAGATTTTATGCATAGTAGAGAATCATATTACATTCCATGGATCATAAAGACTAGTGCCTTGAAAGACTAGGTATATAAGACATAAAACATGGAACTAAATATCACATTGATTTATTTAATCATCATAATGAGAACCTAACATCTATTGTTCTTGTATATCTGCATAGGATAACATGGGGATATGTTTAACAAATGTATGATAAAAAAATAATAGGGAGGGAGTAAACATAATAATAACACCTTAAAACATGGGTCAGAAGGCATGACCTAATGATATAAAAAGGCATGGAACATATAGAATCATAACATATAAACATAGGATAATATAAACATGTATTAATAGTAATGTGGAAGAAATATAAAACATAATATATGCATTATTGAAGTCTCATTACACATATAGGAACAATAGTTATGGTTAACCACTAAGACCATTGTACATGGTAGAATGAGTCAAGGATAACATTCAATACCATAGCACATAACATCTCATGAGAATCAACATTACCCAATGCATTGGATAACTATCTAGGCACACCCATAATAACATTTTCATTAATATTCATTCCACATAAAGAATCCTACATAACCAATCATACATAAACATTAGGGTATCTATGGAATGAATCGGGTATCATAATCATTAGATAAAGCATAATAAATTGGTGTATCATACCACCTTCCATGAATGAAACGAATTATAATATACATATAAATTAATAAGGGGAAGCCATAATATATCATGGTAATTGAATTCAAATAAAATTGATAATGTGTAAAAAAGAGTATTTAAGTAATTATTGTATTAAAACAATTTAGTGTGGATTTAAGAAAAATACTAAAAATAATTTTAAGTAGAAATGGGAATAATATTTTATATAAAACCAAAAGTGAACCAATAAGGTTTTAATAATAAAAGTACTGATCTTATAAAAATAAGGATGTCTTAAAAAATTTGATAGAAGTTAGTTGAAATTGTGTATGAATTCAGGATGTTCCCTTAAATGGGTATTCTTATCAAGAAATATTGAGGGAACAACTTATACAAGTTTATATTCCCAAATATAATAATTAATGGACCTTGATACATGAGTTTGGAACATATAAATTGAAATTAAAAGAGGTAATATAAAATATATCATCATTTCTTTAAAAATAATTATTGAGAACCCTAAAGAAATAAATGAGGTTCAGTTAGAATCCCTTACCTTATGTCCGATGGTGTCATTTAATTGACATTAATGTCCCAGATAACCAAATTAAATTCCACAATTACTATCTCTAGAACCAATTATTTATCTAATTGATTTATTATACACTTATAAAGTTCATCATGACCTTTTTGATGGGTTAAGAGGTCCAATTACGTTGTTTGTTTCATTGGTTTTATGATTGGTTTACTTATATACATGTATGGATAAACATGTAAGATGAGAGTTGTTGTCTATAATTGATGGTGTATGTTATTAGTGTAAATACATAAGATTTAATTTTTATAAAATTCATTTTTTTTATTTTTAGTGAAGATGAATCATTATATAAATCATTAATGATATCCTTTTTGGTTAGTTGGTGGTTTTTGATCACATAAAACATATTTTTATTTATAAATTAACATCACATGTAAAAAAGTTTAAAGAAACATAAAGTATAAAGAATACATATAATATAGTCAGGTTCTACCATTAGAATGATTTAATGACAAGAATTGAAGATGGTAACAAAAATTGAAATCCTGTCATCCTTGAATGTGATAAATTTACACATCTCAGATAGTGTTTTCAGAAAAGGAGGTGAAAGGAGAGATGACGATGAATTATTCCAATATCATAACAACATTAATGTACATGTATGCTAATAGATATTACATAACATTCTAAATAAATGCAGTGAGGAATGAAAAATAAAATAATGGAACTTGAATGAAAAAAAATGAAAATTAGAATTTACTAATTGAATATATCTTCCTCAAGAACCTATTTAATAGAGGGGGTTTGTCTTTTGAATAGACCAATGGATGATGGAAGTGGTAGTGAATCTTAGGGAGGGATTTTATCTGAATTTGGACTAGGCACAAGGCTTTATTGGAGTAAAGGGAAGAGGTGGGTGTTGGTGGTTCTTATATTAGAGGATATGAGGGTTTTCTCAATATTTTATTAATTATTTTATTAGTTTTCTCAAGATAAGAAATATTATCGATTCTTCTGATAAATAACAGTAATATGTGAATGTGAGTTCTAACTCAAGGTTTTTTCATCATAAATTACTTAATAAATAGTGTATATTACATATAATGTATATATACAACAAATTTCAGTATTTTACTATTGACTAAAAATTCACGTATTTCAGAAATATATGAAAAATTCACCCCAACCTTTTTATTGAAGTGTTGAATTTAAAAATTAATTCCATTTTATGTAAATAAATTTCTAAATAAGTGAAATATAATTTTTAATTAAAATCATAATTTACATGAAAATTAAAAATTTTAAAATTTTAAAATCAAAACTACTTTTCTAACATTTTGAAAAATTAATTAAGGTGTCTTAAATTATTATATAATCATTAGTCATAAATATAAATATACATTAATACATTTTGTGAAAATAAATTTTCTTTTAAATTCATAAATAAATCCTGAAATTTTAATTAAATATTGATGACTCACAAAAAATCCAACACTATAATTATGTCACAACATCACTCATAAGATGTATAAATATAATTTTTATACTTTCATTTGTATGGTTACTTATCCACAAGGATGATTAAATATTCAAAAGGGTCATATTACTACTTATAAGGGTAACATTACTATTCATAAGGGTTATTTACTATTCACCAAGAATTAAGTATGTATTGTTATGCTCTAAACATCTTACTAATCGAAGTCGTGTATGTCAAATTTTCGAAATTCAAATCACAGAAGTGATGATGTTTGTTTTATGGTCACATAATAGTTAGTAGTTCATTTTTTTGTGATTTCATGTGATTATAATATTTGAGATACTTATAATAAGGGATTTTCCGTTGATTAATCATTAAGATGTTAAAGGATAAGTTCAATAGATAAATTAACTTCACAAATATTAGAAATCTAAGAAATTAATTAATAAAAAAATCAATATATTCAAATAAAAATTTTTATTATTCAATTATTAAAAACTGTTACCATCTATAGATATAATCCATCCATTTCCTACCCAATAATTGCATTACATTAATCAATTGGGGGTATATCAAGACATTATTCACAAAATGATAAATCACCTAAAAATAGTAATAACATACATTACACTATAGTTCTAAATTCATTATCCATATAATATATGATTTTGATGTAAATTGAGAACCAATCCATCCCTATGATTACATTAAAATCAATAATATTTATTAGGATTACATTTAAAACTTGAAAAAACCGATACATCCTAATATAAACATCTTCATGTACCTTTGTCATAATAAATGAGCCACATTGTTTACTAACTAATAAACAATTCATTAGTTTAGTATGGGGCTATTAAATATAATTTGAAATCATATAGGATATAATGGAATTCTATTATCTAGAATAAAAAATTGCATTATCTATCTTTAAATTTATAATCGATGTATATAGAATCACATCATTTTGAGATTTGTAATCAGATGTCATTATGGAAAGGCATGAAAATCATATATAATGTTCTTTTTTGGACTATTTCCTTTATTATTATGGAATTATATAGATTAAATACCCATATTCTTTCACCAGAATAAATGGATATCGGTCTCTTCAGTCTATCATTTTCACACAAGTTCTTACTGACCATTCACTCAATATTTGAAGAATACACCCAATTCCCTTAAATATATTCATGTGTGGGTTTTCCACATGTATTACATATAGGTTTCTATAGTGTTACATTATTTTAGTTACATCAAATTCATTATTAATAGATATCCACTAACCCATTCTTATTAGTTTTTTATTTATATTAAAATAATTTTAAGAACACTATTTTCTTTTTTATAGAACCATTTTACTATATTCCTATATTGTTTCGTGATTTTAAGATAAAAAGGATACACAATGACAATATTTTAAACAATAATTTGAATGTTTATCCTTTTTTTAGGGTTTTATTTATAATAATTAACATAACTTGAAAACATTTTAAAATTTTCATTATAATCAGTCATTTTTTTCATAGGGTTTGATTATTATTTTCCACGTCTACAAGTTTCAATCAAGGAAAATAATTTTTAAAATAATAACATAGAATGAATTCCATTATATATTATGAATCAACTATTAATAATTAGTTTTTAAAATAAAATAATAACATTTCTCAATATCACCTCTTAGATGATACACATCCATAATCACATTCTTCATCATAGATCATCCTATTTTAGACAAATCTATATAGAATTAATACATTTTCATCCACCCATAGGATTAGTTGTGATACCAAATATTGGAGGTTTTTTATACAGAAAATGGTCTTATATGGTTGATCCCCATGAATTGGAATCTATATGATCTAGGTTGGGAATGTTAATTATCATGGATTGAGTGAATTATCATACAATCATTATAATTTTATCATCAGAACTATTAAATCCACTATCCTGATTATTCTGAGAATGATCACACATTCTATGGTTATTATCTGGTTTCTAATTATCTTTATATGTTCTATTATCTAAACATAATTTTATTAATTAATAATATTCTAACATGACTGATATAGTATACTAGCATAATAAATTTTGAATAATTTCTATAGTTTTTGCCGTAGTAGATTATATATACTCTAACTACATTTTCCTAAATTAAATTTCTATGGTTTCTTCTGAAACATTTTCTAAAACCATCTATAACACACCCAACCATGGTTCCCTAGTGATTTCAGGTTTTTTATTATATATAAATTATATTATAGGATATTACACTACAAATATCATTATTTTGAAGTCCTTAATGACTAGATAAAAAACAAATAAATAAAAATTGATTATTTCCAACATAAGAATGTTAATATTTATTACCCAATGGGATCAATAATTTTTTTAATTATATTATTCCACTTCATTACCAATGGATCTAGGAAAATGGGTTAAATTAAGGGAGAATATATTATCAGTAAGGGAATGTTTACAATATAAGAAAATAATGGAAAATAGTAGAATATGTAATATCATGATTAAAAATGCTGCCAGAATAATGAAGGAATGAGTATATTTCATAGATTAACGATAAATAGAAAATCACCTGGATCACATAGCAATCTAAGATATGAAATATCCTAATTCCAATCATCATAATCCTATTATCGAGTGCATGGGATAAGAAATTATAAATTAATGGTAAGGATTATCCCCTTGTTATACAATATTTGACCCATTATACATACTATGGAAGTATATGGATAAATATTTGGGTTTCCCACCCATAACATAAATTTATAATGAATTCCAACAAATAAAAAATGAATATAGGATATAAATGAAATTATGGGAAAGGATGAAAAAACAAAAAATCAAAAAATAGTTTTTAAATGATTCTTCTTATGCAAGATCTTTGTGTATGTGACCACATGTTACAGGGTTCATTTATAGGTTTATCAAGTAAATGAATTAATAAGAGCATTCATGTGAATTTCCTCAACACATATGGGAAGTAATTAGTAATCACATTTTAAAAAATGCACCCTTAACAAGGGATTTAAATGAAGTTATTGCTTATGGGTACTTAGAATACTTATGGTTTTCAATGAGTTTATGTTATAATATTTTCATAGTAAAAAACTTAAGAAAAGAACAATTTAAAAAACCATATAAATAATTTATTTTGGTTTATAAATGGGTTGATAATTATCCATAGAATATATGTAAATACCCTTGTTTCCAGGTATTTTGAATTTCAGTAGAAATATGAATTTTTTTCAGGTTATCATGAGGGGTAAAATTGAAAATTTTCTATATTTTATGATCATTGATAACTTTCTGGATAACCTTATTAGTCGTAGAATAAAGTATTTACCCTAGGATATGAGTTTCTGGAATTTCGATTTGCTTAACATTTGGATAAAAATTGAATAATTAATTAAATAAATATTAAATTATTCTAATGGGATCAATGGTGATATATTTGGATTGGAGTGTATGATTTATATTCACACTCAACAGTTAAATCATTGTTGGGGGGTTTTCTTATGTGAAATATAAAACATCATCTGGATCTGGGACTAGTGATAGGTGTTAAATGGGCCATTAATTAAATATTTAATAGGAACCATTAAGATGCACCCATTTATCTTTCAAAGCATGCATGTTGGCTGGAGATAGGGGATTCTCCCTGTGTGTGAAGGAAAGAATGAGAGGGAAGTTGGAAGAGGTCCCACAAGACCGTGTCCATGGTAGATATCATGATCGATTCAAGGTGAGAAAACTAACCTTTTTTCATTTATACATGATGCTTCTCTATTTATTCCATGAGGTATGTTGATTTTTTATTTTTATTCATAGGTTCTTATAGAATATTTTTTTTCTTATTTTAGCGATATTGTAGAACATCTATAGAACCCTTGGGGGTTTCCCTCTACCAACTCAGTGATAATTAGTGTCACAAGTTGTTATTAGGGGTTTCTTATTCCAAATCCACAATAGACTAAAATGAGGTTTTTAACACATTGTAACACCCCAAGATTTCATGGTATGCTTCTTTTTAAATAATTCAGTAGCTTGCATTGTTTTAAATCCCGTGTTAATGAACACAGCGACCTATCAAAATAGGAGTTTAAAAAGAAGCTATGAATAGTATTAACCACATTGTTTAAATTTTATAAACATTATTTTTTCAAAATAGACTTCAATTTTTATTTTTGATTATCAAACTTATACTATGTTGAAACTTTGGTAATTCTCTGAAAATATTCAATTTTTTATGAACAGGGAAAATACTATATTTTAATTCAAAAATTCATTTTTATCTAAATTATTAATATTGATAGACTGTCCTTTTAATTTTTTTTAAAGTGTATTTGGAATAAGATTTTATCATTTAATCCAATTTTTGTTATTATTAGTAATTTCTCATTTGAATTATACATAAATAAAACTCAATATTTTGATAGATGCTACTTCATAAAAATCCACTTTCTGGTTTTGAAAATGGAAATTAATTTTTTGCTAATTATTGAATTTTTTTTTTTGAATTTGGAAAAATTGATTCCATATATGGAAAAATATGGTCCAAATTGTTTAAATATTTACATTTTATTTTTTGGATGTTGTGAATATTAACTTTAGTAATTATTTCTATTTACCATGGTTAAATGGTATATCTAGTATATATGTGTAAAACATAATATATAATAATATGAAACAACCATAAAACATGCCCTCATAAAATTATATTGAATATTACAGACCATACGAATCCTTGGTTTGAATTAGGGACCACGTTGAGCCACATGGGTTTAAAAAGGACAATTTATAAAAATTAATTTAATATATAGAAAATTATAACATAAACATGTATCTTTTACTAAAACAGTTTTTATATGGGGTAATATAATTGATATCTTAGACTATAATATTCATTATAAATCTAAAAACATGTTCTAAATCCAAATATTTTATTTATAAATTTTAGAGATTAAATAATTAATTTTAATTTTGACAAAATGATGGTGCATTGATTTCTTCATTATTCATGGATTCAAATAAATCGTATTATAAATGAAAAAATAAATGTAGTTTGATTATTTTTATGACCTCAATGAATTTTTTCGACGGTATTGACATATTATATTTGATCTAAAGACATTTTTTAAAGTAATCTAGTTGTTATGACTTTAACAAAAATAAATCCTTAAATAGTGTCAAAATTGACTTAAATGAGTTTTAAAAAAAAGGTTATATTATTAAATGATATAATAGTCTTGAAAAATATAATATTCTGCCAAATACATTATATAATGTTAAAAATTTCATTAATGTCCCACTTATAGTTATCTTGTAATTTTAAAGTAAATATAGTAACTATATATTATCAAAATTCACGAAGACAAGGTAAGAGTTAATGATTTTAACTAAGGGTTAAAGCTAAAAGAAAAGGTTACATTTGTTCCCTAATAATATCTAAAACCTATTGTTTGAGAGGTTATAAACCCAAAAAAATCATATATTTGATATAAATGTGTTTTAGAAAATTTCAAACAGAAAGAAATTGAAAATAAAATAATATTTCAATACCTTCCTAAAGTGACACTTCTCTCTCTTATAAAAGGGTACCATATCTACCACTTATTCAGAACTAGAATTCCATTTGTCTCAGACAAATCATTGCAAAATCTCCTCCCAATTATCCTCACTTCATTATATAGCTCACCCTTTGGTTATAAAACCAAATTAAGAAGTCCTTTTGGGAAATTATATGCTGACACGTAAAGAATAGGTAATCATTATATCATTTTTCTAAAAGTTCATTTCATCTTCTATATCATATTACTAAGTTTTTACAATAATAAAATAATAACTAAAAAAATATAATACATTATCAGATGTTGTTTTGATTATGCTACAACCATATTCCTCTTTTACCCATCCTATCAAAAACAATATCACCAAGCGTGTGTACGTATGAATTACCGTCTCTATGGCGCGGTGTAAGCTGTTTTCCAACTATACATAATTTAGATTGGTATAATGAGGAATAAAAAGGAATTAAATTATAAATGTTACATGATATTATTCCTTTAAAATTTGTTTTCAACCCAAATCCATACCATTAAAAAATTAAGGAAATGATATCGGCATTCATGCATACGTACAACTTACTGTCTCCACAACGTGATGAGACTCATCTTCCATTTTCACCACCAAATAATTATTTTAATGATATATGTTAGGAATAATTATGAAATATGTGACAAAATAATTCTATTGGAGGAATATATATCTATGTGTGTCTGTGTGTTTGTGTACATATATGTTATTCATATACTTCCATTCAATATGATAAGAAAACAGAAACAACATTCATGCATACGTACGACAAACTGTCTCCGTGGACAGTGTCTTCCATGTAATATATCTATCTAATAAATATATTTATATTATGAATAGATATGATATATAAATCCTATTTTACATTTTTGATGTAATTAAATCATGATCTATGTAATATGATCAATAATAACAAGTCTAAACACGTACGATTAATGATGAGATTATTACTGAAAATGTTTCAGTAACCTAGATATGTTAATAAATGGGTATTATAAAGTCATAAAATAATCATATATGATATCATATATATTAATATTATTCTAATATATGTTAATAATAACATCATACTAGTGTTTTATAAAAATACAGAGAGTATCATACATAAGATAAGGTATTTTGTCTCAATTTCATTTCATTGAGGCATATTATAATGTTATGCACCTAGTTCCTTTTATCTAGTTTATATTATACCATTTGACTTACTATATCACAAATCTTATTATTTTAATGATATTATATTATTTCATTCATCATAATTATAGATACATCAATTTTACTCATTAAATACGGTTAGTTTTGAAGGCAGATTATTCAATTTGGTTAATAAATATGAGAAATACATTGGACTACAAATGAAGGGTGGAGCCCAGAATTTATATAGGTCCTCAAGGCATCAATAGGTTCTCATGAGATGAATATGTTGGAAAATCAGTTTCTTCCCTTAATTTTAAACTATCTTGTGAATGATCATGATGGTAATAGGTTTTCATGTTCATGAGACTTGACGTCCTTAATTAATGTATTTCCCTTATTTAATTTTAGTTATTATTTATCCATGAGATTTTTCATAGACATATATATGGAAGTAGTTCCTTCTCAGTTTATTAATTTATGGCATATGTTTCAGTTCATTACTTCCCATATTATTTGTGCCTTATATAGTTTTGTAAATGGAACATGGTCTTAAATATTTACATTTCCATATAGATTGATTATTGACTCCATTGTACCTACCCTTTATGAGTATTTGAGCTCACCTTTATTATCTTTCTCTCCCCTAGTTATGATGAATAGAAATTTGATTAAGCTCTCAAGGATGCATTTTTTTAGTTATTGTGTAGAATGTATTTTTTCTATTTTCCCAATATAAAATGGGTGTAATGTAGGTAATCTAGATTTCCAAGACTACTAAACTATACCATCCCTCGTGATTTGTTTCCATGTAATAATTCCAACTAAATATAAAAATACACCGACATTAGTTGATCTAATGTCAGTGCATTATAGTTAGTATCAGGGGAACTTTAGCAACAACCTTGGAAACTAGATTAAGAAAAAATAGATTAGGGAACATACCCTATGTTACAATTTGGGAATACACTTATGATGATTCACCCAAAGAAACAAAATTTTATGATTTATGATGCATATAATTTTAATATATGATGAGTGTTTTACCATATTTGAAACTCATAATTTTATAGCTAATATGATATGTGTCATTATATAGATATGTACCCTAGAAAGACGAATGGTATAACTACTTGAGGAAATTGATGGGGTTTCTCTACAGAGGAAACCAATGTATCATGTATTGGAATAGAGAAAATCCTAGAGATAATTGGGAAACTTAATCAGGTTATGACAAATATCTTTTCCTGAATAGAACAACGCATTCTTCAAAGAAAATATTTTATGTTGGGTCACTTTATGAAAATTAATTCCACATCATTTAGTGGGACTAATAATACAATTATAGCAAAGAATTTGATTAATTATCATGAAAATATATTTAAGGCCTTGGGATGCAATGAAATAGAAAATGTTACTTTTTCAGTCTATTGTCTCATAGGTGATACTGGTCAATGGTGAATGTTGATCCAAAATACTAGGGTTGATGAAGAAATATAACTAATGGAATGGAGAACTTTTAATGAGAAATTATTCAAGAAATAATTTCCTCATTATCAACACATTAAGATAAAGAAGAAGTTTGATTTCATAAAGTAAAAGGATGAAGATATTTTTGTATATTATGAAGATAACTTTCCACGATTAACCAGGTTTGCTATTGATTATATACCCATCACAGAGTGCAAGATCAATAAATTGTTTCAAAGTCTACAGCCAAATATCATAAGGGAACTGTGTTTACAAAATTTCTTCATCATATGAGGAAACAGATTTATTAGCCATCAAGACACATAAGGAATTTTCTAGAATAAATATATTCAAAGGAAAACAAGACAAGAAGAGGTTATTTGAGAATAATAAAAAATAGAATGAATCAAAGCATAATAATATGTTTGAACAATATTCATCTTGTGAAAACTATGGGAAAATCACCCTGGTAAATGTTTTAGGGATTGATAGTTTGTTATAAATGAAGAGATAAGGGACACCAGGCTCATGAATGAAAATGGAAGAAACAAATCAATCATGTCCAATTCTAAAATTGTAATGATATGGGACAAAACTCAAATGAATACCCCAAATGTTAAGATAATATACAAAAAAAGAGGCCGAGGAGAGATGGCCAATATTTTGCGATCACAACTACTGAGGTTGATGTTCCTAATGATGCAGTTGAAGGTACATTAATTATTTTATCAATTTTATCTAAATCATTATTTGATTCTAGATCATCGCATTCATTTATACCTTCATAGTTTTCATTATAAATTATATATTTCCAATTCACATGGAAAAAGGGAATTATTAGTTAGAACTCCTAGTGGTATCCATACCCCAATAAAGAAGTATGGAGAAGTTCCTATTTTGGAATATAAACATGATCTAATTACTAATTTTATTACCATAACTATGGTAGATTTAAATATAATCCTCAGTATGGATTGTATTTTAAAATACGAAGTGAAAATCTATTGAAAAAAGAAGTAAGTTTTGATTTGTGAGGAACATGAAGAATCAATTATATTTCGAGCAGAATCGTCATTACTTGATTCATATCAAAATCCACCCATTAGCTTTACAGAACGAGGTTATTGAGGAGGAAGAAAAACCAACTTCTAGGGATGAAGGTTGAAATATTCAAATTGAATAAGTATATATTGTAAAGGAACGCATTTATTTTTTTCCTAAATATTTACATGGGAACCCCCAGAGTGTGATGTTTAGTTTTGTATCGATATAAGCTCTGATGAAAGACCAATATCAATGACTCCCTAAAGAATAGATACTACATAATTAAAAGATGTACAAAACATTAATTGTTTGGTGAAAATGGATTTATCCACCCCATTGTTTCTCCATGGGGAGATATATTTCTCTTTGTCAATAAGATATATTTATCCATGAGGCTCTGTATTGATTATATGGAAATCAATGCGATTAAAATAAAGAACATTTATCCTCCAACTCATATGGATGATTTATTTTATCAACATCAAGAAGATCAATTATTTTAGAAGAATGATCTTTTTTTGATATATCATCAATTAAAAATGAAGAAGGAAGACATTCTAAATATATCTTTTCGAATGAGGTATGGTCATTATGAATTTATAGTAATACCTTTTGGATTGACTAATGCACCCTCATTTTTTATGGATCTCATGAATAGAGTATTCAAGGAATATTTTGATTATTTTTTTGTGGTATTCAATTATGATATTATATTATATTCTAAAATAAATAAAGACCATGAGTACCAATTGTGAATCATTCATGAGACTATGAGGAGATAAGAATGATATTGTAAATTTAACAAGTGTAAATTCTTGCATTAGGAAATTTATTTCAATGGCCATATAGTCTCTAAGGATGGATTATCATATTACAAATAAAAAGGAAATTCAAGAATGGAATTTACCGACATGTATAATTGAGGTACTCCATTTTATTGGTTAAGCATGTTACTATTGATGCTTCTTCCAAATTTTTTCCAGATTGGCTAACCCATTAACCCAGCTCTCACGTATTGGGGTTAAATTCATTTGGACAGAAGCGTGTGAAGATTTTTTAATAATTGAAGATAAAATTATTCAATTCTCTTATCTTGAATTTACCACCTGGGAATGATGGGTTATTTATTTATTTTGATGCATTGAGGAAAACACTTTGTTGTGTCCTTATAAATATTGATATTTTTATTTCATATTCACCAAGGAAATTAAAAGCCGATGAAAAAAGATATCCACCTAATGATATTGAGTTAGCTGCAATAATCAACTTTTCTAAAGATATGGAGACACTATCTATATGGTAAAATATGTGGTTATATACTGATTATAAGATTTTGAAATATATTCTCTCATAGAAAAAAACAATATAAGACAAAGGAGATGGCTTGAGAAACTCATGGAATATGATTTAACAATACTCTTCCACCCAGGGACGGAATCTAATGTGGAAGATGCCTTGGGAATAATGGATCATGGAGTTTTAAACATGATGAGAGTTGAAAGGGATCCTATGTACATTTATCTAATAAATATGGACATGGGAATTATCATTTAGGGTAAATCATCAGTACATTTTCAAATATTTTCCAAGCCATTTTTAATGGAAAGGATAAGACATTCTCATACTGATGATGAGAAGTTTCAACATAAATTTAATGTTGTGAAAGATGGAAGATTGATTGATTTCTTATTTGAAGATGACCTTTTAAAATTTGGAAAGAGGCTTTGTGTTCTTCCTAAACCTGAGCTAAAAAGGTAATTAATGGATAATGGTCATAGCTCAAATTTATTTATACACCTCAGTGGAACTAATATGTATAGATATTTGAAAGAATATTTTTAGTGTAAAAATATGGAGAGGGAAATTTATAATTATGTTTCAAAATGTTTGCCTTTTTGACATGTTAATTCTGGAAGAAAACATCCTAGAGGATTCATAAAATATCTCCCTACACCTATGTGGAAATGGGATAATATTACAAAAAAATTTATTAAGGGGCTACCAAATACACCTAGAAGGAATGTTGCGGTATGTTTTATTTTTTATCTTCTTACGAAGGGCAGCACATTTAATTTCTATAAGAGAAGATTTACCACTTGAATTTTTTGCAAGGGTATATATTAATTAAGATGTAAGAATTCATGGTGTTCCCCTATCGATTGTTTCTGATCTGGATCATTTTTTTACATCAATATTCTGGAAATGTCCTCAGAATTCCTTAGATAATGAACATTTTTTGAGCACCACATACCACCGAAAATCTGATGGAAAATCATAATAGGATATTAAAACATTAGAAGACATGTTGAGATCTTTCTAACTTTACTTTTAAGGTATTCAGGATCATTATTTACCTCAATTATATTTTTCTTAGGAGAATTGTTTCTATTAAAGTATCAATATGGAACCATAAGAAGAATTATATGGAATGAGATGTCATACACCAACTTGTTTGGATGATGTCGGTGAAAGAGAACCTTTACAACCATAACTTGTTGATGAAACAATATAGAAGGTGGAGATTATCCAAACCCATATCAAAACTGCTCAATGTAGGCAAAATATCTATGCCGATAAACGAATGAAGGATTTGGAATTTCAAGTAGGTGATCATGTTTTCTTTTAGGTATATCAATGGAAGGGTGTTATATTATTAGGTAATAAGGGTAAATTAACTCCTAGGTACATAGAAACCTTTTAAATTCTAGACCGAATATGATCTATAGCCTACCATTTGGCAGTTCCTCCATGCCTCTCGAAAGTTCATGATGTGTTCCACATATCAATGTTAAGGAAATAAATTCCATACCCAACGGGTGTAATCACCTATGAAAAAATTGAAATGGAACCCAATTTGTCTTATTGTGAAGATCCTATCATGATTCATGATACTTGATAGCAAGTTTTGTGAAATCAGACATCTTTTATGATAAAAGATCTTTAGAGAAACCCTAAAATGGAAGAGGTGACATGGGAACCTGAAAAACATATGATGAAAAACTACAAGAATATATTTATATCCTAATATTATAGAAATTTCAAGGTTGAAATTATTTTAATGGGACAATAATGTATCACCACATGATTCCACAATAAGTTTCTTTTTAAATAAATCAACGGCTTTCATTGTACGTAACCCTGAGATCAATCCCACCACGACCTATCAAAGCAGTCATTTAAAAAGAAGTTATGAATAATATTAACCATATTTTGAAATTTTAGAAATATTTCTTTTAAAAATAGAAATAACATTAAATTTTTTAATATTAATATTATCTTAGGGTGAAATTTTGGTAATATTCTTGAAAAGATTCAATTTTTGATGAATAGTGAAAAATACTATATTTTAATTCAAATATAAATTTTTCATATAATTTATTAATATTGTTATATTGACTTCTTATTTAGTTTTAAACTTTAATTGAATTTATATTTTATCATTTAATTCAATTATGTTCATTAGAAATAATTTTAGATTTTAATTATACATATACCCATGTTAATATTTTCATAGATATTACTTCTTAAAAACCCGCTTTCTGGTTTTGAAAATGAGAATTATTTTTTAAATAATTTGTGAAACTACTGTGTTTTGAATATGGAAAAATGGATTCCATAGTTGGAATCAAAAGGTCCAAATTGTGTAAATAGTTTCATTTTATTTTTGGACATTATGAATAGTAACAACAATAATTATTTTTATTTACCATGGTTAAAGTGTAAATATAGTAAATAAGGGTAACAAATAATATTATAATAATATAAAACAACCCTAAAACATGTCTTAATCCTATTGGATTAAATAATGCCAACAATGTGAATCTTTGTGTGGATTTGGGACCCCATGGAGCCTCTTTGGTGTGAAAATGGAATTTAATAATAATTAATTTAAATTATAAAAACATTTCGCAAAAATATTTATCTTTTACTAAAAAATATTAAATGGGGATATATAATTGATCTCATTGACTATATATATTCATTTAAAGGATAAATATATTTTCAACATCATGATTTTTTATTTATAATTTTTAGACATTAAATAAATAAATTTAATTATAACCCAATGATGATGTAGTAATTTCTACATTAATAAAGATTCAAATAAAAGATATTATAAATGTTCATATAAATGTAATTTTGTTATTTTTTTCCATACCTGATTTTTTTGGATGATATTGTCATATTATCTTTGATTTAATTCCTTTTTTATGTAATCATGTTGCTAAGACTTTAACAATAATAAATTTTTAAATAGTGTCAAAATTGACATAAATGAGATTTTAAAATAAATACTATATTATAAATTGATATAATAGTCATAAAAATATATGATTAGACCAAATTACTTATATAATATTTTAAATTTCATTAATGACCCACTTATGGTTATCTTGGAATTTTAGAGTTAATATATTTCCCATATATTAATAAAATTAAATAAGAATTTGTAAAAGTTAATCTCTTTAACTAAGGGTTAAAGCAAAATGACAATGTTAATTTTGTGCCCTAAGCTTGTCAAAAACCTATTTCTTGAGATTTTTTAGACCCAAAAGAAGAAGAATAAATTTAAAATAAATGATTTTGGGGCCATTTGAAACTGAATAAATTTTATAATAGACTAATATTTCTATACATTCTTAAAGTTCCATTTATCCCCTATTATAAAAGGGCACCACCTCTATCCACTTATTCACACATCCATAGCCCTTTGTCTCGGCCAACCCCTCCAAATATCCTACCAAATTTCCTATAATCATCTTATATTCCACCCTCTGTGTAGAAAAACATATTAATGAGTCCATTTGTGAAAATCAGAAGGAGACACCCGAAGAAGAGGTAATGGCTCTCTCCCTTCTTTAAAAAGTTCAATTTTCTTCTACTTAATCATAATAAGTTGTTACCAGAATAAAATAATAATTATAACATCTAATATATGAAGGTACTTTGATATTATAATGGGACAACCATATATATCACTTACCCATCCTATGAAAAAAAATATCACTAAGCCTGCATACGTACGACTTACCATCTCTATGTCTTGGTGTAAACTATTTTTCATCTATAGATCATTTCTATGGGTATGACGATGGATAAAAATTAATTAAATAACAAATATAACAAGATATAAGTTCGTTTAAATTCTTATTCGATCCATATGAATACCATTAAACCATTATATAAATGATATTTTCACTTGTGCATACGTACGGCTTACCGTCTCCATGACGCGATAAAACACATCTTCCATGTTCGCCATCCAAAAAATATTTGAAAGATATATATTATGAATAATTATAAAATATAAGACATAATAATTCTATTATAATAAAATATATATTTATATATATGTATATATATGTTTGTGTGTGTGCATATATGTTATTCACTTACTTCCATTCAATATGATATGAAAACTAAAACAACATTCATGCATACGACGACATACCATCTCCATGAACGGTGTATTCCCTGTAATATATCTATCTATTATATATATTTATATTATTAATATATATGATATATAAATCATATTATACATATCTGAAGTAAGTAAATCATGATCCCTGTAATATTATCAAGAATAACAAGTCAAAACACGCATGATAAATGAAGTAATGATTACCCAAAATGTGGCATTAACCTGGATTTATTAATAGATGGGTAATATAAAGTCATAAAATTATCATATATGATATCATAAATATTATAATTATTTTAATATAAGTTAATAATACCATCATCCAAGAGATTCATACAAATATAAATTGTATCAGACATAAGGTAAGGGATTTCATCTAAATATAATTTCATTGAGGCATATAGTAATGTCATGAACCTGGTTCATTTTATACTGTGTATATTCTACATTTTGACTTGTTATATTATGAATCTCATTATTTTCATTATATTGTATTATTTTTTTCCTGGGAATGATTTATATATCCATATTACTTATTTAATAAGGCTATTTGATAAGGCATATTAATCATTTTGTTTATTTAATTTGAGAAATATGTTAGAAGGACAATGACTGGTGGATATCAGACTTTATACCTCTATTCAATTCATCAGTAGTTTTTCATGAGACAAATATGTTGGAAAAATGAGTTTCTACCCTTAATTTTAAACCTCCTTGTGAAGGGTCATGATAGTAATAGGTTTCCATTTTCCTAAGACATGACATCCTCAAATAATGTATTTCCTCATTTAATTTCAATTGTTATTTATCCAGGATATTTTTCATTGAAAAATATATGGAAGCAATTAATTCTCAGTTTATTGATTTATGGTATATGATTCAGATCATTACTTTCCATATTATTGGCATTGTATCATGTTTTGTTAATGTAATGTGTTCTCGGATATTTAACATTCCATATAGATGGATTATTTCTTCCATTATACAAAACCTTACGAAGAATTTGATATCACACTTATTATGTTTCTCTCCCCAGGTTATAAATAATAGAACATTGATTAAACTCTTAAGGATTACTTTATTTTCATTACTCTTTAGCATATCTTATTTTGTTTTCCCAATGTACTATGGGTATAATTTAAGTAAAGTGGGATTCCAATGACTTCTAGACAATACGGTCCTTTGGGATTTGTTTCCTAGTAATAATGCCATTGAAATGTAATAATGTACTGGCTTTAGGTGATCTAAGGTTTGGGTGTTACACACATTCTATGTGTTCTTCCCATTCACAGAATATGAACATTTTGGAACTTCATTTCATGTATTGGCAGTACAAGAAAATTATTGGGAGATTGCCTTGTGGCCGAATTCATCCATATTTGATATATATAAACTACACACCATGATGTCTAGGTACTTGACATGTAGTGGGACATGGTCATGGGGTAGTGTACATGGGGAGGTACAAAATGTATGGGGTATATGTCCTTGTGAAAGTACACGAACAGACCCTAGGTATGACAAGGATGTGTAGTAGACCCCAACAAGACCCCACCTGTACCCAATCCAAGTGGAATTTAATTACATGGATGAAGGTTTTAATTTTCACATTTTGTACTAAGGGTATATGAAATTTACTACAAATTTTCTATTATTTTGGGTGTTTTAAGATATATTTCACCTCTGAGATTGAATTTGTTTTAATATGATTATATTTTGAGTTGTTTTACATTTAAAATTATATGATGGTTTCCTTCAGGTGTCATGAAGAATGTAACAGACTGATTTAGTTGTATAGGTTTTGACAGAGATATGTTCATCTAGGAAGTGAATACAGTTTCATCCCAAGTATGAGACATGGGATGAGTCATGGGTCAAGGTCAAGAGAATGATTGGAGGTCAGAACATGTGTATATTATAATCCTTGATTTATATTGTAATGGTATAGTCCCTTGTTAGTGGGACTAGGTTTTAACTCAAGGTGATGGATATGATGGTTGTACGTGGCCACATAAGATTATTTGAAAATGGGATCCTGTTTGAGACCATATACCTTATGTGTTTTACTCACATTTAGGTTAGTCATACCATTGGATTCTAATGACTTGGTTGTGTGACGTCTGATCTTGGAGATGCATGCATTGGCCAAATAGTTTGGTTATTATAAAGAATTGGTAGATCTATTTTGCTTCTTCTATTCTAATATTGATGAATAAATGTGATATGCCAATTTGATTATATTTTTCTAATCATAATGGGATGGTTGAAACTATTTACTTATTGACCTATAGGGCTATATAGGTTTTTGATCAATAAAAAATATTTGAGGGGAAGCCTGTGTTAGATAGTTGAGGGTTACTATTTGGTACCCAATCCGATGCATGAGCCATTGTGGATGTGATATCGATGATTAACACAGTAATTCACCCAAACCTTGTAATTTTATTTTGTTTTCCAAGGTTGAGACTTTTTTATTCCAAAGCGGTTTTTTGATCTTGTTTTGATTCCATAATTCTGATCATGGTTTAACTATAACTCTTTTCTTCATCGAGAGTGTTGGACATGATGATCTTCAGGTACAGTTATTGATATATTACATGGATCTCCACATATGAGGCTAATAATGGTTGAAATTATGTTCCCCATTCATTGTTCTAGATTTTTTTTATGAAAATCAACATTTGATAAGGACTAGTATGTACATGATGCTCCATTAACATATAATAGGATGTTATACAAAATTAAATGTATTAATACTAATAGTTTAATTATGGTTTGAGTCCTATGACGATGTTAAAAGATGGTAGACTGTTTTTTTAGTACAGTGGACTTGGATTTTTACTTGAATGGATGAGATAATTGAATAAATGTTCTATAGACAAGGTTGGGATAGTAGACATAATGTTCCATATGTGTGGGTGAGGTTTTTAAACATGGTGTTCCACATATATAGATTATAGGATAGTACAAGTATATAGACATTGATAGTATACTATATGGTTCATGTGCTAGGTTGACATTCTAGTAACTAATTTAATGCTCTATGAAATATTTTTAAGACTGATGCTCCTTCTTATTTTGGATGCATATGGATTGATTATCTATGCACCACTGATGATAAATGATATCTATATACTGGTATTATTCTCTTGGAACCATTTTAATGACACATGGGATTGATTTGGGGACAATGTTATGGATTTTGGTGGTATAGTATAATGAAATGAGTACATGAGGCTAATTTTTCTATCTATTGAGTAATATATAGTAATGTATTGAGTATCATTTTGTGTGTATGTGGTTTTAAAACTAAGATGTACTTAGGATGAAAGGTCCTTAGGACATGCTGAGTGAAATCCTAATGTTGATTGAATAATGTATGGTTGATGGAGGACTCATAAATAATCATCTATAGTAATTTATGTGTATTTATCTCATTTATGATTTACACTACCTGAGCATATAGCATGAGGAAACACTTATGGAGATAGGTAATAGGTTCACCATTGAGATATCCTATTGAGACTTATTTTACCAACCCTGTATGTGCACCTCAGTGTGTGTGTAGAACTTATATAAATTTTTAGGTTGACCAGGAATAAATAATGGATAGTTTGAAGTCATATTATTGTATGATTTTCCATGTTTCTCATGTAGAGTCTAATGATCAGGTTAGATCATCTCCACAAGGTATTAGAGAAAAATTATGATACATTTTAGGAAGATGGTAGTGGATTCTGATGTATTCATTTTTCAGTTGACTATTTTAATATATAATATCCCTTATTGGGTATTTATGATCTATATATGACATGGAAATTTAGGCATTTACAATTTTTAATTTAGTTATAACAAGATTCTATTTTTTATGTATTCTTCATGTGTACTCTTATTTATATGTTTTTTCATTATTTAACTACGGTTGTGCTCACATAAATATGGGTATAATCACCACATAGTTCCACCATAGACCATTAATTCTATTCTACAAACTCTATAATATTGGAATTTGTGCTTGTTGACTTGTGATAAACTAACTTGGGGAACAAATTTAGTGGCATCTATGTCAACTCATTATAAAAATGTATTAGAGGAGTTATTTTCCTTTTATTTAACGTTTTTTGTTAGATTGGAAATATATGAATGTATCAGATCCTTGGATTGAAATCGGTTATTGAGAATATAAACATGTTTTTGGTTGGATGTCTTGGTTACCAAGTCATTATATTAGTATTCTTAATATTTGATTGTATTATTATATATGTTTGTATCCTTGTTGAACACACATGTTGATTTTCATTGGTGGTTTATGATTTATTTCTCACTCTTATCTAGTTGTCATGTGGACTTTTATATGGCTTTTACTCTTTTAATGTGTTGGAAATTTGTACCTAATGCATTACAGTTGGATTGTTATATCCACATGTTATTTGTCTTCTAGTTTGTAACTATGATGATTATAGTGGATTGTTTGTTTAAAGTGTTAATAACTACTCATATAGATTTTACAATATATTTCATTGTTGGAATAACACTTAATCTGTAATACATGTATATTGATCTCTTTCTAATGGAAGGTTATGTGTATCTATAGTGTAACACTTGATTATGACGATGTTGATGTAGTCCTTTTACATAGTGGGTGTAATGTCCTTGGATGTACAATGTCATATCCATATATAACTAATATTGAAGAAAACAAACCCTAGAAACCAAGAGTCTATGCCTACTACCATTACATTGACATGAAAATAAATAATCAATACCTAGGTGATTAATGAGTTTAGTAGTCTTGGTAAACTATATACAAACATGGGTCTTGAATTAAAAAAGAATACATAAATTACAACATAATTTCTCTCTTTAGAGGATAATGTTATTAAATATAGTGTATCATTTAATATTTTTATTATTATACATCATGGAATCCTTGTAAAATGAATCATAATAAGGGTGAACTAAAATTATCAATAAGGGTACTTTATAGTGGATGAAATAATAAATAATTGATAATAGTCAATATGGATGAGTAAAAATTGAATACACATGTCATGTAATCAATAATATGAAAATAAATTGAATAAAAAATATTTAAAGGTAGATATATTGAATGTCCTATAATTCAAATAACTAGATAAGGTAGCATGAATATATAATGGTAAGAATGAAAAACACATTCTTGTTAACTAGTGATCTGAAAATGAAATATATCCATATATTTTTCAACCAAAAATCTCATGGATGAATAATAACTGAAACTAAATGAGGGGAAATTTTAATTATTGGCCACCAAGTTTCCAAGTTTCATGGATCAATTACCTTCAAGAACATTAACAAGATGGTTTAGAATATCAGGTAAAAACCTATGTAATTTGTTCCAAAAATTAATCCCATGAGAGTACTGATGAATTGAGGAGAAATCAATAATTGAGCCCCACCCATTGTGTACCTATCCAAAGTCTTCATCATATCGAATAATCATTTCAAATAATAAATAATATTCTATACCAAATATCCATATTTATTAAAGGATATGGATTTTTAATAACTCCCCAATAAAGGCTATGTGAAAATAAGGGATAGATGAATTGAAATACCATTGAAATATTATTAAAACACTCTTGAGGAAACTAGTCATTATACATTTCAATGTTTCACATACCACTTTGAAACATTTTAATAATTATCCCAATGAATGAATAAAACTTAATTAATCTTATAATATCATTATAATTGGATGATTCATGATATAACATATTAAAGGTACGTATATAGCCCACATAAAACTAAATTTGTGACAAATAAAATATATGTATGAATGGTATGTTAATTGAGATGAAATACCATACCATGAATTTAATTTTTGGTTGATGGAACATTAAATTTTTATGTAATGTTTTTAACATATATTTAACTAATACTAAAACTATAATCATTTTTATAAATATCATATATCATATTTTTATAATTTTTTATTACACCTTTATTAATAATCATTCATTACTTTAACTATTTTTTCTATAAATTACTGAGTCTTTCATTAATGTTTTAACTTGTTACTTTTTGTTCTTATTAATGACATAATTTCTTAAACATCTAAAGAATAGAAACCAATATTTAAATATCTTATATAATCTTTATAATTGTATTTTTAACAATATATAAATTTTTACATAGGAAATTAAAAGAACTTTTCATGGAGAGGGTAGGCCATACATACACATTAACTATACAGTCATTTAATGTTCGTATTAAATGAGTGAAACAAATATATATTTATAATATAATTACAGTATCCTATATATTTTATATATGATATTTATTTTAATTAAAACCATCTATTATATATTCCATGTATAGTGTGAAAAAATCACATCTCTTTAGGGGGGTGATAATCTACTTTTTCAAAAATGATGTTATCATATTCCCAAAAAATGGGGTTCTTGAAGATATGCATTCTAATAGAATTTAAAAAGTATAAATAAATTAAAAATATCATGTATAACATATATAAATATAGTATCTTTCATAATTCTTAACCATTATAGGTGGTCAGGAAAAAACAAATAACTTTATTTTGTGAGGAGGTATTTCACCGTAAACATAAATGGTAAGTATGTTACCCATTATATTAAAGTGCCTCTATATATTGGTTTAACATTTAACATAACAATATCTATATATATTTAGGATAATATTGTTTTTATTGAATCATGGAATAAAAATAATTTAAATCACAGGGAAATAAATGAAACAATAGAGCTTGATGTCAGATGTTACCTTTTCCAGAATGACCAAAAAGCCTTAACATTATTTTATTTTGGATAATCACCCTTTCAAGGGATGAGGTCGAACCATTACAAGACCTGAAGTCTTAAGAGACAATTACAAGACCCATAGGTCTTGGAGTTAATCATACATATAAGACAACATCGAATATCTTTGAAGGCCGTAAGAGACAACATTGTTGAAGTCTATGGGGTCCCGAAGGCCTTACAGGACCTGAGGACCAAACCGGTGACCTGAAGGCCCAGATGGATGAATTGTTCCGACTGCTACAGTACCTACGTGTAATTAGTACATTTCTTTCTATAGTAAATCTATATTAACCAAGAAATATATCTCCACCTGGATTTAATCTCAGGTTTCTTGGATGCACTTTCCAAGTCCTCACCTAATGGGTTGAGGATCATGTGATGTATGATGTTTCCTATTAATCACATATCTTCTTTTGGTTTGAACCAAAGGGTTTCCTTGTATATAATTATGACCATATGATGGATTTTTAGTTTAGGGGAGGTATGTTTAGGATATATTTGGGTAGATCTGGGTTGATAAAATGTTTCTTGAGATGTGTGAGGATGTGGGAGGCTTGAGTTCCATTTTATGGTGGAGAGGGGAGCGACAATTTGGTAAATTTTGGATAAGGGAACTCCACCCACGTTCTTCCATTGAAATTGGAGATAATAATAAGAAAAATTATATAATTTTGAGTCTAGAGTTTAAATATGACCATAGAATTAATTTTAGAACATTTTCAAGTTCATTTTGGCCGTTATTTTTAAGGTTTAGTCCATTTTCAAGCCAACATTTCCCTTAATCATTATAATTAATTTTAACCACCTTTACTATTATTTTTAGAAAATACTATTTTGGAATTTTTAGAAATTATAAAAACATTGATTCAATATATGGAATTCATTTTTTTAAATTCCAATCATTTTAGTTTCAAAAATTAATTTAAATCTATTCCCACATTTGGGATGACAATACAATTTTTTAAAGTAAAAAAATATTGAAAATTTGATATGATTCTATATCCAATTTAAAAGTGAAATTGATTAAAACAACATCAATTGAGATAATTTTTTAAAAAATGATCTAATTAATCTTTTAAGTGAATAAAAAAAAATTTCAACATTATTAAAAATTGAGGTGAAAAATAAGTTTTGAAATAATTTATTTTTATTTCTCACTATTCATTAAAAATGGAACTTCATGGAAAAATACCAAAAATTATCTGTAACCTGATTGTTATATTTATCATTCAAAAATGATGTTTATTTTGACATATAAAATTTCTAAAAGTTCTAGAAATTTTATTCAAAATAGGTTCTCTATTAAAAGGTGGTAAAAGGGACCTAATAAAAATAAAGGTCTATTGTGTGTAAAATTGGATTTGTTATTATCTGAATCCAATCTAATAAATTGGGTTAATAATAAAAAATCTGAATAATATATTTATATATACTACATAATTATTATTCAATAAATTAATGAATTTAATTTATTAGGTTAAAATAGATTTGTCATCAAAAAAATAGTTTTCAATAAAATAATTCTATTTATATTAAATTGGTTATTATAATTATTTATAATTAAATTATTACAAATGAACCCATTTTCTGGTTTTTGGATATGAAATTTTTTCATAATTTAGTTAATAATATTTATAAATATTAATTTAGTTCATAGGTTTTGTCTTATTATATAATATTTCAAAAATATATTATTGTTTGATAAAACTCACTATTATTTGTAACATAAGCCATTGAATAACGTTGTCGTCACATGCAATGTCAAAAAACAAAATGTCTGGTCCATTGAATTATTTAAAATATATTATTATTTTTAATTAATATGTATTCTATAAATAATCAGTATATTATATTCCCTCATGTGTTTCATGTTTCATGTCAGACATGATATCGAATACAATGTTCCTACTATAGAAATTTGGGGTGTTACGTTATCATCGCCATAATTAAAATTCATCCTACAAATTAATTTTATAAATTAGTGATAGATTGTTTCATGTTTCCATTGTTTAAAATCTCACATAATGCAAAGGATTAGTTAGGAATCCTCCAAAAAAGTGATAATAGGTTTTTGAAAGGTCACATGGAATAACATATAAAAATGTATCAATGTATGAGATTATTAATTTCATGTAGATATAAATACATGGAGAAAAATCATAATTAGTTATAATGATTTATTGAGGTCATCAATGAGAATCAGGTGAATGATTAATTAAATTATGAGGTCCTCAAGGAAATAAACGTATGGTGATTTAGAAGACCCTAAATTTAACAAAAAGTATGATAATAGGAGAAAAATTTCTTTTAAACTTCTATTAGAAATGTTCATAAATTCATATACTTCATAAGAATATATGTTAATTTACTTACATGATAAATTATAATTTTATATAAAAAATTACCTTTTTTGGTTTTGATTTGATAAAATTCTAATCCATCCCTTACTTCAATAAATTTTCATTAAAAAACTAACAATGATCATTAAAGTATAAAAATTATCATTTAACAGATCATAAGGCCCATAAATGAGTAACATGTATTCACATTTGTCTATAAATACTCTACAATGCCAACATAGTTAGGGAATTAATCTCAAAAACAAAATAGTTACACTATTGAATCATCATTAATATTTATTCATAATTTTTTAACTAGAAATAATGGCATATTAACCAGCATATTGCGTAGGATAGCGGTTGGTGTGAAACCCTTATCATCCTTTATTCAAGGTTTCAATACCTCTTACCTTATAAAACTTGATTGGTGGACACCTCACATACCAGTTGTCCTTTTCAAGAACCATTTTAATATAACATCAAAAATCCATATGATTGAAATAAGTTAAACATAACAAATAAATAGATTATTATTTTTAATACAACCCAATACAAAAATACTTCATCAATTTATCTCCACATAGGTAATTCCATGGTTTATGTTTTTTTTGTTCTATAATTTATAGGATTCCTAGATCATGACATCTTATCATCAATATGAAACACCTTACGTTTATCCTTGGTTATTCATTATCAAAATAATTTATAATGGTTTGTGAGTAGAAATTTATTTATCCTAAGCATATCCCTCGGGAGTTTCAAACTAGGTACGCAGTAAGGACCGTTTTCATTTACTAGGTTATGTCATGTTAGGGTTGATGAACCATCTTGGTGTTTTTACCCCTAAGTACATATATTCCAAAACCATGTACACATATATTATACAGAAATGAATGTATTTCTTGGAAAACCAAATATTTTCAATCTAACTAATACATTAGGATGTTATTCTCTACTAATATGAAAATTCAATATTTGGTCTATATTTTCAAATTTCTCTTTTCTCAAACCTATATCCCACGATTTCTTGTAAACCTGACACTAGTACCAACTATAGCGACATAACCCTAGAAATATTCAGCTTTTTTGTACTAACATTACTTTTTAATGATTACAAGGAATCAAGCCCCAAGGGATCAAAGAGTTTTATACTATTGTTAAATCATATACATACATTAATATTTTAGTATAGATTAATATAAAAATTACATCATTTTTTTTCTTTCAAAGATATCTTTATTCCATCTACTATATCCCTGCATAAATTTATTATTATAATTATTCAATTCTTAGGACAAGGGTGCATAATAAGGGTGAGATCAAATTTAAATAAATTTATGTTATACAGGAGGAACTAATGAATCATTGAGATTTCTTAATATAGAATGGTTATAACTGAAGATACATTCCATGTAATCAAAAAACTGAGAAGAAAGTGCGTAAAAAATATGGACAGTTAAGTAAATGGAAAGAAATTCCATTAAAATAAATTTATAAGTAATAATCAATATGGAATTATATGAAACTGAAACACATGACTTTTTACAAATGAACTTAAAATGAAATGTATCCATGGATACATCGATGCAAAATCTAATGGATGAATACTAACTAAAAATAAATGAAGAAAATACATAATTATTGTACACCATGATTCCTAGGTACGCAGAACCATTACCATCAAGACCATTCACAAGATGTATTAGAATATCATGTAAAAACCCATTTAATTTTTACATCTAATTCATCTCGTGAGACTATTTATACATCGATGGGGTATCTATAACTAGGACCCACCCATTTCAAACATTTCCAACGTATTTATCATATCTTATAATCAATTTAAAAAATAATATCACTAATCAAATATCAGTGTTGAATAATGAATAAATATTTATTAATAATTCCACAATAGAGGAAATGTGACAACAAGGGTTGGAGATGTTTATGAATAGAAATACCATTGAAAGATCAATAAAAAATTGTTGATGAAAAAATAATATTTAAACATTCCAATGTGTCACATACAACTTTGAAACATTTAAATCATAATATAAATGAATTAATAACATTACAGATACATAAAATATCATGATAATAAGGATATTCATGATAAAAAAAGTCAACAATAGTATATACACCTTATTTAAGTGAATAAGGCCATAATTAGAAAAAAGTCTGAATGGAATGTAAATAGAGATTAAATATATTACCTTACATTTTCTTTTATGGTAAACATAATTTAACTTACTGTATAATGGTTTTAAAAAAGTTAAATACTAATACCATAAAAATAAAAATATTTATAATATCTTGAATTATCTTTATGTAATATCAGATTACCCATTTTTTATTAATCATTCATTATTTTCACTATTTTGTGTGTTAATTTCCAAGTTTGTGGTGTATTTTTTAACTTGTTACATGTGGTTATTATTAATTAGATCATCGTTTCATCATATAGATATTGTAAAACATGATTTAAATATGATATATTCTTATTATATGTTTAGTTTTTAATATATATAGTTTTTGGAGAATAATATATAATTTCTAAAAACAATCCATTAATTTTAAATTGGTTTTTGTATTCATTTCTAATTAATATGTAGCCAATGAATTGATTTTATATTTTTCTAAACCACACATTATAATAAGATAGTTAATATTACTCATAACCACAATTTTAATGTCTAGGTTATATCTTATTATATATTATTTTAAAAATATATTATTGTTTGGTAAAACTCATCTTTTCATACAATGAAAGCCATTGATGAAACTTTTTGTTGCATGAAATGTATAAAAAAACAATGTTGTGCTCATTAAAATTAATAAAATATTGTTTATTAAATTTAATAAAATAAATATATTATAAATAATCAGGATATTATATTCCCTTAAGTGATTGGTTTTGCGTGTCATGCAAGCTATAGAAGATAATATTAATACATTAGATTTTCAAGGTGTTACAGTTATACCTGGAAGGGTGGTTTTGGTTTGATTTTGGAAATTTTGACTAGTCCATTAGGGATATGTATTATTTTCATTTACTCAAATGGGATGTTTTCCCTAGTTTTGAGTGGTTGTTTTGGTAAATGGAATTACATGCATGTAAGACTTCGGAGAAGGGTGTTATGACACAATGATTTCTGGAAACATTGGAAATGGATGGTGTTTGACACCCCGTGAGTTGTGGAATTATGTGGGATGACATAGACCTATGATGTTGGACATATTGGTATATCCCAAGAGTTGAAAAATAGTGTTAGGTGGGAGATCCTGATGAGATTTCAATTGAATCCATTTTAGGGAGTTTGGGCCTTTTGGAATTTTAGGCTGACTCATTACTTGGTTTTACTGAGTTGTGTATGATTTTTGTTGCATGTGTCATGGGTAGATGTTATGAGAGTTTCAAAAATGGCGCACAAATGGTTCATCCTAGAATGAGGCTCATTTATGTTTGTTGATTTTTATTTTGAAGATGGAGAACTTGTGTAATAGCTCTTCAGACCTTTTTTTCAAGTGGGGAATGATTGTTCAGGTTCCTTAACATGGTAATGGTAATATTGGGGGGTTTATCTTAGAGGTTTTGAATGAATCAGCTACATGAATTGTGATATTCAATTGGTAGGATTTTCATGTAGGGTAGGAATGACTATTAGACATGTTTACTGATCCTTTTTTTGATATGTTTCTTTGTGGAGTTAGAGGTAGAAACTATTGTTGTGGTACACGATGATTAATAATTAATTTAATAATGGAGATGCATGTGATAGTGAGGAGGTGTTTTTTGATAGTGTTTTGAAAATTACAAGATCATGAAATCGATGTTCTTGAGTTTATATGTACACTTCAATGAAGCTGAGAAATGATGTGGATGTGTTGAGAGGCTTATGTGAATTGTAGCATAATAACCTTGTGATAGAACTACGATATTTTAGGAATTTCTGACTTGTGGTTGTATTGTTCGATGACAAATTTTTGTACTACCTATCTAGAGATGATCATTCCCACTACTATGACATATTCTTCAATAAGACGAGAGGGAACCAAATATATTCCAAGCTATCTAGTTTTTTATTAGGTTGAAAAAGGAGTCTAATTAGAGAATGAAATCATAGAGTGTTGTAACTAGAATCCATATGGGGAGAAGTGCACCATCATCCATCAATTAGTGACATCCTTATGGTATACTAGATTTTATAGAATAATATGTGTTCAATTATAAGATTCCAGGAAAACATTTTTGATATTGTTTCAATTTTAATTTTGGAGAGAGACATATATAACTGTGTATAGTAATAATATTCAAAAGATATTAGAGAATTATGAGTTTTGTTTGTGTTTTGTTACGAGGTAAAAATACGAATAATCCAATTATATAGAGTATTATACATATTTCGGCAATACTACACATGTCAGTATAAGACTGATGAAGTAGTGGGAAGCATAATGAGTGGGTTAGTAGATATGTGTGGATATATTTTGAAAGGAAATTCTACCATTGGGAAATTTTGTTGATCAAAATCAGTTGTTGTATTTTGGGTATTTTGTGGGGATCATGATCAGTCTGATGATGAGTTGTAGATGATGTCATGATCTATTCAGAGGGAGTGGTGTGGTCATACAATTTCATGGTAGTTTGAAAACTATGGAATGTGGAGGATTTACCTTTGATGGGTTGTATACCTTATATTTGGAATTATACAGAGGAACTCGATAGATATCCCATGGTAGAAAGAAATTTAATGAACATTAGTTGATCAACCAGAGGGTTTTGGCATGTTTTTTATTAACCGTCAGGGTTCCTTTAGAAGAGAAGGTTCACTCTATGGTGGCTGTAAATACTTACCTTTCCCCATTTTATGAATTCTAAGAGATATTCATTTTTTTATTTTAG
Organism: Viscum album; assembly: GCA_963277665.1. NCBI lineage: Eukaryota > Viridiplantae > Streptophyta > Magnoliopsida > Santalales > Viscaceae > Viscum > Viscum album. The sequence goes on from OY728138.1 coordinate 1,972,310,705, forward strand.
GTTCTTATAATCAATAAAATAGTCAGTATCCCCTTTAGGATGATCTCTGTTAATTTCTATTACCACTCCTCTAATCTCATAATAGAATTCTTTCCCTAGAATATTAGTTTCATATATTAATGAGTCATTTGAGATTTGGGGGAATATTTAATATATGTTTAATTGAATATTAAACTAATAATGTATGCTCATGTGGAAATATATTTTGAAAAAATAAATATATTGTTATACTTACGCCATGGGTGTGTCCACAAGGGTGGATTTTCATAGGCTTCGTATAAATTTTCTTTAGTTTCTAGGACATGGGATGGTTATTAAAAACGTTTTTAGGTAATTAAATAATTAAATTAAAATATTCTACCCCCATTTGGAAAACCACACATGACTGGAGGGGGGTCTTCTCTATGTGAATGATGGGTAGACCAATTGGAAACCAAGAAGTGGTTCCACCCTACAACGTTTATGGTAGAGGTTGAGACCAAATCAAGGGGTAATGGCTTCTAGGAGTAGATTGGGACATGATGTTTTGGAATTTATTCCATGAGGTAGGACGAGTTTTTATTTATATGGCCTAATAAAAATTGATTTTATGTTTTTGTTCCCATTTACTAATAATAACGAGCCCATGCTTTCATTCCATACCTAATCAAGGAAAATGTTAGTTTAGAGTATTTTTTAGGGGTTTCCCATTAATAAATCTGAATCACACAACTTGGGGTCCAGAAAAACACACCATGTGTTCTTTATATTTGGGGAAGAAATACATTATTGAACTAAAATATTTAACATGTTGTATACACCATGTAGTGGGACAGGTCCATGTGTCCATGTACAAAGGTAGATGAAATTTTTATACTATACCCAACGTAGTAGTTGTATACGACATTTAGTGTTACATGGTTGTGTGGAAGGGAGTATCGGTATTAACCCCATATATGGGTGACATGATCGTGTCGATGTACATTGATAGATCCTAGGTATGAAATGATTGTGTAGTCATACATTCCCATACCAAATGTATCTTTCAAAAATGTTGAATTGTAAGGCCAATCAATAGGTGTACCCACTCCATGTGACTGTACATTTCTAGGTGTATGGTTTCAGAGTACCAATCATGTACTCTGGATATAGTAATTGCACTACCCCTTTGTTAAACATTTATGGGTTTGGAGTGATTTTTCATTATAAATTCAAAATTGGATATAAGTGAATCCGATTTTTATTATTGTTCCATATTTAATGTGATGGTGGAGAATTTGGGGAATTTAAGGTCTTATATGAAGATGATTATGGAGACTATATCATGGCAGTGATTTGTTCCTGTATGAATTCGATTTAGAAATCTCATGAGTTTGGGACATGGGATGATACACTGAGGGAGTTTCATGAGAATGATTGGATGTCATAACATGGGTTTGTTAGAGATATCTAATGATGTTGGAATGGAACTTTAACACCCCCAATGATAAAGGGTTAAATGGATAAATGATATGACTCATGTCAACAAGATGCACCATTTTTTTCAGGAGCCTACATGGTTAGAACTCCAACGTTAATAATGCTTGTCATGGAGTAGTGATCAGGATGAGTGACCTTCTGAGAAGTATACTTGGGTGTGGGTGAGTGAGGAAAAAGCACACTAGAAATGACATGTGTTGGTATGTGGGGAAAATCATTAGTCAGATGACCCATTTGGGCATGTGGGTGTGCCTCAAGGTGGGGACCATGTGTCTGTGGGGAAACTGGTTATACCTGGCGATCCAGGACTTGACCTCCATGTTTATGTGGAATGTTTGTGCTATCACTGGGACCCATTTGTTACATTTCGTATCAAAGATAGTACCCAGAAATAAGTGTGTTGCACTGCCTGGGTTTAGATGTAGGGCCCAAAACAAGAACATTGTTCTCTAAAGGGGGAGTGATTGTAACACCCCCAGATGATTAAGGGTTAAATGGCTAAATGATATGACTCATGTCAAAAAGGTGAAATGTCTTTTTCAGGTGCCTACCAGATTAGAATTCCACAGTAAAGTGTGTTTGGCCTAAAGTAGTAATCATGATGGGTGACATTCTAGGAAGTTTTCCAGGGGTGCGTGTGAGTGTGGAAAAATCACACTAGAAAAGACATGTGTAGGCCTATGGGGAAAGTCATTAGTTAGATGACCCATTCTGGGAAGTGGGTGGGCCCCATGGTGGGGACCATGTGTCTATGGGGAAATAGGTGGTACAACCTCGAGGGCCAGGACCCAATGACAATGATAAGGAGAGGTGTCTGTGTTATAACCGGGACCCAGTTGTTAAAGGTAAAAAATATTGTTTGAAGGACTATCTTGAATCTTTAAGCAATGGATAGGTTAGGTGTACAAACCATCCAATGATAGTTTGGTAGGGGGTTAAGAGAAGTGGATTACTCCAATTTTGGGTTTATATTGATGTTTCCACTAATTGACTTGATTTTCCGCATCTCTTTATAAACATAATAAAAATTTAATAAATTATTTATGCATATTATTTCAATTAATTTCCCATTTATAATTTCTTTGTTGAATTTATTAATTAATCATTTTACATTTTTTATGTAGATTTTAAATTCACTGTGTTTTCTTAAATATTTTTTCAGTTATCATTTTTCTAATTGAATCGTATATTTTATTTATTCTAATGATATAAATTTTATATTTTTCTATTTGTTAAGAAATTATTTATTATTTATTCTTTGAAATATCTGCAATTTTAGTTTAATTTTTAACATTTTGTTTTATATTATTTATGTAATCGAACAAAAATTTAATATGTAAGTATGTAATTTTATTTCAAATTTCATTTAAAGAGAAAAATTAAATATTTTGTTTCAATTTAATTTTTTGTCTTGAAATATTTAATTTCTATGTGTTATAATTTCAGTCTCCTTTTTGTTTATGTTTTTTTATATATTACATTATACTATTTTTTGTTTCAATTATTTCTAATATTTTATGATTTTCATAATTCAAATATTAATAAAAATATGTTTTAAATAAGGTATTATATTTTTATATTTATAAATTTTTGTTTTGTATTTGTAATTAATGTTAATTTAAATATATTAATTTTTATTAACGTTTTATTTTAATTTTTAGTTTATCCACCACTATAAACTCTTCATTGGTAGTTTTCAATGATGACTTGGTTTTCCCATCACCGTATTTCCTTTTCCAAAATATTCACCCACTGTTGAAATTTACCAATAGTGGAACCATTTTCTAAAAATCCAATAAAAACTATTGGGTTCACTCCAAACAAAATCCCAAATCTACTCAGTATTGGGAGAACCTAATTGTGGCTCCGTCTTCTCATCATTGGACCACATATGTGACTCACCATCACCTCAATCCTCAGATGCCACTATTTCATCTTTTCTTCTACCAAATGAGTAACCTTAATAATAATTCACCATTATATCATATCTCAATATTTTCTATAAAGAAATTTCGACCCATCATCAGGAACATATCCACTACCTCATCACTATATCAAAAGCAACCCCACCTCACACCGCCCGAGCTGCACTACAATAGATTTCTAAAGCCATAACATTCTAAGGAAAACCCTATAGCTATTCAAATGTTTTTTCCCGACATGATCCATAATAATAGGTTTCATCTACTAACGAGGAACCCTAACTATATCCATCATTGGAAAAGACAATTCCACTCATCATAAAAGAGACTGAGCCACACATTGACCATATTTGAGGTTGAGCGACCACAGTCGCTGCCATTTGGAGATGTCATGGAGGAATTAGTCAATGTTGTGGAGTTGATTCCATAGAGGACACTATCCACAATGGAGTAGGAGTGCCTTTATTGAGGGTATGCACCTCCGCACTTACTAATGTCTCCTCATGGAGACCATGAAGAGGAGGCACAATCACACAATCATCGGGGAGGATAAGACACCATTGTGGGTTCTAGAGGAAGGCTACCAACATTATATGAATAAAAGGAGAAACAAATATAAAAAATAAAAGTAATAATAATAATAATAATAATAAATAAATAAAATAATTAATATAAAATAATAATAATAATAATAATTTAAATTAACTAATTTAATAATATAATATGAACACCTTAATCTAATTGAAATAATAATAAATAATAGTATTCATATATCAATTTAAATTTTAATTGTATTAAATATAATTACTATATGAGATTATTTAAATACATTTTTATAATTAACCATAATTAATCTTTATATCAATAATTAATAATGAAAAAATTAAAAAAATTAAAAAAATAATTATAATAATTACAATAAAAATAATTTACTTAAAATAAAAAAATATTATTATTATTATCACATAATCATAATAATAATAAATTATTAAGGGTCTACTTTTATTATTTGAATAAACTGTAAAATTTATTAATTGTATTTATTTTATGGTGTTATCGTACATGTAGATTCGAACTACAAATGTATCCAAGTTCATCCTAACCGTTGGAAGTAAACCATTTGGAGTGTATTACTAACATTACAAGCATGGTAGAAGAGTAAGTCACATGTTTGGTGACATAGATGAATACATAGTTGTGTTGGTGTGATTTCAGTGGCAAATTAGAGAGAACAGAGGAATTAAACTAGGTCGAAAATCTAGACATTGAAAATTAATTCGATATAGAGATTTATTTGATCATTAATTCTGAATATGAGGAATGAGAGACCCAAAGGTTGATATATATCATCATCATGAAGCATAAATTCACAATTTTTTAGGGATATTAAGTCTCCTTATATTTTATTTCATCTTTTCCACACTATAATTATTTCCATTTACATTGAATATGATTGTCGTGTAAATTATTATTGTTTAAGGTATTTATAATCTAATGGGTATTATCTTTTTACTACATCACATTGATACATTTCAATTTTAAGAATTGTATTTGTGAGATAAATTATAAAATCATATAAATTGTGTTTTCACCTTTTTCTAAATTCAAATATTTCAAAATGATCAGAATGATTACATCCAAAGACTTTACACTGATATTTTTTTTCCATTTATTACTGATTATAGATGTAGTGAACCTCAAGAACCATAAATTATTGGGTAAATAACTTGGATAGAGAGATTAACCATAACTATTTTAATGTTTTCCAAACTTAATAATATTTATGATAATATAGAAATCCTTTAATTCAAATCTATGTTAATTTCCCAAGAGCATTTATCAAGGTTGTACATCCTCAATTTTCATCTACCCTTTTTTCATTATTTCCATTTTTCCAACTTTCTCAAAAAAAGTATCCACATATTCTAGTTTAATAAAACAAATGTCTCATCATCTTCATTCTTTTTCTTACGAAAATATAAATGAAACAATATAATTTCCATCCCAATGTTTATAGTGGGTAGTGTTATTGAAAATCTTGTTACTCAAACCTTTTTTATAAATCTCATTGGTTTGACAATGATATCCACTCTATTATTATTAGTAGAAGATTAAAAATAATTAATATTTGGCAAATTTCAATGAAGAGCATGTCATTTTTTTGGTTTTATTTATTGGAATGGATTAGAGAAAACAAATTTTCAGAAGTAATTTTTTTTAAAATAATGAAAATGAGAATATTAAGAAAAATGAAAACTAGTAAAACAAAACAGTTCAGACAAAAATATTGTTACAACTTGTTTCTTTTTCACGGTTTTTACTAATTTGAATAGTTTAGTACTGTATTTATTTTATTAATGTGTAATGTATGAGAAATATGTCATATACTGATATAGTAGATCCATTAAATCTTGAATGGGGAAGACAACATAGTGCTATATAAAAGATAAAGAAATTAGAAATGGAATATTTATATCATGTTTTTCCTGTAGTTAATATCCTAAAAAGTTTTAATCCTTAATTCAATACTGAAATGGGGATGCATAAGATAAGAGAGATTAAACTCCCTCAAGTTTCAAATAGCCCATCATCAATTATATTGTCTCACAGGGATATAAACTATGAACATAAAAAGATCCTCCTTTTACTATTTCCAACATTCAATGTGATCTCTAATAAATTATTTCGATCCTTTATTTGATACTTTTACAACATATTACAACAACTAATACTCTTAGGATTCACAGAAAATTTTCATAGAAGGATAGGGTTCTTATTTGTCTATAATAGTACTAAAAGAAATTTGATTCTGAGTCTCTATTGGACTTTTTTGAAAATTGGGACCATTTGTACAACTCATTTGTAATAAAATTATACACCCAATTACTTAATATTGAATTTAGAACAAAAAATAATAAGTTTCTTCCAGTATTATTATGAATCCTTTCATGAGGATTGAAAAATATTTAGGGACTTTCTTCCATAGTTTCCCCATCATTAACACCCATCCCATGTCCTCATGGGCACCTTCAATGACGAATTTTCTTCTTCAAGTGAAAATTTGGTTGACCAATATTCAAGCGGTAATTAAAATTATATTTATCAAAAATAGATATGAAATATTTTCAATAACCTTGCTTGAAACTCTCAATATAAATAATAAAAAAGTAAAATAGGAAACAGAATTAAAAATAACAATGGTGTAGTGGTACATAGTCTTTCCCTATAGATTTAAATCACAAATCAAATCCAATCATTAATGAAAAGTATTCCAAAAAGTATGTTAGCCATGTGGGTTATAAAAAACATAGGGAACAATTTTCTAAATAAGGTTTGTTTTGGACCACTGAAAATTGTTACCCTATTTTTCAATACTCCATCCCAATAAAAAAAATTAAAATGTAGACAATTATAGTCCAAGAATGCTACTAAAGTAATATATAGTTTTAAATAAAGACAACAAAGGATATTGGAAGAAATCTAATTTTTCATGGAAAGAAAAATATATTATAAGATATCCTTCTCCCCCTACATACAAAAACTAACAAAGAAAAAAATACCATAACAAATATATGGGTGAGCCATCCAATTCTTAAGGGAACATCGAGGGATAAATTTTCTCTATGCTAGATTAAATCACAAAAGGAATGGACACTGAATATTAAAACATCAAGACTCAACTTCATCAACAAAAACCCTAACACGATTCTAATAAAATTCAATCTGAAGCTAGAACGAAATATCCAAAAATCTCAAATGGGAAAACATTTAAGGGATATGAATTAGAAGAAAAAGGTAACCCTCATATTACTATGAAACAAAACCCTATAGATAATGTTATTGGCTGTATCAATATAAGTGGTCGAAAAAATCAAATAGTGGTTGAGAAATAGTCTAGGAATTACCAAATTAAAATATATAATTATTTTGGAAATAAAAATATATTGAATTTTCAGTTTACAAATAGAGGAAAAATCTAGAAAATATGGAAAATCTAAAATTTTCAATGAAAAATCATGTGGAAAATTTCACCTAAAACAAGAATATCATGTGTGAGAAGAAAGTTATAGAATAATTAGGGGTTATTCCCTCTATTTTTTGGAATAAATATACACCAATCCCTTTCCTAGAAAACTAAAATCAAAATGTAAAAACAAATATGAACTTCTATATTTCCTTGGGCACCTGACCAAACTCTAATTGAATATACCATTCATATAATAGTTGATTCAAATTCCCTAATATCTGAAATATATATAAAAATTATTTCAAACAAAAAAATCTTGTATAATTTTTTACATAGATCCTCACTGAAGAGTGTGGTGATGGGATTCAAATGAAAATTCCTCTAAAACATAAGGGTTGGGGTAGATTTTTCATTCCTTATACTCAAGGAAATAATAGTTAATTGAAATTTCCCAATGATTTCAGTGGTAGTATTAATAGTCTCTATTTATCACTATTTTAACATATGAAATTGGATGATATTACACTCACCGTGATGATCTTATAGCTGCATGATTTCTTATTTATTAATTCTGTAGGATGTGTAGAACACCTACTTTTTGGACTAGATATACTATTTTTACTAGCTGATTTCATTGTGAATGATATCACGTGTTCCCAATAGTTTCTCATCATTCTGGTTAGGCCCTTTTTAGACACTTCTGGAGCAGTTATTTATGGGTCTAAGGTTCAAATAATATTTACAATTGAATATGATTATATATAATTCAATGTATTAAAAAATGTTAAGGTACCATCTTTTTCTAAAAAATATTTTATGATATAGTTCGTAGAATATGAAAATTCAATTGAAAGTTTAGAATATTCTGAAATTCTACCTGTGATGAAGAATTTCCTTTTTAAGATGAAAATGATGCTTTGTAAACTATTTAATATTCTCTTGGTGAATAACTATACTATTTTATATAACTAGAAATCAATACTATATCAAATATAGATAGAGATGTATCATCTATTAAATAATTTAAGATATTTCTAAGGGAACCGAAGTGTAAATTATCTATTACAAATAGTACTGAAAAGTTTTATAATGTATAGGTGGAATGAATAAAAAAATAAATATTTTTCTTTGATTATTATGCTAAATTATAATATGAATAATCATGAGTGTAAGTTTTTCTCTTTGGAATGTAGTGATTAAAATCATAAAATTGATCATGATATTGAAAAAACATGCAATCGTTCAAACTAATTAAAAGAGACATGTCGAATACCTTAGAAACCCTAAGCCCCGATCCATACATAAAGTCAACAATCTCCCACAATAGAGATCATATCTATAAAAAAACACATAAAACACTCATTTCCATGTGAAAATTGAAATCCTCCTATCATAATTTTGGAAGAACTAAAAGATAACCAAGATGATTTTTTTTGGATGTTTTGAAGAAAATAAATCTTTAATAGGATGTCCCATAGGTGATACAAAGGTGATTAGACCTTATTTTTTATAAAAAAGTTCCCTATAGAACCAAATCACAAAACTAGTTTGGACTGTTAAAGGAGAATGAAGCCCAATGTGAAAGATGTAGTGGGGGGAAAAGTTATCATAAATATAGAGATTTGTATTATATATCACAAATATGACAGTTAATAGGTCATTAAGGTCCATTTATCCCACAGAATGTTGGTTAAACTATTAGATAAAATAAAAATATGGAATAAATTTATGTGAGAAAAGAATAGAGATTATTTAATTATTATAGGAAGCTGAAAACATCCACTAGGAAGGAGTAGTTTCCAATGCATTTATTAGAGAAAATGCATGAGATTTTTTCTGGTAATTAGTTATTTTGTTTTCAGGATGAATATTTTTGTTATAACTGGATTCCTATCACCCCAAAAAATCAAGATAAAATTATATTCACACGCCCCTTGGGACATTTTCATACCTACAGATTCTGTTTGGATTATGTGGTATACCAGTTTCCTTTCATAGGTGTATAATGGAATTATTTTCTAATAATATCATGATAATCATTGTTTTTTTCATGGATTATTTCACCATTATTTTTAGCACCATTAAGACATGTTTGAAAAATATGAAATCTGTGATAGAATGATGATGAGAGAAAAACATAGTTCTAAACTACGATACATGACTACTCATAGTCACTCAAGGGATAATGTTCAGACATAAGGTTTCCAAGAGAGGTTTATTGGTTGAAACTACCAAGGTTGATGTTATTCAAGTACTCCACCCCTTAAAATTGTAATAGTATTTGGTGTTTCTAAGGTCTTCAATAGTTTTACCAGAGGTTTATAAATGATTTATCAAAAATAAAAAATCCCTTATGTTTAATGATGTTCATGGATGAACCCTTCTATTCTGATTATAACTACTTGGAATCATTTAACTTACTTAAAGAAATAACTCAATTTATCACTAATCATTATTGATACTAGTTAGAAAATATCTTTTTAACTAGTGTGTGATGAGAGTGATATGGTTTTTGAAGATGTTTTATGGTAGAGAGGATATATGTGGAAATACATGGTCTATTATGGTAGTAGACTACTATAAGGCCCCAGCCTTAAAACTTACTTAATTTTGAGTTATTACAAGATTACACATTGAGAATATTTTTAGGTTTAGAGTTTTATAGAATTGGATCATGAAACTTTCATTACATTCCATATTTAGACAAAGTGGTTACATAAAAGACAGTATTCATTTTTCCCCATCAACAGAAACATATTTAAAATAAAACATGGATTCTTTCTTGACACATCCTTGACACTATCATCACATCATGTACCTTTCCCTTAACCTGTGAAAAACATTTCAAAAACTTGGGATGAGCATAAAAATCTCAGTAAGGGTTATAAAAATATGGAAAGGAAACATGAGTTCATATATACATAAGAATGAAATCATACTTTACCCATAAAACAAAGGCACTTTAACATACCTCATCAAATCATGAATAAATCATAGAAAACATAAGACATAAAAGGTAACTTGAGGCATTCATAACATTCTTACATAGGGAGTAACTCTCTTGGGTACGTTTGGAATACCCACCACAGTATATTCCCTAAATCTCTTCGGAGAAACCTTTACGTTTCACTCCTTCACGTTACCCAATGCATTGGAGAGCTATATCAGGCTCACCCGCTCTTAGTTTATCACAGAACCACCCGTCTTCATAATAATTCCCAAGAACCATAACATAATCGTATCACATAAAACATGCATAAAGGAAACATAACATTTCAACATTTCAATCACAAGATATCAATAAAACACATTGATATAAAAACCCTTATGAAAACCATTTTCAATACCAAAATAAAAGAAAAGTAAAACATGGTATTTATTTTTCTTTTAAAAAGAAGGTATGACTTGTAGAGGAAGCCGAAACTCAAATAATGGTCACGGCGGAGGAGAAGTCATTGTCGCCGCATACGTATGACAAAAAAATTCCCTTTTGTCGTTTACTAAACACTTCGTATAAAAAAGATTCCTTTTGAATAAACGTAAAATTCAAAGGGGTTTATACACCATATAAAAGAAGGTTGTGTATAAAAAAAAATATGCCTCAATGAAAGGAGATTGAGATGAAGTCCCATACAAAGATGGTATCCTTGGTTTAAGGATAAATCAATTACATAATTATGTGTGAAAAATGAATACAACAAATATAAGTGGATATTAATTGTAGAACAATCAGAGGTTATTCACACATATTCATAGAACGACATATTCAAGGAGTACAAGTTTATCCCAAATAATCAAATTTTGGTTAAGAAGTTCCCTTGAAAAAATTTGACAGCCTAACGGTGCCACTACAAAATTCAGAAAATGAGTTGATGAGAGATAAAAAGGGTATCTCATCACATGGACATAAAATTTAAATCAATAAGGATATATAAGAACATATCCCAACATAATAGTATGTGAATTGAAAGACATAACAAAATAAGTCTTTTAAAAAGAGGAGGGTGAAAGGTTCCCTTACCGACTTGGGTAACTTTCGAAACATACACCCCGTGAAAGAGGGAAAATAAAACATTGATGTAAATACTCATAAATGAAATTATATTACACAATGAGTAAAATAATGGGTAGTACATACACCACTCAAAGGAAATTGTGGAAAATGTAGCATAAATATCACGGGAATAAAAGTGAGATGAAAAATCCCTTACGAAAACTCGGCAGCCTAACAACGCCACATAAAACATCCAAAATGGATTGATGAGATAAAATAGGGTCTCTCATCATATTAGCATAAAGTTTACAGAAATAGGAATATAAAATAACATCCCCCCAACATAACAAAGAGGATCTTAAAAGAAGTGACATAAAGGAGAGTACTTAAAAAGAAAGAGAGATGTTAGATCTCTTACGAAAATTCGGCAGCCTAACGGCGCCACTAAAAACTTCCAAAATGGATCGATGAGAGAGAATAGGGTCTCTCATCATATGAAAATAAAAATTAAAGTAAGAGTAATATAAAAGAATATCCCAATAACAAGAAATATGAGCTTTAAATGGAATGACATAAAAGAGTGTACCTTAAAAGAAAGAGAGGTGTCAGATCCCTTACCTCAAGTCCGACTTGTCTTGTTCGTTTCTGTATATTAATGAATAATAAACTTTGGTCAATTTATAATTGCATAAGGACCTCCTTTAAAGATTATTATTCAGTTAATATCACATATTATAATGTTATAATAATTGTTTGATAATGTTAGTTCATATCAGACGTTTTTTCCAATGTTTGGTACATGAGTCAAAACTGAACTTGTTTGAAAAATGATTGTCCATGTAGTTATAAGTAAATAATTTACAGAATAGTATTAATTATTCAAATATCATATATATCCAGAAAATATTCATTTTATACTATTCCATATCATTTGTAGATAAAAAACGAAAAGCACAGTTCATGGAGACGGTAGGTCGTACGTACGCATGAACGCTACTTTCATTTTTTTTGTCATATTAATGGAATTAAAAATAAATGATATATATATATATATATTATAATTCCAGTATAATATATATGGTATATATGTCACATATTTTCATTAATTTTATTCTTTATACATTCTATATATTGCATGTACGAGTCACATCACTTGAGGGGGCGGTAGTCCACACTTCCTCATGTGAAATTATTGCATTTACACAACATGAAAAGAATAAAGGTATGGTTTAAATATAAAATACAGAAGAATATAGTAAACATAAATACCATATATATCATATATAAAATACAGTTACATCATAATGTCCACCTTTAAAGGTGTTAAAAGAATATTGAACAATCATCATTTCGTGAGGCAGAAAATCGCCAACCATAGAAACAGTATGTTCTTTAACCATTAGACAAAGTTGTGTGTAAGTGTAGCTCTAATAAATCTTATAAAAACATCATATTATATTGAATATACTGTAGTTTTTACAAAATAAATTAATAAAAAGAGTTTATGGGGTTGGAGAAGCAAAATAAAACAAAAGGACACAAGTGAAGGCATTACCTTAAAATCGGGTAACTCCCTTTGGATTGAGCTCAAAGGCTTCCTTGGGAAGACTTCTGCCCAAAGTGAGGCTTCAAGGAGTTAGAGAGGGATGTGGAGAGAGAAAATGGGTAGGGTTTGGCCGAGCCAAAGGCTTTGGAAGTGTGGTTAAAGAGGTAGAGGTGGGGGCCTTTTATAAGATGAGAGGAGGGGCACTCTTGGAAAGTAAAGAAATGTTCCTTTATTTTAAAATGCGTTTCGGGTTTAAAAGGTCCCAAATTGATGTAATTACAGGATAAGGTGATAAGGGTTTAAAATATACCCATAAAATAGGTTTTTAACAAGTTTAAGTTATAGTTTTAACATTATCTTTTCATTTTATTTAAATCCTTTATTAATGAGGTAATTGCTGTATCATCATGATGTCATAAATAATTTAATTTATTTAATATCTAAAAATTATAAAAGAAATACTATGATGTTGGAAATCGTTTTATATTTCTAATGAATATTTATAGTCAAAATTCTGACTTGTATAACCCCATGTAAAAATTGTTTTAGTAAAACATCTCATGTTTGTGTCATTTTTACTTTAACATTAAATAAAAAGTTATTTATGTCATTTCCCAACCAAAGTGGCTCCATGGGGTCCCCAAGTTTACCCATGGATTTTCTTGGTCAGCCATGACACATACAATGAGTGTAGGACTTGTGTCAAGCTCATATAATATTATTAAAACATTATTTTTACCTTAAACTACACAAATTACCTCTAATCGTGATTAAAAACATAAAAGTTACTATTCACTAAAAAATTATTTTAATCTAATTGAACCACATTTTACATCTTAATGACAAACATGTATGTCGGATTTTTGAAATTCAAAATACAAAGATGAAATAATTTCATTTAAACGGAAAATCATTTTTTATAAGTACCACTTAGTGGTTTCACTATTCATTAAAAATTGAAGTTTTTCAGAAAATTACCAAAAATTCACCCTAAGATATATTTGATATTCCGAACTCAAAAATGATATCTATTTTAAAAAATTAAAAACATATAAGTTGCATTAATTAATTTAATAATTAATTCCCGCTGTTAGAGCAAATAGCGTGTTTTTATGAAACAATAATTATCAAAAGATTGACACTAGTTTAAGTCCAATTTCAAAGTGAAATTAATTCCAACGACCACTGTTGGATTAAATGGTAAAAATATACTCAAATTTAACTTTAAAACCAATTCAAAAAAAAATCTAATCATATAAATAAATTAGATTAAAAAGCGGTTTTGAATTAAAATACAACATTTTTCACTATTCAATAAAAAATGAACTTTTTCGGAAAAGTACCAAAAATTTACACAAAGTAAATTTTGATGTCCCGATTCTAAAGAAGAATTTTATTTTGTCAAATATAACACATAAAATTGTCAAAAAGTGGATTTAAAAGAGGTTCTCCATCAAAAGGTGGTTAATTGACCTTTTAAAGAATATTAGAATGTTTACGCTTAAAATTGGATTCATTCACATTTTTAATCCTCTAACATTTATTGTAAAGAGTAAAAATATTTGACAAACATATATAATCATTTTGTAGTTAGTTCTCTTCATTCCCACCGTTACAACGGCTAGGGGTTAACTATTATTTAAAATAATATTATTTTATTATTAGAGTGAAACTTAAGATTCCCACAAAACTCATTGTCACGTGTTGGGTATGCCATCGAGCATAGCGTCCCCTTTAAAGTTATATTAATATTTTATTCACAAATATGGATAAATATAAAAATGTCATATTCTTTATTTACCTGGGGTGTTACATCCTTCCCCCCTTTTGGGAATTGCGTCCTCGCAATTTTAAAATTTAGTTGGAAACATCCTTGAAAGTCCCACATCGGAACAAGAGTCGGTAAAACAATCACTTTAAAATAAAGGAAGATAATTACAGAGGTCACCCAAGTTAACCCATACTAGGATTCCATGTAGGAAAACATGGACATGGAGGAGAAAACATAGGGTCATGATCTGATGGAGAGTGATAGAAAACATGTTTAGGAGAAAGTTAACCACAAGAAAATCACAAACTTGTAATGGGTTAAACGGTATTCGATTCCCTAGTAGGAAAAGTTAATCGAAAACATTTTTGTTTTAAGTTAATTTTTATTGAGGAATTTATTCATAATGAAACATAATCACTTATCATGTTGACTTTCAAATTTTATTATATTCCTTACACAAACTCATATTTTCTCCAAAAGACGAGTATTTAGGAAGACTTGTTTACATTAAGAGTACTATAATCAACTTCTAGAGAATCGCCTAATCCACAAAAGAAAACTATATACTTCCCATGTCTTTAGACTTTAACCAAAACCAAAACCAAAAAGGTTAGTACAAGATCAGGTAATCCAGAAAAGGATAACCCTTTATAAAAAGAAAATCTATTCTTAATCTCCAAAATTTGTCCAACAAAACCCAAAGTTCAATGAGGACCATCTGATAAACAATTTGTCCATAAAATTATTCAAAGTAAACCAAACTAAGATTGAAACCCAAATATTTTAAGGATTTAGTCACATAGTCTTCCAAGTTAAATCGTAACATTTATCTCCAAACAACATCAGTTGCTCTTAATATCTCATATTGAAAAGTAATTAACCTAATCATATATCCTCCATGATAGGTTAATAAAATTTCATAGATAACCCAAAATAAACTTACTCTTAATTCATAAAATCATCTAACTAAAAAGAATCAGTCAAACTAACCAGGGACTTCATGTAGTCTAGTGGTAGGCGATAAATACCAGTCACACTTTGGTTGTGGGTTCGATTCCCACAGCTTTGTCCGACGCGACGAGTTGTCACACTGTCTGCGTGTTGACCTTTTTATAAAACTCCAAAAATAACCCTAATATGTTTAAACCTCAATAGTTTCCTTATACCTCTCATTTTCATCCAAATTCGTTACGATCTCAACATATTAATTCTTGAAGTCTTATTTCACCACCATAAGACAAAATAAAACGATTCTCAAAATGAATAAAATCATACCTTGATCATGGCGTCCACTTGGTTTCATCGTCATCTTTCTCACGTAGGTAGACGTCCCATGCATTACAACAATGATTTAGAGATTCTTCAAAATCATTTGCTTCCTCCATCCAAATACACCTTGTACAACATGGGTCATATGGGTTTTCATAGAAAAACAGTATTGGAAAATAATCATGTATGACATATAATTACAAAACATCTGATAAAACATGATTTCTATAAAATAGTCGGACAGAATTTGAGTTGAAACTTTCTATTATTGGTCCTTTTAAAATACCATAAGTATGTGCTGAGAGACTATATTTTAAAATCAAATATAAATAGGTTGCTCAAGGGTCTCCTTTCTCTGCACCATTTTTAAAATCATAATATGCTTCAAATTATTGTGATAAGGTAAAATATTTGAAAATACCTTGATAATATTTACCTTTCTTGAAAATATGAGAATATTGTGAAAATAGTATTTGTCTAAAAACAACTCATGATCCACGATGATAACGAGGTATAGTGGAGGCGTTTGATATCTCAAACAACTGCTTGCAAGTGAGTTGTATGCTATAAAAAGTTTCATAATCATCCGAACATGACTTTGCAATAATTATTGAAAGCATGTCATCGGGAAGAGATAGGAATGTCATTTTAGATCCTTCTCCTTCCATTTGTAACTGACTTTACTTGACCTAAAAAAAGTTATAAAACAAGTATTTAACTGAAATAATAGATATAGGGACTAATCATGTGTCTAAAAAAAACTCCTAATCCCTAAAGTTATCTAAACTGACCTTTGATACCAACTATAAGGACCCAGCCTTAAACCTTACTTAATCTTGAGTTATTATAAGATTACACATTGAGGATCTTTTCAGGTTTAGAGTTTTAAAGAATTAGATCATGAAACTTGCATTACATTCCACATTTAAACAAAGTGGTTACATAAAAGGTAGTATTCATTTTTCCCCATCAATGAAAACATATTTAAAATAAAACATGGATTCTTTCTTGACACATCCTTGACACTATCATCACATCATGTACCTTTACCTTGACCTGTGAAAAACATCTCAAAAACTTGGGATGAGCATAAAAAGATCAGTAAGGGTTATAAAAATATGGAAAAGAAACATGAGTTCATATATACATAAGAATGAAATCATACTTTACCCATAAAACAAAGGCACTTTAACATACCTCATCAAATCATGAATAAATCATAGAAAACATAAGACATAAAAGGTAACTTGAGGCATTCATAACATTCTTACGTAGGGAGTAACCCTCTTGGTTACGTTTGGAATACCCCCCACAATATATTCCCTAAATCTCTTCGGAGAAACCTTAACGTTTCACTCCTTCGCATTACCCAATGCATTGCAGAGCTATATCAGGCTCACCCACCCTTAGTTTATCACGGAACCACTCGTCTTCATAATAATTCCCAAGAACCAGAACATAATCGTATCACATAATACATGCATAAAGGAAACATAACATTTCAACATTTCAATCACAAGATATCAATAAAACACATTGATATAAAAACCCTTATGAAAACCATTTTCAATACCAAAATAAAAGAAAAGTAAAGCATGGTATTTATTTTTCTTTTAAAAAGAAGGTATGACTTGTAGAGGAAGCCAAAACTCAAATAATGGTCACGGCGGAAGAGAAGTCATTGTCGCCGCATATGTAAGACAAAAACATTCCCTTTTGTTATTTACTAAATGCTTCGTATAAAAAATATTCCTTTTTAATAAATGTAAAAGTCAAAGGGGTTTATACACCGTATAAAAGAAGGTTGTGTATAAAACAAAATATGCCTCAATGAAAGGAGATTGAGACGAAGTCCCATACGAAGACGGTATCCTTGGTTTGAGGATAAATCAATTACATAATTATGTGTGACAAACTAATACAATAAATATAAGTGGATATTAAGTGTACAACAATCAGAGTTTATTCACACATATTCATAGAATGACATATTCAAGGAGTATAAGTTTATCCCAAATAATCAAATTTGGGTTAAGAAGTTCCCTTGCAAAAATTTGACAGCCTAACGGCGTCACTACAAAATTCAGAAAATGAGTTGATGAGAGATAAAAAGGGTATCTCATAACATGGACATAAAATTTAAATCAATAAGGATATAGAAGAACATATCCCAACATAATAGTATGTGAATTGAAAGACATAACAAAATAAGTCTTTTAAAAAGAGGAGGGTGAAAGGTTCCCTTACCGACTTGGGTAACTTTCGAAACATACACCCCGTGAAAGAGGGACAATACAAAATTTATGTAAGTACTCATAAATGAAAGTATATTACACAATTAGTAAAATAATGGGCAGTACATACACCACTCAAAGGAAATTGTGGCAAATGTAGCATAAATATCACGAGAATAAAAGTGAGATGAAAAATCCCTTAAGAAAACTCGGCAGCCTAACGGCGCCACTTAAAACTTCCAAAATGGATTGATGAGATCAAATAGAGTCTCTAATAATATTAACATAAAGTTTACAGAAGGATTAATATAAAATAACATCCCCCAACATAAAAAAGAGGAGCTTAAAAGAAGTGACATAAAAGAGAGTACTTAAAAAGAAAGAGAGAGGTTAGATCTCTTACGAAAATTCGGCAGCCTAACGGCGCCACTCAAAACTTAAAAAATGGATTGATGAGAGAGAATAGGGTCTATCATCATATGAACATAAAAATTACAGTAAGAGTAATATAAAATAATATCCCAATAACAAGAAATATGAGCATTAAAAGGAATGACATAAAAGAGTGTACTTTACAAGAAAGAGAGGAGTCGGATCCCTTACCTCAAGTTCGACTTGTCTTGTTCGTTTCTTTATATTCTTGAATAATAAACTTTGGTCAATTTATAATTGCCTAAGGACCTCATTTAAATATTATTATTCACTTCATATCACATATTATAATGTTATAATAATTGTTTGATAATGTTAGTTCATATCAGACGTTTTTGCCGATGTTTGGTACATGAGTAAAAAATGAACATGTTTGAAAAATTATTGTCCATGTAGTTATAAGTAAATAATTTCCAGAATAGTATTAATGATTAAAATATCATATATATCTAGTACATATTCATTTTATACTATTCCGTATCATTTGGAGATAAAAAACGAAAAGCACCGTTCATGGAGACGGTAGGCCGTGCGTACGCATGAACGCTACTTTCATTTTTTTTGTCATATTAATGGAATTAAAAATAAATGATATATATATATATTATAATTAAAGTATAATATATATGGTATATAGGTCATATATGTTCATTAATTTCATTCTTTATACATTCCATGTATTGCATGTACGAGTCACATCACTTGAGGGGGCGGTAGTCCACACTTCCTCATGTGAAATTATCGCATTTAAACAACATGAAAAGAATAAAGGTATGGTTTAAATATAAAATAAATAAGCATATAGTAAACATAAATACCATATATATCATATATAAAATACAGTGACATCATAATGGCCACCTTTAAAGGTGTTAAAATAATATTGAACAATCATCATTTCATGAGGCAGAAAATCGCCAACAACAGAAACAGTATGTTCTTTAACCATTAGATGAATTTGTGTTTAAGTGTAGCTCTAATACTTCTTATAAAAACATCCTAGTATATTGAAGATACTGTAGTTGTTACAAAATAAATTAATAAAAATAGTTTAGGGGGTTGGATAAGGAAAATAAAACAAAAGGACACAAGTGAAGACATTACCTTAAAATCAGGTAACTCCCTTTGGTTTGAGCTCAAAGGCTTCCTTGGGAAGACTTATTCCCAAAGTGAGGCTTCAAGGAGTTAGAGAGGGATGTGGAGAGACAAAATGGGCAGGGGTGGCCGAGCCAAAGGCTTTGGAAGTGTGGGTAAGGAGGTAGAGGTGGGGGCCTTTTATAAGAGGAGAGGAGGAGCACTCTTTGAAAGTAAAGCAATGTTCCTTTATTTTAAAATGAGTTTCAGATTTAAAAGGTCCCACATTGATATAAATAGAGTCTAAGGTGATAAGGGTTCTAAATATACTCATCCAATAGGTTTGTGACAAGTTTATGTTATAGTTTTAACATTATCGTTTCATTTTATTTAAATCCTTTATTAATGAGGTAATTGATGCATCATCATGATGTCATAAATAATTTTATTTATTTAATGTCTAAAAATTATAAAAAAAATAATATTATTTAGGAAATATTTTTATCTTTCTAATTAATATTTATAGTCAAAATATGGACTTGTATAACCTCATGTAAAAATTGTTTTAGTAAAACATATCATGTTTGTGTCATTTTTACTTTAACATTAAATAAAAAGTTATTTATGTCATTTCCCAATAAAAGTAGCTCCATGGGGTCCCCAAGTTGACCCATGGATTTTCTTGGTCGGCCATGACACATAAAATGAGGGTAGGACATGTTTCAAGCTCATCTCATATCATTAAAACATTATTTTTACCTTAAACTACACTAATTACCTCTAATCGCGATTAAAAACATAAAAGTTACTATTCACCAAAAAATTATTTTAATCTCATTGAACCAAATTTTACTTCTTAATGATAACCATGTATGTCGGATTTTTGAAATTCAAAGTACAAAGATGTCAAAATTTCATTTAAATGGAAAATCAGTTTTTATAAGTACCACTTAGTGGTTTCACTATTCATCAAAATTGAAGTTTTTTAGAAAATTACCAAAAATTCACCCTAAGCTATATTTGATATTCTGAACTCAAAAATGATTTCTATTTTAAAAAATTAAAAACATATAAGTTGAGTTAATTAATTTAATAATTAATTCCCGCTGTCAGAGCAAATAGCGTGTTTTTATGAAACAATAATTATCAAAAGATTGACACTAGTTTAAGTCCAATTTCAAAGTGAAATTAATTCCAATGACCACTATTGGATTAAATGGTAAAAATATATTCTAATTTAACTTTAAAAACAATTCAAAATATAATCTAATAATATAAATAAATTAGATTAAAAAGAGGTTTTGAATTAAAATACAACATTTTTCACTATTCATTAAAAATTGAACTTTTTCGGAAAAATACCAAAAATTTACACAAAGTAAATTTTGATGTCCCGATTCTAAAAAAGAATTTTATTTTGTCAAATATAACACATAAAATTTTCAAAAATTGGATTTAAAAGAGGTTCTCCATCAAAAGGCGGTTAATCGACCTTTTAAAGAATATTAGAATGTTTACGCTTAAAATTGGATTCATTCGCATTTTTAATCCTCTAAAATTTATTGTAAAGAGTAAAAATATTTGACAAACATATATAATCATTTTGTAGTTAGTTCTGTTCATTCCCGCCATTACAACGGCTAGGCGTTAACTACTATTTAAAATAATATTATTTTATTTTTAGAGTGCAAAGTTAGATTCCCAAGAAACTCGTTGTCGCGTGTTGGGTACTCCATCGAGCATAGCATCCCCTTTAAAGTCATATTAATATTTTATTCACAAATATGGATAAATATAAAAATTTCATATTCTTTATTTACCTGGGGTGTTACAACTACTAGATAAGGCACAATAGAATTACATCACAACAGAGAGGGTGTTGTTAGGTGAGGTCATTTCTATAGTTAAATTTAGGAAGTACATTTTAGGATTTAATTTAAATATCTTCACTGATAATTATTCCTTAAAGTATATTGTTTCTTTGAATTAGAAAAATACAAGGTTTATTAGATGTATTCTATTGTTACATGGGTTTAACATAAATATTAGTGAAAAATAATGAGATTAGAGTGTAGTTTCTGATCAAATGTATAGGATTTCTAATACCTAGTGTTAATATTTAAAGGACACAAATTCACCCTTTCGTGATGATAATATTATCATAGTATATATTATTAAATCTTATAGGATTGAAGGATTTTCCAATAGTTTAGATTCATGTGCAATGCTAAAGTATTTTTCAAACAACCCAAAAAAATCAATTTCGAGCATAAGTACTCTCTTTTTTTGTGATACATTTATATTTAGGAGAATTATGATAGGATTCTGAGAAGGCATGTTTCAGAGGAAGAGATGCTGCGAATACAGGAGAGTTTTCACTCGTCACCATGTGGTGGAAAACATGGTGCAGAGTGGAAAGACTAAAAGGTGCTTTATTTTGTATTTTATTATCCCGCATTATTCCATGATTCAAGGAGTTTTTTATTTTTATATGATATATATCATGGATTAAGAAATGTTGGTAGAAATAAGAAGTTACCACAAAAGTTCTCATAGAAGTATATTTTTTTGTTTGGGAATTAGACATTATGAGCCTATTTCCATAATCTCCTAAGAATGAGTATATTTTAGTGTTGATTATGTTTTTTGTAGGTCAAGGAGGTAGTATTTCCCAACAATCAATATAAATTTGTAGTTAAATTTGATCAAAAGAATATCTTTTCTAGATTCGGGGTGCCAAGATATTTCATCAATGATTATATCACCCAATTAAGAAATTAAAAATTGAAAACATTGATGACAAATATGGTTTCAACCATAGAAATAGAATTTCCTACCATGCACAATCCACCAGATAGGTGTAAATCATTTACAGGTATCTAAAACAAATTTTAGAGAAAAATATATAAAACTCTATGATGGATTGGTATATGAAATTTAATGTCAATTTATAGGCCTATAGAACATCCTTCGAATACCAAATCAGTAATTCTACATATAGGTTGTTATTTGGGAAGTGTTTTTATTTTCATTTGGAGTTTCTTCCCAAGTAATATTGGGAAGTTAAGGATTTAAAATTTGATTTTTATAGTGCTGTAGTGATGAGAACACCTGAGTTAAGTGAGTTGGATGAGATTAAAGAGTGTCTTATGATAACTCTTATATTTAAAAAGATATTACCGAATGTTTCTATGATTATTTCATTCTAAATAGATAATTCGATCATGGAGGAATCTCCTCATAATCAATTAATGACCACAACTATTTCCACGAAATCTAAAATGTATGTGTTTTGAAACATTCAATATTGTTATTGTGTAGAATAATAGTGATTAGAAATTATTGGATAGGAAAAAAACCCATGTTGGATAATGGTCACTGAATCTAACGTTATTTTGAAAGGTATCCATAGGGATTATATTATACTTCTATTATTGAAAACTATCTCTCAAAATACTCTAATAGAGGACATAATATTATGTTCCTAATCATTTTCAATGCATGTTCTTTCATTGTTTTAAATTTTTTATTGTTTTGATAAGAATAAAATGTGTCTTCCTTTGTATTTGGATCATATTACTCATGGATACATGTTCTTTAAATTCATTTTCATTTTTATTTAAGAAGGATGTTGATGCTACTATAAATAGTGTAGAATAATTCCTGATATTTATCAATTAACAACAAATATCATACTAGAAGCCTCATTTTATGGAAAAAAATACTATAATATAGGTAATGTTTTATTTTAATAATCATTATTATTCTCTTAATTATTACTTACATGATGTATTCTTACTAATGAAAACTATACTGCATGTTCATTTGTTGTAGGTAAATTTTCTTCATTTCTTTACTCACTGTTTCAAATTATGTGTGTGGGTATTAACAATGGCTACTTATTCTTTGAGATAACATGATTTTATTTTTTGGGTGCCATTAATATTATTTTTTATGATTTTTGAAATCCAATTGAATCAAGTTATCAATAATTGATGACACTGAATTAACTGTCTAATTCGATGATTTATGTGCTACTATTTGAACATAATTGAAAAGTAATTATAACTAGATAAACTTAAAACTCATGTGATTATGTTCTAAAATATTTATAAATACAAAAACATTGCTTTTGAAACTTCAATGTAACACTTGATCATGTCACTGAACTATTGAATTGAAAATAATATTTAAACATTAAATGTAAAATGTTTTTATCAACCTTTTAATAATAATTTTCGGAAATTTTTTTTAAGTGTGGGAGAGAAGTCATCATATTCTAAGCTAATATATGCTTAAAATTAATCCCTTAAAATTTTACTTAATAATTATTTATCCAAACATGGTTAGTTCTTTATTCAAAATTCTTTCACAGACTATGGTCTTTTTGGATTCATTAAAAAATTAAATTTATAATTTCTTAATGGATATTATCATTATATTTGTTAAGGGTAGCTTTGATTCTAAATTTTTTGAGGTTGAATGATTTCATACAGAATATGACTACTAATTTTATGAATATTCTATTTATTAACTATAAATGATAGTGATATAGGATAAATATTTGTATAATTATTATAGAAAACAAAGGACACTTGAAATTTGATCTTCATCATAGGGAAAATTCATTATATATATATATATAAATATTCACTATAGGGTGCCATATAAAATTCTAGTATTATAATTTTTTTGAAACTGGATTACTATGCAAAAATGGGAACTAAAATTTTATATATGAGAAACTATGCATAGTTTGTGTGTGTAAACCCTCTATAAATTTCAAATAAATTCATTTTCACAATTCCGTACAAAAGTTACACGATTGGGAAAAATATAAAATTTATATAGAAAAACAAAAAAAGTTTCTTGTTTTCCAAAACGAGTTCATTATGGTGAGGTGAATTTGGAAAGCAAGATGAATAAGTGGACAATAAATTGTTTGAAAATCTATTAGTTTGTATCAATAAAGTAATTCAAAAAAACTAAATTAATTTTAAACATTTATTTTTAGAACCAATGAAAAAGTAAATGATGAATGTTCCTTTTGATAATATTTTATTTCTACTAATATGTATCATGTTATAACTCATAGATTTAAAACAAGGATTTCAATTAATGTAAGTCAACATGTGACTTCATATAAAAGGCATGAAATATTCAGAAAATTATTATTATTTGTTCCCTATATCTCTTAATATGTATTTGAGTTTAGGAATAACCATTAGGGAATATTTTATTTCAAATTATTACTTCTCAGTTTATTTTCAGGATTGTTTTTAAAAAGATTGATATGATTATTAATGAGATGAATGTATAAAAAATGTTTCTATTTAAATAAGAAAAAAAATGAACTTGATTTAGGCCAAAAAAATCTTTAATGTAGAGGAATATTATGTTTCATTTAATTGAATTTATTTTAAATCAAATTTATATTATTATTTTAATCATTTAATCAAATAATTATGACTCGTTTTTTAATTAATTACACAATAATAATCTTGTAATTGAATTAATTAATTATACATTTTAAATTTAATTTTTATTTATAGCTTTTAAAATCATTATGTTTTTAATAATTTTTCTCTACATTATTTTACTAATTAATTTTTCTGTTTTAGTTCTCATTAAAATATTAAATTTATTTTATTATTATTAATTAATAAATTATTCATTAATTAATCATTTTTTAACTGAACATTATAATTAATTTTTTATCTTTTATTTTTATATTCTTAATGTAACTTAATTTTATTTTAAAATTCATGTATTAAATACTTTTTCAATTCTTTATTTATGTCTTACATTTAATATTTTATTTCAATATATTTTTTAAGTTCCAAAATATTTAATTGATATGAATTATTATTTCACCTACTTTTTAATTTATCTATAATCTCAACATTATTGAAAACAAACATTTTAAATTATTCCAATGTTTTGTGTTTTTATTAATTAAATTCATAAATAAGAAAACATTTAAATAATTAACTATATTTGTTGTAATTATAATGTTTTTATATTTTTTAATTAATCTCTTAATAATTATTTAAATTTATATTATCTTTCAATTTTATTTTTCTGTTTACCACTACAAGACACTAATTGTTTGTTGTTTCCCTGGGTGACTCATTTTACCCACCACCAAATTTCCTTTGCCAGAAAAACCACCCGTTGTTGGATGTTTCAAACAGTGACTCCCTTTTCCAAAAGCACAATACCCACATTGGATTCACTAAAAACCAACTCTAACATCAACCCACCATTGGGATAACACAAAAGTGACTCACACATCTCACTATTGGATCACATACATGCGTCAATATTTCCTTGACCCTATACTCCCACCACAACATCTTTTCTTCTACCAAAAGTGTAAACACCAAAATGAGTCACCGTCATTGTATAGTTCAATATTCCCTCCTACAGAGCCTAGTTTGACATTTAGCATCAGATCCACCACATTCTCCCCAAATCATAAGCAATCCTACCTTGCCCCACCTGATCTACACTATTGAAGACAACTCATGCCAAAACTCACTGAGGCAAACCCTATAGTTTTTTGAATCATCCATTTCCACATGAATAGTTGGAGGTTCCTTCCACCAATCATGAGGAACCCAAACTCATTTCCACCATTATAGAAGAGCATAACCCTATATACTAGAGTGAATTTTTCACTCTATCTCCAGATCAAAGGAAAATCCACCATCATCACACTACATTTGAAGCTGTCATGGAGGAATAGGTCACTGCTGTTGAGATGTTGTTTTGAGGACACGATCATATGAGGAGGAGAGTCATTGAGGAGGGTAGACGCTACCTCCCATATAGATTCATCCTCAAGGATCTTGCAAATAAGAGGCAACAACACATGATCATCTAGCAGAAAAAGACTCCAACACAAATTATTTGGGAAGAAAACCTCCCTCACCTCACACTTACAAAAGGATAATAAAATAAAATAAATTAAATAATAATGTCATTAAAATAATAAAAATGAATTGTTAATAATGATAAAATAATAATTATAATAATTAAAAGTAGTAAATATAAATTAATTAAATAAATAATATAATATTTAAACCATAATAAAATGTTAATTAAGATACAAGTAATTACTCACATATCCTTCAAAATATGTATTTATATTAAAAATAATAACTATATTAATTAGATAAATAAAATTAAATAAATTTACATTATAATGCAATATTTAAATAATATATAATGAAGAAACAAAAAAAATAAAAAAAGTAATAATAAATTTTTTTAATATATTTAAAATAGTAAAAAATAATTATTATACAAATATAATAATAATAAATTTTTAAACATTTAATTTTATAATTTTAAAAAAATTTATAATTTACTAAATGTATTTATTTTCAGTTTTCATTTCAAATGTAGATTTGAACTTGAGTTGTTTCTCGGTTCATACCAACTTCGAATAGAAATCAGTTTAAGGGTATTGCTAACATGACAAGAATTGAAGTAGATGAAGCCACATGTATGGGGACTTGCAGGAAGGAAATTTTGAGTTAGCGCATGGATGATTACTACATGTAGACAAAATATGAGTTAAATTCATAGGCTAGACTAGATCTTGAACAATCATTCGAGCCTGAACATTCATTCAGTCTTTCATACTGAATTAGGAGAATGAGAGACCTGAAGGCAGAGATAGAGTAGTAGGAGGATGAATCACTTCGCCATTCATTAAATAGACTACTTCTTATTCTAATTTCCTTCATCATTTTCTTACTATTATTGTTTCCATGTTACTTGAATATTATTATTAGGTAAATTATTATTATTTGGGGATTTCCAATATTCTTGGAATTATTATTTCACTAAAAAATTTTCTTTTTCAAATTTCATAATATGATAGGTGAGATAAATTCTAAAATCATTGAAATTTATTTCACACCATCCGGTTTCAAATTTTTATCATTGGAAATGATAATCATGATTTTTTCAGATGATATTTTCCTCAAATTATTTTTCTTTTTTGATTATTCTTAAAGTGGAAATCATTATAAACCATATATTATCCTGTTATTATCATTGAAATAGAGATTAACAATATAATTTTTCATGGTTTTCAAATTCAATATTATTTCAATGAATGTTGAAATCCTTACATCCCATGCAATGTTAATCCCCCAGAGTATTTATCTTGATTGTATTTCTTCAATATACTCATTTATTTCAATCATCATTTCTATTATTTCCACTTTCCCAACACATTTATCCAGATCTTATATTTATAAGAAAACAATCGTCTCATTATCATAATTATTTTTCATTAGCAAAATAATACTAAATAAAATCACTTTCAACCCATACTTTAGAGTGGGTCATTTTCTTGAAGATTTGGTTGATCAAATTGTTTATCTACATTAGGGGTTTAACCCTAATTTCCACTATATTTTTGTGAGTATGAGTTTAAAAATAATTAATCATTAGAATGTTTCAAGGAAGAAATTTTCATACTCGCTTTATGAATAGTGAGGCTATTAGATAATTGAGACAATGTTGTTGGATTTGTAACCTCCCAATAGACGGGTGTTTCCCTAAGATTTTAGTTGTTAACAATAATTTGGGGAGGGATTTTTATGCTTATGTTCTTACCCAAAGGAATTAGGTTACTATGACGCTAAATTTTTACTAGTTTTGAGGTTCTCAAAATTGAAGCCTCTATTTACTTGTTTACCCAAAGGCCATGTGGGTGGATAATTTATATAATGATAGGGGGAGAGTGTGTGTTTTTGTTGTGTAGTAACAAATGTTTGTGTCCCTTGGGGACCTTAAAGAATGTATGATTCATTTGTTATGAGATATTGATGATGGGTACATTCATTCGACTACATATTGTAATATTCATTGATTTTTTAAGTTTGAGACTTGATTTATATCATTGGGATATTCTGATCTAGAATGGATTCCATGTTTTAGAGCCCAATTACCATGGTCAAGAGAGTTGTATGTGAGGATCAAAAGATAATATTCTAGATGTTTTACATGGTTCTCCGCATCCTAGTTTGATAGATTTGGTCATGGAATTCACCATGCATAGTTCTATATTTATAACATGATGCTCTACATATGGGGTTGGGTAGGATGGACAGGATGCACCATTACCATATGATATGAGATTGGATGTGATGCGTTGTGTCAGTATCAATAGTTTATTTGTGGTTTGATAGATGGTCCATGTTTTTTGTCATGTTGATTGATATTTTTGAGTACAATGGACAGAGTGTTCCACATGTATGGTGGAGATAAAAAACAATACATTCCAAATATATGGTTAACATAGTGGAAATCGAGTTCAATAGTTTTGAATGGGGATGGTGTACATGGAGTGCAGGATATATGGATGAGGTTTCTGATTGAGACTATGAAAACCGATAGTATAAACTATGGTTAAAATCCTATAATGATTTGATGGGACATGATGGAAAACCTTATGGACTATGATGTTGAATTGATATTTCTCTATTATTAATTGGTTCCATATTGATGCCATATGCATCACCAAGTTATTGATATTATGTGTGGTAAAGTGCTTTTGATAGGGTATCCATGGTGATGTTTCTTGCATCATTTTCGGATGCACAATCCTTGAAACATGCTATAAGACACCTTGGTGTTTGTGGAAGTAGGCATGGTTGGAAGAAGGCTCAGACCATGGGATATAAAGTGGTTTAATTTCATTTATTTCAGTTATTCTTCATACAACATGAGCATTCACTTACAATAGTATGTTATAGGTCCACCGTTTATGGTAGCTTACTTAGATTTATTTCTCACCACATATACATGAACCTCAATGAGAGTGTAGACCATATGTTTACTATTAATATGATTATAGACAATCTATAGATAAGGAAAGGCCTAGAATATTCTAATTATTGGGATGATCATGTGGAGTCTAATAACTAGACATGAGCATCTTGACATGTTACTAGTGACTGACTATATGATATTCCCCAAAGAAGTTAGTAGTGCATGATGTATTTGCTTTTAATTTAGATATTTTTCATATTAGGTCGGCCCAATGGGTGATCTATGATGTAAATCTGGTATAAATGTTTAGTAATTTACTATATTTGATTATATTATTGTATGATTATGTTTTTTTATAATTATTTTTTCTTCCCACTCTCATATGTATGTTATTTGGTTATTTACTTTTTGATATGCACTTTAATATGGAAGATATAATCTCCTCATAGTTCCGCATTAAACCACCACATCTAGTCAGAATCCTCTAGAGAATGAGGAGGTTAACTAAGGAATTATATAGAAACTTATACAAGTACCTTTTTAGTGGAATCTATAATATGATTTTACAATATCCTCGAAGAGTATTAAACTAGGTGCTTAACACGGGCCTCTTCACCGTGCTATAGAATGATGACCTATATATATCAGTCCAACCCATTTTGGGCATATTTACACTATATTAATATGTTCAAAAACTGTGTAAAAACTATTTATTCTATATAGGGATGTATTTTCATTTAATATCACACAATTTTTACATATCCAATTTGTAGGATTTGTAAGGTTTTGTGGAGGTTTTGGAATTGAATCAACTATAAAATATGCAGAATTAGAGTAAATAGAATGATCATATAGGTGAGTAATCATAATGATGGAAGATAAAATGAAATAAACACAATATGCGTTAATAAATTGTTTATTTTAAAGGATAGTAAAATGGTAATATAAATAGTAATTGTATAGAGAGATAAAATTAACTCCTATATTATTATAGTAATGTCTTACAAAAAGGTTATAATATAAGTGACTTGGGTAACATATCCATGATAATATTTTTATAGCAAGATAATAGCAAGGATAAATATTATGGAATCATGAGGAATAATTGGTATTTCATATAGAAATTTATTATCATTTTAGATGAATAATACATACATTTCATAACAATCAAAGGATGAGGAACTAAAAGATTCAGTGTTTTCATATAATTGGTACATGATCATCCATTCTTTGGGAATGATCATCAATTTATCCCAAAAATATTAAATTATTAGAATCCTTTATAGATATTTCATACTAACTACCTTTCATCTTATCTTAGGGAAAATAAAACAATAGTGAAGGGTGTGGTTTAAGAACAATAAGGGTAAATAACGGAGATATAAATCATAAAGACATAAGATGATCTTAGGGTTATTATAAGATAATTGATGGAATGTTATCAAAATATGCGATTTATTCATATAAAATCATATAACAAAAATACCAAAATATTTTAATATCAACAAACAAGATCAATAAGGGTGGCAAGTAGCGATAACCATTAAAAATTTATAGAATGGGAATATGAAAATGTAAGTATGGTTAATCACCATCATGTGAATAAAGATAATCACAATCATGTACAAGAATATTATTTTGATCATTTAAAAAATATTTCATTAAAAGACATCAATATTGGAACATATTCATTCAGAATAATGTTAATGCATAATATTTTTGGCATAATATTAAGCAATAATACTCATTAAAAAATGTGAACAATGTTATTCACAATAATGTATATTCTTATCATCATAATCCCATGATATATATATATATATATATATATATCACATTACCAAATGAACTTTATGGATATAATTAACCCCATAGTCACATAATCATAATCCTTTCATATATATGACATATGATCATAGAAGTAGTTGTCATTTCATCTGAGATTAACCCATGTAGATGAAAATGGATTTATTCAAGATATCATCATCAATACCAATAACCACACAAAAATATAATAAGAACACTATCTTCAAATAATATCCCTAATTAAGTATATGTAACATAAAATGATGTTTTCCATGATGAAAACCCCTTTAAAATACCAGAAAATCATTGTTTTAGGAAAATATTATTTTTGTTTTGATGCCATTTATTTAAAAGATATTTTTTTAAATACATGGAAAATGTATTATATAAGATGAAAAGTGTAATATTTTGAAGGAATATTAAAATAAATTAGAATTCATGTTGACAAGAATAGTCTCCATTTCAATATTTGTTATAATAATTAATATATTCATACCTTTTCAAAAAAGTAACACATTCAAAAAATGCAAATAATATTCTTTTTAAACCCCTTTATAGAATGTAACAAATTGTTGAAAATTAATTTAACCATTCAATGAATAATATTAAAAGTATTATTGCGATGCATCTAATGAAAATATATTCAAGGATAAATTGTTCATTGACCAAAGTACATATAGGATCCTTTTTTCTAAAAAACATTTTCTCAATCATTTAATGAAATGTAGAGTGGAATATTGTAATATTATATATTAATTACTTTAATAACTATAGAAGTGAAAAATATATTTGGATTAAAGGAAGGAAAAAATATAATTTAAATGAATGTAAATTTAGTATAGACAGTCTTGAAAATAACTAACATTGTAACATTATTCACTTACTACCTTTGTAGTAT
This sequence comes from Viscum album, assembly GCA_963277665.1. Taxonomy (NCBI): domain Eukaryota; kingdom Viridiplantae; phylum Streptophyta; class Magnoliopsida; order Santalales; family Viscaceae; genus Viscum; species Viscum album. The sequence goes on from OY728138.1 coordinate 1,972,342,868, forward strand.
TTGATATAAAACCTAATGAAAGAAATAATGGTATAATAAACTTTAAATCCCAAAAAATTACATGAAAATCTCTAAAAAATACACACTTTGTGAGTGTATACACCAAATTTAAGATAAAAAATTTGAGTAAAGCATGTGTTTCTCAGAATGAAAAAGTGAAATGAGAAACCATTACCTCGAGTCTCATCTTACTAAATATACATTAATACCTATTGTATAATATATATAGATTTACTGTATAATTATTTCAATATAATATTATTAAACATCTTACTATTCATTATTCATTTATAATTTTAAATTACCTATTTTTTATAGTCTTCATGAAAAACTATTTATGGTGAAAACATGTCAGTTTTCTATGTATGTTTCCTTTATATTATTTATATTCTTGATACATTGACTTGATTTAATCTTTTTCAAAATCCTAATAATGTCATAATTATTATTGTATATATATATATAACTTTATAATATTCCATATAATGTGGGGATTGAAAATGAATTACATCACATTGTGGAGTCAATAATATGTTTTACATGAGAGTGATGATTCCATTTCCCGATGGATGAAATGAATGAAAGAGAAGAAATAATTCCTATTTAAAGAATCATAATTATATAAATTATATAATTAATATTTAATAAATAAATATAAATAACCATTCTTTTGAATAAGAAAAGAAAAATTGTTCACATTGTTTCTAAGAGGATGAAGTCCACATGTACACATGAGATATAAAATAGTTTTCCAACATAAGGGTAGGAGATATAGAATGAATATAAGATTAATATAAAAAAATTTAAGTATATTATTGATATAAATTTTATTATGTTATAAAAATTAAATAATATTTAGTTCGGGTTGAAGTAAAATCAATCAGGAAAAATATTGTTAAGAAGGTGGGTAAAAGAGAGTATTGAATGTTCTTTCTTATACATGAGGGGAGGGGAACTGCTGTAAATTTTAAAAAAATTAACTCATTATAAAATAAAATTCAAGGAAAATCAATGACAAATTATATTTATTTATATGTAAAGATGATATGTGGTTGAAAGAAACTCACGAAAAAATTTATAGATGGTTTAGGTTATTTGGACACCTATCTATATACTTTTCCCCATGTTAACACTTTTCAACCATAACCATGCTAGACCATATTTCAACCCTTATAGGCTATAAATTTAATTATAAGTAATTTTTTTAATAAATGATCCAAGTATGAAATATTGGTCCATTTCCATTCTAATTTTCATATTTCAAAAGTTTTATAATTTTGAATTCATTTTATATAATATAATATAACATAAAAATGTTAATATATTTTTTTGACTAATAGTTTAATAAGAGATAAAAATTAAGAAGAAGGAAATGTATTTCCAAAATAGAAAAATTAAACAATACTTATACTTTATAAATCAAATAAATTCATGACACACCATAATACCTACAAAACATATTTATTTTAATGTTTTTAATAATTATGCAGTTAATTTTTTACCTCTTATACAAGAACTATATCAGCATTGCATAACCATTTATGGTAAATAAGACAACACTAAAAAATTAAAATAATATATTAATAATAAATAAATAATTAATATTAAAAATAACCTTTTAGAACTGACGATATCATATTTTAATTTGCATGAAATAATAATAGAGGAATTAGAAGAAAGCGAGTTATATTTTTTTATTTACATAAATTTATATATAAGTAATCATCAAATACAAGTTCAAAAGAAATAGTAAAAAAGAATATTGTATGAGTAAGTTTGAACCCCGATCATCCAAATTATTAAAGAGATGTTTTTTATTTATTTTAATGTCTAATAAAATTGTTTTAATACATTTTGAAACATTTTACACTTAACGTGGAGTGAATAATTTTACCAATTATACTATTCATATTTAAAGAAATAAAAGGGTCAAATTTAAAAAATATTTATACACTAAATCCAAAAATGGAATCCAATTTTAATGAATAATTATTAATAACTTGAATAAATTATTTTTAATATAAATGAGAAATTAAAAATAATTTTTATAAAAATGTGTTTTTGTATGAAAAGTTAATCTATACCGAAACCATAAATATTATAGGTTGAAATGAAAATAATTATATCATTATACATAAACATGAAAGTATATAACTTTTATATCAAATAAAAAAGTAGAATGTCAGATTTAAAAAACATCATATAATGAAAATAAATTAAAGTATTTGAAAAGTTAATATTTTTCACTCTTCCCTAAAAAATAAACTATTTAAGATAAATAAAAAATAGTGTCATAATTCTTTTGAAATCATAATGTTAAAAATAATAAAACTTTTAAAAAATAAAAATTTTATAATTTTGACAAATTAATTATAATTTAACAACAAAAAATTTATTTATTTTCTTGAATAATATTTATTTTTTTAGAATAAAATGACATTTATAAAATATATGTTCTTATTTCCATGGAATAAATATGTAAATTTTTATTATAGAAATACAATATACCCATATTTTTGCATTTTATTAAAACTATTAATACCGAGTAATACAATGACTACACTATAACTGTTATATTCAAATAATTTTATATTATAGTGTACCATGGTTTTTTAGGATGTTGTTTCATATTGGGGATGATATCAAAAACATAATTTTTTTAAAGGGAATATATTCTTTAATATCAGGGTGTAACATACTACACCCTTAAATAAATTTCACCCTTAAAATTTTATTTTTCATATAAAATAGAAAATTGGTATGAGTATCAATAAACTATTAATGGGTCATGATATAGTTTCCAATGCGATATTAACTTTAGTATTTTATGTTAGAATAAGACTGTAAATAAATAACATTTTTATGTTATCAGTACCACTCAACATATGCTTCAATATACTTATAGAAAAATACTATAAAATAATTCTTAGAGGTTTCACAATACTTATAACCACAATATAATTGTTTAAAAGATTGTACACCACATTTCTTGAATCCCTACGGGTCATTTTATGGTCATGGTATGCCTCTGGGCCATCAGGTCATGCATTACTGGTCGTGTCGGGCCTTGTACCTTGGGCCTACTGGTCATGTACTGGTTTCCATTCAACCCTTAAAAGGGGGATTTTCTATAGTAAAATAAAAAATAATTCCTTCAAGCCATTAAGAGTATCCTATTGATTATGCAATCAAGAAGGATAATCCCCATGCTCTCCAAATATAAGACATTGATCTATAAATGGTACCCCATGTGGTAACTTATTTGCATCCATTGAAGTATACATTTTTCACTATAATTACTTTCTTAATTACAATATTGTTTACACATAAGACATATCTTTACTTAGTTGGGGAACTTTAAATGGGGATTATTCCCATTTACATGACATGTATAATGATTAATATTCTCCCCTCTATGGTCATAATCAACATAAATCCCTTGAAAATGAATTGTTTCTTATTTGTTGTATTAGGAGTCTCAACCAAGTTTAGGTTGTTATTCATATACCAAGATAGATGATTAGGAATAATCATCACATTTCCCATTCAATATAACATTTCAATTGTTTGTTTATGAGATAATTCATTCCATTTAACATCAACTTCAAAATAAAAAGTTATCCACCTTTTACTAGCTAATGTGTAAAAAGAAAAATGAAAATTGTAAGACACAATAATCATTGTGAGTAATCAAATAATCCTATGAAATCATTCATTGGTTTTTTAAACCATGACACAACCACGTAAATATATTTCAAAATAGGATTATCCAAGGTCATCCATGACTAATATATTTTGAAATACTAAATAATGGTTCATAATCAAAATATGAATTAACCCATGAATATACCTCTAGAGTTTCTAGATCAATGTGAAATCATAGTAAAACTCCTTCTATTATAGTAACAATTTGGAAATTATAGAATCATCCCCATTATGTTTTTTCACTAGAAGCTGAATCTTTTCATTAACCACATCTAATATTTGAAACCATGATAGGGGAATATTTTATTAGAAATCCATACTCCATTTTTAATAGTATCATATGAACTTCTCCAATACACAATCTTATCCTAATAGTTGTAAATATTTTTGTCTTATCCAATATTGAAAAAATAATGTAACCAAACATTCATTGCAAATGAGTCAACATGATCATTTCATATATACATATTACATCATTTTAGATGAATATTCAATACATTGCAAAAAATAGTCATGAATGAGTACTACAAAGGATTTATTTATTTAGATCGTAGATAACATATTCATATTATTTTCAGGATGATCTCCAATATCTCCAAAAATGATATTTATATTTTCACCCTTCAAAGGGACACCATACTTGAAACCATTATTCATAACATGGGGAAAATGAAAAGTAATTAATGGTGATATCGAAACCTCAATAATGGTTAAAAAGATAGATATTGACCATAATATAAGAATATGATCATATGGGTATGATAATAAAACCATGTCTATATTCTCAATAAAAATGATTAATTACCGGAAAAGAATAGATCATTAAATTTTAAATAAATTCATATATCTAATCATGGTTAATAAAGTTCTTAATTGATAACTATCATTCATGAGTCATTAAATTAGAATGTGGCATATTAAGAAAAGGAAATCTTAGACATGTGAACATAGCTTATCAAAGTCATATCCATATATAATCATGTTAGTATATTCAGAAAATGATCTTATGCATATACATTCATATAAGCATAGAATTAATAAATCAAACTCAGACATCTAAATGTGAAAAATATTTATACAATAATTTCCACCATTATCATTATCATATCTTGGGATATCAATATAAAATTATCAAAATCATTGGAGTGCTATAATATATCCAATGAATACATACTCACAATAAAGTAATATTTAATACCTAAGGTCTGGAAAACATTTATAATTTCATCAAAGGATAACATAGTGAATGTAAAATGGGCTTCACTATTACTTCATCATCTTAATCAGTAAACTTAAAAATAAATAATATGTATAGTATCATTGAAAAATTTCTCAGTTAATCATAAGTAAAATTAAATTGTGGTTTCATAGTTGAAAATACTCTTAAAATATTATTATGACATTTTGGATAAAAAATTATTCAAAATGTTGAAAAAACATCATTAAAATATTAAAAAAATCATAACATTAGGAAAAATATTTTATTTTAAAATATATATGGAATTTTGTGTTTTAGTCTTCAATGAAAAAAGTATTTATAGTAATAGTAAAAGCTATCCTAGTATTATATGTTACAATAATGATTCTTCTCAAACCCCAGTTAAAAAGATCTTCTTTCAAAAAATGATAAGAATACTAATTGAATAAACTATTATAGAAAGTTAATTGAATTTAATATTTATTAAATTAACAATTTAATATTATTTATATTATTATTGAATTTTTTTTAATGAAAATACATACATGAAGGAAAATATTCCTTCACCAAATAGGAAATAATGTCATTTTTTGATAATAAATTTATCAAATATTTTATTTAACAATGAGAGGAAAATGGAATGATTACATGAAAATTAAATGAATATCTTGAGAATAAAAATATAAACAAGGATTAATTTACATTAATAATATAATTTACCTTGATTGAAATTTTGATAAAATACCAAATAAAAAAATATTGTAAAATAAATACCTTTCATCAATATTAATATCAAATTTAAAACATTGTGACTAATAAAACATTGGATGTATTTTTAAAATCCCCATAATTTCTATGATAAATCTAATATAAGACGATTATAGATTGTATATAATCCTCAAAAAAACAACTAATATATAACATAACAACATCATTCAACATGAAAAACTACCTGAGCAAGCCTGTCCCCTTATAAGGTATTAAAAAGAGGGAAAATGAAATAAAAATTAAATTATTTAATATAAAACAAAAAATAAATAAACCCATAGTACTATGTTGAAAAAATTAGATAAAACCAAATCAGTACAATCCAACACCATTTATTGAAATAAAAAATTATCAAGAAACAAGACCATCATTTCTCTATGTGACCAAAAGTTGCCTCCAAACTAGCTCGAACTGAAGAAAGAAACAATAAATGAATCCTGAATGCTACAAGAATCTATTTATTTAAATAGAATCTAGAAGAAAAATATCTACATCTACCCAAAGGGAAATAGTATGATGTTTTCCCGAATCATAGTAATATACCACTTCAGAGTCTATAGAAGTTCAAAATTCATAAATTCAATAGTTTTATATTTCCAAACATAAATTGTATTAAAAATAATTTTCATGAATCCACCAGTTTGGTAAAACATTTTTAATTTTCATTTTATATAATACATTTATATTCTCTAATCTAGTAATTTGACATGTTTATGAGATAAAACAAGGATGAAAATCCATTCATAATTAGGTAATCTGGTAAACACATATCAATGAAATAACTTATCATGTGTTTCTATGTGGTAAAACCTCATATACAAACCTTTGATAAAATAACCATGATACAAAACCATGCAATAAATTATCATAAATTACAATGTACCTCATATTGGTCCTTCACCTATGTGAATACAAACTTGAAAATAATTATCTTAAACATGCATATCATCGATACCAAAATTTATTGAGTCCTTACACAGTACATAATTATATAAATGGTTAAGTCCTATTGATTCTAAACACACTAAGTCTACCCAATATTATTTCATGATGAACCGAAGGTTTGCAATTTTCTAATTTTCAAAATACATTTCAAAACCATGCTAAAACTTCTATTAAAAGAATTAAATCAAAGGCAATATGTTTTGATTTTTGAATAATCATTTTTAAATCAAGAAAATGGATTTCTAATGAATATCACCATTTAAAAAATTTAGAACAAATCCATTATAAATAGATATAACTTCATTACAAAGAAGTAACCAAATTAATTGATTATGATATTTTAATAAATTCTGTTAATTAAACCACTATAGAGAAAAAGATACCTTAATGTAGTATAAACTATACATCATCTGAAAACAGTTATTAGAAACAAAAATACCAACCTTAGAATAAATTGAAACAATAAGAATTTTAAATGAATCAAAATAAATAAAAAATCTATCTTGAATTTAGAAAACACCCATGGATGACACCACTTCCATGACAAACAACAAGGAAATATATATGTATCGATTACCCAGAGAGGCGTACCCCAATACCCTAATGATTGATCTCCCAACAAATTATCGATAAAGAATGATGATATTTAATATTACATTGGGTGAGATTTGGGTTCAGATTGGGAGGTTTGATGGTTAAATGAAGAGAAAACCTATCATAAAACATTCTAAAAAACTGTCTCTTGATATTTACTTGGCATGTAATCTAATTACATGTTGAATTTTCCTCAAAGGATGAGAATGCCAAAAAACACATCTCCTATTTATAAAAAACAAGATTTCATCCATTATATAGAATGACCTCCAAATAAACGGATTATAAGCATTTGAAAGACAAAGAAATATTCATGGTATATTCCCAGTGACTGTTATATAACTTGAGATTCCTTTACACAACATGTAATATTTTAGAAAATAGAAAAAAAGACATTTATATACCGAAAACCATTATACACCGAGGACATTTCACAAACATGGGGAGATTCTCTCAATCCATTATCATGTTTATACTAGGAATCCATTAATTCAAACATACATACATCCCTATACATTTGGTGATTTTCCACAAAAAATTATATTCTTCCCATAAATCTAGTAATCTCACCCAAATAAGGGTGATTAGGAAATTATGAACAATGTAAAACTTAAAAAACATAATGTGATGTTACAATATCTCCACCGTAAAATCATTATTTCCCCAAAAGTCATAAGATTCCTAAAATAACAAAAAGTGAAGGCCACTACTACAACATCAATAATTACATACTACAACCCTTATGACTATACCGTATACACTACCATGAAATCGATATAATAGAATTCGTTTTACCATGATGTATATTCTCTCGGGGATCCATAATTTGAAATGGATTCTCAACCTTAATGGTGTTAGTTTCTAGATCAACAACCTCTCATCCAACATACCCTAGTTACACACCTGAAAATAACCCTTATGAGGTGAATCTATGAAAAAATACATGATGTCGGACATAAAACTCCATAGGATGACTAAGAAATTCCACACATGATTTATGAGTACTTTGTTCGATGATCAATAACCTTCGAATCAGTTATATCATCTACAGTGTCTATTGAAATGGACTTGGATCAACTAGGGGATACTCTCTCAGCTCTTCCCATCACAAAGAGGATAAAAATGGCTAGTCATACAAATCTTCAATGGTCACCATCAATATATATTCATATAAACTATGATTGTAGTAAAAAATTAATATAGGAAAATGAAAATCCAAAGATCCACTAAAATCATTCATGGAAGCCTGAAGTATATCCTCATGAAATTGGAAATCCTTCATTGTCTTTTGATCTATCCATAGATGATGAACAATAATCAATCTAATATGGGAGCCCATAAACTCTAATTAAACTTTCCAAAACATAGTTTCCATCCATAGGTACCTTTCAGATACTACCATAAAGGGAACCTAATAAAATCTCAAAAATCTCAAATACATAAAAGTCCCATAGTTATCACACATTCATTGTCTCCTTGATTGGGAGGAAATATATTGATTTCATGAGATGATCAATGATCAACCAAATTTATTCCTTTCGATTAGGTGGCATTAAAAATCCATTTGAATAATCCGTGGATGTATCATCCCTCGTCCAAAATAGAGTGGGAATGAGATGAAAAATAGGTGCAAGTATTCACTGATCTGAATTAATTCATAGACAAGTAAAACAACTTGAATGAAAAATCATTGATTATCCAACTATTGCCCTTCGACTAACATTGAAGTTTAAATTCATGATACATATTGTATTCCCTGGAGATAATATGCCAACACCATCGATTCCCATTCTCAATACAATCCTTCCTTAATGAAAAAAACAACCAACCTACCACAAAAGAATACAGATCTAGAGGGAGATCAAGACCGCTCACATGAGGTCTCCCCATCATAATTTATTCCATTGAAAAATCAGAAATACACTTCTATCACCTTCTCAAGAATAAATATATCATTAAAAAAGACATGTTAGCTTTTTTCAGTGAAAATAAGACCTATCTGAAATCCTCCTCTATTGCCAATATATTTTTAGAAAGCAATATACAAATAGACCACACCTAAAACAATTATTTTATTAAATGTTTCTATAATTTCTTACTAGTGTATCAGTAACCACATTTCTATTTATAAAAGTAATAGGTATTTATACTCAAATTTTCAAAGACACTCTACCCATTGTCTATGTGGCATGTTCATCTATTTGTATGTAAAAAAATATTTCAATATATTATGATATGTATAAAATTTGAACCACTCCCCAATGATATAGTGATTCCACATTTTGAGATTGTGAATAACCAGTGAAAACTGAAGATCATGGGTATAGTTTTTCTTCCTAGGATGAAATAAATCGAATGATCTATAGGACACCACCAATTTCCCAAACATCCAGAATCATCTCAAACCTATACATGAAGTGTCATATAAAACAACATAACCCAACCCTTTTTTATTAGAAAAAAATTCTGGTGTGTGTTAACATAATTCTCATCTCCTCAAAAGATATCTAACAATTATCATTCCACTCAAACATTACAGCCTTACGTGTTAAAAATTTCATCGATGTTGAAAACCTAGAGAAACCTGGAATAAACAACCTTTAGTAGACAAACAAAATGAAGAAGCATCATAACTCAATCAAAATTCAAGGATTCTCTTAGGAAATAACAACATTTACCTTTTCAGTATCCATAGAGAAACCACTCTTAGATATAACATTCCTTAAAAATTCAATTCCAGGATCTAGAACTCATATTTGGAATTTATACTGTATAGATGAGGTTCTATGATAGTTTAAATAATGATATCCAAATGAACCAAATGATCCTATTATGATGTAGTGTAATTCAATATATCACACATCAACAAAACAACAAAAATTTCAAGGAATCGATGAGAGATACAGTTTATCAAATTCATAAACACCATAGGAGCATTATTTAGAATCAATAACATAACTAGAAACTCAAAATGACCATAATGACACATAGGTTCCATCGTAGGTAAATAATCATCTTGGAAACTAATCTTATTGTACCCTAATAGAGGGTCGGTACTTTGAAAACGAAAATCCACTTTATTTCTATTATAAAGATCATCAATCTATAGAATATGATATTTTTTAATAATGGTAACCTAATTTATGTTCTTATACTCCAAAAAATGTCTTAGATTCCCATAATCCTTCTTAAAGAAGATGACATGTGAAGCCCACATTGAGATGGTAAGATGAATAAATTCATTATTCTACTGTTCATTAAGATAGATTTTAAATTATTGTAACTCATTAGGTTCAATTTGATAAGATGGAATAAAAATGTAATCATACAAGGGTGAAGGTGAATATTAAACTCAAAATATCTCTATAGATATAATCTAGAAAAACCATTCAGAAATACCTTGGGGGTAAACACTTACCTTTATAATAATTAAAACACTCAAACAATAGTCAACTACTTCTAGACAATGTATCTTACAACTAGCATGATATTTCCCTAGTAAATGGAACATCATTCCCCTCTTATCCCGATATAAAGTCCCACTCACCCTGAAAAACCTGAGTGACTTAATTAAAAGATAATAAATTTACCCAATGATGATGAAAATATATCTGGTCATTAATAATGTCATTAATATAGTCAAATATGTCAAGATAGATCACATTGATGTTCCATACTGCCTCGAATATGTTTATCAACACTCCATATATGGGAAATGTGAAAGATTGTTTAGAACTCTTTCCTAAAGTTATATAAATATCAAAAAAATACAAAATAAGTTCTAAATGAAAAAGCCAATATGTTAGCTAATTTTTATTATATTAATGAATGAGTAGCAGCTGTATCAAACAATGCTAAAACCATAAAATATGAGATGTGAATTGTACATATAACAATAATTTTTCCTCCTTTGGATTCATTTTTCACATACTTGGTTTCAAAAATACATCTATTCTCAACTAAACCCAGAGATTTCATAGCCTCATGGACACCCCCTTACGATGAGGATATAACTTAACACCCATGGAAACATCTACATGAACATGATAATCCTTATTGAATGTGGATTGTAAAATAATTTCCTAGTATTTCATGTAATAAAAACATTTCAGATAACAAAATCTTCCTAGAATATGGGGAGTTTTGTAAGCCTTCACATAATTATTCTTGGAATTACTTCACAACACACATGAGTTGGAATAAAATTGTTGATTCCCTAATGAATCATCAAAAATTGGTCAAGATGAAAAAAGACCACCCGTGCACTTTTTCTTCTAGCCGAATGATAAAACCTGGTTAACAACTATACCAACTGATGTTCCACCCAAACTATTATTTCTAGACATGTATTTGAAATCCAAGGTTTAATAGTCAACTACCACCACAAATGTTGGAATAATCATGATAATAAATGTCAATAGAATATCATACATCTACAAAACTCAATTCATAGAGCCTTTTGGTACAAATTATTAACAAGATGCAGTTCAAGATGCACTATCTCAAGAATAGGTAGAATACTCTATAATGGTACAACATCCAAGTTACATGGTCATAAACTCTCTGGTCCTCGCTAAATAAAATGACTCAAGGTCAAATAAATAATTCATTATATTTTTAAACATGATTACATCATATATATCACATATATTCATTTAATATATTATTAAAACATTTAGTTTAATGAGAAACAGATAGAAAATCATGTGGGGTTGTGGATGTGGTAGTAAACATAGATGAGTGAGTGATGTTTTCATTTTTAAATAGATGGAATGTTGATGGAAAATTTATATATAATAAACCTAATTACATCTATGTATAGTGAAGATACTTATTTTATCATGTTATAATGGTTATTTTTCATTTGGAGAAGGTTTATGGAGAATAAGAAATTGAAATCATTGATAAGAACATCCACATATACTTCAGGTGTATCCTTTAAATGTCATCATAAAGATTGTAAGGATGGTCTTAAAAAGAAAATAAATTCCAAAATTATGATTTGGATATTGATAAGAGAATTGTTCCATGTTATTAAAGCTATATGGCTTAATAAGGTGTGTATTAGATATGTTATGAGGTTACGGTTTATATTTAATGGGATGGGAACAATAGTAATTTTTTAATAATTTAACACATTATAAACTAAAAAATAAAGGAAATGTGGTTAAAAATTGGATTAATTGAGATAAAATGTTATATAGTATCAAAATAAACGCATTTAAAAATGTTAATAGAAGCTTCTTGTTCATTTTAACACTTATCTCTTTACATTACCCCATGTTTACCCTATTTAACCACAAATGTGTAACAAAATTTTTCAATCATTAAGGGTAAAAAATATAATTCTATGGTTAAAATTTATTCATTAATTAGACATGTATGATAAATTTTTCTATAACCAATTTCACCAGTCCCCATGAATATTTATTATTATTTTAAATCATTTAATTATATATTACAAAAAATAAAATATTATTCTCATCATTTTAGAGTTAATTAATTTCATTTGACTTTGTAGTTACGTAGAAAGCAATGTATTTTTAATAAATACCCATTAAACAAAACTTATACAATACAATTACTAATAAAATATGTTTGACAACATAATTCATCAACAACATATTTATTTTAATGCATTTAATTTTTTTAGAAAAATTTTGTACTTTTTGCACATGTACTATATAGCTGTCACGAAACCATTTAAATTAATTATACCGTCACAAATTTTTTTTAAAAAAATTACAATCATAAATATTGTATATAAATAATTAATATAAACATTTATAATAAAATATAACCACATTTTTTTCACATTAAAAAATTCTATTTTTTTTTTGTTGAAAAATAAATCAATTTTGAATTTTTCTTTATATTAAATAATATATCAGTTATTTCAATGAATAATGGTTTAAAATATCCATTAAAAATCAAGGATTATTATTTTAGAACCCCAAAATTTATATAGATTAAATTAAATTATTAGTGTTATATTATTGTCTTATCCCATTATTTTAATGTTGTTTTACTCGATTTACTCTTACCATGATGATAATATTTATACAAAGAATACTTTTAATAGTGACAAAACATTAAAGGGACCAATTTACCAAATATGTACCACCTAATTCAAAATATGGAATATTTTTTTCATCGTAACATTTCTATAAGTTTAATAAATTATTGTTAATATAATTTCAAAATTACAGGCACTTTATTTAGAAAAGGTTTTTTTAAGACAAAAAATTAACATATGTCATAATCATGAACATTTATAATTAAAATGGAATTAATTATATTGAACTAAATTATATTTATCATATTTCACATTAAAACCATATAAAATATTAATTAACTTACACTAAACAAACTACAATATTTGAGAAATTGGTATTTTTCACTATTCACTACAAAATTAATCAATTAAGAAGAATACCAAAATGTCACCCATAAATAATTTAGATATTATATTTTGAGAAATTATATTAATTTTATAAAATATAAATTCTATAATTGGAATATATTTCTTATAATTTTCCTAAATATAATACAATAAAAACCATTTTAATCATTAAATATATTATCAATAAAACATGGGCACATTTACTAAGAAAAAATCTAAACATTAATATTGGGGAGATACCTTATACATATATATTATATTTCAATTTCCATAATTTATACCAACAAATACAAAAAAAATGTTACAAAATTTATATTTAAATAATAATATAGTATTGTATATCAATTTTGTTCATGCTTGAGGTTGCGTATAAACAATGTTATCAAATAATGGAAATTTATTTTAAGAGAATATATTCTTAAATAGTCTAGTGCTTCATAAAATTAATATGTAAAAGGGATTAATGATACATAAATTCAACACATAAATGAATAGATATATGTATGAAACATTACAATTTTTTTGATTCATTGATTTGAACCCTTCCTTAGATCTAACAAAACTATTCAATAATAAAGGGGGATCTAGTGGAGTGACACCATTAGAGTGTGATGAAGATGAAAATTAAATTTTATGTATATGAGTGAGAATAATTTTGGTATTTTTAGGTTATTTGGGTGTAATTTCATGGAATAATTTATAAACTATTTTGTTTCCACATTAATTTGGTGCCCCACCATAACCATTATTCCCAACTACTACCATTTATTCTCCACCACAATTGTTATTGTTATAATTAGTCAAGAGGAACTTCTTTAGAAACAAATAATTCATTCAAACATAAATATAATATCATCCATTTTTTATTTACCATATTTTACCATATTCTATCTTTTTGACAATATTTTATTATTTTAACAATAAATTTTCAAATTTCTCCCATTAGATAATTTTTACATCCTCATTATGAAATTTAAATTGCATGTATCAAATTTCCATTCCATTAACCTAAATTATTCCTTTAATTTTAGTTTGATACATTCATAAAAAATAAATGGTTAGAGTAAACACCATTTTGATTTCATAATGAATTTTTAATAGAACCCAATATAACCCCATGATATATGACATCTAATAATGGTATTAGAATCTCCATGAATAATATGTGAAATTGTTGTACATTCCAAGATATGTTCATCCAATTATTATTGAGAGGTGATATTTACTTACCTAAACTTCTACCATAGATTTTCCACTCTAAATTAACTTTTGGGGTTTTTTGTCATGGTTATGGGTGAAAACTAGTGATTCAACCTACTTTACATGCCTGAATAAATGAACTTCAAGTGTATCGTTAGTACCGGATTATGATATGGTTCCTTATTTAAGATATAATTAAATTTCATCATTTCCATTATTATAGATTGATCATAATGTTAAATTCTAAATTACTTTACAACCAATGATCATAATACCCAATGAACATCCTGACCGAAAAATGTATTTCCCAATGGTTGTAATGACTATCAGTCCTATTACCCATTGATATGTTATAACTAATGATCATATTAGTCCTTATATATACACTGAAATATAAATCCCCTCATATAATTATCTATTTTATATCATAGGGTAAATTATAATATTTATTATATTCATCTAAATAACTTTTTATCTCATAGTCATTATATTATTCTTCAATTATGATCAACTTGAGTAAAAAATTATTATGTTTCCTCATATTATTATATGGTTTTTGGTACTGGGATTTACATAATTTTTAAATTTAATTAATTTTTTTCTCAGTGTGTGTTATTATATTATAATGAAATATTAAATTTTCAATTATCAAAAACTCTTGTAATTAGCAATTAATTATTTTATATATAATCTTTTTTATTAAAATTACATATAATTTTAAATTACCAAATATACATAGATAATCATTTTCCCCATTTTCTAAAAATTAGAAACATGAAATGGTCATCCCACTTACTCTAGAAAAAATGACATAAAATTACATGATTCCAATACTCTAGAATATCATATATCCCCTACCATTGGAATCCCTATCATTTTGACATGATTCCACTATTATTTTGTGAAATAATCACGAGATATCTATATAAAACATCCCAAATTAAATGAAGATTATTTGGATAAAATATTAGGAGAAAAGGGCATTACATTTTAATAATGAGTAATGTAATAATAATAATCATTAAAAAACATAACTAAAATAATTGAATAGAATATATAAGAATAAAGGCCTAGTATCCTGTATCTCATATAGATATTGGGCCCAAAACATGAATGGTTAAATAAAATAATCCCCAATAATCATAAATATTTAATCACCAACTAAATAGATTTTTTGAAGATATATAATGTAATATAACCTCTAATAACAATCCATTAGTTTAACTAGGTCAACATTGACCCCCATTATACACTTGGTGGGGTGACAAGATATCATACATAAGAAACTGGAAACCTAATAGCTTTCCCCCATACAATCATTATCATATTTTTATAACCACCATGGATAAATAATTTACAATATTATAAAAATTTCATTCAAACCCTCTTCTTCAATATTGTTTTTTCATAAATCAATATATTAAAAATAAAAAATATTTTAAAAATCTAATCCTTCGATCCATATTATTAATTTTAATATTAAAAATATTATATTTCCAATTCTTTAATCCCATATTGATATAGGTCATAAAAATTTTTATGATCAATTAAATCGAAATGACTATAAACCATAAAAGGACTCTGATTCCACTTCATTTTATTAATTCCTCAATGAATAAGTTTGTGCACTCTAGAAACCCAATCAAGTGGAATAACATATTCCCTAAAATTAGATTAACTATTCATATACAATAATTAATCGTATTCTATTTGCGAAATGTGCCACCATTTTTACTCTAAATCCATAATTTCATATATAAAATTGAGGTTAACACCTTAAAAATATTTAATTACAATAATATTTAATTATCTTATTAAATAGAATAATAGATTTTTCTTACTAACCGTAACGTCATAACATCTTCTATATCATTAAAATATTTTGATTATCATCATGAAAATGATACCTCATTTTTTATTTTAATACCTGATAAACTGTTTAATCATGATATTTCATATTCATTCTCTCTTAAAAAGAATTGATATGATCCCATTTTAAAAAATTTGTTATCTATTCAGAAAATTCCACACCACATTAACTACATGAGATAATAATGTTACCTAACCCTTAAAATTGTTTCCATGTATATGGAATTATAAAGGAACTATATATGACATTTCTAACTACCACCGTTTAATGATAAATGAAACCAAATTTTCTATTGGATAATGTTAACCAAAAATGTCAACTAAGACACTTTCAAAAACCCACTTAACACAAGAAATGTAAATTGGGAATCTAATATGATGATACATACTAAAGGGTTGTCCTTCATTCTATAAAAAAATATAACTAATGTTATTAATAAAATATAACACCACCCTTATTCAAATATAAATAAATTTTTAATGACCATTAATATGTGAAATTCTCAAATATTTTATGAATCCATAGTTTTCCATTAAAACTGGCATATATTAATTGATTATGAGAACTCATATTGAACACCACATCCCTATGATATAAATATTTTTTATATGTCAGTGTCAATATATTTTATATTTAAATTTTTATAAAAAATTCCAGTTGAATTACCAATGTACATGTATAATTACTTAGTAAATGAACTTTTCATGAATTACTCCCCATATTTATTCCTAATATAGAACTGAATACATAACTCATAATAATTTTAAATCTCTCACAAAATTACCCTAAATTTTTATTAAATTTATCTTGAGGGAGATTATATATGTTGAGAAAAACAAAAGTATTATTCAAACCATATTGTATTCATTTTCATTATTTATTGATCACTAACTTTCATAGTTTTTGTTATGACCTAAGTGTTTCTTCTCAATACCTATACTCATTTTTTTGAATTAACCAATCAAAGCCCATAATGAATTATCCTCAAACAATTCTACATTAAATCAAAAAATAATAATTCTAATTATTTCCAAAATACCATTTCTTATGACACACATAAAATATTATTTAAAAGAATACTATGCCTAATATAATTCATAACACACAACACTGAGCTTTAAGAATGTAATATTGTTTAATAAAGGTAATATTATATAAATATGTACTTTAAAACATAGCTATTAAATTTGAAAGTATAATTTGTAATAGAAACATTATATAAAAAATTAATAATGTTTTTAATTAATTAATATGTATTTATTAATCGTTAATATTTTGATACTCAATTATTAGTAATGTATATTTATTCCTGAAAAATATTTTTTCTTCAAAAATAGATTTTATTCTATATGGTCCATAATCATTATAAGTAATTTATAAAAAAATTTACAAATTTAATATTTGAAAATTAATATATTTTGTTAAATTATAAATTCAATATTATTTTATAGTGAAATTTTGTGATTTTTTTAATGTATTTATTTTTGAGTGAATATTGAAAATTATAATTTTTTTAAAACTAACATTTCTTTGTATTATATTAATGTATTTGAAATTCACATTATATTTTATGTTCTTTAATAAATTATATTAATTATTAATTTTTATTAAATAATATAATTAATTACATTGGAATAGATATTTATTATTGAATTTGGTATGATTTTTTTGTATTAAATGCATATTTTAAAAAAATATTATTGACAAATTTTTTTATTTTATTAATAAATTAAATTAATCTCAATTTATTTGTGCTAAATAAAAAATTTATAGATTATATATTATATATAATAATTAAAAATTCATTTTATGATTTTTTCAAGTAATAAAATGTATGCATATTAAATTTTATAGTTAAAATGTCATTTTTTCAAAAAAGTAGTTTCTATTGTATTTTGCATGATTATTCAAAAATAAATTTATGAAAATATAGAATTTGACTATGGTGAAATAAATTACATATTTTGAATCATCATTATTTGAATAATTATATATGGTCAACCAATTTTTTAGACATAATTATTATTATGAATTGTAAAATATTGTTACCGCAGTTAAGGTTGATATTGTTTTTCCAGGGGTTAATCTAAAAGATAAGCTGGAAAATTACATATAAAAAGAATAAATATTGCTTATTTTAGATATTTCATCATTATATAATATTATATTCAAATAATTCTCCATTTTCACACCTTCCCTTTCATGTGGCATTACATTATGGAAATATTTTATGTAATTCTATGTTTTCGTGGCCTATCGATTATGAATGGGAACCTCTTCTACTGCCTTATTAACACATATATTTCTTCACATCTCAGATAATCACAACAAGAATAACTTCATATATTCCTTCCCTTCATCAAATATCATAAAATATTTTTATGTGACAGATCATTAACGATTTTAGGTTTAATCCAAAGGATGTCTCTTAAGGAAATGGTATAAATTTTAACTAAGCATTTCCATTTTACTTCACCATGCACCATCAATAATCATATTTTATGGATTACAAAAAGATATATTTTGTATCCTAAATATAAATAGGTGACATTATTATGATTTATCAACCATTTCCCAGCTTTTATTCATTAAATGGGAAAAAAGAGTAGAGCTCACATGTACGTGTGTCCTACCACCTCCACATAGCACTATGAATAATTTTCCATAACCAACATTAAATGTTGATTATTAAAATGGATTATATATATATATATATATATAATTTTATGATATAAATTTTCTCCTTTAATTAAAATATCTTGTATACATGCTTACCATTACAGACGTCGGAAAATAATAAAGTTTCTCATGTTTAGAGGAGGATTAAAACATCAATGAAGTGGTATGGTTACCTTTTCTTATTATTCATAAAAACAATTATTAAGATTTATTTAACTAATATATATCAAAATTATGATATATTAATGATTTTTAGGGATAATTATAATTTTCCATCTTTCCTATTCTTTAATAAAAAAGTGAAAGCATCATTCCAGTGTACTTATGGACAATCATATCACCGAAATGATGTATTTTATTTATCATCCCATATTTATATGAATGGTGTTAAATGATTATATAATGATTAAATATGATACATATCAAATGATTAATATTCTAGATTAATTGTAACCATGGTAAATTGAAAGGTCCATAACTTTAAAACAAAAAACAACCATAAAAATAAAACAATTTTCACAAAGAAATGAGAATTTGAATGAATAATTTTTAATAAACTAATGTTGTTAGATTATAAGTGGATCATATATGATATTATAAGTTTGTAAATGATTTAGTATTAAATTATAAAAAAGGTAATTTTATTATTCAGTATAATAGTGGGATTATTAATCAGTTTGGTCATAAGGTAATGGTTATTATTCTAAATATTGTTTCATTGATACCTTTTTGATATTATATAAATATTTATCTTTTTCAGGTTTAACTACATCCCATTTTAAATTTAATATCATTTATACCTCTTAACCTATTGTATTTAAATTTATATTTTTTTCATCAAAGGTGTGTTGAACTGAATATGAATTAAGTGTTAAGGGATTACAAACAAATATTCTCTTCTTTGGGGTATGTGTTATTTTGACAACTATCTTAATTTAGGAGGTGTATCTTTTTCCAAAATGATATATTATATATTTAATATTATTCATTTTATAATATTTAAGGTTTCATTTTATTGTATTTTATTCATTGTAATTGTGACTAAAATGTTTCCAAATCAATAAGGGTTTTACATTATAATTGCACATTTTATCAGGCTTTTCTATATAAGAATTTTTTATAATAATATTATACGATATATCTCTCACAAATTACTTGAATTTTGATCAACAATGTATATTAAAAGATATTAATTTTTTTATTCACCTCAATAAATAATCAAACATATTATAGAATTGTTATATTGGAAACTAATATTGAATTTTATTCGTTCCAGAAAAGTTTTATTCTATATCCATACTTTATTTAAAAAAATTTTATGAATATTTTTTACTCGTATTCGATTAATTATTCATTTTATTTTTTCCAAATATATATTTTCTAAAAAAAGTTTTAATAAGGAATTTCCATTTCATTTTCCAAATTAAGATTTTTTAAAAGGATTAAAAAAAATTGTTTTAACGTATATTTCATGATCATAATTTCCAGTAATTATGAATAGTATTTGACAAGAATATCAAATAATAATTTCCCATGATTAAATTCATGAATTTGTTTTTCTAATTATTCTAAATATTCGTATAATATATGTTTTTGAATTCTAAAAAAAGTGTATTTCCATCAATAAAACAATTTAGTGATCACATTCCCAAAAGGGTACATTATTTGTCATGCCAATCTCAGCTAATGAACATAATAGGTTGTCTCATGCCTAAGTATGTTATGAGCATGGTTAACTAATATATAAAATCTGATGAATGTCATTATAGGAATCAATAAAATTTCATTTTTTTTATATTATACCACTGAATATGCATATATTTATAACAGACTTTATGACCATTTTATGCTAAAAAATCTAATTTTATTTTATTTTTTTATGATTCATGTATTATATAATTCATGTATTATACCATAATATATGAATAAAATATATGATTATCTTTAATGATTTTAAAATGTGATGTTTATCTTATCATAGCATTATGCTACTAATTTGAATACATGTGATTATTGATTAATATTTCTCTTATTTTTGATTATTAATCCTTTAACATCCCATTACCAAACTGATAGGTGCCCCTTTAACCATGTCATAGTTTTCCCATTTCATTGACTAGGTTAGGTTGATTTTATATTTGGTCAATTCCTAAAATGGTATAGTCTGACAGTTTTTGGAGTTTCAACTATAAAAAGTGTGTTTTTGTAAAATTCTAGGATATTACATGTTATGTAACTGATGCTAGTGCATGCAATGAAGCGTGGTTCATGATGTGATGTTTACAAAACCCTAATTCCATGTACATAACATAAAGTATTTTCAGTTTGGTTTCTAATTCCTAATGATGAGGTTTTTTACCATTATGATTCTCATGAGTTTCAGTACATGAATAGGGGTTACATTCCATGTAATACCCCAATATTAAAAGGGTGTTTTAAATTCGAAATGTCTTTTCAATTATGGAAATTAACACTTTTATGGCATGTAACAGGATTACACACTGTGTAAAACCCCAATAATAGCTATAAAGGGAGGCAATGAATTTTAATTTATTCATTTTCTCTTATTTGATTCTCATTCTCTAAGTCCAAGGCCTTCCCCATGTGATTGTAGGGTATTTAAACTCTTATGAATCCATTCGTTTGGAATTGGATCGTTATTACATTATTGGGTGACATTAAGGTAAGAATTTTTCATCATTCTTCGTCTATTACTCATTCTCCTATTTTGGTATTTCAATGGATCATCCTAATGTTGATGGATCTATCCTCTTTAATGTTTGATCTTTTTTCTAGGTTGAGTTTTGATATATTCTATGCCTTCATTCTCATTGAAAGGTGCCTCTCTAAGGGTTTCTGTTAAAAAAAGAGGTACGTGGTTCTGTCCTTAATAGCCATGTTTACTATTCTTAAATAGTTTGGTTCATTTCAGTTATTGATTTAAAATTAAATTTTCATTCATATTTCAATAAATTTAATAAAAACATGATTCCAATGATTCATTATATTTGAAATAATTTTGGAATTGATATTTGGAGAACACCCAATTCCACTGAATTGGGGTGTGTTTATGGAAATTGGTTGATTTTAATTGTTGAATATAAATTTCATATTTGATGGAAGTTTTTTCAATTTAAATTTTAGAATTTAAATTTTGGATTTGATAGAAACGTGTTCAATGAAATTGTTGAATATAATTGTTGAAAAAACTATGAAAATGATGGAATTGGTTTTGAATGGATTTTAAACTTTTTAAAATGGCATAAAATGATCTGATAGAAACCCAGTGGTTTTATATTTTGAAAACTCCATGTTATATTTATTAAAACCCATTATGGGTTTAAAATAAAAAAATCGGAATTTTGAAATTGAATAGTGGCACTAAAATGTATCTTATGAGGTCATAAAATTAATTTCTCATAATGTAAGACTGCATGACAACTTTAGGTAGTTTATGAGTTATTTGGACACATTATACATTATTACAACATTCTATAACATACATGTGGCATGAAACATCACTGATGGGAGGATAAAGATTCACCTATGGACAGTGTCATGGGGATGTAAGAATACAAATATTTTTTGTGAGCACTTAGAGATTGAAGAGTCCTATAGCTAGATAATACATTTAAACCTACATGGAATATGACCATGATTCTATATTTCCTATTTATATTATATATATAAATATATTCTAGTGTTTTCAAATTGCTTTACATGACTTTTAGAGGTTCACATAAACATTTTTATATAAATATTTTATTTAATCTATTGATTGAAATATTCCATATCTTATAAATCAAAATCCTATGATTTAAAAGTACATTCAATCATTTTGAAAATTTATAAATTGTTTTGATTAAATATTCTTTTGGAATTTCCAATCCTATTACATAGAAAATTGAAATATTTTCTTTCGATAATCTATATTTTTCAT
Source organism: Viscum album (assembly GCA_963277665.1). Taxonomy (NCBI): domain Eukaryota; kingdom Viridiplantae; phylum Streptophyta; class Magnoliopsida; order Santalales; family Viscaceae; genus Viscum; species Viscum album. The sequence goes on from OY728138.1 coordinate 1,972,366,170, forward strand.
CTATTAGGGAATATTTTGTGGAAGTCTACTGGGATTTGGCTCACGCCGTACTTTTCTTTGGGTGTCTATAGGATTTATTATTTAAGGTTCAAACAATGAGAATGGATCTCTTGGGGGTGGATCTAGCTATTGAGATTGGGGCATTGTGAGTTGTGTTCTTAGGGACCTTGGGTCTATTTTACCTGATTTGCGTACTTTGTTTCTTGTGTTTTTTGGGAAACTCATACCATGTGGAATTCACAAACATTACTCTCAGTGGGGTTACTTTGATATGAATATTGAATTTTTTTTATTTTTATTCCAAAATTTTAGTTGAAATAATCACTCCCACATATATGTTGTATGATGCTAGATGCTTGTCTCTAACCCATGGGGATCAAGAAAACCCTTCAATCGCTTTCAGGGCCAGCACTGTTATCGAGTTACCTGGATACCTAGGCTAGTTCATGACAAAGTGGTATCAGGGGAGGCTGTTGAACTTTTGTATTGAATTAAGTATGATTTTTTGATATCTTGTCTTAAAATATGTTTTAGTCTGATCAAGTTTTAGGATAGCTCCCACTATAGTAATGCTTATGTTCCTATGGTTGGTTTGGTAGGGATGACTTATATATTTTTTATAATACATTTCCTATTCATATTTTTATAGAGTGAAATCTAAATATGGTTATTCCACATGTTGTGAATAATTTTCCTTGTTTCTAAGTTTGAGTGTGAATCTAATTTTATTAATGTTTTCTATAGATGTTCTATATCATCATGCCCCCAAGAAGAAGAAAAAACTAGATCCAAGAGGATGTTGCTACTAAATCGTAGAGATTGAATCCTCTAGTTGACCCAAATTTAGTTGAGGTTATTGTGTGCACTATCCAAGATCTAGGACTTTAACCACCTCCATCACCCATTCATTCTCTAACTCTGGATCCTTAGAGAGATGTTCATCAGTATGATTCAAAATATTTTCTTCATCAAAAGACTCTAGTTTTCAATGGATAAACCGATCCCCAACATATTGAGGAATTTTTGGGCATGAGTGAAAAAATGTTTAAGTTATTGGAAACACCAGACGTCTTCAAGGTAAAGTTTCCCACCATCATGAGGGAGGGACTAAGAAAGAGATGGATGGTCACAATGGGGAAGAAAAAGAAACAAGAGGGATTAAAGTGGAAAGACTTCAGGTGAATTTTCACTAAGCAATTCTATGTATAGTGAATAAAATTGGATAATCCTCAAGAGTGTTTCAAGATTGAGTAGGCCAAGATAATCGTAACTGAGTATTCAAATCATTTTTCTAGGTGGGGGTACTTTTCTATTGAGATTGAATCAAATTTGAGAATGAAATCTCAATGGATTGATATAGTAGTTCGATCAGATATCTGTGTTGAGTCAATAAGGTTTTCCTTATGACTTTTACATTACTTCTTGTTTTGAAAATCACAAACACCTTATCTTTAAGGAAAATCGCTTTTATAAGGAAAATCTCTTTTATAAGGAAAATTATTCTTATCATATTTTCATTATCTATATCCATATTTTTTATTAACTATAAGAATCAGATTCATTTCTATATTCACGGAATCGTTTGAAACTTTGATATGAAGCATTCTGTTTTAGGCTCCGAATTTTGGATGAGAACAGTAATGAAGTTTCACTCCGAATTCTAGATTAGAACTATAATGAAGTTTCACTCCGAATTCTGGATGAGAACTATAATGAAGTTTCATTCCAAATTCCAGATACGAACACTGATAAAATTCTACTCCGAATTCTGGATACGAACTCTGATAACGTTCTACTCTGAATTCTGGATATGAATTCTCATGAAGTTCAACATCGAGATCTAATGATGAATCCTGATTAAAAATTCTCATTACGAATTCTGATTAAGAATTCTCATTCTGAATTCTCATTCCAAATTCACTTATTAAATAGAATATGATCATCTTTTCTTTATACACTCTGAATTTATTTAGACTCCGAATATTATTGGTTAGACTCCGAACTTTCATTTTTCTTACACTTCTATAATTTGTCTACTATTTGACATTTTGTTTACACTATGAACTTTCACTCCGAACTTTTGAGTTAGACTTAAAATTATGTCATACATTCTGTTACACTTGTTTTGTTATAAAATGATGTCGTCTATTCCATTATAAACTAACCGTTGGTAAAGTGACACGTGTACATGTCCCTCTGATTTTTAAGGAAGATATGACAGTTGGAAAGGAGGTCAACCGAGCCTATAAATAGGAGCTCATTTGAAATAGATCAAAAAACAATGAAGTTGGATCAATCTAGAGACCACACGCTACTAAGTTTTTTCTTCGTGCAACTCTGAATGTTGGTGATTACATTCGAGGACTTCCGAGGAAAGGAAGACAGAGGTGCTGACTACCTTGAAGTTCGAGGGATTCCTTGCTGAGGAAGACAGAGGTTTCCAACTACCTTGAAGTTGAGGCCTTGTTGGGATAACAAGACAGAGATTCTGATCTTCATATTGAGGGCTTACCCTGGTGTGGATAAGACAGACTTGCTTGAAAGTATAAATTAAGGGACCTTTATCCAAGGTTGTTGGATACCCTTCTCTTTGGGTTAAAAGAATTATATCTTGTTATTTGTAGTTTTACTATTTGTTTATTTCCGCTGCATATTTTATTGTAAGGAAAGTATAACTTTCTTATACTTCCTTACTTTTACTTTGATAAATTTAGATTCTATATGCTTTAAGGTAGAATCTCATATTGTGATCTTTATTTAAGTTTCAGTTTCCAGATCGATATTTCTAGAACCTACTTTCGGAATCTCTTTCCAGTTTTAATCAAGTACATAGAACTTGAAGTTTATAACTTCATTCCTTATTCCATGTTTTCAATTGGTGTTAGAGGTGTTGTGAATTTTCTTAGTTTAAATTTTTTAAACTTATATCTTTCCTTTGATTAAGGAAATTTTTAAAGTATACAATTCACCCCCCTCTTGTATATTGAGCATCTACATCATAATTTCGATCCTATAATTGGTATCAGAGGTTGGAAACCTTATACTCTATACCAATCCTACAATTGGTATCAGAGAAGGTCTCAGAAATACTTATACTCACATATAATTTTTTCTTTCTCACTTTGTCATTCCGAACTTTATCAATCCAAACTTTTTCATTCCGAATTTTGTCATTCCAAACTTTGTGATTATGAGCTTTTTCTTCTAACAAGTTTGTGTGCCGAAGGTTATTTTATGTATGGCAGGAATTAATGTAGGTTCCATTGATAATCTAAATCCTACAAGACCACTAATCTTTGATGGTAATGACTATGAGTATTGGAGAGATCGAATGAAGACTTTTGTTATCAATACTGGAGTGGATAACTTTGTTATACTTACTAGAGATTATAAAATTCCTGATAAGGAAGTTAGAACTTTCACTAACCAGGAAAAGAAAGAGTATCAACTCAATTATAAGGTACACAATACTTTACTTTGTTCAATGACTAGAAATATATATAGCCAAATTTCTTCTTGTGAAGAAGCTAATTGTATCTGGAAGTAGTTAAAGGTTACACACTTTGGAACATCTAAAGTGATTGAGACTAGGAGAGCTATGCTTAGAGCTGAATACCATGGCTTCAATTTTCCTTATGGTGAACCAATTTGAAAAGTTAAACAGAGTTTTATGACTATAGTCAACAGTTTACAGTCTATGGGAGAAAAAGGTTTAGATGATGAAGCAGTTGTAGATAAGATAATTGATATCATTCCCAATGAGTGGGAATCAAAAAGAACTTCTATAGATGAGAACAGGAAGGTCACTCAAATTTCTCTTGATGAGTTATTTGGAACTCTTCTCCAACATGAAACCAGAATGAAGAGAGATGCTGAAAACATCAAAAAGAAGAATGGGAATGGTACTGTTGATTTTACAACAACATCAAATCATATGAAAGCTAAGACTCCTAAGAGAGTAACCAGATCCAAGTCTAAGAAGATGGTTGTTCAATTAGATTCTAGAGAATTTGAAATCTCAGAAAATGAGTTAGAAAATCTTGCTCGAAGGATGAACAAGATAGATGGCCAGAGAAATTTCCAATCCAAGTATATGAAAAAGGAAAGGAAAGAAAGGAAAGATGGAGAAGTTATTTGTTACGAATGCAAGAGAGCTGGACATATTAGACTGGATTTCCCTTTGCTCAAAATGAACGAATGGAAATAAAGGCATTCAGACAAGAACAAAAAGAAGTATTATAAAGCCATAGATAAGAAAGTTCTGAAATCTAGTGACACCTGGAGTGCCAGTGGTGGTGACTCTTCAGAAGAATCTTTAGATTATGAATCTTCAGGACAGAAGAATCTTGGTCTTATAGCCAGATTACCTATTGACAATCATTGATTTATGGCTAAGGTACGAAATGATGAATCAATGACCAATGTATCTTTAAATTCTAATGATAGTAAGTATTATAACTCTTCTGATGAAGAAAATATTTCACCTACCTATGAAGAAGTTTCTAGGTTTGCTAAACTTCTTGAGATTGAGAACTCTAAACTCAATAAGAAACTTGATAAAGAAAACTCTATGAATTCTATTCTTATGAAAGAAATATCAGATCTTTCTAAAAATATTGATAGAAAAAATGCTGATTTTGAATGTATTTCAAAAAATCTCAAGGAAGTAAGTTACTAGAAGAACAAACTTTCTAAAGAGTTAGAAAAAGAAATTTCTAAGAAAATTGTTTTTGAGCCTAGCTCTAGTTCTAAACCTAATGATTTTGAATATAAAAACTTGGTTATCAAACTCAAGTCCGAAATCTTTTCCTTAAAGAAGTGTTTATCGAACTTTACCCATGGTAAGAAGAATTTTGATAAAAATTATTCCCAAATACGACCTTTAAGAAATAAATCCGTATTTGGTTATACCCATGAAAAACAAATTTTTAGTAACAAATATTTTGTTCCTCAAAGTGCCCCATTTTGTACCAAGTGTCAATGTGGTGGTCAGTGGGCAAGGAATTGTTCCTTAAACAAAACCCAATCTCTAGGATTTCATAAATCTTATTTCTCTAAGAAGATGCGGGTTCCTAAAATTTTGTTGTCTGGAAATCTCAGATCCAAAAAAGTTTGGATTCTGAAAGTCTAATTTTCTTCTTAATTTCAGGAAAATAAAGAGAGTACCAACAGCAACACATGGTACATGGATAGTGGATGTTCCCGACACATGACTGGTAACAAAACCTATTTTAAAAAGATTATCAAAATGAAAGGAGGAAAGGTACCTTTCAGAGACAATGATAAGGGATAAATCGTTGGTATAGGTAACATTGTTCTTCTAGGTAAAACCTTGATTTAAAATGTTCTTTTTGTTAAGGGTCTTAAGCAAAACCTCATTAGCATAAGTCATTTATGTGATGAAGGATATCTTGTGAATTTTAGTAATGATAAGTTCTTAGTTCACAATTTCAAGGAAGAATTTATTCTCTTAGCCAATAGGCAGGAGAATGTTTAAACCTTAAATTTAGAAGACCTTAGGTGCCAAGATTTTCCTTGCCTATGTGCAATGGAAGATCATTCCTGGTTATGGCATAGAAGACTAGGTCACTGTAGCCTTAGAAACTTATGCAAACTCTCTAAGAATAAACTAGTTAAGGATCTACCGAAGCTTAGATTTTATTCTTCTAAAGTTTTTTATCCCTATCAATATGGAAAGCAACATAAATATAATTTTAAATCAATCGGTGAAGTCTCAACAACTGATGCATTAAAGTTAGTGCACATGGATCTTTTTGGTCCAACAAAAACTGGAAGTATTGGAGGCAAATACTATGTATTTTTTCTAGTTGATGATTACACTAGATTTACTTGGGTCTATTTTCTAGCAAAGAAGTTTGAAGCTTTTTCTTATTTCAAAAATTTTAGAGCTCAAGTCAAAAATGAGAAAAACCTTCCATTGAAAACTGTTTATAGTGATCATGGAGGAGAATTTTAAAATTCTGATTTTGAAACTTTTTGTAGTAGAAAAGGTATTACTCACAATTTTCAGCACCTAGAACTCCTCAAAAGAATGGTGTAGTTGAAAGAAGAAATAGAATTCTTCAAAAGATAACTAGAACCATGTTGAGTGAATATTCTATAGCTAGACATTTCTGGGCTGAAGCTGTAAGTACTGCTTGTTATACTATAAATCGAGTTTTGATTAGACCCTTTCTTAATAAAACACCTTATGAGTTATGGAATGGTAGAAAACCAAGACTATCCTACTTCAAGGTTTTTGGTTGCAAAGTATTGATTTTGAATACTAAAGATAACCTACATAAATTCGCACCAAAATCAGATGAAGTAATCTTCTTAGGTTATTCCACAAATTCTAAGGCTTATAGAGTTTTTAATAAAAATACTTGTACTGTTTAAGAAACAGTGCATGTAAAATTTGATGAGTCTAATCCTTTTGTTTTAAAACCATCCCAATCCTCATCCTCAGATGTGTTTTCAAAAACTAATTGTCAACCTTTGATAGAAGAACCTTCTGATAAGGATAATATTCAAGAAGATACTTCTGAAACATTTACCCCAGAAGATTTTCTACCCTATGTTGATGAACAGGATTTTCAAAATTCAAATCAAGTATTTCTTAAGAATCATCCCAGTGATAGTATCATTGGTGATGTAAATCAACCTGTAAGAACTAGAAGTTCCTTAAGAAATGAAGTAGAACATCTAGCATTTCTTTCCCAGTTAGAACCAAAATGCACTGATGAAGCTTTAGGTGATGATGATTGGATCAAATCTTTGCAAGATGAACTAAATGAATTTTAAAGGAACAAAGTCTGGGTCTTGGTTGAAATATCTAAGGATACTTCTGTTATTGGAGTAAAGTGGGTCTTCAGGGACAAATGTGATGAAAATGGAGTCATAGTAAGAAATAAATCTAGACTTGTTGCTAAAGTATATAATCATCAAGAGGGAATAGACTATGAGTAAACCTATTCTCCAGTAGCTAGACTTCAATCTATCTATATTCTACTTTCCTTTGTAGCATTCTTTAATTTTAAACTTTTTCAAATGTATGTGAAATGTGCTTTTCTTAACGGTTATGTCCAAGAGGAAGTTTTTTTGAACAAACTCCTGGATTTGAAGATAAAAAACATCCTGATCATGTTTTTAGACTTACCAAAGCTTTGTATGGTCTTAAACAAGCCCCACGAGCATGGTTTGATAGACTCACTGGATTTTTTCTTCAAAATAACTATGTTAAGGGAAATGCAGATCCAACCCTTTTTATAAATAATGATAAGAAAAATGTTTTGATTGTTCAAATTTATGTTGATGACATCATATTTGGTTCAACTCAACAATCTTGAACCGACTCTTTTGCAAGTCTAATGAAATATGAGTTTCAAATGAGTGTGATGGGTGAGTTAAATTTTTTCCATGGTTTTCAAATTTCTCAAAAACTAGAAGGAACCGACATATCTCAACATAAGTATATGAAAGATCTTCTAAAAAAGAATGGTTATGACAACACTAAGAGTATAAGTACTCCCATTGGTACCTCAAACTCTTTAGATCTTGATGAAACTCGGAAACCAGTAGATCAAACATCTTTTAGAGGTATGATAGGAAGTTTACTTTACTTAACATCTAGTCGACCAGACTTAATGTTCTTAGTATGCTTATGTGCAAGATATGAATCCAATCCTAAGGAATATCACTTAAAGGCAGTAAAAAGATTTTTTCGCTACCTTAAGGGAACCATGGATCTAGGATTATTTTATACTTCTGGAAATGATTTTGTTCTAAAAATATTTTCTGATGCTGACTTTGGTGGATGTATAATGGATAGAAAAAGTACATCCGAAACTTTTCATTTCTTAGGAGATTCACTAGTTTATTGGTCTTGCAATAAGCAACATTTTGTATCTCTTTCTACTACTGAAGCCGAATATATAGCAGCCGGAAGTTGTTGTGCTCAAGTGATGTGGATGCAACACACACTCACAGACTATGGCTTGAGTTTTACTAAAACTCAAATTCTGTGTGATAACACAAGTGCCATTTCCCTAAGTAAGAACCCTGCATATCATTCTCGTGCAAAACACATAGATATTAGGCATCACTTTCTTAGGGATCACAAAAAAAAAGAGAGATCATTCTTTAGTTTATCAGAATGCAAGATCAAATTGCTGATATTTTCACAAAATCTTTGCCTTCTGATAGATTTGAATCTATTAAACAAAAGTTAGGAATGATAAACGTTAGGTAATCATTCTTCATTAACTTCTTGTTGAACAATTCTCCTAACAGTGATAAACTCCTTTTCACAGGAGAAGTACATTTGATTGTTAGAGTAACTAATTTTTTTTTTCAAAGTTAGTGTTTCAAACTTTTCAGAACTAAATTTACAGAATGGGAATTTCCATAACTGAAATTTTCCAAAATGGATATGTTCGTATAGAAGACTTCTGGAATGGAAATTTTCGTATTGAAAACTTCCAGAATGGAAAATTTCGTACTGGTGTTTCCGTAACGAGATTTTCATACCGAGACTTTCATAATGAGCTTTTTGTTTTCAAACTTTTGTAATGAAATTTACATGTTGAAAATATTGTAATGATTTTTTGTTTTCTTTGTTGAGTTTTTCGTAGTGAATTTTGTGAACTATTTTTTTCGTAATAATGATTTTTCATAGTAATTTTTTTAAAAATAATGTTACCCATTACGAATAATCCTCCTAAGCCAATCCAAAAGGTATGATTTCCTTACTCATGTTTTCGTAATCATATTTTACTAGCTGGTATTTTCTTATATTTTGTTGTTTTCGGACTATATTTTTCTTAAATCCTTGTTTTAATAAAAACCTCAAAAGGTCAGATTCAAGTTTTCTTGAGAATTGATTTTCAACCATCAGATCAGATCAAAGTTTTTTCAACCGTTAGATGGATTTTTGAAGACCAACGGTCAAATTCATTGCCTATATAAAGGGGACCCCAAATGCTCATCCCACATCGGTTTTTCAAGCTCCAACATCTCGAAGCTCTGCCTCTCTATTTTAAGGCCGTTCCGATCTTCAGCAATCTCCATTCCGAACTTCTCAGAAGTCTTCAGATCCGAATGTATGTGGAAGTAGCTTGTCAAGACATGTCAACCACTAAGCCAGTTTCAAAGTGGTTAGTATATAGAGAAAGGTTGGTTCATCCTGATTTTTTCAGCAAATATGATTCTCTTATATCCAAGAACATAAAACTTAACGGATGGGAAGATGTTGCTATGTCTAAGCTTGGGAATCAAGATGATGTATTTTCATAATTTCTTTTTGAGTTCTATGAGGCAGTTTCCTTCTTTAAGGAAAATAATAGGGATAAATTTTCGTTTAAGTCTTATAGAAAGACTTATAAGCTTTCTTATGTCAAGGCGACTAGAATGGTAGGGCTGACCTATGAAGGAGAAGCCGAGTTCATCTATCATTTTTTTCCAGATTCAAAAGGAAGTTTCAACAAGGAAAAGGCTTTGGAGACTCTCGGACTATCAGATGACAAGGCTCCGAAGATTGCTACTATGTCTACAAATTTTCAGATTCTAGAATTATGGGTACAAGGCCTTATTATACCGAGAAAGGGTGACAAAGAAAGTTTGAAGAAAAGAGAGATCTATATTCTAGATTTTCTAATAAATATGAGGAAGTTTAATCTGATGAAACACATTCTTATTACCATTGAGAATGTTAAGAAAGGGAATCTGAGAGCTCAGATCATAATGTATCCAGCAATCTTCTCGAAGTTAATAGTTCAGTGCCTTGAGTCTTTCAAGGAGGCTTGCAAGTCTAAGCCAATAGTTTGCAAAATTATGTTGGTGAGTGATGGTACCCTCAAAAGGATGGATGTTGCCTTCGACAAAAAGGCTGGTCAGTTCGTTGATTTACCAGCTCAAGAAGAAGTGGTTCCGAAAGTTGGTGAACCTGATTCTTCTAAGCCAGTAAAGAAGAGAAAGTTGAAAGAAGTTGAAGTTGAAGCAGATAATCCCAAATCTAAGGAAGTTCATTCCAATCCTCCAAAAGCGAAGAAAAATAATTCTTACCCTGATGAGGTAGTTGCTAAGTAGAGGGAAATCAAAGAGAAGAGAGTGCAAGGGGAGCCTCAATTTGGCTTGGACCCTGCGGAGGATAAGGCCTTAAATGAAAAAACAACAGATGAGATAGAAAAACAAGTGAAGGAAAAGAAGCTTAAGAAGAAGATGTCTGAAGCTGAGGTGGTTCAGACTTTATTGAAGTTTAATTAGATGGCCTCTTGAAACATTCCAGTTCCGAGATCATTTTCTGTGGAATCTCTACCTGAGACTCTAGGAAGAAACTATGTCACTCCGGAAGAGGTAGTTGCTAAGCATGTTGAGGAAGTTGAGAATATTGAGCAAGAAGATGAAAAAGAAGTAGTTGCTGAATGTAGTGGTGAGACCGGAAATCTATTAAAGCAAGTAGACAATTATAAGGGGACACCTTCGGAACATTTGTTGCTCCAAACTTTAGAAGATGAGTCCTCTCAATTAGTCACTCCAGGGAAGGATGAGGAGAAAGGAGAACAAGAAGTAGCTTATCATGCAGAGGAAGAACAACTTCTACATGATGTTTCTCAAATGGAAAATGAAGAGGATGGTGCTCAAAAAGTTATTGATGATGAAGACAATATTGTTTGAGTGTCTGGTAGTGAACAGAAAACTTCGGAACAGGAATCCATTCTGAAAAAGGACAAGGGAAAACAACTTGTCGATACCTCGAGCTCAGTGGTTGTAAAGAGAAGGGAATTTGGTGATTCTTCTAAGAAGAAGGATGAGAAATTTAAAGAACAAAATTCTCCAAGAAAAGTCTCAGATTCAGAGTCATCTTCGTTGGGGCATGACTTTTTTGTTCAGTCATTAAAGATGTTGGTTGGTTCTATTTCGAATTTCTCAAGTATTGATTCAAGATGATAGATTCTACAACATGATTTGAATCAGAAAACATACTCTATATCCATGGTTATGGAAAAATGTGTTGAGATTGAGGCTCATTTCAAAACCTTTTTTGTCAGCTATGAATCCCACAAAAGGTCTTGTAAGATAATGACTATTTGTTCGAGAAAAACTATATAAGCGATGAGGCTCTTTGATTAATTACAAGATAATGTTAAGGATGATTTTGAGACAGAAGACAGGAAGATAAATGAACTTACATTGTCCTTTGAAGAAATGTTGACAGCTAAGAAGAATTCCCGGATGCAAGAAGACAGAGATCTGTAGGGGAAGCTAAATTATGTTGCTCAAAACTGGAGGAATGAATGGGATTATCGGATTGAGATTGAAGGGAAGTTGTTAAAACAGGAACAAGTTTTAAAAGCTCAGGAAGAAAAGCTTCAAGCCCAGGAAGAAAAGATTGAATCTCAAAGTGCAAGAATAGTTGTGTTAGAGAAGCTAGCCAAGGAAGATCATAAAGACTTGAAGAAGATAAATACTATTCTCAAGGGTCTCATGGAGAAGGAAAAAGATCCAGAATAGACACATCCGATCTTTTGTTATATCTTAGATTCTTTGTTTTTGAACTTTCAAACTTAATGAAAATTTTGTTTGCTCGTCTCTTTTGTTGTTGTTACTAATTTTTTTCAGGTACTTTGTTATATTTTACATTCCCTAAAATTATTTTTGAAAATAAAAAAGGGGGAGAAGGAAAAAGAATCCTAATAAAGAAAGGAAAAAGAACCCTAACAAAGGGGAAAAGGAAAAATAACCTTAACAATGGGGGAGTTTTTCATTAAATAATACATTCTTATTCTTAATATAATACCATTCCGGAAATCTAGAATACGATCCTTATATTTTCAAATCCTAAGGGGGAGTTAGTCGTATTCATCAACATCCATATGAAAATGGAGATAAGCTTTAATGTTTTCATTTTTTCATTATTTCTACTTAGTCTTTCTTTTTCATAAGGATGTTTGTGCTTTTCAAAAAGGGGGAGATTGTTGAGTCAATAAGGTTTTCCTTATGACTTTTCGATTACTTCTTGTTTTAAAAATCACAAACACCTTATCTTTAAGGAAAATCGATTTTATAAGGAAAATTTCTTTTATAAGGAAAATTATTCTTATCATATTTTAATTATCTATATCCATATTTTTCTTAAGTACAAGAATCAGATTCATTTCTATATTCTCAGAATCGTTTGGAACTTTGATATGAAGCATTCTGTTTTGGGCTCCGAATTCTGGATGAGAAATTTAATGAAGTTTCACTCCAAATTCTAGATGAGAACTATAATGAAGTTTCACTCTGAATTCTGGATGTGAACTATAATGAAGTTTTATTACGAATTCCAGATACGAACTCTGATAAAATTCTACTCTGAATTCTGGATACAAACTCTGATAAAGTTCTACTGCGAATTCTGGATACGAATTCTCATGAAGTTTGACATCGAAATCTAATGATGAATCCTGATTACGAATTCTCATTACGAATTCTGATGACGTATTCTCATTCCGAATTCTCATTCCGAATTCACCTATTAAATAGAATCTGATCATCTTTGATTTATACAGTCTGAATTTATTTAGACTCCGAATATTATTGGTTAGACTCCAAACTTTCATTTTGCTTACAATTTTATAATTTGTATACTCTTTGACATTTTTTTACACTCCAAACTTTCACTCCGAACCTTTTAGTTAGACTTAAAATGATGTCGTACATTCTGTTACACTTATTTTGTTATAAAAAAATTTCGTCTATTCTGTTATAAACTAACCGTTGGTAAAGTGACACATGTACAGATCCCTCCGATTTTTAAGGAAGATATGACCGTTGGAAAGGAGGTCGACCGAGCCTATAACTCGGATCTCATTTAAAAGAGCTCAAAAAACAATGAAGTTGGATCAATCTAGAGACCACACGCTACTAAGTTTTTGTTTTGTGCGACTCTGAATGTTGGTGATTACATTCGAGGACTTCCGAGGATAGGAAGACAGAGGTGCCGACTACCTTGAAGTTTGAGGGATTCCTTACTGAGGAAGACAGAGGTTCCCAACTACCTTGAAGTTGAGGGATTTCGGGGATAACAAGTCAGAGATTCCGATCTTCGTATCGAGGGCTTACCTTGGTGTGGGTAATACAGACTTACTTGAAAGTATAAATCAAGGGACCTTTATCCAAGTTTGTTGGATACCCTTCTATTTATGTTAAAAGACTTATATCTTGTTACTTATAGTTTTACTACTTGTTTGTTTCCGCTGCATATTGTATTGAACGGAAAGTATAACTTTCTTATACTTCATTACTTGTACTTTGATAAATTTAGATTCTATATGCTTTAAGGTAGAATATCATATTGTGATCTTTAGTTAAGTTTCATTTTCCAGATCCATATTTCCGGAACCTACTTTCAGAATCTCTTTCCAGTTTTAAGCAAGTACATAGAACTTCAAGTTTATAACTTCATTCCTTATTCCAAGTTTTCAATTGGTGTTAGAGGTGTTGTTAATTTTCTTAGTTTAAATTTTTTAAACTTAGATCTTTCCTTTGATTAAGGAAATTTTTAATGTATACAATTCAGCCCCCCTTGTATGTTGATCATCTAGATCATTATTTCGATCCTACAATCTGTTCTCAGGTTTTCAAGTTGATGCTTCCCACTAATGATGATGTTCTTGATATAGAGATTATGGGTGAGATAGACCCGGATAGCAAGTCAAGGTTATAAAAAGTATCTTTACTCCCCATGGTAGAGTTGGTTCTGTCAAAAGAAAATGGAAGCATGATGATTCTCATAGAAGTTCTCAATGGCAGGGTCATTCCAGATGTCATATTATTCTAGGATAAAGTTCTTTGGTTTGCTATCAGTGTGGGAAGCCAAGAAATTATAATTGGTTTTACACAGAGGTATCCTTGAACTGTTGCTCTGGCAGATGTTCAGGGTACTTACATAGGTTCTCCCATCACTTCTCTATCTGGAATAGTGTAATAGGATCATCATCTCCTTGTAAAATGATGGAGAAATTGGCTCTTTTTCTTAGAAAAGGTTCCTACCAATAGGAATCCATATTAAATCTTCTTCATATAGTGTATGAGTCTCCAGAGGAAGTAGACATGGGTCCAGTGACCGTGAGATGTACCATTACAATAGAAACAACATTACTGAGTAATATATTTTATACTAGTGCATCTCGCTCATTTCTTTCAAGATGTGTTGTTAATTTTATTCATCTTCATATAGATCTTTTATCTTATGAAATGGAAATGACTAAACCCCTAGGTGCAAAGAGAGTGTTTGGTCTCCATAGTCCCACTTATCTCTTCTCTATTTTAGATGTCGAGCTTGCACAGTGTTTTATGGTTCTCCACATGAAATATGTTCACATCATATTCAAGATGGATTGGATCTGTGCCAATAAATCCCAAATTTAATTTTATTTTTGATGGATCTACCTCAAAACACCCAGTGGTGAACCTCTTATCTTGGAAGGAGAATGAGACCCAATTTCGAGTAGAGAATGTTCCTAATATCTAGAGTTGGGGAATGTGATATTAGTGATTTCTTTAGATCTGGAGTGGGATTCAATGAGCGTTGATCTTACACTAGTACTCATTGAGGTTTACGGACATGTTTCCTTCTAATTTTTCCTATTTTACACCTGTGAGGGAGGTTAAGTATTCCATTTAGTAAATTCCAGGTACTCAAAAAATTTTAATTCCCTCTTACCGTGCGACATAATATGAACTGAAATATCTGAATTCTCATTTGGAATATATTATTTAGAAAGGATTCATACACTTGAGTATGTCACCTTGGGTGGTTCCAGTTCTCACCACTTAGAAGGCTGATGTATCCCTTCATTTATTTGTTTATTACCAAAATATCAATCAAGTTACACTAAAGAATGATAATATGTTTCAATTTATTGATGATATATTTGATCATTTGAAAGTTGAAAATTTGTTTTCAAATATTGTATTTGATCTGGATTCCACCAGTTAAGGATTAAGGAATCTGACATTCAAAAAAATTCCTTTCAGAGTAGTTCAGACTATTATGTGTACCTTTATATGCCCATTGGTCTGAAAAATTATCCTACAGTTTTATGGCATTGATAAACTATATTTTCCATGATTAATGAGATAATGTTGTGTTATTATTTATGGATGAAATACTCATTTACTATAAATATAAGGAGGATCATGTGAAACATATTAGAATAGTAATGGGACTGTTGAGAAATCACTGACTTTATTCCATACTTTCAAAGTGTGATTACATGATTCCAGAAGTGAAATTATTGGGACATGTGGTGTCACATACATAGCTTATTTTAAATTTATTTTTATTTTAATTTCCATTAATTCTTTGTTTTTGGGGGTTTCCAAAGTTTTTATAGAGAATAGATGAGTTTTCATGAATTGGGCCAAACCGTGAGCCCAATTCCAGATTTAAAAATAAATTTTGTTTCTTTTATAACTTATTCATTTTTTAATATTTTTCACTCATTCCAACTCCTAAATGTCCTCCCCTAATATATTAACACCAAAATTAAAATTTGGAGCCTTTGGAAATCCATAACCATGGTGTATATGGGTTTTTATTTATGGAATTGGGCCTGCCCGAAAGCCCAATTCCAGTTTTAAAAATAAAATTTGATTAGTTAATAACTTATTCATTTTTAAGGGGTTTTCGGTGATTCCAAGCCCCAAACACGCCCCTTGAACCCAGCCGCGCATCCAATATCCTCCCACACCCGTTTCAGCTCATTTTCATCGCGGTTTAGGTCGAATGTTCTTAAGAACTCAAATTTAGGGCAGATTTATAAAGGTAATTTGTTTCTTTCATAACTCCTTCGATTCTTACTCTTTTTCCCCCATTCAAATTCCTAAATGATCTACCTATTCTTGTGCGAACCTCCCTTGAAGGTTTTAGTATTTTAGAAATCAGCTACTGGTATTTTGGGGGGAGATTTCTCCAAGATATTTTAAGTAAGTTGTTCTCCTCTTTTCTTCATTCAATTTGTTTAGGGTTACATCCAATTTACTTAGGGTTTCTTTCTTTATAATTGTGGTTCCTAATGTCCAGGAAGTAGGGTTTAAAATTTAAGGTTTTATATTGTGTTTTATGGTCTGAAATTCTGGTTTTAGGTCTGGTTTAGCTTTCTTGAGGTGCGGTGGTGGTGCGTTTGAGTTTTCGCACAAAGGATTCAAGGGTTTCCTTGGTTTTGGTAGGTGATTCCATTGTGTATGAAATCTTTGTGAATTGGCTACTGTTTTTATGGTATTTTCATGCTTATTAAATTTTATTATTTCTGAAAAATATAGTTTTAGTGGTGTTTGTATTTAAAATGAATCCTAAAGGCCAATTTCATGTGAAATTGGGTGTTTTTCATAGAAATGTATTATTAGTTTCATTGGGGCTACCCTATAAGTAACTAGATGATTTTATTGAAGTATAATAGGGATAGAAATACTGTTTTTAATGATTGTCCCTTGTGTTTGTTGCTGAAAAATCTGGTTTTAATGGTGTTTGTGAACCACATGAAATTCTAAGAGTTGTGTTGTGTAATAATGGAGACTTTGCAATGATGTCGTTTCTTGAACTATATAGGGTTGCCCTAAAAATGATTTTGTGTTTTAAATGAAATGTATTGGGATCTACTTTATGTTTTGGAAACTTAAATATGTGCACATAGTATGCAAGTGAGGTTTATAAGGTGTTTTGTGTACGAAACACTACGAGATTTTTGAGGAATTGTTTTATGAAAAATCTAAGTGTTTTGATGCGTGTTTTAAGTGGTATAAAATGTGATAGCTACTGTATTGGTTATGATTGACCAGTAATGATGTTTTATATGAAAATTTATTTCTGTTGCATGCTAAAATTGATTGAGCACAAAAGGGGAAGCCCGGGTACCTAGGTGGGGCGGATTTGTACTAGTACGGCTAGTGGACCGGATGGGTTTTGTCCCTGTTTCACTTAGCATTTGGATAACGACAACTCTAACTAAACTATGTGGATGATTATTGGGGACCACTAGGTTATGGGTGTGTTCCCTACTAGTGGCTCGTGCATGAGAAAGGATTTTGCTATGATTACTTTACACCGAGGTACGAGGTACATAGGGCCCAAGACAACCTAGTGCCTAGGGGTGTTCCCAATGTTGTTGCTCATTGGATTTGTAGTATCTACCCATGTCTTAGGGTGTGTTTGGAAGTAAATTACAGTATCTAACATTTCTATTTTAATGTGTTAGTATTCTAAAAATTTTGGATTGAAAACTATTTCCAATTAGAGGTTTCATTTCTTGAAATTTGAACACTACTTTGCCTTGCGTTTGAAAACTGCTTTCTTTTTCACATTGTATTTCTTACTCTTTGGAATCATTGGGTGGTATCCTACTGGGCTTAGGCTCACACCCTACTTACACCCCTTGGGTGTAAGTAGACTTGGTTATGTTTGATTCAGGTAAAGGAAAGGCTAAGGGTGATGGCGGTTCATGGTGTTAGTTCCCATTCTTGGTGCGGAGTTGTGGAGATAGCTTGGGGGCGATGACCCCTTGTCGTGTGGAGTACTTGGGGCTGTCTTAATGCTATAATAATTTTTATTTGGACCACTTGTATAATCTTTAAACCAATTTACTCAGTTCTGGTTTTCACTTAAGTCTTGTTTGGCTCAAAAATTTCAGATTTATATTATGGAATGTTTTTAATGTTTTATGCTTTCATACTCGGGTAAATCGTTCCCAAACCTATATTAATGATACCCGGGCACTTGTGCCAGCCCGTGGGGATAGGGAACTCCCTTCGGGTCATGTCACGGGCTGGGTTTGGTGCCGGTTTTGGTGGTGACCAGATTCGGTTCGTGACAAAATGGTATCAGAGGGGGTTCGCTCCTTGGGTCATGTTATTTGGGGAAGAGTCAGCATAGTCTGGAGCTAGGATTTTTGGGACTTGAAATTTCAGTCATGGGTAGTGTGCCTGGCCAGCACACCTCATGAAGGGATTCAAGTCACCATGGTAAGTATGGATTTATTTTATTGCTTTGGTTTTCTTGGTTTAATGATGACTATGGGAAATGAAAAGAGAGTTGGGAGAATAATCTCAGTGAGATCGCAGGGCCTGGCAAGCCATGTGGAGCCATGGATATTTCCCTAGAATACTCTCTATGACGGCGAAGTGATTGGAATATGGCTGCCAACCATATGTCCAAGTCACCCACCGAAACTAGTTTCCTCTTGCATTGTTTTGTGCTTTAGTTTTGAAATCTTAGCACTTTGGTTTTAAGGTGACTTGGTTTTAAGAAGCGTAAAGTTTTTATGAAATGATTTTCAAATAAAGAGGGAATGGTTTGGTTTATGAAATGGCGGAACTGAATTTTCAGAATTGTTTTGAAATGTAAAATGGTGTGCTTACACCTCTTTGAAAGTAGGAACTATATTGAATTTGGTTTTGAAATGTGTTTCCAATAGAGTTTTCTAAACAATTAGAGTGTGTTTTAATGGGATGATATGTTTCGAAATTGATGTGAATAAATTGAAAGTGAGTTCTTTTCTAAATGGTTGTGTCCTTATGAAATGTTTTGTAAGATGTGAATTGGGATTTCGATCTCATTGTTAGCAGTTTTGAGAAAAAGGTTGGTTTGGTTGACCATTTTGTTTTTGAAAAGTGGAAGGAAGTTTTGTTTTACCCTTTGGTATTTCCATGAGTGACCACATGCATGGGGTTATATAGGATGATGGATGGTTGATGGCATGACTGGATGAGTGCTGGGATGGATATGAGGAGGGTGCCCAATGTGGCACAAAAACATGCATGTGTGAGGCCCATGGGGTACCATTGGTGGATACGCTTACTGCTAAACCGTTTGTTTTCAAAGAATTGGTTTTAAAGAAAAACATGATGTCTTGATGAATAGTTTGGTATGGTTTGTATTATGGGTTTTTGAAAATGTTGATGTTGTGGGATGTTTTGAGTTCAAGAACCCCTTCTGTTTGAACTATGTTTTGGGTTTATGTTTGGTCGGTAAGCTGTGTTGCAGGGATGGTTAGTGGTCTATTTTGAAATTTTTTTTTGGGATGCCTTTACGGTGGTTCCCTTCATGTGTTTGGATCTGGTTTGTGGCATGTTTTGACTAATGGACCAGCTTGGTTGGGTCCTTGGGTTCTCTCATTGGATAAGGTACGCCCCCATTAAGGGTTAATGCACAACTGAAGTGCAACCCGTTTTGTTTCGCCATTGGAAAATCCTCCAGTTGATCAATATAAATAATATTTTATCGAACATTTCTTTTATTGAGTCTACACCCATTCATTTCGCTGATTTGTGGATCCTCTTGTAGTGGGATAGTGCTTGGGGAAGGTTGAAAGAGACCTTAGTTTCTTAAGTTTCCAGATTCACCAAAGGTGGGAGTGTTCTTTCGTTGTTAGTACAGATGAGTGTCTTGATGGTGTCTAAGAGGGCCTCTGGGTTCTTTATAGTTTCTTGGAAGAAAGAGTTATTATTAAACGACCAATTTTGAGATTTAGGTCATGATATGATATTGTGTCCACTTTTTGGACTTATCTGTTGTTTAAGGACTTTGAATATGGTCCCGTTCCATGTATTGTTTCTATCAATCGTCAGGGTCATGTTCGGTGACGCACTGTGATGTTGTGTGCTCTTTTGACCATAAAGGTGAAGGTCACACAATCCTTTAAGGTTCTATGTTATGTTAGGATTGTGTCTCCCTTGGGAAAAACATCAAATCCTCTATCTTAGAGGAAGGTGTTTATACGTGTCTTTCCCTTCTATTGTTTCTCACCCAAAGAAACAAGGTGCGATGTGTGTGCATCGTCTGATCCCTTGTTTCAATGAAATGTTTGGTTTTGGTAAAGTGGGTTATGGAGTGTGTTATGTCTTGATAAACCCATCAGGTTATGAAGTGTAGTTGTTTGTGGCACCGAAAGAAGAAGTTCCACATAGGGGTTTCAATAGCCTAACTGCGTGGCCGAAGATGCTTCAATATTTTGAGCTCCAGCCATAGGTCCCGGAGAGAAGCTGGCGCGTAGTCAGGGGAAACACCAGTGTCATTTAAACACTTGTACAAAGTCCTATCCTCAGTATGAAAGATAGGAACAGTTTAAACCTATGGTTTCATCATCTTCCTTCTGTTGTTCTCGTTCGGTGGAAATAGGTAGAGGGCCTTGTACCCATGTCATCGCCTAATGTTTTTCCCTCCCACGTTGGTTTCCATTGAGTCATTGGAGAATGGTTGGAAACTTGGCTAGAAAGTTTGAGCACACATTTTTTGCATGATTAGTAGTGTCAGTGTGCTAGGAAGCCACGTTCAAATAATGATCAGAATAGTTAGTGCATGGTTTCCCAAACCGTGCGGTCTGACCCTGCACCCTTTCCAAATCTTAAAAAAAAAATTGGGTCTTTTTGTGTCGGCCCATGCTGGTCAGTTAAGATGGTTGGTTCTTGTGGTGGGAAGACCCAATGTGGGTATCATGTATATTATTTTGTAAATTTCTAATTTATGTATACCCCTTGTACTAGGGAGTCTGTTTCGGCCTCCCCCTATTAGTGTCTTGATTCTGTCTCGGAAAAAAAAAATTTAAGTTGTCTCTTATGGTGGGGAGCCCATTTGTGTCTCTTCATACGAGTAACTCATATTTTTCCTTGGTTTTGTATGGGAAGTAGGTATTATCTTCTGGAGATATCTAACTACCTACATCTTTCTTTGGTAAAAATTGATATTGGAGAGTGACCAATGGTTTAGTTATAGTAGGGCAAGTGTAACCTTGTTCGATGTTGTTGTTTATTTGGGTAAATTGATTGAGTATTGTTCTGATTGTGTTTGAGGAGTTTTCATTTGGGATAAAGCATTAATGTGCTTAATAATTTCAGAAAAGTGGTGTATGTTTTGGCTGTGAGAGTATTCCTTCCTTCATTGATCACTGGAGGTGTTATGGCCTTTGGGGGAGAAACCTGGCAAGAGAGTACCTCTTGGTTTCTCAGTTGAGTTTGGTTGTTGCTTTGGCCTTACTGTGACTTTCCGGGGCGGAAAGTTTTCATGGTGGGTAGAATTGTCACATACATAGCTTATTTTAAATTTATTTTTATTTTAATTTCCATTAATTCTTTGTTTTTGGGGGTTTCCAAAGTTTTTATAGAGAATAGATGAGTTTTCATGAATTGGGCCAAACCGTGAGCCCAATTCCAGATTTAAAAATAAATTTTGTTTCTTTTATAACTTATTCATTTTTTAATATTTTTCACTCATTCCAACTCCTAAATGTCCTCCCCTAATATATTAACACCAAAATTAAAATTTGGAGCCTTTGGAAATCCATAACCATGGTGTATATGGGTTTTTATTTATGGAATTGGGCCTGCCCGAAAGCCCAATTCCAGTTTTAAAAATAAAATTTGATTAGTTAATAACTTATTCATTTTTAAGGGGTTTTCGGTGATTCCAAGCCCCAAACACGCCCCTTGAACCCAGCCGCGCATCCAATATCCTCCCACACCCGTTTCAGCTCATTTTCATCGCGGTTTAGGTCGAATGTTCTTAAGAACTCAAATTTCGGGCAGATTTATAAAGGTAATTTGTTTCTTTCATAACTCCTTCGATTCTTACTCTTTTTCCCCCATTCAAATTCCTAAATGATCTACCTATTCTTGTGAGAACCTCCCTTGAAGGTTTTAGTATTTTAGAAATCAGCTACTGGTATTTTGGGGGGAGATTTCTCCAAGATATTTTAAGTAAGTTGTTCTCCTCTTTTCTTCATTCAATTTGTTTAGGGTTACATCCAATTTACTTAGGGTTTCTTTCTTTATAATTGTGGTTCCTAATGTCCAGGAAGTAGGGTTTAAAATTTAAGGTTTTATATTGTGTTTTATGGTCTGAAATTCTGGTTTTAGGTCTGGTTTAGCTTTCTTGAGGTGCGGTGGTGGTGCGTTTGAGTTTTCGCACAAAGGATTCAAGGGTTTCCTTGGTTTTGGTAGGTGATTCCATTGTGTATGAAATCTTTGTGAATTGGCTACTGTTTTTATGGTATTTTCATGCTTATTAAATTTTATTATTTCTGAAAAATATAGTTTTAGTGGTGTTTGTATTTAAAATGAATCCTAAAGGCCAATTTCATGTGAAATTGGGTGTTTTTCATAGAAATGTATTATTAGTTTCATTGGGGCTACCCTATAAGTAACTAGATGATTTTATTGAAGTATAATAGGGATAGAAATACTGTTTTTAATGATTGTCCCTTGTGTTTGTTGCTGAAAAATCTGGTTTTAATGGTGTTTGTGAACCACATGAAATTCTAAGAGTTGTGTTGTGTAATAATGGAGACTTTGCAATGATGTCGTTTCTTGAACTATATAGGGTTGCCCTAAAAATGATTTTGTGTTTTAAATGAAATGTAGTGGGATCTACTTTATGTTTTGGAAACTTAAATATGTGCACATAGTATGCAATTGAGGTTTATAAGGTGTTTTGTGTACGAAACACTACGAGATTTTTGAGGAATTGTTTTATGAAAAATCTAAGTGTTTTGATGCGTGTTTTAAGTGGTATAAAATGTGATAGATACTGTATTGGTTATGATTGACCAGTAATGATTTTTTATATGAAAATTTATTTCTGTTTCATGCTAAAATTGATTGAGCACAAAAGGGGAAGCCCGGGTACCTAGGTGGGGCGGATTTGTACTAGTACGGCTAGTGGACCGGATGGGTTTTGTCCCTGTTTCACTTAGCATTTGGATAACGACAACTCTAACTAAACTATGTGGATGATTATTGGGGACCACTAGGTTATGGGTGTGTTCCCTACTAGTGGCTCGTGCACGAGAAAGGATTTTGCTATGATTACTTTACACCGAGGTACGAGGTACATAGGGCCCAAGACAACCTAGTGCCTAGGGGTGTTCCCAATGTTGTTGCTCATTGGATTTGTAGTATCTACCCATGTCTTAGGGTGTGTTTGGAAGTAAATTACAGTATCTAACATTTCTATTTTAATGTGTTAGTATTCTAAAAATTTTGGATTGAAAACTATTTCCAATTAGAGGTTTCATTTCTTGAAATTTGAACACTACTTTGCCTTGCGTTTGAAAACTGCTTGCTTTTTCACATTGTATTTCTTACTCTTTGGAATCATTGGGTGGTATCCTACTGGGCTTAGGCTCACACCCTACTTACACCCCTTGGGTGTAAGTAGACTTGGTTATGTTTGATTCAGGTAAAGGAAAGGCTAAGGGTGATGGCGGTTCATGGTGTTAGTTCCCATTCTTGGTGCGGAGTTGTGGAGATAGCTTGGGGGCGATGACCCCTTGTCGTGTGGAGTACTTGGGGCTGTCTTAATGCTATAATAATTTTTATTTGGACCACTTGTATAATCTTTAAACCAATGTACTCAGTTCTGGTTTTCACTTAAGTCTTGTTTGGCTCAAAAATTTCAGATTTATATTATGGAATGTTTTTAATGTTTTATGCTTTCATACTCGGGTAAATCGTTCCCAAACCTATATTAATGATACCCGAGCACTTGTGCCAGCCCGTGGGGATAGGGAACGCCCTTCGGGTCATGTCACGGGCTGGGTTTGGTGCCGGTTTTGGTGGTGACCAGATTCGGTTCGTGACATGTGGTGCCTAAAAAAGTCATATCAGTTGATCATGAGAAGGTAAAGGATATTATGACATGGGAGAAACAAAAAAATGTATTTGAAATTCATATCTTCTTGGGATTAGACGGATACTAACAAAAGATAATGAATGGATTCTAGAAGTTGGCGTCTTTAATGAATACTCTGACTTGAATGGGGGAGAATTTTTATTGTCATGATAGATGTCAAAATTGGTTTGTTGAATTGAAATGACAATTCAATAATTCACCTATATTGACTCTTCTAGATGTCGGGTAGGGATACGTGTTCTTTTGGGATAAATCGGGTTCAGTCTTGGGCTGTGTTATTATACAGGGATTTCTGGTCTTTCCTTATAGATCTCATTAGCTTAGGCCACATGGGAATAATTATCCTACCAATGGTCATGGACAAGCAGATGTGATGAACATGCTTAAGAGTTAGTGGAATTACCTTTATGGAATTTTTTTCCTTTTTTCGGACTAGAAAAAACTGGGTGATATTTTCTCTCAATAATATGTGAACCTTATCTAGAGGCATTGGGTGGATTGACTATAGTTGATCAACATTGAAATATCTTGAACCCTAAAGAAATGGAATTCCATAAAAGAAGCATTGAACCATAAACATCAAACCCAGGCTATGAAATAATTATAATAGGAGTGGACATTGATGGAAATTTTTCCATAGTAGTATATTAGAGTTCATAAGAAATGGGATTATGTTTTTCTAGGTAGCGTTCAGTTTACATATAATCTTATTGAGATGATTCTTCAACAATAAGATATTGATGAAGAATTCTGTATCATTTGAGACTCTCTATATGGTGGAGATCCCGATACTCATTGGTCATTCTCCAAGGAAGGTGTTATGTGTTATCCATACTATTACATTATAACTTTATTGTCAAGGAAGGAATTAATAGGGAATTTCCATAATTCCCAGTTGGTTGTGCTCCCAGTAACAACTATGGTGTTCTTTGACAAGAGATGACAATTCTGGTGGCCAGGTATGAGATGGGTAATTGATGAGTTTGTTTCTCGTTTATATATATTCAAACTGGTGAATTCTAATCTCTAGAAACATGTTGGTCTGATTCAACCACTTACAGTCCATAATTATATGTGGGGTGAAATCTCTATAGACATTGTTGTTGGGTTCCCTTGTACCCAGAGGAAGAAGAATGTGATATGGGATTTGATCAACAAGCTAAACATGTCAGCTCACCTTATACCCATTCCAAAAATAATCAAAGTTGAGGAGTCAGAGAATATATATATGAAATTTTTTTTTTTACTTTCATGGAGTTCCACATATTATAGTCTCTAATAGGGATCCTCAGATTACTTATCACATTTGGAAAGGCCTTCAATAGGCACAGGATTCCCAGGTCCATTTGAGAATTTCCTACCATTTCTATTTAGATAGAAAGATATAGAGAGCTATATATATTATTTTGGATATTCTTTGAACTTCTGTTCTGAACATTGGTGGGGCTTGGGATGATCACTTGGTACTAGTTGAGTTCTCTTAAATAATAGTTACCAGTTTGTTATTAGAATGGATCCTTTTGAGGGGTTTTTTTGTCAAATATTTAAATCTCTATTGTGTTGGTCAAACGATTGGTGAAATTTCATTGGATGGACTTATTTTTTTCCAAAGATATGATAGTTAAGATTCAGTTGATTCATCACAAAATTTAGAAAACATAGAGGCGATTCAATTATTATTCAGATTCTTATCATTTTACATTGGAATTCTTGATTGGTGACCAGGTGTTCTCAAAGAAATTACCCCATTTGGGTCATTGACGAGTTGTGAGGGATGGTAATATTGCTCCTCATTTTTTTACACTTTGAGGTTATTAAGAATTTGGGGCATGTTTCTTACCATATAACACTACCATCACAATTGATGTTGATACATAACGTATTTCGTGTATCACTGTTGAGAACATATCTTTCTGACATATCTCACATTTTGAGTTAGAGTGATCTTAATGACGAGCCTGATTTATACATGATTGAGAGACCAGTCCGGATAGTCGATTCTCAGACCAAGGTACTTCACGAGAGGAGGATACCCTTTGTTCATGTGTTGTGGAATCACAATTTTGATATTCATGAGATGTGGTTACCCGAGGCACTGATGAGAGAGATGTGGCCTTATCTCTTTGGAATAGATGATTTTTCATAGTCTTTATGGGGAAAAAATATTTCTATGGTGGGGAGGTTGTAATATTCTATTACCAAAATAATAGGTATACATTTAACATTGTTTTGGTTTTTCATTTTTATAAGTATGTTGGATTGAGTTTATATTGGGAGGATTCCAATAATGGTAAAGTCCAAAACTTTTTTGAATTCTCAACTTTAATATGTGTGTTTTTGGTAATTTTTAGGATATAACACACCAGGTAACTACGTTACATACTTTGTAACTACTGTTGGGTGAAGCCATGAAATGGGTCTCATGGTGTGTTGGGTATACATCGTGAATTCCCATTACATGATGTGAAGTATTTTCATGTTGGTTTCTAATGCCTAAAGATGGGGGTTTAGACCATTATGAATCTTAAATTCTTCATGACATGAATAGGGGTTACACGACATGTAATACCAGGACTTTAAATGGATATTATAAATTTTAATTGTCTTCTCTATTATGGGAATTAAAAAATTTACATCGTGTAACTGGATTACACTTCATGTGATGCCACAATAATGACTATAAAAGGGAGGTAATTCATAGTTGATTCTTCATTAACTCCTATTTGATTCCCATTATCTCGACCAATGGCCTTTCCCAAGAAAATTTGGAGTCTTTAATCTCTTCTAGATCCATTAATTAGGCATTCAATATTCATTTTTTTGGCAGGTGATATCTGGGTAAGTGTTCTTTATCATTCTTCATATATCTCTCTTTCCATTCATTTGGTATTTAAATAGACCATTCTAATGTTGAGAAATATATATTCTATAGTGTTGTATCTCTCTTTGACATTGAGTTTCGATATTTTCTACAACATCATTCTCGTTGACGGGTGTCATTGTAAGTGTCAGGTCTTAGGAAAGAGGTTGGTGGTTCTGTTTCGATTAGCCAAGTTGATTATTCCTAAATTTTTGATATATTTCCATTGTGTATTTAAAATCAATAGCTCAAAATTACATTCAATTATATTTATAGAATCCCAATTCCAGTTAATCTAAATATTTTAAATACTTTTGGCATTGAAATTCAGAAAACCCCCTATTAAATTGAATTTTGGTGTGTTTATGGAAATTTGACGATTTAAATTGTGGATTTTAAATGAGGATTTGATGATAATGTATTCCATTTGATTTTTTAATTTAAATCATGTATTTGATTGAAATAATTTCAATTAATATTTTTATTTAAATGGTGGAAATTAATTGTTAAATTGATTGAATTGGTCTTGAATGGATTACAAACATTTGAAAATGTCTTCAAATGATATGATATAAACCAAATGGTTTCATCTTGTTAAATGGGCTTGTTTTTTATTTATTCAAAATTTTGTATTAAATTGAAAAAGTTGGTATTTTGAAATGGAATAATGGGATTTAATTTTATTTTATTCAGTAATAAAATAAAATTCCTGCCATGTAGGAGAGAACGCAACTCATAGGCATTTGGTGAGTTATTTGGACACACTCTACGCTATTTCAGCATTCTAAAACATACCCGTGGAAGGTCACATCCATGATATGATGATGATGAGTCACCACAAGATAGTGTTAGGGGACATTATTATACTCATTTATATATGATCACATAGAGAGTGTGGATTCCTATATATAGACAATTCATTCGTACCTATTTAAAATATGAAAAAAAATCTGTTGTTTATTTATATTTGAGGTATTAATGTATGCCTATTTTGTAAAAATGATTTACATGCCTTTTCAAGATTTACATAAACTATTTTATGTAAATATTTTATTTAAGAAATTATTTTAAATATTCTATCTCTTGTAATACATGATTTTCTAACATTGGTATCATAGTAGCATTTATTTATTTTTTGAATCTTGTATAAGATAGCTTTAATGATAACCCTAAGGATAATCCATTATATAGGATAACAACATATGTTATGTTAATGAAATGATAATTTTATTCTTAGAAAATACATCAATTTTTAGGTACTATCAAATGGATGTAGTTGTGGAATTGATTCACATAGTGGTAACCACTTTGAATGGGGTATTTTAGTTATTAACGTGATTGTCACTTGTGCATGATAAGTGAACATATGACTACACAACTAGCTAAATATTCATGAGGGATATGATTGGTTTCAGTTACATTTTATTTATAATGTATTATGGAGGATTTAAATATAATACTATTAGGGATAAACTAGGTTAAACCTATGATTCCATTTAATAAAAAGAAGGTTTAATGATTTACATATTTTATGAATGATTTTTCATGATCATATAATGACTCATTGTGATTATTATCTGCCATGATATATTTTTTAGGCTGTAGATAATGAATGGATGCTGGTGGAATAATTTTGACTCTAAATTTGATAGATTATGAAATAATTTTCATCATTATAATATATATTTAAATGGATATTTAATGATAAATATTCTCATTATATAATAATATCTATCTATAAATTTGATTAAAACATATAATTATGCGAGTTTATGAATAAAATAATTATCCAAAAACTGGAGTCTCATGAATCTGATGGAAAAAATAATATTATGTTTCATACATTTCTACCATGTGGAATGAATCACCATAGAAAATATCTCAATATAAAGAAAATATATTTTATCTCTAGGAAAAGAGGTAAAAATTGGGTAATGTTTTAGGAAAAATGAAATTTTTTGTTAAACCAATTTATAGGTATAATAAAGTCTTCATTGTATAATTAATAGTTGAATTTTCTAAAAGTTGGAATTATGAGAAATATGAAAATAAATTACCTTAGGGGGAATTCATGAGAAGTGGGTAAATAAGATTATATGAGTAGAAGTTTTATTTTTGTTGATAAATATACCTCAAATGAAATATAAAAGGTAATTATTTTGAAAATATTTATTATATAAAATGTGGAAAAAATGATTAAATTTTTATTAATTTAAATCAAGTGATGATTTATGTTCCATATTGTAGAAAGTATTAATTAAGGAACAATATGATAAATCATGGTTGATGTATTATGATGAAAGTAAAATGATTAATTGTTTTTTTATTCTATATATATATTTATGATATTTTACAATGATATTATGGTGTTTAATAAATTTTATGGGGATTATTCAACATCTACAAGTTGTTATATAGAAAATTTTCATTAATTATTTGTACGAATATTCTTAATGGAATAAAAAACCTAAAAATATATGTACTTATAAGTATATATTTTTGGAGATAGCATGATTAAGGGATATATATAACATCATATGTTGATGATGATGATATAATAATTTTTTGGATTACAAGATGATTAATATTGACAATGTAAATTATATATTATTTGTATCCCTGAAATTAATTTGGGATCTAAATGCTATGTTATTTTTTATCTTTGATGAGGTTTATTGCAGCTACAGGGTCAATCGATATATTTAACAACATGTGATTTTATTTTTTGAATAAGGATAAAGTAATTTATTGGATATATTTATGTTTCCTTTGATGTTTTTTAGGTTATTAAAACATTATCATGTTTTAAGAGAATATTTTATGAATGTATTATGATTTTTGGTTTTTGAAATTAATATATACTATAATTTGGTTGTAGATTGATTTTAGGTTTATTTTTGAAATTTTGTTTTATTTACTCTAAATTTTTATGATTTTATATTGATTATGATTATATTTAGAAGTGTAAATGTTAGCTATTTGTTGTAATAATTATGTTTACTTATGTGTATTAGTATTTAATTATTTGATATTAATATTTAAAATTATATTTTATCCATATTGGTTATCTCTGCATGTTATATCCATTCCTAGTTTGATAACTAAATTATGATAGGTGGAATAACATTTCACCATTTAATAGATTTTATGACATATTAGAATATTATATTTGGATTAAATCTTAATAAATTCATATTGTTTTATTATTATTGTAATATGTGATGAAATGAGGTAAAATCAAACTCAAACATATATCTAATGGATATAATTATGAATATGGATTGTAATTATTCAAGTATATTTTATGTATCCAACAATAATTTGTTTTCAATTTTAAAGTAATTTTTGATGGATTGATGGTAATTTACACTACTCACAAACTTGTGGTTCTGTGGTCATTAACTATATCCCGATATTTATCTATACTAGTCTCTAGCACTCCTTGGAAATTATAAATCTCATAAATTTTAATATTTTCCCTTCCTTCTACTATTATACTTTTGTGGTAATTCAATCATGTGCTTTTTAAGTGACCATTATGCTTCCCACTTCCACATTCAAAGGATGATATATTATGCCGTTGTAAAATGTTAGTATTAGAAAAGATATATTCAAATAACAGAACACTAAATTATAAGATAATGTTTTGCGTACATAATTAATTTATTTTATAGAAAATGTAACACCACTATCTATATAAAATAATACTATAATTAACATATTTATTAACATGAAACACCTACAATTAAGAAAATCATAATTTACACAAAAAATAATATTATTTAAATATAGATTTTAAAACAAAGCCATTGAATGGGGAGGTATGGATCAATATTTCTATATTTTTAAAAAATATGTTTCATTTTTTAAAATTTTGTAAATATAATCTTTGATATATAATAAAATAAAATAAAATTTTATTTAATGTTGTTTTATTATTTAAAAATATGATTTCTTAAAAAATGGATTGATTGGATTTTTTGGAAGAAATTATAATAAATTTCATTATTTGGTAGAAATTTTATTTGAGATAATAAATATATATATTTTAAAATAACCATTTCATTACTATGTTAGAATAAAAAATTGGGATTTTTCTAAAAGGATTTACATTTTAGTGAATACATAGAAATACTGAGTTTTTAAAAATATTCATTTAATTTCATTAAATAAAGTAATATAAATACCCTAAAAAATTTTATACATTATATTATATTAATATAGAAATCCTTTAATTAAAAATAATATAAATTATTACATTAGAAAAAATAATATAATTGAATTTCGTATAAGTTCATTCTATGTGCTTAGGAATGAATTTTAAACCATTTTTATGCATGAAATATGATTTTATATTAATAATTTAAATAAATAAATATTATATAATCATCTTGATAATATTAAGAGATTTTATTTTGAGGGAAATATTTTATAATTCATTTTGTGTATTTTACAAGGAATGTACTCGAATATTTTTGTTTTATTATTAAAATTTCAATTGTATAAACCAGGATTCATTGCATGTTTCTTGATAAATTTATTTTTTATTTAGAAACATATATAATATCAATATTTTTAAATGGTATTTATATTTTAAACAATCATAATTAAAATAATTTAATATGTGAATCTTAATTTATTTTAATATTGTTATGTTTAAAGAATGTTTATCGGGGGTGGGGGGAAAACTAATGGATAAGGGTACAAATTAAACATAAATATGCAAATTTTTTGCTTTTGGAAGTGTTAGAAATTTTATATTGCCATATATTCTAATAATTTTCTTTTTTATCATGTTCCCGTGATAATGAACATATATTATTGACATCTTTAAAGTAATTCCATGTGTTTCCCTCCCTTAATATATAAAAGGTTTCCTATTATCATCCATTAGTCACAAAATTAAATTATTATATATTGTAATTTTTTAATAATAAACCTTATAATATTAATTTCCTACATATTATATATTTTATTATTCTGTTAATAACAATATTTCATATCTTAAATCGTAACCTCATGGAGGTAACTCAAAGAATATGTTAAAATCGTAAATTAGATTTCATAAATATTATTTCATTAACCAGCATCACTAAAACTATTAGGTCCATTATTAAATTATAATTAAATTACCATCAATATACTTATATGTCATTGTTATTATTTCACAACCATTTCTTAACGCTTTTATTAAAAAAGTAAAATGGGCATATCAATCAATCGTATATGTGGTCTAATGCCTCAATGTAGTAATATGATTCATTTTCCATCACCATATTTCATGTTTACTTATTAAGTTGGATTTTATATTTAAATATTTTATCTATGACATAATTATCACTATAAATTTTTAATATGTTATCTATATTCTTAACATCCCTGTTATTGGGAAATGATTACATCACTGGTGCGTATGTGTGGAGTACTACTTCCAACAAGTGATGTGATTTGTTTTTCAAAACTGCTTTACATGTATATATATTTAATTACTATATAAAATGTTTTTACATAATTTTTTTTAAAAAATTAATTTTTATTTACCTCTCTTTCGTTCTATCAATATAATAGTGGAAACATCACTTGTTCACACATATGAACATCAATCTCAATGAAGTTATATAATTAATTTTAAATCACTATTTCAAAAGAATGATTATATAATTGTATATAATAAATAACTATTATAGTAATATAATTATTATAATTCTATAGATGATGTAATAATTATCAAAGATCATTGACCAAATGTGATTAACTGAAACTTACAATAAAAATGAAACTGTTACCACCCGTATGTGAGGATTATAATAAATATTTATTATCAAACAAAGATTGAAATGTTAAAAGAGGATAATATATGGTACAATAGGTATTTTAATGGTTTCTTATTTAATGATAATAAATCTAAATTATATATATATGGTTACTATTCTTATTAAACATGAAGAGTTGATGGTATGGTTTCTTCATCTCAATTTTTCTTTATTGAGACATATTTTATGTTAAGCCACAATTTATATTATTGACATGTATATACGGAAACATTGAAATTTTATATCTTTTGTCCTTATAAAATAATGGTACATTGTGTGATGATAAAAATTCTTTCATCCAATGGGATTTGATTATAATGTCACTAAAGTGGTAAGTGTTTATCGTCTAAAATTGTATTCTTTTTGAAATATTTCACCTAATATACCTATCATGTTTATGATTTTTATCTAAAAACCCATTTTTATATTGTATCATACATATCTTTGTGATAATTTAATTTAATTTTTTATTTAATTTCATTTTTTTCTATGGAATTAGGATGGAAAATATACCAAAGAATTAATAGTTTTATAATGAGTGTTCACTATTTATAGGGTTAGTTTAGGCATAAATTTTTAATGGCTAAATAATATGATCTATTATTAAAAAATAATATATCATTTATTATCATTTTGTTATTAATATAGATTACATGTTTTCTTTTCATTTTCCTCACTACTAAAATGTATAAATGATTGATTCTAAGGAAAATCAACTAATTTTTCTATTCTATTAGGAATAAATTTCTTCCATGTTTATAGTTACATTAAAGTATCACCAAGGATTCTTTTTATATTATCCAAAAACAATTTAAGACATTTTGACCCATGTTTGAATTTTTCTAAATTGATTTTAAAAAAATTCATTATTTTATTTTCTTAATGTGGTAACTTTTTACCAAATGTGTGAATATAGTATTTTTTTAACTTATATGACATGAACATATTCTACCACTATCATGACTACTATTTTCTTTGGATAATCTATTATAAGCTTCCATGGATTTCAAAAGACCATATTTCCATAATATTTTGTTATTTTTAAGATTTTAATTAATTTAAATAAAAATTAAACTGGAATTTTCATCAAGATAATGTTATAGTGATTAATTAATGGTATTTTTATCTTTGGAAAAATAAATTTTTGTTAACTACACTTAAACACATATAGGATGAAATGATACAATATTTAATCTATCAAAGGATTGTTTATCATTATGATTCAGAAATATTGATGATTCATTCAATTAATTCAATGGTATATGTTATAATGTAAGGATACATATTTGCATGATATTGGGTTTTATATATGAATGAAGTTACATTATTTTATGGATGGGTACATTATAACCCTCCAATTCATTGAGAAAAGGTTAATTTTTTATAAATAGAATGGGTATATATGAGGTCATCACAATCCCATAACAGTGCACATAGGTGGTTAACCCAACCTAACAGGGTTACACATAAGGCTATCCTAATCTCAAAACAGGTAGAGGGTAGTTTTCCAAATTCTAACATATGACGACTGTATTGGTGTGAATCCATGTCATAATATTCCGATAATTATTATTAAGCCTGAGTTGTATGAAATTATCATATGTCAACTTTATGCTCTTTGGAACATGATCATTGATTCCTTTTAGATTAATTCCTTATAAATTTAGATGAGTTATTCAATGAATTTATATTAGGACCTGTGAATTAATTCTTATGGGTTTACAATTATAAAATCATGTTCTCATACTATTATATTCATAATATGATTTAAAATTATCATTTATTTAAAACTCCTTCACATACCAATACATAACATCATTGGTGAAACAATATTATATTATCATTTCCTCATTAATTGAAAACATTTTTATGCATAATATATCTATAGAGGGTATTATTTAGAAATAGAACACTTGGTGATAAAGTGGTAAAATTTTGTAAGATTTTATTATGTATCTATGTTTCTAAATACACTAATATTTTATAGTTATGGTATGGATGAAAGTGATATATAATGAATACTAATCTAAAATAATGTACAATTTATATATTTAATTCCCTGGTCACTATACTTCTCATTAATGTTAGGGAAATATTTTAAATTTTCTACCAATCATGAATAATCTATCACACCCATCTATATTAAATGAGATTCATTAATGTAATAAACACACATTTATATAGTAAAATATTATACTCATATCAATCATATCTCTAAATGATAATACATTGAACTATAATGGAGTCCCTGAAATTAGAACATGTATGGGAAAAATTAATGTGTCCACAAAATTATCACATGACAATTTAATATATCATGTTATATCAATCTATAAAATACATATGGGACATCACACACATTTTATATCAATGACACCTACATAATAGTGAGGCCTTGGGTTTAGTTAATTAAAAAATAAAAAGTAATCACGACTTCATGTTATATGACCAAAACAAATCACACTATATGTTTCTAATAATGAAAGAATCTATAGAACACAAGTAACAATATATATTTAAAAACCTTGAATTGAATCGATTTTATCTATTAATGGAAATAGACTTTCATATGATCCTATATTTATACCCTACACCAATCTCTATAAGTCATGTATAATTGATCATTGGATCTCATGTGTAACCAACTAATAATTATTTCCTTGAAATTATATGAATATATACAAGAATAGATATATATGTTTTTAATCATAAGAAATAATCAAATTATATATTGGAAAACCAACCATATGACCCCACATCACCCCCATTTCATTTAAATTCATATGAAATCAATCAAATATTTATCATCATAGATTATAACATCATGATATATTCACATTTTATTTGATAATACCTCATTTGAATTATTGTAATTAGAGAATAAAAATTATTAATTATATAAAAAAATTTTAAAAATAAATTTTATACTATACTCATTATCCTTATGAAATTACCAAATTATGAATCACAATAAAATTCATGCCATTTCAGTCTCCAAACTCATAGAAATAAAACAAATTCAAGAAATCAAATTGAAATATCTAATAACTGTAACCTATAAGAACCATCTATACATTAGATCCAAAAATACCATGTCACTTTATATACAATGTTTTACACAATAAATTGTGTTTAAACCATTAATTCATCCCATGATTCTATTAATTTACAATACAAAGTTGTGTAACAAAATTTTCATATGAATCCATACTAGAATCATTAATTCTTTATTAATACATTCTCTATGGATGAATTTTCTATATCAAAACTTCCACAGTGAATGATTTCTTTAAAATCACTATCTTTTTCAGGTATCATTCATGCCCACATTTATTATTTGAAGATTTTACCTCATTCCCAAAGTATGAATTTATTATGATTACTAAATGAAAATTCAAATTTCATGTTGAAATATAGATGATTGAAGGACTAACAATACATGAAAGATTTGAATTTCTCTTCCAGTAATATACAATAGTTTTTAGACATATTCAAAAATTAAACCCATTATTTACAATAGTTACCCATGTTGATAACGTGATCCATTGATATAATGCATCTCTAAGGAACCTATAGGTAAATTTGGATGTCTATATTCCCCTATATTGATTAATTCAACAAAAATTCACTTAAAAACATATTTTTGGGAACTCAATGATATAAAACATAGAGTTAAGAGGAACATTTCCTATTATTGTGATTTTAATCATGAAAGTGGATTCATATGCACCCCTAAAAATGAAAAAAAACATGTATTTTATTACCACATAATAGGGGGAAATTATTCTATTTATGTCCATGTGATGAGGACCATTGTCTTTTATTTTAATAACCTTTATCAATGAACTATAAATTTTCTTTAAGGGTTTTTCATTCAAGACAAATAATGTTCCTTTTTTATATCGAGTTTCTAGAACCAATGATGTTATTTTAAGGGGAATGTAATCATGATAAATAAATTTTGTTTACATTTATTTTATCCATAAAATTGATTTTTTATTTGTTATGGTCATGTGATTTTAAAAATTATGTTTTTAGTTTCATTTCAATTGACTGGGATGAATTACAAAGAGTTTGGATTCTATCGGAATGGATTAAAGTGACAAATGTCTAAAAAATTATAGTGTGGGATTTATGAATGAGATAAAAATTTTGGTTAACCAAATATATGAGTCATATAATTGTATATTGGGGTTAACAATAGGTTGGAGGTCCACTATATGTCTCTCTTCTCAAATATTAATTGGACCAGAAAATGAGAAAAGGTGCCTGAATAAACAAAAATAATAAAATAATATTTTGTCTTACATAGTATGGGAAACAAATTTGATTGTATATGGATAATATACTATACTAAAGATGATGACCAGAAGGTAAATATTTATTAGGGTCAATATTGAGTGACTATGATGAATTTCAAAGGCTACGAATATTTTCATTAGTTACCTGAATATAGAAAATGTCATTATCCAAAGAATATATTATATATTTCATTTGTCAGATCATACATGTTATCTGGGAAAATTAATAATTATTGATTACCTTGTGAATACATGATTTAAGGATAAAAAATAATTGGTGATGGTGAAAAAATATTCTAAACTGATTAATTTTGGAGGACAACATAATGAAAAATTGTTTTCAACAATTTTACTGAAAAAATGTCATCCTAAATTTTTTGTGGAGAAAATTTAATGAATTTATTATTATTAATAATAGTGAGAATCAACGTTGAGTAATGTTTCATGTATGATCCCAAGTTGTTCTTGAGGTATGGATCATTCCATTCAGGTTAAAAGTGGTTTACATTCCTTTTTTTCTTCAACCACATGCCTCGCTGTGGTTATTGTGGGTTGTTTTTGTCAAATAAAGAATAAAAAGGTTGAAGGATGACTGTAGACTGGGTACTTGTTGTGTACTTGGATAACATTCCATGTACTGAGCCTATACATCGTGTACAAGCCCGTCATAATCTGTAACCCTTTTGTTTTCAGAAAAAAATTGGAAAATACATGTCGTGTACTTGAGATACACATCGTGTGCTGGCCCACCAAGTTTTTTAAAAGGAGAGGAAGTAGCCTCTCATATTTTGATATAAAGTATAATCCAATTATTTTTGGAACAATAACACCATCTAATATGGGTTTTCAATTTTGGAAGTCATTTGTACTCTAATTGGAGCATGGTTTGTCTCATTGGAACCACAATTGTATGTAATCGATTCTTTGTTAGTAGTTCTTGATTCTTCGGAACAACGACTAAACTATTTGGATTAAAGATCATATGACCTAATATTCTTATTGTTGTCTGTTATTCATGTTTCTTCAAATCCAAGAAAAAGTATAATGTGATATTAGATGAGTTTTATACTACCATGGAGAAGTTGGTGGTCTATACTATATTTTGTCTTTTCTTGTTCTTTTTAGGAGTTGGACATTTATTTTTCATCTGTCAAACTTTCAGAGAGGCCTCCTTTTTTATTGAGTTGATTGTATTAGTTATAGTCAGACCTAGTGAATATGTTTTTAGGTTTCACTTAGGTGAATTTTTACCCATTTCTCAATTCAAGGTCACCCAAGGGGTTCTCGTTGAGGAAATACCCTATTAATGCCTTTTAAAACCACCTAAGGGGTGTGTTCGTATTCTTTTTGAGTTAGGGGAAGCCCTTAGAAACCATAATGGTTTTAAATACCTAATTAAGAGATTTAATTCCTCCATTCCTAGTGATATATTTTCATAACTACTTATTTTGATAGTTTGACTTAAATGAAAATTGATGAACAAGTGGGTATCCTTGTTGGAAATTTTTAAACAACCCAATGGGTGAGTTGCGAAATAGTGATATGTGAGAGGGTATGCTCACATGAAATGTATAATTGATAATATTGGGTGGTATAACAATATGAAATGTTAATGGAATGTTAAATGCTTTATATAGTAGTGTAGGCCCATATTCATTGAAATTGATAAATGTTTATCATGAGTGGGTATACACATGGAATGTGCATGTTAATGAGTGTGGGTATACTCACATGGAATGAATTTTTTATATTTAATTCTTTTTATGAATTGTTAATATATTCCATGGACTGATCTCCATAGATCAGGATCATGGTTGTTGATGCCTTGGGTTGATTTACCCCTTGGATATTGATTCTATGGGATACCTTGGGCATTTCTACATTGTGGATCCAGCTTTCTTGGGCTCACGTGGGAAATTCCATTAGCATGCTCCATGGACTCCAACTAGGGCCTAACTTTGTTTCCACTAGGACACCCATGGGATTTGATTGGATTACATGGAGAATATCATTTTATCTATCCCCTCATGGTCTAGATATATTACATGTATTCCCTAGTAAGTGACCCCTTAGATATGTCACATGGGGTTTACTTTTAATTATATAACATGGACATTGAATTCTACACTTCACTATATGGAATGGCTGTGGGACTATTGACTTCTTTATATAGAATGGATATGGATTGATTGGTATTGATGGATATACGGCGTGTCACTGTGACTTGTTGACTTTTTTATAGCTTCCTTGTTAGCAGGTGACTCTTTTGTAGGCAACCTTAAGGGGATGGTTAGTTTTACTTTATAGTAGACATATACCATGGTAATACCCGGTTACATTCCAAATTTCATTAACCTTTATATCACTTTGTAAATTACAATGAGAACAATATAGGCATGGGTGGATTTCTTTTGGGATGTTTATCTCACACCCTGTTTGGGCCTCCGTGGGGACTTAAAAAAATTATATGGTTATAGGTGATGATAGGGAAAAGCACACTGGTACATGATTTTTATTGTGGTTTTGGAGTTTGGGATCATAGGACCAACTTGAGGATTACGATGATGGGATACCTTTTTGGTATTTTGTTCTTTTTTGGATGTTTACTATATTGTATTTACATATACTATTATGTTTTCCTTGTTTATACTGGTATCATCTGCATAAATTTTTATAGGATATACTTCTGGTTATTGTTAAGTATTCATGAATTGTATTACTTTCAGTTGACTACAATTTATTTCGCTTCATTGATTTAAGGAAAGATTGAGATCTTCTGTGATACTCTGGTAATGAGGGAATAGTCTCCCCACTAACTCACAAAGGCCCACTCCACTAGTCTTCATCATCTCACATTTGGGGAGATGCACTGTAGACCATGTGGCCAACCAGGCTTGGGGCACTATAGGGTGGAATTTGGGTCTAATATATTACAATGTGGTATCAGATGAGTTTTTCTTTTCATATTTGACTTACTGTTTAGTGAAATTAGACATGGATAACACAGAAATGTAATTCGGTCATAAACAATGATTGAGAGTAGATTCCACGTGTATAGGGAAAATAAAAATTACATCGAATGGAGTTATATGTTTCTAGATTTTGAGGATTATAGTTGATATGATGTCACAATTTGGCGACAAACATGATTTATGTTTTTCCTATTGATGCAATTGTGGGTTCTAATTTTTGGAAACGTGATCATATGAAGGTATGCTATACCATGCTTCATATTGACAATTTTTATAATCACATTCTATGAATTATGACATTACATATAAGATGCATTACATATTTCATGATGTTGTGATTGTTTATGTGATTGTTGTGCATGTTGTTGTGTTAGTTTTGGTGCAACGGGTAAAGGAATGTCATCATATTTCAATCTAAAAGGAGTATGTGCCCACATGAATTAGGAAATAACACACCACTGAAATGAAAAGGCATAATTGAACTTTTTATATGTATGGTTTAAATGGGATCCAATTTTGGGTTCATGAAGTGTTTTGGGCCCCCATGGATTTAGATTTGGAAACCCTAGGTGAAATTTTCTAGATAACTAAATGTGAATTGGAAAAGAAAAGGGAACTTGAAATGATGGATAGATACATGACCTAGACATGGGTTTTGAGTTTTCAAGAGGTGTAGTTTCTAGTGGTTTGATGGATGGTCTTTATATATTCCTAGCCTTTATAGTAGGTTGTGGGTTGACTTTGATTCTAAGAGTGTTTTGACCTGTCCTACCCTTTAGGATGTGTGGTTTGATGTTGTTATTTTATAAGGAGTGTGTTTGATATTTTAAAGACAATCCACCACGACAACCTCCAGTGGTATCAAATGAGGGAGGAAGGGACCATGATTCAGAGACAATGAGCCACATGCTACCAATTGATCATCCTATAGTGCCTGTTGCAGTACCAGATACTGTTCCAGAAACAAGTGCTAAGGCATAGTTATACAATAGTTTTTTTGGTATATATAGATGATAAAGGGAGCACTGCATCCATCCTTTTCTATTGATGAGTTGATACGACTGTTCCAACAATAACATAGTCCTTGGTTTATAGGATTTTGTGGACCACATGCTGCAGATATTTGGTTAGAGATGACATTTTTGTTTTTTGATTATCTGGAGACACCTCTGAAGCAGAAGGTCAAGCTCATGACAAACATTCTATGTGAATTAGCGAAGTGCTTGGGTGGAATTTTTAACCACGATGATGGGTTGTGGAAAATGGGTTGGTATGAATCTGAAACTCACTTCTTCGACATGTTTTACCATGTGAATCTGTGTGCTGAGCTGGCCATTGAGTTCATGTGTCTGGAGTAGGGCCTGATGACTGCTATGGAATACTCTACATGTTGTACAATGATACAAAGTTTTTCACCAAATTATCATAATGATGAAGAAATTTATGGAAAGATTCTTCAAGGGAGGTCTCAGAGAGGCTATTAAATATCTGGCCAACATGTTTAGGTTTCTGTCTATCTCTGAGAGTGTGAATTAGATGATGATTAAAAATATGGTACTAAGGGAAGTTGGGGGGTGTACAAAATAGGGGATTGTTATTTCTCACCCCAGTGGATCTATGCCTTATGGTAGGAAACTTTTTTTTAAGGATTACCACGATGTAATTTCTAGTAAGGTTATTGTTGAATGAATCTTGGTGTATTTCCATCTGTGAGGTTGGTGAGGCCATGTGAAAAATCAATGTGACCACGACCCAGTTGTGTATCGAGCTTGTGGAAGGATGAGGCACATGCAATGAATTTGTAGGACCATCTTTCCTCCTGAGATTGATAGGGGCAATCTCTGATGTCAGGTTCATGAGCAGGTTCATTAGCACTTCATCAGGCTGGGAGATTTAGCAGTTAGGCTAGTCAGGCCAGGGTAGTGATGGTCGTGGTTGTGGATGTCAGACACCGAGTTATCAGAGATAGTATGGTGGATTAGCTTATGGTATATAGGAAGGGTCATAGGGATGTGGTATAGTCCATACATATATAGTTAAATAGACCTAAGAAGAGAATGATCCTAAATTATCTATAATGAGATGTACTATATTATTATCTTCTACTATTTCATCTGCTATTTTCGATATAGGTTCATCACCCAATTTTTAATAGGAATGGGTGGTTAAAATCCATGGGCTTGTGGTTTTGTTTGAGGGGATTTTAATGATAGTTACACCATTGGGAGTCATAACGGGTGATGTGAACCAGGGTATGGATTTCCCCCTTTAGGTCAGAGGGTTTCACATCATAGGGGATAATTATATCCCAAAGATGATACTGTTAGAATTCATTCATTGGACAGACTGGATCATATCTTATCAATCATACATTGACTACTATCATTGAAGGGTGACTTTAACATCACTATAGGGTGCACTATTTATTCACATGGGTGATTGGTATGTCTTCGAAATTAGAGCTAGATAGAGAATCGTTGGCTTGGCAATGTGACATCCCAAATTTCTATTTTGTTTCTAAATGATTAGGGAATGGATCAGGAAGACTTCCCTCCAATGGTTAAGTTCTTCAGAGATGTCTTTCCAAATGTATGTTTTGGGTTGCATCCTGAGAGGGACATGGATTTCTCTATCGAGCTTATGAATGGAGCTTCCCCAGTATCTATTCCACCTTATAGGATTTATATGATAGACTTGAAGGATATAATGAGGTAGCAAGAATATTTATAGGTGACATGTTTTTTTGAACTAGTAATTCTCCTTGTTGTTCACTAACCCTTTTTGTGAAACAAGAGGATGGAACTCTTAGCTTATGCTTGGATTTTCGAAAACTAACATAGATGACGGTTAAAAACTGCAATCTCATTCCATGGATAGATAATATATTTTATTAGATTCGAGGAGATCAATTTTTCTTGAAAATCAACTTGAGGTGCGGATATCACCAGGTGAGTGATCAACCTGTAGACATATCTTGTACGACCATTAATAGTAGGTATGAGTTATACAAGTATCTGGTAATGTTCTTCGGTCTCATTAATGATCTAGAATTTTTCATGGTGCTGATGAACCGATTATTCCAACCCTACATGGATTCATTTGTGGTGGTTCTAATGGATGATATCTTGGTTTATCCTCACAATCGACACGACCATTACAACAATCATAAGGTTGTTTTGAATACACTGAGAGAGTGTAACACCCGAGATTTTTATGAGTAATATTTTGTTTTATATATATATATCATCAAAGGAATCTTTCACTACACACTAGCTTGACTTACTTTACACACAATCGCGACCTTCCTCGATAGCTTGCGTTGTACGCAATACCGAGTTTCACTAAACAACGATATGCTATTAAAATATTATTAAAACTAGCCGTTATGAATAGTAATAACCACTTTTTGAAAATTTATAAATTTTATTTTTTAAAATGGACTTCATTTTTGGATTCGGAATACCGAAATTAGCCTAGGGTAAAATTTTGGTATTTTTCTGAAAACTTTCAATTTTTGATGAATAGTGAAACCACTAAGTGGTAGGTTAAAAACTGAATTTTGCATAAAACTTAATTTTACCACTTCTGTGAATGGAATTTCAAAAATCCGACAGACACGGTTGATATCAGTAAGTAAAATGTGGTTCAATGAGATAAAAATAATTTTTTAGTGAATAGTAACTTTTTACTTTTTTTTACCGCGGTTAATAATAAATAGGGTAACTAAGGGTAAATATGATATTACTATTACCCTAACAAATGTACTAATTCTATTGGATAAGTTTAATTCGACCAAAAACAAACTTAGGAATAAAATATGACCATTTAGGTCCACTTGGATTAGATTATGACATTTAATATTATTTTATTTAATGAATAGTTAAAATAGT
The DNA here is from genome assembly GCA_963277665.1 of Viscum album. Taxonomy (NCBI): domain Eukaryota; kingdom Viridiplantae; phylum Streptophyta; class Magnoliopsida; order Santalales; family Viscaceae; genus Viscum; species Viscum album. Next base: position 1,972,409,671 of record OY728138.1, read on the forward strand.
TAAAATCAAAGTTTAATAACTAAAACATTTTTAATATGGGTTTATACATAAGATAAATTCGACTATAAATATTCATTATAAAGCTAAAAATATTTCCTACATAATGGTATTTTATTTATAATTTTTAGACATTAAATAATTTAATTTATTTATGACACAATGATGATGCAATAATTATCTTATTAATGAAATATTGACATAATTGATGTTATAAACACCAAAATAAATGTAATTTGAGACTTTTTATGAACCCCACTAATTTTCTAGGTTACTATGATATATTATTGTTGATTTAATCAACTTTTTTCGAACATATAATTCTGTTATGACTTTCACAAAAATCATATATCAAATAGTGTCAAAATTGACACAAAATAGTTTTTAAATCAAATATTATATTATTAATTGTTATTTTATTCCTAAAAATCTAAGGATCGGCCAAATGACTTAGATAAGGATATATATATTAATAATAAACAATTTGGGGTTCGTTTGACATGTTATAGTAAGTTTATTAACCATATAGTGTAAGAAAACAAAAAGACACGGTAAAAGTTAAATTATTTAACTTAGAGTTAAATCTAATTGATAAGGTTAAAATAATAACCTAAACTTGTCTAAATCCTATAGGTTGATAGTATTTCGACCCATCCCCACTTTAGCTTCGAAATAAGACCCTTTGGAACCATTATAAACCGATTTTGACTTTAATATAAAATAATATTTTGAGATATTCCTAAGGTGTCCCTCTCCTCCCTTATATAAGGGCACCTCCTCCCCCTCCTCCTCACACCAATTTGAGCACTAAAGCTCGACCAAAACCTACAAAAATCCCTTCTACACTTCCCTAGAATAATCCTACAGGTCCTGGTCTTCTTCAAAGACCAATCATAGTTCCCTAAGTGGAGGATTCAAAGAGGCGTTTCAAAGAAGAGGTAATATCCATTACCGATCTTTTCAATTTCTTTATTCTTAAACTTCTTATTATTTAGTTGTTTCATGATAAAGTAATAACATCAGTATCACTTACATACTGATATGTTATTATAAATACTAAACAACCCTAATTCACCTTCTATCCATCCTACGGAAAAATGAAATCACCGCGCGTGCGTACGTACGGAATACCCTCTCCACGTCGTGGTGTAATCTATTTTCCACCATCACCTTACAAGGATGGGTATAATGGTGTAATGAGTAACTATATATGATTATTATAAAGTGATATTGATACTTAAATAGTATAAATACACTTAAATACAATTCCACGATCATGGGAACAATATCATCGCTCGTGCGTACGTACGGAATACCATCTCCACGATGTGATGCGACTCGTTCTACATGATCATCATTACATAGTAATTATATAAATGAATTGAATGAATAAATATGATATATGTTACACTAATACCATTCTGGATATAAGGTATCTATAACCTTAAAATAAGAATAAGAATTTATTCGGCAAAACACGCAAAAGAACAAAAGGCAATAAAGACCCGAGTAACAAGTAACAATGAAATATTACTAATAAGAAGCTAAGAATATGACCATATATGATATCATATCAATATTTATGATTCTGGAATAAGTCAATAACATTATTTAAACCGTTATACAGGAGCTTCAGACACGTACAAAGCAAATCGGACCTAAGGTAAGGGAAATATCACAATCTCATTTTTATCCGAGATTGTTTATACTTTGGTATTTACTGGGGTGTATTTTATCATCCACATCCATGTTTACTCAATATGTAATATTATTTCCATCCACCTAGAATTTTTTAAATCCAATTTTACCCTTCGGTGAGTTTTTAGTAAAGGATATGAAAGGAATCTTTGTCGTTTTTCGTACGAGGTACTTTTTGACTTTTCCGACAAAAGTACGAAGAATGTTTTTTTTAACTTATACGGCAAGAATGGATTTTTAAAACATTATTTCCAAGAATCTTCCTTTATAAGTTTTCAATTTTATTTTTAATCAACTTCTTTTAGTTTATAATTGTATGACATGTTAAGAAAAGAAAAGTGTTTTTGAAGAAGAAAGGATATTTTCCTCAAGAATGGAGTTCAAGTGTTTTATCAAAATTATTTTCCATCTAAGATAATAAAGGGTTCTGTTTTATACCTATTATTACATTGATTTGATTATGTTTTGAGGGAATTATTTTTATGAAGTCATTTACCTTATATGATTTGTTTTATGATGTCATGATGTTTCAAGAATCCAATATTTGTTACATGTGTTATGCGATGATGTATGATTTATGATTATGTGGAACACATAAGAAAGGATTCATTATAAGATGGGTGGGACCTATATCTCCCTCCAATGCATTGGGTAAAGATTTATATCTCATGAGATAGACATGGCTGGAACGGAAGGTTATTTCGGTTCAGTGATACAGGACTGAAACGAGGAGTGAACTCGGTTCAGAAATGGACTTTGTCCGCTAAGATAGTCTTGGAAATGAGTCATGACTAACAAGAAATGATTTTCCATGATTATGTGTGCATGCCACAAGGTTTCAAGTTTTATGTTATGATTATGGGGATCTCATTTTCACTTCTATGATTTATTCCATGTTAAGATATTATGATCTCTTTTTGCAGGTTATGATTTTCAAAAAGATATGATATGATTTTTATTTCCTTTATTTGCCCTTGCTGAGCATTTGAGCTCACCCTTTTATGTTTTATTTTCCCCAGGATATAAAGAAAGATTTTAGGTAAAAAAAAGGGAAGATCTTTATGGGAGATATTGAAGACCTTTCACCACGATTAGAAGATTATGTTCCGAGTTTCCAAAGACACTAAACTATTACGGTCCTTGTGTGTGTGTTTTTGTTATGTACTAAGTATTCCGCAAAAGTAATGTAATGTCCATTTACCTCAAGATTCGGGTCTCTATAGTTGGTATCAGAGGAAAGGTATAGTCAACCTTTGGAAACTAGGATGTGAAATCCTTAGTAAGAACCCTAAGGATAAGTCTAAGCATAGAACACAATCTTAGTGTTTTAGAAATGGCCATGAATAACCTAGGATAAGAGCTTAATTGTGAAATTTTATTCTTGATTATGTGGTTTTCCTATTATAATTAGTGTTGATCACACTATTCTTCTTGGTTTTAATCAATGACTGGAACCCGAAGGAACCGTGTTAATGCGGAATGTGATAGGCAATGCAATGATTGTCCCCCTGAGCAACCAAACGATATGGGAGCTGGAATGAAAAATCTTGTAGCCATTCTCACACAACTATCTCAAGCTATGAATCATGCAGGACTTCCAAACGAGCAAAGGAAGGAGAAAAATTCTGTTGAATCCTTCATGAGGCAGCGCCCACCTTCTTTCAGCGGGTCTACTGATCCATTAGTTGCTGAACAATGGATTAGTATTACTGAAAAGATATTTTCAGTTCTTCAATGTTCTGAACATGATAAAGTCATCCTAGCAGTGTATCGTTTGGAAGGAGATGCTGATTAATGGTGGAATCTTATTAAGAATATGAGGCAAAGGGATGAAATTGAGTCCATGGAATGGGACGAGTTCAAGAACTTATTTTTCAATAAGTACTTCCCTCGTATTCTCTGAACAAATATGGAGAAAGAGTTTCTTGAACTGAAGCAAAGGGATGATGAATCTGTTGGTACCTATGAAGCAAATTTTACAAGACTTGCAAGGTATGCTTCTGGTATTATTATCCAACTTGAGAGTAAGATTGATCGATTCTTTAGTGGCTTAAAACCAAGTATTCGAAGGGTGTTAGCCATAAGGGACTTCAACAGCTACGAGGAAATCGTTCGATGTGCTCTCAAAGTCGAGATGGAGACTGGAGTAACCCATCAGTCAAATGGGTTTGATAAGAAGAGGAAGATGGAATTCAAAGGAAAATCTAAAGAGCACACTGAAAAGAAGATGAGATTTCCCTTATTCTCAAAGTGTGGAAAGAAACATGGAGGGATTTGTCTTAAAGGGACAAGTAAATGTTTCAAATGTGGAAAGGAAGGTCATCGGGCATTTGAATGCCGCGATAATGGGAAGAAGATGTCTAATGATGCAAACAAAGGAAGGGATACACAGAATGAACCTACTACACTTCAATGTTTCAAGTGCAAGGAGATGGGGCATTATGCCAATCAATGCCCAAATCCAAGGGTTGAAGATGATGGTCGACGTCAACAAAATCTTAAGGCTAAAGACAAAGGAAAGGCACATGCAATTTCTATCAGCGATGTGGAGTACGTTAACGAAGTGGTGAAAGGTACACTTACCATCTACTCTAAAGTTGCAAATGTTTTATTTGATTCTGGATCCACCCACTCTTTTATTTCTAAAGAATTTTCTAAGGGTATCACCATATTACCTCAACAATTAGATGTTGAGTTAGCTGTGACAACACCTAATGGCACAACAGTCGCATCAAAAGTTTATAATTCTTCTCCGATTGAAGTTTGTGGGAAAGTGCTTCCTACAAATCTTATGATCCTTCCTATAGTGTAATTTGATGTGATTTTTGGCATGGATTGGCTTTCTCTACATGGAGCTCATATCAATTTCCAAAGAAGGGAAGTCACATTTCATATTTCAGATCAATCTACGATCGTCTATCGATGCAAGGATGAATATAACCTTCCAGTGGAAATTCCTTCCATCTTATGGGTCTTGATTCCACTGAATGAAGGTTATTTATCTCAAATGGTTGGCGAGAAACTCATGATTAAGAATATTCCCATCGTATGGGAGTTTGATGATGTCTTTCCGGAGGAATTACCGGGTCTTCCACCAAATCGTGAAGTTGAGTTTTCAATAGAACTCGTACCGGGTGCTTTGCCTATTTCAAAGACACCTTATAGAATGGCCCCAATTGAGTTGCAGGAATTGAAGAAGCAACTCCAAGAGAATCTTGATAAGGGATTCATACGCCCTAGTGCATCACCTTGGGGAGCACCTGTTCTATTTGTTAAGAAGAAAGATGGATCAATGAGACTCTGCATTGATTATCGAGAACTTAACAAGATCACTATCAAGAAAAAATATCCTCTCCCACGCATTGATGACTTATTTGACCAACTACGCGGAGCTCAATAATTTTCCAAGATTGATCTTCGTTCAGGGTATCATCAATTAAGGGTCAAAAGGGAGGATATACCAAAGATGGTTTTCCGTACAAGGTATGGACACTATGAATTTATAGTGATTCCATTTGGTCTTACTAATTCCCCTTCTATCTTTATAGATCTAATGAATAGAGTCTTTAGAGACTATCTTGATCAATTTGTGGTAGTCTTTATAGACGATATTCTTGTCTATTCAAAGAGAAAGGAAGATCATGAAGATCACTTGAGAATTATATTGAAGACCCTAAGAAAGGAGAAGCTTTATGCCAAATTTACCAAGTGTGAATTTTGGCTTCAAAAAGTTGCATTTTGGGTCACATAATCTCAAAAGAGGGGATATCTGTGGATCCAGCAAAAACAGAGGTTATCGAAAGATGGTCGAGACCAACAACAGTAACAGAGATCCGAAGTTTTCTTGGTTTGGCTGGATATTATCGACGTTTTGTAAAAGATTTTTCACGATTATCTAATCCACTCACCAAGTTGACTCGGAAAGGAGTTAAGTTTGTTTGGACAGAGGAATGTGAAGATAATTTCAAGGAGTTGAAAAGAAGGTTATCTAGTGCACCTGTGCTCACACTACCTTGTAGTGGAGAAAGGTTTGTGATCTATAGTGATTCATCCAAGAAGGGATTGGGGTGTGTTCTTATGCAAAATGATATGGTGATAGCTTATGCCTCACGACAGTTGAAAATCCATGAGCAAAATTAACCAACACATGATTTGGAGTTAGCTGCGGTAATCTTTGCATTAAATATTTGGAGGCATTACCTTTATGGTGAAAGGTGTGATATTTATACTGATCATAAAAGTTTAAAGTATATTTTCACACAAAAGGAGCTGAATATGCGTCAAAGAAGATGGTTGGAGCTGATTAAGGATTATGACTGCTCAATCCATTACCACCCTGGGAAAGCAAACAAGGTGGCAGATGCATTAAGTCGACAAGACCATGCTAGTTTATCCATTATGAGGATCAAAAATGTAACGCCCCGACCCCAGCTACCCAGAGTCGGTGCATTACTTCGTAACATTGGCATGATCACAAGAAAGATCAAATCTCGAAAGACCGATTGGTTTAGTAGCCTTGGAAACACTAGATATAATCATAAAGTTTTACATTACATTTCAAAGTGAAAAACTACTACAACAACAAAGTCTTCATATCCACACTATTAACCCCTCATAATATCCCTGCAATTCATTCATAATTTACTTCTTCACTACCTGGGAAAAATAAAACATAGAAAAGGGGTGAGCTCAAATGCCCAGTAAGGATAACAATATAGCAGAAACTTTCACAAATAAGAATAAACATTTAAGGCAATGCATTACTAAAACAAAAGCCTTTTAAACTTGAACTTCAACATAGTATGGCAAAAGTAAAAATGAAATAATGCCATTTACTTATTCACATGGATATTCTACTAATCGAATAATCACATGAAAAAATCAATAACCACTTTCATAATGTTGGAATGCATAATGCCAGACTATCATAACCACATAGCCAAGGCCTCGTGCCAAGACTACAAATAATATTTTGTCAAGGCCTTGTGCCAAGACACTAGTTTGTCTCATGAGACCTACCGATGCATCGAGGAGCTATAGCGGGCTCCACCCGTCACTTATTAAGTCCAATGCATTCCCATATGAAAAGGTTTAAACATAACATAAACATTCGTATTAAAACTAGCATACGAAATGTCAATAAATTCACCATAAACTATGAATGGTATAAAAATAGCACATCCACAGTCAAACATATCACAAAACCTTCAATACAATATAGAAGTTTTGTATCATAATAAATCAACTTCAAATAATCTTAAAATCCATCAAAGGATGTTGACATAGATGAAATCAAAATTCTTTTTAAAGAAGTATCTCCTTTTATTTTGAAATCATTTAAGATCCATATAAAATAAAACATTTTCTTTGAAAATATTATTATAAGCTTGTAAGGAAAGCTTTGAAGATTTTATAACGGCGTAAAATAACCGCACCCGCCGTATAAGTTAAAAAAAACATTCTTACCTCAATTCTGTCGAAAAGGTTAAAAAGGACCTTGTTTTGAAAACGACGGAAAGATTCCTTTATAAACCTCTTATAAAAAGTCAAAAAAAGGTATAAATGACTTTAACCCATATTCTTGTAAATAGTAAAAATGTTTTGAAATACATTTTTAAGAAACATGGATGTGGATGATAAAGAGATCCCAGTAGATTATTACACATAAACAACCTCAGATAATGAAGAGATTGTGAAATAACCCTTACCTTGTACTTTTCCTTGGTTGGGGTAGGTTAACCTCCTGTATAATGGTGAAATAATTGTTATTAAATTATACAAGAATCATATACATTAATATGATATCATATATGATCTTTTAATATTGATTTGATAATAATATCTTAGTATTATCGTTGTTTCGGGTGTTAACTTACTTGTTTTCTTTCATATGTTTTGTTACGTAAGACATGTTTGTAAAGGATAGGTTGTATATTATTCATATCCAGAATGATATCAAGTCCTTAAACATCATTTTTAAATCATAAAATGATAATTACGCTTTAATGGTTACGATGGAGAATGAATCTCATCGCGTTCGTGGAGACGGTAGTCCGTACGTACGCACGAGCGACAATATCATTCTTTTGATATTAAAATAATATATAAATGGATGGTATATCATATATACATAATCATTAACATGATATTTTTATTATTTACATGAGTTACACATCATTATTATACCCATCCAAATAATATTATATTGAATAACAATTACACCACGACGTGGAGACGGTAAGTCGTACGTACGCACGTATGGTGACATGTTATTCAAAGGGTGGATAGAATACTGAATATGATTGTACCATATTTATAATAACATCACAGTATATGTGAGATACTGGAGTTATTATTTCAGAATGGTAAGAACAAAGGAAGAAGAAGTGGAAGAAGAAATGAACTTAGAAAAGGGTGGTGAAATCATTACCTCTTCTTCGGGTTCTTCCTTTTGATTTGATCAAAAGGGCTCCTTAGGTTGGCTTTCTGATCCAACTAAGGCCTCTAGGTTGTATTGAGGGATGTTGGGAGAGTATTTGGGCAGAGTTTGGCCGAACCAAAAGGCTTTGAAGGTGTGAAGAAATGAGAAGGAGGAGTGCCCTTTTATAAGAGGGGTGAGGGGCACCTTTGGAAAAGCTAGAAATATTAATTTATAATAAATTCATATTCGGTTTCTAAAGGCTCCAAAGTTGACTATTCAAAGGATGAGGTGGGGATAGGTCGAAAACAACTCATCCAATAGAATGTAGACAGGTTTGGGTACTTATATTAACCTTATCTTTAAGTATTAACTCTAAGTTAATTAGTTTCACTTTTACAATGTCTCTTTGTATTTTTATATAATATGGTTAATACATCCAAGCGACCCCCAAGTGGACCATTAATGAGGAACCTATAATAATATATGTCTCTTGGCCGATCCTTATATTTTTAGGAATTTAATATCAATTAATAATATAATATTTGTTTTAAGAACTCTTTTATGTCAATTTTGACACTATTCAATAGTTGATTTTTTTGAAACTCCTAACAGATTGATTACTTTGAACAAAGTCAATTAAATCAATCCTAATATATCATATTATCATATAAAATTAGTGTAATTTATTAAAAGTTTCATATTATATTTATTTGGGTATTTATAATATTAATTATGTTAATTTTTTACTATTTTAGTAATTACTGCATCATCATTGTGTCATAAATAAAATAAATTATTTAATGTCTAAAAATTATAAATAAAATATCATTATGTAGGAAATCTTTTTAGCTTTCTAATGAATATTTACAATCGAAAATCCAACATGTATAACCCTATGTAAAAATTGTTCTTCTAAAAGATATATGCTTGTGTCATTTTTGTATTCATTTTAACTTAATTAAAATAAAGTGTCATTATCACTTACAAGTGGATCCATGGGGTCCCAAAATTGACACAAAGATGCCCATGGTCGACCATGTATCAACCAATAGGGTTACGACACGTTTTAGGGTAATTTTGTATTATTATAATATTATTTTTTTTAACCCTTATTTACCGGATTTACCCTTTAACCATGGTAAATAAAATATTTACCGCAGTAATTATTCAAAATGTGTAAAAATAAAAGTTACCTATTTACACAATTTGAACATCCTGATTCCAAATATGGAATCCATTTTCCTAAATTCAAAACACAGAAGTGGCAGAAATTAATTTAAAATTAATTCCCGCTGTCAAAACAAAAAGCGTGTTTTTAAGAGATAATAACTATCAAAAGATTGACACTTGTTTATGTTCGGTTTAATTGTAAAATTATGTCCAATGATAAACATTAAATTGAATGGTAAAAATATATTCTAAATATACTTTAAAACCACTCAAATTCATAATTTATCACTATTAATTATTTTGATTAAAAAAGTTGTTTTTAATTAAAATTTAGTAATTTTCACTATTCATCAAAATATGAAAGTTATCCGAAATGTACCAAAATTTCACCCTAGGCTAATTTTGATATTCCGAATCCAAAAATGAAGTCCATTTTGAAATATATAATATATATTATTTCAAAAAGTAGGTATTACTATTCACAACGGCTAGTTTAATTAGTTGTGGTGTGTGTTAGAACTCGAGGTTGCGTACAACACACGCTATCGTATTATTCAAAGGAAAGCGTACCGTGGAAGCTTGGGATGTTTAATTTTAAATTTTTTGATGTCCCCATTTAGTCAAAAAGTTTAAAATATTGTATTTAAAAAGGTTTCACTATTAAAAGTTGATAAAAGTGCAATACTGAAAATGAATCTGTTCTTGCATTATGACTAAGAAACTCATAATATGGATTCTAAAATTATAAGGATTATATAAAGTGAAAAGTTTAGTTAATGCTATTCATGACCTCTTTTAATGCCTTTTTTTGTAAGTCATGGTGTGATTGAACTCGGTGTTGCGTGTAGTGCAAGTTATTGAATTATTTTGAAGAAATAACACACTATGAAATCTTGGGGTGTTACATTCTCCCCTCCTTCAATAAATTGCGTCCTCGCAATTTGAAATTGTTCTTCGAAAATAAAAGGTTGAAAATAGAAAATATATTTGTGGGAAAACCCACATCGGAAATTGGGTTACTAAAATTTAGTCTTAATATGTGGAAAAGAGAAATGAAAGGGTCACCACCAAATTATGATCTTGATTAGGAGAACATTGGTGGCAATCAGAGACATATAATTGGAGGAAAAACGTAAATATTTATAGGTAGTGATTGAGGTCATCAATCACAAACAAGTGTAAAATTTAGGTCCTTAAATTCATCAATCTATGATGATTTGAAATACCATCGGTTCAACAAAACATATGGTATTAGTATAACACATTTTTGACGTTTCAAAATATCTTAGTTGAAATCCCACATCGAAAAATGAATTAATGAGGCCTCTATTTATAATAAAGAGTCGAATGTATGAAGATTACCGAAAATAACACATACTAGGGTTCCATGTAGGAAAATATGGATATGGAAGAAAAATCTAACCATCAATTATCTGATGGAGAGTGGTAGAGAACATGGCTATGAAAAGGCCAACAATCCCAAAGCCATAAATTAGTGATGATTTAAGGTACCATCAAGGAAAACATTTTTGTTCTAAGTTGATTTTCTTAATGTTGAGGAATTTATTTATGATATTGGCTAAGATCATAAGGAGATACACTTACTTTATAATTAGAGTTTTATCCATTAATAAATTTCTACCACAAACTCATCTTTCACTCTAAAAGATAATAGAATGTAAAAAAAAATTCTATTTACACTATTCGTATAGGGTTCCAAAATAAACGAATTTATAATTCATCTACATGATATTTTAATAAAAACTACATTATTTAATCCAGGATATCTCATGGGCCAGTGGTAGGTGATACACCCTTGTCGCCCTTCGGTTGCGGGTTCAAGTCTCGTAGCCTTGCCGGACGCGACGGGTTGCCGCCCGACCTCCGGGTTGTCCTTTTATGGCAATCCAAAATAATCCAAACTAGAACTATCCAAAATACTTCTTTCCAAACTCACAGTCCAACATTTATAAGGAAGGTAAGCATAATGTAGATCCTTTTTACCCCGTAATAGCATATGAATACCTTCATCATGTATTCTTTTAATACACTGAAACATCCTGAATTACCATATTCCTTATTGATTACATTCATTCTCCCTTATTCCATATAGAATTCTGGATATACTTCATCAATCCAAAAATGTTTTAAACCCCAAAAAAATGATGGAATATACAAATCATTAATCAGTTCCAGGGTAGTCAAGAATATCCAATATAATTTATCCAAAACAATCACATATTATTCCAAAATCACTACCTCAGTATCAGAACTATATCTCAACCATATATTTTCCAAAAATTTATTCTGCTATTGAGTCACTTTTCTTTGTTCCACACAATCTCAAGTCCTTAATGAAATAGTACTGCAGTACAATCCTTATATACTCCATAATCATTATAACAAGTACATTGTTGATACAACACTCAATTGACATAATCAACATAAGAACTCTAATCATTCCTCCTCATCTGTGGTAGTATCATAACTTGATTATTATCCAATAGCATCATTTGTGGCATAGTCTGATGACTGGGGCATAGGTTCGCGTAGTGTCCAAACTCCTTGCAAATGAAGCATTGTACATTTGAAACCATTTTCTCACCCTTGCAGTCACGTACTTTGTGCCCTTTTCCTCCACACTTATAACAAACTCCCATTCCTTTCAGGCAAGTTCCAGGGTGTTTCTTCCCACAGTTACCACATATGGGAAAATTCTTCTTTTCCCTCTTCCCTTTATCCATTTTTCTCTCTTCCATCCTTTTCTTCTCTTGCTTCCCTTCAAAGCCATAAGACTCAGTAAACTCTTTACTTATCTTATCAACACATGATATTATTTCTTCATATGATGATAATACATGGGAGACTATTTCTCTTATCAATTCTAGCTTAAGACCATGAAAGATATGATCCTTCCTTCTCTTTGGATCATGTGCATTTCTGGAGTTCTCATTCCTTCTACTGGGCGCCATTTCTAAACAATGGCATAAACTAGATCAGTTTATGAGTCAAAATACATAATCCCATACTTATAAAACACTTAACATAAATTGAACTATTTATGGATATAATCCATAATCATAAAAATGTTTTCTTTGAGGAAGTATATACTCATAAACCCTTCATAATGATTTGTAAAGAAAATGAGAGTTATCCTAAGCATATCCCCCGGGAGTGTCGTAACCAAGAGTGCAGCAAGGCCCGTTGTCGTGCACCAGTTCCCGTTCGAGTCTAGCTCAAAGCGGTGTTTTCAGGTTTTACCCCTAGGTACATCTGTGCCAGAGCTGCCTCTACCTGCTCGTATCCAGACAGGGATGTATTTCTCGGAAAACTCACAAAATCTCTACAATACCAAAATTCTAGGAAGTTCTTCTATACTAATCCTCAAAGTTCATCTTAGGTATACGTGATCTAATCAGAGTTTATCTAAATATAGCTTCCAAGGTTTGTACTAAACTTCCTCTGATACCAACTGTAACGCCCCGACCCCAGCTACCCAGAGTCGGTGCATTACTTCGTAACATTGGCATGATCACAAGAAAGATCAAATCTCGAAAGACCGATTGGTTTAGTAGCCTTGGAAACACTAGATATAATCATAAAGTTTTACATTACATTTCAAAGTGAAAAACTACTACAACAACAAAGTCTTCATATCCACACTATTAACCCCTCATAATATCCCTGCAAGTCATTCATAATTTACTTCTTCACTACCTGGGAAAAATAAAACATAGAAAAGGGGTGAGCTCAAATGCCCAGTAAGGATAACAATATAGCAGAAACTTTCACAAATAAGAATAAACATTTAAGGCAATGCATTACTAAAACAAAAGCCTTTTAAACTTGAACTTCAACATAGTATGGCAAAAGTAAAAATGAAATAATGCCATTTACTTATTCACATGGATATTCTACTAATCGAATAATCACATGCAAAAATCAATAACCACTTTCATAATGTTGGAATGCATAATGCCAGACTATCATAACCACATAGCCAAGGCCTCGTGCCAAGACTACAAATAAGATTTTGTCAAGGCCTTGTGCCAAGACACTAGTTTGTCTCATGAGACCTACCGATGCATCGAGGATCTATAGCGGGCTCCACCCGTCACTTATTAAGTCCAATGCATTCCCATATGAAAAGGTTTAAACATAACATAAACATTCGTATTAAAACTAGCATACGAAATGTCAATAAATTCACCATAAACTATGAATGGTATAAAAATAGCACATCCACAGTCAAACATATCACAAAACCTTCAATACAATATAGAAGTTTTGTATCATAATAAATCAACTTCAAATAATCTTAAAATCCATCAAAGGATGTTGACATAGATGAAATCAAAATTCTTTTTAAAGAAGTATCTCCTTTTATTTTGAAATCATTTAAGATCCATATAAAATAAAACATTTTCTTTGAAAATATTATTATAAGCTTGTAAGGAAAGCTTTGAAGATTTTATAACGGCGTAAAATAACCGCACCCACCGTATAAGTTAAAAAAAACATTCTTACCTCAATTCTGTCGAAAAGGTTAAAAATGACCTTGTTTTGAAAACGACGGAAAGATTCCTTTATAAACCTCTTATAAAAAGTCAAAAAAAGGTATAAATGACTTTAACCCATATTCTTGTAAATAGTAAAAATGTTTTGAAATACATTTTTAAGAAACATGGATGTGGATGATAAAGAGATCCCAGTAGATTATTACATATAAACAACCTCGGATAATGAAGAGATTGTGAAATAACCCTTACCTTGTACTTTTCCTTGGTTGGGGTAGGTTAACCTCCTGTATAATGGTGAAATAATTGTTATTAAATTATACAAGAATCATATACATTAATATGATATCATATATGATCTTTTAATATTGATTTGATAATAATATCTTAGTATTATCGTTGTTTCGGGTGTTAACTTACTTGTTTTCTTTCATATGTTTTGTTACGTAAGACATGTTTGTAAAGGATAGGTTGTATATTATTCATATCCAGAATGATATCAAGTCCTTAAACATCATTTTTAAATCATAAAATGATAATTACGCTTTAATGGTTACGATGGAGAATGAATCTCATCGCGTTCGTGGAGACGGTAGTCCGTACGTACGCACGAGCGACAATATCATTCTTTTGATATTAAAATAATATATAAATGGATGGTATATCATATATACAGAATCATTAACATGTTATATTTATTATTTACATGATTTATACATCATTATTATACCCATCCAAATAATATTATATTGAATAACAATTACACCACGACGTGGAGACGGTAAGCCGTACGTACGCACGTATGGTGACATGTTATTCAAAGGGTGGATAGAATACTGAATATGATTGTACCATATTTATAATAACATCACAATATATGTGAGATACTGGAGTTATTATTTCAGAATGGTAAGAACAAAGGAAGAAGAAGTGGAAGAAGAAATGAACTTAGAAAAGGGTGGTGAAATCATTACCTCTTCTTCGGGTTCTTCCTTTTGATTTGATCAAAAGGGCTCCTTAGGTTGGCTTTCTGATCAAACTAAGGCCTCTAGGTTGTATTTAGGGATGTTGGGAGAGTATTTGGGCAGAGTTTGGCCGAACCAAAAGGCTTTGAAGGTGTGAAGAAATGAGAAGGAGGAGTGCCCTTTTATAAGAGGGGTGAGGGGCACCTTTGGAAAAGCTAGAAATATTAATTTATAATAAATTCATATTCGGTTTCTAAAGGCTCCAAAGTTGACTATTCAAAGGATGAGGTGGGGATAGGTCGAAAACAACTCATCCAATAGAATTTAGACAGGTTTGGGTACTTATATTAACCTTATCTTTAAGTATTAACTCTAAGTTAATTAGTTTCACTTTTACAATGTCTCTTTGTATTTTTATATAATATGGTTAATACATCCAAGCGACCCCCAAGTGGACCATTAATGAGGAACCTATAATAATATAAGTCTCTTGGCCGATCCTTAGATTTTTAGGAATTTAATATCAATTAATAATATAATATTTGTTTTAAGAACTCTTTTATGTCAATTTTGACACTATTCAATAGTTGATTGTTTTGAAACTCCTAACAGATTGATTACTTCGAACAAAGTCAATTAAATCAATCCTAATATATCATATTATCATAGAAAATTAGTGTAATTTATTAAAAGTTTCATATTATATTTATTTGGGTATTTATAATATTAATTATGTTAATTTTTTACTATTTTAGTAATTACTGCATCATCATTGTGTCATAAATAAAATAAATTATTTAATGTCTAAAAATTATAAATAAAATATCATTATGTAGGAAATCTTTTTAGCGTTCTAATGAATATTTACAATCGAAAATCCAACATGTATAACCCTATGTAAAAATTGTTCTTCTAAAAGATATATGCTTGTGTCATTTTTGTATTCATTTTAACTTAATTAAAATAAAGTGTCATTATCACTTACAAGTGGATCCATGGGGTCCCAAAATTGACACAAAGATGCCCATGGTCGACCATGTATCAACCAATAGGGTTAAGACACGTTTTAGGGTAATTTTGTATTATTATAATATTATTTTTTTTAACCTTTATTTACCGGATTTACCCTTTAACCATGGTAAATAAAATATTTACCGCAGTAATTATTCAAAATGTGTAAAAATAAAAGTTACCTATTTACACAATTTGAACATCCTGATTCCAAATATGGAATCCATTTTCCTAAATTCAAAACACAGAAGTGGCAGAAATTAATTTAAAATTAATTCCCGCTGTCAAAACAAAAAGCGTGTTTTTAAGAGATAATAACTATCAAAAGATTGACACTTGTTTATGTTCGGTTTAATTGTAAAATTATGTCCAATGATAAACATTAAATTGAATGGTAAAAATATATTCTAAATATACTTTAAAACCACTCAAATTCATAATTTATCACTATTAATTATTTTGATTAAAAAAGTTGTTTTTAATTAAAATTTAGTAATTTTCACTATTCATCAAAATATGAAAGTTATCCGAAATGTACCAAAATTTCACCCTAGGCTAATTTTGATATTCCGAATCCAAAAATGAAGTCCATTTTGAAATATAGAATATATATTATTTCAAAAAGTAGGTATTACTATTCACAACGGCTAGTTTAATTAGTTGTGGTGTGTGTTAGAACTCGAGGTTGCGTACAACACACGCTATCGTATTATTCAAAGGAAAGCGTACCGTGGAAGCTTGGGATGTTTAATTTTAAATTTTTTGATGTCCCCATTTAGTCAAAAAGTTTAAAATATTGTATTTAAAAAGGTTTCACTATTAAAAGTTGATAAAAGTGCAATACTGAAAATGAATCTGTTCTTGCATTATGACTAAGAAACTCATAATATGGATTCTAAAATTATAAGGATTATATAAAGTGAAAATTTTAGTTAATGCTATTCATGACCTCTTTTAATGCCTTTTTTTGTAAGTCATGGTGTGATTGAACTCGGTGTTGCGTGTAGTGCAAGTTATTGAATTATTTTGAAGAAATAACACACTATGAAATCTTGGGGTGTTACAAAAAAAGATCCAATATTTATGGATTTACAAAGGATGGATCTTGGAATTATAATGGAAGGGGAAAAATCTTATCTTTCTCAAATGAATGTTCAACCATCTATACATGTGAAGATTAAAGAGGCACAGAAAGAAGATGTCGAGTTACAAAAGAAGGTGAGAAATGTTCCTGAATTCAACCTTGATTGTGATGGGATAATAAAGTTCAGGAATCGGGTTTGTGTTCCTCCCATCCCCGAATTAAAGAAGGAGCTGCTGGATGAGGCTCATAGTTCTTCACTCTCTATTCATCCTGGAAGCACGAAGATGTATAGGGACCTGAAAGAGTACTTCTGGTGGGATGGCATGAAAAGATATGTTGCTGAATACGTCTCTCGATGCTTGGTTTGTCAACAAGTTAAAGCTGAGAGACAGAAGTCTAAGGGGATGTTACAACCATTACCCATACCCGAATGGAAATGGGAAAACATCACTATGGACTTTGTCACAGGACTTCCTAAAACATCCAAAGGCAATAATGCTATCTGGGTCATAGTTGATCGTCTTACAAAGTCTGCACACTTCATTGCTATTAGAGAGGATTTCTCTCTAGATCAGCTTGCCAGGATATATGTAAAGGAAGTGGTAAGATTGCATGGAGTACCACTTTCTATTATATCTGATCGGGATCCGAGATTTATCTCGAAGTTCTGGCGAAGTATTCAGCATACTCTAGATACAGAGTTGAGTTTCAGCACTGCTTATCATCCCCAGACAGACGGTCAGTCTGAGAGAACAATTCAAACCCTAGATGATATGTTGAGAGCTTGCTCTATGGATTCCAAAGGAGGTTTGGATCAACACCTACCTTTGGTGGAATTTTCTTATAATAATAGCTTTCACTCCAGTATTCAGATGGCTCCTTATGAAGCTCTCTATGGAAAGAAATGCAGGACTCCTACTTGCTGGGATGAAGTTGGGGAAAGAAAGCTATTAGGACCTGATCTTGTTGATGAAATGGCAGAAAAGGTCAGATCTATTCAACAACACATAAGAGCAGCTCAGAGTCGACAGAAAAGTTATGCTGACAACCGAAGAAAAGACCTAGAGTTTGAAGTGGGTGATGAAGTGTTCTTACGAATATCTCCCTGGAAGAAGGTTATGAGATTTGGAAAGAAGGGGAAGTTGAGCCCTAGATATATCGGTCCTTTCGAAATACTGGATCGTGTTGGAAAGGTAGCTTACCGATTGGAGCTTCCACCGAATCTCTCTCAAGTTCACGATGTGTTCCATGTATCTCTCCTGAGAAAGTACATACCTGATCCTTCACATGTACTCAGCTCAGAAGCTGTACCGCTGGAGCAAGATCTTTCTTATGAAGAACAACCGATAGAGATTCTGGATCGTAGCGAAAAGTCCTACGAAACAAGACCACTCGATTGGTGAAAGTTTTATGGAGGAACCACCAACTTGAAGAAGCTACATGGGAGCTTGAGGATATGATGAGGGAGAAGTATCCTCATCTGTTTGTTACAAAGTGACGAATTTCGAGGGCGAAATTATTTTTAAGGGGGGTAGAATGTAACACCCGAGATTTTTATGAGTAATATTTTGTTTTATATATATATATCATCAAAGGAATCTTTCACTACACACTATCTTGACTTACTTTACACGCAATCACGACCTTCCTCGATAGCTTGCGTTGTACGCAATACCGAGTTTCACTAAACAACGATATGCTATTAAAATATTATTAAAACTAGCCGTTATGAATAGTAATAACCACTTTTTGAAATTTTATAAATTTTATTTTTCAAAACGAAATTCATTTTTGGATTCGTAATACTGAAATTAGCCTAGGGTAAAATTTTGGTATTTTTCTGAAAACTTTCAATTTTTGATGAATAGTGAAACCACTAAGTGGTAGGTTAAAAACTGAATTTTGCATAAAACTTAATTTTACCACTTCTGTGAATGGAATTTTGAAAATCCGACAGACACGGTTGATATCAGTAAGTAAAATGTGGTTCAATGAGATAAAAATAATTTTTTTGGTGAATAGTAACTTTTTACTTTTTTTTACCGCCGTTAATAGTAAATAGGGTAACTAAGGGTAAATATGATATTATTATTACCCTAACACATGTCCTAATTCTATTGGATAAGTTTAATTCGACCAAAAACAAACTTAGGAATAAAATATGACCATTTAGGTCCACTTGGATTAGATTATGACATTTAATATTATTTTATTTAATGA
The DNA here is from genome assembly GCA_963277665.1 of Viscum album. Lineage (NCBI taxonomy): Eukaryota > Viridiplantae > Streptophyta > Magnoliopsida > Santalales > Viscaceae > Viscum > Viscum album. Next base: position 1,972,428,754 of record OY728138.1, read on the forward strand.
ATAGTTAAAATAGTTAAAATCAAAGTTTAATAAATAAAACATTTTTAATATGGGTTTATACATAAGATAAATTCGACTATCAATATTCATTATAAAGCTAAAAATATTTCCTACATAATGGTATTTTATGTATAATTTTTAGATATTAAATAATTTTATTTATTTATGACACAATGATGATGCAGTAATTATCTTATTAATGAAATATTAACATAATTGATGTTATAAACAGAAAAATAAATGTAATTTGAGACTTTTTATGAATCCTACTAATTTTCTAGGTTACTATGATATATTATTGTTGATTTAATCAACTTGTTTCGAACATATAATTCTGTTATGACTTTCACGAAAATCATATATCAAATAGTGTCAAAATTGACACAAAATAGTTTTTAAATCAAATATTATATTATTAATTGTTATTTTATTCCTAAAAATCTAAGGTTCGGCCAAATGACTTAGATAAGGATATATATATTAATAATAAACAATTTGGGGTTCGTTTGGCATGTTATAGTAAGTGTATTAACCATATAGTGTAAGAAAACAAAAAGACACGGTAAAAGTTAACTTATTTAACTTAGAGTTAAATCTAATTGATAAGGTTAAAATAATAACCTAAACTTATCTAAATCCTATTGGTTGATAGGATTTCGACCCATCCCCACTTTAGCTTCGAAATAAGACCCTTTGGAACCATTATAAACCGATTTTGACTTTAATATAAAATAATATATTGAGATATTCCTAAGGTGCCCCTCTCCTCCCTTATAAAAGGGCACCTCCTCCCCCTCCTCCTCACACCAATTTGAGCACTCAAGCTCGGCCAACCCCTGACAAAATCCCTTCTCCACTTCCCTAGAATAATCCTAGAGGTCCTGGTCTTCTTCAAAGACCAATCTTAGTTCCCTAAGTGGAGGATTCAAAGAGGCGTTTCAAAGAAGAGGTAATATCCATTACCGATCTTTTCAATTTCTTTCTTCTTCAACTTCTTCTTCTTTAGTTGTTTAATGATAAAGTAATAACATCAGTATCACTTACATACTGATATGTTATTATAAATATGAAACAACCCTTATTCACCTTCTATCCATCCTACGGAAAAATGAAATCACCGCGCGTGCGTACGTACGGAATATTGTCTCCACGCCGTGGTGTAATCTATTTTCCACCATCACCTTACAAGGATGGGTATAATGGTGTAATGAGTAACTATATATGATTATTATAAAGTGTTATTGATACTGAAATATTATAAATACACTTAAATAAAATTCCATAATCATGGGAACAATATCATCGCTCGTGCGTACGTACGGAATACCGTCTCCACGATGTGATGCGACTCGTTCTACATGATCATCATTACATAGTAATTATATAAATGAATTTAATGAATAAATATTATATATGTTAAACTAATTCCATTCTGGATATAAGGTATCTATAACCTTAAAATAATAATAAGAATTTATTCGGCAAAACACGCAAAAGAACAAAAGGCAATAAAGACCCGAGTAACAAGTAACAATGAAATATTACTAATAAGAAGCTCAGAATATGACCATATATAATATCATATCAATATTTATGATTCTGGAATAAGTCAATAACATTATTTAAACCATTATACAGGAGCTTTGGACACGTACAAAGAAAATCGGACCTAAGGTAAGGGAAATATCGCAATCTCATTTTTATCCGAGATTGTTTATACTTTGGTATTTACTGGGGTGTATTTTATCATCCACATCCATGTTTACTCAATATGTAATATTATTTCCATCCACCTACAATTGTTTAAATCCAATTTTACCCTTCGGTGAGTTTTTAGTAAAGGATATGAAAGGAATCTTTTGTCGTTTTTCGTACGAGGTACTTTTTGACTTTTCCGATAAAAGTACGAAGAATGTTTTTTTAACTTATACGACAAGAATGGATTTTTAAAACATTATTTCCAAGAATCTTCCTTTATATGTTTTCAATTTTATTTTTAATCAACTTCTTTTAGTTTATAATTGTATGACATGTTAAGAAAAGAAAAGTGTTTTTGAAGAAGAAAGGATATTTTCCTCAAGAATGGAGTTTAAGTGTTTTATCAAAATTATTTTCCATCTAAGATAATAAAGGGTTATGTTTTATCCATATTATTACATTGATTTGATTATGTTTTGAGGGAATTATTTTTATGAAGTCATTTACCTTATATGATTTGTTTTATGATGTCATGATGTTTCAAGAATCCCATTTTTGTTACATGTGTTATGCGATGATGTATGATTTATGATTATGTGGAACACATAAGAAATGATTCATTATAAGATGGGTGGGACCTATATCTCCCTCCAATGCATTGGGTAAATATTTATATCTCATGAGATAGACATGGCTGGAACGGAAGGTTATTTCGGTTCAGTGATACAAGACTGAAATGAGGAGTGAACTCGGTTCAGAAATGGACTTTGTCCGCTAAGATAGTCTTGACAATGAGTCATGACTAACAAGAAATGATTTTCCATGATTATGTGTGCATGACACAAGGTTTCAAGTTTTATGTTATGATTATGGGGATCTCATTTTCACTTCTATGATTTATTCCATGTTAAGATATTATGATCTCTTTTGCAGGTTATGATTTTTAAAAAGATATGATATGATTTTTATTTCCTTTATTTTCCCTTGCTGAGAATTTGAGCTCACCCTTTTATGTTTTCTTTTCCCCAGGTCAGGAAGATGGATATTAAGTAGAATATGCTAAAAGGGACCCTATATATGATGAAATAAATGGGAGACACTGTAGAAGATTTATGAACCAGTTGTTTATGTTTCCCAGTTTCTAAAGACACTATACCTATACGGTCCTTTGTGGTTTTGTCATATGTTGTAATAAGTGTGCTTAAATTTTTAAGTATTAACAATGTATGTAAAGTATGGGTCGTTATAGAGAGCATCCATTATATGATATGAAAACAAAGTGAAACTTTTAAATTGATCAAATTCACTTACTGGGTCACATAATTTTAGATATAGGAGTTTATGTGGAACTAGAGAAGGTCATAGCAATATTTTCTTGGTAATATCCCAATATAGTTTTTTTATGTAAAGAATTTTGTTGGAGATAGATAGTTACTACATGCATTTTATATAGGACATATCACTCTTATCAGTGCTATTAAAATACATGAATAAGAATGGTTTGATGATTACATAGTCAGATCCTTATGAGAAAGCCTTTTAAGAGATGAAATAGAGGTTGACATCATCACCCATCCTGATACTTTTAGAGCAGGGAAAGAGTTTTACATTTTACTGTGATGCATCAGGTATTGAGTTTGGGGAGGTACTGATGTAGGGAGATCGAGTCATGGAATACGGGTGTTGTTAGCTGAGTCATCACAACATGAATTACCCTACACATGATATCAAGATAGGTGCATTTGGTTATGTGTTGTTCTATTAGAGTCATTATTTACCAAGATATAATTTTAATGTGTTCATGGACCACAAAATCCTCAAGTATATATTTATGCCTTAGGATCTGAATCTGTGGCAACAGATATGGGTGGAGTACCTACAGTAATTTGACTTTGAGATTTTCTACACACCCAGTAAGGGAAATGTAGTGGTCGATGCACTATGTAGGAGGATGCTGATACATGCATTATATAAGGCCAGTAATGTGTTACAACTTATGTTATTTTCCCCTAATATGCATCTTGAATTTCATGATAGACAGGGGAAGACTTATCTATTATCCTTAGTAGTGACCTCAGAACTACTAGACAGAGTTAGTGTGAGGAAGCTATCAGATTCTAAAGGCCTATTTCTACATGATGGTGTGGCAGGTGGGGACCCTCCTACTATTTGGATGGTAGTTGATGATGATATCCTATGTATCCATTTTTTTGTTTGGGATCATGTGAATATTCATGAGGAGATGATGTGAGATTTTCATAATTCACATTTGGATGTGCATCCTGGGACACAAATATGTAAAGTGACATGAGATGCTAGTACGTGTGGTTGGGAATAAAACGTGAGGATCCTAGTTTTGTTATGAGTAGTTCCATAAATCCGCAGGTGATGGTAGATCATCTGCAACCAGGTGAGCATTTATATCAGTTACATATTCCAGAGTGGAAATGAGATGATGTCACGAGGGATTTAGTGACTAGTTTTCCGAGGTCACGTCAAGGTAATGTTGTTGTGTGGGTAGTCATTGACCGAATTATGATTTTTTCTCATTAATCTCCGATCAAGGAGACCTTCAATTTGGATGATCTCTATTGGTTTTATATCTAATAGGTGGTATTACTACATGGGATCCCTCTAACAATAATATCAGATAGGCATGTAATATTTATGTATCATTTATTGAAGAGTTTTCATAGGGTGATGGGTATGCATGTGCTTCTAAGCATAGCATATCATCCTCAAACAGATGGCCAATTAAATCATACAATACAGGTGCTTGAGGACATGCTACAAGTATGAATCCTAGATTTTGGGGGCTTTTAGGAGATTCACATTCTCCTGGTTGAGTTCTTCTATAACAAATTTTATCAAGAGAATATATATAAATATATAACACCTTATGAGGAGTTATATTATAACACATGATATTCTCCACAGTAGTGGTTAGAGGTAGGTGAGTAAACTTTATTGTGATCGCGTCTCATGTAGGAGACTTCTGGGTAGGTATAGTTGATTTAGAAGAATATGGCCACAACACAGTCTTGTCAGAAATAATATGCTCATTGCTATAGGAGACCTCTAAAGTTCAAGGTAGGAGATCATATTTTCTTTTATGTTTCACCAGGTTTGGGAAATAGGTGGATCATGATACATGTTATGTTTTTACTGAGATATGTCGGGCCACTCAATATTTTAGAGAGATTCAGGTCAGTTTCCTATCAGTTACAATTAACTCAAAGGTATAGATCCACACACAATGTCTTCCATGTATCTCATCTGTGCCTCTATCACTAAGACCCATCGAACAATTTTTCATCCCAAAGAGTTTGATCTTGAGGGTGATGAATCCTTTGAAGACAATCTGATTCATATTGTTGATAAGAGCATAGAGGTTCTCTAAAGATAGTCATTTCCTCTAGTATGGTTCCTGTGACAACACATCAGTTTACAGTATGGGAAATAGGAGATGGAGGATGACGTATGTTCTCAGTGGTTGGAGTTGTTTTTAGATGAACCCAGACCACCCTTCAGAGTTCATGTCAAGTATTAATTGCTTTAAGGGGGATGATTGTAAGATCATGGGTTTTTATTGATGTACAGGTCATTCATTTTGGGTAAAATTATGTTTACATTAGTTTTCTTCTCAAACACTAAGACAATCCCTAGGAAAGTTGGATTGTTTATGGGAAAGAAAGGATAAAAAGGTTGAAGGCTAGCTATAGGCTGAGTAATCATTGTGCACATGGATTTCAATCCTTGTACATGTCCTATATGAAAATGTATTGGTCTATCATGACTCGTAGCCTTCCAGTTCATAGAAAACAATACGGTGTTGCACATCATGTACTTGAGGTACATGTCTTGTACTGGTCTTCCATGGTTTTTTTAAAAAGATATGCAGTAGCCTCTCGTATTTCAATGTAAAACAAAATATTCTCATTTTTGGAACCAAAATCATCTTATATTGTTTTTTAGTTTTAGAAGTCAACTGGTCTCCAATTCATGCATGGTTTTTCAGGTTGGAACCACATCTGTATGCACTCAATTATTTTTAATCCATTCTTAATTCTTCAGTTATACGACTATACTATTTGGATTTATATTTGTTTAAACTAATATTCCATTCTTTCTACTTTGTTGAAATTTCTTCCATACTAGGATGAATTAGGACCTGATACTCGACAAGTTGTCTACTACCAAAGTGAGGTAGGTGGTCTATACTTCTTTCAAAAAAAATTATTCTTTTCCAACATTCATCCTTTTCACAATCCATAAAACATTCTGATGAGGCCTCATTTATTAGAGGGTTTCTTGTATTAGGTTTTGTCATACCTAGTAAGGACTGACTAAAAAATATTTTTTTATTAAGAAAAACACTTTTGCGGGAAAAGTGAGAAACCATAAAGTTCAACATAACACCCAAACTACCCCAAGAAAAAATAAAAACAGGATCTTCCTCTTCTAAGAATAAGCAGAAAGTACCATCCCCAATGTAAGACCACTAAGCAATCCCATGGAAGCATGGTCCCTCCCGATGGAAAAGCCATCCCCCTCAGTAAACCTCATTCCAAATAGCCTGAAAAGGTTATAGTAGAGTGCTCTAGCCCATCTGAAGTTGATCCTATCAAAATGCCTGGTGGAAATTAACCAAAAAACACACCAAAACCACAAATAGGGTCCTAAAACCCAGGTTAGGATCTCCCAAACTCATAAAAATGAAACCAACAATTAACTAGAAACATTGAAGGTTAATTTGAGCTTACCAGACTGTGATTCCCTGGACAATTTCCTAGATAAAGAGGATACCTAGATTTTTGTAGACACTAACCACATCTTTTCCAGCTCCGAATCCATCTGATCCCACGTTTTAATATACTCCTTGATGTTAATCTTCCCTTTTTTAAATCCCTTGACATGGATAAGGTCCTGCCTATCCACCCAAGAATATTGCTCATCAGTAAGTGTCGTTTTTAAAGGCCTCCCCATCATTTTAACTCCCTCCTCTTTTTATGAGTTTAGCCACAACACTTGCTCACTCACTTCTTCTTCATTACCCAGTAAAAGGTCCTAGAATTGCTCACCCTAGACCCTTGATGACTACAAGACCACCACTTCCAAGGATTTCTTATTGTCACTTTCTTTCCTAGAAGACCTGGTTTCCATGGGGGGTGGTAAGCTAGAATAATCATTCTTGCCCTTCCTTCTCAAACCACCCCTATCCCTATTAGGGCTCAACATTTCAATTTGCAGGGAGAATGGGTTCAGGCCCATTTCCAATTCACTAGCCCCCCCCCCTCATCTGATTCATCTGGAAAATTATGAATAGTACTTGGATCAAGATCAGCTAATCCTTCAAACCATTTGTTCAGTGGAATTGAAGAGAGACACTTGCTATCCTAAAAATCATGTAATAAATCCAATTCCTACAACTTCCCTTTCTCACCACTACCCTGATCACCAACCTAAAGTGGTGGATTCTCTTTACATTTCACAGGAGGAACCATCATTGAAATTGATAATGGAATGTTAAATATTTTATATTGGAGAGGAGGCCCATATTAATTCAAATTGACAATTGTTTTATATGAGTGGGTATACCAATGGATTCTACATGTTAATGTGAGTGTGTATACTCACATGAAATTAATTGTTAAAATACAATGTTTTGTATGAATGGTTGATAGATTACAAGGACTATACTCCATGGACCTGGAATGTGGTAGTGGACACCTTGGGTTGACTATTCCCCTTGGGTATTTATTTATTGGGATTCCGTGGGCCTTGTAACCCCACCGATTTATATTTTTTGGCCTTGCGTAGGAAATGACATTGCTATGATCCTTGGACATCCACCTGTGCCTAAACAAGTTTCCAATGGGATGCCCATGGGACTCGATGGGATTCCTTGGACACGCTCAATTGATCCAGACCATCATGGTCTAGATATATTATATGGATTCCTTGGTACCTAACACCTTGGATCAGGCACATGGGGACCACTTTTCACTATATGATGTGGTCATGGAAATATAATCTTCACTATATGGTGTGGTTGTGGGACTCTTGACTTCATTATATAGAGCATATGTGTCTTTTTTGGTATTGATAGATGTATGATGTTGTCATGTGGCTTTTTTACTTCTTTAGGACTCTATTATTAGAGCTTAATTTTTTGCAGGTAGCCTTGAGGGGATATTTTGTTCAACATTATAGTGGACTTATGTCGTGGGCATACACATTTACTTTCCTACTTTCTTTATAATTTGTTTCCCTCGGAATCCAGGGATGACCGCCTTGATGGGAGGTTCAAACATTCTGATCAGTTTCTAACGGGTTTCTTCGTAGAACCGGAAGCATCCAATGATTCCACATCCATTCAGACATAATTTCCAAAGGTAGGTGCTCATTAGTTTGTGGAATGATGAGGCTTAGGAATTTTCATTGGTCGAGAGGATGGGAGGTCGGACTCATCACACCTTTTTGAGGGGAATTATTGTCTACTCCGGGACTCTCTTTGTTGATTTAAGTTATGTTCGTGAATCCTTATTACATTACCAAGTATAAAATGATCTTTCCTTCAAATCTGACAATAAATGATTAAATATGTAGGAAATTTATAGAATCTTTTGTATGTATTCGAGGTTCTTCATCGATAGAGAATCATCTGTATTTATTAGAGATTCTTGGTCAATGGTACCCTTCGAAACATTTATATAGAAGTTTCTTGGTCATTATGACGACCATGCTGGTTTTAAAGCCACTCAGTGGGGAACTTGAAGGTTTTTTTCATTTAGAAGGACATGGATTATTTTAGAGTTGGGATCGAACCCGTAGACGGGCTACCTACGTATCCTTTGTTTAGAAAAGGAATCAGAACCCACGTAGTTCGAGTAAGGGAGTATGATGTTTATGATTGATGGCTCAAAGAAGGATGTCACAATTACTTTTACACTCTAAGCTTACGTGAGTCATGCTCGGTGTAAGAAACAAGAGGTATTGGTAAAAATTAGACAATTGTGCCCTGAAAGATGCAATCATAAGAAATAATGTGGGGCTTATGTATGTATGACTGCCCAGATAAATGAAGGTTTAGGATTTACTTTAGAGAAGAAATCTAGTAACAGGGTCCATAAAGATATATGTGCTTCATGGAGATTTTGAATACTCTAACTTGGGGCTTACTCTTGAAAAGGAGGCCCAAATTAGGAGAAGACTTATGATTGAGTTTTACTCCTAAAAAGGAATCCCAGATCAAAAGTAAATTAGGACTGGTTAAGAGGATTATGACTGGGGATTATTCCTGAAAAGGAGGCCCAGGTTTGAGACTGGGGCTTACTCCTGAAAAGGAGACCCAGGTTAAGGATTCAGGTTCGGGGCTTACTCCAAGGAGAATTCCAAAATTAGAAGTTTGAGGCTTACTCCTAAGAGGATGCCCAAGATTGAGACTGGGGCTTACTCCTGAAAAAGGAAGCCCAGGTTAAGGATTAAGGTTTGGGGCTTACTCCTAAGGAGGATGCCCAAATTAGGGGTTTGAGGCTTACTCCTAAGAGGATTCACAAGCTTGAGACTGGGGCTTACTCCTGAAAAAGGAAGCCCAGGTTAGAGGATCTGGGGCTTACTCCTTAAAGGATGCCCAAAAATTAAGGGACTTTGGGCTTACTCCTAAAGAGGATGCCCATATTAGAGGACTTATGACTGGGGATCATTCTTAAAAAGGATACCCAGGTTAAGGATTCTCCCATCTTAAAGGATGAGGTTGAATGAATGAAATCTCAATCTTTAGTGACATAAAGATGTGTAAATCACTAGGTTTTGAGAGATATTCTACAAAATTCCTTTCAGATGAGGAATTCAAATCAATAAATCATGCCATAAAATGGATTTAAAGAGTGTCTTGAAGACTGAATCTTGAATAGGAAAGGTGTAATGGCTTAAGAGGGGTGAAATGGGCAAGAAAATCACCAAAAAAGGTAGGGGCGCAAAAGTCCTGGTAGGTGCGTAGGTACTGCGTGGGCGCGCAAGTCCTGGTCGCGTAGGTCCTGGTCACGCAGGTATGCCTGCGCGACACATGGTGTACATGCGCGATGGTTAACCAGAAGGGTAATACTTGAGAGACTTTAGGTTAAGGCCTTTAGAATCCTCTTGAGGTTCTTCTAGGAGAGGGGCACGCAGGTTCTATTGAAGTAGTAAGGCGGCGCGCATGTGTGGAAATTTACCTTAAGGGATGGCCACCTAGGAGCGCAAGTGTTGATGAGTTTCAACACTTAGTCCTTCCTCCCCATTTTTAGATCTTCCGTTCTAGGTAATAAATTACCTTAGAAGTGTTCTGAAAGCTTTGAGAAGAGACTAGGGCACCGGGAGCTCAAATCTGGGTTTCTGGAAAAAAAGCCTCCCGAATGGGGGGCCCACAGGGTCTATTTATAGGCAGGAGAAGACCCCAGGTGATTACCGGGCGGTTATCACTTAGATCACTCAAGTCACTTGCGCGACCATAAGGCGTCACACAAGTGGACTTGCGCGACAGTGGTAGAACTTGCGCGGCACAGGTGCTTTTTATCCCTTGTTCATGCCTTTGTCGATTTTTGATATTTTCTTCAAAGGTTGAATCACTTTGAGCTCAGATATTCCCCTTTTCCAATATTTAGATTCTGTGACGAAAGGAGCGTTAACAAAAGTCCCCCCTTAGAGTTTGATCCAGAAGAAATGAGGATTTGAATCTGAGGAAATTGAAGACATCCAAAGGAAAGGTGGCTCGCAAGTATTGATGGCGCAGAGGGCGGCGCGCAAGTGCGCATCGCGCAGGGCTTGGGCGCACTGGGTGTAGGCACGTAGATAGGCCGCCTGGCCTATAAATATAGGATCCTTGGCCGTGCATAGCATTTGCTTCCGAATTCTCAAGTTCTCGCCACACATGTTCTCTTCGCCGCGCAAGTCTCTTCTTTACGCTGTTTCCTTGCTGCCGCGCTGCCGTCTAGGTATCTGTACTTGCGCGGTTTAGACTTGAACGGTAAAAACTAGCACGACATAGGAACACTTGCGCGCCAAGTTTTAGACTTGTGCGCCTTAGTTCCTTTTCCATTTTTTCTGATTTCTTCACAAAGTTTATGAAAAATCAATCCATTTAAGTATTTAATTTATTCAATTTTTGTGAAAAATCAATGGCTCTTAATGGAATTAAACCGGCTGATGAATGGGCTAGCAAGCGTATTGATGACATGATGAACATCATTGGACAAAATTATTATGATATCTGTGACATCACTCTCCCAGATTTGGTTAAGTACTTGAAGAAATATCATCATAATTTCCCACAGATCATCTACCTGCCTCTATATGTTCATGGTCATCTACAAGGAGTCAATATTCTAGATGCAAAGAACTATACGCCTGAAATTTAGCTGCACTTCTACTCCTCTATTTCAGTTATGATGTGCATTAAGTGCAACAACAATGATGTGAGCTTTCAAATTCTTCCTCCATGTCATTTTCTTTCAGATATGAAAATGGAAAACCCATGGGCTGAAATGTTTTCCGCTGTCAGTTGGTGGAGAGAAGAAAAACATGGCATTAGAGCAATATCTGAAAAGAGTACTCTCTCCAAATGGCTCTTTACTTCCAATTCTCCATTCTCAAATCCATGTATCCATCTTCCAAGTCTCTTGGACAGAAACAGAGTCACTATTTGATTAGCAGAAAATTTTCTCAAACCGCACTAAAGAACATCCTTTTATAACTGTTCCAAGAAGATCTAGTATTACTGCATCACTTATTGTATCCAGTTGAATGAATGAATTCCAAGTGATTTCTGATGAAGCTCGGGGTGCCAAAAATCAAATGAAGAGTTATGTTGAAATCCTCTTGTAATTCTTGAAAAAGAGAGGAGACTCTAGTCTATGGATGTCCTTATAAATCTTGTGCATCAATGAAAAACACTTTCACCTTCACTCATTTGTACCTTCATTCTCTTTTTCTACATGCTGTAGATTTTACCTAAGCCAATGGGCCTAGTAAGCATAGTTTTATTTTTACTAGGATTAATGTAAATAACCCTACAAACTTCGAACCTTTTAATTGCTCAATGTTACCTAAATCATACAAAAAATTTATGTTTAGTGAGTTGGGAACTTGACTTTTATTCAGAGTTCCCCTGCCTTTTGTGGGCAGTTTAAAGTCATTCACGTCGGACATACAAAGGCCATTGTTTAAGGTCGAAATAGATTTGACCGAAATCGAATAGAATTGACTCAATTCTTTGAAAATTCATCTGAAAACATATTACCATACTCAAGTATGAGGGAAAATATGTAAGCTATGACTTAAGAATATTTGAATCTGAGGAATGATATGAAAAAAGAGCTAAAAGGCATTAGAAGAAGTAGTTTCCAAGAATGAAGTTACCATTATTTAACAAACCCATTAGGGGGTTGAATTATGTAGGGCAACCTAAGGGAATTGGATGCATAATTAAATAAAATAGTATCTTTTGGCTAACAAGTCTGTTATGTAGACTATTTATGCAAGGCCACCTACGGGCACGTGCTGTATAGTCAGGAAAAAGAACTATCAAAAATCTACTTTCCTAGTACTAAAAGCCATTGAAAGTTTATGGAGATTCAAATCTTCCATAGTATAGAGTTTTCTATATGGAAAGAGGTACTTGAATATGGAGAAAATATTTCCAAACAAAATTATCGAAGAACTGGATGAATATCACTCCTATGAAGGTCTGACCCAAACGTAGGGAAGGAGAGTATAAACCATAGACTTGAATACTTTCAGATCATGAAAAAGAATATGGGAAAAATATGTTAAGGATGGCTATTTTTTCGGATCCCTACATACTATCAGTTAAGACAAATAAGGACAAAAGAGGCATTATTCCAAAGAATGAAGTTACCACTATCCGACAAACCTGTTAGGGGGTTGAATTATACAGGGCCACCTAAGGGCATTGGCTGCATAGTCAAATAATAGTATCTTTTGGCTAACAAGTCTGTTATGTAAACTGTTTATGCAAGGCTGCCTATGGGCACGTGCTGCATAGTCAGACAAAAGAACTCTCAGAAGTTTGACATTTTTGGGACTATAAGTCATGAAAAAAGGGGTTATGAGGATCTAAAAATATTTAAGGTTAAGATTATGACACATAAATATGGTCATTGTTCAATGTGTACAGAGATACATATATCAATGCTAACCATAATCATGTTGTGGCTGGGTCCTGAATTGAAATGTTGGACTTCACTACGTATCCCATAAGGATCCAAATCAAGCCATACGTACTTCTTAAACTATAGTTTAACGTTGTGTGGGACAAAAGGATTAGAGATCTTAGTTTAGGGTCATAGATCTTGGACCAATGTAAGAAATACACAATTTGTATTTTCATGGGGACTTTTCAGCCAAGGGATTGAAAGTGGAATTTGGGGTTAGGCCCAAAGACTTGGGGCTGGATTCGAGGGACACTCGAACGTTCATACGTATCCCATAAGGATGGGAATCAAGCCCACGTAGTTCTAGAAATACCCTTTGTACAAATTTGGTTCGTACATATGAAGGGTGAAAGGGGACTTTAGTAAAATGATGGTTTAACCCAAGATAAAAGGTTTGGGCGTTGCCATGTATGCATGTAGTCTTTGAGATGAAACATGATTGAAAAATCAATGTAAATAATGGTTCCCTCTCAGGTGAAGGTATCAAAGAATATTGTAGTTTATTGTCATACTGGACAAAAGTGTTTTATAGTTTAACTTCGTATAACAAGGACAAATGTGAACCAATGTAAAGATATTGATTCTAGGGATGTTTTCACGAATCAACATCGTTTGAGATGGAGGTGAACCAATGTGAAGAGATTGGTTTTGGGCTTTTCCATGTAAGGTTGCCTACATACCCAGCCTAGAAGGCAAGGATCAAAGTCCGTGTAGTTCCATTAATGAATGAATTAACAATCAAGTTGTTCTTGGGGAAAACAACCTAAAAAAATGTTGTTGGGACTTACACATGGTTAGCAGCCCATAGAGAGTGTTATGGTTGAGGTTTTCTCTAAGATCACGTGAGTCATACTCGGTGTGAGAAATAAGAGGTAGCAACAACCTTAATGATACACAGTTTAACGTCATGTAGGACGTATGAAGGGACTATGCAGTTTAAAGTCTTGCAGTTAGGACTATTGGTGCTGCACAGTTTAGTGTCATGTAGCAGGGACAAAGTACAGTTTAATGTCATGTAGGATGTATCACGAAATTTATGCATAGTTTAGAGTCATGTAGTTAGGATGATGGGGAAAATAGAGTTTAACGTCATGTTGGACGAAAGGGGGGGCGGGACTGTGCAATTTAATGTCATGCAGTGAGGACAAAAGAGTGCACCATTTTAACGTCATGTTGGATGCATTAGGGATTTTTTCCATAGTTTAACATCATGTTGGACAAAAAAGGGACGACACAGTTTAGCGTCATGTTGGAAGAAAGTGTGAATAGTTTAAGGTCATATGCATAGACCGTGGATGGTGCAGTTTAAGGTCATACAGGACCTTTGATTCTTATTTCGTTTAACGTCTTTCTAGACGTAAGGGACTTTTATACAGTTTAGCATCATGTAGTTAGGACGTCACAATTTAATGTCTTGCTAGACGTAAGGGACTTTCAAACAGTTTAGGGTCATATGCATGGACCGTTGAAGATGCAGTTTAAGGTCATACAGGACCTAGTTGTAGTTTAAGGTCATACTTGACCATTTAGGGAACTTTTTTCACAGTTTAACGTCGTGTGGGATGAGGTTGCAGTTTAAGGTCATATTGGACCATTGCTGTATAGTTTAACGTCATATAGAAAGGACGAACTGGCGCCGCACAGTTTAGTGTCATGTTATAGGGACAAATTGGTGAATAGTTTAAGGTTATACTGGACCAAGGAGCATTTTAAGGTCATACTAGACCATTGCTGTATAGTTTAACATCATATAGCAAGGACGAACTGGTGCCGCACAGTTTAGTGTCATGTTGCAGGGACAAAGTGGTGAATAGTTTAAGGTCATACTAGACCAAGTAGGAGTTTATGGTCATACTGGACCATTGCTATATAGTTTAACGTCATATAGCAAGGACGAACTGGTGCCGCACAGTTTAGTGTCATGTTACAGGGACAAAGTGGTGAATAGTTTAAGGTCATACTGGACCAAGGATGAGTTTAAGGTCATACTGGACCATTTCTGTATATTTTAACGTCATATAGCAAGGACAAACTGGTGCCGCACAGTTTAGTGGCATGTTGCAGGGACAATGTGGTGAATAGTTTAAGGTCATACTAGACCAAGGAGGAGTTTAAGGTTATACTGGACCATTGCTATATAGTTTAACGTCATATAGCAAGGACGAACGAGTGACGCACAATTTAGTGTCATGTTGTAGGGAAAAAGTGGTGAATTTGCAGTTTATACAAAATACTTCTTCCAAAATCTGGCATTGGTTGGAGTAGTGATGAGTTCTCCATCTATTGAGATTAATGAGTAAGCTCCATTGGAGTAGACCCTATGTATTTAATAAGGTCCTTACCATTTTGGCTCAAGATTGGGAGGTTTCTTTCCTGGTATCATTGGAGTTCAGAGAACTAATACCAATTCTCCCTGAGTGAATGAACGAAGACGAACTTTTTTGTTAAAAGCTCATGCTATTAGATTCTGATAGACTTCCAAGTGGTGGAAAGTGCACAATATTTTCTCATTTAACCATTCCAATTCATTCAATCGCTTTTGAGATTGTTCATATGTAGATTATTGATCACAAATGGCAACTCTGAGCGAGGGTAGTTGAACTTCAATGGTCAAGACGGCTTCCATTCCATATATCAATGAATATGGAGTTGACCGAGTTGCAGTGCGGGTGGTTGTCCGATAAGCTCATAAATCATGAAAGAGTTTATCGGTCTATGAACTCTTATCTTTATCCACCATCTTTTGCAGTATATTTGAAAGAGTCTTATTAAAGGCTTCTATCTGGCTGTTGGCTGCTGCATGATATTTAGATGAATGGTTGGATTTGATGTTGTATTCTTGATACAACTTCTTCATCTCAGATGAACAGAAATTGGTGCCATTGTCCGTCAATATGGTATGAGGGACACCAAATCTGGTAATGATGTTAGACTTGATGAAGCTAACAATGCATTTAGAATTGAATTCCTTGAGAGGTATTGCCTTTGCCCATTTGGAAAAGAAGTCAGTAGCAGTAAGAATATACTTAAACTGCTTAGCCGTAGCCGAAGGGTAAGGTCCCACCACATCCATTCCCCATGTGGAAAATGGCCATGAGTATTTAGCTGTACGAAGAAACTCTGGAGGCTGATGAATGAAGTTGGCATGTATTTGGCATGAATGACACTTCTTTGTGAAATCGACACAATATCGTATCATTGAAGGCCAAAAGTATCCAAGCCTTCGAACCTGATCAGATAGTCTATGTCCAGACTAGTGGGAACCACAGACTCCTACGTGCACTTCTTTCATGACAGCCATTGTCTATTCACCATCAATTCATCTGAAGAGAACTCCATCAAAACCACGTTTGTAGAGAATTTTCTCTAGGTGATCTGGGCTATCATATAGAGTAAAATTGACCACACGTCGCCAGATTTGTTCTTTCTTGGCTCTATCAGGTGGAAGTGTCCCATTTTGAAGGTATTCCCCTATAGGTGACCTCCATCTTGTAGTATGACCATACGGTTCAAGAATGGGACTAATTTCATTAATTTCCTCTGTTCTAGTTCGAACATAAGGTGAAATTGCACGACGGTGGGCAATACTGATGGTTGTCTCGTCCCGATTTAGATCTTCCAGAGCTGTGTCTATATTATCCAGTGCATCAGCTTGAGCATTTTGTGATCTTGGGACATAAGAAAATGTCAGTTCTGAAGGGAATTCTGCCATTAACTCTCTGACGTAATCATACAAAGGGATTAATTCTTCTTTTCTAATGGAATAATCCCCATTGACTTGTTTGATTACCAGGTCTGAATCACCTTTCACCTTTAAGTGATTCACTTGTGATTGAAGTGATAATTCCAAACCTATGATGAGAGCTTGGTATTCTACTTCATTATTGGTACCACCTTCCCACAATAAGAAGGAATAAGGTAATACTACCTTTTCTAGAGAAATGAGTAAAATTCCTAAGCCAACTTTGTTGAATTTAGGATTTTACATTTTCTTCCCTGTTGGACTTCTGGAAGCACCATCAAAATACATTTCCCATGCTTGAGGACTTTCTTGAATATGGAAGACTTCCTCATCAGGGAGTTCAATATTTGAAGATGTGTCTTCCACTAAAGGGTGTTCAGCCAGGAAATTAGCCAGATCTTGGCCCTTTATCACCTTTTGAGACACATACTGAATGTCAAATTGCTATAAAATAACCTCCCACCTTTATATACATCCTTTAAGCATTGGACGACTGAGGATGAATTTGAGCGGGTTATTGCGAGATACCAATTGGACCTCATGATGTTGTAGGTAATGTCTCAACTTCTGAACTGCAAATATTAATGCCAGGAATCACTTCTCAATACTTGAATACTGGGTTTCTACTTCAAGCATAGTTTGACTGAGATAGTAGAGGCTGTTTACATTCCCAGCATCATTCTTTTGAGCAAGAAAGGCACCCAATGATTGCTCTAGAGCTGTCACGTAGAGAATAAGTGGTCTCTCTTCAACAGGTGGCATGAGTACCGGTGGACTCAAGAGGTATTTCATGAGAATATCAAATGCTTCTTATCATTCTTCAGTCCAATGGTAGGTGACTCCCTTCTTCATCAATTTGGTAAAGGGTAAACTTTTTCCTGCCAAATTGGCGATGAAACGCCGAATATAGGCTAAGTGTCCTTGAAGTCCTCTTAATTCTTTCAAATTTTGAGGAGGTGACATACCACTGATTGACTTGGTCTTCTCAGGATTGACTTCAATACCATGATGGCATACAACAAAGCCGAGAAATTTTCCTGAGGTTACCCCAAAAGAACATTTTAAGGGGTTCATCTTAAAATTATGTTGTTGAAGCTTGCAGAATATGACTTCCAAATCAGCCAAGTGATTAGAATGTTGTTTGGATTTAACCACCAAATCATCTACATAGCATTCAAAAAATTTCCCAAAGAAGGGTTTGAAGATACGATGCATGGCGCGCTGATATGTTTCACCTGCATTCTTTATGCCAAAGGGCATTACCCGGTAACAAAACACACCCTGAGGGGCTTTGAAGGCTATGAATTCCTCATCTTCTGGGGACATTTGGATCTAATTATATCCAGAATATCCATCCATGAAGGAAAGTGCTTCATAGCCAGCTGTTGCATCAATTAGAAGTTCTGTAATCGGAACTGGGAAATCATCCTTAGGACAATGCCGATTCAGATCTCTGAAATCGATGAAAACACTAATTTGTCTGTTCTTCTTCTTTACAAGGACAATATTAGCCAACCACTTTGGATACTGGACTTCTCTGACAACGTTATCTTTGATAATATTATCTACTTTAGCTTTAATTTTAGAAGCATAAGTTGGGTGTGTTATTCTCACGGCTTGCTTAAATCCTCGATGTTCTTTTAGTAAACCCAAATGATGAGTAGAAACATCAGGATCAAGCCTGGGAATTTATGTATAGTTCCAAGTAAAAATATATCTATTTTGATTTAGAAAATAAATATACATATCTTTCTCTTCAAGGGTCATGGCCGCACTGATTAAAGTGGGGTGTGGATCTTCCTTTGTACCCAGATTTATTTCTCCGAGTTCATCCACAGTGGTAAAGATACCCTCTTCAAATGCTGGAGGATAATCTCTGAGATCTTCCTCTTCTTCTTCATCATGTGTTATTTCTTCCGTTTCTACTTGCATAGTAGATGACAAAGAATAATTTTCATGATCAGAAGAGATGTCAAAATTTGCACATTTTGAAGAAGAAGCTTCCATTTCCAACCCGATTGATGATGAAGGGTCTTCTTTGGGTAATAAAGAGGAAATGATGGATTGAGAATAGACATCATTGTTCACCTTTGATGTTTCTATAACTTATTCTGGCCTAATTGGAGAATCATAGACTTGTTGGATTTCAGCAGATGAAATGAAGACGTCACCATTTGTGCTTTCATCACTGCGTGGTAGATTACCAATTTCTCCCATCTTTTCTGGATCGATTGACGTGATTGACATTATGGATCTTTCCATAAGAGTATTTTGATTTTGGTTTATCTTGTCAATTTGACTAATAGGCAACACATAATCTGTACTCATATGTGTAAATGGATTTACAGGAATTTTTTCCAAACCATATGGAGCATTAACTTTGGTAATCTCCTTTGTTATGGATTTCTCCCTTTACTTCATGTGATAGAATTCTGCCTCAATGTATTGAGACTCACATGTATTGAACAAGTTATTATCACCATACAACGTCCCAACTTGACCATCAAAACAATATTTGAGACATTGATGGTATGAAGAAGGGATAACCGCATGTTGATGTAACCAGGGTCTTCCAAGAAAAATGTTGAAGGCTGAGTCTTGATCAACAACCATGAAATCTGAATTGGATACAAGAACTCCAAACTGAGTTCTGAGTGTAACTTCACCCAATGGTTCTTATTCATTTTAATCATATCCCTGTAGAATCATGGTGGAGGGAGATAAATCAGATTCTGTGAGGCCCAATCGACGAAGTGTATGAATGGGCATGAGGTTGACTCCTGAACCATTGTCAATGAAAACTCTTCGAACATCCACGCCATTGACTTTTCCAGACAAGTAAAATGGTCTAATATGTCCATGAACAACATCATCTTCATATTCATCAGTAAAGGATATTATTGCATGGCATTCTGCAGGATTATTCTCTATGTGATAGACTTCAGCTGCAATAATTTCAGTTTCAAACTCTTGAGGACTTGACAAAGCCTCGATGAGTGCTTCCTGAAGATCTTTTGACAGATTCAAAGCATCCAGAATTGATAACATGGCTGGTACTTGGGCCAAGTGTTTCAATATATCATACTTTTGATCCAGATGTCTTCATTTCCCAATAGGAATATGTGGTTTAGCAGGTACCTTGGAAGCAGATGCTTTGGAATTTGATGCCTCTTGTATAGGAGTTGGCAATATTCTTGGTTTTGGAAGATTCGACCGATTAGATCCATTTACCTTCTGAGAGGAAGAAGATTGAACCTTCAACCGGTCTTCCAAAATAACTGTGCCAGGACTGAATTTGATATTGGTAGAAGAACTTGCTTGTTCTTGCTGAGCTCGCTGAAGGGCTCTACCACGAGTTTTTACTGCGTACACAGTTCTATCAGGGGTAGAATTGGAATAGTGGATTCTGAAAGATCCACGTATTCCCATATATCCTGAGACCTTGGAACTTCCTTTGATTCCTCTATTTGATACAGGGAATTTAGGCTCATTGAAATCAAAACTGCGACTGGCATATGGATCTGTTAATTGAATCATATTAACAAAACCAAAGATTAACTCTTCATCTGATGAAGACTTTGCCTGATTAGTCTGTTTAGGCTGTGCCGTTTGGTGGGGCGGTGCCCGTGGCTTTGAAGTAGATGGCATGAAGTCCGCCAAAGTCAGAGACAATTTAGGCTTTGACACATACTCATCTTATTCTGATTCATTTTCTTTCTTTGAATCATGCCGTTTCTTTGAGGACTTTCCCTCTGACTAAGAGGGTTTTGCCGTAACATTCATGGTAGAAGACACAATTGGTTTCCTTAATTGTGTTCGCAAAATAGCATGAGTTCGATTGATTTTCTTTCTGACCATCCAATCATCATATTTTTTTTCATTTTTTCTTTTGAATTACTCCCATTCATATTCCTCCTCTGTAACAGTAGTAGTGACACATGCTACCTGGGCTGAGGAGCCTTTCAATGTGACCTATCCCGAGTCGACCATCTTTTTCAGGAGGTCTTTGAAGACAAAACACTCCTGGATGGGATGCCCCAACATTTTATGAAAATGGCAATAATTAATACGATCTTCATCTCCTTTATTGTTTGGCCTCTTGGGTATTGGAAATTGAACCAAATTGTTTTCCAGAGCTGAAATGAAATAACCAGGAACTTGTTCATTTAGGAAAGAGTATTTTTTTCTCCTAAAATCCTCAAATTGTTTTCGTCTTTAATCTTTTTGATCATCTGGACAAAAAGGCCTTTGTTGTTGGCGTTCAGAAGGTGGAGCCCTTCGAGAAGATGAAGGTTTTGCGGTAGAAATAGGTACATGTGCTTGTTTAATCATAACTGTATCAATTTATGCTTTACCCATTCTCCTTCCTGGATCTGATGAAATTACACGAGATTTATCATTAGCCTGTATAAGGGAATCTTCAATCTTCTGAGCGATTGAAGTAAGGTCTCGAAACCCTTCTGTGTATTTCACAGGGATTAACGGCGTGCATAATTTGTCACGCAGATTTTCCACACATATTGGAAACAATTCTTCTTGAGGTATTTCTAAACTCAAGGAATATGTTAATCCCTTCTATCGAGCAATGAAATCAGATACCCTTTCATTCTCCCTTTTCTTACAGTTTGTAAGATAAAAAACTGTTGTCTTTGGCAAAGTTGAGCTGAACTGAAGGAGGAATTTTTGGCGAAGATCCTTCTATCTGGTAATTTACTAGGATTGCAAGCTTGTATACCAAACAAAACCTGGTACTTGCAAGGTTCGCACAAAGCATCTGAGTTTCACTGCTTCTTGCTGCTCCGGAGTTCCCATCATAGGATTGCAACAAGACACGTAATGCATCAAATGTTGTTCTGGATCGCCTGATCCATTGAAAATAGGGAATATAGAGTTCCCAAAACTGGATGGAGGAGACATTGAATCTACCCATTCAGGGTAAACTTTCTTTTCTGGTTGAACTTGCGCACGCTTCCCTTCTATAGTTTCTAACCGAGCTATTAATGACTCAATATTAGTTATTAACTTTTGAGAAACATCTGGTTGAAATTGGACTTGGGTATGTGCAATGATTGGAGCTTGGAAAGATGTGGCGATTAGAGCTGTAAATGATGGTAGTACTGCCAACTGTTGTTGCACTTGACCCGTAGGATTAGACTTGTGAGGGTGTACTGATAGAGGAGGATATTATTGATCCATATCAGTAGCTGCAACAAATTGCTTTGGCTGACTGACTCCAGCATTCTTAAGAAGAAGACTACTCTAAAGTTGTTCTGCATTCAACTTTATTAATTCCTTCATTTCTTCCTCATGTTGTGCAATCCTCTGCTCTAGTGAGAGCGAATGACCTTCTATAGAGGAAGGATATGTAACCTGGTTCTTTCCTTTCCCTTTGTTGGATCCTTTTCGAAGAGGGGGAAGTGGGTTACTCGAAGGATTACTTAAGTTCTGATTAATCCTTTGACTTTGTGTACGCATACCTTTTCATTTGTGTCGGTGCGTACATCTTCTTAAGCAGGAACCTCTTCATCTGAGTCCACTGAGTGAGCCTCCTCTGGTGGATCAGCAACAATGGCATTGATGACATTAATCAATGCATATCTTATTGTATCCATTATATCAACATTTCTATGATATTGTCTTCTCCCATGTCTTTGATGATACATTGCCTTTTATTGATTCAATCCCTCAGGAACTTCTTGATAAACCGTAATTTGGAGGGAACCTTCTGATAATTTGGCTCTTCGTTCCTCTTGAGGTTTCTTCCCAAATCGAGAAATGACCGAATTTCTCTGAGGAGGGGATTGATGATTTGAAAAAGTCCCTAGTTCAGTGGACTGGGGCTATTTCTGCTGTTCTCGCTTAACTCCTTGGAACCTATTTGTTGATTCTGAGGGTTGGTTTAAAAGAGTCCCCAGTCTGGCGAGGTGGGGTGGTTCTTGACATGCTATGTATGAGATTTTCTTGAAAGTCCTCCTAATCTTGCGAGCCTTAGTATGGAAATTAGCTGGATGCATTAACCTGTATCTGTTTTTATCACCCGGTTCAAAAGACCGTTGGATGATTTCTGACACTTCTGTCACTTGGTGACGTTCTTGCTCCAAACGAGAGGCCTGTTCAATATTATCGTTTGCATGATGCAAGAGTAATTCAACAACTTGTTCTCTGTATTCTTGATTTTGAGAGGAACTAGTTGAAGCCTGTCCTTGGGCAAGCTTTTGATTACAAACAAAGCCCATTGACTGTGGCCATCCATGGGAAATAATATTGCATGAGACCATTTTCAGAGGGCTTTGCTGACTGGAGAGCACCATGAAATGCAGTGCTCCATGAACACCCCATCCTCTAACACGAATACCAGATAGGGCATTGGCAATTAACTGAAACAATTTTCTTAGTGTGCCAAATCATGAACGTTGAAGGGCTCTCTGCTGCTTTTCATCCTTCAGATATCGAGAGACTGATAGAGACGCCAAATCAATCTGACGTTGTAACCCTTCTATTATCTTAAGATTATTTTCATATTCATCATAAGATAATACTTTCATTTTAAACTGACAAAGAGTTTTCCATATGTTGAGACAAATATCATGAATTTCATCTTCCATCAACATTTCTGGAATATTATACTGAGAGTCAGCCAAAGGCCAAAACATAACTGGCACCTCACCTTTCGCCAATTGTTTTCTCATGTTCATCATTTACTCTTTATCATTTGATGAAGATTCTTCTACCTGATTTGACCAGAGTTGGTGTTTCCTTATTTCTTCTTTGTATTCAACAGGATTGGTAGAGAAATCATTGATCAAACTAAAAGATGCATGACTTAGGGGTGGTTCGGAGAATGAACTACACCCTGGGCTATCTTCTAATTGAGAAAGTTTTTCACCTGCTAGAGATGAAGCTTCATACATGACTGGTTTCTCATTTGCAAGTGCCTCAAGATAAGAGGGCTTTCTCGGCACTACATTGTCCACTTGAGCATTTTCTGGGAAATGTGCATCACTACTACGGAGAGGACTTTCACAGCAAAATTCATCATCATGGGGAGGACCACCATAATGGGTTACAACAAAAGATGAGATCTCTTGCTCCTTGGTCTTCTGACCACACAGAGGGTTCCTGTGGCTCTCATCTAAAGATGAAACTTCGATATCGACTGAATTGTCATGAAGAAAGCCTTCATGAGGAAGTGTCTGTTGAAGACCTTCGGAATTAATGTTCCCACTATTGGGAAATGATGGAGTAGAATCTTGAATTCCAATAGATAATTGTCTGAGGGCTTCAAGAACTCCAGCATAGAGAAAGGCCTTGTTACAGATTGGTACTTGATCTCCTGACTGTACTGGGCGAGTCTTTTTCTTAGACGCCTTCTTACTCGCTTTGGAAACCACTTGTTGAAAAAAGTGGCTACTCTGAGTAGGTGTATGTGACTGATCAGGAAAGATGGATTGGTTAGGATGATGATATCCTCTCAAATCAGGTGTATGTGCCTGACCTGGTCGTCCATATGATATAGGGGAGTATGCCCCATAACCCTCTTGGACTGAAACAGATGTGTCTATCTGTTCTGGAGTGAATTGTTGATGTATCACTCCACTGGTAGGGATAGATTTATGTGTCTTTCCATGATATTCCACTGAAGTTGTTATAATATCCTGGCAGGCATCCAGAATATGAGCAGGGATTTTCTTTTTCTCTTTCACCATTGATAGAATATGCTTGGTGACTTCAGCTGCTAGAATAGGAATATATGTCCATTCCGGGCTTGGAGAAGGTGTATGTGCCTGCTCGTGTCCTCCTTTTCCTGTCAGTGAATCCTGAAAGTACTCAAGTGTGGGGGCAGAGAATTGAGTCTGCCTCCTATTTTTTGTCGGGGCTTTCCGACTAACTTCTCTGAATGCTACCAAGCGAGACTGTTGGTAGGCTTGATTAAAACTAGCAGATGTATGTGCCTGCTTATTGCACTTCGCCAAATGTGGTTGACGAGATCCATTATATGTAGTCAGACAAGCCTGCTGACTAGCTGATGATGTATAAACAGGTGTATGTTCCTGACTATAGTACTCCACCGGAATTTCCTGGCAGGATTGGTGTGATGCTGCCAGATGAGTCTGCTGGACAGCGGAATTAAAATGGGCAGGTGTATGTGCCTGCTCGTTGCTTGCCACCAAGTTAGGTTGGTGGACTTCTCCGGAGATGGCAGAGATGAGAACCTACTCACTGTTGACAGGATTCTGCCTCTGGTGGTTCTTCTTGCTTGCTCGGGTTCAAGGAACCTAAGTAGAACGCCTGGAGTTGGTACCCTCATCATGTTGAGGTCACACTGCCGCACGAGTCTGGCGGTGATTGTTAGTGGGAGCCCTCAGGAAGGACTCCTGTCTGTTTCAATTAAGGTCCTAAGGGACCTGCTCATTCACCTCCCCGGAATAAGGGAGCGAATGGTGATTGCGTTCCAGGGATAACGACCCGAAACAGTTGGAGACAGTAGTCAGCACCGCCTGTTTCTTGATCACTGGTCATCATTGTCCGGACGACTGATGTGATTTATTTAGTTGGAGGGCTTGTCGGTCAGCCTCCAGAGTTGGGATGGTACAGTGTTGACAGTACTCTTTAACCAGTGCGTTTGATACCCAGCGTTGAAGACGCTGAGTTGGTGATATCATCCTAAGAGCGGACGATGATCCAATAGGAGTAGCAGTAGTGGAATCTACAGCAGCAGTATTCATAGGTTTGAATTTGAGGGCAGCCATTATGGAAATGCAGAAGATCTTGGAAAAGAGTGCCTGTTTGATATGACAGATGTAATCAAGATATATTCAGCTACTACATCTTTTGGATGAGCACATATGTTATTGACTATCTTGTTGGCCCTCTCATTGAGTTAAAATATGGGCCTAACAAATAGGTAAAACATCATTTTTAATTTGGTTAAGGATTCACATCGGGTTCACCATTTTTGTTTCCCTCGGAATCCAGGGATGACCACCTTGATGGGAGGTTAAAACATTCCGATCGTTTTCTAACGGGTTTCTTCGTAGAACTGGAAACATCCAATGATTCCACATCCATTTAGACCTACTTTCCAAAGGTAGGTGCTCCTTAGTTTGTGGACTGATGAGGCTTAGGAATTTGCATTGGTCGAGAGGATGGGATTTCGGACTCATCACTCCTTTTTGAGGGGAATTATTGTCTACTCTGGGACTCTCTTTGTAGATTTAAGTTATGTTCGTGAATCCTTATTACATTACCAAGTATAAAATGAGATTTCCTTCAGATCTGACAATCAATGATTAAATATGTAAGAAGTTTAGAGAATCTTTTTTATGTATTCAAGGTTCTTCATCGATAGAGAATCATCTGTATTTATTAGAGATTCTTGGTCAATGGTACCCTTCTACACATTTATACAGAAGTTTCTTGATCATTATGATGACCATGCTGGTTTTAAAGCCACTAAGTGGGGAACTTGAAGTTTTTTTGTCATTCAGAAGGATGTGGCTTATTTTAGAGTTGGGATCGAACCCATATACGGGCTACCTAGGTATCCTTTGTTTAGAAAAGGAATCAGAACCCACGTAGTTCGAGTAAGGGAGTATGATGTTTATGATTGATGTCTCAAAGAAGTATGTCACAATTACTTTTACACTCTAATCTTACGTGAGTCATGATCGGTGTAAGAAACAAGAGGTATTGGTAAAAATTAGACAATTGTGCCATGAATGATGCAATCATAAGAAATAATGTGGGGCTTATGTATGTATGACTTCCCAGATAAATGAAAGTGTAGGATTTACTTTAGAGAAGAAATCCAGGAACAGGGTCCATAAAGATATATGTGCTTCATAGAGAGTTTGAATACTCTAACTTGGGGCTTACTCCTGAAAAGGATGCCAAAATTAGGAGAAGACTTATGATTGGGTTTTACTCCTGATAAGGAATCCTAGATCAAAGGTAAATTAGGACTGGTTAAGAGTATTATGACTGGGGATTATTACTGAAAAGGAGGCCCAGGTTTGAGACTGGGGATTACTCCTGAAAAGGCGGCCCAGGTTAAGGATTAAGGTTCAGGGCTTACTCCTAACGAGGATGCCCAAATTAGGGGTTTGGGGCTTACTCCTAACAGGATGCCCAAGCTTGAGACTGGGGCTTACTCCTGAAAAAGGATTCCCAGGTTAAGGATTAAGGTTTGGGGCTTACTCCTAAGGAGGATGCCCAAATTAGGGGTTTGGGGCTTACTCCTAAGAGGATTCCCAAGCTTGAGATTGGGGCTTAATCCTAAAAAAGGAAGCCTGGGTTAGGGGATATGGGGCTTACTCCTAATAGGATGCCCAAAAATTAAGGGACTTGGGGCTTACTCCTAAAGATGATGCCCATATTAGCGGACTTATGACGGGATATTATTCCTGAAAAGGAGACCCATGTTAAGAATTATCCCATCTTAAAGGATGAGGTTGAATTAATGAAATCTCAATCTTTAGTGACACAAATATGTGTAAATCACTAGGTTTTGAGAGATATTCCACAAAATTCCTTTCAGATAAGGAAGTAAAATCAGAAATCATGCCATAAAATGGATTTGAAGAGTGTCTTGAAGACTGAACCTTGAATAAGAAAAGTTTAATGGCTTAAGAGGGGTGAAATGGGAAAGAAAAGCACCAAAAAAGGTAGGGTCACGCAAGTCGTGGTAGGCGTGTAGGTACTGCGTGGGCACGCAAGTCTTGGTCGCGCAGGTCATGGTTGCGCAGGTATGCCTACGCGACACATGGTGTACTTGCGCGATGGTTAACCAGTAGGGTAATACTTGAGTGACTTTAGGTTAAGGCCTTTAGAATCCTCTTGAGGTTCTTCCAGGAGAGGGGCGCACAGGTTCTATTGAAGGAGTAAGGCGACGGACAAGTGTGGCCATTTCCCTTAAGGGCTGGCCACCTAGGCACGCAAGTGTGGATGAGTTTCAACACTTAGGCCTTCCTCCCCCTCCTTAGATCTTCCGTTCTAGGTGAGAAATTACCGTAGAAGTGTACTGGAAGCTTTGAGAAGAGACTAGGGCACCAGGAGCTCAAATCTGGATTTCTGAAAAAACAATCCTCCCGAATGGGGGGCCCACAGGGTCTATTTATAGGCAGGAGAAGACCTCGGGCGGTTACCAGGCAGTTATCACATAGGTCGCACAAGTGGACTTGTGCGACAGTGATAGAACTTGCGCGGCACAGGGGCTTTTGATCCCTTGTTCATGCCTTTGTCGATTTTTGATATTTTCTTCAAAGGTTGAATCACTTTGAGCTCAGATATTCCCCTTTTCCGATCTTTATATTTTGTGATGAAAGGAGCGTCAACACAATTTCTACAACTTTTTATCTCTATATTTGAAGTATATTGACTCTGGTGGTTTCCTGCTAATATGTTTATCTCGTACCTTGTTTGGGCCATCATGGGGACCCAAAGAGATTATATGGTTTCAGGTGATAATTAGGGAAAGAGACCTAGTATAGGTTGTGGACTTTATCTTAGGATAAGGTGATTATATGACAAAACTGAGGCTTGAGGTGTGGGGATATCATTTTGGACTTTTATTTTATTGGGACTTATACTGTATTGTATTTCTATGTATTTTTATGGATGATTTCGAGATACTGGTATCATATGAATCATTTGGTATATGAAACACTTAGGGTAAAAGATAATTATTCTTGTCTTTTCTTAGATTTGGTTGACTACTGTTATTTTCACTTCCACTATTTATTTTATTTTCCACTTCCACTATGATACTCTGGTAATGAGGGAATAGTCTCCCCATTGACTGACATAGGCCATTGCATCTAGTCGATAGCCTCTGTCATTTGGTGAGATGCACTAGAGGCCATGTGTCCAACCAATCTTAAGAAACCAGAGGGTAAATCTGGGTCTAGAATGTTAATTTACCATGAATGGATTTGATTTATAACGAGTGATCAATTCTTATGATGTATAATAATCATTTTATTATATGACAGAAATGTAACAACCCTAGTTTATAAGGACCTTTTTACATATAAAATAAATTTTCATTAATTTCAAAAAATGAACTATTCAAACATTCCTTTATGTTGGTTGCGACTTGGAATATGAGACATGCAACACTGACTTGGTGTACGTTACACACAACACGTATGTTTCTATGAAACATCATATTTATAAGGCCCCGACCTTAAACCTTACTTAATATTGAATTAAATGAATAATTCACATTAAGGTTCTTTTCAGGTTTAGAGTTTTAGAGAATTAGATCATAAATCATGAATTACATTCCACATTTAAACAATGTGGTTACATAAAAGATAATATTCATTTTTTCCCATCAATGGAAACATATTTAAAATAAAACACAGATTCTTTCTTGACACTTCCTTGACACTATCATCATATCATGCACCTTTCCCTGGACCTGTGAAAAACATTTCAAAAACTTGGGATGAGCATAAAAAGATCAGTAAGGGATATAAAAGTATGGAAAGAAAACATTATTCCATGTATGAAACCATACTTTACTCATAAAACATAAGCATTTTAGCATACCTCATCAAATCATGAATAGATCATTGAAATCATAAGGCATAAAAGTAACTTGAGGCATTCATAACATTCTTACGTAGGGAGTAACCCTCTTGGTTACGTTTGGAATACCCATCACAATATATTCCCTAAATCTCTTCGGAGAAACCTTAACGTTTAACCCCTTCGCGTTACCCAATGCATTGGAGAGCTATATCGGGCTCACCAGCCCTTAGTTTATCACGGAACCACCCATCTTCATAAAAAATTCCCAAGAACCATAATATAATCATAGCACATAACTTAAGCATAAAGGAAAGATAACATTCCCACATTATAATAACAATATAACATTTTAAGATATTGAAATAATGAATCCATTCTAAAAACCATTTCCAAAACCATTTAAAACATTTAATAAATAGATTTTTTAATCAAAGTGTCCCATACCACTTTGATGATTTTAAAATTTTAAAACATTAATATCCATATAAATAAATCCTTAAAACCATTTTTAAAACATGGATATTAATGATAAATATTTATAAGAATAAATCATTAAAACATTTAAAACAGTATTTTAGTTAAAGGGTTTTTAACAAAATGAGAGACACTTGAATACAATCATTGAGGAATAACATTTTACCAGAACATTATAATTTCATGAGAATAAATGGATTCATGATATAATATTCCAAAGGGAAGTATATACACCATACAAGAGTTAATTGGTGCATAACAACAGTGAAGTCTCAATAGAAATGTTAAATGAGATGAAATCTCTTATAAAGAAGGTATCCTTAAGTTAAGGATAAATCAATCTCATATTTATGTGTGAAAAATATAAATACACCCAATATAAGTGGATATTATTTGTAAAACAATCAATGGTCATTCACACATATTCAAAGGATTACATATTCAATAACTACATGTTGAACCCAATGAAATCGAAATTGGGTTAAGAAGTTCCCTTGTAAAATTTCGACAGCCTAACGACATCACTTGAAAATTCAGAAAATGAGTTTGTTGAGCCCTCTGGAAGATTGCTGAATTCATTCCTATGATTGTTGTTTTAATAATCGCAAATTGTTATTACTTAATCCGGTTGGATTTCTCATTAACTTAATCTCAATCTATTAGTGAATCTGTTATCATATTTTTATCTATGTGTTTATTGATTTACAAGTTTTTTGGAAGTCTTCTGGATCAAACAGACAACGGTCTCACCGATCCATATCAGAAGACAACGGTTGCACCGATCCAATATCAGAGGACAACGGTCGCACCGATCCAATATCGGAGGACAACAGTCGCACCGATCCATATCAAGACAACAGTCTCACCGATCCATATCAAGACAACGGTCTCACCGATCCAATATCAAGACAACAGACCGATACCGATGCAAATGACTCACCGATGCAAATGAGTCACCGATCAATATGACTCACCGATGCTGATCAATCTGAGTCACCGATGCTGATCGAATGACTCACCGATGCAAATGAGTCACCGATCAATATGACTCACCGATGCTGATCAATCTGAGTCACCGATGCTGATCGAATGACACACCGATGCAAATGAGTCACTGATCAATATGACTCACCGATGTTGATCGAATGACACACCGATGCAAATGAGTCACTGATCAATATGACTCAACGATGCTGATCGAATGATACACCAATGCAAATGAGTCACCGATCAAATGACACACTAATGCTAATCATCTGAGTCACCAGTCAGGACACACCGATGTCTAGCCACCAATGCTGATGCTGATGACCTACTGATCACTTGAACTCATCGATAGCCATAAACAACTATTTGAATT
The DNA here is from genome assembly GCA_963277665.1 of Viscum album. Classification (NCBI taxonomy): domain Eukaryota; kingdom Viridiplantae; phylum Streptophyta; class Magnoliopsida; order Santalales; family Viscaceae; genus Viscum; species Viscum album. The sequence goes on from OY728138.1 coordinate 1,972,459,775, forward strand.
TCTTTTTCTTTATCTTTATTTAATCTAACCAACGGTCATATCAGGTATATTTTAATGCTCTGTCAATTAATTAATAAAGGTTGTCGGATATCAGGAAACCCTACCTCGTACCTGCGGAAAGGAAACCTTTTCTGTCTTCCGAAGCACGTGACATAAAAAGAAGAAGAAGAAAGACATTAGAGAACACATGAGAAATACAAGAAGAAAGAGGATGAAGAACCAAGTAGAACAGAAGATACATATCAAGAGATTACACAGAACCTCATACACAATCAAGCCTACTCAAGATGAGTTCTGTGCATACAAAAGATCATTGATGAACTTCATTGACTACATTTCACTGCCTATGAACTTGAAGCATACGACACTCTGCTTCTCAAACAAAAATGAGAAGAGAACTCAAAATTACTTCTAATCAAACCCAAAAAGAGTCCAGAGCTACATTTAAATCACCAGAGCCATTTCTAAACTCTACATCTCTGCTCTTGATTCATTTATTCTACATTTTGAGCAGTGTGTGTTATCTGCTGTATTAAACACACACACTGACTCCTGTACTTTAAATGGAGGATCTGTAAATCCTCAGCAAACCTTTTTATACGTCATTGCCCACTGTGGATAGTGGTAGAGGTCGTGTGTGACCTAGACAGATATTTGCTATTGTTTTATTTCCCACGAATAACAGTGGTAGAGGTCTTGAACCTGGACAGTTGTAAACTGTTGAACCCCGATCCAGGGTGTGGATCATCTTTATAAACTTTTGAGAGGACTAAGTCTCGGCTTGAGACTGAACCTCTTGGTTAAATCCTCTGTGTTTTTAGTTGAAGTTTATATCCATACTATATATATTTATTTCATATTCCACTGCTATTACTTTGAAATATAATTTATTTTCAAAGCTACTTTGATAGTTAAACTCGCAAGTGTTTATATTTATTGTAAACCAGTAAGTTATTTTCAAAAGTTAATTTAATCATAATATTAAGTTAACTGAGAACTAATCAATCTTTGAGAAACTAATTGAACCTTTATAATCTGTATAAATTCACTACAGTTTAATTTGTTTTTGAAATTGGGGGTTTTTTAATAGAAATTGTTTTTAACAGAAATTTTAATTGGATCTCAATTCACCCCCCCTCGTGAGTATCCACTCCGACCAACATTTGGTATCAGAGGGTGGAAAATATTTTCTAAAGTACTCTGCTTTTCAACTGTGATTTTAGTTGTATTTTAAAGTTCTTAAAATTTCTGTTATTTCTATATTTTTATCTCTTTAAAATTATTTTTTTAATATCATGGATAATAGACTTGAGGGTGCTGCTACTAACTGGGAACCTTTTTTAAATGGAAACAACTATGCTCAGTGGAAACTCAAAATGAAAATTCATCTTGAAAGCACATGTTTTGATATTTGGACTACTATTGAATCTGAATATAAAATTCCCATTACTGCTAGATCTACTTGGGATAAACCTACAAATACTGCTTACAATAATAATTGTAAAGCTATGAATTCCCTATACTGTGCTCTAGGAGATGAAGAATTTAATAGAATTTCTGCTTGTAAAACTGCATATGAAATTTGGGATACCTTAGCTGTTTCTCATGAAGGAACAAAAAATGTTAAGGAGATGAGATTGAATACCTATACTATTAAGTATGAAAATTTTAAAATGAAGTCTGATGAATCCATTTCTGATATGTATCTCATGTTCAATGAAATTTTCAACACAATGACCTCTCTGGGAAAGGATGTTCTAGAAAAGGAACAAATCATGAGAATTTTTAGATGTCTACCTGAAAGATGGAGAGGAACCTCTGTCTCCATTAGAGAATCGTGTGACATTGGAGAACTGCCAGTCAAAGAACTAATTGGCAAACTGATTATGTATGATGAGGAACTCAAGGTGAATAAAGAAGAAGACGATGAACCTAGAAGAAAGTCTATTTCCTTCAAAACTACAAACTCAAGGAACAAGGATAAGGAAACACTTCAAACTATAAACGAAAGCTCAAGCTGTGAAGATAGTGAGAGTGAATCTGACAGTGATGCTGAGATGGTTCACATTTCCAGAAGATTTAAAAAGTTTTATAGGAAGAAGAAGTTTTTCAGAAAGTCAAACTACAAAGGTAAGTATGATAACAAGGGACATTGGAAAAAGGATTAGAAGAAATCTGATAAATCAGATGAAGTTTTCTGTTATGAGTGTAAAAGGAAAGGACACATAAAAGCTGACTGTCCAAAGCTGAAATACAGGAAGAAGTATGAATACAAGGACAATAAGTTTAAAAAGGCCATGAAGGATACTTGGAGTGCTTCTAAGGACAGTTCTAGTGAATCTGAAGTTTCTGAAATAGAACACAGAAATAAATCAAACATGTGTTTTATGACAAACACTTCTGAGGTAACTTCAGAAACTCCTACTTCTAATTTATATTATTCTGGAGATGATTCTGAATGTGATAACATGTCTAAATCTGAATTGTTTGAATATTGTGATATGTTAGAAGAGACATGCAATGAACTTAAGGATAAATACAAATCATTAAAGAAACAACATGCTCTCACCACTACAGTTAAAACCAAACTCACTATTGAAAAAGAGAAAAATGCTCAACTATTAAAGGAGAACACTGAATTGAAATTATCTAATGAGAAACTCAGAAAGTATTTAGAAAAATTTAACAATGGTAAGGAAACTCTAACTCAAATGCTAGGAAAACAAGTTGCACCAAAATACACTACTGGAATAGGTTACAAACCTGGACAGAGAAAGTTGACCAAGAATAGATTTATTCCTAAATCTGGACAGAATTTAACTAGCTTTGGAACTTCATACACCTCAACCAGTTATATTCATAGTTATGGATCTAATAAGGTTTATCTTTCAATGTATGGTGATTCTACAAATTATATAAGACCCGTTAGACAAATATGGGTACCTAAAGTATTATTGGCTAACCTGTCTGGACCCAAGAAAATCTGGGTACCAAAATCATTTCCTGTTTAAATCTGTTTTGTAGGAAACCTGCTTAAAGAGCTCCTGTAGAATGACCTGGTACTTGGACAGTGGATGTTCAAGACATATGTCAGGATAATTTCCATGCTTTAAAAGCTTAGTCAGAGTTGATGGAGGTTTTGTTACCTTTGGTGACAATTCTAAAGGTAAAATCATCGGGTTAGGCCAGATTGGTAACACTAACTCAGTATTGATTTCTAAAATTTTATTTGTTGATGGCCTTAAATACAATTTATTAAGTATCTCTCAGTTATGTGATAATGGTTTTTATGTTAAATTTGAAAATGATTCTTGCAATGTTTTTAATTCTAAAAATGCTTTAGTGTTTTCTGCTTTAAGAAATTAAAACGTTTATGCTGTCGACTTAAATTCCGTGGCTAAACAAAACATTAATTGTTTAAATGCTTTTCAAATAGAGTCTTGGCTTTGGCACAGAAGATTAGGACACTGCAATGTGCATTCACTTAGAAAGCTTGCTAGGAAGAACTTCGTAAGAGACCTACCCAAACTTGAATGTCCAGCAGACAAAGTTTGTAATCCCTGTCAAAAGGGAAAGCAACATAAAGTTTCTTTCAAATCAAAGAAAGAAGTGTCAACTTCTCAACCTCTCGAGTTGGTTCACATGGGTTTATTTGGACCTTCTAGAGTTTCTAGTTTAAATGGGAAGCACTATGTATATGTTCATGTAGATGACTTTTCTAGATATACTTGGGTATATTTTCTAGCTCACAAAAGTGAAGCTTTCTCGTACTTTGTTAAATATTCCAAGTCTGTAGAGAACCTTAGTGGAATTAAGATTAATACCCTGAGAAGTGATCATGGCCATGAGTTTTAAAATCATGAGTTTGAATCTTACTGCTCACACAGTGGCTATAGTCACAATTTTTCTACCCCTAGGACACCTCAACAGAATGGTGTAGTAGAAAGAAGGAATAGAACCCTGTAAGAAATTGGTAGGACTATGCTCAATTAGTATGACCTACCTATTTATTTTTGGGCTGAAGCTATCAATACCGCTTGCTGTGTTATTAATAGAGTCTTGATTAGACCTGTTCTTAAGAGGACCCCTTATGAGTTATGGAACCATAGGAAACCAAAAGTTAACTACTTCAAAGTTTTTGGTTGCAAAGTCTTTATTCTTAATACTAAAGATAATCTTGACAAGTTTGCATCCAAGAATGATGAAGAAATTTTCCTAGGTTACTCTACTTCTAGTAAAGCCTATAGAGTTTTCAATAAAAGAACCAAATGTGTGGAAGAATCTGTTCATATCAAATTTGATGAAACTGGTCCACATGAACCTAAGACCTCTCTTGAAAATCTTGAAGATGATCTCTCTGGTTTGAACCTTAATGATAAAAACAGTGGACCTAAAGTTAAAACATCCAGCTCTGGAAATTTTCTAGACCCTGCTTCTGTTGAACCTCAACCTGAAGATGAACCTGAAATATCGAGTCCTACCTTTTCTAGATCAACTAGGATTCCAAGGAATCATCCCTTAGATGCTGTTGTAGGAGATCTTGATAGAGGGACACGGACTAGAGCTTCTCTTAGAAATCAGGTTGAACATCAAGCCTTCTTATCACAGCTAGAACCTACGAATATCAATGATGACATCAATGATGAATTTTGGGTAATAGCTATGCAAGAAGAACTAAATCAATTTGAAAGAAACAAAGTCTGGAAATTAGTAGAAAGACCTAAGGACACTATAACCATAAGCACAAAATGGGTGTTTAGAAACAAAGTAGATGAATCTAGAAACATCATTAGAAACAAATCTAGGCTAGTTGCACAAGGTTACAATCAAGAAGAATGAATTGACTATGAAGAAACCTTTGCACCTGTAGCCAGATTAGAGGCAATTAGGATCTTACTTGCTTATGCATCACATCTGAATTTCAAGTTATATCAAATGGATGTGAAAAGTGATTTTTAAATGGTTTTATTGTTGAAGATGTTTTTGTAGAACAACCACCTGGTTTCACAAATCCTCATTTTCAAAATCATGTTTTTAAACTTTCTAAAGCCTTATATGGTTTAAAACAAGCTCCAAGAGCTTGGTATGAAAGACTTTAAAACTTTCTTATTTCAAAAGGATTTACAAAAGGAATAGCTGATCCCACTCTATTTATAAAAATGTTTTCAAAAGATGTTTTAATAGTACAAATCTATGTTGATTATTTTATTTTTGGATCTTCTAAAAATTCTTTATGTACTGATTTTTCAAAGGTTATGCAAAATGAATTTGAAATGAGCTTAATGGGAGAGCTTAAGTACTTTCTTGGATTTCAAATCTTTCAATCTAAAGATGGTATTATTCTAAATCAAAGTAAATATACTAAGGATTTGTTAAAACGTTTTGGTTTGGATAGTATTAAGGAAAGTGATATACCCATGAGTACTACCTGCAAATTGGATATTGATGAAACTGGGAAACCAGTTGATCAAACCAATTACAGAGGTATGATTGGGAGCTTACTTTATCTTACTGCTAGTCGACCAGATATTATGTTTAGTGTGTGTATGGGTGCTAGATTTCAAGCTAATCCTAAAGAGTCACACTTACTGGATGTTAAAAGGATTTTTAAATATCTTAAGTATACTGTAAATTTAGGTTTGTTTTATCCAAAAGGACAATATTTTGACCTAACTAGTTATTCAGATGCTGACTTTGCTGGATGCAAGTTAGATAGGAAAATCACATCTGGAACATGTCACATACTTGGAAAATCGCTAGTATCATGGTGTAGTAAGAAACAGAACTCAGTTGCATTATCTACTGCTGAAGCAGAATACATCACTGCTGGTAGTTGCTGTGCACATATTCTGTGGATGAAACACACTTTATTGGACTATAGATTTGATTTTAAACATGTTTCAATTAACTGTGACAATACTAGTGAAATTAACTTATCTAAGAACCCTGTGTCTCACTCTAGGACTAAGAACATTGATGTCAGACATCACTTTTTAAGAGATCATTATCAGAAAGGTGATATCTGTCTAAAATTTATTAATTCTGAACATCAATTAGCTGATATCTTTACAAAGCCTTTATGATCTGAAAGAATGAAGTTTATTAAACAAGAATTGTGTATGATCGATCTGTGAAACTGATCTGTGAAACTGATCTGTGAAACCGATCTGTGAAACTGATATGTGAAACTGATCTGTGAAACTGATCTGTGAAACTGATCTGTGAAACCGATCTGTGAAACCGAACTGTGAAACCGATCTGTGAAACCGATCTGTGAAACTGATCTGTGAAACTAATCTGTGAAACCGATCTGTGAAACCAATCTGTGAAACCGATATGTGAAACCGATCTGTGAAACCGATCTGTGAAACCGATCTGTGAAACTGATCTGTGAAACTGATCTGTGAAATCGATCAATGAAACCCATCTGTCACATAGGTCTGTCAAACTGATTCTTTGTATTACTTTTTATTATGTTGTAATTAATTAATTTCTTTTATCCTTTTTGTGGGAACCCTAAATGATAAAATAAATGATACGTGGCTATTTATCTTCCCTAAACCTTTGACCTTTCATTTCCCACCGAACCCTTCAACTTCTCTTCTCCTCTACCTCAAACCTTAGAACTCCTGATTTCCCCAAAATCTTTGAATGGCTAAGCAAAAGAGACCGCACAAAGGATCAGACAGTCCTGTACCTCCAAAGTGTGCTCGAGGCGAGTCGGGTAGTGCCTCTCAACGATCAAAAAATCTGAACCTGGAAACTCGGATTGTTGCTGTAGAAAGAGAAGTCAGTTCTGCCTGGCTTTTATCAAGTAAGTCACTGTTGCTGCAAGTTCTTGAATTGCAAGGATGGACAGACTGGTTTTTAGACAACTCACGAGTAGACTACCCGAAGCTGGTACATGAGTTTTATATGAATCTGAAAATCACTCTAGATGGTGTGGAGGCTGCCCGGATATCGTCTGAAGTGAAAGGAAAGAAAATATCCTTTTCATCTAAATAGTGGGCAGAGTGCTTAAATGTACCCCATGAGGGTCGGTATGAGGATTATGCTGGGAATATTCCTCTAATCACTGATTACTTATCTTATGAATTAGCTCTAGAGCTTCTGACTGGAAACAAAGAGTCAAGGAGAATCACATCCTCAGAGTTGGATGGTGAATGTAGAATTCTTTTCAAGTTTATTCAGCACCAACGTTTCCCTAGGAGAGGAGATTTTGCTGTTGTAAAGTACCAGGATGTTTTCCTATTGTTTCTTCTGAAAACCCATGAGAAGATCAATTTGTGTATATATGTGATGGTGCACATAGCTGGAATGATGAAACTATCCAAGAAATCCACTGCCTTATTTTACTCCAAGATGATCTCTACCATGATCAAGAATCTAGAATGTGTTGATGAAGATGATGAAGTAGCTAAAACAGATCATACTTTCTGTCTCAACAAAGATATCTGTAAGAGGATGAAAATCAATTGGAATCCATGGATGAAGTATTGGGTTGCTGATGAAGACAAGCTGTATGAAGCCTACAATCCCACAGATCATGGAAAGAGGCCTAAGGGTTTGAGAGACCCTGGTTTGAAAGCAAATGAGGAACCAGTTTATTCTGATGATGAGGAAGAGGATGAAAGAAATGAAGCTACCGAAGGTCAAAGAATGGAAGAAGCTGAGACAGAAGATGGAAGTGTGTCACCTCCTGATGATAGGAGTGATCCTGATACTGCTAGCCCTAAAAGAAGAGTAGATTTTAGACCTGCCATTCCACCTTTAGCCCTACCTGAGTCAGAACCAATTCTTAGTGATGAAAAAGATTCTGACACAGAAGAATACGACAGTGAAGCCTCTGAGAAGAGTGATAATGAGAAATGTGATGATGGTGATGGTGATGATGGTGATGGTGATGATGATAATGGTGTTAACCGACTTGTAGATGGTCTTGTTGTACCACCAATAGAAACACATCAAACTGTACCAAAAACAGATGCCACTGGAAAGAGAGAATCGCTAGAAATCAGTGGAAGATAAAGTTATGAGAAACCAAAATATACCTTGTGTGCAGCTGTCTGGGATGACTACCCTGGTTTTGCTGTTTTGGGATTAGAGTATTCTGAAGAAGAAGAGGAAATGTCAGAATCTACTGCAGTTGTGAAGAAGAGCCTCCCAAGTGAAGCAAGATCTGCTCCTGTTGTTGATTCTACAGATGTTCATCTGCCTGGTTCTACAATCTCTCAAGCTGATTTTGATAAGTTTAAGACTGAATTGCTGGCTGCTGTGATAGATACAGTCAGAGAAGAAATTTCCAATGCCCTTACTCAAGTGTCTCTGCAAGTTTCTGAAGCATCGTTGGAAGCTTTCTCACAAAGCGTATCGAATGCTCTGAAGCCAGACCTGGCCAATACTGGTGAGCTTATTGGTAGGCACATAGCCTCTATGAACCAGACTATGAAGGATCTCCACACTGGCTTAGTATCTTTATCAAGCGAATTTAGATCAACCATCTCTGGTATGATGGAAGTTTTGAGGAATTTAATTGAACATCTCAACAAGTCTGATTTGAGAAGATTGAAAGCTGAGATAACTCAAATAGTTAGCCAAGCCAGTACTTCCAACGTAACCAAAATCACTACCTATGAGCTAGAGGCTCTAAGGTAGGTTGTGCATGATGAGTTAGCAGCTGTTAGACAAGTTCTTGATCTGGATTCTTTAATGAAAATGAAGGAGCACTGTGATCACAGTCATGAAATGGAAACTGTATATTCAGCAGATGCCAAAAAGGCTCTGAAAGAGATCAAGGAAAAGGTTGATCATTACTTTTCAAAGATTTATACAAAGCATGAGATGGCTGCAAATTTCAAGGTGTTGGCAGAGAATCTGAAACTACCTCCAGTAACTCAAGCTTTCAAGGCTCAAGTTCGTCAGTTGCAAGATTTTACTCCTACTTTGGCACAGTTCATGGAGAACAAAGATGATTTCGAAAAGGCTATGCAGTATGGTGCAGAAGTTATTCAGAATTTCATAAATCTTTTGAAGCCTTATCTGAATGCCCAAGCCACTGCCATTGTGCTTCCTACTGCTGACCCTCTCCCTACCTTTGATGTAGCTCCAAATCAGCTCTCTATTGCTCAGGCACTCTCTCAACTACGGCCAGTTCCTCAGACATCTTCTCAACCAGCTACTGCTGATACTCAACAACAAACCTCCGTGGCACCCTCTCCTCCAACTTCCAGAGTCATTTTAACACCTTTGCAAATTCGCCCAGTTCCTCCTGCCTCCAAGCCTTATAACTTACCCAATCTTGCTCCTAAAGACAAAGGAAAAGCCCCTTTGTATCCCCAGAAATAGTTGTGTATTGTTTTTGATAGAGTGAACTATGTGCTGCTTGTAATCTTCTGTACTTTATAATTTTTTTTCTCTCTCTCTCTTCTCTATGCTGCCTTCTTTTTTCCTCTCTTATTTGTATGTTTTCCCTCCTTTTTGATTATCCCAAAGGGGGATAAGGATGTATATATATGGGGGAGAAGGATGTATATATATGGGGGAGAAGGATGTATATATATGGGGGAGATAATTATTAATATCTAAGGGGGAGATCAATCTCTAAGGGGGAGATTAATATCTATGAGGGAGATTTAATTTCAGGGGGAGATTTATATCTCATTATGTTTTTATTATTGATATTTTTTTTAAGATTTGTGATTATCAAAAAGGGGAAGATTGTTGAGCCCTCTGGAAGATTTCTGAATTAATTCCTATGATTGTTGTTTTAATAATCAAAAATCTTTATTACTTAATCCGGTTGGATTTATCATTAACTTAATCTCAATCTATTAGTGAATCTGTTATCATGTTTTTATATATGTGTTTATTGATTTACAAGTTTTTTGGAAGTCTTCTGGATCAAACAGACAACGGTCTCACCGATCCATATCAGAGGACAACGCTCGCACCGATCCATTTCAAGACAACGGTCTCACCGATCCATATCAAGACAACGGTCTCACCGATCCAATATCAAGACAACAGACCGATACCGATGCAAATGAATCACCGATGAAAATGAGTCACCGATCAATATGACTCACCGATGCTGATCAATCTGAGTCACCGATGCTGATCGAATGACTCACCGATGCAAATGAGTCACCGATCAATATGGCTCACCGATGCGGATCAATCTGAGTCACCGATGCTGATCGAATGACACATCGATGCAAATGAGTCACTGATCAATATGACTCACCGATGCTGATCGAATGACACACCGATGCAAATGAGTCACTAATCAATATGACTCACCGATGATGATCGAATGATACACCGATGCAAATGAGTCACCGATCAAATGACACACTGATGCTAATCATCTGAGTCACTGGTCAGGACACACCGATGTCTAGCCACCAATGATGATGCTGATGACCTACCGATCACTTGAACTCATCGATAGCCATAAACAACTATTTCAATTTCTTTATCTTTATATTTATTTAATCTAACCAACGGTCATATCAGGTATATTTTAATGCTCTGTCAATTAATTAATAAATGTTGTTAGATGTCTGGAAACCGTACCTCGTACCTGCGGAAAGGAAACCTTTTCTGTCTTCCGAAGCACGTGACATAAAAAGAAGAAGAAGAAAGACATTAGAGAACACACGAGAAATACAAGAAGAAAGAGGAGGAAGAACCAAGTAGAACAGAAGATACATATCAAGAGATTACACAGAACCTCATACACAATGAAGCCTACTCAAGAAGAGTTCTGTGCATACAAAAGAACATTGATGAACTTCATCGACAACATCTCACTGCCTATGAACCTGAGGCATACGACACTCTGCTTCTCAAACAAAAATGAGAAGAGGACTCAGAATTACTTCTGATCAAATCCAAAAAGTGTCCAGAGCTACATTGAAATCACCAGAGCCATTTCTAAACTCTACATCTCTGCTCTTGATTCATTTATTATACATTTTGAGCAGTGTGTGTTATCTGCTGTATTAAACACACACACTGACTCCTATACTTTAACTGGAGGATCTGTAAATCCTCAGCAAACCTTTTTATACGTCATTGCCCACTGTGGATAATGGTATAGGTCGTGTGTGACCTGGACAGCTGGTTGCTGTTGTTTTGTTTCCCACGAATAATAGTGGTAGAGGTCTTGAACCTGGACAGTTGTAAACTGTTGAACCCCGATCCAGGGTGTGGATCATCTTTATAAACTTTTTAGAGGACTAAGTCTCGGCTTGAGACTAAAACTCTTGGTTAACTCCTCTGTGTTTTTAGTTAAAGTTTATATACATACTATATATATTTATTTCATATTCTGCTGCTATTACTTTGAAATATAATTTATTTTCAAGGATACTTTGATAGTTAAACTCGCAAGTGTTTATATTTATTATAAACCAGTAAGTTAGTTTCAAAAGTTAATTTAATCATAAGATTAAGTTAACTGAGAACTAATCAATCTTTGAGAAACTAATTGAACCTTTATAATCTATATAAATTCACTACAGTTTATTTTTTTTTTCAAATTTGGGGTTTTTAATAGAAATTGTTTTTAACAGAAATTTTAATTGGATCTTAATTCACCCCCCCTCTTGAGTATCCACTCCGACCAATAGAGTTGATGAGAGAGAATATGATATCTCATCACTTGGACATAAAATTTAAATAAATAAGGATACATAAGAACATATCCCAACATAATAGTATGTGAATTAAAAGACATAACAGAAGAAGTCTTTTAAAAAGAGGAGGGTGAAAGGTCCCCTTACCGAGTTGGGTAACTTTCGAAACGTACACCCCATGGAAGAAGGGTCATAAAATGAAGATGTAAATACCCAAAAATGAAATTATACTACACAAAGTGTATAATAATGGGCAGTACATACACCACTAAAAGGAAATGGTGGCAAACATAGCATAAATGTCACGAGAATAAAAGTGAGATGAAAAATCCCTTACGAAAACTCGGCAGCCTAAAGGCGCCACTTAAAACTTCCAAAAATAGATTTATGAGATAAAATAGGGTATCTCATAATATGAAAATAAAATGTACAATATGAGGAATATAAAATAACATACCTAAACATAAGAAAGATGAGCTTAAAAGGAATGACATAAAAGAGAGTACTTAAAAAGAAAGAGAGAGGTTGGATCTCTTAGGAAAATTCGACAGCCTAACGGCGCCACTCAAAACTTCCAAAATGGATTGGTGAGAGAAAACAGGGTCTCTAATCATATGAAAATTAAAATTAAAATAGGAGTGATATAAAATAACATCCCAATAATAAGAAAGATGATCTTAAAAGGAATTACATAAAAGAGTGTACTTAAAAAGAAAGAGAGGGGTAGGATCCCTTACCTCAAGTCCGACTTGTCTTGTTCAGTTCTTTATATTCCTGAATAATAAACTTTGGCCAATTTATAATTTATTAATTACCTCTTTTAAATATTATTATTCAGTTCATATCACATGTTATAATGTTATAATAATTGGTTAATAATGTGAGTTCATATCAGATGTTTTTGTCGATGTTTGGTACATGAGTAAAAAATGAACTTGTTTGAAAATGATTGTCCATGTAGTTATAAGTAAATAATCTCCAGAATAGTATTAATTATTTAAATATAATATATATCCAGTACATATTCATTTTATACTACTACATAACATTTGGAGATAAAAAGAAATGAAATGCACCGTTCATGGAGACGGTAGGCCGTACGTACGCATGAACGCTACTTTCATTTCTTTGTCATATTAATGTAATTAAAAATAATTGAGAGATATATATATTATAATTCCAGTATAATATATATTTTATATAGGTCACATGTGTTCATTAATTTCATTCTTTATACATTCCATGTATTGCATGAACGAGTCACATCACCCGGGGGGCGGTAGTCCACACTTCCTCGTATGAAATTATCGCATTTTCACAACATGAAAAGAATAAAGGAATGCTTTAAAAATAAAATTCATAAGCATATAGAAAACATAAATAGAATATATATCATATATAAAATATAGTGACATCATAATGGCCACCATGAAAGGTGTTAAGAGAAGACTGAACAATCATCGTTTCGTGAGGCAGAAATTCACCATCCACAAAAACAGTATGTTCTTTAACCATTAGATGAAGCTGTGTGTAAGTTTAGCTCAAATAATTCACATAAAAACATCCTATTATATTGAAGATACTGGTGTTTTTAAAAAAAAATGAATAAAAAGATTTTAGAGGGTTGGATAATCAATATAAAATATAAGAACACAAGAGAGGACACTACCTTTAAATAGGGTAACTCTTTTTGATTTGTGATCAAAGGGTTCCTTTGAAAGGATTCTGCCCAAAGTGAGGCTTAAATGATGAATATAGGTATGTGGAGAGATAAAATGGGTAGGGGTTGGCCGAGACAAATTCTTGGGAGGTGTGTGTAAGGTGGTAGAAGTGGGGGCCTTTTATAAGAGGAGAGGAGTGGCACTCTTGGAAAGTTATAAATGTTTACTTTATTATAAAATGGTTTTCGGATTTTAAAGGTCCCACATTGATATAATTTCAGGGTAAGGTGATAAAGGTGAAAAATATACTCATCCAATAGGTATTTTACAAGTGTAAGTCTTAGATTTTACATTATCGTTTCACTTTATTTAAATCGTTCACTAATGAGGTAATCTCTGCATCATCATGATGTCATAAATAATTTAATTTATTTAATGTATAAAAATTATAAAAAACTATCATGATGTAGGAACCCTTTTTATCTTCCTAATGAATATATATAGTCAAAAATAGGACTTGTATAACCCCATCTAAAAATAGTTTTATTAAAACAACACATGTTTGTGACATTTTAATTTTAACTTTAAATAAAAAGGTCTTAATGTCGTTTTCCAAGAAAAGTGGCTCCATGGGGTCCCCATGTTGACCCATGGATTTTATGGGTTGTCCATGACTCATCCAATAAGGGTAGGACATGTTTCTAGGTCATTTAATATTATAAAAACATTATTTTTACCTTAAACTACACTAATTACCTCTAATTGCGATTAAAAACTTAAAAGTTACTATTCACCAAAAAATTATTTTAATTCCATTGAACCACATTTTTTACTTCTTAATGACAACCATGTATGTCAGATTTTTTAAATTCAAAACACAGAGGTGGTAAAATTTCATTTAAACGGAAAAGCAGTTTTTTAAGTACCACTTAGTGGTTTCACTATTCATCAAAAATTGAAGTTTTTCAGCAAAATACCAAAACTTCACCCAAAGATATATTTGATATTCAGAATTCAAATATGAAGTCTATTTTATAAAATTCAAGACATATAAGTTTCATTAATTAATTTAATAATTAATTCCCGCTGACAGAGCAAATAGCATGTTTTCATGAAACAATAAGTATCAAAAGATTAACAGTACTTTAAGTCTGATTTCAAAGTGAAATTAATTCCAATGACCACAATTGGATTAAATGGTAAAAATATATTCTAATTGAACTTTAAAACCAATTCAAAATATAATCTAATCATATAAATAAATTAGATTGAAAAGAGATTTTGAATTAAAATACAACATTTTTCACTATTCATTAAAAAAATGTACTTAATCAGAAAAATACCAAAAATTTACACAAAGTAAATTTTGATGTCCCGATTCTAAAGAAGAATTTTATTTTGTAAAATATAATACATAAAATTGTCAAAAAGTGGATTTATAAGAGGTTCGCCATCAAAAGGCGGTTAATCGACCTTTTAAAGAATATTAGAATGTTTACGCTTAAAATTGGATTCATTCGCATTTTTAATCCTCTAACATTTATTGTAAAAAGTAAAAATATTTTACAAACATTCATAATAATTTTTTAGTTAGCTCCATTATTTCCCTCCATTACAATGGCTAGGCATTAACTACCATTTAAAATAATAATATTTTATTATTAGAGTGCAACATAAGATTTCAAAGGAACTCATTGTCTCGTATTGGGTACGCCATCGAGCATAGCGTTCCCTTTAAAGAAATATTGATATTTATTCCACAAGTAGGGATAAATATAAAAATTTCATATTCTTTATTTACCTGGGGTGTTACATCCTTCCCCCCTTTTGGGAATTGCGTCCTCGAAATTTCAAAATTGGGCTTGGAAACTCCATTGAAAGTCCTACATTGGAAAAGGAGTAAATTAAACAATCACTTTAAAAGAAAGAAAGGGAAGTACAAAGGTCACCCAAGTTAACCCATAATAGTATTCCATGTATGAAAATATGGATATGGAGGAAAAAACAAAGGGTCTTTTTCTGATGGAGAGTGATAGTAAACATGTCTAGGAGAAAGTTAACCATAAGAAAATCACAAACTTGTGATGGGTTAAATAGTATTGGATTCCCTAGTAGGAAAAGTTAATGGACAACATTTTTTTAGTTACTTTTCTTTGAGGAATTTATTTTTGAGCTTAACTAAAACATAAGGAAACATACTTATGTGTCATGTTGACTTTCAACTTTTACTAGATTTCTTAGAAGAACTCATATTTTCTCCAAAAGATGAGTATTTAGGATGAATTGTTTACATTAAGAGAGATATAATAAACTTCTAGAGAATCACCTAATCCACAAAAGAGAACTATATACTTCCCATGTCTTTAGACTTTATCCAAAACCAAAACCAAAAAGGTTAGTACAAGATCAGATAATCCAGAAAAGGATAACCCTTTATAAAAAGAAAATCTATTCTTAATCTCCAAAATTTGTCCAACAAAACCCAAAGTTCAGCGAAGACCATTCGATAAACAATTTTTCCATAAAATTCTTCAAAGTAAAAAAAAAATAAGATTGAAACCCAAATTTTTAAAGGATTTAATCACATAGTTCTTCAAGGTACAAAATAACACTTATCTTCAAATAACATCAGTTGCTATTAAAGTATCATATTGAAAAGTAATTAACCTAATCACATATCCTTGATGATGGTTAATCATTTCCATAGCTAACCCAAAATAAACTTACTCTTGATTCCTAAAATCATCTAACTCAAAAGAATTAGGCATACTAACCAGGGACTTCACTTAGTCCAGTGGTAGGAGATAAACACCAGTCTCACATTGGTTATGGGTTCGATTCCCAAAGATTTGTCCGACGCGATGGGTTGTCACACGGTCTGCGTGTTGTCCTTTTTCCAAAACTATATAATTCTTAAAACATTCCCCAAAACAATATAAAATATCAAAAAATAATCATAAAATATTTTAACCTCAATTTCATCTCATTCCTTTCATTTTCCATCATAATATATAATAACCCATAATTACCTCAAAAGTATGGATCATATAAACCCTAATGGTTACCTTTAAAATTATTACCTGAACTTCCACATCGATTGGTCATCTCGTACATGATGCATTACAGAACATACCAAGGTACAAGTGGTTGATCGTGACTCCTTGATAGTTGGTTTAGAACAACCATGAGTTTCCTCATTGAATCCCCCATTTCATCCAGTCTCTTAATCAGAGAACCACCACAGTTTACTTCAAACCTATTGTCACTTTGGTGCCTGCTAGATCCATC
Organism: Viscum album; assembly: GCA_963277665.1. Classification (NCBI taxonomy): domain Eukaryota; kingdom Viridiplantae; phylum Streptophyta; class Magnoliopsida; order Santalales; family Viscaceae; genus Viscum; species Viscum album. The sequence goes on from OY728138.1 coordinate 1,972,476,363, forward strand.
CATTCACTAAAAACAGAAATGTCAGTGTGAGTATATCAACAAAACCATCATGTACTAATGAGGAAGATAGACACTAAGATATACTTACTCATTCACTTTATCTAAAACTAGGACTCTTTCTGAAATCCTATCCATTATGATAATGTCACTTATGCCTAGAGAATACCCTAACCACTAAAGTTAACTAAACCGACCTCTGATACCAACTATAAGGCGCCGACCTTAAACCTTACTTAATATTGAATTAAATGAATAATTCACATTGAGTATCTTTTTTAGGTTTATATTTTTAGAGAATTAGATCATAAATCATTAATTACATTCCACATTTAAACAATGTGGTTACATAAAAGATAGTATTCATTTTTTCCCATCAATGGAAACATATTTAAAATAAAACATGGATTATTTCTTGACACTTCCTTGACACTATCATCATATCATGCACCTTTCCATTGACCTGTGAAAAACATTTTAAAAAATTTATATGAGCATGAAAAGATCATTAAGGGATATAAAAGTATGAAAAGAAAACATTAGTCCATTTATGAAATCATACTTTACTCATAAAACATAAGCATTTTAACATACCTAATCAAATCATGAATAAATCATAAAAATCATAAGGCATAAAGGTAACTTGAGGCATTCATAACATTCTTACATAGGGAGTAACCCTCTTGGTTACGTTTGGAATACCCATCACAGTATATTACCTAAATCTCTTCGGAGAAACCATAACGTTTAACCCCTTCGCGTTATCCAATGCATTGGAGAGATATATCGGGCTCACCCGCCCTTAGTTTATCACGGAACCACCCATATTCATAAAAAATTCCCAAGAACGATAACATAATCATTGCACATAACTTAAGCATAATGTAATGATAACATTCCCACATTGCAAAAACAATATAACATTTTAAGATATTGAAATAATGAATCCATTCTAAAAACCATTTCCAAAACCATTTAAAACATTTAATAAAGAGATTTTTGAATCAAAGTTTCCCATACCACTTTGAAGCGTTTAACATTTTAAACCATTAATATCCATATAAATAAATCCTTAAAAACATTTTGAAAACATGGATATTAATGAGAAATATTTATAAGAATAAATCATTAAAACATGTAAAACGATATTTTATTTAAAGGGTTTTTAACAAAATGAGAGACACTTGAATACAATAATTGAGGAATAACATTT